>CM033397.1:34908338-36307804 GCA_019426215.1 Buddleja alternifolia | reverse complement strand
ATTAGAAATAAAACTAAAAATGTGAAGGGGCAATACGGTGATTCAACATTTTTTATCTTTTAAATGTTTTTTCTTTTATTTTTTAGTAATTTAACGGCCAATCCCATTAAATCCCTAATAGGATTTGGTCATAGGACCAAAAGTGAGAATTTTGACCACTTATGGGACCAAAAGTGAGAAAACCAACAAGCACGGGACCAATAGTGTAGAGGGCGCCAATTATGGGACGAAAAAAGTAATTTTCCCCAATGAATCCCGTCCTCTTATTTGAGCAAAAAATGAAACCAAATATTTTTGTAAAGTCCTACAAAAACAAACTTCAATCTCCCGTCAATTTTTTTCCCCATCAACAGTCATATCTTCCAATGTAGGCTTGCTTATTTTTTGAAGTCACAGTGAGGAAAATTGCTTCTTTTTTTTTTTTTAACAAGACTTTTTTGCTACTTTCAAAAAATGCATGGAGGTAGAATCATTTAGCCAGTTTTGTGTATATTGGTTTCTGCAAAATTATGATTACATATATGGGGAAATAGTATTTTTGATCCTATATGTTTGGCCTTTTTCAATTTTGGTACCATTCATTTTTTTCTCATATTTGGTCTCATTGAAGGTT
Source organism: Buddleja alternifolia (assembly GCA_019426215.1). Classification (NCBI taxonomy): domain Eukaryota; kingdom Viridiplantae; phylum Streptophyta; class Magnoliopsida; order Lamiales; family Scrophulariaceae; genus Buddleja; species Buddleja alternifolia. The sequence goes on along the minus strand of CM033397.1, from coordinate 36,307,191 downwards.
TTCGTCCAATACTTAACGGTCAACTCTTTTAGTCAACATTTTGACCGGTTTTTTGAGGGAATTTTGTGCGTAAGTAACACGTGATGTTGAATAGAAACATCGTAAAATTGAATATAATCCATGTGTGAGTACATTCATGCACGAATTCTGCCCAAAAAAATTCGGTCAAAATATTTGGCAACGGGGTTAGTCGTTAAGTATTGGACGGAATCCTTCAATGAGACCAAATGTGAGAAAAAATAAAAGTTACGGAATATAATGTGAGAATCTCGTAATGAGGAGGACCAAAATCAAAGAAGGCCAAAATTATGGGACCAAAAATGCAATTTTCTCTTACATATAGATTATTATTTGTAAATATCCAAAAGAGTTCAAGATTTATATATTTGGATAAGATAATTATAACTTAACCTAATGCAGTTAGTCTATCATCTTCAAAATATTTCGAGATTTTGTTTGGATAATACAAATACAATATATTCAAACAAAAAATAATTATATAATTTGGACATGATTAATATATTTTTTAATTTAAAATTTTCATACTTATTTGGATGTTAAAGATATCATATCAACTAAACACTTGTTAGTCTAGAGATATCAGTTTCCTACTTTCATTTCAGGTGGAAGTTTCAGAGTTCAAATCCAAACTCACAAATTATGACTTTTCTCTATTTATCTGGTGGTTGGCAGAATGCATCCTCAAATTGACACTTTTTGGCACTTTTCACCTAAAATTACATTTTTGGCGCTTTACACCCTCAAATTATACATATAACGTGTTATTTTGCACCCTAGAGCAAGTTCAAAGTATTTAGCACACCAAATAGACGAGTTAACTCAGTTTTTGGAGGGTGAAAACATGAATCTTCTCCTCTCCTTTTCCCAGTCTCATTGTGTTGTTGGGGCAAGATATTGAAGTGCAAATCTTTGGAGCTTTTTATTAAAATAATATAGAATAATAATAAAATTTTCAAAATAATACTATTTTAAAACTTTTAGAAAATTAATACAAGATGCCATTTGGTATGACGTCTTCACTTTTTAAAAAATTACGTGAGGTCCTTATGCTTGTAAATCACTTTATCTTTAGTCCTCGAACTTTAAATATGGTTAATTTTGGCCCCAAAAACAACAAAAACATCATAAAAACCCATGAGAGATATTATACATATTTTAAAGAAAAGGGAATCCCAACCCGCTTTTATAAATCTGCATAAAACTTTTTATTGCACTCGTAATTTATTTACTGCTTACATGCCAATTCCCGCTCATATTTTAAGCACTTTTATTGACTGTCTTAATACATTGAAAAACTTAGATTATACTAATTCATAATTAATTTTAGAATTACGAAACCTATTACTAATTAGGAGAGATAACTGGGTTAATAATTATTTTAGCATACCACCTAGATTACAAGATCAAGAAAATTATCTTAGATACCTTTTAATTTTAAATATTTTAGTAGCAGCATTTTATTAAAATAGATTCTTCTAATTTTAAAAAGTTAGAATATTTAGATCTTGAATATAGCTTAACTGATAATTCCATAATTTCTTTAGATAAACATAAATTTATTTGTAGATTTGATTCAAACTTTAAACATAATTTACATTCAGATAATAAACACTAAAATAGTTTAACGGATTTACTTATATCTCTAGCATCGAATTTAGAATTAGAAAACACAAAATTTTATAAAACCTTGGAATTATTAAAAGAAACTGTTTTAATAAATAGAGAAATAATAAAAAGAGGTGAAAGTAATAATTTAGATTATATTAAACAACAATCTGAGGAAACTTTAAAAATAGTTAAAAAATATAATAAGTTTTTCCCTACCAAAGACGAAATAATAGAGTTAAAATATAGTTTGGAAAGTAATAAAATAAAACAAATAGAAATTGAAACTAAGAAAACCCTAAGCCAAGTAATAGATAAAATAAATAAATTTGAAGCCCAAATATTAGAGACTAATAAAACTCTAAAAAATATAGAACGAATAGTTAATGGATGAATAATCTAGAAAATAGAATAGAATACAAAAGAGTCATTGAACTAGCAAATAAATATTTAGATGACAAGCTTATATATTCATAACTTATTTCATTGCTCTGTATATTATCTTCTGCCTCCTAATAAACGCTATATGGGCAGGATTGGGTTTCCTAACCCAATTCAAGACTCTTACTATCTTACAATTTACAAACATCCTAAAAGTATAAAACGAATTCAAAAACGAAGATCATCTTTGTTAAAAAGCATTGAATATTGGCAAGCTGAAATTAATTCTCCTGAATTCTCCACACAACCTAGAATTTATCAACGTAATGCTCTACAGCACCTTAATTATTGTTTACCAAAGGAGTTAAACATGCTAAATGAACTTTTAAACAAATTAGCAGCCTAAATAGTCAAAATTTTAGATACAGGAAGTACAAAAAGTATGCTTAGCTCTAGTCTTGTACCAAAAGAGTTTGAAACACACTTAAATTACACGGTTACTAGTAGAACTGCAGAAAACAGGTTAATGAAAATAATAAAGGAATTAATTAATATTGGAATACAATTTAAAGATTTTTCAGGAAATTATAGTAGCAAATATACCTTAGGACAAGTCCTTATAGCACCCGATAACATAAAAAACCAAGAATTTCTTTTAGGATTAAACTTTATTTGTGCATTAAATGGAAGTATATTAGTGGGAAAAAATTACATTACAATTAGCAAACATAACTATACCTTCCCAACTAATCGATACATCAAACAATCAGAGTTGACTGCGAAGCGTGGTGGACATGGTATTTCTGACTTAGATTTTTTCAAGAAATTAGAACAAAATAATATAGAATCTGAAACCTTAGACATCTTATTAGATGAAGAACTTAGAGATATAGGAAAAGGATTAGAAGTTTTAAACATAGAAAATGAAAGAATTTTGCACAAGCTAGAAAAATTAGGATTTGTAGGAGAAGATTTGGCCAAAAATAAAGTAAAATATATTTTTAAACTAAATATCTTAAACCCTAATATAGTAATAAGAACAGCAGCTATAGAATATACACCTGAAGATATAAAAGAATTCAAAATACAAATAAAAGAAATGATAGAAATTGGTATTATAAGAAAAAGTGATAATCCCCATAGATCGGCAGCATTTATAGTCAGAAATAATGCCGAAATAAAAAGAGAAAAACCTAGAATAGTTTATAATTATAAGCGATTAAATGATAATACAGAAGATTATGCCTATAGAATACCTAATAAAGATGAGTTGATTAATTTAATACAAAATAAAAAGATTTTTTTCTAAATTTGATCCGAAAAGCAGATACAATTAGATAAAAATGGTAGAAGAAGACAAAAAATGGACAGCATTCAGTTGTAGCGAAGGACATTTTGAGTGGAATGTTCTTTCTTTTGGTTTAAAAAATACTCCAGCTATATTTCAAAGGTTTATGAATAATATATTTAAACATTTAGATTTTTATTTAGTATATATAGATGACGTTTTAGTAGACTCTGAAAATATTAAACAACATCAAATTCATTTAAAACAAGTATTTAATTTAATAGAAGAAAATGGAATAGTAGTATCTAAAAAGAAAATGAAACTTTTTAAGAGAAAGATAAACTTTTTAGGACTAAAAATAGGAAATGGACAAATAAAATTACAACCTCATATAGCTCAAAAGATTTAACTTTTTCCGATAAACTAGAAAACTTAAAACAAATACAAGTATTTCTAAGGATATTAAATTACTCTTATTCCTCAGCTTAGTAAGTTAGTAGGACCATTATATAAGAAAACAAGAAAATCTCGCCAGAGATATTTTAATCAAGAAGATGTAAACCTAGTCAGAAAAATTAAAGAAATTGTTAAAGATTTAAAGCCTTTAGAATTACCTTTAAGTACTGATTATATCATAATAGAAGTAGATAGTTCTATAGAATGGTGGGGAGCAATATTAAAATATAAACCGCATAAATTTTCTCCTAAAAATAAAAAAAAAATAGCCGCCTACTCTAGTGGTAATTTTAATAAAACAGGAAGTAATTGGACAAGTTTAGATTACGAAATAGCAGGGATAGTAAAAGCCATAGACCATTTTAGATTATATTTAAATAAACCTTTTACAGTTAGAACAGATTGTGAAGCTGTAGTTAAATTTATTAAAAATGAAAACTCTAGAAAACAAAATAATAAAAGATGGTTAAATTTTAGAAATGCAGTAGAATGCAATGGATATAAAGTAGAATTTGAACATATTAAAGGATCAAATAATAGTATAGCAGATTTATTAAGTAGACAATTAACTCTAATTTTGGGTCACAGCTCATGGCATCCAACAACCAAGGCAACCAACAAACAAGACCTCTAGCTTACAATCAAATAGCCAGAAGGCCAACTCTCAGGCCTAATTTTCAGTCTACTATCTATAATAGACCAGCCTTTGCAATAGAAACACAGTTTTTTAATCCAGCCACTCAGAATGTTTTTAAAACATTTGGCAAAATAGCTCTTCCAGTTAGACATTATTTTTAGCCTCCAAACGATACCCCTTACATAACAGAAGATCAAAGCATTTTACTAAGTGCTCTATGGGAGTCTCATCCTTCAGCCAGCAGATTAACAGCTTTAAACGCACTTTATTACTATTTTGAAAAAGAAAATAAAAAATTTTCAATAGAAGAAGCAACAGTTTATCTTGTTATTAGAGGAGATCCAGTGGGAATCTTTAAAGATCATCAACTAGCGCTACAAAGCATCCAGAAAGTAGTCAAGGGATACTTGGAACCATTTAAACAATTTTATGAAGCAGTAGCTGCAGCCAAGAGAATTCTAGGCCCAAATTATTACATTCAGCCCAATGCCGAGAATGCAAAGCCCAAAATAGCGTCAAAAGGAAAGGAACCCATAAACCCAGATGTAGAAGTCCTCGAAGAAGATTTAAAAACCATAACAAACAAGTTTACCAATCTTAATAAACTTTATCAAGCCTTCCTAGTCCAGCATCAAAACTTATCAGCCCACTTGTTAAGTCATAGACAGTATGAAATCCCTAAAGAAATTAAAGATAAAGCTTTCTAATTTTTGTCCGTTCGAACATTTTTTAATCCTTGCCAGATAGTTTTAGCCTTACCAGCCGAAATTCAGCCCATAATTTGGAAAAAAGCAGAAGAAATTTTTTATTCAAGAATGTTAAAGGTAGCTCAAATCTTTATTAACCAGGAGACAGAAGGAATAATTCCAAAAATCAGCCTATTACAGTGGAGAGGAGAACTAATTCGCCATGAAGGATCACTGAAATTCTACACAATCAAATACTTCTCATGGCTTGATGTTCAGATCGACGCCTCAACTTTTAGAGAAGGATGGATAAATAATAGTTTTATCAGCATTCAACGACTAATAGACCAAAAATTCGTATCAAAAATATTAGTAACAGATCCAGCACAAGTAAATCAACTAGGAAGACATTTTTCAGATGCAGTAAATTTCTTATTCAACCAAAGAGCCGAATCTCTCAGGATCGATATAGCAGTTGTACCTCTAATTTGGAATTTTACAAACGTAGAACTAGGACATGCATTTATTTCAATAAACGAAAATTATGGAAAATGGGATCTGATGTCAAAATTATCAAAATACTGGGGTCCTCCTCAAGATCCCAATCCTTTAGCAGACGAAGAAAAACTCAAATTAGCTTTAGAAGTAAGGAGAAAAAGGCAGCGACATTACATGATGTCAATCTCAGATTCAGATTTCAGACTAGTTTTTCAAGCGCCTCATCATAGCATTTTTATTCTAACAAAAAATAGTTGTAAATACCGCATTACAACACTGGGAAAAAGAGCAATGACAAGCTTAGAATATCCACAAAGATTTGACCCAGATTTCACATACGATCCAGATCTAGAAGGAACCACCCGAGATGCTTATTAGAAGACAAAACTTTCACAGTTTCAGCAATAATTAAACTACACCAAAGCAATAAATGCACCAGTAGCAAGGACAATAATTTGCAGCAATAATCCAACTATCAGACAAAAGCATTAAAAGGCAAACAACACTCCAGGAGACAATTTTCAATAATTCAACAAAAGGACGAAGTGCTACAGCAACATCATTTACTTTTTCAGCAATTTTTGTAAATATTTACTATTCATGTGTGCCACCTTTGTACTTTTTTACTATTCAAGCACTGTTTGTACTGTTTGTGATAATGATAGCTACGGATGCCAAGTTTTTCTTCATTTTGTTGTAATTTCCTTTCAAGTACGGAGCCTATATAAGGACTTATCCCCTCATTGTAAAAGCTCGCCCCTCTCTTACATTCTCCAATCCACACTTTTTGGTTGCTAGAGAATCTCTCATCTTTTCTTGTAATAAAATATCATCTTTGTGCAATACTATCTAGTAAGTTTTTATACTTTTAATTATGCATAGTGAGTAAACTACCCCCTAAGGACGGGATTTCCCTACTATTTAAAAATGTTATAACTCTCTCATGTTCAAAAATTCAAAAACATTAAAAATGCTCCAAAAACCAATAAAAAATAAAAATTTCTAAAAATGATGATGAACAGTATTAGCCATCCACTATTTCATCATCCCAAAAATATGTTTCCGCTGTACAAATTCTTATTTTCAATAATCCCTGATACTGTTTTGGGAAGATTTTGTTTACCTTCTCGGTGTTACCGGTTGGGAGACAAAATGCGCGGGATAATTTCCCCCAATTCGAGCAAAAATGGTATCAGAGCTTGAGTATTCTGAGTATGCTCTGTGGTCGCAAATTAATCTAATCTTCAACATCAGAAAGGTTTTCTCAAGCTATTTATCATAACAGGGTTTCTGAGTTTAATATAGTAAATGAATTAAGTTTATGTTCTAAATTTCAAAAGAGTAAGATAGGTACTTCATTTCTTTCCAACATAAGTCTTAGTTGATTAAGCAATCGAATTCTCGAAGCAACCCGCTTACGTGAGAATGATAGAATATATGGTTTAATTCATAATTTAAAAGAAAAACAGCAACCCTGAAGTTTTTGTAATTAATTCATGTAATTATTTGTTTAAATTATTGTTTTTACCTTGTAATTATTGTATTTGTCGTTTTTCATATATTTTCTGGACTAAATAAACCAAACCCAAAAATTAAAAGACTAGAAGTGTTATTCTCAAAAAGAAGGAACTTAATTTCTATATTCTTGAAAAATAAGGAGCTTTTTATTAAAATAACATAAAAGCATAAGAAATTTCTTAAAATAATACTATTTGAAAAACTTTATGAAGTTAATACAGGACGACATTTGGTATGACATCTTCCCTATTCAAATATTTTGCGTGGTTAGTCCCTGGCTTTATAATATAATACGAATTGATCCAAATATTTAGAAAATTTTAATTTTACGTCCTAAAATGGGGTTTTAGTGCTAAAAGGTTGGGAAAACTTGACTTTTAATGATCAATTCATGGTATGCCTATGCTCGATCCTTTGTAAAATGTTATGAGAACTTAGGTTTTATTGATGAAAAATTAAAAATTAAATGAATGTATAATTATTCTAACCGTTCGGAGGAGAATCATACAAGTATGGAACCAAGTTCTAGTTCCATAAGGGAAAAAAACAAGGTGTATTTCCAGATCCTGGAAATATAAAGATATGATCGGATGGATAAATACATCCGTAATTTGGAAAGACTATCAAAGTCAGTCTGGGATAATATAGCCCGGGGTCAAGAACCTTCTTGTGACCATGAGAAGATGATTCGATATTATGACGCGAAGCTTGCTTTGAAGTATCAATATCAGGGCAACCTCACCGATAATATCTACCAACAGGAAATCCAAAGCAAATGGCCTAGGAAGCCAAAGGAAGGTTCCCTTTATGGGAAACCAAAACCTAAAAAAGGTACGCTTCATTAAATTCATTTAGATAGATGAATTGGAAGGAAATTGAACCAATAGTTCTCAGATCTCTCGGGATCTCGGAGAAATTCAGAAAACAGTTCAAGATTACGGACATAGGCTAGATCTTCTACCTATGAAAATCGACACCTTGAACCAGAAACTTGAGGAAATTCTCAAGATTCTTCCAAATCTGAAGAGATCTATAACAGATCTAAAGGATCTGAAAGATAAAAGTAGATCTGAAACGTTCCAACAAAGACGGTAACGATCAGTGATGCTTTTGGAAAAGTACCCCTACTTAATTTAAAGGGGAAAGCTAAGGAAGTTCCAAAGCCTAAAACTCAAGATGAGATGATGATTGAGATGCTCAGAATTAAATATACACTAACAATGGATATTTCTAGAGTAGAACTATCTGATTTACAGGAGTGAGCTGAATCTCTTTCTCGACTAACTATGGTGGATTTGGTTAATGTCAATACAAATGAAAGGTTGGCGTTACCAGCACCAGGAGAAAGCTCTGCATCACATAATCCTCCACCGGAGAATACTCCGCGGGACGAAACAATGTGGGAAAGTGGAGATTTCCATGCTAATGCCACTCCAAATCATATGGAGGCGGTTAGGTCAAATCCAATAAGGAATACAACTAGGGTACCAGAGAATACTCCCTAGGCAAGGACCTTGTTACAACCCTTGCAACCTTATGGTTCTATCCTTAATTTGGATGTTGTTAGTTTCCGAAATATCGAGAAATTAATAGATGAATAGGTAGCAGCTATGAAAGTAGCAGCTTCAACTCTGGAAGTCGACAAAGAAAATTTTGTTCGACTAATGGAGTTAAGTTTGGAAGGTTCTGTAAAAGTCGGATGGACCCGATTGGCGGAAGAATCTAAACAGGAAATATTAGCTGGAGAATCTAAAACAAAAATTGTTGAAAGATTTGGAAGGCTGATAAAAATACATTTCATTGGAGATGGATACTTCAATGAAAGAGGTGAGGAGAAAACCAGAGAGTACACACAAGCACTCTATGGTATTGAATTAAAAAATATTTGCGCGATAGATGAATATATCTATTATTTTCGTAAATATTATTATGAAAGTAACATTAGTGCAGAAATTGCAGCACCAATGTTCTTTGCAAAGATTTGCAGTCCTTGGAGGGGAAATGTTAATTCAATCCTACAAGGTACCAGTTGGTCAACTTGACTCAGTTGCCAGAAGGATGTCTTTATTAAAAGATAAATTGAAAGACTGGTGTCAGCAAGCTTCTCTTCAGAAAAATATGAAGAAGCTAAGAGGTAGGATTAAAAGAACCCCTCTATGTTGTGACAACAATGATTTTCCAACTAGTATTGGAGAATCACTGGAGTTTAGGAAGAAGAGAAAATTCATTGGTAACTCCGATAATAGAAGTTATAAACGCGGATCTTCGTTCAGACGAAGGTCTTGGTGGTCAAAATTTAAAGCCCGGTCTTATAAATCTGGCCAAAAATCTGGACCAACCAGAGTTTCTTCTCAAGGATCCCGACAATCGGGAAAAACTCCTACCAGAAGAACTTTCAGAAGAGCTCACACTAGAGCTAATGAAAGTTTTAAAGATTGCAACTGTTGGACATGCGGAGCAAGAGGTCATATCTCTCCAGATTGCCCACAGAAGCAAGCTGAGACGCGCCAATCTGAGGCTATGGCCGATAACTTGGATGCTGTCTTTTATGGTGATCTGATACCGGTGTATCAGTTTGAAAATATCCCCTCAGACGAAAATGTCTATGAGGAAGAAATTGAAAGTGATTCGGATGGATCAACAGAGTCCGAATAACTATAACATTGAAGATAGGCTTCAAACTTCTGATAGTCTATCAGGATTCTTTTCTAAACAAGTCTTTTCAGATAAGACTATGGAAAAAATCATGAAACATGAATCTAAACTCAAACCATATGATGGGTTTAGAGTTAGTGGTATGAGCAGAATCCTAAATCAAATGGGATTAAGCCAACGAAGGCATAACATCATTTACAAAGTAAGTTCCAGGGAATTTGCAATTCCTATGGAATTAACAGGTAACGTGATGGAAATGCAGCTAATTCCAAAAGAAGAAATTCTTGAGGAATTAAGCAAATTGCCAGAAGCAGTGGAAATTACAATGAAATGGATCCATATAGAAACCATTGAGGTAGTAATAAAATCAACCTTCAAAGAAGGTATTCATTCTCCATTACATTTATCCATTATGGATAGGAGAATGAATGATATCCGCGATGGTTGTCTTGGAAAAATGGTTGGAAACTTATATGCCGAAAAATTAATGTTTGACATACATTCAAAACTGGCATATAATCTTGCTGATCAAGATTTCAGCAGAGTTCTTACCCTTCATCAGGATTTCAAAAGAGCAGATCTTATGAAAGAAAGGAATCGACCATATTCTATTACATATAGAATAGCATATGCACTTTTCAATACACATCATTTTGATTTGTTCTTAAAGAAAGAGTGCATTGAAATTCCTACAATCTTTAAGGAATTTGCTAAGGTAACACCAGATCCAATTCGAATACCAAGAATTGGAGGTGTTGATATCTTAATTCGAGACCATCCAGTTTTAGACAGATCAATGAGTTCTAGAACATATTTCAGTAGCAGGATGTCCTTTTCAGAAAAAAGGATTTGGAGTTTAAATGGACGAGAATTATTCGAAGATTTAACTCCTCAAGCTATCAGGGTAAATAATGTGAAACTTAGATGCTCTGTAGGATGGAAAGAAGTGCAGGTTATATTTGACATCGCAGAGATTAATAATTATTTTCCTCGTGATGATTTGTATTACTTGCAGCAATCAGAAGCTGGCAAATACGAAGGTATGCTAGAAATAGCAGGCTATGAAGTATTTGTTGCAGGTAAAGCTGGACGTGATCCAAGGATTGTAACCTTGGGATTAAGTTTTCTTGAGGAACATAAACCTTGGGGAATAAAAGGAAAAGGTATTGAATTTAGTTTGGATGGACACCATATTCAAATTGAATGACTAGTCCCTTTTCTATATACATATCAATAGGTATGTTGTATGAACAATATAAGTCAGAATATTTTGCAGCTTATATTGATTCAGGTTCAGGTATTTGTACATCGAAACCTAGTGTTTTCCTAGCAATGCTATGGAATCCTTACCTGTTATTGCAGGAAGAGATTTTTCTCAGAAAATCCTTATTCTTAATAAGGGTATCAGAGAAGCCCACATCATGATTGGCGGTGCATTCGGAATACCTTGGTACAAGGTTAAAATGCTACCTATTTACTTTCATGATACATGTGCAGATATTTTGTTGGGTAATAATTTTATTCAGACTTTTGCAAACTATGTACAAGATAACCACAAAAATTTATTGGTATTTACTACCAATTGTGGTCATGAAATCCAAGTTCTGCGGAGAAATAAGGCATTTAATCATATCGTGCCTATACATTTTCGCAGCAAACGTGGTGATTTTGATGCTAAATTAACACATCCTAAAATGCAGGATAAACGTAAATTTGACAAAGTACTCTTGTCATTCAGACAAGCGGGATATGAGAAGGTTTCTGAGGAAGGAACTAAAGAGCTTGGAGAAGAAAGAATTCTTCTTCTTAAAAATGCTCTACAAGAGAAAGAATACTGGATGGATAAGGATGAGCAAAAAATCCTTTCTCTTGAGAATGTTAAAAGACTAATCCAAAGAAATTATAATGAAGATCCTTTGTCTTGGTGGGATAAGAACAAGATCGAAGCTACCCTGAAAGTGAAAGAACAATGCAAGTACGAGTATGTTCGATACAAGCCTATCCAGATGAATATGACGGATGAGAAAGATATGCAAAAATTATAAAAGAGCATATCAATCTTAATCTTATTGAACCTGGAGTCTCTGCTTATAGCAGTCCTAGTTTTTTGTTAAGAAACCATGGTGAGCTAAAATGGGGAAAAGCTAGATTGGTAATAAACTATCAAGGTATTAATAAAATACTTGAATTTGATGATTACTACATTCCTAGTAGAGAACACTTAATTGATTGCATTAAGAATGCCAAAGTGTTTTCAAAGTTTGATTGTAAATCTGGTTTCTATCAGATTAAAATGGAAAAGGAGTCGAGAAAGTTTACAGCATTTTCTACTCCACAAGGACAATATATCTGGAATGTACTTACAATGGAATTGGCAAGTGCTCCTCAGATATTTCAAAGAAAAATGGATAATCTGTTTAAAGATTATTTTGAATTTATGTTTGTCTATATTGACGACATTCTTATTGCATCTAAAAATATTAAAGAGCATGTTAAATATCTTGAAATATTTTCTGATGCATGTCATAAAGAAGGATTAGTGCTCTCTGAAAAGAAAGCAATAATCGGTGTCAATAAGATTGAATTTCTTGGTATTCTTATTGATGAATCTGGTATTGAACTTCAAGAACATATTGTGGAAAAGATTCACAATTTTCCTGATGTTCTGAAGGATAAGAAACAACTTCAAAGTTTCTTGAGAGTTGTTAACTTTGCAGGTATCTTTATTAAGGATATTGCGAAGTATAGAAAGGACTTTCGGCCACTCTTACAGGCAACTGAAAGTGCAAAATAGAAGTGGAAAGAAATTCACACTCAACGTATTCGTGAGTTGAAACAAGTTTGCAATAACTTACCTAAACTCGCAATACCACATGATGATGATGAATTCGTTGTTTATACAGATGCCAATGATTTCAGATGGGCAGGTGTGCTCATGAAGAAGACTACTACAGGAGAAGTTCCTTGTAGATATACAGGAGGGTTGTTTAATAAACAACAGGCCGAAGTTTGGCATATAAACGAGAAAAAATTCTTTGCTGTATGGAAGACATTTAAAAAATGGCCTTTATTCTTATTAGCAAAAGAATTTACTTTAAAGATTGATAATACGACTGTCAAAGCTTTTTTGAGAAATAAACTTGAATCAAGATTTGACAAAGCACGTATTAGCAGATGGAAAGCTGAATGTCAATATTTCCGTTTTGACATTGTTTTGGTGAAATCTCATGAAAATATTCTTGAAGATTTCCTGACAAGCGACGGAAACGTCTGAGGCCAATTCCATCATTACAAGATGCAGACATCTCAGGAAAAACCTTGAGGAGCTTGAAAGGAAATTTGGGCAACTAACAGCTAACGCTGGAGCAGCTGGCCAAATCCAACGAGTTGACTTGGACACTGTCCAGGACTTATTCAAGGGAACAATGTATGCCATGACAATGTTATGGACTACACTACAAGGTCCAATTCAAAAGGTATCTACTTCGGTAATGTCCAGAGAATTGAGAGAGCATGACTCCAAATATGCATTTAGAGAACGGGGCTCTATACCCGAAGTGGTGGATTCAAATACCACTTGCACAAGTCCATCACCAGACTCTGGTGAAAAGGAAACAATTGAGCAAACGGAAGTGCAAGCTCCGATTGTCTCAAGTCAACCCAGCACCTCGGGGGTTAAAGAGGGAGAGATTAATCTTAGGCCTCAAATAAAGACAGACACAACTAATATTAATACTAACGAGATTGATTCACACTGGCAGGTTTATCAGTAATCATGGCAGAAATTAGTCTCAAGACAAGGTATCAATCCTAATAAGTCCTTGGTAGAAATATCAGGGAAGTATCATAGGATTTGGATGCTCGAAGGGTCAAAACCTGAAGAGGTCCGAGAGTGGTATGATTTTGGAGCCTTGGCTTCAGTTTATACCATGTCACCACAGTTTTCGGAAATATCCAAACTTCCGAATTGGATCACAAGTGCAGTGTTTGATTCATGGCAAAACAATCAAACACTTAAAAGAGGAGATATTCCTAAGTTGAAGTTCCTTTCAGAAGCACTAGAAATAGCATGAAAAGGGTATCATCCAGCGTTTCACTTTATCAAACTCCAAAGACCTGATATGGCTGCCTATAATCGAGTTAAGGCGGCAACCGGAGAAGCTCCACTGGTTAGTTCCATTAATGAAGATGATAATTCAACCAGAAGAGCTTGGGGTATGTGGGACTGTCTCACAGAGATGGACAAAGTCAAGTATCCATTCAAGATCTTCACCAATTCGGCGAATGGATCATTCCTGTTAAATTCCATGACAGGAAAAAATACAGAATTCGCAGAAAGGCTCTTTGAACAGAAGAGAACCTTAATCTGGGAAAACAAGCTCCCAGCAACGGACGCTACCCGCAAGAAGGCCTGCAATAGGATGTATGTTGGCCTATGGCAGAACTGGGAATGCTCCAGTTGTGAGTTTCAGGAGAAACTCTTATTCGGTACAAGAATATGGGTTACAAAGACAAAACTCGAATCCGACAAGGACAAAGGTAAAAGGAAAAGTTACCCAAAAGGTTTTCACAAACCTGGGTAAAATTATGTAAATGACAAAAGGCTTGAAAAGTCAGGCGCACTCACGAAAAGAATCAATCATGTGATTGATTAAAGGACAACAGCTGAAAAACAGCTGTAATAAAGGACAAAGTGTGGCAGACAAAGTGGCAAACACTAGGACCCAAGGGCACCAACAAGGAATCTTTGATGCATGCAATGGCGTCAAGAAAATTAGGATAGCTTTGAAATCCTCCTTTGAAGTTCGGATTGAAGGCTATAAGAAGAGAAGATAGAAACAGATGGGGATCATCAAATATTTTCTCCAACTCTTTTATATTTACAAAACATCAAACATTTTGTAAACTTTTCTTCTTTCAAGTTTATGGGGGTTTCCCCACTGTAAGTCCTCACATGAGAGGCTAAGAGATTTTCTCCTCCAATAGCGGAGTAGACTAGTATTATGTAATTTTAATTTTTCCCATCTCATCAATAAATAAGGCTTTTGCTCAACCTTTGTCTTTCGAAATTTATTAAATTTTATTCTGAAAACCTTTCTACGCCCAAAGGTAGGAAACGAAATTGGGCTGTGCTGTGTATCATTGAAGGAGCTAAGGGTTATGAACCATAGGTTGCGGTCGTGTGGTTGGATGCGGTCCGTAAAACCATAGACTTGGAATACCCGGTGATATTACGGTCAAACAAAAGGTATAGATTTATGAGACTAGACTATTTTTCGAAAGCATGTTGGGCCTGATTTTATCTTATATCATGAATTGAAAATTTTCTGGCTAAAACAAAACCTAAGGCAATAAAATTTATCATATAGGATCAAATTTATAAGTTATGAATTGTTTAGGGGTTTTCTATAATATTAAGAAGTAATGGACTAAACTCTAAATATGGAATTGGTCAAAGACGAAATATTAAAGGACGTCTTGTACTAGTTTAATAATTGATTCTCAATTGTATTATTTTCAGAAAATTTTATATTCTTTGTATTATTTTATTAAAAAACTCGAAAAGTAAGGGACCAAAATACAAAAGTTGAAATGTGATGAAGACCACAATTCAAATGGAGTATTGTACTAAATAAATAATTATATAAAAATAATATTATTTTCAATTTTTTTTATTGATTTTGTATTATTTTATTAAAAACTCCAAATCTCTGTATAATAAGAAATGACAATTCTTTTGATTGATTTAAGAAACCAGTACATTATTTAAAGCCAAATCCGTACATAGTAAGGATTTAAAACCAGTACACTCTGTATAATAAGAATTGACAACTCCCGGTCTCACTAAGTATCACCCATATATATATACTATGTACGGATTTGTCTTGAAATAAGTTTAGGAAAAATTACATTAACACTCACTACTGAAATAGGTAATTATTCAAATTACCCTTTTTTAATTGAAATTATAAATACCTAACTCACTATAATTGAAAATTGTATTTACCCCTTGAGAATCATGTGAATTTTCAAAAATACACCTTTCCAAATGTCATTTTGAAAAAATAGCAAAAACCCCCCCTCTTACTTTTGGAATTACACCAACCTCCCCTGTTATAATGCACTTCTTACAATCACTCCGTTATGTATTAAAAATTCTTACAATTTAACCCTTGAAAATCTTATAATTAGCCCCTGTAGGGAAGTGTTGGTAATTTCAAAAGCAAGAGGGGGCTTTTGGTAAGTACACATTATAAGATGGGGTACGGTCGTAATAAAACCATTATTCCATCTTTTTTATTTTTATTTTTAATAATTTAAGTGAAGAGCAAAAATATCATTTATTATTATTTGACCATTGACCGAGGGTTTTTAGGGGAGTAAATGTAATTTTCAATTATAGTGGGTTAGATATTTATAATTTCAATTATAATTTGTATAATTACATATTATAACAATGGGTATAGGTGTAATTTTCCCATAATTTTATAATAACACAGTGCAAATGTTAAAAAACCATGTGAGAATTATACAAAATATACGGATATATGTTTAAGTCATGAGACACGCTTGAAAAATAAGAACAGAAAATAGCATTAAAATTGAGATTACTTGAGTATAACTTAATAAATGAATGGATTAACCAAAACAATAAAGTAACCAAAACTAAACATGAAATAAAGTTAGAATTTTGTGAAACATATTCCAATATCCTACTATAACCTTTATTAAAGCTTACAACTTATATTGACACGTACAACATAAATTACTAATAGATAGGTCAAATTTTGTTAGTGGTTCCTCAACCTCTATTTTTTCATACTTTAGTTCCGTAAGTCTAAAATATTGCTAGATGGTCCTTCAATTTTCAAAATTGTCTCACTATGTTCCTCAGGTCAAAAATTTGTTAGGAATTAATGAAATATTCTATTATTTTAGATGCAATATTCCCAGATGCAAGTACAAACTTGAAAAAAGCACTTTTCATCATTTTCTAATGAATTCGTGACATTAGGAGTTAAAAAGAGATGAATTTGAGAGTTGATAGGTCATCCCAGTATTTGACTGAACGGGTACAAGTGGGATAAAAGTAAAACTTGAGGGACCATCCCCGATATTTGGCCTAATAGAAATAAATATCATTATAAAAGGTTATCCATACAACACTTTATTGCTACTTCCACATTATTAGCATATATATATATGTTAAATACGTATATACTATATTGACATATATAGTCGTGAGCATATATATATATATATAGACACTACAAAAAAATTGACTATTGCCCATGTGAATAAGCCATGGTGAAAATCCTTTTTGCTATGGCCAAAATCAATTGAACACGGCTTTACCTCGGCTTAGACCGTGGTATTTGTAAGCATGACCAAAGTCACTATTTTGTTCATGGCAAAAACCACGACTTTTAGTCATTGTAAAAAAGTGATAGGTTAGCATTTCTTCCACCATGACTAGTTAGAGCTTAAAATATCTAATATTCTTTTTTACCACGGCTGACTTTAGCATAGCTATATAAAACATCTACCATGGCCAAATTAGTCGTGAGTTCAGACTGTTATATACACTACATCTTTAGGCCAGGACGTATAATCTCATTGCTAATACTCAATTTTCTTGTAACGAGATATCAATACTAAATTAATATTGCATGTAAATCTTTTAAAGTTATATATGTTAATTAAATATAACATATACACTTTTATATTTTAATTGACATGCCCTATTTTGGGCATTACGTCAAGTTACAAATTACTCATAAAAAACCATTAAAACGCCTAAAAAGGACAGCATCCGCTTGTTTTTGGTGGGTCGGTCGTATGAACCGGAATGCGACCATGCGATCCATAATTAGGAGCCCTTCGATCATGCCACATGCCGTCATCAAACTGATTCGTATGCCAGTTTTGGATTCGTACATGGTGTAAGTCTACGACTAGGTTGCACCGGTACGGGTACGACGACACGGATACCATACGATATAGGTAGGGCGATACGATTTTTTCAAAATTTTAGGATACGACATGGTGAGGATACAACCACGAATATATATATATATATATATATATATAGTGTAAGAAAATTTAAATATTGATAACAAAAGAAAAGAAAATCTAATTATAAATATAATTATTTGAATTCTCAGCACCGTCCCATCTTTTTTATTTTTGTTTTCCTTGTGATTTTTTCTTCTTGATCCACTGTATCTCAAAATTATCAATCTCATTTGTCATGTCATATTCCCACTTTTATATCCATCTATTTTTCATCTTAATATCAAATTGTCATTGACTAGTCTACTATCGTTAGCAGGACTAACCTTTACATTGTCACCTTTACCATATACCACAAAACTACGAATATTTTTTATTGGGAGCAATGTTGTATTCGTCAAGTTTCTAGTTTGGACACGTTTCGGATACGTTCCGAACATGATATCCATAATTTTCTTTATTTTTTATTTTTTATTTTTTATTTTTTGATATGCCACGTGGTGTATCCGATACATATTCGAGGAGTATCTCACGGGTGACGTATCCCCCAAATATATGACATTGCATCATGTCATTTGTAGAAGTATCCGTGTATCATAGGTCTACGTACATGATGTAGGTCTATAAATGCTCATATTTATAACTGAATGAAGGTTACAAAACATTTCACAATCGCACTGATATTGTGCCACGAATATCAAAGGACCCTACAAGCAAAAGAACCATATTCCTAAACTCATTACTTTCAACTGCAATTTCATTTTTACATTCTGGTCACTTCCTAAGATAATAACCATCGTCTTTTTGGGATGTTACTTAAAGATAAATAATGTCAGAAAATCAAAACATAATTGATAAGGAAATCATATTAGTTGTGACATTGATTTTAAACACCAAGCAACCTAAAATCAAATAAAATTTAGAAAATATGAAAAATTGTGAACAAATAAATACACAACCATCGTAATTGTAAAAATATCTTACTATGAGAGGATTTTTTATAATCTCAAAAGAAAGGAGAGTTTTCCATAATTAACCATATATCAGGGAATATGTACGGAATTATTTCTTAATTATATGATTTATTATTATATTTATTTTGTAATTGATCGACTTTCTTAAATTATATATTAATTAATAACGTGACAAATATAATAATTATTTTGTCTCGGAAATAACTTAGATTTGTTCAAGCGAGATTGAGACTAAAATCACACGTGTCTTTATATAGCTCCACATAACAAATTTCCATGGTGCCCACTTAATATTAATTTCTTATTGACCCACATTTGACTGCTCCTGCTCGGTGGGATTATAACAGCCAATAGAAAAGAGAATAATGTAATTACACTTCGGTGTAGATTTTCCAATAGATTGATTTTTTTTTCCTTTTAACTTTTCGAAATTTCAAATCCCAACGACAAATATAATCATTTATAATATAATGGATTATATGAAAAACTCTTCACATATATAATTATGTTTGTTTAGAAAATTCGAACTCGAAAATTTCTAAAACTAACACATGAATTTTTATTTTTATTTTTACAGGAGCGATTATATCATCGTATTACATCAATTGCAAGAGAATACTATTACAAGTAAGTATCATCAATAAAATCAAGGGATAATAGCAGATACCCCCCTCAATTATAAAGTGATGTGCACCCCCCCCCCCTATTGAAATGTGCTCTTTACCTCCACACTTATCATAAAATGTGCACTTCGCTCCCTCAAGCAGCTCGGCCAGAAGCAAAGTGCTACAAAACACATAAGTTAGGGGGAAAATTTCCAATTTTTATGATAAGTGAAGTGTCCGAACTGCCCTAGGGGGTGAAGTGCACAGTTTATGATAAGTGAGGGGGTAAAGCACACATTTCAATAAGTTGAGGCGGGGGGGGGGGGAGTGCACATCATTCGATGACTGAGGGGGTGTCTGCTATTATTCCTAAAATCTATTTTAAACTATTACAAATTACAATATAGGTAGAGAAAGCAACCTACATGTATCAGCGGGAGTCGAACCCACAACCTCTTAGTTATTTGGCCTCAATATTGACCAACTAGGTCAGACTTCATTGGCAAATTAACACATGAATTAGGTACTCAAAAATCATGTATTACAAAGAGTTGTTGGCTAAGTTTAGTTAAATATACTTCATATAACTCATATACGGTGCCTCAGTAGGGTATAACATATACAAGGTTTAGACTTTAGTAACGGTAGTCAGTCGTATGGTGAGGACTGAGGAGTTTATTAAATTTATCAGAAAATGTAGGAATTTTACTAATTGCAATCTTATAAGTCTTTAAATATCTTATAATATGTTTTAAGGTCTCGTAACCTTCTCTATTATATATAGTGCTTAAGATCCCGTAAAATAAATTTTCCACCACTTCATCATGTTACATATTTTGGCCTCTTGCCTTTGGGATGGCAAAATTACGGCAATGTTTGATTTCATTTTTTTTTAATTCTAAACGAAGGGGATATCTCACCCGACAAATCCAAGCTGATAGTTTTTAATCATGAGTCGCACAAACCCTGTAAAACTCCAAATAAAGAGAGAAAAGTCACAACCCTTGTGATAATTTGAAATTGAACCAACGACCTCCCACATGAAAGTAGAAGCTGGGGAAAATTGCATTTTTAGTCCCGTAACTTTGCCCCATTTCACTTTTGGTCCGGGATTCTCATTTTTTAATTTTATTTTTGGAATACAGGGTAAATCTCTGCCGGTCTCCCCACAGAGCAAACATGTCCACACGCAATAGCCCGCAAACCACGTGTGAAGGCTAGCCGCCCTAGGTTACTCATAGGCGACAGGCAAGGTAAGCGCAGGGCCCCTCACGGCAGGACGGAAAGATATACCCTGTACCAGCATCACATGAGGTTTCGAACTCACCTCCCACGGCTGGATGGAAGGAATAACCTTCCACCAGCATCACATGGGGTTTGAACCTGGGTGGGTTCTCACGGTCGAAGACCTTGTGATCAACTCGGCCAACACCCTTTGCTTCGGGATTCTCATTTTCCGTCCCATCTCTTTTCAAAAAATTCTCACTTTTGGTCCCAAACCCCTGATTCCGTCTATTTTTAGAGTGAAATGGCACGTGAGTGGCTCATGCGCCCTTAGCCAGCCAGGTTTGGGGGGAAATTGTTCACTTTGATGGTTTGGGAGGCATAATTGGTGGTAAAATTGCGAAAAAACGAAGAGAAAATCAAATTTCGGTGCAAAAATATATAGGCTTTTCTCAATTTTGGTGCCAAATTTCGCCTTCCAAACAGTCAAAGCAAACAATTCCCCCCCCCCCCCCCCCAAAAAAAAACCTAGCTAGTTAATAGCACACTGCACACGGGTCACTCACGTGTCATTTCACACTAAAAATAGACGAAATCAGGGGTTTGGAGCCAAAAGTGAGAATTTTTTGAAAGATATGGGATGTAAAGTGAGAATCCCTAACTAACGGGACCAAAAGTGAAATGGGGCAAAGTTACGAGACCAAAAATGCAATTTTCCCGTAGAAGCTGATATCACTATATTAACAAGTTTTTGGTAATTGAAGACAATGTTTTGACCAAATTTTCTCAACAAATTAGGGTGAACACTTAACCAAACAAACTATATCAGGAAATTATCTGTCTAATTTAATTTCTCATTTTTTTCATTATATTAAAAAGTTACTTATATTCACTTTTTTCTGTCAAAAGAATGAATATTCAATGTTTTTGATTTGTTATTTTCATTTTCATTTTCATGTTATGTTTGTTTTATGTATTTTGTGAATTGTTAAACTTATCGTTGACTATATATGAAAGAGCAAAATTTTAGCATGCAAGAAGTGTTGGATCCTATGTTTCTATTACTTGGTTCTCTTGTAAAGTCATGTGTAACACTCTTGTTCTAATTAAGCACAAGTAATGTTCCATTTTCTACCTCAAACCACAGATATATATATATCTGCTATATTTGATCCAAGGAGTCTAGTGAGGTAAATGAAGAGAAAAAGGGAAAAGTCTAAATGATTAAAGTTACATATCATTCGAAGAATGCAAAATAATTTTTCTTAAATCTTCTTTACTGAAATCAAACATCCAAACATAGCCTTATGGATCTGGGAAAAATGATTTCTATAATTTTTGAGGGTCTCAATGGACTATTATTTGTAGGTAGGGGTTAATTCTGAAATATAGGAAAAGTATGTGGTTGAAAAATTGAAAAAAGTTCCGTTGCCGGGAATCAAACCCGAGTCTCCTGGGTGAAAGCCTGATATCCTAACTGGCGGACGACAATGGATGCTTGCTTGAAGTCTCTGTCTTTTTGTTTATAACACACATTTTGTTAATGAGTTGCCTTTATTTTCGAGTAATCCCATTCCCTTACAAATAAGCTATAGTTATAACTCTATTTGTGCTTCATGAGCCTACAATCGCTAAAATACTAAACCTTTGCATGGCTAAATAAATCATTTGATTACAATATTCGATGTGCAATAATAAATTTGATTCTCTCTGAACAAATCATTTGGTTGTTTTATTGTTGAAACAGCATGTTCAAGTAAAAAACAACTGTAATAACAATTAATATCTGATTGGTTGAATGTACCTGAACCGAATAAATACAAGTATATTCTCAAATAAAAATAAAAGTTGCTATGCAGAGACTCATGACGATGAGACTTCAAGTTCCAGTTTCATTGAAGCGTGAACCCCTTCTACTTTTATACTAATAATTTCTTAATCATCGATTGGTATGTGGCAATATTAAAAGTTTATATCAATCTATAATATTTAAAAATAAATTTGGGTCAATATGTTCACTAATATAAATAAAAGTGCAATACTGACACTAAGTTATTGTTAATAAGTTCAAAAATTTCGAATGCAATTAAAAAAGTTCATCATTTGCAGTATATAAACGTCATTTTATTGATACCAATATTTTTACCTTCTTAGTCTAAATTTTTGTGATAAAGTGTTAATGATAAGTTTCACGCTGATTAAGAGAAGAGAAAACATACTAAGGAGTGAAAGCAAAATGAATTTTTGCTTCTCTAAATTTTCATTTTGTTTGTTTAATTTTTTAATGCACGGTCAAAGTCATTATTATTTTTCTATTTTAACCTATAAAGTGTTATATAATATTCAAAAAAGACTATATACGGTATTCAAGGCGTGTCAAATACTTCAAATTTTACATAGGATATGACGTCAGGAAATATTGGACATGGTATATCTGGAGTTTTCTTTATTATTTAATTTTTAGATACTTCAAAAAAGTATCTGACACTTATCCGGGTGGTATTCGCTGAGTATCGTCTCCGATACGAGTAAAATATTGCACGGATCCAATTTTAGAAGTATCCGCCCATCATAGATTCTCTTGGTTGTATTAATCTCATAATTCAGTCCACGTGTCCCTCCTCTAATCCCATGTATCCATGTCATTATACCTCATTTTCCAAATAATAAATGACAAATCACGACTTTCTTTATATTTGTAAACTCATTTAGTTTTTTAGTTTTTTTTAAACAATGTAAACTCATTTGGACCCTTGAATGAAAATTCAATTGGTACTAACCACTAAGCAAGGTGGGCGTTCGGTTGGGGAAAATATATACACATTTTAATATCTTTTCATGATAATTGATTACAAATTGATATTTATTTTGGTTAAATAATAAATATATATGGAGAAATTTATTTAATTATAGTTCTTTTATTTTTATTTTCCTTTTACCTTTTCATAAATGATTAATGTATAAATTTTTTAGTTAAATACAAGTGATTTGAATTTTTTTCTGAAAATAGTTGTACACCACTAATAAACATCAAAAGTTCAAAACAGTAGTAGATATTAATTATGACCTTACAAACGGCCTTGAAGGAAAGAGTAAAAACAAAAAAAAAAAAAAAAAAACCAACTAATTAAAAACTGAAAAAGACAAAGCTGCAGGAAAAGAAATGAAGCAGAACAATAACCCCAGCAATCCCTCCTATAGGATTCCTCGTGCAATTTCCATATCTCTTTCCAGTTCATACTGCTTCCAACCCTGATCCAGCTGCTTGATGACTTGGAAAATAAACGAAAGAGCGATCGTCTCAAAACTCCAATTTTCAGCAGGGTTCTTAGCGTGGTGGATGCGAACTTCAATAAGCATGGCCACCAAGCAATCGTAGAATCATACGTTTTCAACTATAACAATCAGATTAGAAAGACAAATAAGGTGCACACAAACCGAATACCAGTACTTTGCATCCATTGTCCCGCTCGTAAAGTTCGACGCCGACAACACCACAAAGATCGAAAGAGTAGTGTCAAAGATAAGTTTCAGGTACCGTGGCAGCTCCACAACCCTGATCGTGTTGGGTTTGTGTGCAATGGTGATCAAGGCAGCAACATCAATGATACAATATAAGAGACTATATTTTTGGATATTCTGTATTTGATTTGAGTAGGGTTGCCCTTTGACCATTTTATATCCATCACCAAGTCATAAGTTTCAGAGTAGGAAAATAATGAAATAGTAGAAAATAAGGATGCTACTTGTCACGGACTTAGCCTCAATACTAACGTCTCGTGCGGCACTTAG
The DNA here is from genome assembly GCA_019426215.1 of Buddleja alternifolia. Lineage (NCBI taxonomy): Eukaryota > Viridiplantae > Streptophyta > Magnoliopsida > Lamiales > Scrophulariaceae > Buddleja > Buddleja alternifolia. Next base: position 36,282,838 of record CM033397.1, on the reverse strand, counting down.
CCTCGACCCGCCTCTTGTGTGACTCGTGCTAAGTCAGCCTCGCCCACTCGTGCTCGTGTGCTAAGGGAATTTGGCAAAGTGCACCAAGAAGCTCTTTAAGTAAACACTCTATATTGCTCTCCAAACTTGGTTGGTTACAAATGAAATGGCTACCACCTCCTCAATGGACGGTTGAGATCATCTTGATCCTACGGCTAATATTGAGCATCTAGATAATTCTTCTAGATATTTTACAAGATTAATCTAGAGAATTCTACCAACTAACACTCCTACACAATTCTAGAGAATTCCTACCATTCTCTACACATCTAGATACATTCTATCCTCAACTATATATACAAGATTGTGTAGCTCCATGGACTTTTTGGAGCCTCATTTGGTGGGAGGAGTTCTTGAAAACTCCCGGGGCGTGACATTCTCCCCCACCCAATCCGACGACGCCCTCGTCGTCGTGCAATATTGCCCTGCGGCTTGCCCGATCGTCCCTCTGCAACATGCTTGTTGGAAACTCTTTCTTCGCCCAAGAGTTTGATCTTGCCGGGGTTCTCGCTTGTCTTCGTCGGCATGGTCTTCCCTTTGTCTCGCAGTTGCCTCCGAAGTTGTCTTAACTCGCGTGGATTCTTCTCGCAAGAGTCCACGGTTGGTGTCTTCGTACTCGACCTCGGCCCATCCTTTGCATCCTCGATCAATTGGATGGCCGACAAATACATGGGCTTCGCCTTAACCCCTTGGTTGCTCCCGATTGTAGGCACTATACACGGCGAACCCTTGTCCAAAATCCACAAGCAATCAAATATAGGCATTGGAATTGCACTTACCTTGCGCATGAAATCCAATCCTAGTACGACCTTATAGTCGTCCAACTCGGCTACCGAGAAGTCCACTCGTCCCTTCCACGGCCCGATACTCGTCTCTACGTCCAGAATTCTACCGCCGAGGCGTATGGCGTCAGAATTCACCGTCTTGACCCATCCCTCGCCTCGTGTGACCTTAAGGCCCAATCGTTTCGCCTCCTCCTCAGTCATGAAGTTGTGCGTTGCCCCGGTGTCTACCATCGCCTTGGTAGACCGCCCGTTGATGTGCGCCTCCACGTACATCAGCCTCTTGCTTGATGCGGTTGGCGTCGACTCTTCTTTAACGGCATTTAGAAGTTGCACCGCCCCTAAACGCCTTGGTCCCTCCTCTGAGCCATCATCAGGCTCTTCCACATACTTACATTGCGCTGCCTCCTGACCCTCCATGATCGCGTGCAACGTCCCAAGCTTCGGGCAATCTTTGTAAGAATGTGGCCCCTTGCAAACATAGCACCCTTGCTTTGGCACGAAGGATTGTTTCTTCGCCTCATAATCTTTTCGGCCCGACGAGCTCCCCGAACTCGCCCCTTTATAAGTCGCCTTGTGGGTTTGGTCATCCTCATGATGCTTGCCTCCCCCACCATTGCCCGTGCCATCCCTCTCGCGTTCCTTATGATGGTGTTGAAACTCGCTTAGGGACTCGGCAGCGGCTATTGCCTCATCTACTGTGTGGATGCCCCGACGTTGCAACTCTTGCTTTGCCCAATTTTGTAGCCCGTCCACGAAGTAGAAGAGTAAGTCATCATCGCTCATGTTCGGGATTTGAAGCATAAGTGTTGTGAATTCCTCGACATAGTCCCTAATAGTGCCCTTATGCCTCAACTCCCGTAATCTCTTTCTAGCCTCATAAACGACATTCTCCGGATAGAAGTGTCGTTTAAGCTCCTTCTTGAAGTCTTCCCAAGACTCAATCTTGCATAAACCTTTCCCGATATCGGCATGCTTCCTGCGCCACCATAACATAGCGGTATCGGTAAGGTAGAGTGTAGTCGTACGTACCTTCGAGTCCTCATCCGTCAAGTTGAGCCCCTCGAAGTACACTTCCATTTGCCATAGGAAGTTCTCAACCTCCTTGGCGTCCCTCTTGCCATCAAACCCCTTCGGCTTTGGATGGTCCACTCTTGGACTCGACACCACGGTACTAGCCCCGCTAGCAATGGATCTTTTGCACAACGCAACGTCTTCGCGCATCTCCTCGACCATCGCCTGTAATGCTTTCATAGCATCCTCAAGCCTAGCAAGACGCTTCTCCTGAACGGTGCTAGTGTCAAGGCAAGATCGCACATCCGCCTTAATCGACCCAATCTCTTCGAGAACGTGGCCCTCCAACGTCTCAAAAGTGTGTTCCACACGTTCAAGTCGCTCGCCCATCTCTGCGACGACTCCCACGACACCACTCTCAAGTGGTCGGCTTGCATCCCTCGTCATCTTCGGGTAGGGCAGAATGGCCTCCCTACCAAGCTCCCCTAACAACCCCGAAGTAGCCTCGCTTGCCATTACCCGAACACTTCCACACGCAGCACCTTTGCCCAACCGGGCTCTGATACCACCTGTCACGGACTTAGCCTCAATACTAACGTCTCGTGCGGCACTTAGCCTCGACCCGCCTCTTGCGTGACTCGTGCTAAGTCAGCCTCGCCCACTCGTGCTCGTGTGCTAAGGGAATTTGGCAAAGTGCACCAAGAAGCTCTTTAAGTAAACACTCTATATTGCTCTCCAAACTTGGTTGGTTACAAATGAAATGGCTACCACCTATTTATAGTGATCCACCTCCTCAATGGACAGTTGAGATCATCTTGATCCTACGGCTAATATTGAGCATCTAGATAATTCTTCTAGATATTTTACAAGACTAATCTAGAGAATTCTACCAACTAACACTCCTACACAATTCTAGAGAATTCCTACCATTCTCTACACATCTAGATACATTCTAGATTATTCTATCCACAACTATATATACAAGGTTGTGTAGCTCCATGGACTTTTTGGAGCCTCATTTGGTGGGAGTTCTTGAAAACTCCCGGGGCGTGACATTCATGTGACGACCCGGCCGTCTGGCGCCCCAAGATGCACGCGAGAGGCTCGCGTGCACCCCCGAGGCCAGCCTTGCCCCACACCTGGACCAGCAAGATTAGCATGTGTATTACATAATACTTTGGGAAGGAACACGAGCATAACTGCAAGTAATGCCAACAATCAGGTATATAGGCCACAAATAATGTACATGACAACCCTGCCGCGCAACAAGGGTGGGGCACGGACTGCGATCCCGTGACACTCCCCCACCCAAATCCGCTAACACCCTCGTAGCGGAGGAAGGAACTCGACCGCGCACTTCAACTTGGAGCTTTGAACCGCGGCACCATCCCCTGGATGGACAGGCTCCCTCTTTGTGCACATCGCACAGCCTGCAGTGCACCACGCACATACCGCATCGACACCAACCTTCACCCTATTCCCTCTCAGCATTAGTTCCTCGGTTGAACGGCCTCCCCACCGCTGCATTTTTGCATGTCGATTCCCCCTGATCGCTCCCGATTCCCACAGCGCTCGACGAGATGGCAAGGCCTCAACACTCGAAAATAAGCCTTCCTCGCTTTCGCCTCAGATCCCAAAGATTCTCCCCCGATTGAGCTTGCTCACTAATCCAGAGACTTTCACATACAATGGCCACACATTTTCCCCAAAGACCGTACCTTCGATGGAACACCACACAGGGGTCTCCCGCCTCCCGCAATGTGATGCTCACAACAAAGTCGATTCTGATACCACATGTGACGACCCGGCCGTCCGGCGCCCCAAGATGCACGCGAGAGGCTCGCGTGCACCCCCGAGGCCAGCCTTGCCCCACACCTGGACCAGCAAGCTTAGCATGTGTATTACATACATAATACTTTGGGAAGGAACACGAGCATACCTGCAAGTAATGCCAACAATCAGGTATATAGGCCACAAATAATGTACATGACAACCCTGCCGCGCAACAGGGGTGGGGCACGGACTGCGATCCCGTGACATACTGCTCCAAAACACCAAAAAACCTTCAAAGCTATTGCTCTCCTAACCGGAGGTCGGTTCGGTGTCGGTGTGCGAATGAGAAAATGAAAGAAAGGCTTGAGAGATGAATTTTGGTATAGAGGGGATTATGTTTTGGAGCTTGGAGTTGGACGCCATTGTTGATGTTGTGGAGAAGAAGATGGTATTTTGCTTTTGTATTTGAGAAATAAAAATGTAGCTATAGGCTGCTAGGTCTTGGATGAGATGTGCTATATATAGGCTAGGGAATGTGCCATCTATTTAGGGTTTAGTCTATGCCCCAAATTGTGTACGTAAGGTATAAGGCGTGTGTATTGGACTGATGTAACTAGCTAAGGGAAAAGGATGTGATGGATTCCTAAAGGCTGATAAAAAAAAAAAGAGATGTATTTCTAAATTTTTTATTAGTATATATTATTTTTAATATAAATAGTAATTAATTTTGTATTAATATTAATTAAAAATACATACAAATTATATCATTATTAATATATATATATAATATAAGATATATTGATAAATGAAAATAAAAATTAGTTTTTATTGTAGCCTCCGAACAGGTATAAATTTTATCTAGTTAGGCTCGTTAGGATCAACTCGATTCGATGCACACCCCCTACTTGCAAACTGCACGAGTCGACTTCAGCCGAGCCTAACAGGCCGGGTTTTTTTAAAGAGTCGAGCTCGAGCCAATTTATAGTTTTATATAGGTTCGCGCAAGCCAAATTTTAATTAAAATATTCGTGATTTGGTTTTTCACTAGTATAGCAAATAATTTTTTTCTTCTTAAAATATGATTGGGTAGGCACGAACTCGAGCCAAACTTTAACCTAGCATTCTCACATTCAACCCTACTTACGTTAAACCAGATTTTCCATTCATAATTGTGCTTTGCACTCCATAATGCTGCTCTCTAAAGATTCAAACTGAATTAACTTATTTACTAATGTTATTTAATTTTTTGGATGTCCCGAAAACTCCATTTTCAAAAATAGGATTTATTTAGCTAACTAATCATCTCAACTGAATAATATGTGAAAGATTAGTGATTTTTGACATATATATTAATTAATTAGTGATTTTTCATAACTTATTTAGTTGCACATATTATTATCAAAAAATATTATTTAGTTGCACATAGTGCGTTGCAGACTAGGTGAGTTGGATTTGGAGGGTAGCTAGCAATGGGTACACGTGTCCAATGGAAATTTGGAGCAAATGGATTTTTTTTTTTTTTTGTTTAATGGTACAATTACAAATTAATCAAAAAAAATAAAAAAATGGTACAATTACAAAGGAGCACCTCTGCAAAGGAACACACAATAGGCATTGCTAGTTTATTAGGCCAGCAAATGGGGCCAATTCCTCCAGTAACCATACTCTCTCACCCGTATATATATATATCATAAGAAACAATTAGTGTATGTATAGGAATATTTCCCACCTTTCCCTACTAACCATACTCTCTCTCTCTCTCTCGATATATATATATATACTATGTACGGATTTGGCTTGAAATAATTTTAGGGAAAATTACACTAACACCCACTACTATTAAATTATTCCTTTTTAATTAAAATTATAAATGTCTAACCCACTATAATTGAAAATTGTATTTATCCTTTGAGATCAATTTTTTAATGACATCATCATGTGAATTTTCAAAAATACCCCTGTCCAAATGTCATTTTGAAACAATAGCAAAAACCTCCCTCTTACTTTTGGAATTACACAAACCTCCCCTGTTATAATGCACTTCTTACAATCACCCCCCTATGTATTAATTTTTTTATAATTTTGCCCCTGAAAATATTATAATTAGTCCCCTGTAGGGGGGTGTTGGTAATTTCAAAAGCAAGAAGGGGGTTTTGGAAAGTACATATTATAAGAGGGGGTACAATCATAATAAAACCATTATTCCAACTCTTTTTTTTTTAATAATTTAAGTGAAGAGCAAAAATATCATTTATTATTATTTGACCACTGACCGAGGGTTTTTAGGGTAGTAAATGTAATTTTCAGTTATAATGGGTTAGGTATTTATAATTTCAATTATAATTTGTGTAATTACCTATTATAACAGTGGGTATAGGTGTAATTTTTCCATAATTTTATAATAACACAGTGTAAATGTTAAAAAACCATGTGAGAATTATACAAAATATACGGATATATGTTTAAGTCATGAGACACACTTGAAAAATAAGAACATAAAATAGCATTAAAATTGAGATTACTTGAGTATAACTTAATAAATGAATAGATTAACCAAAACAATAAAGTAACCAAAACTAAACATGAAATAAAGTTAGAATACATGATATTCACCAAACAATAGGAAATGCTTATAGGATAAGGAGATAATTGGTACATACTATAAAGCATGGACACTCTCGAAAATCGCCACGGGCGATGTCGGACACTCCGACACGTGTCTAACACGTCTAATCCATGTCCCTAATTTAAAATAAAATAAAAAAATTGGACACCGTGTTCGACACGGCCACGACACGGATGGGTACTTTTTCCAAGAAATTAAAACCGTGGGGTTCAAATTGCATTGAAATTACTTAGGATAATCATTGAAATGGTTTGTTAGTACATAGTTCATTTCATTATTTACGGATTGCTTGTAATAAAATAAGTAAATAATGAATCATTTTTTTGTTGAAATTATAGGTTTTACTATCAAACAAGCATTGTTATTAAGTGATAACTGATAAGTAGTTGAATTCTTTGCAATATACAAATCTTTACGAAAAAACAAGTAAAATACAAATTTATGTATAATATATATAAATAAAAAAAATATTGGACAACCGTTTCAAAGCCGTGTAGTATCCTATGTTTTTTTGAAAATATCGTGCCCCGTGTCCGTGTCGTGTCGTGTCCGTGTTGCCGTGTCCGTGCATCATAGGGTACATAGCAAAGTGTTAGGCAAAAAAAAAAAGGAGTACCTACTCATCTCAAATCTATTTTTAGCAATGTGTTAGGCAAAAGTTATGGATTAGTCAATAAACCCACCTCTTATAATGTGTAATTACCAAAAATTATGGATTAGTCAATAAGCCCACCTCTTATAATGTGTTGAGATAATATTTTTGTTAAGGCCGTACCCCTCTCTTATAATGTTTTGTTAAGGTCGTACCCCTCTTTTATAATGTTTAATTACCAAAAACCCCCTCTTGCTTTTAAAATTATCAACACCCACCTATAGGGGGCTAATTGTAAGATTTTTAGAGGTTAAATTGTAAGAATTTTTTAATACATAGTGGGTGATTGTAAAAAGTGCATTATAACAACCATCGGTGAAGCTGACCCTAACCAATTTATTATCCCTTCTTCTTCTTTGTCTAGTTTTCCACCATAACCACCGCCACCCGCCCACAAACAATCGGTGAAGCTGACCACCACTGGCGCTACCACCAGTTCACCATGGAACGACCATTCACACAAAATCTCTAGTCACAGTTCGAAATTGCCACCACCATCTTCGCTTCGCACAAGCCATCCCCACCGTCGCCACTAGAGCTCGAACTCTCCCTCGACGATTGAACCCACCGTCACCGCTTGAACTCGCCACAGAAGATCGAACTCACAACCACCATACTCAGCCCACTTCACACAATCACCACCACTTCACGCAACCACCACCACCACCACTTCACACAACCACCATCACCACTACAACTTCGCACAACCACCATGGAATCATTAGATTTGAGGGTTTGGGATTATGGGGTTGGAGACTTGTACGGAGATATTTCTTCTTCACATAAGAAGAAGAACCCAAGCATTTCGGGGTTTGAAATTATCTTATTTTGCCTTCTTTAAAAAATTTGGTTTCCTTTTCTATTATCTCAAAACATGAGCCTTGATTTTATAGATTTAGATCCAATAGTTAGTAATTTAAGGGTATAGCGTGGACATTTAAAAATTGAAAAAAATTAAATTGTGTTAGGCCTATTTAACAGTTGGAGAGAGTGTGCAATGTTTGACCGGGGGGTGGGGGGTCACCTATTTCGTTAACACTGGTTGGGGATGGGGGGGGGGGAGTTTAGCACTTGCAAAATAACGCAGATTTTTTTTATTTGGCAATTAACCCTAATTTTTGGAAAAATCTGATGAATAATACACAACCGAAATAAAAGCACTTACTTGTTGATCTTACACCCTCCTAGATATTTTTGGATTTTTAGTAATGCTCCTGCAAAAAAAAAATCAAAAAGAAATTGTTCTGAGATTGTTTTGAGACACACTATTGGGAAATTTGCAAATATGGTCTTGTAATTTTAGAGGAGTGTCAAATTGGTCCCTATCTTGAGCAACTGGCGAAATTGATCCCGTAATTTTCAAAAAGTTGAGATTTAAGGTCACTTTTCAATTGAAAACCCCCAATTTCGCCAGAAATGCTAATTAAAATTGGGGGTTTTGCAATTGCTGGCCAAAATTGTGTGTGTGGCGTATGATAGGGCCTTTTTTGACATTATTGACTTGGTTTTTTTTAATTATTATTTGTTTTCTTTCACTAAAAAAACATGAGTTGGCGTCCTATGTGTAAAAAAAAAAAAAAAAAAGCACGATCATACACCACACGTGCAAATCAGGCTGCATTTGCAAAACTTTCAATTTTAATTGGTATTTTCTAGCGAAATTAGGGTTTTCAAGTGAAAAATGTCCTTAAATCGCGACTTTTTGAAAGTTATAAAGGGACCAATTTTGCCAGTTGCACAAGATATGAGACCAATTTTGCCACCCCTAAAGTTACATGACTATATTTACAATTTTTTTCCCACTTTTAGAGAACTGATTACGAAAATATAATTTGACCAATTAAATAAATAACTTCAGGAAAGCAATGAATATGGGAAAATTGCATTTTTCGTCCCATAATTGGCACTCTCTACACTGTTGGTCCCGCGCTAGTTGGTTTTATCACTTTTGGTCCCATAAGTGGCCAAAATTCTCACTTTTGGTCCCATGTCCAAATTCCGTTAGGGATTTAACGGATCTCGCCTAAACGAATACAAAATAAAAGAAAAAACATGTTTTTTATAAAAGAACAGGGGGGGGGGAACATTAGTCGTCTTCCCCACCCCATACACACACAACAATACACACACGAAATTACACGCACACCCACCATCTCACACACATAGCAACAAACACATTCACACATTCACACAGTCACACGCACACACAACAATACACACACACACACACATAATCACACACACACACACTCGCACGAACACACACCATCTCACACGCGCAGCAACACACACATACATTCACATAGTCACACACACACATGCACACTCTCACACACATATGTGTATATACATGTATACATATACATATATAATTAATTTTCTTTTTAAGTTTAAATTTTTATTTTAAAATTGGTATTAGAAGTAAGTCTAAAAATGTGAAGGGGCAATACGGTGATTCAACATTTTTTATTTTTTAAATGTTTTTTCTTTTATTTTTTTATAAATTTAACGGCCAATCCCGTTAAATCCTGTTGGTCCCAAGTGGTATACGAAAGGGTCTAGAAGGGGGGGGGGTTGAATAGACCCTGAAGTCTTTTTCGACTTCAAAAATTTCGTATCACTTTGAAGTATTTGAATGCTCGGGAAGCTTTGGGCGCTGGGTGCAGCGCTTGAGAGATAATGACTTAAGCGCTGGTTTCAGGCGCTTGGGAAAAGTTAACTTAGACTTGGTAATTTCAACGCTGACCAAAGTAGGGCAGAGTTTAGTCACTAAATCAGGGTTAGCACAGCGGAAGTATTTTATAGCTTAGCGTTCGATTTGTTAATTAAAAGTAGTCGCTTAGTTGTTTTAAAACTTTATCAAAGAATATGCAATCTGAATAGTAAAGCAATAAAGCAGTAAATAGCACAAGATATTTGTAAGGTTCACTGGATGATGTAATCCCAGCTACGTCCTTCTTCTCCTTTTATCAGGGAGGTTTTCCACTATGATGATTATCGAAGGGTCACACAGAGACTTCTACAAAATAGAGGGAGATTGGATATGATCTCGGAACTCCTTGGTCACACAGATTTCAGCTCCACTAAAGACCTTCTATCCCCTTGCTTTCACTCAGAAATGGTGCAAGTTACGCTTGATCTCGGAACTCCTTGGTCACACAGATTTCAGCTCCAATAGAGATCTTCTTCCACAAGCTTCTTTTACACAAAAAATATTGCTTGTAAGTCAACAAGCTTTCTCACTCAGATGAAAGGTGTTAATGGTTTTTGGTCACGGGTTTGTTTGTTTTTGGAAAGTTCAAACAACTTGGAGATATCTCAATAGTAGTGTAAGTTCTTCTTAAAAAGAGGTTTGAGATATGGGTGACTGGCTAGGAATGTATTTGAGAAAGCTTAAAGGGTTTCGGCTCTGGAGTGTATAAGCTTTTTCTCAAAAAATTCAGCAACGTTTTGGACCCTTTTTCTTATTTTTACGTCCAGATGTTTTTCTATATCTATGTTCTTTTTTGTCCCTTTTGCTGAAAAGGTTATTTATAGATTGTTATGAGATTTTGTCCGTTGGACACGGTTGGAATCTCGTTTCCCTAAACATTCCATGAGTTCTGACAATCCTAACTTTGGGTATATTTAATTGGTTAGGCATGGTCTTGGTTTCATAAATCTGACAGTCTCGGTCAAAGATATGGCTTGCCCATAAGTTGTAGTGCTTATATTTTAATAGCACTTATCCGACTTTTGATGCATCTTGTCTTATTTCCGTTTGGGAATAATTTCCGTTGATTCATGCATCTTTGATAACTTGGATTTGAATCTTCAGGTTACGCTTGGAGAACTAGGCGCTTGAGCCTTTGGAGTTTAGGCTTTTTGAAAGTAGCCTTCTTTGTTAATCAGACGCTTGAGAAAGGTCACAATCTTTGCCCGATTTTTAGACGCTTGTCCTTTCACTTTATCTTTGATAGACTCACTCAGAATTCTATCATTGACTTAGTGTTAAGTACTTGGTCTAAGGTCCATAACAAATCTTGAGCGCTGAGTTCGTAACCTGGGATAGTCTTTTAGCGTTTGACGGACGCTTGAGACTAATCTTTATCTTTACTGTTTCTTCAGACGCTTGATCTTCAACTTCATCACTTGGTAGACTCATACAGAATTCTTCTAGTGATTTAGTATCACATTCTTAGTCTAAACTCTATAAAAATAAAAATACAAGCCTAGTATAAAGACACAAGCTTTCAGGCGCTTATACATTTGTTCTACGAAAGCCTTTATACTTTACATTTTTTGGGGTCTAACATGGAATCCTAATTGTCATCATCAAAACATCTAACATGAAATTTCTAACAAATCCCTAACAGGATTTGGTCATGGGACCAAAAGTGAGAATTTTGACCACATATGGGACCAAAAGTGAGAATTTTGACCACTTATGGGACCAAAAGTGAGAATTTTGACCACTTATGGGACCAAAAGTGAGAATTTTGACCACTTATGGGACCAAAAGTGAGAAAACAACAAGCACGGGACCAATAGTGTAGAGGGCGTCAATTATGAGACGAAAAAAGTAATTTTCCCCAATGAATCCCGTCCTCTTATTTGAGTAAAAAATGAAACCAAATATTTTTGTAAAGTCCTACAAAAACAAACTTCAATCTCCCGTCAATTTTTTTTCCCCATCAACAGTCATATCTTCCAATGTAGGCTTGCTTATTTTTTGAAGTCACACTGAGGAAAATTGCTTTTTTTTTTTTTTTTTTTAACAGGACTTCTTTGCTACTTTCAAAAAATGCATGGAGGTAGAATCATTTAACCAGTTTTGTGTATAGTGGTTTCTGCAAAATTATGATTACATATATGCGGAAATAGTATTTTTGATCCTATATGTTTGGCCTTTTTCAATTTTGGTACCATTAATTTTTTTCTCATATTTGGTCTCATTGAAGATTTTCGTCCAAAACTTAACGGTCAACTCTTTTAGTCAACATTTTGACCAATTTTTCGAGGGAATTTTGTGCGTAAGTAACACGTGATTTTGAATAAAAACATCGTAAAATTGAATATAATCCATGTGTGAGTACATTCATGCACGAATTCTGCCCAAAAAAATTCGGTCAAAATATTGGGCAACGGGGTTAGTCGTTAAGTATTGGACGGAATCCTTCAATGAGACCAAATGTGAGAAAAATTAAAAGTTACGGAATATAATGTGAGAATCTCGTAATGAGGAGGACCAAAATCAAAGAAGGCCAAAATTATAGGACCAAAAATGCAATTTTCTCTTACATATAGATTATTATTTGTAAATATCCAAAAGAGTACAAGATTTATATATTTGGATAAGATAATTATAACTTAACCTAATGCAGTTAGTCTATCATCTTCAAAATATTTCGAGATTTTGTTTGGATAATACAAATATAATATATTCAAACAAAAATTAATTATATAATTTAGACATGATTAATATATCTTTTAATTTAAAATTTTCATACTTATTTGGATGTTAAAGATATCATACCAACTCAAGGTTTGTTAGTCTAGTGATATCAGTTTCGTACTTTCATGTGGAAGGTTCAGAGTTCAAATCCAAACTCACAAATTATGACCTTTCTCTATTTATCTGGTGTTTGGCAGAATGCATCCTCAAATTGACACTTTTTGGCACTTTGCACCCTAAAATTACATATTTGCCACTTTAAACCCTCAAATTATACATATAACGTGTTATTTTGCGCCCTAGAGCAAGTTCAAAGTATTTAGCACACCAAATAGACGAGTTAACTCAGTTTTTGGAGGGTGAAAACGTGAATCTTCTCCTCTCCTTTTCCCAGTCTCATTGTGTTGTTGGGGCAAGATATTGAAGTGCAAATCTTTGGAGCTTTTTATTAAAATAATATAGAATAATAATAAAATTTTCAAAATAATACTATTTTAAAACTTTTAGAAAATTAATACAAGATGCCATTTGGTATGACGTCTTCACTGTTTAAAAAATTGTATGAGGTCCTTATGCTTGTAAATCACTTTATCTTTAATCCTCGAACTTTAAAGATGGTTTATTTTGGCCCCAAAAACATCATAAAAATCCATGAGAGATATTATACATATTCTAAAGAAAAGAAAATCCCAACCCGCTTTTATAAATCTGCATAAAACTTTTTATTACACTCGTAATTTATTTACTGCTTACATGCCAATTCCCACTCATATTTTAAGCGCTTTTATTGACTGTCTTAATACATTAGAAAACTTAAATTATACTAATTCAGAATTAATTTTAGAATTACAAAACCTATTACTAATTAGGAGAGATAACTGGGTTAATAATTATCTTAGCATACCACCTAGATTACGAGATCAAGAAAATTATCTAAGATACCTTTTAATTTTAAATATTTTAATAGCAGCATTTTATCAAAATAGATCCTTCCAATTTTAAAAAGTTAGAATATTTAGATCTTGAATATAGCTTAACTAATAGATCCATAATTTCTTTAGATAAACATAAATTTATTTGTAGATTTGATTCAAGCTTTAAACATAATTTACATTCAGAAAATAAACACTTAAATAATTTAACGGATTTACTTATATCTCTAGCATCGAATTTAGAATTAGAAAACACAAAATTTTATAAAACCTTGGAATTATTAAAAGAAGTTGTTTTCATAAATAGAGAAATAATAAAAAGAGGTGAAAGTAATAATTTAGATTATATTAAACAACAATCTGAGGAAACTTTAAGAATAGTTAAAAAATATAATAAGTTTTTCCCTACCAAAGACGAAATAATAGAGCTTATTTGATTGCTCTGTATATTATCTTCTGCCTCCTAATAAACGCTATATGGGCAGGATCGGGTTTCCTAACCTAATTCAAGACTCTTACTATCTTACAATTTACAAACATCCTAATAGTATAAAACGAATTCAAAAACGAAGATCATCTTTGTTAAAAAGCATTGAATATTGGCAAGCTGAAATTAATTCTCCTAAATTCTCCACACAACCTAGAATTTATTAACGTAATGCTCTACATCACCTTAATTATTGTTTACCAAAGGAGTTAAACACAGTAAATGAACTTTTAAACAAATTAGCAGCCTAAATAGTCAAAATTTTGGATACAGGAAGTACAAAAAGTATGCTTAGCTCTAGTCTTGTACCAAAGAGTTTGAAACACAATTAAATTACACGGTTACTAGTAGAACTGCAGAAAACAGGTTAATGGAAATAACAAAGGAATTAATTAATATTGAAATACAATTTAAAGATTTTTCAGGAAATTATAGTAGCAAATATACCTTAGGACAAGTCCTTATAGCACCCGATAACATAAAAAGCCATATATTTGTGCATTAAATGGAAGTATATTAGTGGGAAAAAATTACATTACAATTAGCAAACATAACTATACCTTCCCAACTAATCGATACATCAAACAATCAGAGTTGACTGCGAAGAGTGGTGGACATGGTATTTCTGATTTAGATTTTTTCAAAGAATTAGAACAAAATAATATTGAATCTGAAGCCTTAGACATCTTATTAGATGAAAAACTTAGAGATACAGGAAAAAGATTAGAAGTTTTAAACATAGACAATGAAAGAATTTTGCACACGCTAGAAAAATTAGGATTTATAGGAGAAGATTTGGCCAAAAATAAAGTAAAATATATTTTTAAACTAAATATCATAAACCCTAATATAGTAATAAGAACTGCAGCTATAGAAGGCAAAAATTGAAGTACTGATTATATCATAATAGAATAAGATAGTTCTATAGAAGGGTGGGGAGCAATATTAAAATGTAAACCTCATAAATTTTCTCCTAAAATTGAAGAAAAAATAGCCGCCTACTCTAGTGGTAATTTTAATAAAACAGGAAGTAATTGGACAAGTTTAGATTACGAAATAGCAGGGATAGTAAAAGCCATAGACCATTTTAGATTATATTTAAATAAGCCTTTTACAGTTAGAACAAATTGTGAAGCTGTAGTTAAATTTATTAAAAATGAAAACTCTAGAAAACAAAATAATAAAAGATGGTTAAATTTTAGAAATGCAGTAGAAGGCAATGGATATAAAGTCGAATTTGAACATATTAAAGGATCAAATAATAGCATAGCAGATTTATTAAGTAGACAATTAACTCTAATTTTGGGTCATAGCTCATGGCGTCCAACAACCAAGACAACCAACAAACAAGACCTCCAGCTTACAATCAAATAGCCAGAAGGCCAACTCTCAGGCCTAATTTTCAATCAACTATCTATAATAGACCAGCCTTTGCAATTGAAACACAGTCTTTTAATCCAACCACTCAGAATGTTTTTAAAACATTTGGCAAAATAGCTCTTCCAGTTAGACATTATTTTAAGCCTCCAAACGATACCCCTTACATAACAGAAGATCAAAGCATTTTACTAAATGCTCTATGGGAGTCTCATCCTTCAGCCGGCAGATTAACAGCTTTACATGCACTTTGTTACTATTTTGAAAAAGAAAATAAAAATTTTCCAATAGAAGAAGCAACAGTTTATCTTGTTATTAGAGGAGATCCAGTGAGAATCTTTAAAGATTATCAACTAGCGCTACAAAGCATCCAGAAAGTGGCCAAGGGATACTTAGAACCATTTAAACAATTTTATGAAGCAGTAGCAGCAGCCAAGAGAATTCTAGGCCCAAACTATTATATTCAGCCCAATGCCGAGAATGCAAAGCCCAAAATAGCGTCAAAAGGAAATGAACTCATAAACCCAGATGTAGAAGCCCTCGAAGAAGATTTAAAAACCATAACAAACCAGTTTACCAATCTTAATAAACTTTATCAAGCCCTCCTAGTCCAGCATCAAAACTTATCAGCCCACTTGTTAAGTCCTAGACAGTATGAAATCCCTAAAGAAATTAAAGATAAAGCTTTCCAATTTTTGTCCGTTCGAACTTTTTTTAATCCTTGCCAGACAATTTTAGCCTTACCAGCCGAAATTCAGCCCATAATTTGGAAAAAAACAGAAGAAGGTTTTTATTCAAGAATGTTAAAGGTAGCTCAAATCCTTATTAACCAGGAGTTAGAAGGAATAATTCCAAAAACCAGCCTACTACAGTGGAGAGGAGAACCAATTCGCCATGAAGGATCACTGAAATTCTACACAATCAAATACTTCTCATGGCCTGATGTTCAGATCGACGCCTCAACTTTTAGAGAAGGATGGATAAATAATAGTTTTATCAGCATTCAACGACTAATAGACTACGGATTCGTATCAAAAATATTAGTGACAGATCCAGCACAAGTAAATCAACTAGGAAGACATTTTTCAGATGCAGTAAATTTTTTATTCAACCAAAGAGCCGAATCTCTCAGGATCGATGTAGCAGTTGTACCTCCAATTTGGAATTTTACAGATGTAGAACTAGGACATGCATTTATTTCAATAAACGAAAATTATGGAAAATGGGATCCGATGTCAAAATTATCAAAATACTAGGGTCCTCCTCAAGATCCCAATCCTTTAGCAAATGAAGAAGAACTCAGATTAGCTTTAGAAGTAAGGAGAAAAAGGCAGCGACATTACATGATGCCAACCTCAGATTTAGATTTCAAACTAGTTTTTCAAGCGCCTCATCATAGCATTTTAATTCCAACAAAAAATAGCTGTAAATACCGCATTACAATACTGGGAAAAAGAGCAATGACAAGCTTAGAATATCCACCAAGATTTGACCCAGATTTCACATACGATCCAAATCTAGAAGGAACCAGCCGAGATACATATTAGAAGACAAAACTTCAACAGTTTCTGCAATAATTCAACTACACAAAAGCAATAAATGCACCAGTAGCAAGGACAATAATTTGCAGCAATAATCCAGCTATCAGACAAAAGCATTAAAAGGCAAACATCACTCCAAGCTAGGTTGCACGGGTGCGGATACGGGGATACGGATACGACACGATACGGGAACGGCGATACGGATTTTTCAAAATTTTAGGATACGACACGCCGAAGATACGTGCATATATATGCATGTCTAATATGTAAAATATATACATATGTATAAATATAATCTTGTGCATTATTATTAATAATAATAACAATAATAAACAAAATATTAAATAAAAACAGCGCATATGGAACACGGAAGGAATTAGCCCAAGTTAACTCAAGCCCATGCCCTTTTTTTTTTGCATTTGAAGCCCATCCTAAGTTTGTAAAATAAAACCACAAAAGAAACAAGAAAACAAAAAATAAACAAAAATAATAGTAAAAGAACTCAAAGTACACAATAAAACCCTATTTCTACCTCACATAAAACCCGCCGCTGCAACAGATATTCACTTTCTCTCCTTCCCATTTTATTTTCTGCAACAGATATTTCTACCTCACCTTCTTTAACCATCTTTGATGTGGTTTAGGATGGAGCCATGATCAGGGACGGAGCCAAGGGGGCTGGAGGGTGCGGTCGCCCCCCCTCAATTTTGAAAAATTATTTTTTTACCTTACAAAATTTTTGATATTTGTATTTCACCCCCCTCAAAATCGAAAAATATCATATTTTTTCCCTTTATTTTGAGTTCGCCCCCCTCCAAACCCAAAATCTTGGCTATAATGAAAGAGATATAAGAGTATAAAGTATGTTAAAAGTTGTAATTGAATCTAGTTTCTTATTATATTTTTCTTCGCAAATATACCGTACCGTACCCCCTCCTTTCACTCCTTCGACTATTTGCCAAAAAAAAATGTATATCTATATCACAACAATCTCGCCCCCCCTCATTCACATTCCTGGCTCCGTCCCTGCCCCATGATTGTTTGGATATCTGTCTGCAACAACAGATATTTCTACCTCACATCCTACTGATCCAAACAGTCTTCTTTAAATCATATCTTTTAATTCCACCTCCATCAACGCCATTCCGTGAGCCAACTCCACAGTGTCGGGGCAGATCGCCATTTTCGCCACCACACCGTATCGTCGGGCGTGACCCAGGCGTGTCCGCTGCGGCGGATACCGTGTCCATTTTTATTTTTATTAATTTTTTTATTTTTAGATACGTCTTGGACACGTATTGCACGTGTATGCGACGTGTATCTGTGTCCGGAACGTATTGGACACTGCATCAGGCTGGAGAATGACGTATCCGTGCATCCTTGACTCCAGGAGACAATTTTCAATAATTCAGCAAAAGACGAAGTGCTACAGCAACATCATTTACTTTTTCAGCAACTTTTGTAAATATTTATTGTTCACGTGTGCCACCTTTGCATCTTTTTACTATTCGAGCACTGTTTGAATGTTTGTAATAATGGTAGCTGCGGATTGTAAGTTTTTCTTCATTTTATTATAATTTTCTTTTAAGTTCGGAGCCTATATAAGGACTCCTCCCCTCTCCTACATTCTCCAACACACACTTCTTGGTTGCTAGAGAATCTCTCATCTTTTCTTGTAATAAAACATCATCTTTGTGCAATACTATCTAGTAAGTTTTTATGCTTTTAATTATGCATAGTGAGTAAACTACCCCTAAGGACGGAATTTTCCTACTATTTTAAAATGTTATAACTCTCTCATGTTCAAAAATCCAAAAACATTAAAAAATGCCACAAAAACCAATAAAAAATAAAAATTTCTAAAAATGATGATGAACAGTAGTAACCATCTACTCTTTCATCGTCCCAAAAACATGTTTTCGCTGTACAAATTCTTGTTTTCAATAATCTCTGATACTGCTTTGGGAAGATTTTGTTTACCTTCTCGGTGTTACCGGTTGGGAGACAAAATGCGCGAGATAATTCCCCCCAATTCGAGCAAAAATGGTATCAAAGCTTGAGTATTCTGAAAATAGGGAGCAGACGGATGTTTTTTTTTTTTAGTGATCAAAATCAAATGGCTCCAAACATTTAGTGATAAAAAATAGTGACAGAAGAAAAAGTTGTCACCAATGATCATTAATTTCATCAAATTGTGACATGAGAAGCTAGGTTGCACGGATACGGATACGGGGATACGTGGATACGGGGATACGGATACGGCGACACGGATTTTCAAAAATTTTAAGATACGATACGGCAAGGATACGACTATATATAATAATTAATAATATATATTATATATATGCATATATTATTATATATATATACATAAACATTTAAACGTTTATGTATATTATTATTATGTATATATATATACACATAAACATATATTATTATATATATATATATATATATATATATATATATATATACACACACACATAAACATTGTGCGCTGCAACTGTGCCTTTCTGATTCATTAACCTTCGGATACGCATCCAGATTCCGCAGCTTATTGTATACTTTATCCATGAATACCAAATGTTAACCTAAATCTCTCTCTCTCTCTCTCTAATCTCTCTCTATATCTATATAAATATATATGTATATATATGTGCCAGGCCTCCAGAAAACCAGCGATTTTTGTGATGAAAATTCTACAAATGAATTTCCCCCTCTCTTGTAATTGATTCTATATATATATACACATAAACATATATACATATATATATACACACACATAAACATTGTGCGCTGCAGCTGCTCCTTGTTCTTCCTTTCTGTTGCTGCTCTTGTCCCTTTTAAGTTTTAATTAGGTAAGGATCATATTTACAATTTAGGCCCCTCCATGTTTTGAAAATAATAAAAATGACCCCGCCGTATCCTAAACGTGTCGGACACTTGTGTAGCCGTGTCCGACACCGTGTCCCTTTATTTTCTTTTTAATTTAAATGACCGACACGCCACGTGGCGTGTCGGATACGTATCGGAGCCGTATCCGAGGCGTATCCGTGTCCTCCGAGTATCCGACACTGCATTTCGTGAATTTTAGGAGTATCCGTGCATCATAGATGAGAAGTTATCGTCACTATCTATGTGTTTTTAGTGATGACATTATTGTTGTCATAATGTCATCACTAAAATAAGTTCAGATAATGATTACATTTTTAGTCATGATTAATTGTCTAGTAGATATATTTAGGGAATTGATAAAAGCATTTCACATTTTGTTAAAGACACTCCACATTCTTTTTAAATTAACTAAATTGACTATAATGCCCCTTAATGTATTACATAGTATTTTTATTAATATTAAAAGGTGAACTTAATAATCCCTTCTAAATAAGCTTTGGAGAATATATTTTAATTATTTTTTGTGAAAATAATACCAAAGAAAATTGTATTTTTTCTCAAACATCTTTTTGAAAATTAAAAAAAAATCATACTTTTCATCAGTGTAATAAGACTAATTATCTTGCCATGGATACTAAACACCGACATGATTTTATTGAATTCGTAAATGATATGTGTTGCTCATTTGCTCCATACTAAATAAAAGAAATTCTTTTTTGAATATTGAAAATTAATATAACATCAAATGCTAGAAATTTCAAAAGAGTAAAAATAATCGTCAAATCATATCACACCGAGTTAATATGGGTGAACTCAATATGTCCAGTTAGAATAATAACTAACTTTATTTTTTGTTAAATTTAATAAAAAAATAATTGTCAATCTTATTGTATATAAAATAACATTTATCCTAATTTGGTTCTAAATAAATAAGTAAAAGTTTTAGTCATATTTATGAACTTTTTTTTACGGTAATTATCCTTAACTTTTAAAATTTAAGATTATGAACTATCCAGTTTTGAATACTTATTCTACATTTAGTTAGCAAAGTGATATAAATTAATTTGTTGAAGAAAATGATAAGAGTTATCTTAATAGACTAAAGGGCATTTTTGTACATATAGTGAAATTTAAATAAAAATGGAGCGACTTTAACAATATGTGGAGTACCTTTATTAACTTCCTATATTTATTGTCAATTCAAAGTCGTAACTGAAAAAATGATGGAATTAGTGGCGAGATTATGTTATCACTATTAAAAGAACATCATCGAACTATGAATTATCACTGTAATATTAGTATAGTCAAACTATGAATTATCACACTATCAAATGAATATAATCGAACTATGAATTTCTATATCTCGCCAATTTTTTCTTCATTTCTCATCAATATAAGTTTTTATATAAAATCTAAACTCTTATGAATCTTGCTTATAATTAAGTAGCTGCGTACGGGATTTAATGAGATAAAGAAAAAGTGTAGGCTTTGGATGGTTAAGAATTTTGAGTAACATTTTCATTTTCTAAATCATCAGAAAATAAAAATACATACTACAAGGTAAATTCAACAGAAAATACTCAAAGTTTAAATCCTACTACACATTCCCCTATATGTCTACTCTTCATTTCATCAATTCAATCACTTCGTTCTTTCTCTTCATTAATTATACAATTCAACTATCCAACATATTTTCTTTCTTATTTTATCATAAATAAAATATTATTCTAATTTTTTCTCCTATCATCATTACATATATAACTAATTCAATCAACTTTATATCACATCCACATAATTTCCAAACATTTCTCAAAAACACATCCACACAAACAAATAAAATTAATATTTTCATACGAATTTCTATAATACATATTTTTCAATAAAAATTCAAAATTTATTTTTGAATACACAAACCATACATAGCCTTAGGATTCTAGAGAATTTGTAGCTAAATTTTAGGTATTGTAACATACACGTAAAAAACATTCTCCACAAATTAAGCAATAAGACCAATCTAGTGGCGCTAATAACATGGCCCACCACCAGACTTCTTTGAATATTTATCTACTTTCTGGTTATTGACTTTTAATTTGATGTATTATATAATTTACTAATGGATAATATTTCTGGATATTTTAAAAATTATTTTGTACAAAATATGAGATATTTAATAATAACACATATTGCATTATTATTTGACTTATAATTACTGATTATATTTAACTCATATTGAACCTCGAAGTATTGATGATGCAAAACAAGAATCGCCTTTGATATGACAAAATCATAATCTAAACAATAAATTTTTAAAACTAAATGAAAGATCATGATGTGATTTTTTCTTAAATTCATAAAATAAATTATCATCGACTGATAAATATAATTTAATATGTAATTATTGATGAATTTTTTTGCTTTTTTATATTAAATCATAATAATTTACAATCAAATAACAATAATTACAATAAAATAAATTACTAAGAAAGTACATTGAGACACATGATAAGTTGCTAACTAACAGGAGTGTAGCTCACGATTGCCTTTAATATCACGGAGCTTCAATTTTGTCAGTAAAACTTAATTTCAGTTGGTAACCTTCAATGAAATTGGATCTAGTCAAAATACTATAAGAGTTCAATCAAATTCTCTATGTTATTTCATTTCATCCAGGCAATTTCCAAACCCTAAACCCTAAATTAAATCCCTAAACCCTAAACCTCATATCCTAAACCCTAAATTAACCGCACATAGTTTCATTTCATCAAGGACAAAAGTTCCAAGCAATTTGATAATGTTATCTACTATATTAATTAATAAACTATTGGAGCATGGTATTATATTAATTAATAAACTATTGGAGCATGGTATTGTAATTATTGTAATTATCTTATGTTATCTTTGGTAGCTTCCTTATAGCAGTAGTTTCCTTATAGCAGTAGGATCCTTTTTGGTTTAGGTTTTGTATTCCTGTATATAAATATGAGTCTTCTCTTTGTAATAGGGTTAACAGATTCTACAGTGAATAATAAGAAAAGCTTCCACAAATTCTTTGCTCCTTAATTATATGGTACCAGAGCGAGTTAGGAGAAGATCCTAAGCCTCGTCTCTCAGCAGCCACGGTTGATCCGCCTTAGAGCCGAATCCACGTCGACGGATTCATGGCCGAGAAGAAGGGTATAGACATCTCATCTCCATTCTTCCTATCACTATCCGATAACCCAGGAGCGGTTATCACAACATGCATTTTGAACGGAGACAATTTCGGCATGTGGGAGAAAGCTATGGTGAATGCATTGAGAGCTAAAAACAAGTTGAGGTTCATAAACGGAACTCTACAAAAACCTGCTGCTAATTCGGGCGAGTTAGGCAATTGGGAGACTTGCAACTCCATGTTGATCTCATGGATTTTCAATTCTATCGACAAATCCATTCAACCGAGTATCACATATGAAGAAACGGCTAAGGCCGTTTGGGACAACTTGAGGGATCGATTTTCGGTGGGAAACACTCCTCGAGTTCATGAGTTAAAAGGTGAGATTGTGTCCCTTCGACAACAAGGACTGACGGTCATGGGATACTACACTAAGTTGAAAGGGATGTGGGATGAGTTAAATAGCTATTCCACGATCCCCAAGTGCACATGTGGAGCAACCAAGGATTTTGTTCGAGAACGTGAAGAGGAAAAGCTTCATCAATTCTTGATGGGTTTAGATGATGCCGTGTTCGGGACTGTTCATTCTCAAATCCTCAACATGGATCCGCTTCCCACAATAAATAAAGCCTACACCTTAATCACAAGAGAAGAACGACATAGGTCCATCGTTCGGGGTCAAGAAGAGCGCGTGGAAGCGGTGGCTTTGGCAGCACGGTCCAAACCTGGTGCTCAAGCGACGTACTCAAAACCGAAAGGGAATGGAGATAAGAAGTGTGCTCACTGTGATAGGAGTAGGCATGAGATTTCCGAATGTTTTGAAATTTTGGGTTATCCAAGTTGGTGGAAAGGGCCAAGGGGTCGCGAGCGGGGAGAACCATATCGGTGGCAGGGACAAGAGGGTTCAACCAATGCTCGAAACCAAAGTCGAGTAACCGCTTTCGATACGACAAGTGGACAGTCCGAAGGGGTAAACGGGATACCAGGGCTGTCGAGCGACCAATTTTAGAAGTTGTTGTCACTTCTTGAGACTGAAAACTCGGATAAATTGTCCGGTAAGAATTTCACCAGTTTTGCGTGGATATTGGATAGTGGTGCATCCAACCACATGACGGGAAATTTGGCTCACTTGACGAACATTGAAGCCACCATGCCGATTCTTGTATTTTTGCCTAATGGGGCAGACACTAATGCGACTAAGAAGGGCCATGTGTTTTTAAATGAGCATATAGTTCTAACAGACGTTTTATATGTTCCTCAATTGACATGTAATTTAATTTCTATACGTCAATTGATTGGTGAATTACATTGTCAAATCTTATTCACTTCTGATCTTTGTGTAATACAGAACCACACCTCGAGGATGCCGATTGGAGTGGGTGAACTTCGAAGGGGGGTCTACTATTTCAAGAATTCGAAGCCACACGCCGCTTTAAAGACTGACACGGGAGACTCCTTTGAAATTTGGCATTGTCTAGGACATCAATCAAATCAGCATTTGTCTTTTATTTCTGATATTGGTAGGATAGGGTCAAAAAATGTTACCATTTGTGATGCATGTTTTCGAGCCAAACAGACTCGTTCAATTTTTACATTGAGTAATAAAGATGCTGAAAATTGTTTTGATCTTATCCATGTTGATTTATGGGGACCCCATCCAAAGGCTTCGAGTAATGGCTCTCACTATTTTCTCACCCTAGTTGATGATCACAGTCGTTCGGTGTGGGTGTACTTACTTAAAGAAAAGAGTGAGACTTGTCGTTATCTTATTGATTTTTGCCAACTTGTAGAAACTCAATTTGATAAGTTAATTAAGCGAATTCGCAGTGACAATGGGTCGGAGTTTACCTTTGCCATTATGCAAGATTTTTATAAAACAAGGGGTATTGTGCATAAGACGAGTTGTGTGGAGACTCCGCAACAAAACGGTAGGGGTCGAACGAAAACACAGAAATATTCTCGAAGTGGCTCGTGCTTTGCGTTTTCAAGCAAACTTACCCATACGTTTTTGGGGTGAGTGCATTTTAACCGTGGTTTATTTGATTAATCGCACACCCACTATTAAGTTGAAAGGGAAGTCACCTTATGAAATCTAATTTGGTGTTAAGCCGTCATATGACCACATCAAAGTCCTTGGGTGCTTATGTTATGCGCATCAATCCCCAAAGCCGAAAGATAAATTTGCATCACGTAGCTGGCGTTGTGTTTTCTTGGGATATCCTCATGGTAAGAAGGCATGGCGACTCTATGATCTCGAAAATCATCTCTTCTTTTCATCTCGAGATGTCTCATTTCACGAAATCGTGTTTCGATTCGTGAAGATAGACAAAGAAGTGGCTCCATGCATTGACATTAATACTCACGGCAATGGTGAAGTCATGGAAATTCTGGAGGGTGGTGTGGAACCTCAAGATGAGTTGGAGCCGAACATCATTGAATTAAGGGGGAGAGATACTCATGATTTGGACATGGCTCAATCACGTCCGCATAAGAGTGACCATACCGAAATAGTGGCTGAATCATGGCCAAGACGGGTTTCACGTCCTCCTACTCGGTTCGAAGATTATGTGGTCTATTCCGCGGTTACTAATCCCCCCTCTCGAATGTCACCACAACACTCCGGCTCCTCAGGTAATCCTTACCCTTTAGCTCGTTATATATCTTCTGAAAAAATTTCTCAGGGAATAAAACTTATTTGGCAAGCCTTGATTCCATTTCTGAGCCAAAACATTATCATGAAGCCGTGAAGAGTGTTGAGTGGCGAGATGCCATGGCTCGAGAATTTTTCGCCCTTGAGAAGAATAATACGTGGACGTTGGAGACATTGCCGACGGGGAAGAAGCCCATCGATTGTAAATGGGTCTTCAAGGTGAAATACAATTCCGATGGTACCATTGAACGGTACAAGGCCAGATTGGTGGCAAAGGGCTTTACGCAGATATAGGGTCTCAACTTTCATGAGACGTTTGCACCAGTGGCGAAACTCGTCTCCGTTCGATTTTTCTTGTCAGTGGTGGTAGCTCGTGAATGGGAGCTACATAAAATGGACGTCAATAATGCTTTTTTGCATGGGGATCTAGACGAAGAGGTTTACATGAGGTTACCTCCGGGCTTTCACAACACGCACCATGGAAAGGTTTGTCGGCTGCGAAAATCCATTTATGGTCTACGTCAAGCTTCCCGCAATTGGTTCACCAAGTTGAGTAAGGCACTTCAGAGGTACGGTTTTGTTCAAACATGTGCAGATTACTCTTTATTCACCTATCGTCGTGGATGTATATTTTTGGGACTTCTCGTGTATGTCGACGATATCATACTCATGGGGAATGACTCTCAAGCTTGTTCGAGCTTTAAGACTTATTTGAATGATTGTTTCCACATTAAGGATTTGGGTGCCTTGAAATACTTCTTGGGCATTGAGGTGTCTCGTTCCCGCACGGGGATTTTTCTTTGCCAATGCAAATATGCATTGGACATTTTGACGGAAACGGGTTTGAGCGGGTGTCGTCCCGTGGACACGCCGATGGAACAAGGGCATAAATTTGCGTTAGCCGATGACGAGCAAACTGACGATGATGCGTCTTATCGACGTCTCGTGGGACGTCACATTTACGTTACTATCACCCGACTCGACATCACTTATGCGATACACGTTTTATCTCAATTTACTCAAGCTCCACGTAAGGCGCATTTTGCTGCTGCACTTCGAGTAGTGCATTACCTTAAGGGTCATCCGGGGCAAGGGATACTCCTTCGTGCAGATAATGATTTGAAATTATGCGCTTTTTTCGATTCCGATTGGGCGAGCTGCCCAATCACTCGACGATCACTCACGGGATATTTTGTAATGCTCAGCCAGTCGCCCATCTCTTGGAAGATGAAGAAACAAACTACGGTGTCGCGGTCTTCGGCTGAGGCAGAATATCGAGCTATGGCAGCGGCCACCAGTGAACTTCTTTGGGTTCGAGCCTTCTTGGAGTCTTTGGATGTTCGGACCGCCACTCCTATGGATCTTTTTTGTGACAGTCAATCTGCTATTCATATTGCTGCTAATCCCGTGTTTCATGAACGCACGAAACACATCGTGATTGATTGTCATTTTGTCCGCGAACAAGTTCAAGCCAGCACTATTGTTACCACGCACATTCGCTCAACGCGCGGACATCTTTACGAAGGCACTCGGACCTTCCCAATTCGATTCTTACTTGACAAGTTGGACATTCACGATTTGCATGGCCAACTTGAGGGAGAGTATTGTAATTATTGTAATTATCTTATGTTATCTTTGATAGTTTCCTTATAGCAGTAGGGTCCGTTTTGGTTTAGGTTTTGTATTCCATGTATATAAATATGAGTCTTCTCTTTGTAACAGGGTTAACAGATTCTACAGTGAATAATAAGAAAAGCCTCCACAAATTGTTTGCTCCTTAATTATTTACACATGGCGAATGACAGAAACATTAGAAACCTTTTTTTTCTTCCTATTGTTTCCCTTGTTGATTTGTTTTAAAAGGTTAAAATATCATTACGAGATCGAATCAAATCCAAGAATAAATAGATTTTCTTTATACTAAAAATGGATGTATGATATTATTATATTATGCTTTAATTATTTGATATGCTAAAAAGTATATTGCGATAGGTGAAATTTCACTTATGATCCTACTGGAGCCAAAACACTTTTAATTCAATGGAGACTTTTTTGATACGTTTGGTTCCATTGGAGTCAAAGTCCGCTCTTTTAGTCTCGTCCTTCAATTTTTGGACGGAAAAGAGCACGTGATATTCACGCGCCGTTAATTCTCATAAACATACAAAAATAATTTACGGAGCCAGAGTGTGAATATCACGCGCTCTTTTCTATCAAAAAATTCAAGGACCAGACTAAAAGTGTCAATTTTTTACTCTAATGAGATGAAAAGTGTCACAAAAATTCCTATGAAACTAAAAGTATTTTCGCCAAACTCCATTGGGACAAAAGGTGAATTTTTCCGTATTGCGATATTAATGTTTTTCAAATACCATACCTATCAATGAATCAAAATGTGACTCTAATTGAATTATTCAATATATGCAACAATCGACAAAGTCGATTTATATGGTCTATTTTAAAAATCGTTTGGAAAATAAAAGATATAATTTAAAAGTCATACATCATAGGTCGTAGTGATTCTCTCTTTTACTTTTGTTTAATTTTTGAACAGAATGGACAAGTTTATGAAAAATTAGAAGTTCTCCAATTATAGTGAATACACAGAAATTTAATTTTAATTTTATTCGTTGACAGCAACAATTGAAAATTGATGATATAGTCAATTATATCATATTAAACAGAAGCATTATCATTATGGTGCAGTCATCTTATGTTACACAACAATATATCTGAAATCGAATTATGTTTTTTTTTTTTTTGAAATCGAATTACGATTAAAGATTTGCAAAACAAATATTTAATTAATGAGGGAAAAACAAAATCAAACAAATAAATAAAATCACTTGGAGGGAATTCAGGCGCCAAATAATTGTTGAGATCTTAAATCAACACGTTACACGTTTTCCCACCTCTCCATATTCTTTCAAACGCCTAACAGTTCTACGACTCTTCTGCTTCCTGGATTCTTAAAATGTTAAAAAGAGAACTCAAGATTCCTTCTCTCCCTCGCTTTTTATTCCGTAATCGAGAAACTCAAGAGCTCCTTTCTCCAGTTATATCTCGATGTGACAGTTGAAATCGCTCCTCGGTATGAAATTCTTCAACTTTCTTAAGATATTATTTCCATGATTAATAAATTAAGCATTTGCTTTTACTTTATCAAGATTATTGAGATATTTAAGAACGCTTGAGAAATTTTCGGACTTACTAAATGTTTACTGTTAATATTAACTAAAATTCTCCTTCTATCACTTTTGAACAACCCAAGTAAAAAATTGGAGGGGACGAAGATGTAACATTCTTCAAAACTCCACAATTTTGTAATTGAATTACGGGAGTGATTAATTGGATTATGCTTGACACTTCCAAGTTGTGTGTAGACAAATTATACGAAGTGGGGTTAGAATAATATTGTTCAATGTAGTATTGCCATTTCCCACCAAGATCTCTAGTGTCTTTAGGTTTTATTGTATGATCGTAGAAAAAGGAAACGAAACCAAAAAAAAAAAAAAGGAAATAGGAAATGATCCTATATAATTTGGGATAAATATATTTTACCCCTCTGTGATATTTGGAATTGGGCATTTACCTCCCTATAAAAAACAAATCAGAAAAACCCCCCTGTTATCTCAAAAAAGATGCAATTGGATCCCCTACACGCCTCACTCCTGTGAGTATCTTTTTTGAGATGACAGGTTTTTTTTTTGTGACTTGTTTTTTCAAGGGGGGTAAATGCCCAATTTTGAATATCACAGGGGGGTGTTATATATTTTTCCCTTTATAATTTATTATTTTCTGTTCTACTAGACTTTGTATGCAGTTAATTTTCTCTCTTTTCCTTTTAGATTTTATCTTATATCGTTCGCATTATAGGGTCAAATATAAATTTTATCCTGGATATATTGTATTTCCAATATTTAACTTATTAAGTTAATTGAATATGGGGTAAATTACACCCAACCCCCTGTAATATGTGTTATTATCACTCCGCCCCCTGTGATAAAAAAAATATCAACTTACCCCTGTGAATTTTTAAAATATGTTTACGGCCTCCTTCTGTTATTTTTGTTTATAAAATTTTATTGAAAAACTATAATACCCTTGTCTTTTTTACATATTTACACAATATAGTTTTTATTTTTTATTTTATTAGTTTAATATTTTAATTAATTTCTATTTATTTATTATTTTTTCTTTTTTTTTTTTAATTTTCTTTCCTCATCTTCTTCCCCACCACCAATCACCTCCACCACCAACAACCAACACCACCACAAAAAATCAACCACCATCGCCGTTGCCGCCTCCACCAGTACCAACCACCACCGCCATCACCAGAACACACAATAATCAACCACCACCAAAATCAACCACCATCTCCACCACCGTCGTCGCCACCTCAACCACCACCACTATTACTACGCCCAAAACCGCCTCAACCACCACCACTACCACTTCTGAAAACCAACCACCACCACTATCAGTACGCCCAAAACCGCCTCAACCACCACCACCATCTTCAAATCTGCAAGGCAATTGCAGATTTGTTGAAGCCTTCAAATCTGCAATTTTGCAGATTTATTGAAGCTTCAAATCTGCAATTGCAGATTTGAAGATGCACATATGTGTATATATATATATATATATGTATATATATATATACGTAGTAATGTTATTGATCTAAGTCGGAAATTATCCTCCCTTGATCAATCAGGGTAACCTCGTACTTATACTCAATTATATTGCTTATCACACGATATTCCCCTATTTATATGCTAAGGATCGTACCTCTAAGTCTTAATCCAATTATCGATATAATGAAGTAACTTCCGCGCCTATTGAATGCTTGGATCTCTCCATTTCTTTTTAATAAATGAGGGTATTTATAGTAGTTTGGTGATTGAACAGCCGTAACCAACTTCCCCATTAGGATGAGTACACGCGTCCTTCAATATACGGTCAGGATTACACTTCGTCGGGTCGGGTCATGGGTCGGCCCTACTCTAACTGTAAAAACAAGTGGATCTTGTAGTGTAACGTAAATACGAGTATTAAGAGGGACCTTTTTTTAAATACCCGAGAATACGAGGTAACTTTGGGTCGGACTAGGGGTAAGGCGTACTAGAGATGATCAGATCGACCTCTAAATCACCGACCCAACGAGGTACGTACTAGCAACCTCGTGCAACTTTATGACATATTAGTTATAAAATTTATATTATATATGTATATATAATATATATGTGTGTGTATATATACGTATTAATATAAGATTTATATTATATATGTATATAATGTTATTAATATGTATTTTGAATATTAAAAATATTTATATATTTGATATAATTATAAATTTAATCATGAAATAAGAAATTTTATATCAACCGTTGATCTCTATAAAGATTTACAATTGTTAAGAATTTAGTAAAATATAAAAAATTAATCCTACCCATTGATATTTAGGAGATCAGATCCGATGGTCAGCAATTCAGGGGCAAAATAGTCTTTAATTGATGAAAATTCAATAACCAGTTGCATGATACGCGAGTGAGGCGCGTAGGGTGCTAAATTGCATCTTTAATTTTTTCACTGGGGGTAAGTTGATATTTTTTTATCACAGGGGGGTGGAATGATAATAACGCATATAACAGGGAGGGGGGGGGGGGGGGGGGTTTGTAATTTACCCATTGAATTGAATATGTCTAGTTACCAGGTACTTTCCACATTTTTTAATTGTAGTTAGCTTTATTCCGGTTAGACACCTAAAAATTCATAGAAAGTATAATGCTAGTCCATTGCTTTGTAAGCTGAATTGCAATAATTGATTCGACATGCCAATTTTATTCTGCCAATGTTTTTATATCTTAACATTAGATATTTATATATGGGGAAAGTATTGACAGAACAAACAGGATTGAAGAAGTTGAAGATGAGACATACTTGCGGACAAAATCCAATGCAACATATTGCTACAAAAATGTAAGCTATATTAAAAACTCGTGTATGTGAAACGTAATGATTTTTTTACACTTCTTGTACATTTAAATGACAACATGATCTTGAGATTGAGCAGATGACAACAAGAACATCCATATGGACAAAAATTTGATCTAGAAGTAACAACAAGAATTGGGTTGATCAAGCTTTGCAAGAAGCTTTAGTAAGTTTGTCAATTATCATATGCATGTTATTGACGGCTAATTGCATTTTTCGTCCGTTAACTTTTTCCTTTTTTGATTTTGGACCTATTTTTTTTTTTGGTAAATAGAATTCATTAACACGAGACAAAAAGAAGAAGCATTACAACTGGAAAAAAACCCATCTAATCTAACATAATACCTATCAAAAATAAAATACATTGGGGTACCGAACACGAAAAAAATAAAAAAATAAAAAGGTAGAAAAAAACTCGACCCGATTCCTGACAAGAGAGGAGGACCGAGATTTTTCTGAAAAAATTTGAACCCTCCGAAGATGGCGCAATAACGAACCCGAGCCAGACTTCGCTCCAACCACACCTGCAACCCCCAATGTACCCTTATTTTTGACGAGTAAAATGCCAAAAAAGATCACACAAAAACCAAACCAAAGCTTGAGCAGAACATAACCTGCAAAACTCAAGACAAAGGACAACAACAAGACCAAAACAGGAAATAAAACACAGGAAACTAAAAAGCATAGCAACACTAACAAAAGGCACCACCAAAACATAACACGGTGAAAAACCAGTGGTGAGTCCAAAAACCAAAAGGGACGGTTCAAGACAAAATGTATTGCCCACAAAACTAAAACAACAAAGACAAAGCACAACACCTTAACACTAAAGGAAAAAACAAGAAAAAACAAAAGGGCCAGCATAGGTGATTCAACAAAACCAGTCAAGGGCATGGTTTGCCGGAACGCCGGGAAATCGGCCGGAACGGCCGTTCCGACACGGGAACGGCCCCCGGCGTTCCAAAGTTCCATGACATTTCATTTTTGTACGTGAAACCTGGTGGAACGGCCGAAAAACGGCTAGACGGGATAGATTAGTGTGAAAATCGGCTGTTCCGGCCATTTCCCGGCCACAGAACGGCCGGAACGGAAGAAGGCAGTTTTTAACTGTTCTTTGTGGTTGAATTTTAACGTTTTTGGTTTTGGGTTTTAGTGAGAGACGAATGAGGTTGTGGATTAAGTTTATGGGCTTTCATAATTATTTGTTAAAAGTGCATTTTATGTAGGCTTTAATTTGATGAATTTTGTGTTGCTTGTGTATGGGTTTCCTTTCTTTGACAGAGAAACTCGTGCAATTTGAAAAGTAGCACAGAAAGAGATGAACAGTAGAAAGAGAGAGGAAAAAATAAGGAGAAAAAAGAGATAAAGGGTAAGACTAGAAATAGACAATAAAATAAAAAGATTTTGTCCACATTTTGCTTAAAAAAGTATTTAATAACTTCTGACATTGATAAAAGTAAAAAAATAAATTAATAGGTAGGGAAAATTGGTTGAATTTTGGACTTGGACAATGCAATTATGGTGATATGATTTAATTTTTAATATATAAAATTGCACCACAATTTTAGAAATATCATTTTATAACTGTGTCAATGTTCATATACTTAACTTTTAAAAAGTAACTTAAACATGTTTATACATCATAAAACTTAAACATATTTTAACTTTTTTTTAAATAAACAAAATATCAAAAATAAAATAAAATTGATAAAAGTATGGAACGGCCGCGACCGTTCCGCGACGTTGCATGAAACTGGAACGGTGATCTCCGCGATGACTATCGCGACCGTTCCAGCGAACCATGGTCAAGGGTGGCCCGTCCCCTCGACTACCAAAATCAGCAATTTTCTTAACCAGGGTCGAACACCTTGAAGAAACCAGGGCTCGCGGTTGCAAGGAAAAGCAGATCTGGTGGATCTTTGCAAGAGGGGAATGGCTTTGGCACGGTGGGGGTCGATTTGGGCTTTGAGTTCCACTGATGGCAGTCGGTTTTTTCGTCATCACGAGATTTGACAGAGGAGGCGGCGGATCTGTTGGTGGAAGAGAGTTTCGGTGGCGGCAACGATAGATGGCCGGTGACAGGCGCGGGGAGAAAAAAGTGGGAGGGGAAAGATGTGGTGGATCGACGGGGAAAGAGCCTAAGAGTATCCATCTCAGCTGAGGTGGAAACTGAAGAAGGAAAATAAGACCTTCGGAATAAGCCAAACCGCCGCCGAGACGGCGATCTGCGGAAGAAGAAGCTCCAAGCGACACTTTTCTCTAGAGAGAGAAAGTGTATCTAGAGCCTGGACCTATTTTTTTTTTTTATTTGCAAAGTGGTCTGATAAATATCCAACTTTTGGCAATTTTTAGTCCGATTTTGACCCGAGCCCACCAATTTGGTCGGAATTTGCCACGTGTTGGACACGTAGTGACTGGGACAAAATTAATAACGTGGCATGCCATTTGACATGACACATCATCAATTTTGCCCCAGTCAGCGTCTATTTGGCATGCCACCACATCAATTTCGTCCAATCCGCATCACACGTGGCAAATTCCGAACAAATTGGTCAGCTTTTGTCAAAATAGGACTAAAATTGCCAAAAGTTGAATAGTTACAGGACGAATTTACAAATTGAAAAAAAAAAAAAACAGGACCAAAATCAAAAAGTGAAAAAGATACATGACGAAAAATGCAATTAGCCCATGTTATTGATAATCAAATTTTTTATATTCAAATAAAAAAAAAATTCCGCTTCCTTGTCATTATTTTGAATAAATTGTTTCGTCTTTCTGTTTTCTTTCATTTTTTGCAGGTTGATGAGCTATAGCTTTGAGGCAATTTGATACATTCTGAAGCACACTGGGGCAGCCCTTATTAACTCAACTAGCTTGTGGAACAAATAGGAGTCCTCCCTTGGACTCTATGTGGCATCCCCTAGGGCTACCAAAATGGATTGGGTGGGCTTTTGTTGGCCCGTCCAACTTTAGCCCACCTTTTAATACATATTTAATTTAAATCTAATATAAATTACAGCGCCGCCATTGGCAGCTGAATTCGAGGCGGCTGCCCCCAGTGTGTTGGGACAAATTATTTGTATATATATATTTAGTTAAGATTGAATTTAGTTAATTATTGAATTGCTAGATCTAATCGTTTGATTGGTGAAGATAATGAGTGTTGTTTTTGAATTTATAGATTTAATTGTTTGTTTTAAACTTGTTTATATTGGAAGAGTTTGAATTCTTATTATGTTAGATATTCTTATTAATGACATTTATTTTGATCATGTACATGATTTATCATTTTATTGAATGAACTGAGATTACTTTAATTTCTATTGTTATCAAGATACAAATATATACATGTAAATATGCTAAGAGTGCCCATAGATACAACGATGAAAGTCATCACTGAAGTGAATTACACGTGTGTCGCTAAAATCGATTATAGTCACGAAATTTGTTGTCACAATATTATCTATAATAGATTATTTAATTATGATTTAATTTAAGAAATTATATAAAAAAGATTTATCGCGAATTATAAATTTACAGTGATTAGTATATTTTCAACTAGTGATAATAAATATCAGGACTACTGCCATGAGTTTTAGTGGCGAATAATTTGTTTGCCACTAATGCATCACTTTAATAATACAAGAATAACATGTGACTACAAAATTGAGTTGAGGTGATGACAACACTAAAATCTTTAGTGACAACACATATAGTCATGACTTCTGTTGTCACTAACTTGTTTAGTGACAACATTAATACATATAGTGACGAGAATTGTTGTGACTAAAAATCATTATTTTTGTAGAAAACAAGAATTTAATAGTAATATGTATGATCGAGGTTTAATTGCTCATTTTTTAAAGGTCGGGGGGAGGGGGGCAAAGTGCACAAACTCAAAAGTATATTCGGATCTTCGATGGATGTTCCCTTAGATTCCTCGGGATCCCATCAATACATGGTTAAATGCAACGTTCACCAAACATGAGGGTGTCGGGTGCATATTTTTAATAGGCTGGAGGGCAATGTGCAATTATTATTTATACTTATTTTGATAATTTAGATATTAAAAATTATAATCCAATGCATACAAGCGCACAGGTACGATGGAAAAAGTCAGGCCGAGTGCATTGGTCCTAGTATATATCTTTCACATAGTAACATGTATTGTATGCAGTCTCAGGATGACAAGTAAGATATATTGTATGCAATCTAGGGATGACAACGGGACGGGTATGAGCCGGGTATTACGAGATCCGAGGCCCGCTCCATTAAGCATTTTTAATATCCGAACCCGTTCATTACTCGCCCTGCTCTGGAACCGGCATGTACCCTGCGGGTCCGAGTCCTATTCGTTAAACCCGGTCAACTTCTACTTTTTTGACATTTTTTTGTTTATTTCTTAAAAAACATTCAAAAAAACGTTCACAAGCACTTTTTTTTTGGTATTTTTTGATTTTTTTTTAACTTAAGATAAGTTGCTATTTGAAATAACACTTTTAGTAGATACAATTGCTTAATACTTATCAATATTAAATAATAATTAGATATATAAAATAACAAAATAAAATATAAATAACCGAGGCGGGTCCGGGTTAGGGTTGAACTCTTTACTCGCCCGGGATCCAGACGGGTCTTGAATTTTGATATCCGGACTCAGACCCGTCCCCATTATTTTGGACTCATACCCGCCCCAATCGGGACAGGTCTAGGGCAAGTACTCGCTAGACCCGGATTCATTGTCATCTTAGTGCGGTTCCACACATATTTGTGTGAGAGATAGATACAGAATTTTCATTCAAACTATTGGACTTGGTTTGGGATAGAATTATCTGGTAAGATGTAATTTGAATATAAAGGATTTAACATTCTGTAACCTGTTAAGACACTTTTAGGCTTATATTTGCACACATATTTCTGCATTCCGTTGCCTTGGATTTCCGGTAAAATAGACGGCATCGATATTTGGTCATATATTCTAGGAATTTAGGTAAAGTCCTACATAAACAGAATTCTTTCTCCTTAAAAAATTCTCCCCCACCTCTCAATCTAGCCGCCATATCTCCCAACATTAAAAGAAGAGAAAAGTAGATATTACCAGATGTCTAAAGGTATGATAGTTACTGCCACATTGATCATTAGATTAATTCTTTTGTAACATTAAAAACCCTTTTTACCATTTTTCTTGTCAGCGAAGAATCGGTGGTGAATATATATATATATATATATATATGTATATGGGGTAAAAATATTGAGTACTAATTGCCGACATGAAAAACTAGTTTCAGTTTGCATAGAAGAATCTGATGGGTTATTCGTGAATCTGATGTGTTTTATTTTATCACAATATGTTGTTTAAAATTTCGGTACAATTAGTTTCACTTTGATTTACTATGTAGAATTTTCTTATAAAAAATAGTTTTCTGATCATGAATACAAAATTTGCATGATAATTATCACATAGAATAATATGTTTCCAATTACTTGTGGGTACCTACAAAAAAGAAAAGGAATTAATTAAATTCATATTCTTTTATGAATCCTGATTATCTTCACGTCCAATGATTTGGATCTAGTTGCCGATATGTATTTAACGTCGTTTTCTTTCTCAAACTCTTCATGAACTCTCTATTTGGCAGGTCGTGCCAAACAATACGTTCACGTAGACGGAATTGATGGTGATGAGATTGTGAAACCTATAGATTTTACGTATATTTGGGTATTTATTGCAATATTGACGTCGATGTGGTTTATGCCATTAACCTATTTATCAACAACTTTGAAACCATCATATGATCGACTACACGCGCTTGTGAGAAGAGATGATGACTCTTTTGATTGGGCGTTAAAGAAAGGGTGTATGCTCAATTTCTCTATCTTTCTACCATATGTGACAATTTTATTAAATACTCCGTTTTTATTAAAGAGCGACAAGCCTTTGAAGTTGTCTAGGGTTAGTAGATGGATCCTCGACTTGACTTTTATTTCCATTGGTATAGCCACACAAAAGTACGAGGATGGATATATCTGCTTTTGCTTTTCTTTTTAGTGTGTCTCCATCTCATCGCTTTGGTCAATCTCATTGCTCCTTTTGCTAAACTTGGGCTTTTTGACTGCTTATTAGCCAGTTTGCTACAATTCGTAATTCATCGTTTTAATGATGGCAAACTAAGCTTTAAGGTTGTGTGGATCATTCTTGCTTTGTATCAAGGGTTGAAACATATAGATGAGGCATTCGTAGAAGTAAAATGCATGGATGATGACAAGAACGAGAGACGGAAGGCAAAGAAGAAAGTTGATTAGAGTAACATGCATACTTTTATATTAGTTATGGTTTGCTTCTTCATGAATTATCCTTTTTCGTTTCATTGTTTTGTTTAGGTATTTTCTTTTTTTCTCATTTTTCTCTTTCTATATATATCCATGTGACTATTATCTATTGTAATTGCAGTGAAACATAAGAGTTTTTAATGGTTTTAAGGATTTAATCATTAAACTTGTAATATATGAGTGTATTTCAGCCATTTCAACTTATGTATTCCTATCATCTATTTTAATGGATAAGTTAAGAAATCTTGACTAGATTCATTCTTTATTCCTTTGACATACCAAGCATATAAATGTTATCCTAATATCGTTTTTCCTTACCTCATCTTCATCCAGTTTCTAAATCCGTTATTCTTCCTAAAAAATTCATTTCTTCATACATAATCCATCATTCACAAAATATTAAAGTAATCTATATAGAAATTATTATATTTAAACATAAACGGCTAATATATTTTAGAACATATCATTGGAATTCTGAATATTAGAATAATATTTATAGAAATTACTATTATTTATTAAAAACGACTATTAGTTTTAGCACATACAATTGGAATTCTAATTGTGCGCTTTCATTCGTAGAGTGAATTCAAATACGTTAAAGTATTGATAATATACGGTTTCTACACGTGATTTCAAAAATTCATGTTTCAAATGTACATTATCGTTAGTAAGAGTTGGTCAAAAGAAGTTTATAAAAAATCCTGGCCAGTCGGAGGATAATTTTTGAAAGTTCATGCAATTTCTAACAGCCGCTCCTAAACCAGATCTTCTGTAACACGTTCGTGTTACACTTCATGTTACATGCATAGATGCGTGACAAGTGTATACACAGGCGGTTGGGATGTGAAGAGAGAAATCTCAGATTTTTTATCCATTTTAAATAATTTTCTCTTTCCACATCCCAACCATCCGTGTATACACTTGTCACACATCTATGCGTGTAACATGAAGTGCATGTACACGAATGGTGTAACAAAAGATTTCATTTGCTCCTAGAGACTAGAATCCCTAACAAAAGGTTGCAGTTGTTGGACGAAGCCAAACAATAGGAGATATTCATAATTTATGAAAGAATAAGAAAATATTTATAATTAAGTCACACTTCATGGATATTAATAGATGTGACTATCGCTTTAACTATATATTTCTAAATGCCCTTTCAAAATTTTCATTCGATTATTTAACAGCAAGATTTATCACAATCCATATAATTGTTAACATAAATAATAATAATTCTATAACTGGCTCTTTTCAAATAAAACAAAACAAGATATATGATATAAACCTACCAAATAATTGTTTGGAACTAATCTTTTCTTCATCTATAAGAACAAAGAGATTTTCGATTTTAAGCCAAATTCTTAATGAAATCTTTGACCGAGTAAAAGACTTGAAGCAAGTTGGATGCAACAACCCGCAAGAAAGCATTGTTTCAAGTTACAATAGTTTCAGGAAAATTGCAATATTGGTACTGTAAGTTGGCTTACACGTTTTTTTGGTACTATAAATTGGCTGGGTAGCAATTTTGTACCTTATCTTGCAAAAATTCGCAATTTTGGTACAAATTGGCCGGAAAATTTTGAATTTGGCCGGAAAAGTTGCGATTTTGACTAAATTTGGGGATTTTGATCGAAATCTGGGGATTTTGACTGAAAATTGGGGATTTTAACTGATTTTGACTGAAAATTGGGGATTTTAACTGATTTTGACTAAATTTGCTTATTTTGACTTAAATTGGGATTTTTTATTTAAATATAAACTAAAAATTGTTTCAATTTTTTTTATAAATTAATCAAATTATAAAATAAAAAAATCAAGTATAAAATATTATTTTAATCTTTTAATTAATTAATATATAATAGATTATATAATTTAAAAAATAAATTTATAAATAAATTCAAAAAATGTATTTTAATAAACTTTTTTTTATTACAATTAAAATGTATTTTATTTAATAAATTTAATAAACTGAATTTTAAAAAAAATTATTTAATATATAATTTTATAAACTAATTAAATAAATAAAAAGAAAAAGAAAAAGAAAGGGGAGTGGGGTGGCGAGTTGTCTTCTCCAACCCCCCCAACCCAACCCCCAACCCCCAAAACCACACACAACACACACATATGTGTGTAGATTGTGTGTCTGTCGAACACACACACACAAAGTCACACACAAACACACACACACACACATACACGATACACACACACATACTGATGAGTGAGGAAAATTATATTTATTATTTATATATTTATTAATTGCAAATATAGGTAAATAGATAAGTCGGGTCGGGCCGTGATTACCTACCATGTACAATAATCCTACCGACCCTGATTACCTACCATGTACAATAATCCTACCAACCCCATTAAAGACCATACTCTCTTACCTACCCATTATATCATAAATAGTGGCAAGACTATCTCTTATAAAAGGGGGAGCTGAATGATCCTGAGGGGGGGAATTTTTCCAGACTGTGAAAAATAAGGGGAGAATATATAAATTGACCTCGTATCATACTCAACAATTTCTCACTATATAACATATACATTGGAACTACGTCTTGGCTTGATCCTACAATAGATAGGTACGTAGGCAGCCTGATTTCTTTGGGTTCAGCCAGTATATATTGGAAATTTGCGTAATTTGCTTGGTTACGACCCCTGGGCTCGTACGATTTGGTGTACTAAGTTTTTGAGCCGAATCATTTGGCGCCGTCTGGGGGAAAATGGAAGAAGCAGGTCAATATCAGGAAAAACAGCTATGGTGGAATATCAAGGATCACCAGTAAGGGAGTCTCCATTGAACCCCGAGGCTGAAACACCTCAAGGAAGGATTATCACAATGACAGAGGATGAATTTAACAAAAGGATGCAGGAATGGGGGCAACAATTTCTCCAAGAGCAACTAGCTAAGTTACCAACTACGCCCAACGTTGCAACAACTCATCTCGTTCCAGCCACTCAGAGACAGCAATTCCATGAACTCGACCTAGAAAGGGAACGAGAGAAAGATGGCCGCAATACTGGGGCACGCCGATGGCTGTTTCGTGAACCTGACCCTAGAAGGAAACAGGGCGAAGCTAGCCGAGGTGAGAAGGACAAGAGGGATGACAGAGAGGGTAGTCCGCACGAAGCACGAAGTGATGCCAGTTCGAGGCAGCGTGCAAGAGTGCAACAGGATGATGTACAGAATATGGAGCCTGGGGAAGTGTGGCAGGAAAAGTTATCACAGAAACGGATTGTTCAGATCTCTACGTTACAACGTCGCAACTCTCTTTTTCATGTGAACATATTGTCTGGAGGTATGCCTTTGAACTTTAAAGTTTAGATTTGCCTAAGTATGATGGAAGTCGAGATCCTAGGGAGCATGTCGTTACCTTTGAGACAATGATGGTATTACATAATTTGATTGACGCGGTAAGTGCCAAAGTATTCCCGACTACGTTTGTGGGGCGTGCACTCGATCGGTTCATTAGCCAGCCTTCGGGGATAATTACTTCGTATCAGCAGTTTATTAGGAAATTTGAGAATCATTTTTCAAGCAAGGCACGAACTGCCAAGTCAGTGTCCACACTGTTGGGGATAAAGCAGCGAGAGGATGAAACATTGAGGGAGTTCATAGATAGATTCAATGACGAAGCGCTAGATGTCCAGGGTGTGCAGCATGAGGTGGTTCAGCAGTTATTCATCAATGGGTTGAAAGAAAGTCCCTTGGCTGGAGCTCTGATATGAAATCCTCCGATAGATCAAGAGGGGATGATGATACTTGAGAGGCAATACATTCACGAGGAGGAGATCTATCGAATCAAGAAAGTGGAGAGGAAAGCATCAAAACAGAATAAGGAGAAAGAGCAACAAGAGCGATGCGGAGCGCTGAGATCTGATAAAGATCTAGAATGGCAGCCGCGATAAGCTAAATATGAACATTACACTCCCCTAAAAACGACACGAGGCAGAGCCTTGATGGCAATTGAAAATTCAAAAATGGTAGTGTGGCCTAAAAAGATGAAGTATGATCCAAAAAGGAAGAACAGTCACAAATATTGTCGCTTCCACAAGGACAATGGACATGACACTGAAGATTGCTTTTAACTGAAGGATGAAATTGAAAGATTAATTAGCCAAGACTATTTGCATGAATTCATTGATAAAGCTCGTGAAGCTGAAGTAAAAAAGTAAAAAGATGGAACACGACATGACCACAGGTCTAGAAGTCGATCCCGAGAAAGAGAGAGACAAATGGAAAAAGACAGGGATCGGGATCATGATGATAACAGACATCGCCATGATCGGAAAAACTTGCCTCAACGTGAGGACGAACGAGCCCAGGAGGTTCAGAATAATGCGCATGTCTGGGGTGAAATTCATACGATAGCAGGAGGTCCTTCATGTGGGGATTCACATAGCGCACGAAAACGTCACCTTCGTGACATCCGAGCTAAAGAGAGACGAGGCCATATACCATCGATAATACATGTGGTTACAAGTCACGAGGCCATAAGCTTCGATGATCGTGACTATGGGGGGGTAATTCGACCCCATGATGATCCGATGGTGATCACTATGAATGTGGCAAATTTTGCTGTTCACAGGGTATTGGTAGACAATGGTAGCTCTGCAGATATATTATTTTTGCAAGTGTTGAAGAAAATGAATTTGGATGAGAGGAGATTGACTCCGCTTAGTACCCTACTGATGGGATTTGGAGGTGCTGAGGTTATCACTTTGGGAACAATCGATCTGCCTGCCTTGTTAGGGTGTGAACCCATGAGAAAAACGGTAATGATAAAGTTTCTGGTGGTAGATGCACCTTTTTCCTACAATGCCATTTTAGGAAGACCGGGGTTATCTCTTTGGGGCAGTGGTATCGACATCACATCTGAAAATGAAATTTTTGACAAAGGGTGGTGTTGCA
Source organism: Buddleja alternifolia (assembly GCA_019426215.1). Classification (NCBI taxonomy): domain Eukaryota; kingdom Viridiplantae; phylum Streptophyta; class Magnoliopsida; order Lamiales; family Scrophulariaceae; genus Buddleja; species Buddleja alternifolia. The sequence continues at coordinate 36,240,243 of CM033397.1, read as the reverse complement.
GTTGTACGATGTGATCAGCAACTGGCCAGAGAATGTTATACTACATCTCTGAAGAAGGAAAAAGGAAAAAGTGCTACGAAGCAGAATGTGGAGAAGAGGAAGGTTGTTGATAAGAGGTGTTTTTACGTGTTTTTAAGACCGTAATTCTTATGATTTGAATTCACTTATTGCTTAAATCATGTCACATTTGCATTTAATAGGTGTGTTAAGTGAATACAGGTAATAAATGAGAATACATGAAGAAAAGGGAAAAAAAACGATGTACAAAACAAGTTCAAGCATGTTTTTCAACACCTAGGCGGTTTATGCATCTCCTACCACATTCGAGCGATAATTCCGTACATTTCGAGACCGACTTAGACAAAGTTTCCTTCTACAAAGTTTTAGATGTATGTCTTAACTTCAAATGGGAACTTGAAACATCCAAATCGGAGGTCTATAGAGATAATTGTGAAGGAAATACGATTGCTGCGCCGAACAGAGAAGTACATGTGCCAGGATACGCCCCAACGCCCTCCTAGTCATGCCTAGGCATGGATAGTCCGAATGTTACTCCTTTTCAGCCTAAATTCCAGCATTATATGATGGGTAAGAATCACTTTTGGCCATTATTCAGCACATGTGTTGAGGGGTTGTCATAAGTGTGTTTCTTGGTGGATTTACTTTATGGGTGCCAAATCAGAAACAACCTCCATATTGAAACGTAATTTATGTATACTTAGCGACTGAATTGGATGAAATGTCCTTCTGGAAAGTTGTAGATCTATGTTTTATCTGAACATGGGGACTTGAATCATCCAATTTTGAGATCTATGGAGAATTTTATGAGGAAAATACTAAGACTGCGCTGGAAAGCAAGAAAATGGCAGCATGCATGTGTTTTGTTGAAGTTTTCACATGGTTATGCTTGGTGGAATTCTTAAGGGCCGAAAGTTTAGCATTTTTTAGCTAGTTGGAATCTTAAAAGCCAAACTTTAAGCATCACCTTAGGTGGAATTCTCATTGGGGAACTTTAATGGGAATTCTTAATGCATACTTTAGTGGAATTTTGGCTATAAAAGGAGGGGGAACCCATACTCTTCATCATTCACTATCAATTTCAGATTCTTAGAGGAGAGGGGGGCAGCCCCTAATCTGATTTCTCCACCATTCATCACCATTCTTCATCACTCTTGGAGGGGAAAACTAGAGGAAGGAAAAGAGCTTGGGGATTGAAGGCTCAACTTCAAGATCCATCATTATTCACTTTTGAGGGAGTTTTTATAGCTTTTCATTTCAATTATGTCTATGAACATGTGTATTAATTCATTTATGTTTTTCATATTATCAATTATGAACTAAATTCGTTAGACTAGGGCCATGTAAGGTCAAATTGTGATATATGCTTACAATAGATGATTGTTGACGTTCTTATATTGTTATGTGATGTGAATTGTGTTTTTGTCTATCTTGCATATACTTGATCACTATATGTTAGAATCTTATGCCTAGGTTAATATTTCGGGAGAAAATTGACTTAAGGTGCAAGAAATTCACATCATGACCCGCAACTAATGAGGAATTGCCCTAGACATAGGTAAAGATTCCCGGGTGAAGTCGTTCGATTCAAATCGAGTGAACTCTAGTACATTAATGCATGTTTAGTGGTTAGATTTCCGGATAGGGATATTTGGGAAATCACGATCTAAGTATAGGAGTTTATACGCGAGACATCGGTTATTCTCTACCTTAGGAGTTTTCACCATAACAATATAAGAGTAATTCTACAACAAGAGCCTTTATAAGTATATTTGATCAATTTGGACCTAGCATGTGCCTTAGTCTCCCTTTATAATTGGTTTTAATTCATTTGCATAACCTTGTTCTTATTGTACACGTTTTTACATTTAAGTTACTTTTATTGTGGTTGTTTTTTTGTATAAAATCATAAACTAGAATTCAAGTCTCCGTGGTTCGACAACCCGGACTTTTCGTCCACACTTATTACTACACACGACTAGTGCACTTGCTATCATAGCACGTTAGCTTTTAGCGTGTCAGTTGTACTCATTGAAGAAGAGGCATTGGAGCCAGAAAAAAGACCTCGAATGGAATCATGACGGGTAGAGCCTACAGAGCATAAAACTATAGAGCTGTTCCCAGGAGACTCTACTAGGGTAACAAGAATTGGATCTCAAATGTCAGGCGGCTTGGAGATGATGATAATTGAGTTCCTCAGGGAGAATGCTGAGATTTTTGCATGGCAAGCCTCAGATTTTAAGGGTATCGACCCTGAAGTGATGGTGCATCGTTTGAATTTGAACCCAACAGCCAAACCAGTAAAACAGAAGAGGAGAAACTTCGGACCGGAGAGAAATGCCATCATAGAGGCGGAGGTGAAGAAATTGCTCGAAGTGCATTATATTCAGGAAATTCAATTCACTGACTGGCTGACGAATGTAGTACTTGTACCAAAGTCAGGAGGACAGTGGCGTATGTGTGTAGACTTTAAGGATCGTAACAAGGCATGTCCTCATGATCCGTATCCCTTGCCTCGTATTGACCTTCTGGTGGATTCAATGGCAGGATGTGCCCTATTAACTATGATGGATGCATACCAGGGCTTCAATCAAATAATGATGGCACCAGAAGATAGAGATAAGACCTCGTTATTACATCCAAAGGGGTATATTGTTACAATGTGTTGCCTTTTAGTCTGAGAAACTCTGGAGCAACGTATCAGAGGCTGGTGAATACGATGTTTAAGGATGAGATTGGGAAATCCATGGAAGTATATGTTGACGATATGTTAGTCAAAAGTGTGCATGAAGATGATCACATAGGTCATCTTCGAACTGTTTTCCGAATTATGAATAAGTATAGCATGAAGTTAAACCCAAAGAAATGTACTTTTGGGGTGAGATGAGGAAATTTTTTAGATTTTATGGTAACGAAGCGAGGTATCTAAGCTAATCCAGAAAAGATAAAGGCAATGGTGGAGATGCCCTCCCCGAGATCAGTGAAAGATGTTTAAAATCTGACTTGAAGAATGCCTAGTCTCAACAGATTCATATCAAGATCTGCAGATCGGGGCTTACATTTTTTCAGAATCTTAAATAAGGCAAAAAAATTTGAATGGACGGAGGAATGTGAAAAGTCTTTTCAAGACCTTAAAAGGTATCTGACCTCTGCTCCGTTATTGACGAAGCCAGTGGTCGGAGAACCTCTCTTGTTATAATTAGCTATATCTGACGAAGCAGTAAGTGCTATTTTACTTTGTTAGAAGGATGGAGATAAAAAAACCAGTTTATTACATCAGTCGAACGATGCAGGGAGCTGAGAGAAATTACACAAGCATTGAAAAGTGGGCATTAGCTTTGGTAACTACAGCTCGTAAGTTACGACCCGATTTTCAATCACATAATATTGTGGTGCTCACAAATCAGCCATTGAGGCAAATTTTGGCTAAACCTGGTGTTTCAGGGCGCCTCGTAAAATGGGCGGTAGAGCTTGGGGAGTTCTTTATTGAATACAAACCTCGAACTGCCATTAAGGTGCAAGCATTAGCGGAATTTATCGTGGAAATGGCAGTCAACCAAGAACTTGACGCTACTATTCCTGGCCCATGGATGCTCCACATAGATGGTTCATCCATGACTCAGAAGGGGGGGCATAGGTGTATGGTTACAAGATTCGGAAGGTAAAATGCCAATGACATAAATCTAACTTTGCATAAGAATGCAACAAATAATAAAACTGTCTTCGCCTCGTAAAACAGAAGACTAAGCAATGTAGCAAATATAAAATTGTCTTCATGTTATAAAACGGAAATGTCTTTGTGTTATTAAACAGAAGGCAAGAAACATAAAGTCAATAATATTCGTTTCACCTTTGATGAAGCTTTGATATTGAAATCTTGACATTCTGATGTAGGCAATGATCACAAGCTCGCCATTAAGCTAAACTTCGAGGTGACAAACAATGAGGCGGAGTACGAGGCACTTGTGATAGGGTTAGAAATGGCAAAGACCATGAATGTGAAAGTCTTAAATATTTACACCGACTCTCACCTCGTTGCTAATCAGATTGCCAGTTCATACGAAGCAAATGAGAGGAATCTTGTGATGTATTTGCAAAAAGTGAAAGCGCTAATGGGAGATTTTGAGAAGATAAACATATATCAAATCCCACGCAAAGAAAATCAGAGAGCTGATGCCCTCTTAAAATTTGCAAACTTGATTACTGGGGTAAGAAGTAGAGCAGTAACGTTGTTGGTATCTGGGAAATCGAAGATTTCATCAAATAAGAATGCGCATGTGATGGTTACGAATGGAGAAGCAAGTTGGAAAGGTGAGATCAATGCATATTTTTTGAACAGGGAACTGCCAGAGGATCGTATTATGGCCCGTAGGATCGTAGGTAGAGCTTCAAGATTCACAATAGTTGACAGAGAGCTCTATAAACGATCCTCAGCTGGCCCACTGTTATGCTACCTCGTTCCTTCTGAAGCGGACTATGTCATGAGAGAAGTCCATGAGGGAAGCTGTGGGGACCATTCAGGGGAAAGGGCTCTAGCTCAGAAGTTATTGAGACAGGGATACTATTGGCCAACCCTAGTGAAGAATGTCTGTGGGTTTGCCAAAAGATGTAAAGAATGTCAGTTTAATTCAAATTTGTTACATCGTCCCGCCACGGAGATGGAACCAGTTAAAATTGCTTATACATTTGATCAATGGGGGATAGATATATTGGGTCCTTTTCCTCCTGCATCGGGACAAAGAAAATTCATCATTGTGGCGGTAGAATACTTTACGAAATGGATCGAAGCCGAAGCAGTGGCTAAGATAACTGATCACGAAGTGATGAAATTTTTGTGGAAGAATATCGCCTGTAGGTTAGGGATTCCTCGTATCTTGATCTCAGATAATGGAACCCAATTCAATAGTAAAAATGTGGTGAAATGGTGTGAAGAGCTGAAAATCCAGCAAAACTTCACAGCGGTGGGCAATCCACAAGCGAATTGGCAAACTGAGGTGGCAAATAGGACAATTTTTCAACATCTAAAAGCCAGGATCGGTGCGAAGAAAGGTAACTGGGCTGAAGAGCTACCAGGAACGCTATGGGCGTACCGTACGACGCCGAGGACCTCGACAGGAGAAACACCATTTAGCCTCGTGTATGGCTCGGAAGTTGTGGTACCTGCTGAAATTGGAATGATGACACATCGAGTATCATCTTATGATCCTAAGGAGAATGTCTCAGCAAGAAGATTCGAACTAGATATCGTTGAAGAGCTCAGAGATCGAGCATATGCGAAGATTCTGCTGCAAAAACAAGCAATGGCTAAGGCTTACAATAAAACTGTGATGGCACGAAGCCTTCAAGTTAGAGATCGTGTATTGAAGAAAGTGGAAGTTTTGAAGCATGTTGGAAAACTAGATTCGAACTGGGAAGGACCTTACAAGGTTGTAAAACTAACCAAGAGAGGAACGTACAGGCTACAAGATTTAAACGGGAAGGATCTGCCTCGTCCCTGGAATATTAATAACCTACGAAGGTTTTATGCGTAGAATCTATTTGGATCTATGTTTTCTTTGTATGGAAATACTGATCTCTTATGTATATATCTCCTTTGTACCTACGCTTTTATATATACATGGCGATATATCGAAGTAATCCATCATATTAGTAGATTGAATGATTAAATAATGTAAATTCTAAACATGCATAACAATCCTTTGAAGTAATTCAGAAAAGTATTAATTTCATAAAAAACAAAATAAACTACAAAGACATCGAAGTGGACTGAGTGTGTTAACATAATACATATAATTCAATATTCTCAGCAACAGAGGCGGGAGCTGCCTCTTCTTCATTTCAGAAAGGGGAAGTAGGGATCGAACTCCGGAAAGGAAAGAGTTGGAGGGCTAGGTTCGGCGCAAGAATTTTGGAGAGGAGGAGCAGAGACGAACTTCTTGGAAAACTCTTCGTCGTCGAAGTCCTCAGGCAAGATCTTCTTCTTCTTTAGGTAGTCCAATCCCTTAGCAAATCCATCGAACAAAAAATCCGCCTCTTTCTCCTCACATAGCCTCTCGAAGACTGTTGAGTTTTTGAAATCTTGAGCAGCTTCGAAGCAAGTTTTCCTTTGGAGTTTGGTGTATTCATCCGAGGCCAAGAACCTAGACTTACCCTCCGTCAGCCCAGACTGAAATTCCGCCTCCTTAGCAATCTGAAGATCACCCTGCAGCTTCTTCAGGTCGGAATGGAGGCTCTTCATTTGTTCGCTCAAGGAATTGTCCTCGTAAGTGCGGGCACTTAATTCCTTTTCCAGTTTGGCCTTCCCTTGGTTGAGGAACTCAGTAGCATCGGAAGCGACGACCTGGGCTTCCTTCAGCTCACTCTCTAATTTGAGACGGAGCTCCCTTCCTTCGGCCTCTGTAGCCTTCTTTTGGTGGCGCCAATATGATACACCACCGAAAGTTGATGTAAACATAAAGCAACCTACAAGAGCAAAAGTTAAATCAATATGATGATGAAGAGATGAAATTAGAAAAGAAAATGAAAATAATGTGCTTACCCTGGCCACAGCCTCACATCCCTGCTGCTTAATGATGGGGTGAGGAAGGCTGGAGAAGCTGATTTTGTCCTCAGTAAAATGATACCTTGGACCAATTCATTAGCTATTAAGGCCCTTCCTGGACCAGTGATGGAGCTGTCACGTAAACCCTCCAGTGGGGATTTCTGGAAGGCTGGCTTCGGTTGATGAAGGTATGATCACGATCCCCAGTGGCCTCGACTCTGTCTTTTAGCCAAATCCCTTCGAATTTCTCCACCAGTCGAGCACAAAGGTATCGTGGAGTTCGCTGAAGAAGGGTTTCATGGCGCAGGACTGTAACCTAGATGATCGAACCTATGCTTTTTTCTTTGATCCTCTCTAGGGGAGGTTGGGTTCCCGTGACCCCTCATAGATTTCCACCACTGGATCTCTCAGAGGCCCTGCCTCGTTCAAAGGAGGAACGTTGTGCACTTGTTTGTCCACTTGAACACGTTCAACACCTCCACTGGCAGCAGTGGTACGAGATCGGGGTCTCGTTGCAGCTGCAGCGGCCCCCCTTCTTTCCGTCCCTGCGGCGCGCTTAGTCCAATTCTCTCCATGCGAGCTTGCCTCTCAACCATACCGGAAAAATATAGAAAAACTAAATAAATACATGTAATTAAGACAAAGTATTAGGACTAACCATGTAAGGTACAATGCTTTACCCACTCTCTCGATTCGCTGGGGCTGGCTTATCCGACATCGAACCGATACCTTCAAGAAGAGACTTGGCTTGTACAAAGCATGTGCCTCGTAAATGTTGGCCCCAAGTGAACATCCCCAACATTCCTCGGGGTGAGGTAAGTCTGCCTCCACTCAACGAGGTACTCCCCACCGCCTAACTTAGTATGTATATATAAAAATATTTATTTTTCCATGCCCGATAGGAGAGTGTTTCTTTTCAAAATACAGAACCGAGGTTATGAGGAGAGATATAAAACAATCCCCATCATCCACTGGACAGACTTACTAAGTTTAAAGTTCTCAGAATGATCTAACTAAGCAGCAGCCCCCCAGTGTGCATCAAACGTAAAGGCCTTTAAATATGTCTGTAAGATTGGGTAAAAGTTGTGTTGGACCCAATCCTGAACCTAGATAGGATATGACCTGTGGTGGGATTAACGTGGAAATCTCACCTTATCAATAGAGCTCAAAATAAGGTCTAGAGATTATGTAGTATCGTGAAGGCCCAATTGGGAAGGTTAAAGAAATGAAAAATGGCCAAATCATTCATGACTTCCAAACTCAACACAAAACACTTCAAAATTGACAAAATTGAAAGTTCAATGCTTTAAATCCTCAAAATTCACATAAGCATGGCTAAAAGGTTTTCACACAAAAATTACGGCAACTGATTTCTTCTAAGATGAAGTAAAGATATTCAAACGAATCATGCTCCAAGCAAAAGATAACAAATCATGAACATAAAATCAATGATTATCCCGTTTTTCTAATCCCAAATCAAGCCTGAATCTTAACAAATGAGCACAAATTTCACCAATTAGCCACATCACAGAAAAAATACGGGACGTCTAAACCCACCCCCCAACTAATCTTGCACATTGCCCCCAATGAGCGGACATATAGATGCAAAGAAAAAGAAAGAAAGAAAGACGTCCCTGAGTGTGGAAGGTAAGTGATGTCCAAAAAGCGAAAGAGCAACAAGGTGTAGAGTCGGAAACTAAAAGCGAGCCATCTTGAGTTAGAGAAAGACAAGAAAAGACAAGAAGCATCATCATCAAAACACTAAGGTCACACATAATGAGAAAAGCATAAACACCACAACCAGAAAACGACAATAAATGTGAAAATCCAACAATACAACCGTTCAAAAGGAAGAAAAGAAAAGACAATAAAATGTCTAAGGGATGTGGGCATAGCGTCATCCGGAGCGTCGGAAGGTGGGGAGTCCCAGGCAGGGGGGAAAGTGGGGTACTGGGGCCGGAGTGGAGATTCTCGAAACTGCGTATCTGATAGTCCCATAGACGCTTTTGGCGCCTCTCAGTTCGGTCCAACTGTGTAGTGATCCCGTGAAATGCTGTCATCATCGTCTCAAAACCCTGATGCATATCCATCCGTAAAGCATGTATCTGAGCATCGAGGTGTTCATACCTCGTAGTCTGAGAACGTGGGGCTGGGGGAGGGACCGCGGGAGCCGGCATATCAGGATGTACATCAGCATCACCGGCATCCGCATAAAGTGGTGGAAGCGGTGCAGCAATGCTGGTATCATCAAGATCTCCCATAGGCCGTGTCGTGGCCTCAGAAGAGTGAATAGGGACACCCGCTCGTATAGCTAAGGCAGTGATCAAATGAGGGTGTGCCAGATTCTGTGTAGTGCTTCTGAATCGATTCCACAGGGAATTTTTTAATATGCGGCCTACCTCAATGCTGCAGCCACTCATAATGGCATAAAGAAGAGTTGCTCGGCTCTTTAGCACCATACTGACCGATGTGGTGGGAAGAAAACGGGCCGTAATGAAAAGATACCATAGCTTGGCCTGGGGCAGAAGGCAGCTGCGGGGAAACTTGACCGGAATGCCCGGGTCAATATCCAAGTGGACCCGGGGTGGCAAATGTTGTTCATCAATTCCATAGAGTCGGGCTCAAAGTGCAAAAATTCCTCATTGCCAACGTATGGAAGCTCAAAGAGTCGGTTAATGGTTTTGTATCAAATTTAACCGACACACCCCGCACTTTAACTCTATTCTTCCGTTGACTCTATCAAAATCGTGAGCATTTGCATAAAACTCACGAACCACCGAGAGGACAGCAGGCTGAGGGGTTTTCACAAAGTTAGTCCACCCACGGTTTGGATTTGAAAGAGAATTTCCTGATTCCGATCTGTAACATTTATTCCACGCTCGGGAACACAATTCTTAGATAAGAAAATCTCAGAGTAGCGTGTAAATGCTTCTAAGCTCACAAATTTTTCTATCATAAAGCGGAACCTCAGACTCTTCGGGCTCTTGTGGTGGTGGAGCCTGAGAAGAGGAGGCTTCATTGGCCCGACGTGTGCTAGAACTCATTGCACTTAATCCCAAAGCAAAGACCGACAACGACCCACAATGCAATACCACCACAATCAAAATTTTCTCCAATCACACCAAAATATTGTCGTCAACAACAAACCGAATGCAGATATCCCAACAACCAAACAATACACAAAATAAGCCGGCAAGGCGCACGAATAAACGGAAGATACAAGAGGGAACGAAAAGTCTTACCCACCGAAAACAATCCCGGAGTTGGCAAAAAGTGCCAACGTGTTGCCAAACAGTCTTGAAATTGTTCGCACCAGCTGAAACAGCCCCTGAAAATCTGGAAAAATTCAAAATCAGCCCTGAACTTGTTGGAAATGTGCAAATGAACCCCTGCAGTGAGTGAAATTGTCAGAATAGCCCCTGAAATTCGGAATGTGATAACCAAACGACCCCTAAACTCTGAAAATGAAAAAGAATCGGCCCTTATTCGGTGGAAATAGCATAAAAATCGAACCCCAATGTGAAATGTAGAAAAAATTTCGCCCAAAGCATGAACCCTAGGAGAAATCACTCAAATCTCACCTAAACCCGAAACTAATCGGTGGGATAGAGAGGAAATATCGAAAATAGGATGGGTCTTGGTGATTTTTATGTTTAGAAGTGAAAGAAGGTCGGATTTTTGGGCTGGGGTGATGAAGAATGCCGCGGTCTGATGTGTTTAAGAAAGGAAAAGTGGTGAAAATGAGTCAGATTTCAGCCCTTAAGTTTCTGATTTTCCGCGCCGTGCCGCGGTCCAGTGCCGCGGCACAGATCAAACCGCGGTTCAGGGACGCGGTATGGTGCACTTGGGCACCGGGTAAAGAAAGGGGGGAAGAACCGCGGTATGGCTTGGGAAAAATCACATTAGAGCCGCGGTCCCATGCCGCGGCGCCGAATGTGCGACAGATGGCCGAGTTGGCATGTGTGAGACCGTGGTCTGCTGCTGCGGTTCAAAAAGAGCGAAAGGTTGGGCTCAAAAGTATGGTATTTGAGACCGCGGTCCTGTGCCGCGGTCCAACTGCACCATTTTTTTTTTTTTTAAAATAAAAACGCAGCAACCAAAAAGTCAACAAACCCTGAAACAAGAAATCAAAAATAACTCAGCTCATAAAACAAAAGAAAAATCAATGAAAAATTAAGAAAACATGAAAAACGTGGGTTGCCTCCCACGAAGCGCTGGTTTATAGTCATTAGCTTGACGTTTCAAGATGGGGTCACGGGGATGGATCTTGGAGCGGGACGATGTGCTTGTCCTTGCTCCATCCTTGATGAAAATAATGTTTCAACCGGTGCCCATTTACAGTAAAAGTACCTTTTACCTCGTCTTGAATCTCAATAGCCCCGGATGGATAAACCTTTGTGATAGTGAAGGGACCTGACCACTTTGAACGGAGTTTGCCCGGAAAAAGTCGTAGGCGAGAATTAAAGAGAAGTACCACATCGCCAACTTGAAATTCCCGAGGTGTGATCCTTTGATCATGCCATTTCTTTGTTCGTTCTTTGTACAACTTGGCATTCTCATATGCGTCGTGTCGAAATTCGTCAAGCTCATTAAGTTGGAGTAACCTGTTTTTACCTGTTGCTTGCATATCAAAGTTAAGCATTTTAATAGCCCAATATGCTTTATGCTCAAGTTCGACAGGTAAGTGACATGCTTTTCCGAAAACAAGGCGGTAAGGTGACATGCCTATTGGGGTTTTAAACGCGGTTCTATATGCCCAAAGTGCATCATCTAGCTTGAGGGACCAGTCCTTCCTAGAGGAATTAACTGTTTTTTCTAAGATAGCGTATTTTCCCTATTCACACTTCGACCTGTCCACCCTCGTTTGAGGGTGTACGGCGTAGAGACCTTTATGTGTGACACCATATTTTGTTAAAGAGCCATCAAATTGTTTGTTCCGAAAATGTGTGCCACCCTCGCTAATATAGCTCGAGGAGTGCCAAAACGAGTAAAAATATGCTTCTTTAAAAATCTTAGCACCACTCGAGCATCATTAGTTTGCAATGCTTCCGCCTCAACCCACTTAGACACGTAATCAACAGCTACAAGTATGTACTTGTGGGAATGAGAATTAGGGAAGGGTCCCATAAAATCAATTCCCCACACATCAAAAAGTTCGCATTCTAGCATATTATTTAAAGGCATCTCATGCTTTCGAGAAATATTGCCAACACGTTGGCATTTATCACATGATGCAACAAAAGCATGGCTGTCTTTAAATAAAGTAGGCCAGAAGAAACCCGATTGTAGCACTTTGAGAGCGGTCTTAGTGGGTCCGAAGTGTCCTCCAATGACACCATCGTGACAGTGGCGCAGGATAGACATTGTTTCCTCGAAGGGAACACACCTCCGGATAATACAATCTGCACAAACTTTAAACAAAAAAGGATCATCCCACAAATAGTGCTTAGCTTCAGATAGGAATTTCTTCCTCTGATGATAGGTAAGATCTGGGGGGAGTTCTCTCGTGACAAGATAATTCGCAATGTCAGCAACCAGGGGCGGGGTCCATTAACGATAGCATAAAGATGTTCATCAGGGAATTCTTCTAAAATTGGTGTGGCATCTAAAATATCTACCCGAGAATCCTCAATTCTAGAAAGATGGTCCGCAACAACATTTTCTACCCCCTTTTTGTCTCGAATTTCTAGGTCATATTCTTGTAACAACAAAATCCACCTAATCAATCTCGGTTTTGCATCTTTTTTAGAGAGGAGGTATTTAAGAGCTGAATGGTCGGTGTATACAATGACTTTATTCATGACAAGGTATGAGTGGAACTTATCAAAAGCGAATACGACAGCTAGTAATTCTTTTTCAGTAGTTGCATAATTCTGTTGTGCATCATTAAGTGTCTTACTCGCGTAATAAATTGTTCGAAATACCTTATCCTTGCGTTGACCAAGGACTGCACCTACCGCGAAATCACTTGCATCACACATTAGCTCAAATGGGAGACTCCAATCGGGTGCCACTATCACAGGAGCTGTAATTAATTTTTCTCGAAGAGTGTGAAATGCCTGTAAACAAGAAGCGTCAAAATCAAATTGTGCATCTTTCATGAGGAGGTTAGATAGAGGTTTCGAAATATCTGAAAAATTCTTAATAAACCGTCTATAAAACCCGGCATGACCCAAGAAACTTCTCACTCCTTTGACAGATGTGGGAGGGGGAAGCTTCTCAATAACTTCTACTTTAGCGGGATCCACCTCAATACCCTTGTGTGAAATACGATGGCCCAAGACTATGCCTTCTTGTACCATAAAGTGACACTTTTCCCAATTTAAAACAAGGTTAGTATCCTCACATCTCTGTAAAACCAATGATAAATTATGCAAGCAAGCATCAAATGAAGAACCAAAGACAGAGAAGTCATCCATGAATATTTCAATGAAATTTGGAACCATATCATGAAAGATAGCCATCATACAACGCTGAAATGTGGCAGGCGCATTACAAAGGCCAAATGGCATTCGTCTATAAGCAAATGTACCATAAGGACAAGTGAAAGTCGTTTTCTCTTGATCCTCTGGTGAAATAGCAATTTGATTATAACCCGAATAGCCATCTAGAAAACAATAGAACTCATGTCCGGCTAACCTTTCTAGCATTTGGTCAATGAAGGGGAGGGGAAAATGATCTTTTCTAGTAGCATCATTTAATTTCCTATAGTCAATACAAACACGCCAACCTGTCACGGTGCGAGTTGGGATTAACTCGTTTTTCTCATTTGAGATAACGGTTATTCCTCCTTTCTTTGGCACGACTTGGGTTGGGCTTACCCATGCACTATCTGAAATAGGATATATTATACCTGAATCAAGCAATTTAATCACTTCCTTTTTTACTACCTCTTGCATCATTGGATTTAATCTCCTTTGAGGTTGGATTGTGGTCTTGTAATTGTCCTCCATTAAAATTTTATGCATGCAAATAGCTGGACTAATTCCTTTGATGTCTGCGATCTTCCAACCGAATGCCCTTTTGTGAGTCCTCAATACTCGTAATAGTTTTTCTTCCATGCTTCCTGTCAAAGATGAAGAAATAATCACAGGTAAAGTTTCCGAAGTATCGAGGAAAACATATTTCAAATGAGATGGTAAAAGTTTGAGTTCGAGTGTCGGAGGTTCTTCTATTGATGGTTTTGGTGGAGTGGTCAATGGGCGATCTAGAGATTCAAATCTTGGTCGATAACTCCGCTTATGAGGCGGATTGGCCTCAAGGCTAGCCAATGTCTCTTGTAAGTGCTCCAAATCGGTCTCTTTGTCCATAGGACCAATTAAGCAAGTTTTCAATAGGTCATCATCATTATGGAACTGAAAATACTCAACAGAAGCATGATCAATAGTATCAATAGCATAACAAGTAGGGGTAGGGGAAGGATGCCTCATTGCTTGATATACATTAAAAGTAACCTGATCATCCCCTACTCTAAGTATGAGCTTACCATTTGCGACATCAATTAAAGCTTTACCCGTATTCAAGAATGGGCGCCCCAAAATCAGTGGCATCTCGACATCTTCTTCCATGTCCAATACTATAAAATCCACCGGAAAGATGAACTTATCAACTTTGACTAATACGTCTTCTACCATCCCCCTTGGGTACTTAATGGATCGGTCTGCCAATTGGAGAGTGACGGTAGTCGGTTTTGGTTCTCCAAGCCCTAACTTCCTGAAAAGAGAAAAAGGAAGGAGATTAATACTCGCTCCTAGATCGCAAAGAGCTTTAGAAAAAGTAAGGGAACCAATTGTGCAAGGAATCGAAAAACTCCCTGGGTCTTTAAGCTTAGGGGGAAGCTTGTTCTGAAGTATCGCGGAACATTCCTCGGTGAGTGCAACGGTTGCATGTTCTTCAAGCTTGCGTTTGTTCGAAAGAATTTCCTTGAGAAATTTAGCATAGCTTGGCATTTGGAGAATAGCATCTGCAAAAGGAATGTTAATGCGCAATTGTTTAAACATTTCTATAAATTTAAGAAATTGAGCATCAAGTTTCCCCCTTTTTAGTGCTAAAGGAAACGGTGGTCGTGGCTGTACAGGTTCAGGAGCGGTGTGGGATGTAGATTTGCCGTTTTCCGAAACAGGAATCTGCGCCGCGGCATTGGACCGCGGTTCAGTGGTGTGCCGCGGTTCTGTGACGCGGTCGCTTTCTGAAAACTGCTTGTGCGGGACGGCATGCCGCGGTTCGGTGCCGCGGTCCCCTTCTGAAAAATTTGACACTGGAATTTCAGGCCGCGGTTCGGTGCCGCGGTCCCCTTCAGAAAGATTTGACACTGTAATTTCAGACCGCGGTTCGGTGCCGCGGTTCAAGTCGGATTTTTGGAAATTTTCAGCACCAACGTTTTTACCACTTCTCAATGCGATGGCCTGAACCTGTTCTTTCGGGTTTTTCTCGGTGTCACTAGGTAGTGATCCCGGTGTTCTTCCTGAAAGTTGACTAGCCAATTGTCCCAATTGAGTTTGTATGTTGCTCACATTAATTTCAAGGTTGTGACACCGTTCATCATTTCTCCTCATATATTCATCAGTTTTCTTTACAAATTGGAGCATCAATTCTTCAAAACTTTGTTTCTTTTCCTGTGGTTGGAAACCTCCTTGTTTGTGAAATGTGCTAGGTTGAAAACCCCCTTGGCGTTGAAATGGCGGTCTATCACCGTGTGTTTGAAACCCGGGAGGTTGCTTCACCACATTGTTGTTGTTACTCCATGAGAAATTTGGGTGATTTCTCCACCCCGGATTATATTTTTCAGAAAATGGATCGTTTTGTGTCCTATTTGAATTTTGCACATAATTCGCATCTTCAACACATTCGGAATGATAAGATTGACTGCCATGTTGACATTCCGTAATGTGATGATTTCCACCACAATTTTCACACAACGTTTGCACTTGGTTTACCGAGAAATTCATAGCATCCAATTTCTTGTGCAATAGTTCTACTTGATTAGCTAGTGAAGTGGAAGCTTCTACTTCATAAACTCCACTCGCCTTCTTTGGAAGTATTACTCTCTCGGTAGGCCATTGGTAGTTGTTTTCCGACATTCTATCGATCATTTCCCAAGCCGCTTGTGGTGGTAAATTCATGAGTGAACCACCCGCAGCTGCGTCTAGATGAGTGCGAAGGCCGGGTCCAAGGCCTTGATAGAAGATGGTCACTTGAGTCCAAACTGCAAAACCATGGTGAGGGCATTTTCGGAGAAGTTCCTTGAATCTTTCAAGTGCTTCATATAGTGACTCTCCCTCAATTTGTCGAAATCCTTGTATCTCAACTTTGATAGCGGCTGTTTTCCCCGGTGGAAAATACTTACTCAAAAACTTCTCTACCAACTGGTCCCAAGTATGAATGGATGCCGTTGGCAATGAGTCAAGCCAAGCTCTTGCTTTATCCCTCAATGAGAACGGAAAGAGTCTCATTCTAATAGCATCATCGGTCACTCCATTTTGTCGAAATGTGCTCAAATAGCTAAGGAACTTGGTAATGTGAGCATGTGGTGACTCATCCACCGTACCCCGATATTGTTCATTGGAAATGAGTTGAAGAATAGCCGGTGATATTGTAAAATTGTTTGCTTCTACCGTGGGTAGTACGATAGCACCAGCGGCTCCATGAACAGTGGGTTGCATATAATCACGTAAAGGACGGGGAGCTTGCTCTTGTCTTTGTGCTAATGTGGCAGCAACAGCGGCTTGAATCAAGGCTTGAATTCCCGGGTCCTCTAAATTAACGGGATTGTTCCCTTCCATTGCCTCAAATTTATTCTCGTTTTGGCTTTGTGCTCGTCTTCTTCTATTGAAAGTGCGCTCGATCTCGGAATCAAAATCTTCAAGGTCTCCTTGAGATGTGCGGGTCATGCACTACTCAAAGAGGTCAACCTAACAATAGAATCAAAAGAACCAAAATTAAAACGTAAAAATAACAAACCAAAATGCAAAAACAGCAACTTTTATTACAAAAACAGCAACTTTTATCACAAAAACAGCAACTTAAGGTGTAAAAACAGCAAACCATAACACAAAAACAGCAACTTTAAACACAAAAACAGCAACTTTTATCACAAAAACAGCAACTTTTAATGCAAAAACAGCAACTTTAAACACAAAAACAGCAACTTTTAATGCAAAAACAGCAACTTTAAACACAAAAACAGCAACTTTAAAATGCAAAAATAGCAAAAATAAAATAAAACAACTTAGTCTTAGAGAAGATAAGTGAATTACAATATCAAATAACGCAATTGTCCCCGGCAACGGCGCCAAAAACTTGACACGTGAAATCCTAGCAAGTATACTAGGTCGTGCAATGTAATAAAGTGGGCTATTTAGCCCGGGGTATATCGTCTCCACAGGGACAATTGGATTCAATGCTCGTAATTGCTATATTATCTAATTCTAAGCTAAATCAATATATAAGATGATAGTTGGTTATACTATGAAAATAACTAAAGACAACTAAAATGATTATCAAGGTAATAAATCAATTGGGAAGAGGTGATTGGGTTATGATCCTACTATGTTCTATTCTATGTTCATGAACTCTCAATTATCCGGATTTTTAGAACACTCTTGTTATGGCGAAATCCCCTAATATATTTGTTATTCAATCTCTTGAAATAACAAGCCTATACTAGTTAACAACTTCCTATATCTCTATAGTGAAGATTGAATTAACTAACATGCATTTATGTTCAAAGAAATTCCTTGTTTACGAAGATCCTACATTCAATCGGGTCATCTTATCACAAAAAGCCACACAACGCAATCGATTCTATCTCTAGTCAATTGTTACGTTATGATGTTTGATTTTTCGATCTCCCTTTATCTATCTCCTCTCGGTCTCAAGACAAAGTATTACATCAACCACATGGTGATCATTCATGTGAAAGCATTAAGCATAAAATCAAACATGTAACAAGAATGTAATAAATCCGGAAATTAATCATTCAATAAACACAAAACATCACAAAGTATTCACATAACCCAACCACAAAGATGTTTAGCTCATACTTACAATAGCAAATGATTCAACAATTCTATAAGACATAGTTAAATAACTAATCAAAGAGAAAGAGTTGAATTACTCCCTATTACAAGATGTGAATCCAAGCTTTGATGATGAAAAATGGCTCCTCAAGCTTCCTTGGGTCTTCCTATGGCTTCCCTATGTGTTTTTAGAGCCAGTGTCTGTTTTTTTCAAGAGAAAAGTGTGTTATAAAGGAGGAAAACGGCGGACTTAAATTTAGGGCTTCGGGAGAATTGGACCGCGGCACACATTCATAGCCGACCGTGGTCCGGATTTCAAGTAGTGCCGCGGCACAGCGCCGCGGTCCAATTGGAAGGTTTGCCGCGGTTTGAGCCGAGGTCTAAACAGGGGCCGAAGGGTCTTTCATCAGAGGGCCGCGGCGTTGTGCCGCGGTTTCTTGGCGCCGAAGGCCGCGGTTCAGTGCCGCGGTCTTATCCGGATTTCTGATTGCATTGCACCACAACCGCGGTCTTTGCACTGGGTCCAGTGCCGCGGTCCTGTGCCGCGGTCCAGAATTTCAGATTCAAATTTCTCTTTGCTTTTCCGTCTCTTGTTCGGCCTTCTTACTCAAAAATTGATCTCTTTGACTAAAATCCCTACACACATGAAAATTAAACAAATCAAAGCACAATGCGGGGTATTCATTACTAAATTGTGACGAAAACACCTAAATCAAAGGGGTAAAAACTTGTAAAATGTGAACTTATCAATCTCTCCCTTTCTTTTTAATAAATGAGGGTATTTATAGTAGTTTGGTGATTGAACAGCCGTAACCAACTTCCCCATTAGGATGAGTACACGCGTCCTTCAATATACGGTCAGGATTACACTTCGTCGGGTCGGGTCATGGGTCGGTCCTACCCTAACTGTAAAAACAAGTGGATCTTGTAGTGTAACGTAAATACGAGTATTAAGAAGGACCTTTTTTTAAATACCCGAGAATACGAGGTAACTTTGGGTCGGACGAGGGGTAAGGCGTACTAGAGATGATCAGATCGACCTCTAAATCACCGACCCAACGAGGTACGTACTAGCAACCTCGTGCAACTTTATGACATATTAGTTATAAAATTTATATTATATATGTATATATAATATATATGTGTGTGTATATATACGTATTAATATAAAATTTATATTATATATGTATATAATGTTATTAATATGTATTTTGAATATTAAAAATATTTATATATTTGATATAATTATAAATTTAATCATGAAATAAGAAATTTTATATCAACCGTTGATCTCTATAAAGATTTACAATTGTTATAAATTGAATTTAGTAAAATATAAAAAATTAATCCTACCCATTGATATTTAGGAGATCAGATCTGATGGTCAGCAATTCAGGGGCAAAATAGTCTTTAATTGATGAAAATTCAATAACCAGTCGCATGATACGCGAGTGAGGCGCGTAGGGTGCTAAATTGCATCTTTAATTTTTTCACAGGGGGGTAAGTTGATATTTTTTTATCACAGGGGGTGGAATGATAATAACGCATATTACAGGGAGGGGGGGAGGGGGGGGGGGGGGGGTTTGGGTGTAATTTACCCATTGAATTGAATATGTCTAGTTACCAGGTACTTTCCACATTTTTTAATTGTAGTTAGCTTTATTCCGGTTAGACACCTAAAAATTCATAGAAAGTATAATGCTAGTCCATTGCTTTGTAAGCTGAATTGCAATAATTGATTCGACATGCCAATTTTATTCTGCCAATGTTTTTATATCTTAACATTAGATATTTATATGTGGGGAAAGTATTGACAGAACAAACAGGATTGAAGAAGTTGAAGATGAGACATACTTGCGGACAAAATCCAATGCAACATATTGCTACAAAAATGTAAGCTATATTAAAAACTCGTGTATGTGAAACGTAATGATTTTTTTACACTTCTTGTACATTTAAATGACAACATGTTCTTGAGATTGAGCAGATGACAACAAGAACATCCATATGGACAAAAATTTGATCTAGAAGTAACAACAAGAATTGGGTTGATCAAGCTTTGCAAGAAGCTTTAGTAAGTTTGTCAATTATCATATGCATGTTATTGACGGCTAATTGCATTTTTCGTCCGTTAACTTTTTCCTTTTTTGATTTTGGACCTATTTTTTTTTTTGGTAAATAGAATTCATTAACACGAGACAAAAAGAAGAAGCATTACAACTGGAAAAAAACCCATCTAATCTAACATAATACCTATCAAAAATAAAATACATTGGGGTACCGAACACGAAAAAAATAAAAAAATAAAAAGGTAGAAAAAAACTCGACCCGATTCCTGACAAGAGAGGAGGACCGAGATTTTTCTGAAAAAATTTGAACCCTCCGAAGATGGCGCAATAACGAACCCGAGCCAGACTTCGCTCCAACCACACCTGCAACCCCCAATGTACCCTTCTTTTTGACGAGTAAAATGCCAAAAAAGATCACACAAAAACCAAACCAAAGCTTGAGCAGAACATAACCTGCCAAACTCAAGACAAAGGACAACAACAAGACCAAAACAGGAAATAAAACACAGGAAACTAAAAAGCATAGCAACACTAACAAAAGGCACCACCAAAACATAACACGGTGAAAAACCAGTGGTGAGTCCAAAAACCAAAAAGGACGGTTCAAGACAAAATGTATTGCCCACAAAACTAAAACAACAAAGACAAAGCACAGCACCTTAACACTAAAGGAAAAAACAAGAAAAAACAAAAGGGCCAGCATAGGTGATTCAACAAAACCAGTCAAGGGCATGGTTCGCCGGAACGCCGGGAAATCGGCCGGAACGGCCGTTCCGGCACGGGAACGGCCCCCGGCGTTCCAAAGTTCCATGACATTTCGTTTTTGTACGTGAAACCTGGTGGAACGGCCGAAAAACGGCGAGACGGGCGAGATTAGTGTGAAAATCGGCCGTTCCGGCCATGGAATGGCCGGAGCGGAAGAAGGCAGTTTTTAACTGTTCTTTGTGGTTGAATTTTAACGTTTTTGGTTTTGGGTTTTAGTGAGAGACGAATGAGGTTGTGGATTAAGTTTATGGGCTTTCATAATTATTTGTTAAAAGTGCATTTTATGTAGGCTTTAATTTGATGAATTTTGTGTTGCTTGTGTATGGGTTTCCTTTCTTTGACAGAGAAACTCGTGCAATTTGAAAAGTAGCACAGAAAGAGATGAACAGTAGAAAGAGAGAGGAAAAAATAAGGATAAAAAAGAGATAAAGGGTAAGACTAGAAATAGACAATAAAATAAAAAGATTTTGTCCACATTTTGCTTAAAAAAGTATTTAATAACTTCTGACATTGATAAAAGTAAAAAAATAAATTAATAGGTAGGGAAAATTGGTTGAATTTTGGACTTGAACAATGCAATTATGGTGATATGATTTAATTTTTAATATATAAAATTGCACCACAATTTTAGAAATATCATTTTATAACTGTGTCAATGTTCATATACTTAACTTTTAAAAAATAACTTAAACATGTTTATACATCATAAAACTTAAACATATTTTAACTTTTTTTTAAATAGACAAAATATCAAAAATAAAATAAAATTGATAAAAGTATGGAACGGCCGCGACCGTTCCGCGACGTTGCATGGAACTGGAACGGTGATCTCCGCGACGACTATCGCGACCGTTCCAGCGAACCATGGTCAAGGGTGGCCCGTCCCCTCGACTACCAAAATCAGCAATTTTCTTAACCAGGGTCGAACACCTTGAAGAAACCAGGGCTCGCGGTTGCAAGGAGAAGCAGATCTGGTGGATCTTTGCAAGAGGGGAATGGCTTTGGCACGATGGGGGTCGATTTGGGCTTTGAGTTCCACTGATGGCAGTCGGTTTTTTCGTCGTCACGAGATTTGACAGAGGAGGCGGCGGATCTGTTGGTGGAAGAGAGTTTCGGTGGCGGCAACGATAGATGGCCGGTGACAGGCGCGGGGAGAAAAAAGTGGGAGGGGAAAGATGTGGTGGATCGACGGGGAAAGAGCCTAAGAGTATCCATCTCAGCTGAGGTGGAAACTGAAGAAGGAAAATAAGACCTTCGGAATAAGCTGAACCGCCGCCTGATCTGCGGAAGAAGAAGCTCCAAGCGACACTTTTCTCTAGAGAGAGAAAGTGTATCTAGAGCCTGGACCTATTTTTTTTTTATTTGCAAAGTGGTCTGATAAATATCCAACTTTTGGCAATTTTTAGTCCGATTTTGACCCGAGCCCACCAATTTGGTCGGAATTTGCCACGTGTTGGACACGTAGTGACTGGGACAAAATTAATAACGTGGCATGCCATTTGACATGACACATCATCAATTTTGCCCCAGTCAGCGTCTATTTGGCATGCCACCACATCAATTTCGTCCAATCCGCATCACACGTGGCAAATTCCGACCAAATTGGTCAGCTTTTGTCAAAATAGGACTAAAATTGCCAAAAGTTGGATAGTTACAGGACGAATTTACAAATTGAAAAAAAAAAAAACAGGACCAAAATCAAAAAGTGAAAAAGATACATGACGAAAAATGCAATTAGCCCATGTTATTGATAATCAAATTTTTTATATTCAAATAAAAAAAAAAATCCGCTTCCTTGTCATTATTTTGAATAAATTGTTTCGTCTTTCTGTTTTCTTTCATTTTTTGCAGGTTGATGAGCTATAGCTTTGAGGCAATTTGATACATTCTGAAGCACACTGGGGTAGCCCTTATTAACTCAACTAGCTTGTGGAACAAATAGGAGTCCTCCCTTGGACTCTATGTGGCATCCCCTAGGGCTACCAAAATGGATTGGGTGGGCTTTTGTTGGCCCGTCCAACTTTAGCCCACCTTTTAATACATATTTAATTTAAATCTAATATAAATTACAGCGCCGCCATTGGCGGCTGAATTCGAGGCGGCTGCCCCCAGTGTGCTGGGACAAATTATTTGTATATATATATTTAGTTAAGATTGAATTTAGTTAATTATTGAATTCCTAGATCTAATCGTTTGATTGGTGAAGATAATGAGTGTTGTTTTTGAATTTATAGATTTAATTGTTTGTTTTAAACTTGTTTATATTGGAAGAGTTTGAATTCTTATTATGTTAGATATTCTTATTAATGACATTTATTTTGATCATGTACATGATTTATCATTTTATTGAATGAAGTGAGATTACTTTAATTTCTATTGTTATCAAGATACAAATATATACATGTAAATATGCAAAGAGTGCCCATAGATACAACGAAGAAAGTCATCACTGAAGTGAATTACACGTGTGTCGCTAAAATCGATTATAGTCACGAAATTTGTTGTCACAATATTATCTATAATAGATTATTTAATTATGATTTAATTTAAGAAATTATATAAAAAAGATTTATCGCGAATTATAAATTTACAGTGATTAGTATATTTTCAACTAGTGATAATAAATATCAGGACTACTGCCATGAGTTTTAGTGGCGAATAATTTGTTTGCCACTAATGCATCACTTTAATAATACAAGAATAACATGTGACTACAAAATTGAGTTGAGGTGATGACAACACTAAAATCTTTAGTGACAGCACACATAGTCATGACTTCTGTTGTCACTAACTTGTTTAGTGACAACATTAATACATATAGTGACAAGAATTGTTGTGACTAAAAATCATTATTTTTGTAGAAAACCAGAATTTAATAGTAATATGTATGATCGAGGTTTAATTGCTCATTTTTTAAAGGTCGGGGGGAGGGGGGCAAAGTGCACAAACTCAAAAGTATATTCGGATCTTCGATGGATGTTCCCTTAGATTCCTCGGGATCCCATCAATACATGGTTAAATGCAACGTTCACCAAACATGAGGGTGTCGGGTGCATATTTTTAATAGGCTGGAGGGCAATGTGCAATTATTATTTATACTTATTTTGATAATTTAGATGTTAAAAATTATAATCCAATGCATACAAGCGCACAGGTACGATGGAAAAAGTCAGGCCGAGTGCATTGGTCCTAGTATATATCTTTCACATAGTAACATGTATTGTATGCAGTCTCAGGATGACAAGTAAGATATATTGTATGCAATCTAGGGATGACAACGGGACGGGTATGAGCCGGGTATTACGAGATCTGAGGCCCGCTCCATTAAGCATTTTTAATATCCGAACCCGTTCATTACTCGCCCTGCTCTGGAACCGGCATGTACCCTGCGGGTCCGAGTCCTATTCGTTAAACCCGGTCAACTTCTACTTTTTTGACATTTTTTTGTTTATTTCTTAAAAAACATTCAAAAAAACGTTCACAAGCATTTTTTTTTGGTATTTTTTGATTTTTTTTTTAACTTAAGATAAGTTGCTATTTGAAATAACACTTTTAGTAGATACAATTGCTTAATACTTATCAATATTAAATAATAATTAGATATATAAAATAACAAAATAATATATAAATAACCGAGGCGGGTCCGGGTTAGGGTTGAACTCTTTACCCCCCCGGGATCCAGACGGGTCTTGAATTTTGATATCCGGACTCAAACCCGTCCCCATTATTTTGGACTCATACCCGCCCCAATTGGGACAGGTCTAGGGCAAGTACTCGCTAGAACCGGATTCATTGTAATCTTAGTGCGGTCCCACACATATTTGTGTGAGAGATAGATACAGAATTTTCATTCAAACTATTGGACTTGGTTTGAGATAGAATTATCTGGTAAGATGTAATTTGAATATAAAGGATTTAACATTCTGTAACCTGTTAAGACACTTTTAGGCTTATATTTGCACACATATTTCTGCATTCCGTTGCCTTGGATTTCCGGTAAAATAGACGGCATCGATATTTGGTCATATATTCTAGGAATTTAGGTAAAGTCCTACATAAACAGAATTCTTTCTCCTTAAAAAATTCTCCCCCACCTCTCAATCTAGCCGCCATATCTCCCAACATTAAAAGAAGAGAAAAGTAGATATTACCAGATGTCTAAAGGTATGATAGTTACTGCCACATTGATCATTAGATTAATTCTTTTGTAACATTAAAAACCCTTTTTACCATTTTTCTTGTCAGCGAAGAATCGGTGGTGAATATATATATATATATATATATATGTATATGGGGTAAAAATATTGAGTACTAATTGCCGACATGAAAAACTAGTTTCAGTTTGCATAGAAGAATCTGATGGGTTATTCGTGAATCTGATGTGTTTTATTTTATCACAATATGTTGTTTAAAATTTCGGTACAATTAGTTTCACTTTGATTTACTATGTAGAATTTTCTTATAAAAAATAGTTTTCTGATCATGAATACAAAATTTGCATGATAATTATCACATAGAATAATATGTTTCCAATTACTTGTGGGTACCTACAAAAAAGAAAAGGAATTAATTAAATTCATATTCTTTTATGAATCCTGATTATCTTCACGTCCAATGATTTGGATCTAGTTGCCGATATGTATTTAACGTCGTTTTCTTTCTCAAACTCTTCACGAACTCTCTATTTGGCAGGTCGTGCCAAACAATACGTTCACGTAGACCGAATTGATGGTGATGAGATTGTGAAACCTATAGATTTTACGTATATTTGGGTATTTATTGCAATATTGACGTCGATGTGGTTTATGCCGTTAACCTATTTATCAACAACTTAGAAACCATCATATGATCGACTACACGCGCTTGTGAGAAGAGATGATGACTCTTTTGATTGGGCGTTAAAGAAAGGGTGTATGCTCAATTTCTCTATCTTTCTACCATATGTGACAATTTTATTTATTAAATACTCCGTTTTTATTAAAGAGCGACAAGCCTTTGAAGTTGTCTAGGGTTAGTAGATGGATCCTCGACTTGACTTTTATTTCCATTGGTATAGCCATACAAAAGTACGAGGATGGATATCTGCTTTTGCTTTTCTTTTTAGTGTGTCTCCATCTCATCGCTTTGGTCAATCTCATTGCTCCTTTTGCTAAACTTGGGCTTTTTGACTGCTTATTAGCCAGTTTGCTACAATTCGTAATTCATCGTTTTAATGATGGCAAACTAAGCTTTAAGGTTGTGTGGATCATTCTTGCTTTGTATCAAGGGTTGAAACATATAGATGAGGCATTCGTAGAAGTAAAATGCATGGATGATGACAAGAACGAGAGACGGAAGGCAAAGAAGAAAGTTGATTAGAGTAACATGCATACTTTTATATTAGTTATGGTTTGCTTCTTCATGAATTATCCTTTTTCGTTTCATTGTTTTGTTTAGGTATTTTCTTTTTTTCTCATTTTTCTCTTTCTATATATATCCATGTGACTATTATCTATTGTAATTGCAGTGAAACATAAGAGTTTTTAATGGTTTTAAGGATTTAATCATTAAACTTGTAATATATGAGTGTATTTCAGCCATTTCAACTTATGTATTCCTATCATCTATTTTAATGGATAAGTTAAGAAATCTTGACTAGATTCATTCTTTATTCCTTTGACATACCAAGCATATAAATGTTATCCTAATATCGTTTTTCCTTACCTCATCTTCATCCAGTTTCTAAATCCGTTATTCTTCCAAAAAAATTCATTTCTTCATACATAATCCATCATTCACAAAATATTAAAGTAATCTATATAGAAATTATTATATTTAAACATAAACGGCTAATATATTTTAGAACATATCATTGGAATTCTGAATATTAGAATAATATTTATAGAAATTACTATTATTTATTAAAAACGACTATTAGTTTTAGCACATACAATTGGAATTCTAATTGTGCGCTTTCATTCGTAGAGTGAATTCAAATACGTTAAAGTATTGATAATATACGGTTTCTACACGTGATTTCAAAAATTCATGTTTCAAATGTACATTATCGTTAGTAAGAGTTGGTCAAAAGAAGTTTATAAAAAATCCTGGCCAGTCGGAGGATAATTTTTGAAAGTTCATGCAATTTCTAACAGCAGCTCCTAAACCAGATCTTCTGTAACACATTCGTGTTACACTTCATGTTACATGCATAGATGCGTGACAAGTGTATACACAGACGGTTGGGATGTGAAGAGAGAAATCTCAGATTTTTTATCCATTTTAAATAATTTTCTCTTTCCACATCCCAACCATCCGTGTATACACTTGTCACACATCTATGCGTGTAACATGAAGTGCATGTACACGAATGGTGTAACAAAAGATTTCATTTGCTCCTAGAGACTAGAATCCCTAACAAAAGGTTGCAGTTGTTGGACGAAGCCAAACAATAGGAGATATTCATAATTTATGAAAGAATAAGAAAATATTTATAATTAAGTCACACTTCATGGATATTAATAGATGTGACTATCGCTTTAACTATATATTTCTAAATGCCCTTTCAAAATTTTCATTCGATTATTTACCAGCAAGATTTATCACAATCCATATAATTGTTAACATAAATAATAATAATTCTATAACTGGCTCTTTTCAAATAAAACAAAACAAGATATATGATATAAACCTACCAAATAATTGTTTGGAACTAATCTTTTCTTCATCTATAAGAACAAAGAGATTTTCGATTTTAAGCCAAATTCTTAATGAAATCTTTGACCGAGTAAAAGACTTGAAGCAAGTTGGATGCAACAACCCGCAAGAAAGCATTGTTTCAAGTTACAATAGTTTCGGGAAAATTGCAATATTGGTACTGTAAGTTGGCTTACACGTTTTTTTGGTACTATAAATTGGCTGGGTAGCAATTTTGTACCTTATCTTGCAAAAATTCGCAATTTTGGTACAAATTGGCCGGAAAATTTTGAATTTGGCCGGAAAAGTTGCGATTTTGACTAAATTTGGGGATTTTGATCGAAATCTGGGGATTTTGATCGAAATCTGGGGATTTTGACTGAAAATTGGGGATTTTAACTGATTTTGACTGAAAATTGGGGATTTTAACTGATTTTGACTAAATTTGCTTATTTTGACTTAAATTGGGATTTTTTATTTAAATATAAACTAAAAATTGTTTCAATTTTTTTTATAAATTAATCAAATTATAAAATAAAAAAATCAAGTATAAAATATTATTTTAATCTTTTAATTAATTAATATATAATAGATTATATAATTTAAAAAATAAATTTATAAATAAATTTATAAATAAATTCAAAAAATGTATTTTAATAAACTTTTTTTTATTACAATTAAAATGTATTTTATTTAATAAATTTAATAAACTGAATTTTAAAAAAAATTATTTAATATATAATTTTATAAACTAATTAAATAAATAAAAAGAAAAAGAAAAAGAAAGGGGAGTGGGGTGGCGAGTTGTCTTCTCCAACCCCCCCAACCCAATCCCCAACCCCCAAAACCACACACAACACACACATATGTGTGTAGATTGTGTGTTTGTCGAACACACACACACAAAGTCACACACAAACACACACACACACACATACTGATGAGTGAGGAAAATTATATTTATTATTTATATATTTATTAATTGCAAATATAGGTAAATAGATAAGTCGGGTCGGGCCGTGATTACCTACCATGTACAATAATCCTACCGACCCTGATTACCTACCATGTACAATAATCCTACCAACCCCATTAAAGACCATACTCCCTTACCTACCCATTACATCATAAATAGTGGCAAGACTATCTCTTATAAAAGGGGGAGCTGAATGATCCTGAGGGGGGGAATTTTTCCAGACTGAGAAAAATAAGGGGAGAATATATAAATTGACCTCGTATCATACTCAACAATTTATCACTATATAACATATACATTGGAACTACGTCTTAGCTTGATCCTACAATAGATAGGTACGTAGGCAGCCTGATTTCTTTGGGTTCAGCCAGTATATATTGGAAATTTGCGTAATTTGCTTGGTTACGACCCCTGGGCTCGTACGATTTGGTGTACTAAGTTTTTGAGCCGAATCATTTGGCGCCGCCTGGGGGAAAATGGAAGAAGCAGGTCAATATCAGGAAAAACAGCTATGGTGGAATATCAAGGATCACCAGTAAGGGAGTCTCCATTGAACCCCGAGGCTGAAACACCTTAAGGAAAGATTATCACAATGACAGAGGATGAATTTAACAAAAGGATGCAGGAATGGGGGCAACAATTCCTCCAAGAGCAACTAGCTAAGTTACCAACTACGCCCAACGTTGCAACAGCTCATCTCGTTCCCTCCACTCAGAGACGGCAATTCCATGAACTCGACCTAGAAAGGGAACGAGAGAAAGATGGCCGCAATACTGGGGCACACCGATGGCTGTTTCGTGAACCTGACCCTAGAAGGAAACAGGGCGAAGCTAGCCGAGGTGAGAAGGACAAGAGGGATGACAGAGAGGGTAGTCCGCACGAAGCACGAAGTGATGCCAGTTCGAGGCAGCGTGCAAGAGTGCAACAGGATGATGTACAGAATATGGAGCCTGGGGAAGTGTGGCAGGAAAATTTATCACAGAAACGGATTGTTCAGATCTCTGCGTTACAACGTCGCAACTCTCTTTTTCATGTGAACATATTGTCTGGAGGTATGCCTTTGAACTTTAAAGTTTAGATTTGCCTAAGTATGATGGAAGTCGAGATCCTAGGGAGCATGTCGTTACCTTTGAGACAATGATGGTATTACATAATTTGATTGACGGGGTAAATGCCAAAGTATTCCCGACTACGTTTGTGGGGCGTGCACTCGATTGGTTCATTAGCCAGCCTTCGGGGATAATTACTTCGTATCAGCAGTTTATTAGGAAATTTGAGAATCATTTTTCAAGCAAGGCACGAACTGCCAAGTCAGTGTCCACACTGTTGGGGATAAAGCAGCGAGAGGATGAAACATTGAGGGAGTTCATAGATAGATTCAATGACGAAGCGCTAGATGTCCAGGGTGTGGAGCATGAGGTGATTCAACAGTTATTCATCAATGGGTTGAAAGAAAGTCCCTTGGCTGGAGCTCTGATATGAAATCCTCCGATAGATCAAGAGGGGATGATGATACTTGAGAGGCAATACATTCACGAGGAGGAGATCTATCGAATCAAGAAAGTGGAGAGGAAAGCATCAAAACAGAATAAGGAGAAAAAACAACAAGAGCGATGCGGAGCGCTGAGATCTGATAAAGATCTAGAATGGCAGCCGTGATAAGCTAAATATGAACATTACACTCCCCTAAAAACGACACGAGGCAGAGCCTTGATGGCAATTGAAAATTCAAAAGTGGTAGTGTGGCCTAAAAAGATGAAGTATGATCCAAAAAGGAAGAACAGTCACAAATATTGTCGCTTCCACAAGGACAATGGACATGACACTGAAGATTGCTTTTAACTGAAGGATGAAATTGAAAGATTAATTAGCCAAGGCTATTTGCATGAATTCATTGATAAAGCTCGTGAAGCTGAAGTAAAAAAGTAAAAAGATGGAACACGACATGACCACAGGTCTAGAAATCGATCCCGAGAAAGAGAGAGACAAATGGAAAAAGACAGGGATCGGGATCATGATGATAACAGACATCGCCATGATCGGAAAAACTTGCCTCAACGTGAGGACGAACGAGCCCAGGAGGTTCAGAATAATGCGCATGTCTGGGGTGAAATTCATACGATAGCTGGAGGTCCTTCATGTGGGGATCCACATAGCGCACGAAAACGTCACCTTCGTGACATCCGAGCTAAAGAGAGACGAGGCCATATACCATCGATAATACATGTGGTTACAAGTCACGAGGCCATAAGCTTCGATGATCGTGACTATAGGGGGGTAATTCGACCCCATGATGATCCGATGGTGATCACTATGAATGTGGCAAATTTTGTTGTTCACAGGGTATTGGTAGACAATGGTAGCTCTGCAGATATATTATTTTTGCAAGTGTTGAAGAAAATGAATTTGGATGAGAGGAGATTGACTCCGCTTAGTACCCTACTGATGGGATTTGGAGGTGCTGAGGTTATCCCTTTGGGAACAATCGATCTGCCTGCCTTGTTGGGGTGTGAACCCATGAGAAAAACGGTAATGATAAAGTTTCTGGTGGTAGATGCACCTTTTGCCTACAATGCCATTTTAGGAAGACCGGGGTTATCTCTTTGGGGCAGTGGTATCGACATCACATCTAAAAATGAAATTTTTGACAAAGGGTGGTGTTGCAATTGTACGATGTGATCAGCAACTGGCCAGAGAATGTTATACTACATCTCTGAAGAAGGAAAAAGGAAAAAGTGCTACGAAGCAGAATGTGGAGAAGAGGAAGGTTGTACTCATTGAAGAAGAGGCATTAGAGCCAGAAAAAAGACCTCGAATGGAATCATGACGGGTAGAGCCTACAGAGCATAAAACTATAGAGCTGTTCCCAGGAGACTCTACTAGGGTAACAAGAATTGGATCTCAAATGTCAGGCGGTTTGGAGATGATGATAATTGAGTTCCTCACGGAGAATGCTGAGATTTTTGCATGGCAAGCCTCAGATTTTAAGGGTATCGACCCTGAAGTGATGGTGCATCGTTTGAATTTGGACCCAACAGCCAAACCAGTAAAACAGAAGAGGAGAAACTTCGGACCGGAGAGAAATGCCATCATAGAGGCGGAGGTGAAGAAATTGCTCGAAGTGCATTATATTCAGGAAACTCAATTCACTGACTGGCTGACGAATGTAGTACTTGTACCAAAGTCAGGAGGACAGTGGCGTATGTGTGTAGACTTTAAGGATCGTAACAAGGCATGTCCTCATGATCCGTATCCCTTGCCTCGTATTGACCTTCTGGTGGATTCAATGGCAGGATGTGCCCTATTAACTATGATGGATGCATACCAGGGCTTCAATCAAATAATGATGGCACCAGAAGATAGAGATAAGACCTCGTTTATTACATCCAAAGGGGTATATTGTTACAATGTGTTGCCTTTTAGTCTGAGAAACTCTGGAGCAACGTATCAGAGGCTGGTGAATACGATGTTTAAGGATGAGATTGGGAAATCCATGGAAGTATATGTTGACGATATGTTAGTCAAAAGTGTGCATGAAGATGATCACATAGGTCATCTTCGAACTGCTTTCCGAATTATGAATAAGTATAGCATGAAGTTAAACCCAAACAAATGTACTTTTGGGGTGAGATGAGGAAATTTTTTAGATTTTATGGTAACGAAGCGAGGTATCTAAGCTAATCCAGAAAAGATAAAGGCAATGGTGGAGATGCCCTCCCCGAGATCAGTGAAAGATGTTTAAAATCTGACTTGAAGAAGGGCTAGTCTCAACAGATTCATATCAAGATCTGCAGATCGGGGCTTACAGTTTTTCAGAATCTTAAATAAGGCAAAAAAATTTGAATGGACGGAGGAATGTGAAAAGTCTTTTCAAGACCTTAAAAGGTATCTGACCTCTGCTCCGTTATTGACGAAGCCAGTGGTCGGAGAACCTCTCTTGTTATAATTAGCTATATCTGACGAAGCAGTAAGTGCTGTTTTACTTTGTTAGCAGGATGGAGATAAAAAACCAGTTTATTACATCAGTCGAACGATGCAGGGAGTTGAGAGAAATTACACAAGCATTGAAAAGTGGGTATTAGCTTTGGTAACTACAGCTCGTAAGTTACGACCCGATTTTCAATCACATAATATTGTGGTGCTCACAAATCAGCCATTGAGGCAAATTTTGGCTAAACCTGGTGTTTCAGGGCGCCTCGTAAAATGGGCGGTAGAGCTTGGGGAATTCTTTATTGAATACAAACCTCGAACTGCCATCCAGGTGCAAGCATTAGCGGAATTTATCGTGGAAATGGCAGTCAACCAAGAACTTGACGCTACTATTCCTGGCCCATGGATGCTCCACATAGATGGCTCATCCATGACTCAGAAGGGGGGGCCTAGGTGTATGGTTACAAGATTCGGAAGGTAAAATGCCAATGACATAAATCTAACTTTGCATAAGAATGCAACAAATAATAAAAATGTCTTCACCTCGTAAAACAGAAGACTAAGCAATGTAGCAAATATAAAATTGTCTTCATGTTAAAAAACGGAAATGTCTTTGTGTTATTAAACAGAAGGCAAGAAACATAAAGTCAATAATATTCGTTTCACCTTTGATGAAGCTTTGATATTGAAATCTTGACATTCTGATGTAGGCAATGATCACAAGCTCGCCGTTAAGCTAAACTTCGAGGTGACAAACAATGAGGCGGAGTACGAGGCACTCGTGATAGGGTTAGAAATGGCAAAGACCATGAATGTGAAAGTCTTAAATATTTACACCGACTCTCACCTCGTTGCTAATCAGATTGCCAGTTCATACGAAGCAAATGAGAGGAATCTTGTGATGTATTTGCAAAAAGTGAAAGCGCTAATGGGAGATTTTGAGAAGATAAACATATATCAAATCCCACGCAAAGAAAATCAGAGAGCTGATGCCCTCTCAAAATTCGCAAACTTGATTACTGGGGTAAGAAGTAGAGCAGTAACGTTGTTGGTATCTGGGAAATCGAAGATTTCATCAAATAAGAATGCGCATGTGATGGTTACGAATGGAGAAGCAAGTTGGAAAAGTGAGATCAATGCATATTTTTTGAACAGGGAACTGCCAGAGGATCGTATTATGGCCCGTAGGATCGTAGGTAGATCTTCAAGATTCACAATAGTTGACAGAGAGCTCTATAAACGATCCTCAGCTGGCCCACTGTTATGCTGCCTCGTTCCTTCTGAAGCGGACTATGTCATGAGAGAAGTCCATGAGGGAAGCTGTGGGAACCATTTAGGGGAAAGGGCTCTAGCTCAGAAGTTATTGAGACAGGGATACTATTGGCCAACCCTAGTGAAGAATGCCTGTGGGTTTGCCAAAAGATGTAAAGAATGTCAGTTTAATTCAAATTTGTTACATCGTCCCGCCAAGGAGATGGAACCAGTTAAAATTGCCTATCCATTTGATCAATGGGGGATAGATATATTGGGTCCTTTTCCTCCTGCATCGGGACAAAGAAAATTCATCATTGTGGTGGTAGAATACTTTACGAAATGGATCGAAGCCGAAGCAGTGGCTAAGATAACTGATCACGAAGTGATGAAATTTTTGTGGAAGAATATCGCCTGTAGGTTCGGGATTCCTCGTATCTTGATCTCAGATAATGGAACCCAATTCAATAGTAAAAATGTGGTGAAATGGTGTGAAGCGCTGAAAATCCAGCAAAACTTCACAGCGGTGGGCAATCCACAAGCGAATGGGCAAACTGAGGTGGCAAATAGGACAATTTTTCAACATCTAAAAGCCAGGATCGGTGCGAAGAAAGGTAACTGGGCTGAAGAGCTACCAGGAACGCTATGGGCGTACCGTACGACGCCGAGGACCTCGACAGGAGAAACACCATTTAGCCTCGTGTATGGCTCGGAAGTTGTGGTACCTGCTGAAATTGGAATGATGACACATCGAGTATCATCTTATGATCCTAAGGAGAATGTCTCAGCAAGAAGATTCGAACTAGATATCGTTGAAGAGCTCAGAGATCGAGCATATGCGAAGATTCTGCTGCAAAAACAAGCAATGGCTAAGGCTTACAATAAAACTGTGATGGCACGAAGCCTTCAAGTTAGAGATCGTGTATTGAAGAAAGTGGAAGTTTCGAAGCATGTTGGAAAACTAGATTCGAACTGGGAAGGACCTTACAAGGTTGTAAAACTAACCAAGAGAGGAACGTACAGGCTACAAGATTTAAACGGGAAGGATCTGCCTCGTCCCTGGAATATTAATAACCTACGAAGGTTTTATGCGTAGAATCTATTTGGATCTATGTTATCTTTTGTATGGAAATACTGATCTCTTATGTATATATCTCCTTTGTACCTACGCTTTTATATATACATGGCGATATATCGAAGTAATCCATCATATTAGTAGATTGTGAATGATTAAATAAATGTAAATTACTAAACATGCATAACAATCCTTTGAAGTAATTCAGAAAAGTATTAATTTCATAAAAAACAGAAATAAACTACAAAAGACATCGAAGTGGACTGAGTGTTTAACATAAATACATATAATTCAATTATTCTCAGCAACAGAGGCGGGAGCTGCCTCGTCTTCATCTTCAGAAAGGAGAAGTAGGGGATCGAACTCCGGAAAGGAAAGAGTTGGAGGACTAGGTTCGGCGCAAGAATTTTGGAGAGGAGGAGCAGAGACGAACTTCTTGGAAAACTCTTCGTCGTCGAAGTCCTCAGGCAAGATCTTCTCCTTCTTTAGGTAGTCCAATCCCTTAGCAAAGCCATCGAACAAAAAATCCGTCTCTTTCTCCTCACATAGTCTCTCGAAGACTGTTGAGTTTTTGAAATCTTGAGCAGCTTCGAAGCAAGTTTTCCTTTGGAGTTTGGTGTATTCATCCGAGGCCAAGAACCTAGACTTACCCTCCGTCAGCCCAGACTGAAATTCCGCCTCCTTAGCAATCTGAAGATCACCCTGCAGCTTCTTCAGGTCGGAATGGAGGCTCTTCATTTGTTCGCTCAAGGAATTGTCCACGTAAGTGCGGGCACTTAATTCCTTTTCCAATTTGGCCTTCCCTTGGTTGAGGAACTCAGTAGCATCGGAAGCGACGGCCTGGGCTTCCTTCAGCTCACTCTCTAATTTGAGACGGAGCTCCCTTCCTTCGGCCTCTGTAGCCTTCTTTTGGTGGCGCCAATATGATACACCAACCGAAAGTTGATGTAAACATAAAGCAACCTACAAGAGTAAAAGTTAAAATCAATTATGATGATGAAGGAGATGAAA
Organism: Buddleja alternifolia; assembly: GCA_019426215.1. Classification (NCBI taxonomy): domain Eukaryota; kingdom Viridiplantae; phylum Streptophyta; class Magnoliopsida; order Lamiales; family Scrophulariaceae; genus Buddleja; species Buddleja alternifolia. The sequence continues at coordinate 36,204,914 of CM033397.1, read as the reverse complement.
TTAGAAAAGAAAATGAAAATAATGTGCTTACCCTGGCCACAGCCTCACATCCCTGCTGCTTAATGATGGGGTGAGGAAGGCTGGAGAAGCTGATTTTGTCCTTCAGTAAAATGATACCTTGGACCAATTCATTAGCTATTAAGGCCCTTCCTGGACCAGTGATGGAGCTGTCATCGTAAACCCTCCAGTGGGGATTTCTGGAAGGCTGGCTTCGTTTGATGAAGGTATGATCACGATCCCCAGTGGCCTCGACTCTGTCTTTTAGCCAAATCCCTTCGAATTTCTCCACCAGTCGAGCAACAAAGGTATCGTGGAGTTCGCTGAAGAAAGGGGTTCATGGCGCAGGACTGTAACCTAGATGATCGAACCTATGCTTTTTTCTTTGATCCTCTCTAGGGGAGGTTGGGTGCGTCCGTGACCCCTCATAGATTTCCACCACTGGATCTCTCAGAGGCCCTGCCTCGTTCAAAGGAGGAACGTTGTGCACTTGTTTGTCCACTTGAACAGGTTCAACACCCCCACTGGCAGCAGTGGTACGAGATCGGGGTCTCGTTGCAGCTGCAGCGGCCCCCCTTCTATTCCGTCCTGCGGCTCGCTTAGCCAAATTCTTCTCCATGCGAGCTGCCTTCTCAACCATACCTGAAAAATATAGAAAAACATAAATAAATACCATGTAATAAAGACAAAGATATTAGGACGAACCAGGTAAGGTACAATGCTTACCCACTCTCTCAGATTCGATGGGAGCATGGCTTATCCGACATCAAACCAATACCTTTCAGAGAGGAGAACATTGGCATTGTACAAATGCAGTGTGCCTCGATGAAATGTTGGCCCCAAGTGACATCACCAACATTCTCGGAGTGAGGTAAGTCTAGCCTCCACTCACAAGGTACTCCCCACCTCCTAAGCTTAGTATGCTATATAAAAATATTTATTTTTCCATACCCAGTAGGAGAAAGTGTTTCTTTTAAAAATACGAACACGAGGGTTATGAGGAGAGATATAAAAAAATCCCTCATCCACGGTACCAGACTTACTAAGTTTAAAGGTCTCGAGGAAATGAGCTAACGAAGCAGCAGCCCCCCAGTGATGCATCAAAACGATAAAGGCATTAATATGTCTGTAAGAATTGGGTAAAAGTTGTGTTGGACACAATCCTAACCTAGATAGGATATGAACTGTGGTGGGATGAAGTGGAAATCTCACCCCGGCTTGTAGATGGGCGAGGTGAAAGGTTCGGTAACCAGTCAGAGGGGTATCTATACGATCTGATAGGCCTGGAATTCTAATATCAAAACTCCTCAGAAATGAAATACCTCTCTCGTATCTCGGGAATTATCCTAGGGGTTATAGTGGAGCGCATGTTACTCCAAGAATGGTAAACCCTCGGAATCCTACGAACCCCCTCACCTTCAGATTCTCCCTCGTCCGCACTATCCTCATCCTGACCCCCTCTTGGTTGGACCCCCTATCATCACTTTCTTCCTCGTTAACATCTCTCTGGTTACTCTGAGCCTCATATTCGTCTATTTCTAGTTTGTCATTGTCAATTGTCTTTGATAGAGAATCTAATTGCTCTACTTCCTTTCCTGCTAACGACGCGAGTGACTCATCGGATCTAGTTCTAGAAGTGGATCGGGCCATTGTGTAAAAACTAAAAAACTAAGGAAAATGCATAATAACAACAATACGAAGCTATTCAGCAATACGAAGCAGGAAAAATCATAGTAAATCAAGAGAGTTTTTCAGGATGGGCACAGAGAGAGAAGAAGTAAAGGAATACCTAACACACAGGCTCTGGTGAAGGATTGAAAGGATGAAAAAAGGGATATGAAACCCTAATCTGCGCAGTCAGAAAACCCTTACAAAAAGCAGATTTGAACTCTTCCTTTTCCAGCTTTTGATAGCAAGATCTTCAAAATCTCTTCTAGGAAGATTTAACTTCGAAAACAGGATGTCTTATAGGGATAGGAATCTCGTGAGAAACTTCTTCTTCTTCTTGCTCCTTTCTCTACTCCTCTGGAAAATTCTCTCTGAAACGACAGGGGTGGAAAAGTGATAATCAGAGTAAGCTATGCTTATTTATAGGCATTAAATAAGCGGGAATACCAAAGGTCCAAATTAATGGGCCCCTATACATCCTACGGATGGTATCAGCTAAAAAATTCAAAATGGGTGGATGAGATAAGTAACTATTCATCTACCCCACTAATGTATTAGAGACGTATTAAAATATTATTATATTCTAACAGTTGCCAGCAAAAAAAGGTAAGGCTGACACATACCAGATATTACCTGACACGTAGCATTATGCTACAACCATACATATAGGGTAGTTGGCTACCCCTGAAACAAGTTATTAGATGACATCATTTGCCTTGGCAAGTAGGATTGGAGCAAAAAGATACGAAGCCAGATATGAGGATAAGATTAGTTCGTAGGTACAAAGCCAGACATCGTAACCCACGAACTGGGGGACTAAATGATGAGTAAGGAAAATTATACTTATTATTTCTATATTTTTTTACAGATTTTTTTTTTTTTGGAGGGGGGTGGGTTGGGGGATGATCATGTGAAAATGATTAGTTAGTAAATTCATCTTGCAAATTCAATATTTAAATCCTTAAAAATCATAAACCACTTACTTATATTTCACTCGAAGTACAAACAAGAAAGATAATCCCTACGTACATAATTATCATGTGGATCATAAATGGAGATATCTAGCTAAGAAAAAAATTGAAATAAAAATGGTAATTCATGGAAAAGAAAGGAAAATCATTTTTTAGTCTGTTAACTTGGCCTCCCTTGCATTTTAGTCCATTAAGTTAACACCTTACAAAATTAATCCGTTATCTTGTCACTTTTTTTAGTTTTAGTCCTTTCAGCTGGGAAATTTCAAATACATACCACCATTACTCCTTACTCTAAGGACTCCTTTGGTATGGGTGAAAAAAGGAGATAGGCAGATTTATCTTCTATTTTCTCTTGTTTGGTATTAATGTCAAAAGTCCATTATAGAGAATGGCCCAGTATTGGCCCGGTGTTTTATCTGCAATATAGAAGATAAATAAGTGCACCATGAGGGGTGCAATTATTTTATCAGCCACTCCACCCATTAATTGCTTAAATATGAATGACCCATGTGCCCTTGTTTTGATAACTTTTCTAACCATTTAACCCTGCTTAGTTCAACTAACTACAACATTCATTTATTAATTTGATTTAAATACTTTACAGCCATGGGATTTGAGAATCACTACCTTGCTCAAAGAATTTACTCGGCCAATGGAGATTTATTAAATCAACATCAATTTTGCTTTTACAAATAGATATTCTTTAATAGGTTTTTAACCCAACAAGAAATTTCTCCATACCTCACAATGCGTTTGAGCAAATTTATCTTCCCCGCTATTCTCCAAATTTTGAATCAATTGTTTTTCTTGAATTATCTCTTCTTATTTACAGGGTTGGAGTAAATGTTGAGCCATACAAGTAAAACACAGGACGAAATCATTTGAGGTAAATTTGGAGTTCAATATCATTTTATATTCAAGTTTTTTGGGTTGTAGGGTTTATCATAGATTTTGACATGAAGTTTGCTTGTGGATAAAATTAATACATTCCAGGTTGTGGCTTTTCTAATATTTTGCTTGAATTTCATTATAATTAAGCCTGCTACAATAATTTTATTATTTTTTTAGTAAAATAATCTTCAAATAATGTCAAATTCTTATATGGGGATTACTTTATGTCTAATTAATGATAAATCTGTCTGGACTAGATGGTTGAGGTTGTTGTGTATTGTTCTTCGAAAATTTGGTTTGATGTTGTGTTTTGAATAGAATAAGTATCGCCTATTGGTTTTTCCTATAAACTGTATTCAATGGTTAGTAGTTAGCTATTGTTAGCCTTCCGAATAATGATATCCGCGGTGAAGAATACAAACGGAGAAAATATGGTGGGTGAATTTTTGTTACAAAAGTGGAAACCAATGTGTCCTTGTAATGTAATTCCCCTATATTTTGTTTGATCTTTAGATCTGTAGTTGAAACTTCTGACACTACTCTTATTTCATTTGTGTTTATGGTAATTTCTGAAATCTGGAATTGTATATTCTCTCCCCAAAATTTTATCATTTTTTTTAATAATTAATTATCATGTTTAATGAGATCCAACTGTGAAGAGTCAGATTGTAATTATGAAGACAATAGAGATGCTAAATATGCATGAAACTCATTGGTTGGCTTAACAGAAAATGTGTAAAAGTAAGGAGCAGGGCAGTCTGAGCTTTTGGGAACCCAAATCTTTCAATGAAGCAATGCTGGCCAAACAGGGTTGGAGGATTTTGCAGAGACCAGAATGTCTCATCAGTCGCATTTATCAGGCTCGATACTTCTCGGAGTCCACATTCTTGGAGGCGCCCCTTCAATTGTAACTATCGTATACTTGGAGAAGTATTATTTGGGCTTGAGATATTCTGTTTGAAGGATGTAGGTGGCAGATTGGAAGTGGGAATCAGGTTGGAATTTGGACTAATGCATGGCTTCCTGAGACGTAACAAGTTTTGAATTTTTTCGCTTCCTAACAATCTGGAGGTAGGGGCTAGAATAAGTGAGTTGCATGTTGGGGTAGATGGTTGGTATGATCGAAAAAAAACACTCATGGATAAGGTGACGATGGAACCCGATATTTTTGTTCGATTCGCCCGTAATTTTATGGATTAGATAAGACAGTTGTTGTAACTTCTCGGCGCTCTCCCACGGATGTGGAATCATGTCAGCCACCCCCTCCTAACTCGGTGAAAATCAATTTCGATGGTGCCATTTTTGCTGCTGCTCGGACCACTGGATCATGGATCATTGCAAGAGATTTGAATGGACAATGCTTGGGGTGTGCCACCAGAATTTGGCCTTTTCTTGCTGCTCCTGAACATGCAGAGGGTTTAGCTGCTTTGGAAGCAGTCCACTTTGCAATTCGGATGGACTAGAGATGGTGATTTTCAAAGGTGATTGTGCGGGTCTAATTCACAGCTTGAATTCCTCAGAGACTTCTTTGGCAATGTTGGGTCCTATGTGGACGATATCAAGCTTTTTAGTTTACCTTTCAACTCTTGTTCCTTTGTTTTTATTAAGTGTTTAGGTTATAGTTGCTCATTTTCTAGCTCGTTTAGCTTTGGGAAACCAAGAGGGTGTTCTTTACTTTAAGACCTTTCAACTCTTCCCCCGTTAGCAGCGAATGCTTTACTTTAAGACCTTTTGAGTTTTTTTTTTGTTTTTTTTAAACACAATTGAGTTGATTTATATATATCATCTTTTGTTTGCAAAAGAAAAGGAAGCTATATAGTTGCACATGGAAACTTTACATTTTTGGAATTCCTGTTGCTACCATGCTTAGTGGAGAATATTATGATTCATTACTTAAGCAGTTAAGCTTTCTCTACAATCCAATTTTTACTATCATTTGATTGAAAGACATTTGGCAAAACTGAAATTGATGGCATAAAGTCGTACATGGAATGTCTTTTGTCGGTCGGGTTAAAAGCTAAATCATGATTTTCTCTGTTTCAGTTACCTTTTAATTCAAATTTTGTGTATAACAAGTAGAGAATGATAAAATATCAAACTTATAATAGATACTGATTTTGTGAAGATATTATTTTGGAGACGGGTTTGGGGTTTTCTTATGTTGTGTGTTGTGTGAAGATATTATTTTGTGAATTTTGTGTATAGACTTGACGAAAATAATGCTTCTTACAAAAAAATCCACCCCAAATACCACTTATTAAATCAAGGGGCAGAAATGGAATTTTTACCATATCAGCCACTTTATGTCTAATACCAAACACTTGGGGAGATAGATGAGTAATTTTCCATTAATCACACCAAACAAGTAATAGATAAGTTTTTTTTAATCTTGAACAGTGTTTTATCTCAAGATGGGTTTATCATCCCTTTTCCTATGATCCATACCAAAGGAGTCCTAATTATATCAACACTACAATTGAACCAAAACAATTGCAAATTGACAAGACAATGCTGCAACATACAATTGAACCAAATCCCAGCCCACATTAGCAATTTTTCCTGCATTTGCAATTTATCCCCAAATTAAATGGCACGTGCTTTGCATGTGCTCTTTTTTGGCCATTTTTAAATTTTCATGGTAAGAATTTGAAATTTCCGGGCGAAAAGGATTAAAACCAAAAAAAATGACAAGATAATGGACTAATTTTGTAAGGTGTCAACTTAACGGACTAAGACGCAAGAAAGACCAAGTTAAGGGACTAAAAAAATAATGTCCAGAAGGGAACCATAAAACTACTAAAGAAGCATATTCCTCTATTCAACATTTTCCTTTGGCTTCCTTATTTCCTCCCTCTTATCGTCATCCTTATATCCTACTTGTACGAATGCCTCGTGGACATGTTTCAAGCCTTGATACAAAGCAAAAACAATCCAAACGACCTGATAACTTAGGTTGCCATCCTTAAAAGTTAAAACAAGGAATGACAAATCTTGTCAAACTAGCCAACAAGCAGTTAAAAATTCCAACTTTAGAAATAGGAACGATGATATTGACCAAGGCGATGAGATGAAAATATAGTATTAAGGAGAACAATCATTCATAAGGTCTTTATTCTCGTGTTTTTGCACGACTATACTAATGAAAACAAAAGTGGAGTAGAGGAACCATCCAACAACCCTAAACAATTTGAAGGGCATGATTTTTTTTAATAATAGAGGAGAACATAATAGTAGGCCATAAGTGATTATGATTTATGGGGCAGATTTCCACGAGTAGCCTTTTCCTTAAATTCCTAGAATTGTCACTTTCTCCATGCTAACAAAGCACTAGATTATATGCTGGTCCGAGTCTTGTGCAATGCATATATATGCCGAAGACCAACAGCTGTTGGCGCAATTGGTACGAGACGGCCTCCGGCCCAATGAAGGTCGGGGGTTCGATTCTCGGCTGATGCTGGGACACTGTTGGTGGACAATCTGTAATTTCACCCTTCAGGAGTGTACTCCCCCTAAATGTATGGAGGTGATTCTGAAGGTTTGCCCTGGCCCGGGTGGGCGGACCCGCGCCAAATCTTACCCGAACTTTTTTTTACCAAAAAAAATAAAAGAAAAAAAAAAAATATATATATATATATGCCGAAGGAATCCAAAAAACCGTGTACGTGGTTCTTCGATGACTTTATTAAGAGGGTGTTTGGCTAAGTTTATATATAACATGTTTTAGAGCTTATAAGCTCTAAAATTTTGTTTGGTAATTTTTTTTAAAAAATAGCTTATAAGACAAAAAAATAAGATGTTTAGGTCTTATAAGCTGTTTTTTAAAAAGTAACCCAACCCCACCTTTTTTTAAACATCTTATAAGATGTTACATCTTATAAGCTCCTAAAACATCTTATAAGATGTAGGAGCTTGTAAGATGTTTTAAATAAGCTTAGCCAAACACTCTCTAAATCCATCATCCATTTCCGACGAAATTCTTCTAAGTGAAAGAAAATATTGAGTGTTACGTGCAAAAATAGAGATATGAAAAATATTAAGGTGTGTTCATTAGGAGTTTATGAATTAAACAGAGCAATTTTTGTTATATACTTACAACTAGCTAGCATTAATCATTAATTAGATTTGGCGATGATCGGGACCCATGAAATACTTCTCTCTTTTTTTTTCTCTTTTAAAATTGATAGTTATCTTGCAATTTCTTGATTCGCAAATATGATAATTAAATGTCTAAGTTGGTCGAATACGGTTTTGCATACAAAAACTCTACATAATAAATCAAAGTGAGATATCCTACGAACTGAAATAATGCTAATCTACCAAATCCTTCTATGCAAACTGAAACTAGTTCTTCATGTCGGCAATTACTACCCAACTCAATTTTTTTGCCCATATGTCAAATTCTTTTCTTGACAAGAAAAATGGTGAAAAGGGTTATTTTACAATATTGTCTAAAAATTTCATATGCATATATATAGCATGCAAAGAATTAATCTAATTATCATGAATGATTAACATAACTTCAAACATGTGAATATCTATAATGGGAGATATATGGCGGCTAGACGGAGAGGTGGGGAAGAACCTTTGAACGGGAGATTGAATTCTGTTTTTGTAGGACTTTACGAATATATTTGACCACGTATAGATTTTTTTAACGAAATTCCAAAGCATAAAATAATAATGTGAATGTCAAAATATCAAAAAACTCATGGATTATGTATGCAGATAACCCTAGAAATATCTTAGGGGTTAATTGCATTTTTTGTCCGTTATCTTTACCACTTTTAGATTTTGGTCCTTTTTTTTCGATTTGTGAAGTCGTCCGATAACTATCCAATTTTTGATAATTTTAGTCCAATTTTGACTAAAGTCGACCAATTTGGCCGGAATTTGCCACGTGTCGGACACGTAGCGCTGACAAGGACAAAACATTGAGGATTTTTCAATTTTTCCACCAAAATAGACGCTGACTAGGACAAAATTGATAAGGTGACATGCCACCTCATTAATTCTGTCCTAATTAGCGTCTATTTGACATGCCACCTCATTAATTTTGTCCGGTCAACATCACACGTGGCAAATTCCGATCAAATTGGTCAGCTCCGGTCAAAATCGGACTAAAATGGCCAAAAGTTGGATAGTCATAGGACGACTTGGCAAATCGAAAAAAAAAGGACCAAAATCCAAAAGTAGAAAATATACAGATGAAAAATGCAATTAGCCCAAATATCTTAAGTTCTTAACAGAATTTTTTAAGCTTATATATTCAAATTAATTCTTACCCAGTTCTTTGCGACGGATAATCCTTTTTTTATATCTAAATTACTAAATTTAATATAAAGTATTTGAATGTAAACATTTTTTTTTTTAATACAATGGGAGGGGGTACCCTAGTTTGTTAACCCGACAAACTCGGGTTAATAGTTACTATACGGGTCCAAGTATGACCATCAATATCATCTTGGAGAGCTCCTTGAAGTCTCACATCTGGTGTGTTCCTAAACTTCACAGTCGAACCGAACCCTAACTTGGCCAGTCCATCAGCAACTGTATTAGCTTCTCGCCACACTACTTGAACATCCACTATCCAATCCCGGTTTAAGGCATTCCGAATCTTTGTTATAACATCAAATTGATGATGTGCCGTGGAGGCGTCCACAATGCTATGAATTGCTCCTCTGCAGTCAGATTCGAGGACAACATTCTGTAGTTTGAGATCCCAAGCCATCTCTAACCCTTTATAAATGGCGTGCACTTCGGCCTCCAACGGGGAACACGGATCGATACTCCCACTGAAGCCCCTAATCCATGTTCCATGAGCATCCCGTATCACACCCCCTATACCCACTTTCGGGTGAGCATCATTAGGTTCCTGGCTGACAGCAGCATCCACATTAAGTTTATAGCAACCCGGTAAAGGTTTTTTCCATCACGTCTGCATATCCAGGTGCAACACATCTGGGTCGAAATTAGAAAGAAGCATGTTTCCGTCAATTCGTTTACGCATACCCTCCAAGGAAATATCCGCAGTATCCACTCGGGTTCCATGAGCAACCTCATTTCTAACCTGCCAAAAGAAATTCACAATCTCAGTAAAAACTGTAGACCAATTTCCACCCCAGTCATACCTGTTCGCTGCATTTGACAGATTCCAGTCCACCCAGCTCGCATGTGTACCTGCAAAGAAAACATTATGAAACTGGGGATGTACTAATTTGGACCACAAGGTTCTCGCCCAAGTACAATCTCGCAGGGCATGCAACACGGTCTCCTTAGCAGTTCCACACACTTCACAAATATCTACACTTTTAATTCCCCTTGCACAAAGTTGTGAGTTAACCAACACTTTACCATGACGAAGCTGCCAAAGGAAAAAACGACGCCTATAGGCACCCCTAACCCTCCAAACTCGTTTCCATTTTTTCTCTTCACTTATGCTTCTAGAAGTATTTGTAAGTGCATCATACGCCATTTTACAGTTGTAGATCCCATCTGGAGAGAAGTTCCACCTCAAAGTATCCGTTCGGTCTCGTTGAAAGTTTAAGTCCACCTCGGCCATTTGAAGGCGTATACCGTCTGGGACATCCTCCAATTCCGACCAGTTCCAACCGAAATCCTCATGCCAATAGGAGCTCACCGTTCGAGAACCATTGATATCTGAGGGTGGTACCTCTACTCGGTCAATCAATGGGCCACCTTCAAGCCACTTGTCAGTCCAAAAATGAACTTTTTCCCCATTACCCACGAGCCAGCACGTCCCTTTCTTTAGCATAGGCAGCGTGCTTGATATACTTTTCCAAGTGTGGGAAGTGGCAGCCCTAGCACGAGCTCTATTTCTCAAGATGTACTTATATCTCATTACTTGTACCCATAACTTCGGTTCATCTTTCAGAATTTGCCAACCCAACTTACCCAACAACGCAACATTCATCGATCGGAGGCATTTCAGGCCCAGCCCTCCTTGCTCTTTTGGTTGACACACCGTGTCCCACTTTATTGCATGCAGTTTTCGAACCGAGTCCGAGCCCCCCCACAAAAACTGTCGATTCGCTTTCGCCACGGCATCACACACTCCCCTCGGTATCCGTGTGGTCTGCATAGTGTATGTCGGGAGAGCTTCCGTCACAGCCTTAATAAGAGTTGTACGACCCGCTAAAGAGAGGAATTTTCTTTTCCAACCCTTTAACTTGTTTCGCACTCTCTCCAAGATGAACTGGTAGTCCTTTATTCCCACTCTTCCATGATGCAATGGTACTCCCAAGTAACGCCCCAATTATTTGTCAATCCGAGCCCCGTAATACGTCCAATCCGCTGCTTCAACTCAGTGGTAACATTCTTGGAAAAGCAAATTCAAGATTTTTGATTATTTACTGCTTGTCCCGAGATTGCACAATAGTCACTCAAGCATTGAGAAATCACCCTCACTTCTCGTTCCGAGGATTCACCAAATAATAGTAGATCGTCTGCAAACATTAAGTGAGAAACTTTCGGTCCCAGTCTGGACGTGGGAATCGGTCTCCATTGGTTCCGACTAACCGCTTCATCAATCATTGACCCTAGTTTCTGTATGCAGAAAACAAAAAGATAAGGCGAGAGGGGGTCCCCTTGTCTTAGCCCCCTCTTAGGAATGAACCACTCAGTAATCTCACCATTCCAAAGTAAGGAAAGTTGAGTTTTCGTGGTACATTCCATAATGAGAGAAATCCAAGATTTGGTGAAGCCAATTTCACCCAACATATTACTCAAAAAAGTCCAATTAACTCTATCATATGCCTTTTCAAAATCGATTTTAGCAACAAAATAACCCTTCTTGTTCTTAGTGTATTGCATATCATGCAGGACCTCTTGAGTTATTAAAACATTATCAATTGTCTGACGACCTTTAATAAACGAACTCTGAGTTTGTGGAATTAAATCATCCATAAACTCCCTAATTCTATTGGCCATTGTCTTAGTGATAATTTTTAAACTGACATTCGTTAAACTAATTGGACGAAATTGAGAAAGATGTGTCGGGTGTTTATCTTTCGAAATTAACACAATGCGAGACTTATTCAAACTAGTGTCAATGGTACCTGATTGTAAGGCTTTCTGGACCATGTGGAAAACGCCATCGCCTATTATATCCCAGCAACGTTGGTAGAAGATTGGTTGTATACCATCCAGGCCTGGGGACTTCGAGGGATACATATCCCAAACTGCACGTTTGACCTCCTCTTTGGTTACCGGGTTAAACAGAGTGGTAATTTGCTGCTCCCGAAGTTTTGGGAATCCCTCCGTGCACACGTACGGCCGAACTCCTTCCCCTTCTCCATATAACTCCTTATAAAATTGACCGCCATGTTTTTGAGGCCTTCTGGACTAGTTTCACTCCCACCATCTTCCCGAGTAAGGGCCCGAATACACGACCTATTCTGACGAGTAACAGCCGATAAATGGAAGAATTTGGTATTCATGTCCCCTGCTCTAAGCCATTGAACTCTCGATTTTTGCTTCCAAAAAAGCTCCTCTTGACGAAGCACATCAAGATATTGGGCCTGTAGTTTGATCTCAAGTTTGCTAAGAGAGTACTTGAATCCCGTCCCCTGAGCTTGTTGAATCCCTGATATACGAGCAAGTAGCCTACGTTTTTTGCGAAAAATATTGCCAAAAGTGTCCCGATTCCAAGTATTCGCAACTTCTCTAATATGATCCAGTTGGACTGTAATCCCCTTATCCTTCTGAGCTTGCCAGTTTTTTTCGACTAAGTCCATAAACCCTGAGTGAGTAAACCAGGCTATTTGAAATCTAAAGAAAGTTGACTAAGTATTCCTGTGAGTAACTTCGGCCAAGGAGAGAAGAATAGGCGAGTGGTCGGACCCCACACGCGGAAGATGATGCACACTAGCTGTCGGATGAAGAAGTTGCCAAGCTTCATTGCATAGGGCTCGATCCAATCGCTCCTGTAACGAAGATCCCCCCCCCTTTTAGCCCACGTAAACGGCGAGCCCACAAATTTTAGATCAATCAAACTGCAATAATTAACACATTCCACGAATCTTTTACACTTCTTGTGGTCAACCGGGGCCTCTCCTGTTTTCTCAGACTGATTGACCACGACATTCATATCCCCTGCAATTAGCCAAGGGCCCGAGATATGAGACTCCATTTGTATAATGTGGTCCCATAAATAATGTCGTACTTCCGGATTAGGGCTAGCATATACAGCCGTGAGTAGCCAGTCCTCCTCCCCCGGTTTTTGGACCACAGCTGAAATACTTTGATCATTAGCTTCTAAAATCTGAAGATCACACTCATAAGTAGCCCAGAAAATCCATATACCCCCCGCAAAACCACGAGCCTCCACTTTCTCAACCCTATCGAAACGACTCTGCTGCATAATATTGTCCGCATGTTCCCCTTTGACTCGGGGTTCCACCAATACTAGTATCATTGGTTTATATTGATGAAGGAGATCCTTAAGAGCGTGACGGAATTCCATCTTCCCTGCTCCCCTACAATTCCAAAAAATGGCTGACATTAAAAAATTATATAAAATAGTTCTATTCAAAGAACAAGAAGATCATACCTGGGGGGTATGTGAAACCCCCACATTTAATTGCATGTTTTCATCAGTGTCCATGCCTTCCCGAGTTACGACTCTCCCAACATCTCCTGTGATCCGTTACATATCCAGTACAGAATCAACAAAGTCCACACCCTCACTGCTCGCCTCCTCGTCTGAATCAATGAGACCGTCCCCGGGAGGTTCATGAGATCTCGGTTGCTTTCCCATATAAGTTCGATCTGCAGACGGATTTTTCCCCAACTGCTGGTCCCCAATCCCGTATAATTCATCTAATTCAGGACGTGTGAAAGAGGTCTTATCCAACAATTCCTCATTTTCAACTTGTGAACTAATACTATTATTGACAATCGGGTAAGTATTACCCCGCTCAATAGGTCTCACATGTTTAATATGAATCACCGAAGTCTGCTGAACCTTTCTCTTATCCTTGAAAATACGTCTTTTGGCTACCGGCGTGGTTTCCTTCTGGTAATTCTTCCGTAATCCCGAGTCCCTATTGACTTCAACCCCGCGCAACTCCTCCTCACCCACGTCATTGAGGATATCAAACCTCGAGCCTGTATCACTCCTTTCTGTATTTACCATTTTCTTTTTCCCTCTATCCGCAATCTCCTTCTCATGCACCTTAGTCCCGGTGGTGTTACCCGCCGCTGCCTGTGGTGCATCCTTTTTACCTGCCTGGTTTGACCCTTGTCCAAAATAGAACACCGGGCTGTCTTTAGATTTCCCTAGCTGTTTGGCATTCTCACGCCTAAGAGGCCCACGCCTATTCCTAGGTTGTACTATATTCCACGGGCCATGAGTAGTAGGTACCTCTGAGCTCCTAGTTCCTCCATCCGCCTCCGTACCCTCTGTGTTACTATGGTGAGTCGACTTCTCCTTATCCCCACTAGCCCCACATGTTTCTTTCCGATGTCCATATTTACCACATTCAAAACACACCATGTTCAAACCCTCATAATCAACTACTCGAAACTTCTTACAAAATTTCACACAAGGGATAATGGGTTTATTCAAATCGAACTCAACACATACCCTAGCATACCTACCTCGCAACGATTCCTCCGTATGTTTGTCAATCCCGCGCACTTTCCCGACGAGCCCTCCAAGAATCTTGAGTGCTTTTTCGTTGAATAGATGTATAGGCAAATCTGGAAATCGAATCCACACCAATGTTGACGTAATCTTTTCATGTTTCGGTTCAAAAGTGGGCTCCCATTTTCTGACAGTTAGATAATGACCAAGTATCATCCATGGTCCCTTATTCAGTACTCAGTCATAATCCTCTTTTTGATGGAAACGAACAAGATAGAAGTTGTTTCCGATATCCACCGGATTGATGTCGTAAGCCAATTGCCATATGGATTTGATGCGTTGTTTTAATAGTGTGTAGCCCACTGTTCGGCCTAATACTTTGATCACCAACGCTCTTCGATAAGGTGCCGCCATGACACGAATTTCCTCCTCCGATAGTGATCCTTCAGGAATGTTGCACTCGCTGTCTTCTCCTCCTTCCGCAGCGTGACTTTCCTCCATCACATTCTCTTGTTCAAACTCATCAATCTCACCCTCACCTGTATAGTAGCTTGGGGCCGAAACCGTTTGTCTCCAAGTATTTTTCAAGTGGTGAGGATCCCACCTGTTCTCTCTGGCCGCATCAGGAACTGGATGATCGGCCTGGTTCTTCGATTGCGCAGAGAAATCAGAGGATGTTTGGTCGGAGGTACCATGTGCATGAATCGGAACCTCCACGTTAGTATTTTCCGTCATCTTCGTCGGCGAGACAGCCCCTACCAGGTGCCTTTTCAATTTCTTCTTACGCTGGTTCGGTGTGACAGTAATCGGCGGTGGACCATCGCCGTCGGACTCCTCCATGCCGTCGTTGGGCCGCGGTGGAGGGGATAAACCCTAATTGCCGTAGAGAAGATACGTAATCGCCCTCAATAGCTTCCTATTTTATCGGAGCAGAGTTCTGAAGTGGGATTATTTCAAAACTAATGTAAAAATATATTGAACACGCAGAAATTATATAGTTTATTCGTATTTGAATATATTAATTTATATTATCCAAGTAAAATCTTTAAATATTTTAATGATTAGAGATTTATTGTATTCATTCAGATTATGTTAACATACACGTTATTACCATCTTATCCAATAAATCTTGGACTCTAGATCATCTTTATGATAAAAACGAATAACCATGCACTTTATAAAAATTTTAAAGAAACAAATTTAATATGTACAGTACTTTCATGTGGCAAAATATAGTTTAATGAGGTTATGTGTGTGTGTGTGTATATATATATATATATATATATGCTTAGAAATGGTGCTTCCTTAGATAATTAATTATAAAATGATATCTAAAAATCTAATAATCTCATAAATTAAGTTATAAGTTAGCAAAACTCATAACATATTAATTATTTCTTTTCTTTCCTATGATATTTTCTATTTTTATCCCACAAATTTGATCTCTCTCTTTTCATCTAATTTTTAATTATATAAAATCATGGTTAAATTTAAAAAAAAAATCAAAAAGCCAATGTAGATGACTAAAAAATCTCATATAACAATAACCAGGGAGGGGGGGGCGGGGGGGTGCCACCGCCCTCCCCTCAAATTTTTAAATTTTCTACTTTTGCCTATGAAATTTTGAAATTATATCATTTCGCCCCCTCTCAAAATTTTAACTTTCACTTTTACCTATAACATTACCATTTATAATTTTACCCCCCTCAAAAATGACAAAAATAACATTTCTATCAATTGATTTAACCAAACATCATATAAACGAGTAGTAGTGAAATTGAAGTTATTTTTCTATGATATTATAATACTATTATTGATTAGTAAATAAGAACAAATGGAGCTTTCCAGACTAGCTCTAGAAATGATAAATTACTAATCACACTATTGCATTCTATAATAAATAAGAACAATTTTTATTTTATCTAATTTGCACATGTAAAAAATTTGAAAAATTTGATTTTGCCCGCCCTTAAAAAATGCAAACTTAGTTTACATACCTAATAAACTAAAAAATAACCTATATATATGATAATTTGTAAAGTAGTTAGCCCACTTTTAAACTCAAATGAACGACAACTATATACGGCCAATATATCTAACTATCAAGCTAAATTGTAGTTTCACTTTTGTATATATCCATCATTCACAATAGTCCAATAAATTTGAGTTAGTAGTTATAACTTTAAATTTTTTCCTTTAACTTACCCCTCTAAAAGTGTTCTTACTAAACCTAATCTTCAATTTTTTTGCATACATATAGCGTACCGTACCGCGTGGGGCAAGCCCCCGCACCCCCCATACTATCCTTCACTACCGTCGCAACCGAATAAATGAAACTCACAAAAATCTCGCCCTCCCTCACCATATTTCCTGGCTCCGTCCTTGACAATAACTATTTAATTATCATTTCTTATAATTTTTACTAATCAAACACACACATCAAGGTATTCAAACAAATTGGTACTCGCAAAGAGATTATAACTAAGAACAAAATTTTGTTTTTTATTTAAATTTTGTCTGCCAACAATTATTGAAGCATGTTATATATATATATATATATAGTCTAATACAAAATTATTGAAGCATGGTATATATATGGTCTAATATTTTCTGTACAATCACACTTTTGTGCAAAAATCTTCTGTGTAAAAGATTAGACACTATATTATTGGATGCGACCTTTCCAAATTCTTCTAGAAAAAAGCAACCTAATTAAACCTCCGACCCCACGCCACCGCCACCCCAAAATAAACAAAATTTCATTACGAACACAAAAATGTAAAAAAATAAAATTTATTCATATTTCTTATTGTTGCGCTCTAACCATATTCAATTGGAGTGGCTTAGGCTGAGCCATGGTCCTCCTTTTCCACAAATTTATCTCCTTCCTCGGCTCCAAACCCAAGCCGCCCCCATACCCGGCTCCAGCTCCATCTCCAGCCCCCAATATCGGCGCCGAGAAAGGGATGATGACGTCATCTTCCCCGTCGCTGTATCCCCTATCTTCATCGGAGTAATAATCTCTATCCTCCTCCTCCGGTGCAATCTGTGCAGTTGTCCAATCAAAATTCGAGAACGTGTCACGGCTGCTCGCGAATCTCCTCATCTGGCTCAGGCTCGGCGCGCGCTCAGCAAGCCGCGGCTTGGCAGTATGATCAATGATCAACGCGTCAGATTTTCTTCTTGAGCCGAATATCTTCTTAAGCCCCGACGCCGACGGCTTCTTCTTCAGTTCGGGCTTTGTTTTGGTAACTTTTTCGGGCCGAGAACTAGAAACGCGATTTAGTTCTCTTGGCAAAGAAGCGTGTTTCTTCGTTTTGCATATCTTGTTCTTGTGCTTGATCTTGATTTGGCCCATGCATGACACTTTTGGTGAAGTGGGCTCTGCCGTTTCGAAGCTCCTGGATTTCGTTCGGGCTTCAGCGGGAATCATGGACATGATCGGGCCCGAAAAGCCCTTGTTTGTGTGGGCTTTGTGCTTATCTCGGCCCGGACTGAACGGAGGGTTTAATTGGAATGAAACTGCCGCCTGAGCTGCCTTTGGTAGAAACTTCAATATCTTGTTCATTGACTTGTTAGATGTTGTTGGCTTCTCCATTGATACCTGATTAATATGATCTTATTTTGTTCAATTTGTGTGTCTTCTTATATATATATATATATACATGTATGATACACACACACGTAGGGGGTGGGGGGTGGGGGGGGGGGGTGTTGCATACGTGTGTGATGCAATTGGACATATATATAGAACACGGGAAAGAATCAAAATAGGATTGCAAAATTGAAATATTCAAGAAATATTTGAGGAGGATAAATATTGGTCAAATAGAAAATAGGAGTGAGGAATTCAAAGTTGTATGTATATGTATTAAACTATGATGGAGGAATACTCCGAAAAATTATTTTGCAATATCGTCCGTGCACGTACACACACAATGTCCGTGTTCAGCAATTGAGAGAAGAAAATATATACATGAATATTCATGTCTTAGTTATGTTTGTGTATTAATTTTTTTTTTAATCCGTATTTGTTGTCGGTGCATATAATACAACTGGATATTGCTTTTCAGTCAGTACCAATTGAATCTCCATTCAAGGGTCCAAATCTCCGGGCCAAATCAACTTGATTAAATAAATGAGTTTACATTGTTCAAAAAACATTAAAAATTAAATGAGTTTGCAAATATAAAGAAAGTCGCGATTTGTCATTTATTATTTGGAAAATGAGATATAATGCCATGGATATATGGGAGTAGAGAAGGGACACGTGGACTGGATTATGAGATTAATACGACAAGAGAATAGTAGATAATGATAACTTTTGTCCTGATTAATTAATTAATTCTACACATGTGTTGTAACAAATTAGACTTTGTAAGATGTACGACGAGTCAATAACTACCAATCCACCTTTTGATTTATCTAATATAATAATATGTAGATAAATACACGAGAATAAAACTTTGACATAATCTAAATATTGAATCTTAATGCAGTTGATTAATTAGTTCAAATATACGCAAATGGTAGTACTAATTGGGCTCGGTCGCAAAGGGGATATTTGTAATGGGAAAAAATACAAAATAAAACGTTAGTATTTAATTTAGTCATAAGAGAAAAACAGACAAATATTTATATAGTCAAAAGACGAGAGAAAATAATATTAACTCGAAATAGCTATTTCATACGTTTATCTAAGGCCTCGTTTTGATTATGTTTCCAAATCCTATTTTCAGTATTTTGGATCACAAAATTTTAAAAATTCATACTTTAAGCTATTTTCAACCAAATGCACATTGTTTCAAATTCATTTTCTCAGTCTCCAATATCTATTTAATAATTATTACATCTATCAGTTCACACAATTATCAATCAATATTCATTTACTTTACAATATTTTTTTCATCAACAATCATTTAATTCATCATACATTAGCTAATTATTATTGATTTGACTCTTTTTACAAATTGAACCATATTCTATAAATCTAAATAAACACACCAATACATCACATAAATACTCGTAATACATACGCATTTTCCGAGAAATTTTCAGAATTCGAACTTAAAAAATAAACAAACTAAGCCTAAGCTTCTAGGATTGACTTTGTTGAAAAAGAAAAACCAACAAAAGTAGGTTTGTTCTTTTCTCTCGTTTCTTTTGGCGTTTTATTTTCGTCTATCGAGCCTTTGGGGTTATTTGCATAGCGCTTTGACAATAACCCTCTTTATGCATTAAAATTTAGCATTCACTCTTCCTATGTGTAAAAAGTTATATAAACTATCTTTTTTATCCTTAATTTATATTATTTTTCCTATTTTCTTTTTTTTATTTCGTTCATTTCTTTTTAGTATTAAATAGGAAAAAAAATATAAGTTAAGCTCATGAAAATTCTAAATTAAAAATAATTCTAGTGAATAATTATGTTAATTAGATATAGTAATAAATAATAACATATTAAAGGAAAATATGCTAAATCACGGCTGAAATATATTTTTATATCCAAAAAAATCATAATAGTATTTTTTTCATCCCAAATACACATTTTACAATCTTTTCATTTAAAAACACAATAAACAAAAAATTTGAAACTGAAAGAGTAATTTCATTTTAATCTCTTTGATTTGACTTTCGAGTATAAACTAAAGAGGTCCTACATTATTATTTGATAACTTAGGCATCTCAGTGTTCATTTTACTACCATGTTATTAGATATTTTTAAGCATAATATTTGTTCCTAGTGAATCTTAGAAATTCCTTAATATTTAATTATTTCTTATTCATATTCTCTCTACTTAGAACAAGAAAAAGAATAAAACGATTTAAAAAGAAGAAAACAAGAATACAGAGTGAGAGTTTGAATTTAAATGAGATTGTCCCGTCCTGTCTCTCATGTCTTTTATGGTCTCTTGTGGTTTTTTATGTAGTTTTTAGATTTTTGTTTATTGCAATAAATAAAAATATAAATCTACGAAGATATAAATTTTTTATTGTTTATAAAAAAATAAAGCACTACTAATTTATTAATAAGTTGTTTTAAACATTAATTAAAAAAAATATAATTCAAGAATCACATGAAGAAAATTGAACAAACACATATTTATAAAATAAGTTTAATATATTGTTTGTTATATATACCTATTTTTAAATAAAAATAACTGTTCGTTAGAATTATTTCTAATGAAAAACTTTCATAAGTGTAACTTTTTTTCTATTTAATAAGAAAAAGAAAGGAATGCAATGATAAATAGAAAATAGGTGAAAGAGATAGTTTATATAATTTTTTTAATAATGGATGTTAAATTTTTATACATAAGAGAAAGTCATTGCCAAAATACAATACTTCAAGGGAGGTGGATCGATGCAGCAAGTACTAATTTTATATCGGGTAATAATTAATTAAATTTGATGAGAACGAGAAGGGATAGATTAGAGATTAAATGATAAGAAATATTTATTTATATAGGATAAAGAATAGATATCAACGTGCGCCATAGGATTTCATGACAGAGCACGTATGATTAACTTGATTTCCAATAGTAGACTAGAGGTCAACAAGTACGGCGCACAACTTGAAAAACTTACGAGTTATGAGTTACAGAAAAATGATATATTTGCCGGCCGGGTGGGTTGAGATAATAATGAGCATCAACCTTGAAAGTGAAGGAATTGAAAGAAATTAGGAATATGTCCAAACATGAACAGACAATTCCCAACTGTTAAATGATAAGAATTAATAAATTAAGCGGTTGCTGCATGGTCCATGCATGCCATTGATTAATCTTCTATTTACTTGATATTTCATTTTGTATTCTATTATTCATATTCACGATAACGGGATGCTCTATTTGCAAGGCGATCTATGTATATATTAATTCTTTTTTTATATTATTATATGAGTAATGTTGATTTTATATCTGTATAATGTGTATGTAAAATGAAATACGAAATATATAATAACATTTTGGAACACAAGATCGGTGTCATGCTTTTGTAGTATGTTGCTTTATGTCGTAGCCTTCTCCCTCATTATTTCCATCTTTATTCGATTCTTATGTGGTGTGGAACGAATTTGGGTTCTTTGGATTATATTTAGAGATTAACTAGCTATAGTATAGCTTCGTTATTCTTTGGTATTTATTTCTCCCAAGTAAGAGGGCATCATTTGAATAAAAATATTCTTGACTGCATGATGTGGATTCTAGATTTGATTATGTACAAGGACAGGTTTCGAAAATGCCTAAGAATGATCCCAAAAAACACAAGCGTGCTTAAACCCGATTTGAAACAAAACCCGCCAACCATGTGATGATGCTCCTGGATTTTGATTAATCTTGGTAATGATTTAGTTGTTAATTGAATTGAGCATAACAAATTTTAAATGAGCCAAACCAAGACGTCCTTGAGTCGCTTAATTTTTTTCACATATTTATTATTTTTTACTCATTGAGCCGAGTTCAAAACTTACCGAAAAGCAATCTGATTCGAAGTAGGAACATACTTCACCAAAACATCTCTAACAACGACCTTCTCACGAACAAAATGATAATCGATCTCAATGTGCTTCTTACGAGCATGAAACACGGTTTGAGAACGAGATAGATAGAACTGATATTAATGACACATGTTTAGTGACAACTTAATTAACAATAACACAAATATAGTGACAACTATATTTGTTGTCATTAAAGATATATCAATGATTATTAATAGTGACAACTACTTCCTTATCACTAATTATCAAGAATGAATACTTGTATTAAGGTTACCAAAAAAAAGAATACTTGTATTAAAAATTTTGTTACTATTAAATATGTAAAACCTATTTTTGTGACAAAACCAAAATTATTATCCCTAAAAATTTATAAGGGGCGTAATTGTAAGAATGTCTTAACATGAGAGGGTTTTTATGTAATTTAAAAAAAAAAGGGATTTTTGATAATTGACCATGTCACACCCCGGGCCCACAAGCCCGTTGGACTAGAGAAGTCCCATCGAACCTATTGAGTGTAATGTTGAGTTGGACATTCAAACCACGGCTCAAAATGAATATCCATTATTATACTTGAATCCTAGAGATTTCTTTATAAACTATTGTATTTTTCCTGTATTTCCCGATGTGGGATCGTTACAATCACCCACCCTCCGAGGTGCGACATCGCGACTCAATCCAGGATCCGTCACCAGGTGTCGGGACTCTAGCGGTTGCTCTCACAGGCTCAAGAGGTGGCTCCCACGTGCATAGCACTTTGCGTAGCAGGCTGAAGAGGTGGCTATCACAACGTGTTGCACTTTGCCTCGTGTAGTACTTAGCTCCTAAAATTTCGGCTGGTGGATGGCTCTAATACTATTCGACACGCCCCGGGCCCACAAGCCTGTTGGATCAGAGAAGTCCTATTGAACCCATTGAGCGTAATCTTGAGTTGAATATTCAAACCACAACCCAAAATAAATATACATTCCTATACTTGAATTCTAAAGTTTTTTTTTATAGACTATTGCATTTTTATCTATTTCCCGACGTGTGATCGTTACAAACCATAACGTTATGTAGGTAATTATTATTATATAAGATACGTACAATAGAGATGCCGTGGGGCATAGGATTTCTTAATTTAGATTTTTATAATTTATAATTTTATTTATTTTGTAAGCCTATAATCTAATCAGATGGGATAAACTCTTACTAATTATGAAATTACATTAATGTTTGTCTTGTCGATAATCTTAATTAACTCAACTTTTGCAATTGATTAATTGTTGATTCTCATGAGAGAGAGCTGAGAGCACGTACAACAGAGACGAAGCGAGGCCCCGGTATGATGGGACACCCGCCCCCCTTTGGCCCACAAATTTTTTATTTTTGATATTTTGCCCCTAAAAATTTTTAATTTTTGACATTTTACCCCACCAAAATCTAAAAATATTAAACTTTATTCCGAATTTTTTTTCATTTGTCCCTTCATATTTTGAATCCTGGCTCCGTTCCTGACTACCAATATAGTAGAGGTCAACACGTACTGCACACAACTTGGAAAACATACGAGTTATGACGTAGTAAGAGAGAAATGAAACCAAGCTTAGAAAAATGAAATGTGATATTTGGGGTTAATTAATGAGTATGAAATTTGAAAGTGTAAGGAATTAAAGAATTAATAAATGACGCGGTTGTTGCATGGCCCATGCATGCATTTTAAATAAAACGGATCTTCTATCCCACAATAGTGTGCCACAATGACGTCACATTATTGTGAGATTGACAATTGACCATTTAAAAAAAATATTAATCATAATTCATATTAAATGGACACTTGTCAATCCCATAATGATGTGACACCATTGTGACACATCATTTTGGGATAAAAGATTCGTTCCGATTTTCGAATCCTCCCAACTTACGTGGTGTTTCGATAAGTATTTTATTGCTCATATATTACATATATTGCTTATGTATGCTATACATGTATTAATTCTTTTTCCTACTGATTTAAGTCGGAAATTAACCCTTTCCTCAGAGTCTGGATAACCTCGTACAACGAACCAACTACAAGCAAATGAAGATTATTGACTGCACTTGAAAGATCAAGTTGCCTACGTACCACATGGGATCAAGTCTAACGTAGTTCCAAAATATTATATGATTCTCCTATTTGTAGATAATTCGGACACAATTGATCTCCAATTTATATACGGGATCGTACTATCAAGTCTTAGTCTAAATAACGCATTGACGAGCTAGCCTACGAGTGTAATAAATATGAATCCCCCCTCCCTTTTTCTCTCATAAATGTGGGTATTTATATTTTATAGTGTTCATTCATGGCTTTACGGATACTGTTTGGCCAGCTGGAAGTTCTACTAGGATGATGTCAGGTGTCTTTAGGGAACGACCAAGATTGTACCCCGTAGGGTCAGGTCATGGGTTAACCCGACCCAAGTGAAGGAAAAACACGCGGATCTTGTAAGTGTTTGGTAATTTTGAGATTCACTAGGGACCTGTGATATAAATATCGAGCTTGGACCCTATTAGGTCGGTTTCCCTTTGTCACGTGTTTCTGTACTTAAGGTATCGACGAGTTAACGAGCTAACGACCTAAAAGAGGTGGACCCTCTGCTTTCATTATATCTAATGTTCGGAGTATTAACGAGGTAACGATATACACAGGCGAACCCTACATATTTTCAGTATATCACCTACATATACAAATTAAATTGACATGATTTCATACACTTTTATGTATATACAAAATGATATACGAAATGTAACAAATCGTGTTTTTATAGTCTTTGCTCCATTTCCTTCTCCCTCGTTATTTAATTTGTTCATCCATATCTTCTTCCCAAGGAGCGCGCGCACGGGGGGGAGGGGGCTCGATTTTGAAAAATTATTTTTTTACCTTACAATTTTTTTTTTTTTGAATTTCGTCCTCCCCTCAAAATCGAAAATAATCACGCTTTCTCCATTTTCTTTGAGTTCGCCTCTCCCAAACCTAAAATTCCTGATTATAACGAAAGAGATATAAGAGTATAGTGTATGTCAAAAGTTGTAATTAAACCTAGTACCTTATTATATTTTTCCAGTTAAATATAGCGTACCCCGCACCCCCCCCCCCTTGAATCCTTCGTTTATCTAACAAAACAAAAGCTTATGGTTATATCACAATAATCTCGCCCCTCCCCCAACAAAATTTCTAGCTCTGTCCCTGCTTCTTCCTTTTCTCTTTCTTGTACATTTTTTCTCATCATAATTCAATTCTCTCTCATGTTAGGAGGAATGAAAATTTGAGTTTTTTGGACCATCTCTTTATGAAATCCACTGTATTATCGTTTTTTCTCTCTTTTTAGCATAAGAGTAAGATATACTTAATTCTCCCCAGTAAGATGCGCAAATATCTTGCTTCAAACTTTGTGTTTGAGTTTGATTAGATTGTTAATCAAACTAATTTCAGCTCAAACGAGTTTAATTATTTACTCTGAACACGAGTTGTGCTCGGTGAACTTGAGTTTTTTTGCACATGATATCATCTTTTGATAATTTAGGCGAGTTCGGCCTGAACTTTAAAACTTATTGAAAAAAAAAAAATCAAACTTTGTTTGTAATGTTACAAATCGAGTAAGACGAAATTTTATTCCTGGATCTCTAATCAAGTATCAAATTCCTAAATTTGGTTTTCGGCCAGTGTGTTCCATTAGGACCATTTTAATTGAGCAGTGATATTTGAGTTCTTGCTTAATGATGTACTGGAGAAAACAAAATGTGAACATATTTGTTACAAATACACACACAATCATAATTCTTGAATTATGAAGTAAATTAATATCATTAATGATCAATATCTACCTGTGGAACTAAAATACTATTGCAATTTTATTTATATCCAGAATAGTGAACTAAAATACTATTGCAATTATTCATCAGAATTCATTATCTCATTCTAAAATACATAGTAAAATATTTGGATGCATGTCCTAATCAAATGTAATTTCAATTGATCGGTAAACTAAATATCCTAATAAAAATATTTCGAATACGAGTTAGGGTTTTATATCAACCCATCATTAAAGGCCCTTTTATATCCTAAGTTCCTAACTAGTAAATGGGCTTTTCAGAAGGCCCAACAACTCAAGGGATTCAGCATTAATTTATTTTTTTCTAGAAAAAAGAAAATGCAACCGAAGCTTGTTAGCCTCGTCTATCAACTTCCACTTTCATGGAAAATAGGTCCCGGTTCAATCTGATGCTATCATAATTTGTGATTTTTCTAACTTTATTTGGAGGTTCAGAGCAACTGTGACACATAATTAAAAATTATCGGCCCGAGTTTGTCGGGTAATCGTTTGTTACTCTTGGATAAAAAAAAAAAAGAAAATGAAATTGTTGACAGTGAAAAATATTAATTTCAGGAGTGAATGAACTGGGGAAAGAAAAGGAGAAACTGGAAAGTAAAGGAGGAAGAAACACCCGGAACTGGTATATATTGATATCGATATTTTTCCATGTTATACAATAATGCATATCTCTAACTATTTTCATATGAAATTAAGGGAGAGGAATCAGTGATGGTTCTGGCCTTAGATTTACAAGATTTCCTTCTCCGAGCTAGGGTTCTGAAGCTCTACAGACAAGCTCTCAGAATTTCACGAAGAGCTCCCGGTGATGCTAAAGGTCAGGATTCAGAATCTATTTCAAAAATCTGGTTGTATAAATTTGAGTATGAAAATTGGAAGTTCTGAAATTTAGGCTTTTTAATTGTTGAATTTGAGTTTGCTTGATGCACGATTTGCCCTGCCCTAACTCGTATTCGTGATATCAATGTGTTAATTGGAGATACAAGAATGAAATTGATGATTTGAATTTGGATTGTATGAATTCTAGTTTCAATTTCTATATCCCCCAATTCCAATTGTGTGCTTCTAATCATAGTGTTGGATCTAGGGCTTGGTTATTATGTTCTTCAGTAGTTTATGTTGTTTTATCACAAAAGTGATACCTTTTTGTTTTAATTTTACTCTTGAATTTATTTTTCCTAATGTTTTTATATCCCCACTTTTTATAGTTCTATGATTATTAGATATCAATTAAAGCTGCAAATGTGCTCTTGCAGGGCTGGGAGTGAGATAAGCGAAAACTAAATCGTATTTTGTATTGTAATAGAAATAAATAAAATGACAGATCAAGTGTTGCTTTGATCTTCTTGCTGTTGCTCTTTAGCTTATCGTATGGTGCTTGGGGGTAATGCTTGCTATGACCCGGCATTCTTTATTGATGAAAATTTAGATAATGGAATGTACATGATACAGACAGAATGCGATGTTGGAAATAAGCATGGCGTATGCTATTTCGGGAGAAAAGGCAAAAGGTTTAGTCTCTAGCCTGTTATGTCTTTGGAAAATAGGTTTTGACATCACTAGAATCCATTCTTGTAGTCTTTATCACTTCCTTTCTTTCTTGTTCGTTCTGGTTAGTTTTGCCAGCTTCTGATGAATAAACCATACTCCTATTTGTCTTGCTTGTCTTTGATACACGGGATAAAGTGTTACCAGCTGCATCTCGTTTTCTGGGGTTTATCACTATAACCAATATCGTTTTTGTGGTATCCATGTATTGATACATGTGTGTTATCCGCTTCATGCATGTCTAACGGCATTCCTTGTTGGGAGCTCCAGATGAATTGAGACAGACAATTAGACAAGAGATGGAAAACAACAAGGCTTGCAAAGACAAACAGCGGATTAGGTTTTTGATTAGTGATGGAATGGAGAGATTAAAGCGGTTGGATGAGACGCTTGATATGCAAGGACGTTAATTGCTTATATATTTGCAGTACTTCTTGTATTATGCCTAATGGCTGAAGTGCATTGAAAATTCTTGCGCAAGGTTTTGTATCGTTTACTAATCGCAATTGTGAATAGGAAGATGAGGAAAAACATATTGGTAAATTTAGCCAAACAATTCGCCCTGATAAGAAGAATAAAAGCCCTTATTTTCTTGGTAAGAACAATTGTTACTTGAAATATATTTATTTGTCTATTATCTTTCAGGTACACTATATATACTGATTCTAGTTGAGAACTGCCATGGGGATCTAGAGATACGTTGAAATTGCTGCAAAAATTGTTAATATTTGAATTGCTAAGTTTGTGCTGAAATAAACCTGTCTCTTCAAAGTTACTGAGTACCTAACACTTGAAAATCCCTGACACAAATACTTTGAACCCTTTTCTTTCTTATGATAATTTCTACATCTCTTCTTTAACATATCCTTTCTCATACCCTATGTTATCGGAATTTGATCAAATCGATATTAGAAAAGATCACATATACGATTCAACAAGATAGATGGTACCATAGAGATGCAATGCCAATACTTAGCGTCTCACTGGGTGGCCTGACTTAACACTCCGAAGGCGAAAGAGAACTACATAGTCAAATATTTCCCTTTTATCAGAAAGATAATTATAGCATCCTAATCAGGGAAAAGAAACATCATATCTCAGATGTATTTTGCAATTTGCATGACATCAAGTAATGCTCAGAAGACATCATCAGAATCTATTGGACCAGCCGTTGTGAACCTCTGTTTCCACTTTACATACATGAGAAGAAAAGACATATCGAAGTGGGAAAGACGACATTTCCTTTCAAAACGTTGAAAAGTACGAGAATAAAAGAAACTTAGGAAATTAGCTTGAAAGGAGGACCCAAGTAAGCATATTACATCCACCCAAAGCATTATGGTTTCAGAAATAGCAACAAAGAAGAGTATCTATCTATCTAATAAATAAAACATAACATAACATCTGAAAATGACCTTTTTCATACTTTCATGCTATATTGCAAAACTGGATTTCAGTTTGGATATGCCAATACGTTTGACAATAATACACTCCTAACTTTGATCAGCAAAATACAATGTTTTGATCTTGAAAGTAAGTGACAGAATGCAATCGAGTCGAGCAACTGAGATGCGATTTGTTCTTACAAAGGGCGAGTTACAAACCCCCGATCCACCATCTTCTCCATCAACTCCTCATGCTTCTTCAACTGACCAGCTTTCCTCAGCTGCTGCATAACCATTTCATACAGCTTTGGATTAGGTTTCAAACACTTCTCCTCAATCATCTCTCTAAAATACCTGTAAGCATTATTCCAATGCCCCATCAAACAGTACATTGTAATAAATATCTTGAAAGTATTCACGTTAGGTTCTACTTCATTCTCATCCATTTCTTTCCACAGCTTGATGACCATATCAGTCGACTTCGACTCAACAAACATCTGCATTAGTATATTATACGTCACCGTGTTAGGTTTGCATTTCACTTCCTTCATCTTCACAAATAACCGATGAGCAGCGTTGACATCTTGGTCTTTAACTATGCACTTAAAAATTGGATTGAAACTAGTTGCGTTCGGTTCACACCCTTTCTTGATCATGGAAGTTAGCACCTTAATCGCCTCATCTCGATTATTGTCCTTGCAATGTGTATCAATCAGAAAATTATATGTAATCACATCTGGCTCACAAGAAAGCCTCTTCATTTGATTATATACTTGCAATACCTTTTCAGTCCGCCCCGCCTTAACATGAACCCTCATCAAATTGTTAAAAGTAACTGCATTTGGCGCACACCCCACATCAAGCATTTCAGCAAACACATCATGGGCACGAGTTATTTGCCCACATCTACACAATGCATCAATCACAATACTATAAGTATACACCTCAGGTTTAACCCCAGCCACCTTCATTTCCTTAAACACCCTCTCCGCCTCGTTAATATTACTCGCCCTACACCAACCGTGTACTAAGCTCGTATACACCACAACATCAAGCTCAAATTTATCCTTCAAGCTATCAAAAAACGCTTGCGCTTCGGATGCACGTCGTTTCCTACACAACATACCAATCACAATCGAAAAAGCCTTCCTATCGGGCTTGCATTCATATTCCTCCATCCTATTAAACGTGTGCACGGCTTCAGCAGCCAGCCCGGCCCGAACATACCGCCTAATCAGAATCGAAAATGTTTCTATAGGAATCTCTATATTCTTCGCCTTCATCGAATCAATTAAGTGCCAAGCGACGTCGAATTGGCGTACCTTACCGCAAAGATCGATCATTTCATTGAATACCTCTAAGGCAAGAGAAGACTCCATTGATGACGTGGCCCAATTGAAGAAGGCTAGGGTTTGAGGAAAGGGGATACCGTGACGTGGAGCTCCGCATTTTTCGATCACGTATCGGACGGCGGAGGGGGAAAGAGGATGGGCGGTGGAGATGTTGGAGAAGTCGAAAGAGAGAGATGAGAAGGTGACATTAGGGTTTAAGGGGGTTTTAGGGTTTAAGAGGAGATTAGGGTTTTTGCGGTGGTGGTCTTTGATTAAGGAGTAGAATTTATCGGCGGCTAGGGTTTCGGCCGGAGAAAGGTCTGTGGCGGCGCGCGGGGGCCTTTCGTCGGTCTCTTCTTCTGCGACGATGTCGTTTTGAGGGTCGACGGCGGCGGCGGATGAGGTGTAGGGGTTGAGGGTGTTTCTGCATAGAGGTGAAAGGAAAT
This sequence comes from Buddleja alternifolia, assembly GCA_019426215.1. Classification (NCBI taxonomy): domain Eukaryota; kingdom Viridiplantae; phylum Streptophyta; class Magnoliopsida; order Lamiales; family Scrophulariaceae; genus Buddleja; species Buddleja alternifolia. The sequence continues at coordinate 36,174,719 of CM033397.1, read as the reverse complement.
GTAGCGGGAATTTTAAGATACGGTTTGATTTGGCGAGCGCCATTGGAGGCTGCTTCTGCTTGTTTTGGAGTTTGGACTGTGGAGAAATGGGAGTAGAACTAAAATTGAAGGAACAATTGAAAAGCTGAAAAAAGAAAAAGGAAACTGCAATTTATTTGGAAAAGGCCAAGCCCAACCCAAATAATTTCAAAAACTAAAGAGAGTTTACTAATTCAACCTATTAATGCAATTTTTCCCTCTTTTTTCCCGATTCGGAATGCTCGATTTAAAATTGTGTTTCATCTTATATATTATCGATTGTATGCGTGTCAAAAGTATATATCTCCCCAACAGACTAAAACTCTCTGGTTTTATGGACTATATCATGTTGTCCATTGTTGTAGCTAAATAATTGTATTTTATATAGGTGGTTCATGTATATGAAACAAAATGCACAATAAAATATTTTTTAGAATAATCAGAATTGAATAAAGAATTGACTCACAAAAAAGCTTGTTCTATGTTTTTCTTTTAATGGGGAATAATTTAATTAGCAAATAAATCAGCAACTTTTGGCCACAGTAGAATGGGCATTTCTTGAAGCGATCACTCAAGTTAAATTTCGTCTTAGACAGCAAAATTATTGAAAGATTATATTTGTCAAAAGAGAAACTAATGCAACTATCCATGCGTTAGCTAAATGGACATTTCATGCAAATTGATAAATGTTGTTAGTTCTTTCAACTGTATTCAATCCATTTTATCGAAATTTGTACTTCTCTCTTTTTAGTTATAAATATTTATTTACGAAAGATGAATAAGCAGCAGTGTTTGGTAAAATTTAATTGGGTAGTTTTTCATTTACAGCCCTTAAGAGTTGGGTTCGATTTCTATTTGGCCCAATGTGGAGGCCCAACTGTAAAGCCATCAACATTCAACACAGGAAACACCTAGACACCGTTTATTTCTCTCTCTACAATGAATCTCTCTCTTCTCTCTCTCTCTCTCTAGCAACAATCATCTCTCACTCCAGAAATGTTCTCCGAGAATTAAAATCTGTAAATTTTCCATTTCCTCTGTGTTGAATTCATCTCAAAATAAATAAATTTTCGATTCAAGAGCGTCTTATTTTTCTTCACTGTCAAAATCAATATGACAATCCAAAATTGCCGGACCATCGGCGCCACCGCGTGTCACCTCCGTGCCACCAAGCACCACCTCCATCTCCACCGCCGATCATTACACCACGGTCCAGACACTATTGATGAACTCATCGACAGACACCTAGTTAAAAACGACAAGAAAAACCTCGACGATGACGAAAACGAGTTTCTAACTCGGCAGCGACTCACCAGCACTCGGCGCGAGGCGTTGAGCCTGTACCGAGACATCATCCGCGCGACTCGGTTCTTCATGTGGCCGGATTCTAGAGGCGTATTGTGGCGCGACGTATTGAGGGAAAATGCGCGGAAGGAGTTCGAGGATGCGCGGTTCGAAAAGGATCCGGAAGTCGTGACTCGGTTGCTGATCGGAGGGCGAGATGCGGTGCAGGGGGCGCTTGATAAGCTCGTCGAGAAGCAGAAGCTGCAGATTGAGAAGGAAAGAAATGATTCTCATCGGCCATGAGTTTGCGGTAATCGTTTCGAATTTGATTTTCACAATTTTGCGTAGGATTTGGTTAGAGGAACTGAAGCATTGGAATTTAAATTTGAATGCTCATGTTGGAATTTGAATATATTTCATGATTTTTGATTATAAGGATTCAGTTCTAAGTATTCAAATGCAAGGTCATTATTTCATTTTTAGCGATTTCATAATTCTATATGATCTTATTTGCCTGTGATATTAGATGTTGATTACTTTCATTTTCATGTTCTTTGGGAGCTTGGTCGTATCTAAATATGCATCTGTTTTCTGGGAGATTTGGTGAATTATTTGGAGTCATAAGTGGATAGGTTTTTGATCAATCATTATATGTATATAAATAAATGCATTATTTCTGATACGAACAGTTATGTTGTTTTTATGTCGCTTGGCATGTTTAAATGAATCACATGATAATTAGATTGGGCAGCTGCTGCTGGGGTATAATTAAAAACTGGTGGTTTCATAGTTCCAAAGGTCTTATAGATGACATGGGATGTATCGTATTTAGAAGCTTAATTTTCAAAATGGATCATTACGGTTCTCTGCAACTAAGATTTTTCATCAGAGATGGAGGAATAGTGTCCCGTGGAGGTTTCACCGGAGAGGTTGCAAGGGAAGAGTTCCAAATGAACTATTTTGGGACAGAAAGACCATTTTGAGATGCCTATTAAGAAGTTTGTTCAGTCAAGATCAGCCACAGCTAAATGGGGAGCAAGACTGCCAATACCAGAGATTTTGAATTAGATAGTAAGGGCTTCTGAAATCGTTGCCATTAGTCGACCTATGTTTAGTGGTAAAAGAAGCCCTTGAACACTTTAAAGCTCAATCTTGATTGGGTTTATCCCTTGAGCAACAAGTTTGCTGATGAGCAAGGTGTAAAAAATATCAAATTTGAGATCCAGACGAAGCTTCACTGGGATTCGCTGTTCAAGCTTTCCCTTTTGAGAATTTGTGCACCTTGGCTATCATAATTACAAAGCCAATGATTGTCTCTTTCAATGTTACATATGTTGAATTGCGTATAATAAGGAAAACTAACTAGTAGAGCATGAACCTCTAATCTCAGGTTCTTTGCGTGGCTAGATTGAGTGGTTGAACTAGCTTAGACATACCTCGAGCTTCTATTTTGATAGACCCAACCGTATAGTGGACTCCTCATAGAATCGCGAGAGGTTCTCTGATGTACCCTCGGTCTTCGAGTTTTGCATTTCCATGAAAGTAACAATGAAGTAGAAGTATCCATGTAACACTGAACCACACATTTTTTTTTTCAGTTCATTTAAAATACTCGTCTTCAAGTATTCCTTTTTAGAGAGAACAGATAAAATACACGTCTATCTAGTAAAACTTGAGATTGTGCGGATTAGTATATCAAATTTGAAAAATACTATAAATCCCGTTTGTATTACATATCAGCTTCATGATGCTTGCACTTATTGCTCTCACCTATTTTACTATTCTCTGATCTTTTCTCTGTGATGGAATTTTCTTTTATCAGGTCGACCATGCGATGGATGAGGTTATGGCAGAGGCAATTAGCTGCTGTCACTTGTGCAGATCCAGGTGCAAATAGTTTCTATCATCCTTGGAAGCACGCATCAAAGAATGGTTTGTCATTAGCCAATACACGAGTTTAGTCTAGAAGAATGCTGCTGTAGTTTGATGTAGTTGTAGATTGTCCCCAGGCGTTCGCCGTTCTAATTTCCTCTTCTTTGTTCTTTTACTTCTGTTTATTTTGATTCTTCTCAACTTTTTTACTTCGCAGAAGAAAGCAAAGTTCCCTCTTGTGTTTGTCAAAGGAATTATGTAATCATAAATTTGTTACTGGAAATTATATATTTCACCAACAGGAGATGGGACAGATCTTCTGTATTCTCACACCACGCCTGTAATTTTATTTTTTTTAAAATTCTTTTTTTATACAAGCGACATCGATGCTCACGCGACTTGTTAAGCCAGTATAAAATCTGATGTTACATAATTGTGCAACACTTTTTTAATTTGTTACTGAAAACTATACATTTCACCAACAGGAGATGGTACAGATCTTCTGTATTCTCACACCACGCCTGTAATATTTTTTTAGCGACATCGATTCTCACGTGACTCGTTAAGCTAGTATAAGATCTGATGTTACATAATCGTGTAATACTTTCGATTGTAACAAAGGATTTGGATTGTTTTTAAAGACACTTTGACGTCCAGAAATTGGGCTGTGACTGAATCTAATTTCCTGTTTTGGATCAAGGGAAGATGCAGACTGGGCTGTGTTAAACCCACAATGTTTATAAAGATTGTAATCTACTAATTGATTTCAGATTAAGAAAGTTCACTTATTTTCACGTTAATCAAATTTTAATCAAGTCGAATACAGCAGATTATTTGAATAGTTTGGTTGTTTGTTTAAATTCAAGAGGGAGGGGTACCCTATATCCGTTGACGATTTCTTCTATCTACTTATGTTGAGTTGGAGACCCATTCAAAACTTTCTAACCAGAATAATATTCAAACTTAATATATTTATGATCAGCAATCGAGTCAAACTTGAAGCCTATCCAACTCAAATAGCTAATAATTTATTTGATTTTTCAGCCGTATTAGATAGACTAATATTAGTTGACCAGTGAAAATAAAAAAGTCCAAACTAAGGAAAGTATAAAAGAAAACTTGGTGCTGCCCACAGAACAAATGCCAATAAACAGTGTACCTCTCTACGTGCAAAAGAGAAGCTAATAAAGGGTGGGGGGGGAATGGAATCATACAAACTGACAATGCTACCCCTTAATCAAATTAACCCTAAATCTCTGCAACATAATCAAATTAACCCTAAATCTCTGCCATTTTGAATTGTTGAAGAATATTTCGGTTTATTTTTTTTTGAAATGAGAATGGCGAAGGGGAAGAGCAATCGGCATCAAGGGAAGAGATCGTCGACGGTAGTGTTGGTGCAATCGATGCTATTAATGGTGACGGTAGTTCTATTGGTACTTCTCGGCCTCCGAATCCTCTCTCTCCCCATTGCCTCCGATGATGAGATCGCCGATACCATCAAATTGAAGCGCATGACATTACACATGTAATATATATATATATATGTATATACTTTCTGTTTTCAATGTGTTACTGAAATGTTGTTGTTGTGATGAACTTTGTTAATCGATAGCAGCAGAGATGAAGGAGAAGGATTGGGGAAAAGAGGAGATCAGTGGACGGAGATTCTTTCGTGGCAGCCTAGGGCTTTCCTCTATCATAATTTTTTGGTGAGTTTTGGTTAAGTTAATTTCATTAATGTTGTTACATTTTGTGCTTCTGTTTTCCAGTTGATAATATGAATGAAAATTCGTTTCTTGCCTGAACTTGATTGAGCAAGTAATATCGTCACCAAGTGACAAGTTTCTTGATATATCATTTAGAAAATATGTGTTCATCAAAATTCAATTATTATTAGATTGGGCATATTCAATTTGATGGTTTAGACAGAAATGAAGTTGGGGCCCTGCATTGGGTTTTTTTTTTTTTATTATTGTTGTTCGAGTTGAAATGAATTTGTTTGCAAAAAAATCAAGAATCTGTTCTGATTCTCTTTGCCATATAATTTCTGGCTTCTTTGACTACACTTCATTGTAACTGATTATCTTTATCATACTCCTGCAGTCTAAGGATGAATGTGAGTATTTGATAAATCTCGCCACACCTCACATGACAAAGTCAACTGTTGTTGATGGCAAAACTGGCAAGAGCATGGATAGCAGGCCTGTTCCTCTGAGCTACCTATATTTTAACTGAAAACACGAGAGAGTATCTTGAACTTTGTTTTCCTGTCTATCTCATTCTTGACATTGGCATATAAAGAAGTAAGCATATCACATTTCAGGGTTCGAACAAGTTCTGGAATGTTCTTGAGGAGAGGACAAGATAAAGTTATCAGAGATATTGAAAAAAGAATAGCAGACTACACATTCATACCTGTAGGTATGGGAGTTTAAGTACATTGCTAGGAATCTATGCCGGCTACTTTTTGGCCTTTGACCTTTTTCACCATCCCAAAATTTATGTTTTCTATATGAAATTTTGGAAACTGCTTTCTTTTTATATTCTAATATCATTTTCCTACTGAAGATTTGCGTAGCTATTGGAATTGGCCTTCAATTAAAGAAACATTCATTGTATAATTATAGGATTCACGACTTTAGTGATTCTTGAAGGTCTGAGTACACTGACGAATATAATCTAGCTTTAATAACATGATTGGCATGAAAAAAAAGTCACGCAAAGAATAATCACAGTTTCAAAACATTTGATGGTAGAAACTTGGTAATTTTAGAGAAAGTTTGTTGAACATATGTTTTTCAGGTAGTAGCAGAAAAATTTATACTCAATTGAGAAAACCTGAGTTTACTAGGTGGTTGATTGATGTGTCCTTGTTTACGAAGAAACCACAGTTTGATTCTATCAGAGTTGTAATATGTGACCACATTCTAGTTGCATAATTTCAAAAAGGCATTATTGTTTCTGTAATCATTTTCTTTGTTTAAAAAGTATTCAGCATTTTTGCTCTTGCAATGGTTCTTTCGCTTGCTTTGTTTACCAAAGCAGATTAAAAAATGCTATCTATTTCTTGATCCTGTGGTTTGAATATACTGCTTGTTGATGTTACTCTCTATAAGCAGTTGCCTAATTATGCTTAGAATTAATTTACAGAACATGGAGAAGGTCTTCAAGTTCTGCACTATGAAGAGGGACAAAAATACGAGCCTCATTTTGACTACTTTCTCGACGAATTCAACACTAAAAATGGGGGTCAGCGCATAGCTACTGTTCTTATGTATTTGTACGTGCTTTTCATGCTTCCAGGGTGCTGATCTCTTGTGATTATTATTTTTATCAAGGAACAATATGATTTCCTTCTAAATTTATCGCGTTTGTTGCAACTGATGCAGATCAGATGTTGAAGAAGGCGGGGAGACAGTTTTTCCAACTGCTAAAGGAAATTTCAGCTTGGTGCCAGGGTGGAATGAAATGTCAGAATGTGCGAAGAGAGGCCTTTCGGTGAAACCAAAAATGGGTGATGCACTGCTTTTCTGGAGTATGCACCCTGATGCCACTCTAGATTCATCAAGCTTGCACGGTGAGTTTCATTGTCTCCACATCATGTTGATCTCCCTCTCATAAAGAAAGAATAGAGTAAGACAGCAAAGAACAGATGACAATGAGATGTTAAACCTACAATAGCTATTGAAGAAAAGTATATATACACCTCTATACTGATATTTTGTGTCGTGTGAAAGATTAGGAAACTTGTCGTCTTATTATGCTGAATCCTGTTGGAGGACAGATATACTAGACGTGATTGTGATTTTGAGCCAGTGGCTTGGTTTGTAGTCTTTTGACTCGTTTTTTACGAATGTTTTTTCCAGGAGGTTGCCCTGTAATCGAAGGCAATAAGTGGTCCTCTACGAAGTGGATGCATGTTGGTGAATACAAAATCTAACTAGAATCGGGTTTTTTGACATGGCCCCAATACATCACAATGCTTCTTCAGATTTTACTTCTTTTTAGCATAGCTAGGATATAGGTAATAGTGAATTTGTAACTTACTATGTCAAAGAGTATGCCGTCTGTAAATCGTTCTCTGAGTTGTATTACTGATAAATTCCATCATTTTTTTTTACACACTTACTCTATACCATAAACTAGTAAAATCATAAAAAAAACATAACTAAAGAATCTAAATTATACATCAAAAAAGAGTCCTACAACTGAAATTTCCAACGGCGGAGATCGGCGGAAGAGTAACCCAAATCGGCGGTGGCCAAATCCCCTCAGCCTCATCCTCAATACATTGAATTGTATCTACGCTTCCATCCCACATGTTGTAAACACCAATATCATGCCCTCCAATCCTTGGTTCTATATGTGCAAACAAGCTATCATCGGTGAAGCAAACACAATCCCGTAAACATCCCGAAAACTCCTTTGATGATAAACACAAGCTTTGATTATCTCCTAAAAACAAAACCCCGTCTTCTAAACTATAAACCCTCTCCACTTCTCCACTCTCTTCATCTAATCCAAAGATCTCGAACCTTGACGTCTTGTGAGGAAAATCATAGCAAGATTCATCGATTTCTTCGTCTTCGTTATAATCTTTCCAATTTCCTATATACCTATTTATCAACATCAACTTCCTCTTGGTGTCAAAAACCAGATACTTCCTATCGGCATAATTTGGAGATGAAGGCTCATAAACAGTATCTATTATTGGACTTTCAATCAGATCTCCTTTTATAACAAACCCATGAGAATTCACGGCGCAAAATCGCCCCTCTTGATCAAACACGACATCCTCGTACCCGTGGATGTGTTCTTGCTCGTCTAGAATGTTCCACTCTCCATCTCCTACTCTGCAAAACGCGAGCCGTTTGAGTTCTCCGAATATGGCGATAGCCATGCAACCCGCCTCCGTTGGATCCTTCGATAAGAAAACTTTTTTGATATATGTGTTCTTGATGTCTACTGAATCGACGTTGACACTGCCGAGGAATGGGCTCCAGTAGAGATATTCATCGCCGTCGAAATCGAGTATGTCTGGGAAAGTCACGAGAGTCGGGAGCTGGATCACGGTTGAGTCTTTGATAAGAGGATTAACGGCGGTGATTGAACTGTCGTCTCCCACCGTGATCAACCACCCGTGGGATGATCCCACACAGCGTTTCTTGTACAGTACTTCGTCGTAGAAGTCTTGGCCGATGGACAGCAGCAACAGCCGTGGGAGGAGAACCGGAGCTTCTTCTGACATCTTTTTTCCTTTTTGTTAAGTGCAAAAGGAGGAGAAGAAAGTATAGTGGAAGTATTTCACAAAGTACAATCGAGATATAACATAGAAGCTTAAGGCACAGGATATATATATATATATATATATATATATAGATTGAACATAGTGATTGTTACCTTGTTGGATTCCTATTCCTTTTCAAATTAGTTGAGTGAAGTTGCGTTTCTTTGTTTTTCGCTAAGCAGTGAAGTTATGTTGTATAGTTAGATTAGGTTTCCTTTTCCTAATAGGATCCAAATCCTCTCTCCAATCTTTTATAAATGGCAACTTCGTTGTGAATGGCCAAATATTAACTCAATATAGTTAGAAGAGTCCCGCCAAATAAAAGGCAACTTCCTTGTGAAATACCAAATATATCTTTGGAAAAATTATTAAAATACGCTTAAAATTAATTTTCATATCCAAAAAGTTTATGATGATATTTTCCAATAAAATCATATTTTACAAATTTTTCATCTGAAAAAAATCCAAAAATTAAGATTTACAACTTTTTGAACTAAATTGCACTTTATTTCTTAAGTTAAAGGAAAATTTTATTTTTGGTCCACTATTCATAAGCGAAATTTGATTTTGGTCTCCAGTTACAACGCTCATAAAATAGAGTCCCTAAACTACCACATTTTCATCAAATGTGGTCCCTCCATATGATTTTCCGTCAAATTGGTAACTGTTGAGGGCATAATTATTTTTTTCGTACATTAACCTGGCATGTTTGCCATTTTGGTACTTTAATATGGGGGTGAAAATTTAGGTACAATAATGATGCAAAAATTGGCACATTGAGTACAAATTTGGCCGAAAAATAAAAAAATGACCTGAAATTGTCACCAGCTATGCACGTGACATCAAAATTTGGGATTTTTTTTTTAATTTTGGGGGTAAATTGATGATGAGGCATCCAACTAGACAATAATTTGGTGACATGGTGTCCAATTGGACAAAATTAAAATTTTTGTTTCAAATGATGTTTGAACCCATCACCTTTGAGCTAAAATTTAGAACTCCCAACACTACACCACAAGCCACCATGTGTTTTCATTTGCTTTCATTTAGTTTTATTTACAAGAGTATCTCAATCTATAACCTATCATTATTAATATTTTTCTCCAAAGTAATTTTCTTTTTAACATAAAAGCATATTCTTAAAAAAAATTGTAATAAAATATATTCAAATTAGAAATACATATAAACATTTTAAAACAAATATATTTATGTATTTAATGAGTTTCTTAAAATGAATATTTATATATTTTAATTATTTTTAATAATATAGTGTTGATAAATTATCATATAATTGAATTGACGTGTTGATTTTCTTTGGAAGGAGGAAATCATGGGCAATTGCAGAGAGTCTTAGAATTTAAAAATTGTAAGATGACCCTTGTTTGTGGGTCACATGGAGATTGAATCTTGGCTTTTGCTATCTTTAATTTAATGTTGATCTGTAGGATTTATATTTGAAACCCACTTTATGAACAATAATTAATAAAAATGTGAATTTTTTTTTTTTAAGAAAAATCGGTCTTATATATAATTTATTCGAAAGTTTACAATGCCTGGAACAATACAATTCATATCGACTCAAACAATATAGTAAGAACATCTGAAACACCAACTATCAAGTTTCTTGAAGATAACAAATCTTAAGAACTTTCAAATGAACACAAGAAAATTCTTGTGCAACTCCTATTCAAGGAGAGACAAAACTCTCATTCGAGAGAGAAAGCAAACTCTCATATAAGAGAGAAAATAAAATACTAAACAAAAAATCTAAAACGCTATATAAAAATTTATGTATCACCCGTCTTCATCTCGTCAGATCTGTCTCGTTAGATCCATATTTATCTCGTCAGATTTGATTATGTGATGTACAATTTGAAGAAAGGTTCTCCAACCCAACCCGTTGACGATAGTAGTGGTAACAGTGGTGAAGTAAACAACTGCTTCACCACGCCATCATCGGCGGAGGAAAATAGAAGAAAAAAGAAGGTTCGGGTCTAGAGAGAGATGGAGAGAGCTAGAGGGGCTAGGGTTTTTTCGGTCCTGATTAATGATTAAACTGTGAATTGTTTAATAATAAGGATAATTACACTCACACCCCTTTATTTATTATGTAATTATTAGAAAAATAAAAAAATGTCTTCTAATATATGATTTATCAATATTAATTTTTCCAGAAAAAAAATTCCAGAAAAATATTATATCTAACATAATTTTTTTATTTAAATGTACATATGTTCTTATATAATATCTTCATAAATACGATAAATATATGTGTAACTATTTAAATCTTTTTTCTATATCGATACTTATTAAAAGTGTTTGATATTTATTAAAGATTTATAAGAGTTAATATATATATATGAAATATATAACTATTCACAATTAATATAATTGCATATTTTATAATAAATCTTAGATAAAATAATTATATATTTGACATATATATACTAATACTAATATATATATACTGACAAATCGATAATGCTATAAAATATTAGTTATAGATATTAAATACTTGAATATTGATAACCATATATTACTATGTCAGAAATCGAAATGCTTATAACGTGGAGTGGTGGGAATGCAAAATTTTTTCTCCAAAGTCATGGGCTCAAATTCTATAAGTAGCAAGAATTTCAATTTTTTCCATTTTGCCGCCATGTCACCAAATTATTGTCAATTATCTTTTGACAAGATTATCTATCACTACAAAAAAATAAGATATTAGTGACAAAATATCAAGTGGCAATGTCAAAATTGTCATCAATTGTAAATTTTTTGTGACAAGAATTTTTGTTTTGTCACAAAAATAAGTTATACATATTTAATAGTAACAAGATTTGTATAAAAATTGTCACTTTTAATAATTAGTGACAAGAAAATTGTTGTTACTATTGACAATTAATGACACCCCTATAGTGACAATTTAGTGACAACAAATATAGTTGTTACTTTATTTGTGTTGTTACTAAGTTGTATATACATGTGTCACCCCTATAGTGACAACTTAGTGACAACAAATATAGTTGTTACTTTAATTGTGTTTTTACTAAGTTGTATATACATGTGTCATTAATTGTCAATAGTGACAACTTTAAAGAAACTCTTATCACTAAAAACCCTTATTGTGACAAATCAAAATTATTGTCACTCATTGTATATATCTGGTGACAACTTTAATATTGTTACTTCAAATTTTGTCACTATCATTACTATTTGTTGTAATGTATTCTATCCAAAATTTGATAAGATTTTTCTTTCTTTTTTCTCTCTATTTGTGAATGATACACATAACTAAATTGGATTACATAATAGGACATGACTTGACTTGATTGTACTAAAAAAACATTAAGGACACCAATGTTTTGAAACCCGAACCGTTCATTAAACCGAAAAATTGACCGGATCAAGGGTCACCGGTTCGACCGTCGGGTCAATCGCAGTCGAACCGGTGACGTCATAGTTATTCAATAAATAATAATTAATATATTGCTAAGTATTATAAAATATTAAAATAATGAAAAAATTCTTATTCTCTATATTTTTTGAAGCATTTTTTACATGATAAGTTAAAATCACACCAATTGAAACCCATCCTTCCATTACTTTTACATAAGAAATTTCATATTTGGTTTTTGTATATATTGTAAACGTGTCAACTTATCACTTAGCAATAGAAATAAAAAACTTCAAGTTCACATATAAAGAAATGAAATTGATAAGATTAGCTAAAGTATTCTTCACTTTCTAGTTTCTCACCCTACTGCCTACTCTCTCTCACTCTCTCAAATACACACACTCACACGCCCACCATAGTTTCTTCCTCTACTCAAAGTCTCAAACACTTAAATCTGAAATTTTTTAAGAAATAAAAGACAGAACTTAGATGTAATCAAGGAGAGGAAAACGTACTTTGGCTTGGGTTTGCCCTTCATGAACTCTAGATTTGAGGTGGACAAAAGAGATAAGTTTTGAGGGGCTGATTTTGAACTTTTGGGCAAGAAGAAATGAAGCAGCAGCAGCAACATGCGTGTTGGAGAGGAGTTTTGAGGGTTTGATAAGAGCAGCAGCAAAAAGAGAGAGAATAAGAGAAGGTGATACGGGAATTTGAGCTTGGGTGATAAAAACTTTGGTCAAATTTTCTTCTTTTTCCAACAGACAGAGAAACCGGCCGGTTTCAGTGACCCGCGAGCGGTTCGAACCGGTCGACGGTTCGACCACCGGATGGAACGGTTCTCCTCAAAAAAGGCGGTTCTAAGCTCCTACCGGGTTTGAGGGTCTAACCGAGCAGTTTTAAGGGCCGGGTCCCGGTTCTAACGGTCCGACCGTCCGGGCCGGATTGGGTTTCAAAACATTGAAGGACACAATTTCTGGTAAACATATTAGTATCAGAAATGCACTTTTTTTTTTAGTTTTTGATAAGATATCAGAAATGCACTTTTGTCACTAGCCAAAAATGCTCAACCTCTCATTCGATGCGACCAAAAATGCAATTTTACACTTTTAAGTTTACAATTTATACCAACAAAACATAGACTTAAAATTTTCCACTAACAAGGCAAACCATACAAAGCAATAGCAATAGAACCTTAAAAGGAAAAAGAAACATTATACTCGACGCTTCAAATCGTATCTACATTACTAATTACTACAAAAATTGACAATAACATAGTGAAGATTCTGAAGAAGGCTCATCAAAGGCATCATCATTCGAATATCAACTTGGAGCTTATCCCACAAGTAATGAATCCAAGCTTAGTCTCGAACCAGCTACATTATTTTACCTAGAAATTCACAAATAAAGTTCAGGTTGATCAAACCATATAACCCACAAAGTCGGGCGATCGAGAACTATACCGTAAAGGGTTTAATGAAGTAAGTATTTGCTATAAGAACGTGAAACAAATCTTGCAAGCATATAATTACATAGAAAATCTTGCAAGCATATCTAATCAAGTTGGGATGCACATTTTCCAAATCATTTTTAGGAGCTTGAATGGTTGTGATTACATTTTTTGACAATCACAACCATCCATTGGGGGGACAAGTGAGATCTACTACATATGATATAACTATACCGGAGTTGGAGTTTCAGAAGTCTTAAGAATTATTCCATTTTCTAGCCCTATGGGTAATAAGACCAAATAGTCGCACAATTCCTCGGTGAAACATTGTTTGCCCAAGCATTTCATTAATCTAAGGGACAATTACATGACACCCCTTCACTTAATGGGCAACAACCACGAGCCCTTGCAAATTACCAAGAGGCGACAGTGTCAGATTCTGACAATTTGTAAAAATAAAAGGTGAAACTGTAATATAATCTCACTAACATATAGGGTAAAATTGCAATATACTTTTACTATAGAGAAAGTTATGGTAATTTGTCAAACCTCGGCATGTTTTTCGTAATTAGAATCATGGTGGTCAAAATGCTCTATATTGTTGGAAAAAAAAGTTGATTAAATGTTGAACCCATCATGTTACCTTATTGGTGCCAATGCTACGCAGCCCGTCTAAAATCTCAGCAAAGTCGAGAGGTGGTAACTGAGAAAAGCTTAGGTCTTCTCCCGTGTTTGGATGCTGAAACCTAAACGATGAAGACAACAAACTTATTCCACACTGTAAAACAATGTACAAAGTCGCAGATAAGATTAACCTTACCCAAGACTTAAAGCATGGAGACAGGGTCTTTCTAATCTAGTAACCAGTTGCAGAAGTAGTCCATGATAGCTAGAAGGGTTCCTTGACTGAAGCAGTGACAGGGCCATGCTCTTAGTTCCTCCGTACACATCATCTCCCAAGAGTGGAACGCCGAGATATTTCGCATGGGCTCGTATCTAATTCAAAAAGCACTTCAGCTGATAATACTTGATGAAGTACCATAGTTAAGTACATTGTAGCTTTGCATAGGTTAAATGGAACAGAATTCTTGCTAATAATTGGACAGAATGTCAATTTCACAGGTGTTCGTGTGCCAACATCACAGACATCACAGATGCAGAGAATAATTAAGGGGTAATGAGAAATAATGTTCTTAGAATTTGCGCGGTGTGACATTGGCATCCAAGAAGCAGAAATATCTTTTCCTTTTAATATATCATAAAAAATCCAGGTTTTAATCCTTATTTAGTTTACAGAGGTTAGTCGACTTAACTTCTCTAATAGATATTTTTTATCCGTGTAACAACAAAATAATGGGCTTTTCGAAAAAAAACGACCAGAAAATAACGGACCTGATGAGTTCTTCCAGTTTCTAACCTCCATTCCACCAATGCACAACCACCACCAGCAAGTATTTCAATCACTTTGTACCTGAACAAAATTAAATTGATGTTTAATCACTTTGTTTAGGCTTTAGATGAACAATATTATCAGATAACTTGATAAAGGTGGCAAATGATATAACAGAATAACTCATATGTTTACCTTTGAATGAGGGGACAACTTTAGAAATATGTTAAGAAATGAAAAATCTTTTTCAGACCCTAAATGAAACAGGGTAACAAAAACTGACTGCATTTATGATTGTCCCTTTCAGCATATAGTGTAATTTGGATAGGTTAGTCAAGAGTCACAAGGCATCCAAATTACGAAAAAAGATAAGAAACCAAAAGAAATTCTTCTATAACGGCAAGAAAGATACATGCAGAATCAGCATAAAGCAGAAGCCAGAGAAGAAGTCCTATAAGCTGCATTTAGAGTTTCAGAACATTGGTTTTAGTGAATAATAGTTTTGTCCTGAGATAAGCAACTTTGCAATTCCAGGGGTTTTTGGTTAATATTTTGGAGAGTGTGATCAGGACTGAAGCCACTAACAAAATTACCAGGACCGAAGTATTCATGAATCCTCAATTGGATGGGGAAAATTTTAGAAAAAACGATTCTAAAATCAAGTACATTCCTTTTTCAGCGACAAGACTTCTTTGACTCGTGGAGCTTATAACCTTCAAGATACATTTTCTATTTCCGCACTTTTCATCAATTCCCTTCTGCTGAAAAGACACGCGACTCCAGTAATTCTTAGTCAAACTTTATAGTATGATCATTGGTGCTCAAGTGAGTTTATATATTTTTTAACTATCCAAGAAAGAAAATGTATTGGCTCGGCCAGCATTTCAATCCCATTTCTGTTTTCAACGAGGGTCCGTAACAAGAATTCAAGCAGAAGCATCAAGTTGAGTTTTCCACTAAGTAAACAAATCTCCAAAAACCGTAACACTAATAAGAAAGCAGAAATTAAGAGAGATCTATTAGCTAAGGGACGAATTTGGAAAGTCTCAATGATAAGTTGAATAGAAAACTCACCAGTTGGCAGCTCTTGAAATCCAAAGGGTTCCCACATTAGATTCTCACAAATCCATTGTCAGAAATCCTAGAAATGAAATCGCTTGACGTCTTTGTTTCCACCCAATAAATTCAACTGAATGCAATCACCAATAATCACCACATGAACAGTTGCCATCTTTGAAGTGGTGATAGCGATTTGTGTCTCTCACAAAAATTTCTCTCCTTTCAAATCCCGATATGAATTTTATAACAGCATGGCAATCTCCACAAATTCTTAAGTTTTTCGTAACTCTCAAAGGGTACCCTTCACTAGTATTCAAAATACCGAACACTACAGCCAGCTTCTCACTATGCCCACACAATATATGCTCCTTCTCCTGTTCCTCCACATCTTGTAGCACATAATCAGTATTTGGCAAATAACCCGCCTTTTTCATTTCCATGCTTAATTTATTTAACTTGTCCAGAATTTGACCCATTTGAGGAAGTGACTTATCGCCCGCTAAAAGCATGTGTACTTTGTTTTTCACCTCAATCCAACTGCAGCCAGGGTTCTTCCTCAGTCCTTTATCTCTCATCATTTCTCTAATTTTATCCACTTCTTTCCATTTTCCTTTGGAGGAATAAATATTCGACAATAAAATGTAGTTTCCAGGATTTTCTGGTTCTAGTTCAAACAATTTACCAGCAGCAATTTCGCCCAAGCTCATATTATTTTGAACTCTACAAGAACTTAATAATGCTCCCCAGACACAAGCATCGGGCTCAAATGGCATTTTCTTGATCATGGAATAAGCTTCTTCAACCTTTCCTGAACGACCGAGCAAACTCACAATACAAGCATAATGTTCTACTCTAGCTTCAATGCCATAATCCCTATACATGCTTTCAAAATAATAACGCCCTTCTTCTGTCAGGCCGTTTTGGCTAAATGCTGATAAGAGACTAGTGAAACTAACAGAGTCAGGTTTCTGCCCACATTTTTGCATCAAGTGAAAAATTTCAGTAGCTTCTCTTGCGTTTCCATGCATTGAATATGCTCCCAACATTACATTCCAGCAAACCAAATTACGATTAGGCATCCTGTCAAACAAACAGCGAGCAATTTCTATTTTTCCACAATTTGCATACATATCTATAAGTGCACTTCCTACATAAACATCACCTGAAATGCCCCTTTTGACGGAAAAGCAATGTGCAGCCTTTCCATGCATGAGCGCAGCAATATTTCCACAAGCTGGAAGCAAGCAAGGGATTGTCACAGCATTTGGTTTCACACCAGCCAATTGCATTTCTCTAAAAAGTTCTAAAGCCTCTATATCTTTACCATGCTGTGAGCAACAAGCTATCACTGAAGTCCATGAAACAACATTTAATTCCATTTTTTGGGCCTGAAGTTTTTTGAACACTTTTAGAGCTTTGTCAACAAGACCATGTCGAGAGAGCCCTGCAATCAAGGCATTACAAGCTCCAACATCCACTTGACCCATCTCTTCAAAAACTTTTAACATCTCTGCAGAACACCCACATTTTCCATACATATCTATGAGTGCACTTATAATACACTTGTCAACAGCAAACCCCATCTTGATTACATGCCCATGAACTTGAGTGCCTGAATTTAAATACCCTATATCACCTATTGAAGGAAGAACACTAGAAATGCTAGTCCCGTCAGATTTACAACCATGTAAATGCATTTTCTGGAACATCATCATCGCATCAAAACAACATCCACTTTGATTAAACCCTGCAATCATACCATTCCACGACACAGGATTCGGTTCGAACCCGAGATTTTTCACCTCATTAAACACCCTTTTTGCATTAACCATATCTCCTTTCCTTGCATACCCAGCCGCCAATGCACTCCAAGAAACAACATCTTTCTCAACCATATTTTCGAATAATTTGTGTGCACAAATTAATTCATCACATTTCACATAAAAATGGATCAGAGAAGACTCCACAAAAGGATCCAAGGAAAGCCCAGATGCTAAAGAAAAAGCATGAACTTGCTTTCCAATTCTAACAGCCAATAGTCCAGCACAAGCCTTGATAATACTCGGTAAAACATGGGCATCAGGGTAAAACCCATATGAAAGCATTTGAGAAAATAAACCGAGAGTGTTTTTAAAATCATTAGATTTGGAGGATGCAGTAATAAGGGTAGTCAAAGAGAGGAGATCAGGTCTCAAGTGTGAGTGGAGCAGGTTTTTGACATGAGAAAAGCCGTGATGGTGGCTGTAGCGCGAGAGGAGCTTGGTCCTATAATGAGGAAGGCCACAAAGACCTGTTCTAAGGAGTTGGACATGGGCCCACCTAACTTGAGAAAGTGATGGTGTGGTAGTTTTGTTTAGCAGTGGCAGCAGCTCTGAATGAATGCTGGAATTAGCTGTAACTCCATTAATGCCATCTATGCTAGCAAAATTGCCGCAATCAAGTCTGAGTCTTTTGGCATTCAATTCTGTACTTTCCTCATTTGTCATGACAGAAAAATTATTTGGCTGGCCAAGAAATGGTCTAGAGGAGTCATTGGAATCTGATATTGAAACTAGCGAGTTACTATGAAATGCTTTATTATTTACAATGGAAGGCATATTCCCACTGCAAACAAAAGAATAACTAATGTGACAACTTGCAACTGGAATTATATAGTGCAGATGAATTGACATTCAAAGACTCATCTTAAGCAACAAAGAAGAAAACAGATGGAGGATTAATATTACCTACTAACAGCATGGCGGGTCTTTCCACGGGTAACAGATCCAGGAATAGCAGCCATACGAATCCGATTGTTCACATCACGGCCTATTGGGATATCAACGCGTCCAGAGACTGGGGAGGGCACTCCACAAGTGAGACTCACATAAACTCTCTTTATGGTGTGTTTCTTGAACTGTTCAGCTAGATGGGAATGAGAATGCTCATCCTGCACATAAAAGGAAAAGGAGCAAACTTAGATACTGCTTGAAAGTCAAATTTCACTGCCAAATACGACTGATGTAAACTCAAAATCACTATTTTCTAGAAATGAGAAGAAATCACCTTCGCAACAACAAGCAAGCCACTAGTCCCTTTATCTAATCTATGCACAATTCCTGGGCGCACAGATTCCTCTGTACCTCTGTTCTGACCTTGATCTACAGAGAAGGCACTCACCTCGTCTCCTGAATCATCATCAATCTCAGACACTGCTTCTGGATTGAAACATACAGTGGGAAGTCTGCAGTGGCCAAGAATTCCATTTACAAGTGTTCCAGTTGCATTTCCTGGTGCTGGATGAACAACCTGCATTATGGATAAATCCCGTATTAAGAATGTAACGAGCAGGTTTATACACGTATATCAGATTAACAAGTGAATTACCTAAAAAAAGCGAAGAATGTAATCCAACTAGATTTAAAGGATAATAGAAAAGAGAACAACAAAATCTCAATTAGTTTGTGATTGCTTGAGTTTACAGCATTACCGCATTAGCATCAATGAAACTATGCAACATTTGACAGTTCAAATATTTTTGTAAATTTCTTTTTCCTCAATTGCTGTGGCTTATAAAACTAAACTTATCTTCAGAAAATAATGGCTAAGAGTCCCCACAAGCAATCAAAATCCAAAATTGAATATCCCCATGACGGTACGTCCATCAATGTACTGCATGTTCCCAAATTATACAAATTTTCACCTTTCTTAGATAATGGATAAAAGCCCAAATTAAGGAAACATCTAAATTGGTTTCGAGAGCTCACCATGTGGGCAGGCTTGTTGACAACAAGCACGTGTTCATCCTCATATACTATGTCCAACGGAATATCCTCTGGTTCAGCCCTCAAAGGCTGCAACTCGGCGATCGTGCAATTCACCGTGTCCCCGTCTCTCACAACATGCGAAACCTTCAACATAACCCAATTAACAATCAGTAAAAGACCACACACCCATGCATTGTATTAAGATGTAACATCACACTTTCACCTTCCCTTAAAACATTGAAAGATAAGAACTTTCAATACTTATTAAGGCCAACCAAAAAAAAATATATTCAGCCCACCTTATTGATGACGTGGCCATTGACAGAAACAAGTCCTGAGCGGATACTGGACTGAACTCTAGCCCTACTAATACCATCAATACGCGAAGAAATCCACGAATCGATTCTCAGCTTCCTCGAATCCAATTCCACCGTCTCCTCAATTTTGACGCCGGAAAAATTGTTCGGCCGACCGGAAAACGGTTCCGGGACGTCATCGGAATCTGAATTAGTCGCGGGAATGGAGTTAGAGTAAGAACCAGCTGTATTAATGAGCTTACGCAGAGAAAGGTTTCTAGGGTTTATGGAAAGGGGTTTAGCAGCTGAAGCCCAAGACAAGGATTGGAGGGACAACATTTTCAGGGGTGTTGCGAAAAAATGTGGCCTTTTCATCTGCTGAATTAAGAAAACCCGACCCGATAAGGCCCAACCCGATACCCATTTTCATTCTGAATTGATCCCTCTCTCTGTCTCTCTCTCTCTAACGATAAAAACAAAACCCCCCAAATCTATATAACAATCTCAATCCCACCACCCACCTCCGCCGCTACCCACCTCCGCCGTCGGCTACTTTGTAATGTAAGTTTTCTTAGTTTGATGTTATTTATGGGGATACTCTTAGTCACTTCCCTAACTTATTAATTTTGCTTTCTCTTTTGTATCTTCTATGTACTCTAGTAATTAATAGATTGATTAGACGGAGGAAGAATTGCTGCCGGAGATCGGGGCCTCCACTCTTGTATTGGGACTTCATGATCGGGGCTTTAAACGCTTAACAGGTAGTTACACTGCACATTAATTTGAAACTTCTTCACCCAATAATTGTAAGTCATCAAAATTGAGTCTGGAACTAAAGCTTTCTCTTGTTGCAATGATTATTGATGATTACAAATTGTTGCGATTCATTTTTAATCAAGAGCAAAACAGGTTCACAAATAACGAGCTCTCATTTTTTTCCTTTCTTAAAAATTGAAAAATAGAAGCGGCTTCTTATCTTACATGACCCGGTTTGGATGTCAGGGGCCCGAATCAACAGACCCGATTCTTATACCCGTCCCTCGGGTCCCTGATCAGGTAGGGTCGGGTTGGGTATAATGCATAGCCTAATTATGAATATCTTTTGTGATTTCTGATTTGAGCATTGACTGCTTCAGATGTATTAGAATTGGCACACAGAGAAAAAAGTATCTTTTTATAAAATTGGTTTCCATTCTTCGCTTTCTCTGTGTGTGTGTTTGTGTTCTTTTTTCTTTTTCTTTTTCTTTTTCTTAGTCTTTTTTGCGCTTTTTTCATGAATAAGAGATTGCAGTCTAAATTTAATAGATACTAGGTAAAATTTAGTTTTTGTCGAATTCTATTTGATTCGAGAGATGCAACTGATATCAGTACTGATACTGATGAATACACATTAACAGATTATGTTGCTGCTCTATTTAAAATAAAGGCCTCTTAAGGCTTAACTAGACTTACTTTGCCCTTTTGATTGAAGATATTAAATTCTAACCGATAACCACATGGTGTGGTTTGAATGTATACTTAAAACAAGCAAATAAAAATTGGACTCTAGTTAGCGATTAGCATTTGTACACACCCAATCAAAGTGGTCTAATCACCTGAGGTGGTAATGTTATGTTCATATTTTATTATCTTCAGCATCTTTTACTTTTTATGCTACCTGTATTATGTATGGTTCTGCAGGTTAGAAAATGCTCAAATAGCATTTTGTTTGTGCAAATTCCTCACTGCGTCGGGTATTAGTCAATTAGAAAATTTGAATATTAAATGGTTTTACACAAGTTTGTCTGAAATATATACTGGTTATTTTCATAATTTCGTTTCAGGCTATGCAAGCAATAGACTAGAGTTATGAATTTGGCCCCTTTTCTTTTCCATCTCCCATGCTGTCCTTGTTCCTCTTATCTTTATTGGTATTTCTTTTGGTTGTGCAGTGTGCACCTGCCTTGTAATGCTTACTAGCTAAAATGTTGAATTATTTTAGTTCAGTACTTCAATGTATTAGTACAAGAAGTTATTAAGTAGTACATCAACTTGCTCAAGACAAACTGAATAACAAAAGAGGGGAAAAAAGAAAAATATGGTCTCAGAGATGTCAGAAACGAAGCCTGCCAACGGAGACGCAGCTGCAGATCTGCCGCGGACTTTTAAGTACTTATTAGGTTTGTTATTTCGCACCCATCAATCAATCTTCATTTATTTGAGTTGCATTTTTTTTCATTATGATGAAATATTTATTTATAATGATGTCTATGTATAGCTACGCAGTTTATGTCAAGAGGAATCCCATTCATATTCAACTCTTGGATTGTCAGACACCTAACTGAAGAAGATTACGCGGTAACTATAATTTTATCTTTTCTTATATTTTGGGGAGAGAATGTGACTTTAGCAGTAATATTGATGAAAATGTGTTGAGGAAAAAAAATCATTTGGGTGTCTTGGAAGTAAACGCAGAGTTGAAAATTTAGAATAATTACCTAATTCGAACTGATCATTTTGGTGGATTCCTGTTCTCTAGGCTTGCTTGTGTCCCCCCAGAATAGGACTGATTCTTACTTAGAGATGATCTTTGAATTCGAAGTGATTACTTTCAAATTATTTGATGGTTTGAGTTTGTGTTTTCAAAGAAAGCATTCAGATAGTTTGACCTGGCTGGAACGGGGTATTAGAATTGGTATGAAGAAATAAAGCAATTTAAAAGAATCCCTTTGTTTGGTTTTCTATAAATCATGATACTGAAATTATATCTTAAACATCATGTAAAATCATTGTTTGAGTTTTGTCAGAGGTATGAATGTTTTACATTGTTTGAGAAATGTTAGAAATGGGTTTGGCACTTCTAATATTTCACATTGACGTGTCTTCGAAGAATTCTGAAGCATGTCATTCAACGATTTTGTTGTTTATCATTGTAGAAAATTGGCATATTTAAGAGTGAAAAGGTAGGTGCCATTTCTGCCTGTGCTTCCGAGTTTTCTGGATAAACTTTTCCTTTACGCTTTTTGTTTTGTCATCTAATATAGGGAATTATGTGTGTCTGTAAGTGACTCCGATATTATATTCTTTTTTTATTTCTTTAGCTCAAAGTGCTAGCTAACACTCTGTGTTGCTTGATGTGCAGCTCTATGCTGTGCAATTCCATCTGTTTGTTACCTGTGTATTGTTTCTCAGTCGAGAGGGGTTCCGGAGAGCATGCATGAGGGCTGATATGAGATGGTACCTTTTGATCTTTCATTTATTCTATTATTGCCTTCAATATGTATATATTGCTCTTGTTGTTCTACTTGTTAGAAGCGCTTGATTGTCTTCGCATCTCTTGCAATGACTTGCTTCTTTATATTTCAGTGAGATAGTGCCGTTCTGTAATGAAGGTTCAGTACCATTAATATATATATGTGTGTGTGTGTGTGTTTGTGACAATGTGTGTGTGTATAATATATATAACAAATCCATTTATGATGACATAGAGAGATATTTAAAGTGAATCTCATGTTGTTCAAACGGGTGCTAAATAGTTTAGTGAATATGCTTTCTTCACCAGCAATCAAGTTCAGGTGGTTTTATGTTGTAGTAAATTAGATGTAAGCTAGGCTTTTTATATGGCGGTTAAGACCCATCTCATTTCCATAACGTGTTTAAGTGCTTCTTCAATTGTATGAATATTTATGCTCGGTAATTGTTCTAATGCTTTTGATTATAATTTTCTGATGCAAATGCAACTTATGCATGAAATGTTAGTTTTCTTGGCTTATCTGAATCACAAAACTCAAAAATTGATTCAGCTGTATTTTACAGTGATGATGCTTCAGCAAAGGGAGCAAATGCAGCTAAGCTTTTGAAAGTGGCTTGGTTTACTTTGCCTTTAGGAATACTAGTTACGCTTGCAGCATGTGTATTTGTATTCTGGTGGCAAGGCCTAAGTTATTCCAGTCCATACGCACAAGCTATTTTGATTAATGGTAAGATAATTACAAATGTTTAAGTCCTTTACAGTGAAGAAACTAGAACTTTAAGTTTCATACATCAACCTTTAACCATATTTCTTTAATCAACTATTATGCATGGAAAACAAAATGATTAACTTCCATATAGTTAAAGTTCTCTCTATTAATGTTTCTCTAGCTAGTTAAAACTTTTGATTAATCTGTTCATGCATGTGCAGGTTTTGCATGTGTCCTTGAGCTACTGGCAGAACCATTTTATATTTTGTCCCAGAACTTGCTTCTTCTCAAATTGAGGCTGGTTGTTGAAACTGCAGCCACTCTTTCACGTTGTATAGTGACATATGTCCTCATCCGGAAGCAAGTTGACATGGTACATAATAATGCTTGATGTGCTTGTCAAACTTAAACTCTACAGTGCTTTATAATATCGAATTGTTCATATTAAAAATATTGAAGTTTAAGCTAAAGGAGATTTGGAGTATCTCCAATTGCAGTGTTTTGGTTATAGATACATTTAGGAGTTGTGCTTGTGTGTGTGTACGTGTTTTTAATAATTTTTTGTCAGAAGAGTGGGGAGGTTTAATGAATAGAGTTGAAAATTCCAAATTGAAGTCTTCCCGTATAATATAATCATCTGGAATTATAAATAGCTCTGTAGAACCTTCATGGCCTTGAAACTGATCTTATATCTCCTTCAAGAAATATTACTTTTAAATCTTTCTGCCCTTTGGCTTTTAATTGTTTGGTTTGGAAGAATTAAATCATCGGAACACTGTATTTCACAATATGTGTCGTTGATGGTCCAGGGAATTTAGCTTTTCTTCAAAAAAAATTGATCTTCTTTCGAGCCTCAGTTCCTGATATCTTCATCCAATTTTTAAGTTCATCCCGTGATGGTTGATGTGTTCTTTCTTGATTTCACGTACATCTCACTGCACACGGTGTATTATGGCTTGCACCCTGTCATTATGCTTACTAAATTAATGATGATTAATTTTATTATTTTTTTATTATGGTCACTAAATCCATTTAACGGCCAATGCTGACAGAATCGACTATTGTTTGAATTGCAGGAGAAAGCAATTGTATTTTCGCTTTCACAGGTAGCATACGGAGGTGCTATTTTCTTAGGTTATTGGGGTTACTTTCTTCTATTTCGAACATATAAGACTTCTGTTCTGTTTCCATTCAGGTACTAGTTTCCTTTGAGCTCGACCATTATCTTTAACTGCGCACAAGACTGCAACATACTATTGTTTATAGAATGAGTAGGATAATTGTAATAAAAAGTAATCAAAGAAAGTCTTTTTAAGTTTTTCCTTTCTTTCTTTCTTTTTTCATTTTATATTATATATGTATATCACTTGGAAGATTTTAGCTTTTGTTGTTTGTGGCTATTTGTTATAAAATTCCAAAAATGTGGCGATCCTGATAATGCTGCTGGCATCTGATAAAAATATTGTTCTTTGCTGCGGTGTTTGCTTCAGCCTCGTTGAATGAATGTGCACAGTCGCTGTATTCAATGCCCTTGTTATTGTTAGAAGTATAAAGGAGT
Source organism: Buddleja alternifolia (assembly GCA_019426215.1). Classification (NCBI taxonomy): domain Eukaryota; kingdom Viridiplantae; phylum Streptophyta; class Magnoliopsida; order Lamiales; family Scrophulariaceae; genus Buddleja; species Buddleja alternifolia. The sequence goes on along the minus strand of CM033397.1, from coordinate 36,149,421 downwards.
TTAACAGAATTGGAAAATGGTTAATTTAATCAATGCTCTATGTCATCCCTAATTCATATTTTCTCTGATATTGTTCTTTAAAATTGTTAGACTATTCTTAATGTAACAACTGCTTCTCGTATTCTGTTTTTTATGATGGGGAAAGAAATATTTGTTTTGCAAATATTTGAGTCAAATGGTTTTGCAAACAAAAAGAGGTCATTGCTTTCAGTTTTCACGATAGACTCGTAAATTTGTTGCAGGGTAGGAAATATGACGGGCTATGACCAAGCTCTTGTTAACATGTGTATGATATTTACTCTTCAATCCTTCCGGAAGCTAATTCTTCAAGAAGGTGAAAAGATTGTCCTTGTATGGTTGGATACACCATATAACCAAGCTGTATATGGACTTGTAGACAAACTAGGTAAAGTCAATTCTTTTCTTTACGAGTAGCATGTTTTTTTCAGATGGATGCTATTGCTTGTTATGGACTAAACATGGAAGTTTAAAGCTGTTTTAGAATTTTCCTTCCATTATTTAGTCTACGAGGTTTGATGTGTCAGGGAGCTTAGTGGTGAGGCTGGTTTTCCTCCCATTTGAAGAAAGTTCGTATACTACATTTGCAAGGTCTGCATCAGGTTTATTTCTCTTCTTATTTGTATTTTCCGTTTATAGCATGCTAGAAATTGGCACTTTCATCTCAATATTTTACAATCACTGTTGAATGACTTGATTGTCTACTTATTATGAATTCTTGCTTGGTAGCCATTATTCATCTAAGGAGATGCAGATCAAAATGTTTGTTTCTTCGAGGCTCTACCCATTTATAGAAAGAAAATTTCGATGAATTTTGAGTTTCTGTAAATACATATAAAGTATAAAGTACAAAACCACCTTTACCATCTCCAAACTATTACCATCACCTGTCACAGCTCAAATTAGAGCAGGGACCCCCCCCCCCCCCACCCCCCACTTTCAATTTTTTTCATTTTCTAATTTTCAGGTATAAATTTTTAAAAATTTGTATTTTCGCCCCTCTAAAAAATAACAAAAAGCAAAATTAATTCACATTTCTAACCTACATGCTAGCCCAAACCCACATAGGAAAACATTTGACTCAGTTGAACATTCCAGTAGGCTATATAATCAAAATTTTAAGTTAGAATTCTTATTATAACTTTATATTTTCTCATCACCTATGATTTGTTCAAATCTCATCAACCGTTTCTCGTCTCTTCTATATGATAAGTATCTTTTTATTTTTGCCTTATCTTTTTATAGTCGATTTCCACAAAATTGGATATTATTGGTGAAATGTAACGATGATTGTCATTTTTAATTTGAAATGTTAAAATTGATATTAGTCAAATCATACTTCTTAGGCTTTTTATGTTTTGTTTTATCTAATATTAGGACCATTTTCCATTTTAGTTTTAAAACTATATTTTATTTGATTAGTTATGAATGTATCAAATATTATTTCTATGTGGTTCGACAATTGGCTAAGTCCACGAGAGTGGATAAAAGAATTTCACTATTAACAAAAGAGGTACATAGTATAAAGTATGTCAAAAGTTCTTACTAAACCTAATTCCCAATTTTTCCGCATACATATAGCGTAGCGTACCACCCATGCAATCCTTCGGCTACAGACAAACGAAACGCATGTATATCACAACAATCCCCCCCAGTATAATTCCTGGCTCCGTCCCTGAGTTAGAGTATGTATCTGTCTGTACATGAACAGCCTTCCGTCTGAGTGGAATAACAGATGTTAAATTACTTTTTTATTATCCTATTCTTGAACTGAATATAATTTTCACTATAATTGCATATTTTGGAATTCTGATGGTAGATTGGTACAATTAGTTGCCATAAACATTATGTACTATCCTCCCTTAATACTAGTTAACTGCATGCATCTTTTATGTTGTTGCTGCTTGTAGAATTTGATAATCGTCTTGCATGGAGTCATTAGCTTTGATATAGGATTTTGATTCAAAATATTCTCTGTCTAGTTGGGCAAAAATCAGAAACGCCCTTAAACTCCGATTTACTGTTGAAAATGTCATTCAACTTGTGAAATGATCAACTTAAGTTGGATTGTGACTAATTTGCATTGCTGGCATAGAAATTGTGGTCACTGAAGCAATTAGTCTTAAATATGTCTCAAAGTCCTGGCAATTGAAAAACTTGAATTAAGTTATCAAGTTACTTTTTTCAGGTGCATATTAATTAGTAAGGAAACCATGAACAAAATTTCAACTCATATTATATTTCAAAGGAAATCAAAGTGATAATCATAAACTAGAAAATAAGGTTTCAATTGACAGATTCATCGAGAATGAGTCGGTAAGGGTCTATATGGCGAATTCCTATAGTTCGCTTCATCACAAATTCAGATTGCATTCATTTCTCACAATTGAATTTAGGCTTGTTAACTTTCATGACCGCGCAGGAGATTACAAAGACAAAAAGAAGATTCTGGGAAGGCGTCTGACAGACGCGCTGAAGCTTGTTTTGCTAATAGGTATTCACTTCGTTGCAGTTTTTCTCTGGTTTAGAACAATAATGAATTTTAAGAAACAAAAAATGAATCCTATTTTGCAAAAGAGTAATATGAACTTTTTAACTGTTCTAAGTATTTGATATCTCAAGTGTGTACTCTAGTCTTGTATGTTTACAATAATAGTCTGATTTGCTAGCAATATATCTTTTTTCTTTTATTTGGTTAGGTCTGGTGGTTATCGCATTTGGTCCAAGCTATTCTTATTCGCTCATCAGATTGCTATATGGCCAGAAATGGAGTGACGGAGAAGCTTCAACAGCACTCCGATATTATTGCCTTTATGTGATAGTTTTAGCCATGAATGGTAACCGCAAAATTAGTTTGACTGAATCAAGATCTTGCAATTTGTTATATGGATTTAAAGTTGATTGTTTTTCTTCTTTTTGTTTTAATCAGGGACATCTGAAGCATTTTTGCATGCAGTTGCGACAGAGAATGAACTTAAACGCTCGAACAACTCATTACTTGTCTTTTCATTAATTTACCTAATCTTGAATGTCTTACTTATACGATCAGCAGGCGCAATTGGATTGATATTAGCAAATTCTTTGAGTATCCTTTTTAGATTTCTCCGACTTTGTGATTGGCTTTGTTATTTCTCTATTTCTCATCTGTCTTGTTTGCTTCCTTGACTGTTTAATAAAGACATGATACTCAGGATAATTTATTCAGCGATTTTCATCAAAAAATATTTCAAGGTAAAAACCATATTTTACGCTCTACTTGCTTTCTCTAATATATTACCATGCGGATTTCAAATTTATACTTTTTGATGAATTGTTTATCACTCTCTCAGGAATCGTCTTCCTTTTCGTTTAGAGGTTGCTTTCCATCTGGATGTGAATTTCTACTAGTTTCAGGTGTAGCTACATTCATCCTTGAGAGAATATATCTGAACCGAGATAACTTCTGGGCCACTTTCCCCTTACACTTCTCGATCGGTGTGGCTTGTTTCGGTGTAGCGGCCTTTGTAATGTGAGTATTATTCTATTCATCCTCTCTTCATGTGAAATAGGATAATTACCTGCATAGTCTTTCACTTATTGGCCATTGAGGCTTTTGTATGCTACCGATGTCAAAATCTTGACACGTCTAAAAACATTGAGTGAAGTTGCAATATGTTTTGACTGACAGGGGAACTTATGGTATTTTTTCAAATCTCTGGGTGTTTTTTGTAATTTAGGTCTCACGTAGGGTGTCTACGTAATTTGCCATGTAGAATATTCCCTTCTGAAGATGCTTCCTTCTGTTTGTGCCACAGCACCTCGCATCTTGTATATCGTAGATATAAAATTGTGGATGTCGTAGTTCTAACAAGTTTTCTTAATTAATTTACAGTTATCGACAGGAGAAGCGTTTCATTAACAAAATCATACGTTTCCGAGACCATGATGATTGAAGCTGCTAAAGATCTCAGCTTTCTTGAAGGTTTGATACATATAGATATATATACTGAGACTCTTCTCATCGATAATCGGCAGCAGTTTGGCAGGCATAATTTAAGGGGATTTTGAATTTATTATGCTTGCGGACATTAGTATTTTTGCAGACAGTAAACTAAAGATTTCGTTTGTGGTTATATGAAAGATTCTTCACTTCATGTTTTATTTTCCTATCAAATTATGGAGTAATAGAGGAAGAATTGCAAATTTGTGCGTTGAGAGACGAGCACCTATATTACCCATCTGTTTAACAAAACATGCGATACTACATTGGTAAAGAGAAAGGCGATCTTGGAAGAAAGAGTTATAAATAATATTGACTCGTCTTATTTTTAAAAAATTGTATTTTGCCGCCAAAGCCGCTAAAAAACAAAAACCAAAAAGCAAACTTAATTTTACAATCTTAACCCACAAACTGGCTTAAACCCACAAAATAAAACAATTGATTTAGTTGGACATTTCAGTGGGCAACATAGTCAAATTTTTAAGTTAGAATATTTGTAATGATTTTACGTTATCTCATTATCCTTGATTTGTTCAAAGCTCATCAACCATTTCTTAAGATCATGAGCCTATGACTATGAACATTAGATTTTCCTCTGGTTCACATCCAAAAGCGCACAACTATTTTTTGTATTCGATAAATGCACACTGCCTCTTCTGTGACATAATATATCTTCTAGATTAGCATAGAATCTTTTTTTTATCTTATGTTTCCTTATATTTATTTTTATAGTTTAGAATATTTTTCCTTGTATTTATCTTTCCTTGTTTATAGTTTAAGGTTTACTTGTTTACCAAGTCTATATAACATATATGTTACTCAGTAATACAAGTTCCCTACGGGACTTTTTCTAATCTAACATTGTATCAGAGCTAAAGAGTTTCTTCTCTCAACCCTCACGATCTCTCGCTTCCGCCACTCTCTGCCATTGTCATCCTTGTTCGGCTCTTTATTTTTATTTTTTTCCTCTCTCCTTCCCACACAACAATGACAACTCACCACTCTTTGTATAGTGCAGCTTCTGGCAACAAATCTTTCTTTCTCTCTCTCTCTCTCTCTTTTTCATTATTTCCATCTCTAATTCTTACTCACTTTCATGGTGTTGAATTGCGAGTTGTTCAACTCCTATTTTCTTTTCTTTTTTTTCCTGAATTTAAAATTTTTTTCCACACGTGTAAGTATATATGGCGTTCTTTTGATTGTTGTTAACATAAAAGAATAACCATCTTTTTCCTTCAAATTTCGTGTGCAAAGTATAATTTTTGGTTGCGCTTAACTCTATAGTGGGGTTTTGTCTCTATAGGGTTCCTTTATTTTTTTTTTATTCGGCGTTATTTGCTAGGCCTCCACATGTTCTCTTTTTCTCCTATTTCTTTCTCTCTTTCTCTCTTTCTCTCTTTCTCTCTCACTATATATCTTAACTCTATTTTCAACCCCTATTCTTACCTATTTTCGTTTTTTATATTCTTTTTTCTTTCTCAATTCTTTATACAAGATTACATGATATGAGTGTGAAAGGATTTGTTGAAGGAGGAATTACTTCTATCATGGCCGATTGCAGTATACCTACCCTCTTGATTTAATCAACAGTCATTGAAGATTATATCTATCAACCAAGAAACAAAGAAAATAAAAGATGCTGCTAAAAAGCCTTCTTTAAAGAAATATTGTCCCAGTTTCTCTTAGATTTTCAGTTCGGTCTCAACGTTCGAGAATCTGTGGTTTTGACTGCGGGGGAGTGATAGAATATATCTTCTAGATTAGTATAGGATCTTTCCTTATCTTATATTTCCTTGTATTTATCTTAATAGTTTGTATTTATCTTTTCTTGTTTATAGTTTAAGGTTTATTTGTTTACCAAGTCTATGTAACTCTATATATATGTTACTTAGTAATACAAGTTCTTTACGGGATTTTCTCTAATCTAACATTATGTTCTTATCAAAACAGATAGAGGAAAAAAGAACTTTTAGGTCTTATTTCCTTTAGATATACTACCAAAATATGTTAATTCTCTCATTTTAAAAGCTTAGCAAAGTGTTGTATTGAATACAATATTGGTATATTTTTATATATTTAATGTGTTATTTTAAATTCTAAACTTTATTCAAGAAATTTGATTTGGCTTAGGTTCAACAAATATATGATTAGCATCTATAAAACAAGAATTTGATAGTGAAATATAAGTGCTAAGAAAAATAAATGAAGAAAGGTGTGTGATGGGGAGTAACATGAGGTTTCTCTTGTAGAAAATGAGTATAGATATAGAATAGCGAAGAAAAAAATTGGGAGTTTAAGGGAAAATCATATATAGGTAATATGTGGCATGAATAATTGATAAAGCTTTTTGACTTGCAAAATGCAATTACTTTTTTTTTTTTGCTTCAATTGAGGTGATGTTGAATGCTCTTTCTTTCTTGATGATAAGATTAAATTTATTTTTTAGATTTGAAAGGTAAAGTAACCATTGAAATATAAAACAAGGAATTGTCTTATTAGAATTTGCAAAATATGTAGCTCTTTTCTTTTAGTTTAATTATGTTCACTTCTTGTAGTTGATGTATTTGTGAATTTTGAATATTTATACTATTCATATAAAATATGTTAACTAAGGAAAAAACTAAGAAGGTCGATCACATTTTAGGATGCCCAAAACTATGAAAATTAATAACACATATTTTTTACCTAACAATGATTTGTATATTTTTAATATATGAGTTATCATAATTTGCGTCATTATTAAATATAATATTCGCATTGTTCACTTGTGTTTCAATAATTAATCATTTGATAAAAATCAAACCGAAAAGATGTGCATAAAAATAAATGTTAAAATATTAATATTTTAACATTTTTGTCTTGCCCCCATGTCAAAATCCTGGCTCTGTCCTTGATTTAGGGTGATACTTGGAGGTTCCCGGGATCTGGGGTCTCAGGTGATCTCCAACCTACATGTATAGATTATATATTTGGAGGGTCCATCATACATATACATGTGACGGTTGAGATCATTTCAGGACCTAGTCCCCAAGTATGACCCGTATTATCTACGGTTTAAATGGTTGTATATGTGTGTTGGAGATCACCCGAAATCCCAGATTCTGAAAATCCCCAAGTATGACCCGTATTACCTCCTGTTTAAATGGTTGTATATGTGGAGTGGAGATCATTCGAGCCTCACGGTCCAGAATTCTCCAAGTATGACTCATATCCTACTGTTTAAATGGTTGGTTACAAATGAAAGAAGATTGGTAGGTTAAGTACTTACAACTTTATTAAACGGCATGTTTGTCAACACTTGCATTACTAATTTGCTACTAGCATGACATTAGGGGTGATCGCGGTTCGGTTTTGCTGTTTTATTTATTAATTTTAAATCGAATTGCCAAGTGCGGTTTGGAGGAAATAAAACTTGAAATTGCGGTTTTGTAAATCAAAACCGACCATGCGATTCAGTGCGGTTCGGTGCGATTTGGCGGTTTTTCAAGTTATTTTACATTTTAAAACTAAATAAACAAACAATGTTAGTCATATCTTTTGTTAAACTAATTAATAAAAAAATAATGATAATTCATAACTAAAAAAATACTTGTCCGGGAAACATTTATCAAGATTAAACTCCATGAATTATTAAAAAAAACACTAGGGTCATTACATATTATTATATAAGAATATCATACATTTAGAATAAGAAAAAGTTCTAGTATATCACTATAAAATCTGTTTTACGCTGAGTATAAATATCATATGTACATATTTTACTATATATATATATAAATATATCAAATAAACACACACTCATATATAAGAAAATATCTTAATCTAACTTGTATGAAAAGTAGGAGAAATTTTGTTTATAAACAAGTAATACAAAAAATGACATGTTTTATTACAATTTGTGCACTAAACTCTACAAAAGGATATTGTAAAGTGTATTATAAGGTTATAAAACAATAGGTAATCTAAATCGACATTGCTATTATAAATAATTGTGATAGTTAAATAGCACAAATGTCATAAATATAATTTATAATACTTTTTTTTTGTCAAAACTCTTCAAGTGTCTATTATAATAAAAAATATAACACTAAAATATCATAAGATATTATCACTTTAAAAGTCTCAAACACAAATGTTGATTGAACATATTATTAATCATGTAAAAGATATAACTATATCAATTCAATAATAAATATTAAATAAAACTACAAATATGAATGACATTACGAGTAAAACTTATTAAAAGTTCAAATTAAAAAAGAAAAATAAAATACATATACATATATATATATTTAATGTATGTAGACGGTGGTGGTGCGGTTCGATTTTTCTAACATTAATTTTGAAACCAAACTGCATAAAACGATGAGATTTTCATTTAAATTTTAAACCACGGTTTGCTTAGAAAATTGACAAAAACGGTGCGGTTCGATTCGGTGTCGTGCTATCGGTTCGGACGATTTTTTAAAACGAATGCTCACCCCTACATGACATGAAGCTAGAAATTGACATATGATGTAATTTTAGCACCCCCATATTCCACTGTCTAAGGTGATACATGGTAGATTCGGAAGTCCAACTCCCGAACAAATATTCACCACAAACAATGTTAAAACATGTGGGGGGTTCAACAATATATATATATATATATATATATATATGTATTTAATTATATTTTAACACTTTATATAATGAATATTGTACGAAAGTTGAACTCCCGAATCCACCAAGTATCACTCCACTGTCAAATGTGAAATAAAGCTTGTGGGTACACAATTCAATCTCATCATGATGGTTCTACCAACTAAGAAATAAACTAATAAAGTCGTATCCAATTGGAATTGTTGTAAGTCGGTCAATAACAAAATATGATACGCTTAACTAAATTTGTAGATTCTAAAATAAAATGTTAATTCATTCACTTACTGAAATTCTTTTGTCATTGTTTATTAATTTATATTTGAATCGAAACCAAGCATATAATGCCCTAATTGGACGGACATGTCGTGTTAGATACTTTCTTTTCATGGAAAAAAGTGCAAGACGTATTGTTTTAGAGTAGTAGAGAAATTGTGTTCAAAATGTATTTGGATCAGTTTTTTTTCAGGTAAAAGAAAAAAAAAAGTGTAATGATGGACGACTTTTAAGTTTTAATTTTGATGTAATGTGATTTTTGTAAGAAATGTTTTTTCTTTTTTTAGTGAATAATTGGTATGAATGAGGTTTTGCTTTATAAAAAATCTAAACATTTTTAAGTCAAAATTATAGATTAAAGAATTAAATATAGGCAAATTAAATTTTATTATGCAGCTTGCTACCATTGGAGTCGCCGCCTCCGCAACTTCCGCCGTCGTCATTGGAATCACCGCCTTCGCCACAACCGCGGCCGTCGTTGGAATCGCCACCTTCGCCACAACCGCCGCTGTCGTTGGAATCGCCGTCGTCGCCACTACCCGCTGCCTTTGTTGGAATCGCCGCCTTCGAGACTACCGTCGTGGCTATCGGAATTGCCGCTCGATTCCGTTGAAAGGCATACTTCAATCGGTAAATATGAATCAGTACTCCACATAATCGACTTCTGTCAAGAATCAATCTAATGTTGGATTCCTGTTTTGAAACTTACTTTTCAGTGATTTCAGCGATTTTTCCATGGCAGAAGTTTCATTTTTGGATAACGGTAACTAATGGCTATAGAAGGTGAGCTCGCCGTTCTATTTCAATTTCATTTTAATTATTGTACTTTATTGTATCTCAAATTTCTGACAAAAGTTGAATTTGCATGCTGTTTAATTTATTGTATCTGAGATTTTCAGTTCATGTGGTGCCATGAGAAACTTCGATTTTCCGATCATGTGTTGCTGTGTAGTACGCTAGTATCTGTAAGTAAGAAATTTTATATGAGGTTGAAAGTGGTGTCAATTTAATTAATTATGCTATTTTTTCTGTAATTAATTAATCAATTGGAGGTGTGCAAGATGAATATTGTGGATGAGCTTTTGAGTTACCTATTGTGTTGTAGGTATTTAATTTCTTTTTATGAATTAAAAATCCACCCAAGGTAGTAAGCCTTGGTGTAATTAAGTTAATGGATGAAGTAGTATACATATATGCTCGTAGAAATTCAAAGGATGGTTGAATGTGTCTAGCTATGCCAGCAAATAAAATCTTCATTTATTTATGTACTATGGTTTTGGAATTTCCAATGAGAAGGTGCTAGTGATTGTGCCTAGCTTTGCATTCTGCCTGGACAAGTTTATCCAAAACTTCTAATGATCTTTTTGATTGATTGAAGGTAGTTTTTGGAGTAGGAATAGTTGTAATGGAATGAGTTAAGCCCAAGACTAAGGATCGAGTACTGTTTCTAACTTCTCTTGCATGGGATTTAGAGAAGATTAAGGTTATAATAATAAGAACAAGTAGTAGAAAGAAGTGAAATGTTGTTGACATGATCATAAGTTGTAAAAGTTTGTTAATTAATTTGGAAATGTGAAGATGATCATTCAACCCATCAATGTCAGTATGTTAAATGTTTTTTATGGATATTGAATTCAAAGTTTTTGCCTTTTTGTTTGTTGGTCATATGTGCCTGCAAAATATTATTATCTCAAATTAGATATGCCTGTCTTATGTTCTCTAGTTCATTGTTCAGCATTGGTTGAGCTTATTTAGTTCTAAGACGGGGGCATGTTTGTGTATATCACTTCAATTTGCAGTACTTGTTGTAGTTCTTGTTAACTAATCTCCAACCATTAACAATTTGTTTCCCTTATCAATTTTAAATAGTAAGTTAGTTGGTGGGAGGAATGGTTAGAAATCAATCTTAAGATATCTTTGCAATAGGTCAACTGTGCTTTTATCATCCTTCTACAAGTGCTTCTGTCTATTCTAAAGTTGAATGCTTAACAGATTAGAGAAACTAAATTTTGGTTGAAGGGTATAACTTTTGCCAAGGCTTTGACTAGGGAAGCTACTAGCTCTTGCAGGTAAAGCATCCAAAGAATCTTTAATTCACCTACAGTAGTTGTTGGTTCACCACTTAAAGTTAAAATTGTGTTGATATCAACTTAAAGTCTAAAGTTTCTTATCATTGACGTTTTCATTTATGTTTGTCTTCAGTCCTAATGGATACTCGTTTTATGTTGTGAACGTCTTCAAATAGGTAAATTTCAACGTGGCTTGTCTTTTTGCTAAATTGAAGAGAATCGAGCAAGAAACTCGCTTTGTGAAGATTTATTTCTGTCTTCTGTTAGCTTTTCTTACTTTGACAATTTTGACTTTTGTCTCATGATCTAAATTTCATTTTATTTTCAGGATATCGAATTTCAATACCCTTGTTGAGCTAAAAGGTAAAATCTTGATTATCATGTCTATTTGACGCATGTTTCATTTCTGAATGATAGAAAGCTACAAAAAGTTTAAGTTTAAGTTTATGCCTGCTCAGGTTAGAAAATGTGATCTTGGCCTCCTTGTATGGGCATAATTCGGATCCAGGTTGTCGTATGCCTTCTGTTGCGGAAGACAACTCCTCTGATGAATTACATACAAGTGAGTCCTGTACTATCAGTAATTAGTTATCTTATTTTCTTCTGACTAGCAGTATAAATATTTTCGTTTGAAGCTTTTAAATTTCATGGTCATTCTCATAATCTTATAACCTTAAACTTTTGAGATGTCATGGTATCGATCTAAAGTAGGAAATTTTGCCATGTTTAACCTGTTATATATGCAGTGAGTGGGCTACAAGCTCTGAGAAACATATGCGCATGCTAGTTCTTTTACTATTTAATGTAGTACAACTGTGCAGTATTACTTTAGTTGGACTGATTTAAATTTCTTGTGGCGTATAAAACTTCAAGTTACTAATCCCTAGGTTTCATTTGCAGGTTGGGACTTTGTAGTTGAAAAATAAGGTGCTTCAAATGATCGGGTTTTGTTAGCTCAAGTTTTTGCACGTCGGGACTTTGCCATCAATAAATCATATTGTGTTCTTTTTTTGTTTTTCCCTAGATATTTCAGCTAGTTTTGTGATAAATTGTATTTTCTTTAGTTTCCTATTAGATATTTCAGCCAACTTTGTGCTAGATTGTAATTTTTATGGTTTTCTATTAGTTAAATAAAAAATAGTTATTTCTTTGCCCCAAAATTTCTACTGCTTGTGCAAAATGAATGAGTGATATCATTATCATTTTAGCTTTCTTTAGTAATTTTTAGTTATATAGTTTTTCTAACTAAATTATATTAAAGAAATTTTTTTTAAAAAAGACTTTGGCAATGGCTAAACAGCCGTGGTGGATAAGTGTCTGTTTAGCCGTTATATAGAGGGGTCAAAATTGTGTTTTGGCCTTTTTACACAATGGCATTAAAGCTGTTGGTATAGGAGTTGCAAATACTTCTGCAATGGCTTTTAGCCATTGCGTAAATATTAGCAACCTTAGCAGGTACAACTGCTAATAAGGCGTTGTAAAGTGGTTGCGGATGACTATTAGTAGTGCTAATTGATTAAAGGCAACTGATTTTAGCCATTGTCAAAAAGCTTTTTTCTTGTAGTGTTGCGTCCTTCTCATATTAATATCATATGTTGATAGAGTGACGAATATAGGTTTTTAATTGTTGAACAAACTGTCTAATAAAAATTTTAAAAAATAGTTGAGAGCAACGACACTCAAATTCATTTTTTAGGGAAATTCGAGGATTCTTTTTAGAGAATATCAATGTGGCACTTTTTAAAAAATATATCTTTAAGAGTGATGGCATAAATACAAGTGATTATTTATACCGTTTCGTCATTTTTTTTTAATTTTAACAAGAAATGAATGACAAAAAAATCTACGAACCCGATTTTCAAATTTGGAAATGCAATGCTATCAAGCCCTAATTGTTGAGTGACCCTAATTAAATATAAAAAATAAATTCAATGAAACACAATTTCTTAAGATTGAACATGGCATGTAATGCAATCAAACCTAATTAGAGTGTCCCTAAATGAATCCTCTAGAAATTTGGAGCACAATAATTCTCCAAAGAATCAGGAACATTTTCCCAGCTGTTTGGCATATAAACAAGTGTAGAAAGCTCTCGCCCATTCTCAACATTTAGAGTAATTTTATACCAAATCGAGTAATTTTATATGAAATCGAGTCCATTGATATAATTTTGAATTCTGTGTCTCTATCACACAAATATATTTAGGGAACGTACACAATAGACAATACAAAACTGACTATGACTATTGCACTCGCTATATCATAATTTTTCCCCACATTTACCAAAACTGCTTTTCTTTCGTGTTCCTTTACAAACTATTTTCCTCCACCACGTAATTCCCAGTCAATTGGATTTCGGATTCGACAATATCTCCTTCACACTCACGCGTCCTTATTCAAAGCCCTCACCCATGACGTGTCCCCATCCCCTTACCTCACCGATGACGTCACTATTCCCCCACATTCCATAAATACTTCCTCAGTCCTCACCAATACATAATTATGGGAATATTACGCACCGACCATCACGTATTTTATGATTTACCAAACGCCCCCTCAATTTTGAAAATTACCAATACACCCCTCAAAAAGTCTATTTATAAAATTTACAAGGTCAATATTATAAAAATATTTATACATTCAGAAGATTGATCAAAAAAAATTTATATATCTAGAAGGTATAATTGTAAAAATACCTTAACACGATTAGTACTTTATTTAATTTCCAAAAACAAAAACAAATTTTTTTTTTTTGATAATTACGCAATAAATGAGTGGTCGGTGTATAACTTAGTAGACCTACCCTTATATATATACCTCCGTTCCACTAATAATAAAATCACATTTAACCCTTTCATTAAACTTCCAACATTCATTCTTTCCAACAACCAAAAACTTGCGAGAAAATGGCAGTGAAGGCATTAGGGTGGGCCGCCAGGGACACATCGGGAACTCTCTCCCCATTCAGCTTCTCCCGACGCGCCACCGCCGACCGCGACGTGCAGTTCAAAGTCCTCTACTGCGGCATCTGCCATTCGGATCTCCACAGCATCAAAAACGAATGGGGCAACACCCAGTACCCGATCGTCCCGGGTCACGAGGTCGTCGGCGTCGTAACCCAAGTCGGATCCAACGTAACCAAATTCAAACCGGGCGATAAAGTCGGCGTCGGATGTATGGTAAATTCCTGCCGTAAATGCGACCAATGCGCTAACGATCTCGAAAATTACTGCCCTAAACCGATTTTTACTTACAACAGCGTTCTGCCAGACGGAACCCTAACTTACGGCGGCTACTCCGATATCATGGTGGCGGACGAAGATTTCATTATCCGGTGGCCGGAGAATTTTCCTCAAGATCTCGGCGCGCCGCTATTGTGCGCCGGTATCACGACTTACAGCCCGTTGCGACATTTCGGGCTCGATAAGCCGGGCCTCCACGTCGGCGTGGTGGGCCTCGGCGGGCTCGGCCACGTGGCGGTTAAATTCGCGAAGGCTTTCGGTACGAAAGTGACGGTTATAAGTACGTCCGTTGGTAAGAAGAAGGAGGCGCTGGAAAGCCTAGGCGCCGACGCGTTTTTGGTGAGCCGCGAGCCGAAGGAATTGGAGGCGGCGGCGGGGAGTTTGGATGGTATTATTGATACTGTATCGGCGATGCATCCGCTTCCGCCGCTGTTGGCGCTGTTGAAGCCGCATGGGAAACTGATTGTGGTCGGCGCGCCGGAGAAGCCGCTTGAGCTGCCGGTGTTCCCTCTGATCTCGGCGCGGCGGACGGTGGCGGGGAGTATGATTGGCGGTATTAAAGAGACACAGGAGATGATTGATTTCGCGGCGAAGCATAACATATTGCCGGACGTGGAGATGATTTCGATGGATTACGTGAACACGGCGATGGAGAGGCTGTTGAAAGCGGATGTGAAGTATCGGTTTGTGATCGACGTTGGGAAGTCGTTGAAATCGGAGTGAGTGAACTCGGTTTGACTCGGTGTGGTCCTGGATTTTGGTTGGTTTATTATTGTTTGATTTGGTGGTATTGTAATTGAATTATTCTGGATTTTGTGTTTTTTGTTGAATAAATCACTGCCATTGGTGATACTGTTTTAGGTTCTATGTTCTGATTATGCTGAAATTTGTTCTTATATTTGTAGTAATTCAAGCTATTGGTAGTTCTAAGCAATGTTTTGAAATTTGATCATTTGGTTGAATCGGACATTTTATTGGGTCATAACGCGAGAAGATTATTGGAAGATATGATAATATAACAAATGATAGAGCGTGAATATTGCAATATCTACGTCAAAACAAATTCCATATTGTATATCCCCACATCAAAACAAATACCATATAGAGGTATACAGTAATCTACTCGTCAGGAGATAACTTGGCGTTTTTGAAAAATTGAAAGAGACAAAAGATTATAACACAATACAAGATATATCTTTTGAGTACGATAAACAATGGAAGAACTCAACAATGTGACGTAGAATACCTTTTGGAAGATTAAACTAACTTGACATATGATCTTTTAAGTTTGATGAAAAAACAAAAGACCCAAGACTATAACTTATAATATATCTTTAGAGATCAATCATACTTGATTAATGAATATGTGCATGTTAATTGTTATGTCGCAAAAACAACAATCAAATTTCTTCCTTGTCTCATAGTATCTGTTTATTCGTGGTAATTGTCCTCTCATGGTGTTCTATTCTTGTCCTCACATCAATATGCGTGATTTAGCTCACTTTTGGTCGGCAAAGACGAACCAAATCCTACGACTCAAATGGGTCAAACTCGGACAATCAATCAAACCAGATTATAGACTGGACTTGACGAAGTCAAGCTGCCTACGTATCTAATTGAATAGGATATATCAAGTCTCAATGTAGTTCAAAGTAATATGTTATAATACACGTGTTTGCTTCGTAGATTATGAGGCCAAACCCCCTAAATATATAACTTTAAATGTAATATATGAAGTAAAATTATATGGCTTTGAGAGAGAATTTATTGCTGGTCCTCCCCATAAATGGACATAATTTATAAGGGATGGGATAGTCACTATTCATGATGTGACATTTGGGTCAACTGGGCCTGCACATATGTTGAAATACTATTGGACCTTTGGTATATGAGTTGTCGGGTCGGTGATCAGGGTCGGGTTACGTTTTTCCAGATATTTATGGTAAATTAATAAAATAATTGCCAGACACAATTGTTGACCATTGACCATTAAATAGTAGAGAGTACACACATTTATACTCATCATTTAGTCCCCCAGTCTGTAGGTCACGACGCGTGGCCATCGTGCCTATGGACTGTAGTACCAGCCATTGAGTGATAATCATCTCGTAGAGTGCACTTCGACTCACCTTTCGAGGTAACTGATGTGATATTTATCATAACAGAGACCCATAATTGACTCATGCACTGCTGGCAAATGGTGCCACTTGCTAGTCGGTTTATGGCACGTATCACCACGCGCCTTTATTGCTGGTAACTACCCACGTATTTTAATATTATTTATTATGAGATAGTGGGGTAAATGAATAGTCATGTAATCCTAGCCACTTATTTCAAACTAGTAGTTGATATCATCCATTCGATTGGTTAGGGTTAATTTATTTTAACTTTTGATATTCCCGCCCAATTAAATCTATAAATAGGGAAAAACTTGGCCCATTTTTACTTTTTACTCCTTCGCTTTTTCAGAGAGAGCTTTCGAGAGAAGAAGAGAGAAAGGAAGAACTTTGCCTTTGATCTTGATCTACATCGTCTAGTTTTCAAGAAATTCCTGAGTTTTATAGATTTTTGGGAATTTTAAGGGAGATTTTGCTTTTAGCTTCAGAGAAGGAGGAGGAAGAAGCGCAGTATAAGGTGCAGTTGTTGGCGTACGCAAACTAGGGCTATCCACCCCTTTTATCATCCCCCAATCTTCTCGCAAGAGTCCATTTCTAGTTATTTTCTATTCTTCGCATTTATCTGTGTCTATCTTTAGAATCTTGTAGTGGTTGACTGTGTTTTGCTGCTTCGTATTTATGTTGGCTTCGTATCGCTTTTGTTTTTTTGTTGCTCTTGCATCATGGTCCGTGCAACCTCTAGGACTAGTTCTGATGAGTCCCTTGGGTCGTTAGCCGGGGAACAGAAAGTAGAGCGGTTAGATTCACTGTCTAGGACTGTCGATGACGACGAGCTAGAAATAGATGAGTACGAGGCCTAAAACAACGAGGAAAATCTCAACGAGGTAGAAGGTGAGGATAGAGGGTCTAATCACGAAGGCGATCAGGATGAAGAGGGTGATGACGAAGAGGAGTCAGAGGGTGAGGTGGAACGTAGAGTACCTCGTGTATATCATTCTTGGAGTGATATGCGATCCACCTTAACCCCTAGGATGATTCCGGAGATACGAGAGAGATATTACATATCCAAGGAGTACGATATAAAAATTCCCGGCCCAACACATTGTATAGATACCCCTCCCGCTGGCTATCGAACCTTCCACCTCGCTCACTTACAAGCTGGAGTGAGATTTCCTGTTCACCCTACCACAGTTCGAGTTTTGTCTAGATTAGGGTTATGTCCAACCCAACTCTTGCCCAATTCCTACATGCACATTAATGCCTTTATTATCCTCATGCATCATTGGGGTGCCACGGCCTCGTTAGCCCATTTTATGGAGACCTTTAAGTTCAATAGATTAGGCACCGTGGACGAGGGATTTTTCTATATTTCCCCTCGTAACCTTCAAGGCGTGGAAAAATAAGTATTTTTACATAGCGCAACCTAAATTTAAGAAGTGGAGAGTGCCTAGTGAGTGGAGGTTAGATTTACCTCGTCCTGAGGATGTGGGCGAGGTGATATGGGGTCAACGCTTTATTGAGGAACATTTTCGGCATTTGTATAATGCTGATTTTCTCCTCACCAAAGGAGTATTGGTTCGGTGCCAGATAAGTCCTGCTCCCATTGAATCAGCTAGAGTGGGTAAGCATCGTACTTAATCCGGTTCGTACTCTTTTAATTTTATTTTCTTTCGTTATATTTATTTTTATTTTGTTTCATCTTTCAGGTATGGCTAAAAAGGCAGCTCGCATGGAGAGAAACTTAGCGAAGCAGGTTGTAGGAAGGAATAGGTGGGGAGTCGCTACTGCTGCTGCAAGGTCACAACCTCGTGCTCGGGCTTCCACCGGAGATACATCCGACCCTTCCAACCTGACGAGCCAATATACAATGTTCTACCACTGAATGAGGTAGGGCCCATTTCGGGATAGGTGGTGGAAATATCTGAGGGTTCGCGTATGAAGCCTTTCTCTCCAGTGGGTTCGGTGGCAACTGAGCTAAGAAAAAAGAGGAGGTTCAATCATTCTGGCTACAGCCCTGAGCCTGGTTTCACTTTCCTTGGAGAGCTTCATGAGACTTCTGTTGCTCGTCTGGTAGAAAAATTTGAGGGCATGTGGCTGAAAGACAGAGCCGAGGCCATAGGAGGTCGCGACCGCCCATTCCTAAATCGATCCAAGCCTGCCATTGTTCTGTATTGGAGGTTTTATGATGATAGCTTCATCTTAGAAGTATGGGGGTCATTAATGGCGTTCGAACTAGTACAAGGCATTGTCTTGCCGAAAGACAAGGCCAGCTTCTCAAGCCTTCCCCACACCATCATAGAATAGTAAGTCTTTGAGGCCACTGTGAAAGTAGCCACTTCGAACTTTCTTTCCTTCCTTTTCTAGTCTTTCTAACCAGATTATTTATAACATTGGCTTCATTTCTTAGTAGATTGCCCTTTGCTTACACCATCTTTCAGTTGGTGTCTCCAATTGGCGTCATCAGAAGCAGACCTCTGACGCCGAATCTAGAGAACAGAGGCTCAAGATAGAAAGCGAATTAAAAGAGGCTCGCCTCGTAGCTTCCGAGGCCACTGAATTCCTTAACAGTGGAAAAGCCAAGCTGGAGAAGGAGTTAGATGCTCGCACTTTCGAGGCTAACTCTCTAAGAGAACAGATGAAGGAGCTCCACTCCGACCTTCAGGAGCTGCAAGTCAGTCTGCCAGGTGCTAAGTAGAAGGAGTTCCAATCTGGCGTGGCTGAGGGTCAAGTGAGGTTCATGGCTTCGGAAGAGTACTAGGAGATCCTCCATGAGACTCGTTTTGAAGAGGCCAGGGATTTCAAGAGCTCCATTGCCTTCGAAAGGTTGGTTGAAGAGAAGGAATCAGACTTCCTCTTCGACGGATTTGTAAAGGCTCTGGATTATTTGAAGAAGGAGAAAATTCTGCCTGAGGATTTTGACAACGAGGGGTTTGCTCAGAAATTTGTCACAGCTCCGCCCTCGAGACTCATGTGCCGAACCTAGCCCACCAGCTATCTCTTTTCCAGAGTTTGATCCCCTGGGTCTGGACACGGATGAGGAGAATGTCAACGAGGCGGCTCAGCCTCGGTTGTTGAGAACACATGATTTAAAAAAAAATGTAATGTCTGTAAATTTTGGAACACTTGGTTCGTAAATTCTGTGTTTTACCTTTTATGAATGTTATTCCCCGTATCTAATTTTTAGAACATTTGGTCTGCATTTTTATAGATTATCGAAGTTAATATTACTTGAGCTATAACTTTCTCTTCGTTGTAATATTTTAGTTTTATTTAAAGTAAGTCTTTTTATAAATGACATTTTACATTGTGTTTTGTGTTCGTAAGTTTATATAACGAAGCAACACATTAAGGTAAAATATATCATCACTCCAAAATGTATATGTATTCCATTAGAAGCAAAAGATGTACACATATACACAAAATATGAGTCCCCCAATACAAAAAGAAGGGTAGACTCTAACGAATTCTATGCATAGAACCTTCGTAGGTTCTGAATATTACAAGGATGAGGCAGATCATTCCCGTCCAGATCTTGTAACCTATAAGTTCCTTTTTTTGTTAACTTGATGACCTTAAAAGGTCCTTCCCAGTTCGGGTTGAGTTTTCCTACATGCCTCGACACCTCTACTTTTTTCAGTATGAGATCCCTGACTTGGAGGCTTCGCAGTTTTACCTTTTTGTTAAAAGCCCTTGCCATTGTCTCTTTTTGAATTAGAATTTTGGCATAGGCTCTATCCCTTAACACTTCAACAACATCCAGTTCGTATGCCCTTGCTGCCACATTCTCCTTGGGATCATAGGATCGTACTCGATGCGACATCATTCCAATTTCGGCCGGAATCACTGCTTCCGAACCATACACAAGACCGAAAGGGAATTCACCCGTCGAGGTCCTTGGTGTCGTACGATATGTCCATAACGTTCCAGGCAATTCTTCAACCCAGTTACCTCACTTTCCTTCGATCATAGTCTTGAGATGTTGAAGAATTATCCTGTTCGCCACCTCGGTTTGTTCATTTGCTTGGGGATTGCCTATCGCCGTGAAGTTCTGTTGGATTTTCAACTCCTCACACCATTTTACCACATTTTTACTGTTGAATTGGGTCTCATTATCTGAAATTAAGACACGAGGAATCCCAAATCTGCATGCGGTATTTTTCCACACAAACTTCATTACTTCATGGTCTGTTATTTTATCCACTGCCTCGGCCTCGATCCATTTCATAAAATATTCCACTGCCACAATAATGAATTTTCTTTGCCCCGTGGCAGGAGGAAAATGACCCAATATATCTATCCCCCACTGATCAAATGGATAAGCAACCTTAATTGGTTCCATTTTAGTAGCTGGACGATGCAACACATTCGAGTTCATCTGACATTCCTTGCATCTTTTAGCAAACTCATAGGCATCTTTTACCAATGTCGGCCAATAATATCGTTACCTTAATATCTTTTGGGCTAACGCTCGACCTCCAGAATGATTTCTACAACTTCTCTCGTGGATCTCTCTCATAACATACTTTGCTTCTGTAGGAGTGAGGCATCGCAACAGTGGGCCAGCTGAGGATCGTTTATAGAGCTCCTCGTCAACTATTGTAAATTTTGAAGCTCTGTACACGATCCTATGGGCCATGTTACAATTCTCAGGCAATTCTCCTTTCATCAAATACATCTTAATCTCGTCCTTCCAGCTCGCTTCGTCAACTGTGACCATTACCTCAGTAGCTTCGTTTGAAGAAACCTTTGATTTTTCAGATACCAATAGCGTTACTGTTCTACTCTTTACCCCAGTAATCAGGTTTGCAAATTTTGAAAGAGCATCGGCTCGTTCATTTTCTCCTCGTGGAATCTGATATATATTTACTTTTTCAAATCCACCTATCAACTCCTTCACTTTTTGCAAACACAAAACAAGGCTTCTCTCTTTCGTCTCATACGATCCTGCAATCTGGTTCGCTACAAGCTGAGAGTCCATATAGGAATTCAAGATTTTCACGTTCATGGTCTTTGCCATCTCTAATCCCGCCACAAGTGTTTCATATTCAGCTTCATTATTAGTTACATCAAAATTTAGCTTGATGGCAAATTCATGATCATTGCCTGCATTAATTTTTACAAATTATTTTTAAATAAATGGCAGTTTTCAATAGCATTGGCCTCGTGTTAAAATCGAAGCAAACTTATATCAACAAAGTGCATTTTTATGCGATATGATTTATGCAAATGGCAATTGTACCTTCCGGATCTCGTAACCATACACCTATGCCACCATTCTGGATCATGGACGAACCATCTACATGGAGCATCCATGGGCCAGAAGTAGCATTATTAGGTTTGTGGTTTACCGCTATCTCAACAATAAAGTCTGCCAGTGCCTGTGCTTTTACAGCAGTTCGTGGCTTATAGTCAATGGAAAATTCACTGAGTTCAATAGCCCATTTCACGAGGCATCCTGAAATATCAGGTTTAGTTAAAATTTGCCTCAATGATTGATCTATAAGTACCACAATATTATGTGATTGAAAGTAGGGTCGCAACTTACGAGCTGCAGTTATCAGAGACAGTGCCCATTTTTTAATTTTTGTGTAGTTTTTCTCAGGTCCCTGCATTGTTTGGCTGATGTAATAAACAGGCTTTTGATTTTCTTCCTATTCACGAAGCAAAAGAGCACTCACTACCTCGTCGGATACAACTAAGTATAACATAAGAGGTTTTCCAACAACTGGCTTCGTTAATAACGGAGCAGATGTCAGATACTTTTTGAGTTCTTGGAATGCCTTTTCACATCTTCTGTCCATTTAATTTTTTTTACCTTTTTCAGGATTTTGAAGAAATGTAGACCACGATCTGTGGATCTCGATATGAACCTGCTGAGACTGGCCATTCTTTCAGTTAACTTCTAGACATCCTTTACTGATTTTGGAGATTGCATCTCTACTACTGCCTTTATGTTTTTCGGATTTGCCTCGATGCCTCGTTCTGTAACCATAAAGCCCAAAAATTTTCTACCTCTCACTCTAAAGGTACACTTCTTCGAATTCAGCTTTATACCATATTCACTCATAATCTGGAAAGCAGTTCGTAGATGATCCAAGTGATCACATTCCTCCACACTCTTCACCAACATATCATCAACATAGGCCTCCATGGTCTTCCCTATTTCTCGTTTGAACATTGTATTCACCAATCTCTGATATGTTGCTCCTGAATTCCTCAACCCAAATGCATCACATTGTAGCAGTATACCCCCTTAGCAGTGACAAACGAAGTCTTATCTCTATCTTCTGCTGCCATCATGATCTGATTGAAACCTTGATAAGCATCTATCATGCTTAAAAGAGCACACTCTGCCGTTGAGTCGACGAGGAGATCAATACGAGGTAGCGGGTATGGATCAAGAGGACATGCTTTGTTCAAATATGTGAAGTCCACACACATATGCCATTGACCTCCTGACTTCGGTACAAGCACCACATTTGCTAACCAGTCCGTAAACTGAATCTCTTGAATATAATTCACCTCAAGTAACTTATTCACCTCCGCCTCTATGATAGCATTTCTCTTTGGCCCAAAATTCCTGCACTTCTGCTTTATCGATTTTGCCTTCGGGTCTAAGTCCAAACGATGCACTATCACCTCGGGGTCAATTCCTCAATGATGGCTAGAGAATAAAAAGAGCAGGACTCAAAACTGGCATTTATAGAATGAGGCTCTATACCCGGAGTGGCATATTTAAATACTGCTTGGGGTCAATTCCTTCGGGTCTAAGTCCAAACGATGCACTATCACCTCGGGGTCAATTCCTCAGTGATGGCTAGAGAATAAAGAGAGCAGGACTTAAAACTGGCGTTTAGAAAACGAGGCTCTATACCCGGAGTGACAGATTTAAATACTGCTTGCACAAGTCCTATACTAGACTCTGGTAAAAAGGAAACAATTGAACAATCAAAAGTGCAAACTCCTATTGCTTCAAGTCAACCCACCACCTTTGGGGTTAAAGAGGGAGAGATTAACCTTAGGTCACAGACAGACACTTCTAAGGTTAATACTAATGAGATTAATTTACCATGGCAGGTATACCAGCGATCATGGGAGAAACTAGTTTCAAGAAAGAGGATAAATCCAGGCAAGTCCTTGGTTGAAACAATAGGGAGATATTCCAGAGTTTGGATGCTCAAGGGGTCAAACCCAGAAGAGGTCCGAGAATGGTATGATTTTGGGGCACTTGCCTCAATCCATACTAAGTCACCAAGTTTTCCAAAAATCTCTAAACTTCCGGAATGGATTAGTGCAGCTGTGTACGACTCATGGTAGAACAATCCACATCTGAAAAGAGGCAAAATTGTGGAGCTAAAATTCAATTTAGCATCTCCAGAAATCATCGAAAAAGGGTCTCATCCGCCTTTTTATTTTATCAAATTACAGAGACCAAACATGGCGGCCTATAATCGAGTAAAGGTCGAAAAAGAAGAAGCACCTTTGGTAATCTCTATCAGCGAAGATGAGATTTCTACCCGAAGGGCTTGGGGGTTTTGGGTTTATCTCACTGAGATGGACAAAGTATCCATTTAAAAAAATTTCACATAAAATAAGTGGATCATTCTTACTCAATTCTGTGACAGGAAAGAGTACAGAATTTGTAGAGAAATTGTTCAAACAGAAACAGATGCTTATCGCGACGAACAAGCTACCGTCAACAAAGAACACAAGAAACAAGGCATGCAATATGATGTATGTAGATCAATGGAATAATCATGTATGTCCTAGTTGCAAAACACAAGAAAAACTCTTGTTTGGCACAAGAATAAGGGTTACAAAGAAGAAACCCGAGCCCAAACAGGACAAGGGTAAAAGACCAGCATACCTGAATGGTTTTCACAGACCTCGGTGAAAATTACAAGATGTTGTAAAAAATAGAAACGAGTCTAATTTAGACTCAATTAGTTTACAATTTTAAACAAAATATAATAATTAGTTTAAAAATGTAATTTGAAAAATTTGACCCGTCAAAGGACACAATTGTAATTTATAGGAGACTGACGGAAGCCATAACGTCAGAAAGCAATAATCAAAAGCGGACAAATAGCCGACAAAACTAAAAGCCACTTTTGACAAAAAAAAAACAGGTTAAATGTCGTGATAAAACTACAGTAACCGGCAAACTGATAAAAGTGCTGACGTAGGGAGGCTGAACAAAAGTAAAAAAACAGCCGACAAAGCACTGTGTGACAATTGTGGATAAGGATAGATGCTGACGCACGCAATGACGTCAGTAATAATTAAATTTGAAATCCGCAGCTGAAGTCCAAAGGATGGCCTATTAAAGGTAAAGGCAGAAGCAGAAGAAAGGGATCGATCATTCCCCTCATACTCTTTAACAATTCAAGAATCCAGAAAGAAAAAATATTGTAAAATAGTTTTAATTTTCATTCTGAAGTGTAGGGGGATTTTCCCAAAAATGGATAGCCATCTCTCATACATGAGAGGCTAAATAGTTTTCTCCTCCAATAGCGAAATAGAATATATCTATGTAATAATAAATTTATTTCATCGATAAAGTTCAAGGCTTTTGTTCAACCTCTGTCTATCCAAGTCTATTAAATCTTTATTCTGTAGTACCTTCTACACCCAAAGGTAGAAAACGAATTTGAGTTGTGTTGTGTATTGCTGAAAGAGCTTAGTGCCTACGAACCATCGGTTGTGTGGTTGGATTTATCCATAAAAATGAGGACTCGAAATACACGGTGATAAGGCGGTCAACCAAAGGTATTACAGTATGAAATTTTAATATTTTTCGGAAGCATGTTGGGCCTAAACTATTCGTAGAACTATTTTGTTATTATCCAATTTATGCTAGGACCTAATTTGCTAATATCATTGATAAAGGACCAGACTCGCCATCATTTAGGAAGATACAGGACTATAATTGCCACTTCCTAGAGATAGAGGACCAATTTTGCCAGACCTTTATAGTTACAGGACTGATTTTGCAATTTTCTCATCTTGTTACCTTGTTTGATAGGTTAGGTTTTCTCATATTCTTGTACCTCTATATATATGTTTAATATCAATACAATAAACTTATTGTTATTTTACCAATCTAACATGGTATCGGCTTAACTTAGGGAATCCATAATTTTTTTTTTAACATTGTTTAGTTTTTCATTTTTTGGTTTTTATTTCTTGTCAAAATGCTTTATTACCTCTTTGTCATGCTTGTCAACTTGGGAAACATCGTCGGTTACCGTTTTCTAGCTCTACTTCTAGTACTAGTCATATTTTTGATATTATACGCTCGGATCTATGGACTTCTCCGTTAGTTAGTGCAAATGGTTATAAATATTATGTTATTTTTTTGGAAGATTTTTCTCAGTTTCTATGAGTTTGTCCCCTTCGTTCCAAATCTGATGTTTTTAATATTTTTCTAAATTTTTGTGCTTATGTTAAAAATCAATTTAATACTGAAATTAAATTCTTTCAATGTGATCATGGTCTTGAGTTTGATAATAATAATTTTCACAATCTTCTTAACTCTCTCGGCATTACTTTTCATTTTTCTTGCCCTCATACTTCCCAACAAAACGGCAAAGCCGAGCTCATGCTCCAATCCAATAATAACATAATTCACACTCTTCTCTTTCACGCTCATCTTCCTCCGATCTTTTGGATCGAGACTATGCACATGGCGACACATCTTCTCAATCTTATCCCCACCACCACTCTTTCCTAGCGTACTCCATTTGAAATTTTGTATAACTCTTTTCCCGATTACTCCCATCTCCACATTTTTGGCTGTCTATGTTATCCCGATATCTTTGCCACTACTCCCCACAAACTCACTCCTTGTTCCTCTGTATGTGTCTTTTTAGGCTTTCATGCTAGCCACTGTGGCTATCTTTGCCTTGATCTTTCTACAAATAAAATTATTATTTCCCGTCATGTTGTTTTTGATGAATCCGTTTTTTCCTTCTCCACACTTCGTACCTCAGCTCCGCCACCCAATTATTCCTTTCTTGAGCCACACGAAGACCCCCAGCCCTGACTTCTTCCTCATGTAATAAAATCTTATCAAACCCCTGCCCCCGCTACAACCAACCCGTTGTCCCCTCCTCCTTCCGCACAACCTCGTACTATCGACACGCCGCCGCTTCATCCCATGATCACGAGCTCCAAATCTGGCGTTGTACACCCCCGTACTATTTTGGCCCCATTCTGAAAATTCAGAATCTGCAAAATAAGGATGTAATTGAGTTGAGCCAATCAGTTGGTTATTGTTCAAATTTGATTGAAATATTAGCGAGCCTTAGAATTTGTATTTGAACTTGGTTTGTTTCTTAATTGACAGAGGTTAGAAGAGCTTTAATCGAGACGAACACGAGTCGAGTTCGAGTACTTTGGTTTTTTTTTGCAATATGCTATCATTTTTTATTAATCTGAGCCGAGTTTCAAACTCTTTCTAACACAAAAAGTCATTCAAACTTGTTTTGATGTGTTAAATGAATCGAGCTCAAATGAGTTTTTATTATTTATTTTTACTAGTCCAGCCAAGCTCGAACTGAGTTTCAAAACTTATCAAACACATAAATGTGTTCAAACTTGCCTTGATATGTAAATCGAATTGAGCTCAAATGAGTTTTTATAATTTTTTATTAATCGAGCCAAGTTTTAAAATTTATTAAACACATAAAGTTGTTCAAACTTACTTTGATATGTTGATTGAATCGAGTTCAAATGAACTTTTAGCGGTCGATCTCAAATAGAGTGGCTTGGTTCGCCTTAAATGCCTAATTCTAAATCCGAGAATAGTCAAATTTCGAACTTTGAGGATAAAAAACTCTATATCTCAGTGTTTGACAAAGTTGGAGAAACACTTTACGATAATCGAAATGTCCACAAGCATGCTTCATACATGCTCCAGAATGGAAATGAAAGACTAGTCCATCTACCATTTGCTATAACACAAGCGCATTGTGATGTGTGGGGAAGCAACAAGTTCATGTGCACATCACATATCTTAAGGAGCAGATTAGGCTGGAATTGTATTCTTTTTCCTGGACATTTTTGCCCCGCCGATTATCCTTTTCTTGCCAGAATTTGGTCGAGGGTGCCAAGCGCCAAACTAATTACAATTTCAGGGTGGTTACCGCAATTTTTGTAATTCTAGGGTGGAGACCGCAAACTAGCCTATTCTTCGGGTGCAACATGCAAATTACTCGCAATTAAAATAATTCAACATTCCCACAAAATAGCATTAATCTTAAGGTGAACTTCGGGAACCAAACACTGCTTTGCTATATAAATATTTTTTGAAAAGGCATAACATAAATTATGGTGAACTATAGATAAATTTGGAAAAATTCGTATTACCGGCAGAGTGTTAGACTGTTAGTGTCTAATGTGCATAGCTAAAGAATTCATGACTTAGAATAAATATTAGATATATTAAACCGTCATAAATTAAATTTCAAAAAACCCTATTTTGCATCATACAATTTATTGCAAAAACATGTGATCACATATATAGAGAAGAAATTTGATTACACACACACACACACACACATATATATATATATGTATTTATGTTAAATAAATATGAGTGTACACTTAATTGATGACGAAAAGGAAGAAAAGTATTGCAATGATGAAAATAACTGTTTATTCGTTTGAATTATATTAATTTAAGGGATCAATTACCATACAAAAATGAAATGAAAATATTTATAGAATACAACTCAATATTCATGAAATTGATTTATCTTTGCATGTTGTAATTTTCTCTATATTGAGGTGATGAATTTAATTACATAAGATGAAAAATATGTGCTTGAAATGATATAGTGGAAAAATACAAAAGTTCAGAGAAACAAATGCACATATAAGTTAAAGATAATAATGACAAAGAAATAAAATGACTCGGTACATGTCAAATAAATTAGATTTAGTACATCAGTATTTCAAAAAAAGAAACAATTTGAAAAGAAAAGGGATGATGGATTAACACCCAACATACTAAAATAAATAAAATATTTATGCCATTTGTAGAATTTCCTTTGAAATGCGTTTAAAATTTATTCAAAAAAAGATAAAACTCAAGAAATCAAAGAATATGGATTCACTCATTCCATGTCTTTGTTTAAAGGGGAAAAAAAGGACTTTTACGAGTTAAAAATGTAGACCCACATGTATAAAATCAAATTAAAAATTTTTGTACGACAACAAAACTTCAAAGCAAGAATTGGCAAATGAGTTTTGGATATATAATATAACTTTCGCAATATATTTTATCAAACTAATTAAATTATTAATTAAAATATAACAAATTGATTGAACAAATAAATTAAATGAAACAATCATTGTACTCAACAAATTGATTCATACCAAATTCTTCAAAACCCAAGAAAAAAATGTAAGAATTAATGAAGAAATAATGAGAAACAATATAATTAATAAATATTAAACAAATTGAGGGCATGGTTCAAAATTTCTTTTCTTTTCCACCGAAACATCCGAAAAGTTTCTGTTTTTCAACTTACGGAAAAAAAATCACCATGTAGTTTCAAAATTACATTGTTTCCTAGGAAACTCTCAATGTTTCCAATGTTTCCATGGAAACTCTCAATGTTTTCATTGTTTCCATGTTCGTTTCCATGGAAACATTGAGAGTTTGGTAATTTCTTTTCAAAAAGATTTGTTCTATCGCAAAGACAACAGAGCTCTCAAATCTCTCAATGTAGGGAAAAAGATTAAAAAAAAAGAACAAGAACAAGAAATGAAGAGTAATAAATTTAACAATCAAACGAATATTTATTTCACCAAGAAGTGACTTTTTATCATGCGACTCAAGATGAAGATTACTGTATTATCCATTAAAGTAATTTTTTCATATAATTTGTAGATGAGTTTGAAACCATGGTATCAGCCATATTAACTGTTTATTTTTTTCACAACTAACACTTTTAGAATTTTTTATTTCACAATTTGAGTTACTAAAATTTTATCAATTATATGTTCTGTGAATGTTAAACTTCAATCAAACATTACCACTTTTCATTTTTTTCACAACATTTTTAGAATTTTTTATTTCATAATTTAAGTTACTAAAATAATATTGGTTATATGTTATGTGAATGTTAAACTTGAATCAAACGTTACCACTTTATTTATTAGTGTAATTTGATCGATTATTGATGTAGATGTATAAACATTTTACACAACTATTATTTTTTCCTAGTAAAAAAAGGAAGCAACCCTTCTTTACTTTTTTTTCCACTGTTTTTACCTTGTTTCTAACATTTTTCAAGTTTTTCATGATGTTTTCGAAATGTTTCCGATACGTTTCTTATATTTAAGAACTCGAAACTTATCATCGAAATGAAATTTTAATCTTTGATTGAGGGTGCAATGTTGCGACAGTAAATAAATAGAAAAACTAAATCACAAAGAAATTAAACTAAAAAGAGAAAATTATGCGTAAATATGGAATATAAATACTGTAGAAGACTAATTGAGGCATAAGCAAAGAAACAACATGTTTAAAATTAGTATTTTATCTTTTCGCCAAATAGTTCTTATATTGTTTGGATTATCTAAACTAAAACGTAATCGATAAAAGGGAATACCAGGATACATGTTCCTGGAGTGATTAATATTGATTTGTCAAGAATAATAATCACCAAAAGATTGAATTCATAGTATTAGAAAAAACATAAATGAATAATATGAATAATATATTTACTTCCAACCTACAACTCCACTATCCATGAACCATTATAGCCGTCACCTCTTGGTCCTCTTCACTGTTAGACTATATATCTTTTTATGTATTTATGTTAAGTTAGGTCTCTTATTATTATTTCCTTATTTTCATTATTTTTATACTTTTTATAAATACTGGTTTTGCTATCAATAATATCAAGGAGAATTATACCTTAACATATCAACCTAACCCTAAAATATCCTAGGCCTCCCTTTTCTTTTTTTCACCAAGCAGCCATCTTCATCGGCTCACGTAAGCTCCGATCAATTTATGCAAATAATTTTGTTCTCCAAGCAACTATCTTCATCAAGCAGCCATGTCCAGTTCATGCAAATAAGCTGCTAGTTGTTCTTCTTCAAATCAATCCCTCCTTTTATTTAAGTCGTCGTTTTCTCCTCGGCGCAATATTTTTCCGCATATAAGCCTTCAACAGCCCCCAATTCCTCTAAATTTCGGAATTTGGTGCCTTCGTGATTCACACGGCTACTCTCTCTCGGTTTGTTTTCCATTACTGTATTGTTTCTACCTTTTACTTTTTATCTCGTTGTTTCGTTAATTTTTTACGCTTTGTGTTTCGATTTTTCCCACCATGTCTGATTCTGAAATCACTGAAACCATCCACACCCCTGACCCCACTCCACTGAAACTTTCTCCTATTCATCCGGCTTTGGCCGCCGGCAATATTTATTTTTCCTTTGGTTTTAAGTTAACTGATGCTGATTCAAATTACAAACTTTGGCGCGGTATATTTTTGGATCTCTGTCGTAATTACTCTGTTTTTGAACACCTCACTGGTCAATCTAAACCCACCGATAATATTGATGCTCAATGATTTTCTTTGGATTTCACCATCAAACGATGGTTTTATTCTATTGTTGATATTAAACTTCTTAAAAATTTAAATTTGGAATATGCCACTTCTTATGATCTTTGGCATGAAATTAAAGCAAATTTTCTCAATAATAAACCTACTCGCTCATTAGAAATCAATGAACGATTTCGAAACTTTCAAAAAGGTTCCCTTTCTATTTCTCAATATTGTCAAGAGATGAAGTTTCTCGCTGATACTCTTCAATAACATTCACATGTTTGTAATCTTTTCTTGAGAAGCTTGAAAGGCTTCTCAAGTTTTTTATTTGAATGATATGATGAAGAGGATTAAGTTCGCTATTTAAGATGAAAAGAGATTAGGATATTTTTCATGAAAGGAAACTTCCGTATTATTTGTGTTATGAAATAAGTAAGGAAATTATTGAGCAACTTTCAAATTTTAAATCAAACGTATTCTAGAATCTAGACACAAATGGGGGCTGAAGACATGTGATTTCTAAAATGTACATTGTTGATAATTTTTGGTAGGTTTAGGAAACAAAGTTTCACCATAAATACAATTCATCCAATAAGAATTTTCATTGTATTAAAAAAAATTCAATATACTAGAAAATTAATTTGAGTCAAAATTGTTCATTAAAAGTCAAACATTCCCTTCAAATAATAATAGTATAAATATAGACTAGCGTAATACTCGTGCTACGCACAGAAAGGTGTCAAAATATTTGGTTTTACAAAATAAAATGATAATATTTGTTTAGATATGAATAACGTCCTTGGATAATTTAATTAAATAATAACTTAGACAATTCATAACTTTTTTTTGAAAAAAAATCGGTTTTATATATCATTTAATCGAAAGTTTACAACGCTTGGAACAATACAATTAATATCGACGCAAACGATATAGTAAGAACATCTGAAACACTAACTATCAAGTTCTTGAAAATAACAAATCTTAAGAACTCACAACCGATCACAAGAAAATTGTTGTGCAACTCCTATTCAAAGAGAGATAAAACTCTCATTCGAGAGAGAAAACAAACTCTCATACAAGAGAGAAAATAAAATACTGAGCAAAAAATCTAAAACGCTATATAAAAACTTATGCATCACCTGTCTTCATCTCATCAGATCTGTCTCTATCTCGTTAGATCCATAGCCGTCTCATCAGATTTGAAGATATGATGTACAAGTTGAAGAAGGGTACTCCAACCCAACCCGCTGACGATGGTGGTGGTAACAGTGGTGAAGAAGACGGCTGCTTCACCAAGCCATCACCAGCGGAGGAATATAGAAGAAAAAGAAGGCTAGAGTTTATAGAAAGCTGGGGAGAGACGAGTGAAAATTGATTAAGTTTGAAATATACTTAGACAATCCATAACTGAAAATAATATATATATATATACACACACACACATAGGGGTGTTCACAGATTGACCGGATCTGCCGTTTTCAATTTTTTTTTTTGGCAAAATTTCGATTTTTCGGTTCGGTTAACCAAAAACTGAAATTTTATATTTTTTAATTTTTTAAATTTTTTAATGTTTTATTAATTATATATATAATAAAAATCTTTAATAAATAACATCTTAAAATCATGATTAGTGGCACCACTTACCAGTCAAGTCAACAACTCAAATTAGAAAATAGAAAACCCCTCTTTCCCCCACATGACTTCTGCTTCAACTCAGCCACTTCTACCTCACTTCTGACTCCACCGTTCTGCCTCCACCGTCGGGCTTCTCTTCAATTCGCCTCCACCGCCAGACGTTGCGCGCCGACCGGCGACCACCACGGCACACATCGATCGTTTGATAGGTGTAATTCCTTTAATCCCTTTTCTATTTTCTTTGTATGTGTTTAATTTTCTTTGTATGGGTTTAAGTTATTTTGTATGAGTTTAAGTAATTTTGTTGATGGGTTTTGTGGAGAAACAAACCAAAAGATTGATTGGTAGGTGAAACCAAAGGTTGTTTGGTAGGTGAAACCAAGAGGTTGTTTGGTAGGTGAAACCAAAGGTTGTTTGGTAGGTGGAACCAAGAGTTGTTTGGTAGGTGAAACCAAGAGTTTTGGTAGGTGAAAATTACTCCTATAAATAGGAGTGAATTTCCTTCATTCTAAGCATCCCAAACCAAGAGAAAAACATAGAGAGCAAAGTGTGTGTAGTGTAGTGTATACTAGGGAAAACAATTTGTGGTAGATACAAATTGTGCTACACGGGAAACACTTGTGGGGTTTTTTCTTTCGGGGCAATACACTCTCAATCTCTTGTAATCGTTTTTCTTTCTCATATAAATAAAATCTCTCTAGCATAGGTCCGTGGACGTAGACAATTTGCCGAACCATGTAAATCGTTGTCTTGTTTTCTTGCTTTCTTTTACTTTTAAATTCGTTCATGCGCGTTGATTCGTAACAACTGGTATCAGAGCACGGGTTATAACGATCCGTGCGGAATCAATGGCGTCTGACGATAGAAAAGTGAATATAGACAAGTTCGATGGAAAAGATTTCGGATTCTGGCGAACACAGATGGAGGATTATCTGTACCAGAAGAAACTCCATCAACCATTGTCGGGGAAGAAGCCTGAAAAGATGTCAGACGAGGATTGGGAATTATTGGATAGGCAAGCACTAGGTGTTATTCGATTAACGTTATCAAGAAACGTAATGTTTAACATCCTAGATCAAACTACGACGGCGGGTTTGATGAAGGCGTTATCCAACATGTATGAGAAGCCATCTGCGTCGAATAAAGTCTACTTGATGAGACGTTTATTCAACTTGAAGATGACGGAGGGAGGATTGGTGACCATTCATATCAACAAGTTTAACGTGATCATCACTCAGTTGAGCTCAGTTGATATTAATTTTGAGGATGAGGTAAAGGCTTTAATTTTATTGTCTTCTTTGCCGGAAAGCTGGAGTGCGACGGTAACTGCTGTGAGTAGTTCGTCTGGCCAAAGAAAGTTGAAGCTTGAGGAGATTCGGGATCTGATTCTAAGCGAGGATATTCGCCGAAGAGAATCAGGAGAACTCACATCTGCTGCATTGAGTGCGGAAAGCAGAGGGAGAAGTGTTCAACGGGGTGGTCAGAAAGGCAAAGGTCAATCCAAGTCTAAGGGGCGAGGGAAGTCAAAACCGCGTAAGGGTGATGATTGCTGGGGCTGCGATAAGAAAGGCCACTTCAAGAGGGACTGTCCAGAAAAGACGGGACAAAATCACAACCGGGAACATCAACAAGCAAACGCAGCAACAGACGATGTCGGAGACGCTTTGGTTTGTTGTGTTGACAGTCCAGTTGACCAATGGGTACTGGACTCAGGTGCGTCGTTTCACGCTACTTCCTGTAAAAATTATCTTACAAATTATACTTCTGGAAGATTTGGAAAGGTATTTCTTGCAGATGATGAACCCTTAGAAATTATTGGTAAGGGAGATGTCACGATAACGACGGCACAGGGGATGCAGTTAAAACTGCAGAATGTCAGACATGTCCCGGGGCTGAGGAAGAATTTGATCTCAATGGGTCAAATTGATAGTGATGGTTACACCACAATGTTTGGTGGTGGTTCTTGGAAAATCACCAAAGGAAATTTGGTGGTGGCTCGTGGTAAAAAGTCGGGGACTTTGTACACCACAGAAATCAATAGGGACTCGTTAGCTGCAGTCGAGGCCACAGAAGACGTGCATCTATGGCATAGGCGACTTGGGCATATGAGTGAGAAGGGAATGAAAATCATGGCATCCAAGGGAAAGCTACCACTCTCAAACACGGTTGAATTGGATCTTTGTGAAGACTGTGTACTTGGGAAGCAGAAAAAGGTGAGCTTCTCCAAGACGGGAAGAGAACCGAAGGCAGAGAAATTGGAGCTTGTGCATACCGATGTATGGGGACCGGCACCCGTACAGTCGCTTGGAGGGTCGAGATACTATGTCACCTTCATTGATGATTCCACAAGAAAGGTATGGGTTTATTTTTTGAAAAATAAGTCTGATGTGTTTAATACCTTTAGGAAGTGGAAGGCAGAAGTCGAGAATGAAACGGGGCTGAAACTGAAGAGTCTGAGGTCCGACAATGGCGGGGAGTATGACAACCAAGAATTCAAAGTCTATTGTGCAGAGAATGGGATCAAGATGATCAAGACCATTCCAGGGACTCCGCAGCAGAATGGGATTGCTGAGCGGATGAATAGAACTTTGAATGAACGAGCTAGGAGCATGAGGCTTTATTCCGGGTTGCCAAAGATGTTTTGGGCTGATGCAGTAAGTACGGCAGCTTACCTTATCAACCGAGGACCTTCAGTACCGTTAGACTTCAAAATACCGTAAGAAGTTTGGTCTGGAAAGGAGGTAAATTTATCGTATTTGAAAATTTTCGGTTGTTTATCCTATGTCTTGCTAAGCTCTGATGATAGGGATAAGTTGGATCCAAAAGCACAGAAGTGCATTTTTATTGGTTATGGTGGAGATAGTTTTGGCTACCGGTTCTGGGATTACCAAAACAACAAAATCATAAGGCATAAAGATGTTACGTTCAACGAGAAGGTGCTTTACAAGGATAGACTTGGGGCAGAGACTGATGATAATAAAAAATCAAAGGCGATATTGGAAGAGATCACTGAGGATGAGGTTGCAGGAAATGGAGTTGAAAATAGGATTGAGGAAGATCCGGAGACTCCACAACCTACCTTGAGGAGATCGAGTAGAACTCCTAAACCAAACACGAGGTATTCCCCTTCCCTACACTATTTACTTTTGACAGATTCGGGAGAGCCGGAATCGTACAAAGAGGCAATGAGTGTAGGAGATTCTCTCAAGTGGGAGCTAGCCATGAAAGATGAGATGAGCTCGCTTGAGACAAATAAGACTTGGAGGTTGACCAAGTTACCGGAAGGGAAAAGAGCTTTGCAAAACAAGTGGATATTCCGGGTAAAAGATGAGCCAGATGGTAGTAAACGGTACAAGGCGAGGCTGGTAGTCAAAGGGTTCCAACAGAAGGAAGGGATTGACTACAGTGAGATATTTTCGCCGGTTGTCAAGTTAACTACTATAAGGATGGTTCTAAGCATTGTTGCTGCAGAGGATTTACATCTTGAACAATTAGATATAAAAACGGCATTCCTTCATGGGGATTTGGAGGAGGATATATACATGGCTCAACCGGAAGGTTTTTTGGTATGTAGAAAAGAAAACCTTGTATGCAAGCTAGAGAAAAGCTTGTATGGTTTGAAACAAGCTCCGAGACAGTGGTACAAAAGGTTTGACACGTTCATGGATAGTAATGCATTTACTAGATGTCAAATGGATCATTGTTGTTATTTTAAAAGATTTAAAGATTGCTACATTATTTTATTGTTGTATGTCGATGACATGTTAGTTGCAGGGACTAATATGGGGGAAATCGAAAGGCTGAAACAACAATTGGCGAGTGAGTTTGAAATGAAGGATTTGGGGGCTGCAAATACAATTCTCGGGATGAGAATTATTCGAGATAGGTCGAGTGGGAGCCTCAAGCTGACTCAGGAAAGGTACATACATAAGGTGCTTGATAGATTTGCTATCACTGATGCAAAGTCTAGAAGCACTCCTTTGGGGAGTCAATTCAAACTAAGCAAGGAGCAATCACCTAAATCTGACGAGGAGCGAGAAAAGATGGCAAAGGTTCCATATGCCTCTGCTATTGGAAGTTTGATGTACGCAATGGTGTGTACAAGGCCGGATATAGCTCATGCAGTGGGAGTCGTGAGTAGATATATGGCTAATCCGGGTTTACAGCATTGGGAAGCAGTGAAGTTACTAAGGTACTTGAAAGGCACATCGGATATGTATTTGAGTTTTAAGGCTAGTAGTATCACTTTAGAGGGCTTTGTGGATGCTGACTTAGGTGGTGATCAAGATGGTCGGAAGAGCACATCGGGCTATATTTACACTTTGGGTGGCACAACAATTAGTTGGATGTCAAGACTACAAAAATGTGTAGCACTTTCTACAACCGAAGCCGAGTACATAGCTATTTCAGAAGCTGGAAAAGAGATGATTTGGTTGAAGAATTTTCTGAGGGAAATTGACAAGGAGCAACGGGATTGTGCACTTTATAGTGATAGTCAAAGTGCCATTTGTTTGGCAAAGAATCCGGTGTTTCACTCAAGGACGAAACATATTCAATTGAAGTATCATCATATCCGAGAGATGATAGATGATGAGACTTTGGAATTGAAAAAGATTTTGGGTGCAAAGAATCCGGCAGACATGTTGACAAAGGGGGTTACCACCGAAAAACTGAGGCTTTGCATGGCCTCAGTGGGCCTGGAGTTTCTGTGAAGAGGAGGCTGACTTTTGCTAGAGAGAGAACGCATTAAATTGGAGGGAAAAGAGATTGTGTCTTCAACTTTGAGTTTGGTCTCCAAGTGGGAGATTGATGGGTTTTGTGGAGAAACAAACCAAAAGATTGATTGGTAGGTGAAACCAAAGGTTGTTTGGTAGGTGAAACCAAGAGGTTGTTTGGTAGGTGAAACCAAGGGTTGTTTGGTAGGTGAAACCAAAGGTTGTTTGGTAGGTAAAACCAAGGGTTGTTTGGTAGGTGAAACCAAAGGTTGTTTGGTAGGTGGAACCAAGAGTTGTTTGGTAGGTGAAACCAAGAGTTTTGGTAGGTGAAAATTACTCCTATAAATAGGAGTGAATTTCCTTCATTCTAAGCATCCCAAACCAAGAGAAAAACATAGAGAGCAAAGTGTGTGTAGTGTAGTGTATACTAGGGAAAGCAATTTGTGGTAGATACGAATTGTGCTACACGGGAAACACTTGTGGGGTTTTTTCTTTCGGGGCAATACACTCTCAATCTCTTGTAATCGTTTTTCTCTCTCATATAAATAAAATCTCTCTAGCATAGGTCCGTGGACGTAGGCAATTTGCCGAACCACGTAAATCGTCGTCTTGTTTTCTTGCTTTCTTTTACTTTTAAATTCGTTCATGCGCGTTGATTCCTAACATTTTGT
The DNA here is from genome assembly GCA_019426215.1 of Buddleja alternifolia. Classification (NCBI taxonomy): domain Eukaryota; kingdom Viridiplantae; phylum Streptophyta; class Magnoliopsida; order Lamiales; family Scrophulariaceae; genus Buddleja; species Buddleja alternifolia. The sequence goes on along the minus strand of CM033397.1, from coordinate 36,111,494 downwards.
GATGTATGTGAATTGTATTTGATAATTTTGTGATTTGTACGAGTGATTTGAATGTAGATTGGATTTGATGATTTTTTTTTTGGTCAGGTTCTGTTTAACCGAACCGAGGAAAATCGAACCGAAAAAGTTCGGTTTTTAACCGAACCGAATCGAATCGAACTTTTTTGGTTTGGTTTTCTGTCCGGAATTTCGAAAAATTGAAATTTCGGTTAACCGAAATTTCGGTTGGATTCGGTTAGAAAACTGACCCATGAATATATATATTGTAAAATAAATATACTTATTGCGCAGAAATTAAACTAACAAAGAGAATTTTACTAGTGACAAATTAAAACAAATTACTCAAAGTAAAAAGGAAAATAAGAATTACAAAGTAAATAAAATCAGTTTTGGAAACTGATGTAGCGCGATTTCAAAGCATATAAAGAAAGGGGCATATATATAAAAACTTTTTATGTCGGCCCAACATACATAGAGCAGTTCCAGAGAAATGTAGGAAATTTGAATTAAAATTGATCAAACACCCCTCTCAAATATATAATATAATAGTATAAATTTTTCTCCACCACATAATTCGAGGTCAATTGCATTACGAATTCGACTACATCTCTTTAACACTCACGCGTCCTTATTCTAAACCATCACCCATGATGTGTCCTCATCCCCTTACCTCACCGATGAGGTCACTCTTCTTTCACATTCCATACACTCCCCCACCATTCAAAACACTTGGGTGCACCCAATGTGGCCGTATTTGGGTGCACTCACGCACATAAAAAAATATAATGAAATAATATATAAAATATAATAATATGTTATATAAATTTTTATGTGTATGGATGTATCCAAATGGGACCACACCGGGTGCACCCAAATATTTTTCCCCACCATTACATAATTATGGGAATATTACTCACCAACCCCTCACTTGTTTTATGTTCACCAAATCACCCCTCATTTTTTAAAAATTACCAACAAATCCCCTCAAATGATCTGCTTATAAAATTTACTTGGGCATAATTGTAAGAATGTTTATATATACAGAGGATGTAATTATAAAAATGTCTTAACACGAGAGGGACTTTATTCAATTTCCAAAAAAATAGAAAATTTTCGATAATTATACAATAAACGAGGGGTAGGGTCTGTGTGTAACCTACTTGATTTAGCTCGAATTTTGTTGGGCTAACTCGAACTGAATCAACGACCCAAATGGGTCGAACCAAAATAACTATCAAATGAGATTATAGACTGAATTTGACAAAGTCAAGCTGTCTACGTACCTAATTGAATATGATCAAATCTATATATAGTTCAAAATATGGAATTGATGGAGACGTATTTGCTTCGTACAATACGAGGCCAAATACCAACTTGAATATGCATAAAGAATAAAAAAAAATGAAGTCAATCTGGTGAGTATAGAGAGAGAATTTATTTCCAGTCCCTCTTATAAATGATTTGAATGGGTATTTATAGTAGGAAAGTCCGCCACTATTCATAATGTGACATTTGAGGTGGTTGGATCTGGACACATGCTGAGTATTTATTGGACCTTTTGTATTTGGGTTCCTGGTTAACCCGACCCATATACTAGAGACTCGGGTCTATTAGATATTTTATGATTTATAATTATAAAATAGTGATATCTTATCTAGTGACTATTCAAAGTCAACTTTTTGAATTATCACTAGTCTTAACTCTTATATATATCCCCGTTCCAGTATTGATAAAATCACATCAAACCCGTTCATTGTACCTCAATATTTATTCTTTCCAAAAACCACAACTTTGCAAAAGATGGCAGTGAAGGCATTGGGGTGGGCCGCCAGGGACACATCGGGAACTCTCTCCCCATTCAACTTCTCCCGACGCGCCACCGCCGACCGCGACGTGCAGGTCAAAGTACTCTACTGCGGCGTCTGCCATTCGGATCTCCACAGTGTCAGAAACGAATGGGGCAACGCGCAGTACCCGCTAGTACCGGGTCACGAGGTCGTCGGCGTCGTAACCGAAGTCGGATCCAACGTAACCAAATTCAAACCAGGCGACGAAGTCGGCATCGGATGTTTGGTAAATTCGTGCCGTAAATGCGACCAATGCAATAACGATCTCGAAAATTACTGCACTAAGGCGATTGGTACTTACAACAGCGTTCTGCCCGACGGAACCCTAACTTACGGCGGTTACTCCGATATAATTGTCGCCGACGAAGATTTCATTATCCGATGGCCGGAAAATTTACCTCAAAATCTCGGCGCGCCGCTATTGTGCGCCGGAATCACGACTTACAGCCCGTTGCGACATTTCGGGCTCGATAAGCCGGGGCTCCACGTCGGCGTGGTGGGGCTCGGCGGGCTAGGCCACGTGGCGGTTAAATTCGCGAAGGCTTTCGGTACGAAAGTGACGGTTATAAGTACGTCCGATGGTAAAAAGAAGGAGGCGTTGGAAAACCTAGGCGCCGACGCATTTTTAGTCAGCCGCGAGCCGAAGGAATTGGAGGCGGCGGCGGGGACTTTGGATGGTATTATTGACACTGTATCGGCGGTGCATCCGCTTCCGCCGCTGTTGGCGCTGTTGAAGCCGCATGGGAAGCTGATCGTGGTCGGCGGGCCGGAGAAGCCGCTTGAGCTGCCGGTGTTCCCGCTGATCTCGGCGCGGCGGACGGTGGCGGGGAGTATGATCGGCGGTATTAAAGAGACTCAGGAGATGATTGATTTCGCGGCGAAGCATAATATATTGCCGGACGTGGAGATGATTTCGATGGATTATGTGAACACGGCGATGGAAAGGCTGTTGAAAGCTGATGTGAAGTATCGGTTTGTGATCGACGTTGGGAAGTCGTTAAAATCGGAGTGAGTGAACTCGGCTTGACTCGGTGTGGATTTTGGTTGGTTTAGTTTTATTTGATTTGGTGATGTTGTACAATAAATCACTACCATTGGTGATACTGTTTTAGGTTATATGTTCTGATTAAACTGAGTTTATTTTCTAAAATTAGTTTTTAAATTTGTAATAATTCCAGCTATTGATATTTAAGCAATGTTTTGAAATTTGATCATCTGGTGGAATCGGACTTTGTTTTGTGTCATGATGAGAGAAGATTATTGACAGACAAAACTAAAGATAAAGCGTGAATACTGCAATCTCTACATCAAAACAAATACCATATTGGAAATATATCGTAATATCCACGTCAGAAGATAACTTGGCATTTTTGAAAAATCGAATGAGACAAGATTATAACACAAAATAAGTTATATCTTTAAAGTACAATAACAAATGGACGAAGAACTCAACAAGACAACAATTTAACGTAGAATACCTTTTGAAAGATTAATCCATACTTTTGATAAAAAAATCACTTACCTTAATGCGGTGGGGAACGATCAACAAATGCTGCGGCCGCAACATAACTCTCGATTGAATGATGGCTTTACTATGGGGAAGTTCGTTTTGTGGGGGTCAAAGGGGGAGTCAGATTTAATAGTCACGTGCTCCGCACGGTAGCCTTTTCTGTTCATAGTTGACTGTGGGATTAGTTTTGTAAAATTAAGTTGAGTTATGATACTATTTTTGTTATTTTAAAAATTTTGGAACCAAAATTATTTTTTCCGTGAGTTATGAGACTAATATTGTTATTTTTCTCATCAATCATACTTGATTGATGAACATGTGCATGTTAATTGTAATGTCGCAAAAACAACAATCAAATTTCTTCTTTGTCTCATAGTATCTGTTTTTGGTAATTGTCCTCTCACGATGTTCTATTCTTGGCCTCACATCAATCTGCCGCCCAAAAATCACACTATTCTTGGTTTCACAAGGAAAATGATTTTATTTAAAAAAACATATAAAAATATAAACTTTTTATACATGTGTTGTATTCACATCTCAGAAAAAGAATCACTCGTAAAATGCACACAATTACCTATACATACTTCCTCTGAGTCTTTATGCTATGATATTTCTATCGTACGTACTTAAACACGATTTTGGCATTAATTGAATTATAAGAACGTTAAGAGAATTATTAGAGAAATTATTCATTCATTTTCTTTGGCTTATTTCATGTTACCTATTTAGTTTTTATTGATTACTTTGTCATTATTTTTTAAATGCATAATAGTGAAAAAAATCCGCCCAAGTAAGAAATACAATAACTAGTATGCACGAACTTGAAATATAATTGGCCAAACAAAGACATCAAAGGCTAGCACCTACTCCCATTTCAATGTGGCGCCAATCATTTTCCTAATAGAAGTGCATGCATTACTAAGACAAGAATCCCTTTTTCAGATTATACTCGAAACTAATTTACAATATAAATTATAAAATGTTTCTCTTGACATGATCTGATTTCATTAACTTTAATATATATGCTGCTTTTGGTCATGAAATTCGTAGCAAAAATAAAATTTGAAGTGTATTCGACCTGTTGAGAAGGGTGTTTCTATTTGTTTGTTATTCTGTTTGTTAGTTAGTTAGCAGCTTAGTTTCTAATTATAGAGTACTTAATTAGTTGTAAAGCAACCGAGTTAGTTAGCAATTAGTTACCCTAAACCTACTTGTATAAATATCCATCTGTACAACTTTAACCTAAATTCTCTATTTCTTTAATGGATTTCTCAATTCTTCAATCAATCTTCAAAATCGAGCTGATTTTGCATCAGTTCATCTTCAAATCGATCAGATTTCCTCATTTCTTCATTATTTGTTCAAATCGATATATTCATCCATTTCTTGATCAACATATTCACGGAATTGATCAATCATGAATTTGAATCCAGCAATTGACATCAACGATCCGATGTACGTTCGTCCTTCTGACGTCCCCAACCTCCATTTGGTGCCTCATGAGCTTCGCGGTTCCGAGAATTATGGAGTCTAGAGCAAAGCTATGAGACTTGCTTTAATTTGAGCTGCAAAAGCAAAATTGGCTTCATTAATGGCACATGTAAGAAGCCTGAATCTGATTCCCCATTATTAGAACACTGGGAGAAATGTAATGCCCTAGTTTTGTCATGGATACTCAAATGTGTGAGTAAAGAGATATACGCCGACCTAGTTTATTGTGAAACGGCTGCTGATGCGTGGAGTGATCTCTATGATCAATTCAGTAAGCAGAATAGACCAAAATTCACTTTTGGTCCTGTAGGAGTCGACCCAAAATACTTTTAGTCCCGTATGATTTTTTTTTACACTTTTAATCCCATAGAAGTCAAAGTGACACTTTTGGTCCCAAGCGTTAAAAAATGAACGGAAATTGGCGCTCGTAGTTTAATGGATAAAAAAAAGAAATTCAAAAAGAAATTAAAATAATTTCAGAGTATTAATAAAATAATAAAAAAAACAAAACAAAAAAGAAAAATAAAAAGAAAAGGAAGAAGATGACTGTTTATCTTCTTCACCCCCCGACGACTGTTCATCTCCGCCCCCCCCCTCCCCTGCCAACCCAAAAGAACCTCCACCCCCATCCCTAATCCCACGCTGCCATTGCCGCCGCCAAAGCTCGACCCAAAACTCACCAAAAACATCCTCCAAACCCCCGACCCCCCAAATCGTGACCCTGAAATCCCGACCCCCCGCAACTGAAAAACCTCGCCGGTGACGACGGAGGCTATGGTGGGGTAGGGGTGGGCGTCGGGTGGGTAATTCGGGTAGTAAAAATTGCTACCCAATAAATACCCAAAAATTCGGGTTTCGGGTACCCGATTTGTAATTGTATTTTTTTTATATTATTTATATTAAATAAAAATATGAAATTAAAAAATGAATTAAGATTTAACAATTAATTCATTTACAATTTAACAACTAATCAACAATTAACAAGAAATAAGAATAAACAATAAATAGCTTATTCGATTAAATTAAGTCAAACACAAATAAACATCAAATTCAACATACTCGATCAAATTACAAATCAAGCACCATATGTAAATTGTCTATTACATTGCATAACTAATTCAAATAGAATTACAACTCAACTTAAAATATTGAAATCAACTACTACACTTTAAGTAGAATATTTATTTTTTTTGCTTTCAAAAATTGGGTACCCGATCGGGTAAATCGGGTAGGAAGTTCCTACCCACTACCCGACTTTTTTAAAAAATTTACTACCCAAATTATCTGAACCCGATCGGGTCGGGTAAGTACTCGAAAACGCAACCCGAACGCCCACCCTTAGTGGTGGGGGAGACGACGGGATTGGATGGGTAGAGGGATGGGGTGGAGGTGGGGGTGAGGGGTGAAGAAGACGACAGTACAGTCTTATTTTATTAATATTTTTGAATTCATTTTAATTTCTTTTTGAATTTCATTTTTTTTCCTTAAAATTAACGGCGCGTATAAATTTTCGTCCATTTTTAACGCTTGAGACCAAAAGTGTCACTTTTTGACTCCTATGGGACTAAAAGTGTAAAAACAAATCCTACGGAACTAAAAGTATTTTGGGCCGACTCCTACGGAACCAAAAGTGAATTTTTCTCTCGAATTTTCGCTTTATTTCGAGAAATCAATTCACATGTTCAAGGTACAAATTCGATCACAATTTATTATACTAGACTAAGGCAGATGTGGCAGATGTGGGAAGAGTACCCTAATTATGAGTGTGTGGCTTCCAAAGCTTATTTTGACTATAACCATGAACACAAGTTAATGCAATTTTTAATGGGGTTGAATGAATAATATGCTGCCTTAAGGTCTCAAATATTAATGATGATACCACCTCGAAGCCCTAAACAAGCCTATTCAATGGTATGTAATGAGGAGTCTCAAAGATCAATTAGTAATCCTTTTATTCAAAATGATACATCTATTGGTTTGTTTACTTCTCACTCTGGTGGAAATGGAAAACCTAGAAGATCCAGCCTAGCGTGTGAAAACAGTGGATTTCAGGGTCATTCTAAAGACACGTGTTACAAACTTATTGGATATCTACCAAGGGGAACTGGACAGAATAGAGGAAGAAGGAGATCTGGAAATTATAGAGGAAATGGTAGAGGTTACAATGCTAATCATGTAAGAACTCAGTCTGGATTATTTGAGCAAGATGATACCTCACACAATGACAATAACATTGGCACTTCAGCTGATTCAGCTCAGTTTGGTACTCACTCATCAGTATCACAAGTGAATCAGCAAGTGAATCAGGTACCATCACTTATTCCCTAACAATATCAACAACTCTTGAACGTCTTGAACTCTATTGGAAATCAATCATCAGTCACACATTCCAGTCGTCAGAGGTTCACTTTGCCAACACACAGTCAGGTAATGTAGTTGGCATCATGGCTTGTTTGGCTAATACTTCTAAAACTGAGTGGGTAATAGATAGTGGTGCTAACCAGCACATTTGTTATAATATTGAGTTGCTTGATCCCTCAGCACACACTGCACCTTCACTTAATTCTGTTAAAATGCCTACTGGTAACATTGCTTCAGTGAGTAAAATTGGAATAGTGAAGCTAAACTCTGAGATTTCTCTTAATCATGTCCTATTTGTTCCCAATTTTCAATTTAACTTACTGTCTGTGTCCAAACACTCCCAAGACAACAATTGCTTTGTTGCTCTTTATCCTTATTTCTGTATTTTTCAGGATCTTTGGAGTGGCAAGATCAAGGGGATTAGTAGAGTCAGAAATTTCCTATACATTCTTGAACCCCTGGCTACACCAAGTGATTTGAACTTCCATGGTCCTTTACCTTTGTAACTTAAGAATTGCCTAAGAGGGGGGTGAATTAGGTATAAAAACGAAGATTTGAAAAACACAGCGGAAAACTGAAAATACTTTTATTGAATAAAATTACTGGAACTTATAAGTTCCAAGAGAAAAAAAAACTGAAGGTAATAAAGTGACAAGACAAACAGAATTAAATCACTAGTGGTGTAAGAATACAACCACTTAAAACATAAGCTGAGTTACAATCAAAGGAAATGCACTCAATAATTCCCTAGGAGATATGTTGAGACCAAAGGGTTACACTCGAAGACAACAACTCTCAAAGGGACACGAAGAGAACATGAACTATGGATATTGGATTATTTGAGGTGATCTCTCAAGCTGAGTCTCAAGCATTCACTGGTACTATTCCAACCTCACTGGTACTTGTGGAGATTGTACCTATAGAAGAGAAAAACTTTATGATGAGTGACTGCACACAAATTAAAAGAGATGCTTGAGAACTATTATTTATTTCTTCTAGAGAGGATGATATTTATAGAGTTGAGAGAATCGTTTCTTTCCATAGAAGTGCCTAACAGCAACTTTCCAAAACATCTTGAGTGAAGAAAACGCAATACATAAAGACAGCTGTAGATACTATCAATGAAGATATGCAGTGATTTTAATCTCCCATATATATATATTCAGCTGAGTTAAAGGAAAGAGAGAAAATCAAGGAGATAAAGGATACTTCCCTTTTATGTAAAAGAGATCCGAAAAATCTGCACATAATGGAAAGGTAAATCAGTAAAAATAAAGTAGATAATTTTGTCATCATTAAAACATAAGAGATATGTGTACCAAAAAGGTCAACAACCTTTTTCTAATTCTCAATGTTATTCTACTTTGTTTCAGAATAGTGACTCATCCAATTCATGTAATAATTCTTCTTTTCCAACCATTTCATGTAATGGTGATATTGTAAGTTGTTTGACATCAATGGATCCTAGCCTTTGGCATATGAGAATGGGCCATGTTTCATTTACTAGATTGCAATTTTTACCTACTGTGGGTTCACATTTAAAGATCAAATCATCTCACTGTTCTATATGTCCTCAAGCGGGAAAATTGCAATTTTGGTCCCATAACTTAGCCCATGCGCGCTTTTGGTCCCAATATTTTTGACTTTAGCATTATACGTCCCATAACTTCCAAAAATGTGCATTTTTGGTCCCAACATACGAATACATCATGTATTTATACGGAATTGGCGCGTGCATTTCACGTTTTTGGAGTTATGGGACCAAAAACGCACATTTTTTCGATCCCGCGTGAGCCGCACGCGCCAATTTCGTATAAATACATGATGTATTCGTATGTTGGGACCAAAAATGCACATTTTTGGAAGTTATGGGACGTATAATGCTAAAGTCAAAAATATTGGGACCAAAAGCGCACATGGGCTAAGTTATGGGACTAAAATTGCATTTTTCCCGTCCTCAAGCTAAGCAATCCAGAAATGCATTTCCGACTAGTACTCATGTCACTACATCTCTTTTTGACCTTGTGCATATGGATATTTGGGGCTCCTTTAAAAACCCTGCATATGACAATAACAAATATTTCTTAACCATAGTAGATGACCATTCCAGGGCCACATGGATTTTCTTAATGCAATTCAAAACTAATATTTTGCCCCTTATCCAAAAATTCTATCTATAATCTCAAACTCAGTTTTCTTTACCCATCAAAATCATAAGGACTGACAATGCTTGGGACTTCTTCAAAGCTACTTGTTTTGAATTCTTTCATTCTAAAGAAATCATTCACCAAAGTTCGATACTCTATACTCCTCAACAAAATGGCCTAGTAGAAAGAAAACATAGGCATATTCTCAATGTAGCTAGGCTATAATGATTCAATCTCACACACCAAGTCATTTCTAGAGAGAGTGTGCCACTATTGGTGTTTACCTCATCAACAGAACTCCATCTCATATCCTTAATGACAAAACTCCATATGATATACTATTTCACAAACCACCTTCTATTCTTCATCTTAAGGTCTTTAGCTGCTTTAGTTATGCTAAGGTCCTACCCACGCCAGATAAATTTACATCAAGATAAAAACCATGTGTTTTCATGGGTTATTCTCTTACACGGAAGGGGCATAGACTGCTTGATCTTGCTACCAAAGCATTCTTCATCTCTAGAGATGTCATTTTCTATGAATCTGTCTTTCCCTTTGCTATTTCTCATCCTTCTCCTTCTCCAGATTCTTTACAAGAAGACTCTTCATCCTTTTATCACGATTTCATCACTCCTTATGTGCCATCATCTACTATCACACCTCCTCTTGCTCCATCTTCTATCACTCCTCACACTGCTCCCAGAATATCTCAGAGAACTTCCTATAAACCTATTTGGACCCAAGACTACATTTTTGTCCCACTATTAAATCCTCTTCTTCTACTTCCACTGCTCATCCTTTGTCTGCTCATATGTCTTTTTCTCATCTATCTTCCTCTTATCAAGCTTTACTTAGTTCAATTGATACTTACACTGAACTATCTTGTTATCAAGAAGCATTTAAGGATAGTAGGTGGAGGGATGCAATGAGTGCTGAGATTAAAGCACTTGAGCTTAACAATACTTGGAAAATTGTTGATTTGCCTCCTGGAAAACAAGCTATTGGCTGTAAATGGGTGTACAAAGTCAAGCTTAAATCAGATGGTACCTCAGACAGATTCAAAGCTCGATTGGTTGCCAAGGGCTATAATCAGAAAGAGGGCTTGGATTACCATGAAACATTTAGCCCAGTAGTTAAAATTGTTACTGTTAGAACTGTCTTGGCTATTGCTGCTGTTCACCATTGGCCTTTATTTCAATTGGATATTACCAATGTTTTTCTTCAAGGAGACCTAGATGAGGAAGTCTATATGCAGATTCTTGAGGGTTTTAGCAATCAGAGAGAGTCTAGAGTGTGTAGATTGCTAAAATCCCTATATGGCTTGAAACAAGCATCAAGGCAATGGAATTTTAAGTTTACACATGCACTTACACCTAAAGGTTACATTCAATCCAAACAAGATTACTCTTTGTTTACAAAACAAACTAATGGGAAGATTGTGATTTTACTGGTATATGTTGATGATATCATCATTACAGAAGATGATGAGATGATGATTACTGAGTTAAAGCAGTATTTACACAAAAGTTTTCACATAAAAGACCTTGGTGAGCTGAAATATTTCCTTGGCATTTAGATTGCAAGAAATAAGAATGTTAATATACTTAAGCATGACAAGGCCAGATATTAGTTGTGCAGTCCAACTCCTTACTCAGTTCATGCATAAACCCAAACAATCACATATGCAAGCTGCTATAAGGGTGTTGAGGTATCTAAAAGGAACTCCTGGTTATGGAATATTTCTATCAAGCAGCTGCAATTTGGAACTTGTAGCATTTTGTGATGCAGACTGGGCTGCATGTGTGATGACTATAAGATCACTAATAGGATTCTTTATCAAACTTGGAGAGTCATTGATCTCCTGGAAAACCAAAAAGCAAAGGACTATATCTAGGTCTTCATGTGAAGCCGAATATAGATCAATGGCAACTACATCTTGTGAGGTTATATGGTTGATTGGATTACTAAAGGACTTGAGAATTGAGTGAAAAATCCAATAAGGGTATTCAGTGACAGCAAATCTTCTATGTGCATAGCAACTAACCCGGTCTTCCATGAAAGAACAAAACACATAGAAGTAGATTGTCACATGGTAAGGAATTTAATACAAGAGAAAGTCAGTTGCACAGAATACATTCAAAGTCAAGAGCAACCTGTAGATTTATTAACTAAAGGATTGGGGAGAGATCAATCATAAACACCTTTTAGTCAAGTTTGGAATTATTAATGTTTTTAAAGTGAACCAAACTTGAGGGGGAGTGTTGAGAAAGGTGTTTCTATTTGTTTGTGTTTGTTAGTTAGTTAGCAACTTAGTTTCTAATTATAGAGGGTTAGTTAATTAGTTGTAAATCAACCGAGTTAGTTAGCAATTAGTTACCCTAAACCTACTTGTATAAATATCCATCTGTACAGCTCATTTGCAATTAATGATGTTCATTATTTTCACATTTCAACACGACCATATACATTACCTTATAATACCAAAAAAAAAAAAGAAAGCAAATGACTGCTAAATTTAAACGATCACTGGAGGGAAAATTGCAATTTGGTTCCCATAACTTAGCTCATGTGTGTTTTTGGTCCCAATATTTTTGACTTTAGCATTATACGTCCCATAACTCCAAAAAAATATGCTTTTGGTCCCAAGATACGATTACGTTGTGTATTTGGCGGAATTGTCATGTGAGGCTCACGTGGGATCACCAAAAATGTGCATTTTTGGTCTCATAACTCCAAGAAACGTGAGTCGCACATGCCAATTCCGCTAAATACATGACGTAATCGTAGCTTGGGACCAAAAATGCACATTTTTTGGAGTTATGAGACGTATAATGCTAAAATAAAAAAATACTGGGACCAAAAACACACATGGGCTAAGTTATGAGACAAAAATTGCATTTTTTCCCTTACAATATACAAGGATACCACAATATATGGACAAGCTAAGTTACAACCCTAGAGAACACAAGGATGGATATACATAAATACATTAACATTTACTTCTATTGTTTTTTTTCTTCATATTTATATATTAGGAGGAATGAGAGACATAGAAATAATGAAGTTTGCTGAGCTTCATATATTTATTGATCCGTAAATATTAATTACAAAAAATACCATCATATTATTCTTTATTCCTGATTTAGACAACAACTTAATTTTGTTTTAACTTAGCATTTTATTAAAGATGACACATCATTATTTATATTTTAAACTTTTGTTGACCTTTTTGGTTCTCTCATCCTTTAGTTTTGACGATGACAAAGGACTTGTTTGATTGTCACTAATTTCTCTCAATTTGTTTTTGCAGGAACTATCCTGGAATTTTGCATGAACCATCTGGAACTACTTTTGGAATATACATCTCATCTTCGACAAGAATTTAAGGGAAATATTTTTGTCTATCCTTCTTGCCTTTTATATAGATATTCTGCACATGTTTTATATGCTTCATATGTCTTGCCAAATCAGAATTAATTATCTACTTATAAGGAAAGTCAAAGATCCCATATTGCTGGAATTTCAATTAAGGGAAGTATCCTAATTATTCTCCTTTCCTTTTATTTATGCTTCTGCATATCTATCATAGTTGACTTGATCTTTTTTCCTTTCTTATGCTTTGGTAAATATCCATTTTATGGAAGGAGCCGTTATCCATCCATTTTATGAAAGGAGCCATTATCCCTTATTTCCTTTCCTTTATCGTGTTTTATGATCTACCTATATATACATGCTTTATTCATTTCAGAAAAACCACGGATTCTACAAGCATCTTTCAGCATACTATTGATAAAATTATTATATGCGTTTTAGGTACTTTCTCCAGTTAAGTTCCAGTGTGGAAGGAGTGGTACCAGAGAGTGCTTGGAGTTCCGAGTGACGTACACGAGTGGTCAAGTGAAGCATTTGAGTCGAGTCTCTCATAATTCTCTTTTGGAGTCGTTGTTTGTGGATTTACCATCTGGTTCCACCGGTAGGTTCCAAGGGTATAGTAGAGTGACACTCACTTCATCGTACTGAGTGTGTATTGTCCTTTTACGTTTGTAGTGATTGAATTCACCTCCGTGATTCAGAACATAATTTTATTCTTTCATCTTCTGTAAAAAAAAAATTCCTTTTAGATTTTGTCTCTGGAACTTGCAAAGTTCCAGTGGCATTTTATTTCAATATTTTTCAGTTAAATCTTTTGGTACTTTATCACTCCGATGTGCATTCTAGCACAATTTTTTAGCACCCTAATTCCCCCCCCCCCCCCCCCCCCTCTTAGGCATATCTTGAGTTACAACTTTCAATTGATAACCATATATGTATATTTTCTGTCAAAAAACATTATATGTATATTGCATTGATGTAAAAAATTGGAATATAAATATAAATAACATATAAAATCATTTACAACAATCAACATGTGAATTATTCTATTTTGTCATATAACATTCTCCAAGCACATTTATGCAGTAATATACTTTTGAAATGTTTGTCCAAATTAAATTAATGGTACTTTATTCAATAATACATTTTCAAATGTAAAATAACTTATTATTTCCAGTTTTGAGAAATTTCGAGTTCAATGAAATTTTGAAGAACTTCAGGTTTTTGTTAGAAATTTCGCTGAATATTTTTCAAAATATATAAATTATTTTAAATTTTGAGAAGTCTACGATTTTCATTGAACTCTAGATTTCAGTCGAAATTTCAGCGTATACTCTGCAGAATCAAACTGAAAGTGGGATTTCGCTTTGAGACTCCACAAAATCTAAAATATCGGTCAAAATTTCAGCATTCTACCAAGATTCAAGAACATGGCTACATGTCAACCCATTTTGCATCACCAATTTTTCTCCTCCTATGTGGCTATGCAAATCAGTGTCCTAGTTATCATTTTGTTTCTTATTTAAATTCTATTAATTGTTTGTTTCACTAATTTGTCAATTATTTATGCTTAAGTTTTAAATTAAAATGTTCATTGTATTCCTACTTCACGTCTCCTCCCAAAATTAAAGCTCTTGAAATTTTGCCTTCATCGCTTATAGGTCCCAATGCTCGTCAACATACACATGTAATGATGTATATATATGTACGTATTGGCCCTGAGAAAGCACTTATATCTCCATTGTCTAGGTAGTGTATGCATGGATGATGTGGCATGCATTAGCCTTCTATCACACCGAACACCCTTGCACGAGGTATTGTCCGCTTTGATCGGAGCCTCACTGATTTGTCCTTAAAAGGCGTCTTGCTAGGAAAACGGAAGTTTGGGACTTAAAAGTCATTCAAAATCCTCGTTTCCATCCGATGTGGGATATTAGTTACATACACATCATAACCCTCCTCAGACAAGGGAGTTGGGTAGGGCACATGGCCTCGTTCCCACGGATTGGTCGCCAATATGATGTAGTATACAGTTGCATTATCGCATACTGGACGCCCTTGCACAAGGTATTGTCCGCTTTGGCCAGAGCTTCACAGGTTTGTCCTTAAAAAGCGCCTCACTAGGGAGAGAGAAGTTTGGGACTTATAAGCCATTCAAGACCCTCCTGTCTATCCGATGTGGGATAGTAGTTACATACACATCAATGACTATGCATAGACAGACAGAAGCCCAATAAATCACGAGCTTAATAGAGCAAATAGTCGAGCTGACATAATTGAAGGCCACAATATCAATGCAGCAACCTCGTCAATTCAGGGAAAGAAAATAACTCACCAATTCCCCTACTTTGGCAACTGGAGAATGAGTTTAAAAGTAGCTCCGTAAATTATGTTTGAAGATGAATTCCATTTTGGATATCGAATTTTTTTAGCAACAGCCGCCTCAGTTAGAATTACATTCATATTTTTTTCTTTTCAATGACTCAGTCACATGATACAAGTAATAAATATCAAAAGTAGAGATTTACAATCAGTTAACAATTACTACAATCACATAACAATAGTAAAGATTTATAATACGCTACCAACTAATACAATCACGTAACAAATACTATGAAAGAAGAGCAAGATCCACACTTTAGTGGGAGCAAAATCTAAGACCTCTAATATCTTGAAGATCAACTTAGCCCGTAAATTAGGCTTCACCGACAATTACAATCCTAATTGAATTGTTACTGAAACATCACTGTCCAAAATTTTATCGAGTGCATTGTTGATTTTGTGAAGAAGAAATGTGGATTACGCTCAAGTCATAGATGACATAATCCACACTATATTTTCTGTTTCAAAAATGTGTTTTATTTTTTGTTACATTTATTTATACTAATAAAAACTACGTGCGTTGCACGTAAATACATAATTTATATGCAAACGAAGTGATCTAACCTACTTTGCATAAGAGAACTTTTCTCCTAGTTTTGCATAATGTCATTCATAAATTTTGCGATGTTAAAATATGATTTATAAATTTATTTCTATATTAAAATTTAGGAAAACATTCTAAAAACTCCATAAAATAATTTTTATTCCTAAAAAGTCATGAAAATTATTCAATTTAAAATACTCTATTTCATTAATTTTTCGTTTGAGAAAATCAATAGTTAATTAAAGGTTAATAATATTTTTTAGCTAAATTGCTTTGGTACATTAACAATTATCAATTGGTTTCTTTCATATGTAAATATTTGTTTTTGGATTTTTCTGAATCAATTATATAGTAAGAATTTTTCTTTTCAATGTAAAAAGTATTAATTAAGTATAAATACTATACAACATTTTCTATAGTAATTTAAAACGAATTACAAAAATTATCACACGTCAGATTACATATTTTGTCTCATACTCTTTGAAACAAAAAAAATAGTGATCGTGTCAAGTAATATACTTAGATGCATGTGTTTCTGTTATTTTTTTTTAACTTAAAACAAAATTTGTAGGTCTTGAGAACCAATTCCCCATCATACGCAAAGAGATTAATTCAGGAAATTGCACTATGGACAAACGTCACAAACCAAAGAAAATATTCAAGAAACAAACCTGATGGGTCCTAATATTCAATACTAATCCAAATCATAATTTTTCAAAAAATTTAGACACAATTTACATATCAAATTTTAAAAATGCATCTTGAAATCTTGTCTTTTCTTCGAGAATGATGTTTGAATTTTTGTACTTCAATTGTACGATATCATATGCATACGAGAAAGCCTAGGAGTAAAGGCTATATTTATAATAAAGAAACGTAGAAGGATTTGGGAAGTTATGTGTTTTTATCATATGGACTCGAAAAGTCATTGGAATTAGATGAATATAGATATCTAGAGTTTAAATGAAATTTAAGGATTTGGTAACCTGAAAAAATAGATGTTTGCAGAAGTTGAGACCAAATAGTCTAAAATTTGATGGACAACAAATGAAGAGTCTATCCACATTTCAGCTATTAATTGTTATAAGAATAATTTTCTGAAGACAATTGATCATACGTTTCAGCTATTAACTGTTATAGGAATTATTTTCTGAAGATAATTGATCGTGTAGTTGAACAAACATATCTAAAACTTAGAATTATTTGTAAAGCTATTACCTATTATTCGATTAGTATTATTATTTGAAAAACAATTAATTAGAGTACTTTAATCTTTACACAATTGGAACATTAATATTACTATTATTTAGTTACGTTACTTAAGTGAGGGCAACAATGTCTTTTCAAAATTGGAGAGAAATATCTACAAGAGCCACAATTTTATAGTAGTATAGATGTGTGTCACTTATATAAAATTCACATCACTTATATATTTTAAAAAAATATTTATACAAGTGGCATGCATATAAATAAATAAAATAAAAAATAAAACACCATTTGAATTACATGATCTGAACTCGACATATCCCACTTTTCACAAACAATAAAGTAAGTAGAATTCAAATTGGTGACTCATTATGTGATGCCTTGCTCCTTATAAATACCCCGCCCTCTTTTGCTACTTCATATAAGCAAACTTCCACCAAATTAAACTAAGTTTGAGTTGTTAAGAAGATGTTGGCAACTCGCTTCACATTGTTCATCGCCATTATGGCTATGATTTCTTCACTTGCAAATGCCTTCGATCCTGATCCATTGCAGGATTTCTGCGTTTCTGTCAATGACTCCAAGAATGCTGGTAATTTCTATTTTCTTTTCTTATGCAAAGAAAGGAAGTGATAAGAAACCTACCTATGTAGAAAAATTGCATTTTCCCTTTCACAAAATCAATGTTTTCAAATTCGAATCGGTGAGTGCACTGGAAAATTTATTGGGTCGCTGGGTTCCTGGTCCAAACGATCGAATCGTTTTCAAAAAACCGATTGACCCATCTACATACTATATATATATATAGGGTATGGATCAAATACATCCCTCTACTTTAAATAAGATCTAAGACCCAATATACACCATTGATAACATTTGACCCCAAGGTCCAGATTTAACTACTTTTTTCAGTTTCTATAATTATTTTTAATGATGTAGGGGCATTTTAGTCAATGAAATCTAACCAACTCATGCAGGATCAAAATCAAATCCCACTCATTAAGCTATAACAGATTCCTTTATCCCCAATTAATTTTTTCTTTCCAATTATAATAAATTTTTCCAATTACAATTACAACAATTACAATTACATTATTCATCATCTCATTAACACGATCAGTTCACAGAAGTGTTCACAGAACAATTCGATCAGTTCGAAGAACCTAAATCTTTCCAATTACAATAATTACATTATTCATCATAAAACGGAATTAATCATCAAGATCGATTCATCATCATCGTCAATTCTGTGTTGTTACTGATGATGATGATGATGATGATTTCTCCTCAAGAACAGCCATGGCGGAAGAAGAAGAAGCTGTTGTTGTTACTTAAACAATTAGTGATTTCAAACCATTATACAGTATCTTATAAATAACTATACAGTATGTTATAACACATTATACAGTATCTTATAACTTATTATACAGTGTGTTTTTATGCATCATACAGTTACAAGACAGTATCTTATAACCTATCCCGTTATGTTAAAAGCTATTATTTATACTAAAAAGTCCTACTACTTTGAAATGTAAGAAAAAAAGATAAGAGCTTTACAGCAAGACTAATTGAGCTGGAGGATTGAAATTAAGAAACATAACTCCATTTCGACATTTATTCAAACATAAGAACCCATTTTCATTTATATAATTATAATCAAAACACACAAACTGAAAAAATAAGTGACAAAATGCAGCAGATCCATCAAAAACCCATAAGCTTGAGCTGCAATTCAAACAAGATACAGTAGGTTGTAAGATATTGTATAAAATGTTATAACATATTGTATAGTTGTTTATAAGATACTATATAAAGGTTTGAAATCACTAATTGTGTGTCACTAATCACATACTGTATACCACTGTTGTAATTACTGTATAATGATTTATAAGCTACTGTATAATGGTTTATAAGCTACTGTATGATGGTTTAAAAAATCACTAATTGTGATGTCACTAAATACCACATTGTATATCACCACTCATGTACTACGTTTTGCTTTAAAAAAAATAATAAACAAATATATATTTTAAATTTCCGAAAGGCAAAAACTGTTTTTGGAATTTGGTCCCAAGCTCTACTTCAATCTTGTAGGAAACGTCGTTTTAAAAACAACTCAGATACTTATCATAAGTATGCTGAGCACCACCCTCTCGGGCTGAAATTCCATTGTTTTAATAGGTTTTTTCGCGTTTTTGCGTTTTCAGTCGGATTTTTATTTTTATTTTTATTTATTTCCATTATTTTCGTACTTTACCTTGTTTATATTTACTGTATATTTGATTATTAACTATTATATAATGGATTAATTAGCTATTGTATTCACTGTATAATGGCTTATATGATACTGTATACTGGGTTATAATATATTGTATAATGTGATACAAAATGTTGTATAATATATTCAACTGACTGTTGGAAGGCGCACAATCACATGTTGTATATCCCTATTGTATGAACTGTATAATGTAATATAATACGCTGTATAATGTAATATAATAGGCTGTATAATGTGTTCAAATCACTATTGAAAAAAGTAAACGAGCAATATATTGTATATCACCATTATAGTTTACTAATTAAGCAATATACAGAACATTTATTGATATTATACAGCGTGTTATTCAAAAATCAAAACGCAAAATAACAGATTCTTCAAAAACAGATTATCACAAAAATAGATTCTTCACAAAAACAAATAACAGATTCTTCAAAAATAAAAAATCAAAGCAAATAACAATGATGTAAGCGAAAACATGTGGCATTCAATATTTTCAGATTTTGGGTTTGCAATTTCGATTTCCAGAAATTTTTTAGAGTTTCAGAATTTTTTTGGTGATAATCGAACGAAATCTGAGGTTAATACGATTCTATAAATTGATTGCGTTAATCTTGGGCTGAGATTGTGATATTGAAGTGGAGATTTTCGTGGGTATCAATTTTGAGAGATTGTAGGAGATCATGTGCCTTCATTTTTGGTAAATGGGTGATGTATAATTTTGTCATTTTGTCCATTATACCCCTAATCCCTATTTTCCATTTTTTCCTGCCTGTTTCTTCCTTATTTTTTGGACTGTTGGATTTAATGTATCCAATGGTATATATTGGGTCTAAGATCTTATCTAAGAGAGAGTATGTATTCGATCATGACCCTATTTATATATATATATATATATATATATATATTAAATACACAAAATGAATACAACTAACTTTTAACTTAAATTGAAAAGTTGAAATCAGAGTTCTACTAATGAGCCACCTAAAGTTCCTAGTTTGTTACTACACAGCCACACTATAACAAAAAGGACAAAACTACAAGTTCACATGTATGCACCTAGCCACCTAGGGACTAGGGGCTATGTAGTACATATCATATTTATTAGAAACTTGACTTTTGATATAAAAAAAAACACTAAAGGGCTTAAATCCATTTTTTTTTTAACTCGGTAGGCTTATGTTACAACCAATCTGGAACTTGCTCCAAATTTGTTGTAGGATTTCTTTGGTGAAGCTGCATGTAAAAAATAAGTGATCCCGACTTTCAGCTTCGTTAGCACATAGCAAACACTGTTCATCTTGCAACTCTTTCCAACTCCCCAATTGATCTCTTGTCTTCAACTTGTTGAGCATAGCTACCAAAGGATAAATCTATGTCTCGCTATAGGTCCCTTACCCCATACTATTTTCCTCCATTCCACCACTTCAAATTAAAGTGCTCCCTGGCAATGCCCATATGCTTGTTGAATAGAGAATCTACCTGCCCTCCCTTTATTATGAACTATATCAATAGCATCTAGGAACTTATCTCTAACAACAATCAATCTTCTCCAGAACCATGATGTTGTACTCTTTACCTGTATTGTCCAAATATTACCAGATTTTCTGGGGAAAAGTGAAATGGTTAAAAGTCTAGCTTATGGGGAAAAAAGAATTTGCCCTTATATTTGCCTATTCCTTTTTCTTTCTTTTCTGGGTTAATTCTATGTCTGAGTCTAATGGTTCGAATGTGTATTGTGGGTCTATCTCTTTTATATAAGTGTGTGTGGGGACCACAAACAATACAACTTATTGTGTGAAAGAGATAGACAGTGGGATCATTGGACTGGATCTGTCATAGATTTTTTTCTTCCCTTGATATTAACACTTGGGATTCTTATGCAGTATTTGTGAATGGAAAGATATGCAAGGACCCAAAAATCGTGATAGGAGATGAGTTCTTCTTTTCGGGTTTCAACAGGCCTGGAAATATAACGAGTCCAGTTGGATCAAAAGTCACTCGAGTTTCTGTAGACGAAATGCCAGGACTCAACACTCTCGGCATTTCTCTAGAACGAATTGACTATGCAGCAAACGGAGGCTTAAATCCACCCCACGTGCATCCTCGTGCTAGCGA
Organism: Buddleja alternifolia; assembly: GCA_019426215.1. Taxonomy (NCBI): domain Eukaryota; kingdom Viridiplantae; phylum Streptophyta; class Magnoliopsida; order Lamiales; family Scrophulariaceae; genus Buddleja; species Buddleja alternifolia. Next base: position 36,090,238 of record CM033397.1, on the reverse strand, counting down.
AATTCTTTATGTCATGGAAGGCACTCTCTATGCTGGATTCATAGCGTCGAACTCAAAGGATCCCAACATAAGGAACAAAGTGTTTGCTAAGATAATGTATCCAGGGGATGTTCATGTGTTCCCAAGGGCCCTTATTCATTTTCAGATGAATGTTGGTGAAACTAAGGCAGTTGCATTTTCTAGTCTGAATAGCCAAAACCCTGGAATTATTACATTGGCTAATTCTTTGTTTGGATCCGCGCCACCTATTGATCCCCGAGTTCTAGCTACAGGATTCCAACTTGATAACAACATCGTGAGCGATCTCCAATCACGTCTCTGGATGCAAAACTAGACATGCATTCATTTCGATCGTGATTTGAATTTCAGATTTCATTTCATTTCTAATATAGTAATTTGTGTCTCACCCAAATGGATAATTTATCCCTTGTGGCTTGGTCTCTTCATAAAGGTGTGTTTTATATGAGTTGTTGTTGTTTTTAGCATAATTTGTGTCCACTAGAAGTCCTCTTTGTTGCATCATTTATCCCTTGTGGCTTGGTCTCTTCATAAAGGTGTGTTTTATATGAATTGTTGTTGTTTTTAGCATAATTTGTGTCCACTAGAAGTCCTCTTTGTTGCATCGATTCAGCTTTGTGCGAACTTTGTAAGTTGAAGTATCCTATAATAAATTAATATGTTTGGAGTGTTATTGTGACAAAATGTAGGCCATGATTTGATTTCAATTTTTCAATCTCGAGCCAAATTGTTGCGTGTGTATGTGTCTTTTGGTTATACTAGTCAGGTGTATACGCACTGCGCGTGGATAACCATGTCTTTTTTTTTTTAAATAATGTATTACTTAACATAGATATTCATAAATAAATACATTAAAAATATTGGTCCAATGATTAAACAGAAGTTTTATAACTATGAAAAATATTACCAGAATGAGCTTTTTAAAAAGATTTCTTGTCATTGAAGAAAATGTAAAAGTGAAAATGACCCAAGCTAATAGATAATATATAATGTTAATTTTAATAAAAGTTACATATTAGAAGTAAAATCACTTGAACTTATATGACTTTCTTATAAGAATTCAGATTCACATGATGAAATTTTACGGACATTTAACAAAATATCAACTTTGAAATCTAAATTTTCAAACAATTTATAATACGATAATATAATATATTATTAACGATAATATAATATATTATTATACAATATAAATACTTATGCACATATACCATAACAAAAAGTACATAATTATACTTAAGGAACAATGCATTTTTGGTCCCATAACTTAGCCCATGTGTGCTTTTGGTTCTAGTATTTTTTATTTTAGCATTATATTTCCCATAACTTCAAGAAATTTGCATTTTTGGTCCCATGCAAGATACGATTACGTCATGTATTTGTACGGAATTGGCATGTGCGGCTCACGTGGGATCACCAAATATGTGTTTTTGGTCCCATTACACCCAAAAATATAACATGACAAAAATAACATTATTCTTGGTTTCACGAGGAAAATGATTTATTTAAAAATAAATATATATATAAAACTTTTTATCATGTGATGTATTCATGTCCCAGAAAAAGAATCACCCGTAATACACACGCAATTAAAGAAAATTCTTGGCACCAGGTGCGGGACCCAGTTGTATACACCAACACAAACCAAAAAATAATAAAAAATATTTGACTTGTTTTTATATTGAATGCACATTTTTTATTATTCTTTAGTTTGTTAGTGTATGCAATTGGATCTCACACCGGACACACCCAATTTTTTTCCCACAATTACCTATATAAACTTCCTCTGAGTCTTTATGCTATGATATTTCTATCGTGCGTGCTTAAACACGATTTTAGCATTAATTGATTAATAAGAATAGTATTATCAGTGGCGGATCTAGAAATTTGGATCAGTGGGAGCACAATATACCGAACAAAATAAAAAATAAATATAAACAATATGTTAACACAAAATCATCAACAATAATTAGTAAATTACATTTTACAACTGTAGTCTACGAATTTTCATCTTCTAAGAGAGACCGAGAGTGAAATGGAAATTGGAATTAAGGGTGCCCTTTAAAAATTTGAGTGAGGGCATTAGTATAATTTACAAATTAAAACTATAAAATATGTATATATTAAAAGAAAAAAATCTGAGAGGGGGCAGTTCCCCTAATGTGCGTCCGCCCCTGGGTACTATTGGTTGGAGGGGAAGAGATTTATAGAAATGATATATTATTAATTCATTGTTCATTCATTTTTTTTTTTGGCACATTTCATCTTACCCATTTAGTTTTTATCGAATATATACTTTGTCATTATTATTTAAATGCATAATAGTGAAAAAATCCGCCTAAGTAAGAAATACAATAACTAGTGTATATAGTACGAAATTGAGATACTCAATTCACCAAACAAAGACATCAAAGATTAGCACTTACTGCCATTTCAATATGTCGCCAATCATTTTCCTAAGAAAAGAACCCCTTTTTCGGATTAATAATATAATGAACTAATTTACAATATAAATTATAAAAAGTTTCTCTTGACATGATCTGATTTCATTAACTTTAAAATATATATGCTACTTTTGGTCATAAAATTCTTGATTTTAATAGCCTTGCTTATGCTTTTCAATTTAGGAAAAATAAAATATGAAAAGCGCATTCGACCATATACATACACCGTATAATACCAAAAAAAAAATGACTGCTAAATTTAAATAATCATTGGAGAATACAAGTTATTAAAATACATGGAAGTCGAAACTCGAAAGTCGAAACAAGATTACAAGGACTTTAACGAGTAATAAGCTTAGTCAAAGATTGACATTAAATATGGAAAAAAGGTTGAAAATTACATAATATAATAATAAAATTGCCAAAAAAAAACATTTTTATTAATCTGTGAAATGTTGCTGGGTTATGACACTCTTATCCCCCCAATATTCATAGACTTCGATTTTTGCACTTGATGATATTCCCCATCGAAGGCAATCTGGCTTAAAAATTTGAGGGAAATTGTAATTTTTCGCTTTAACAAGTACTAAATATTGTAGGTATCTCGCATTCTTCATAAAGAACCTCACCATCATCACCGGCATGTCACGGACTTAGCCTCGATACTAACGTCCCGTGCGGCACTTAGCCCTTCAATCCGCCTCTTGCGAGATTGTGCTAAGTCAGCCTCGACAATCACCCACTTGCTCGTGTGTGAAAAGCGAATTTGGCAATAGAGAGTAAGAATTTTGGGAGGAAGAACACAAGAGTAGAACTTGAGAGAATACTACACTATTACCCTCAATGACTCACAAAACTTGATTCTACACTTGGTTGATTACAAATGAGCCCCTAGCCTCTATTTATACTACCCATCCTTGAAATAGACGGCTAAGATTAACTTAATCCTATGGCTACGATCTATTATCTAGATTATTCTTCTAGATATTTATATTGGAGAATTCTAGAGACTTCTACATTGCTCCACTCTTATCCGGAATATTCTAGAACCTTCTACACAATTCCGGATCTTTCTACTAATATCTACATCATTCTAGAGTATTCTAGAACATTCTAGAATCTTCTAGATCTTTCTAGAATCTTTTAGATTTTTCTAGAATAATCTAATAGCATCAAGGATCTCGTCTTCAAGTAAGATGACACATCCCAGTCATCTCAAAATACCTCAAACTGTCGGGGCGTGACATTCTCCCCCACCCATTTCGGCGACGCCCTCGGCGCCGTACACTGTTGAAGTTGTCTCGTACAAATGACCATTTTCCTATGACATACTCAAAAGTATGTCTTCTCTCAGTCTTTCTTTGTGAGAAGTGTGCCAAGCTTAATGGCTTGCTCGAATCCCATCGTTGATCCCTTATCTTCGAAGGTTGGGCCTTCCCGGTGCCCCTCACTCGCCCTCGATGTTGTTCAATCTTCAGTGGAGCCTTCTCATAAGGTCCCATGTTTCGTGTATTGGTACTCGATTCTTCTCTATGTGGAAGTTTCATTTGTACCTCTTTTATTATTTTGCTCGATTTCTCCATAATTTCTCTTTTTACCGGCTCTTCATCGACTTCTGTATATGCAGTTTCCTCACATTTCTCTTGCCCAAGCAATGAGTACTTTGTAATCCTTGGACACTCTCGGATATAGTGAGGTTCCTTACAGAAAATGCACCACTTCTTCGGCACGAAAGCTTGTTTCTTGGCAAAGTACGCTTGCCTCCTAGCCTCGTATCCCTCCAAGAACTTAGATCGCCTTATGTCTAAACCTCTCACAACTTGTTCTGTCCCCCTCATGGGAACCCACTCGGCCCCCCTGCTGAACCATTCTCCACATACTCCGACAACCTCGTCGATTGCCATAGCACTAACCCTTCACAACACGAAATACACCAAGCCCAACCGGGCTCTGATACCACCTGTCACGGACTTAGCCTCAATACTAACGTCTCGTGTGGCACTTAGCTTCGACCCGCCTCTTGCGTGACTCGTGCTAAGTCAGCCTCGCCCACTCGTGCTCGTGTGCTGAGGGAATTTGGCAAAGTACACCAAGAAGCTCTTTAAGTAAACACTCCATATTGCTCTCAAACTTGGTTGGTTACAAATGAGCCCCTAGCCTCTATTTATACTACCCATCCTTGAAATAGACGGCTAAGATTAACTTAATCCTATGGCTACGATCTATTATCTAGATTATTCTTCTAGATATTTATATTGGAGAATTCTAGAGACTTCTACATTGCTCCACTCTTATCCGGAATATTCTAGAACCTTCTACACAATTCCGGATCTTTCTACTAATATCTACATCATTCTAGAGTATTCTAGAACATTCTAGAATCTTCTAGATCTTTCTAGAATCTTTTAGATTTTTCTAGAATAATCTAATAGCATCAAGGATCTCGTCTTCAAGTAAGATGACACATCCCAGTCATCTCAAAATACCTCAAACTGTCGGGGCGTGACAGGCAGCTCGTTAAGTGTGAATCCCCTCACTTTAACAATATTTAGAAATGGAAATAGTATAGGGCACTCGCCCAAGTATTTCCTCCCATAAAAGTCCCAATAAATACTATTCCCAAATGCATTATTTTCAAGCTGCAAATAAATAAAAAAAGGTTAATCAATAAAAAAAACTATATAATTATCTAGAAAAAATAAAAATAAAAGTTGAATTATTTTCCCCTTAACTTACATCAATAAAAACTCTCTCAACCTGTGGGCATTTCTTGAGAAAAATAACAATGTCAGAAGGATTTATATAACTTTCTCTTGCCACAACCAAGTTAAATTCCTTCAATTTCCATAAATAAAAATCCACCTCCTTATACTCATTCTCCTCAAATCTAGCACATAGCCCCTGCATATATAACCATAAAATAAAATTAAAACTAAATTTATAAGTGACAAAAAAAAAATCTTATAATATGAAAAAAAAAATGGTAAAAATTATGAAATTACCTCAAGAAAAGTACTGCTAATTTTGAGGCTCTTAACATATGCAAGACTTATCATCATATCCCTTCTGTGAGAAATCAGCTGAAAACGCCTAGGATATGTGATATCAAGTATCACATCATTCAATTCTGGTAATTAATTCACTCTCAAATTTGAACTCACAAATTTTGCCTTGATAATGGAGTGTACAAAGATGAGGAGCATTTATAGCAATTGAATCAACATCTGAACAATTTTTTACCACCAACATTTTGAAATTACCCTTAGACCCTAGAGATGGAATCTTGAGGTCGAAAACGAAACCGCAATTTATTAGTTGTAAAGTTCTCAAAGCCAAACAGTTCACAAATATTGCTTGGATTGATACAGGATGAGCTCTTACGTGTTCGAAGGTAAGATCCCTCAAATGACTTAGGCCATTTGAGTTAAACGGTAAATGTAACTCGCAATTAACGAGTTTTACAGTTTTTATGCTCTCAAAATCTATGAGTTCATAACTGAGCGTAAACATTTTACCCGACGGGGTAAAATCTAATTCTAGTTCGTTTATACCTAAACGAACTGCACTAGCTATCCAGTAAGATATTAGGACTGTCTCACCATTCGCGTCGAAGTACAGCCTAAATCTATCTGCACTAGGGTTTGAGTGGTGATGAAAAAAATTGTTAACAATGTTTTTGAACTCATCTTTCGATAAGTTCTCTGCGAAGTTTCTGTCGAATGAAAAATCGCGACAGAATTTCCAGGAATACCTAAACCTTCTCGAAAGGACCGAGAGCCTGTGAGCGTCCTTTATTGGAAGAAAGGAAGCTATCCTCTCAACCACATCATCAGCCATATCAGAAATTATAATTCTGTTATGGGATCTTTGAGAGTGTGACACAAGATGATTTTGCTGTTCTGGAGCAGCCATTATAATTGAATAATTGTGTGAAAAATAAATGTTTGATACACAAAAATTATGTTTGTAAATAGTGAGACAATTCGAATGCAATGCAACATGTGAGAAATCAAATGGATTTATATAGGAATTGTTTTTCAGGATTTAGGCTGTTTTGATGTAACAGATAGGATTTATTTATCTAATATTTAGTAAATTGCCAATATACAGCTTTTTCTCGTCATGAAATTTTGGAAGTTTTCTTATATTATCCCTATTAATTAAATTTATTAGCAATTCAGCATTAGGGGTTAATTAGATGTTACCCACTTGGGTACGTGCCTAAATGATTTTTAAACCACTAGATCATACATGATGAGATAATCATTTCACTTTATGACATCATCATGTGCAGATCCAGCAGTTTAAAACCCCCTTGGGCACGTACCCAAGTGGGTAGCATGGAAATTCCCGGCATTAGGATAGCCAGGTATTATCTGTTCAGTTTCTGACTAAAATATTGAGTAGTAATCCATCATCAGTTTCTAAAATCTGGAAAGGATTAAAGGAAACTAATTAATATGAAAACACTACATTATACAAATATCAGCAAAATCTAAGGACTGTTACCAATATTTTCTAGGAAAAAAGGAAATTGAGGGGAATCTTGACGAAATTTTCTATTTACAATTAGTAAGTTATATCAAAGTATATTAAAGGGAAACTTTGATAAATTATCATTATCTTATAATGTATTTAGCCAACTGTTTATTTTATTTATAAAAGTTTGCTAATAATGTGTGTCTAGAGATGATTACAATTATAGTTTACAAAATTGAATGCATTTAATTAATTCTGCGTCATCATAATCTCAAATGTGACATGATTTTGGTATTATTATGGCTCATATTATGAAATAGCTGTAATTCCTTCTTATAGCTAGATTGACTCGTTTAATTAAGACTAAAAGAATTACTGTAATTATATTACTGTAATTATATATTGAGTAATACTCAATTGTAATATTACAACGGTGTTACAGGCTTACAGCACCGTTGTAAACTAATTAATCAATAATCATCAAGTAGTTACTTTTATACTCTACGTACTTGCATAAACTAATTTCACGTAATGAATTTATAAGAAATGCTGTCTAATATTATATAAATGCTTGAGAAAATGAATTTACCTTCAAGAACATGCAATTTTTATTTGATGTACTCTGGAAATTTTTGTTGTGATCTTTATTTCAATAGTAATTTCTCTAGGGATGAGTTTGAAAACATTGTTAAGAAGTTAGACTTGAGATATATTTCGATGTCAATGGGGAAGCATATTGTGCCACACTCTCAATCATCCAATTAGAAAATTATAGTTCCTGATGTTGTTGAGAGAATAGCCTCCTTTCTTCCACTAAAGGAAGCTCACAAGCTCTCGATTCTTTCTAGAAGTTTTAGGAACTCTTGAAAGTTCTATCGTGACTTTTCATTCGACAAAAATTTCGATTAGAACTTGTGTGAATAAATGAGGCATTGTTGACAAGTTTTAGGCTATATTACAATGTCAATGGAAACAACCCTAGTGACGTCTTATTGGATAGCTAGGGTCGTTTGTTCAGGTATAAACGAACTAAAATTAGATCTTATCTCATCGGGTAAAATGTTCATACTCATTATCATTTACCTCAAATGGCCTACCTCAAAATGCCCTAGCAATTCAAGTAGTATTTCGAAGGGATGGCAACAAGGAGGAGGTGACAAAACTAATACCTGCCCCCACTAGTTTTCCTGAAACACGTATTATACTGCCTCGCTCCAAACTCATCGGAGCCCAGCCCAGTCCAACCCAATAAATCTGATTGGGCGCTGATTATTCCGATTAAAAGTTGTAAGTAACCTGAATTTTATTTTATTTTTCTAACCGAAATGTGATTGCAATTGACCACAATTAATTCACATCACGCATAGGCTTCAATATCAAATTAATAAGCACAAATATAAAACAATATTCATTGACTTAAGTTGTACTACATGAAATTAGGTATACACTATAAAACAACCATAGGTGTATACCTCAAGATCTCACCCAAAACATGGGGTGGGGCCAAATCACAAAACCCGACCCCATCCCCCAATCCCGTCTAGTTAACATAAATTCGGCCCAAACAAGGTGGATCTGGATTAGAGACACCCGATTACTCTAATACTCTGTAATCGTTGTCACTGAGAACTTTACAATTGATACAATGTTACGTTATTCTTTTTTTTACCCTCAAGATTCGTGCTCAGAATTTGAAGGGGATCTAAGTATTGGTGGTGATGGATTGTTTAAATGTTCACTCAATTGTAACAAATCCAATCATCGTTAGATCAGAGGATTAGTTCAGGGCTGAGTGAGCAATACGAAAAAAATACCACAAAAATTAAAAGAAACAAATTAAACAAAAGAATCATGCCCTCAGTTGAGGCAAAACTCACAAGTTTTGTTATGGTCAGCAAAGAAGAAAGATATTAGTACAATCCTATTAGAACACTAAAGACTCTATATAACTTTAATTTGTTAAAAATCATGTATATGAAATGAAAAATTAATAAGAAATTGATAGAAAATATAGAAGTACAAAGTAGTAAAAGAGTGATGGAAGCATAAAAACAAAGTGATGGATGGTGATTATATATATTAAAAGTGATGAATCACTACAAGAAAAACATTGATTAGCAAGGAATGTAATTCAATGCTAAACAACCAATATTTGTTGGTAATTCACATTAGCTACAAAATTATCAACAAATAGGTTTTGTTCTTATATCGCTTGTAAGTAAATTTTAGGAACAAAGAGTTTTGTTGGTAAATTTGGCAACAATATTTACCTACAAATAATTTAGTTGGTGATCATCAACAAAAATTGCCTACAAAAGTCTTCCTTCCGAATTTGGAAGGAATGACTTTGTTCCTAATCTTTAGCAAGCAAACAATTTGTTGGAAATTTTGATGGTAATATATTCGAAATATTATAAAAAATATTATTCAACAACAAACATTTTTGTTCCTAATTTCAAAATTAGAAATCACCAACAAACATTTGTACCCCTAATTTTGTTGCTAAATATATCCAATAATTTCTTTTTAAATATTTTTTAATTATAATTAATATCAATTAAATAATAATATAATAGTAATATACATAAAATGAGTTTACCAAAATAAAATACCAATATAATAATTATAAAATGTCATACATAATCACATGTAGATAAAATCATGAATGTAAAATATCTTGTCATAACATATAACTAAAAATTCTACACGAATTCAATCAAGATAACAAATGCAATAGGAGCGAGCAATGGACTAATCCCGAGTATGGTGTTCGTCGGGAGAATGATCTCGACTAGAAGGCTGGTACTGGAAAGGATGATGTTGACCAGGAGCCGGAGGAGCCGGATAGTAGCCAGGAGACGGATAGTAGCCAGGATGAGGTGGAAAGTACCCGGGAGTTGAAGCAGATAAATGTCCGGGAGAAGGATGTTGGATCGGATACATACTGAGAGACGTAAGAGCATCCTTAATACCATCCTTAATACCCTGCTCGATATTCTTTTTCATTTCTACTCGTTGCTTTTCCAATTCTTTCTCTAATTCTTGAATCTTTTTCGCATTCTCTGTTTCTACTTGTGAGAGATTGATGCTTGAGCTATGAATAGATGAAGAGGAGCTTTCGCTGTACGAGGTACCGAACCCGTAGCAACGCCCGAATTTTGGTCCACTAGACGCCTCAGCCCATGCTTCAGGATAAATGATGCACGAAGCTTTAATAGAGGGCAACATCGTTGGTCCATCACTTTGAGATTGATTTTGCTTTAGTTTCTCAGTATAAGTCTCCTGCAAAATAAATTAGAAAAGTAAATAATATATTACTAATTAACAATTGATATATTGTAAGGGGTAATATCTATTAATAAGTAATAATGAGAAAAAACTCACCAATGTATTCTTCGACTTCTTGTCCACAAAAGGTCCTTGTCCTTTGTTTCTCCTATGACATCGCTCAAAAGCTTTTTCAAAAAGCACCAGATTCCCACCATTCTTTTTAGACTACAGTTTAAGATAAATATAATTAAAATAATTAGAAGTAAGATAGAGTTATCAAATCATAAGCAACACATATCAATGACATAAATTTATCGTTTTAAATATATCAATACCAAAAAGTTATTTATACAGATCACGTCCAAGCAAATAATCTAAACAGAGTTATCAAATCCTAAAAAACACATGTCAAGTACATAAAAATTTCTTTTTTGCATATATCAATACCACACTAGTTATTTATACACATCACATCCATGCAAATAACCTAAACATGGTTATCAAATCCTAAACAACACATGTCAATGACATAAGTTTCTCTTTTTGCATATATCAATACCACACTAGTTTATACACATTAAACATACTTATCAAATCCTAAATATCAATACTACACTAGTTATTTACAATAGCGATCAATAAATAGGACTTCTACGTAAATGAAAGATAGCGATCAATAAAGAAAACTATCAAAATACCACTTAACTTCACAATAATTATCCACAATACTACAACTAAAGAAAATAAACACAACCAACATTAAAAAAATATTTGACAAATTTATCACTTGTATTGAAATCGAACACATTCAACATCCAACATCAAACACAACCAACAATAAACTCATCCGACATTATATTGAAATTTATCACTTGTATTGAAATCGAACACATTCAACAATAAACTCATCCGACATTATATTGAAATTTATCACTTACCATCCTACGTGCATGTTGATGAATAGAAATCGAACCCGATGCACTCAATGCCACCCCAAGGCCATTTCGATCCGATAGTCGATTTTGCCGGTATCTATTTTGGAGATTCTTGAATTGGGAGTGTCCCAAATATCCCAAAGACCGTCCCATATTTCTTTTCTCATCCATTTTGGTGGAGGTGAATCTCTCGACTTTGCATTGTTTCTGAGATCGCTCATCAATGCAGTCATCCTCCTACTGAAATAGGACTTCCAAATTTTAAATACTTGTTCTTCAGACCACGGATCACGCCAAGTAAATTTTCCCTACATTAGTCACAAATTGTAAATTAAAGTATAGGGAAAATTTGGTTTAAGGGACTATGAATATTGAAAATATAAAGAACATAATTTTATATATTTAAAAAGAAGTGACTTTTAAGTTTACTATTTATTAAAATGACAAATTACTTAGAAAGAACACAATAGCTTCGACACTTTTACAGATAAATGGATTATTAAATTTATCATTCATGAAAATGACAAGTTATTCACAATCTCATGTATTATTGCTAATTTTCATTAAAGTATAAACACTCCACATGCATAATGAAAACTAGGCAATTCGTAGACTCCTCATAATTACCTTGAACAAGTCAAACAATTCTTGCTTTACCCGATCCGGAATTTTAGTAAAGGTCGGCCAAACTCCATTATACCATCCACGTAAAGACGGTAAAATGGTCCGAGGTGCAGCAGTACTAACGAAACTGAAAACAAATGTTAAAGGAATGTAATAAAATTATCGGTTCAACATCAACAGTGATATATCCAGTTTCGTTTAGTTTCAATGTATAGAAAAACTTAGCAATTCAATAAGGAATATGATTACCAGTTTTCCACAATAATTAGTATCTCTCGACCCACTTCATCGCGCTCAATTTCATCTTTACAATCAGACTCTTTTTGCTCGATGCCATGTGGCAAGTCATCCATTCCCGGATGCACCTCCTCATCAGCTAAATCGTCATGCTCAGCCATATCATCGTGCTCAGCCAAATTGTCATGCTCAGCCATATCGTCGTGCTCAGCCAAATCCTCATGCAAGTCACCCAAAGCTTTCACATTTCCATTCAACAAACTCATATAAGTCCCTGTGTACCTTCCCCTAGTAGGCTGCATAGTAGCTGTAGAGACCAAGAAAATGTTGCAATTTTCTAACATATAATAAAACAAAAATAATAAACTAAGTCAAGATTGCATTATCTCATCTCAATTTCTACTAAGTAGCATACATAATGACAATATCAGACTTTTAAAGAAATTTAATGATTACAAATTGACAAGGAAATCTACTATAGACTCGTAAAATAAGTAGCTACTAATTTATGATATAAGTACTAACCTCAAAATAAATCATTATCCACTAGAACTGTCACTATACTCGAGTAATTCTTCCTCATCTGATTCCACCAATTCTTCTTCCAAATCGTCAAACTCAATTTCTTGATCAAGTTCTCTTTCATGAAGGTGTAACTCATCAGGGTTCACCTCTTCCTCTTCACGATGAACATCAATTAGAATATCAATTTCATCAAGCTCATTATCCAATACAACATGAGCGAGATTGAACTTGAAGTCTCCTGGTAAAACTCCTCTAGTGGTGTTTGCTCACTAGGAATGGAGGTATGGCTTATCTCGTATGTGCTTCTTGCCTTAACTCTAAAAACAGCCCGCCAGTTGCGATCAGATGCTTTTTTTCTCCAAGGGTATGGCGTGTAGTAGACTTGATGACATTGAGAAGCAAGAACAAAGGGTTGTCTTCGGCTATACTACGAGCACTATTGATATCTACAATATTGTACCTTGGATGAATTTTTGTTCCTAATCTCCCCGAGTCAAACCATTTACACTTGAACATCACTACAGTGTTGTCACCAGGGCCTAAAAAGCTTAGCTCAAGAATTTCCAGTAACTCACCGTAATATTCTATGGTAGAATCATTATAGTAGCTCCCACTGATAGACACTCCACTATTCATAGTAGATTTTCCTTTCCCATATTCGATTGTGTGGAATCTATATCCATTCACGATATGCCCATTCCAGCATTTAACAATGCTATTAAATCCACGCGACAGTCGTTTTATGTCATTGTTTGTTATCTGGTTAGCTGGATTCTCAACCTATCGAGCATAAGAATGAATGTTCATGTTAATATAACTATTACATTGTAGTATGTATTATAATTAATAATAAAAAAGCTTACATAATTGTAAAACCACGTTGTGAGCTCTTTATCACGTATCAATCCCAATGCATGAGGAGTGAGATCCGGTAGTTGAGCTTGTTTCTCGGCGTCATAGAGTCTATAAAGTATATCTAATTAAAACTCTTAATCCACACATAAGACATAGTTAAGAAATATTAGCTACGATATTACTTACTCAACATATTCGGAGATTTCTGGACTATTCAACAGAATATATATTGCGCATGCGTCCTTCTCATGTTGATTTAAAATTTTAAATGGACCTTTTGGACTAAAAGGCCGACAATTGGAATTGAACACAGATAACCGATTCACATGTTCAACTTGATTGATGTTATCATTACGGCCTATAGTCCTAGATCTTGTTTCAACATTGGGAGCAAAGAAATGAGAGCAGAATGTTGAAGTCTCTTCGATTAAGTAAGCTTCGACTATTGATCCCTCCACGCGTGCCTTGTTCTTTACCTTACGTTTCAACGTGTTCAAAAATCTATGAATGTAAAAACAATTAGATTCATATAGCATGATATAGAGTGTATCTTGAAAGTGATTTTACCTTTCAAAAGGATACATCCATCGATATTGAACAGGCCCACCAACTCTTGCTTCGTATGCCAAATGTATTGGTAAATGCTCCATAGAATCAAAAAATGAAAGGGAATATCTTCTCAAGCTTGCACAATGTTACAACAATATTCTCTCCATCTTTTTCATATTTGACTCAGATAGCACAGTTGAGCATAAGTCTCTAAAGAATTGGCTTAATTCAGTCAAGGCATTCCATACAGGCTCTGGCAATAAATCGCGAAATGTAAGTGGAATCAATCTCTCCATGAAAACATGACAATCATGGCTCTTCATTCCATGCATACTATAATCATCCAAGTTGACACACCTACCCAAATTCGATACATACCCATCTGGAAGTCTCAAATCTTTAATCCACTTTAGTACCATCTGACGTTCATCCTTTGTCAACGCATAGCTAGCTTTTGGTTTAAGATACTTCCCATTCACCTCCTTGAGATTAAGATTTCGACGCTTACAGACATTTTGCAGGTCTAAACGAGCATTTATGTTATCCTTAGTTTTACCCTTAACATCCATAACCGTGTTGAAGACATTATCAAAGACATTCTTTTCAATGTGCATCACATCTAAGTTATGACGTATCAAGTTTGTTTTCCAATATGGCAAGTCCCAAAAGATACTTCGTTTCAACCAATTATGAGTTTCACCAAATCCTTCAATTCTCTCTTTCTCATTAGTCTTACCATGCTTAATGTTCGGTAGTAAAGAAACGCAGCCTCGACCTCATCACCAGTTGAACGAATGGGGGGTTCATCTATCTCAATCCTTCCCTTGGTGAAATTATCTTTTTGATATCTATAGGAATGATCCAATGGCAAAAATTGACGATGACAATAAAAAAAAACACGGTTTACGACCATGTTTAAGTCTAAACGACTTAATGTGATTCATGCAACATGGACATGCTAGCTTACCATGAGTACTCCAACCCGATAACATTCCATAGGCAGGGAAGTCACTGATAGTCCACATTAGTGTTGCCTTCATCTGGAAGTTCTGTTTTCTTGACACGTCATAAGTCTCAACCCCGACATCCCATAGTGTTTTTAACTCGTCTATCAAAGGTTGTAAATACACATCCAAACTCCTACCTGGACTTTTTGGACCTGGGACGAGTAAGGTAAGGAACATATAAGGTCGATCCATACACATCCATGGCGGTAAGTTGTAAGGTGTGACAATAACCGGCCAACAAGAATAAGGTCTAGATCCTTGATTATGCGGATTAAACCCATCAGCCGATAGTGTAAGCCTAACATTTCGGGACTCAGCTGCAAAAGAAGGATGTGTATGGTCAAAGTGTTTCCAAGCCTCACCATCACGCGGATGGCAGAGTTTTCACCTGGGTTCTCTTTATGCCATCTCATGTGTTCTGCAGTGGCTTGAGACGTGTACAACCTCTGTAGCCTTGGGGTAAGTAGCAAGTAGCTTAATTGTTTAAATGGTATATTCTTAGGCTTCTTATTTCCCCTGCGTTTCCTAGGCTTAACCTAGGATGGTGACATACTTTGCATTCTTGCAACTCTTTGTCATCCTTCCAATACAACATGCAATCATTTTCGCATGCATCAATCTTTTGAACCCCAAGCCCAAGTGGAGCAACCACTTTTTTACTTGAGTAGAAACTGTAGGCAACTTATGTCCCTTCGGCAACATTCGTCCAAATGCATCCAGAAATTGATTAAAATGCCTCTCGCTCAAGTTTGATTCAGCCTTGATGTTCAAAAGTTTTGACAAGGCTGACAACTCTGAGTAATTCTCACAACCCAGCCATAGAGGACTTTCTGCAGCATTCTTCATATCAAAGAACTTTTGAGCTAATGGATTGGGGGCTTGTGGCTCATCCCCGTTATTCCAATCAAATTCAGGACCTGCTACATCAGTAACCATGTCCCTCAGATAATCATGCTGGCCTTCAATGATTATTGGCTCAGAAACCATTGGTTCATGCATACTAGTCGTTGGGGCTTGAGGCTCATCCCAACGCGGCTCCCCTTGCTTTACCCAATTAATATAACCAATTTCAAACCCTCTCCAACGAAGGTGAAAGCTGACTGTATCCGGTGGAATAAAGTTTTGGCTCTTACAATCACAACATGGACATCGAATGTTTCCTCGGTCCATATATTGTGGATATTGTTGGCATAATTCTATGAACTTCTGAACCCCTATTTGGTATTCTTGTGTAATATTAGTTCCACATACCCTATTCTTAATCCAACTCCTATCTGGAGGCATGATAATCTTTCTGCATAGAAATATTTTTAATCATATATATTTGTGTGTTTTAGTGTATATATTTTTAATCATATATATTAGCATCACTACTTACCTAATGTCGGATTTGCAGAAACCGATCAAGTAGCAACAGATCCTGAGCTCTTGAGTGGGATACAAAGTGAACTAGAGCTCTTCCCTGATTTGCGTAGATAAATATTTAATTAGTGTCGAAAAATAAATCAAGATACTTGCCTAAAATAAATCAAAAGACAAAAAGTAGACATATTTGCCTAAAAATTGAAAAAAAAAATCTGATTGAAAAATTAAATAATAATTGAAAATATTTCTTCTGGCACCTAACGCATTTGGGAGTTGAAACTGGAATATGACTTTCAGCATGATTCCTATCAAGTTAAAGCAGAATTTAGAAGTAGCTTGGGCCAAAAACGAAATAGAAAAGCTACTACTGACAGTTTTGGTATAATGCAGATAACTTAGTGGCGAAAAATCGTAATGGTGATCCGTTCAATGCAATGAAAACTACACACATGAAGCTTTCAAATGGTGTATGTCGTGCATCCTGGTTCCTCCCGAGTTAAAGCAGATTTTAGTAGAAACTTGGACCAAAAAATAGAAACCGAAAAACAATGGCAGATTTTGATAATATATGCATAACTTTGTGTAGAAAAATCAAAACCAAGCTCCCTTTGGTTCATTAGAAATTAGTAACATGGTTATTTCTTATGACATATGACCCTCAACCTAGTTATTCCCGAGAGAAAGAAATTTTGAGCATATGGGAGTTGAAAATGGAATATGACTTTCAGCATGATTCCTATCAAGTTAAAGCAGAATTTAGAAGTAGCTTGGGCCAAAAACGAAATAGAACAGCTACTACTGACAGTTTTGGTATAATGCACATAACTTTGTGGCGAAAAATCGTAATGGTGATCCGTTCAATGCAATGAAAACTACACACATGAAGCTTTCAAATGGTGTATGTCGTGCATCCTGGTTCCTCCCGAGTTAAAGCAGATTTAGTAGAAACTTGGACCAAAAAACAGAAACGAAAAACAATGGCAGGTTTGATAATATATGCATAACTTTGTGTAGAAAAATCAAAACCAAGCTCCCTTTGGTTCATTAGAAATTAGTAACATGGTTATTTCTTATGACATATGACCCTCAACCTAGTTATTCCCGAGAGAAAGAAATTTTGAGCATATGGGAGTTGAAAATGGAATATGACTTTCAGCATGATTCCTATCAAGTTAAAGCAGAATTTAGAAGTAGCTTGGGCCAAAAACGAAATAGAACAGCTACTACTGACAGTTTTGGTATAATGCACATAACTTTGTGGCGAAAAATCGTAATGGTGATCCGTTCAATGCAATGAAAACTACACACATGAAGCTTTCAAATGGTGTATGTCGTGCATCCTGGTTCCTCCCGAGTTAAAGCAGATTTTAGTAGAAACTTGGACCAAAAAATAGAAACCGAAAAACAATGGCAGATTTTGATAATATATGCATAACTTTGTGTAGAAAAATCAAAACCAAGCTCCCTTTGGTTCATTAGAAATTAGTAACATGGTTATTTCTTATGACATATGACCCTCAACCTAGTTATTCCCGAGAGAAAGAAATTTTGAGCATATGGGAGTTGAAAATGGAATATGACTTTCAGCATGATTCCTATCAAGTTATTGAAGAATTTAGAAGCAGCTTGGGCAAAAACGAAATAGAACAGCTACTACTGACAGTTTTGGTATAATGCACATAACTTTGTGGCGAAAAATCGTAATGGTGATCCGTTCAATGCAATGAAAACTACACACATGAAGCTTTCAAATGGTGTATGTCGTGCATCCTGGTTCCTCCCGAGTTAAAGCAGATTTTAGTAGAAACTTGGACCAAAAAACAGAAACCGAAAAACAATGGCAGGTTTTGATAATATATGCATAACTTTGTGTAGAAAAATCAAAACCAAGCTCCCTTTGGTTCATTAGAAATTAGTAACATGGTTATTTCTTATGACATATGACCCTCAACCTAGTTATTCCCGAGAGAAAGAAATTTTGAGCATATGGGAGTTGAAAATGGAATATGACTTTCAGCATGATTCCTATCAAGTTAAAGCAGAATTTAGAAGTAGCTTGGGCCAAAAACGAAATAGAACAGCTACTACTGACATTTTGGTATAATGCACATAACTTTGTGGCGAAAAATCGTAATGGTGATCCGTTCAATGCAATAAAACTACACACATGAAGCTTTCAATGGTGTATGTCGTGCATCCTGGTTCCTCCCGAGTTAAAGCAGATTTAGTAGAAACTTGGACCAAAAAACAGAAACCGAAAAACAATGGCAGGTTTTGATAATATATGCATAACTTTGTGTAGAAAAATCAAAACCAAGCTCCCTTTGGTTCATTAGAAATTAGTAACATGGTTATTTCTTATGACATATGACCCTCAACTTAGTTATTCCCGAGAGAAAGAAATTTTGAGCATATGGGAGTTGAAAATGGAATATGACTTTCAGCATGATTCCTATCAAGTTAAAGCAGAATTTAGAAGTAGCTTGGGCCAAAACGAAATAGAACAGCTACTACTGACAGTTTGGTATAATGCACATAACTTTGTGGCGAAAAATCGTAATGGTGATCCGTTCAATGCAATGAAAACTACACACATGAAGCTTTCAAATGGTGTATGTCGTGCATCCTGGTTCCTCCCGAGTTAAAGCAGCAGATTTAGTAGAAACTTGGACCAAAAAAACAGAAACCGAAAAACAATGGCAGATTTGGATAATATATGCATAACTTTGTGTAGAAAAATCAAAACCAAGCTCCCTTTGGTTCATTAGAAATTAGTAACATGGTTATTTCTTATGACATATGACCCTCAACTTAGTTATTCCCGAGAGAAAGAAATTTTGAGCATATGGGAGTTGAAAATGGATATGACTTTCAGCATGATTCCTATCAAGTTTAAGCAGAATTTAGAAGTAGCTTGGGCCAAAAACGAAATAGAACAGCTACTACTGACAGTTTTGGTATAATGCACATAACTTTGTGGCGAAAAATCGTAATGGTGATCCGTTCATTGCAATGAAAACTACACACATGAAGCTTTCAAATGGTGTATGTCGTGCATCCTGGTTCCTCCCGAGTTAAAGCAGATTTTAGTAGAAACTTGGACCAAAAAATAGAAACCGAAAAACAATGGCAGGTTTTGATAATATATGCATAACTTTGTGTAGAAAAATCAAAACCAAGCTCCCTTTGGTTCATTAGAAATTAGTAACATGGTTATTTCTTATGACATATGACCCTCAACTAGTTATTCCGAGAGAAAGAAATTTTGAGCATATGGGAGTTGAAAATGGAATATGACTTTCAGCATGATTCCTATCAAGTTAAAGCAGAATTTAGAAGTAGCTTGGGCCAAAAACGAAATAGAACAGCTCCTACTGACAGTTTTGTATAATGCACATAACTTTGTGGCGAAAAATCGTAATGGTGATCCGTTCAATGCAATGAAAACTACACACATGAAGCTTTCAAATGGTGTATGTCGTGCACCTGGTTCCCTTCCCTGAGTTAAAGCAGATTTTAGTAGAACTTGGACCAAAAACATAAACCGAAAAACAATGTCAGGTTTTGATAATATATGCATACTTTGTTAGAAAAATCAAAACCAAGCTCCCTTTGGTTCATTAGAAATTAGTAAACGTGGTTATTTTCTTATGACATATGACGCCTCAACCTAGTGGGTCTTCCCGAGGAAAGACATTTTGAGCTATGGGAGTTGAAAAATGGAATATGACTTTCAGCATGATCCTATCAAGTAAAAGCAGAATTTAGAAGTAGTTGGGCCAAAACGAAATAGAACACTACTACTGACATTTTTTGGTATAATGCACATACTTTGTGGCGAAAAATCGTAATGGTGATCGTTCACATGCATAAAACGACACACATGAGCTTTCAAATGGTGTATGCGTGCATCCTGTCCTTCCCCCGAGTTAAATCATATTTTAGTAAAACTTGGACCCAAAAACAGAACCGAAAAACAATGGCAGGTTTTGATAATATGCATACCTTTGTGTATAAAATCAAAACCAATCTCCCTTTGGTTTCATTAGAAATTAGTAACATGGTTATTTCTTATGACCCTATACCCTCACCTAGTTTATTCCCGAGAGAAAGAAATTTTGAGGCATATGGGAGTGGAAAGGGAATATGACTTTTCAGCATGATTCCTATCAAGTTAAAAAATAGGTGACTATGCCGCGGCATTGAGCCGCGGTTCGGATGTGTGCCGCGGTCCTGTTCTGAAAACTGTTTGTCTGAGATGGTGTGCCGCGGTTCAGTGCCGTGGTCCTCTTCTGAAAAATTGGACACTGGAATTTTAGACCGCGGTTCAGTGCCGCGGTTCAAGTTGGATTTTTGGAGATTTTCAGCACCAACGTTTTTACCACTTCTCAATGCAATGGTCTGAACCTGTTCTTTCGGGTTTTTCTCGATGTCGCTAGGTAGCGATCCCGGTGTTCTACCTGAAAGTTGACTAGCCAATTGTCCCAATTGAGTTTGTATGTTGCTCACATTAATTTCAAGGTTGTGACACCGTTCATCATTTTTCTTTATATATTGGAGCATCAATTCCTCAAAACTCGGTTTCTTTTCTTGTGGTTGGTAACCTCCTTGTTTGTGAAATGTGTTGGGTTGAAAACCCCTTGGCGTTGAAATGGCGGTCTATCACCGTGTGTTTGAAACCCGGGAGGTTGCTTCACCACATTGTTGTTGTTACTCCATGAGAAGTTCGGGTGATTTCTCCACCCCGGGTTATATTTTTCTAAAAATGGGTCGTTTTGTGTCCTATTCGAATTTTGCACATAATTTGCATCTTCAACACATTCGGATTGATAAGATTGACTGCCATGTTGACACTCTGTAAGGTGATGATTTCCACCACAATTTTCACACAACGTTTTCACTTGGTTTACCGAGAAATTCATTGCATCCAATTTCTTGTGCAAAAGTTCTACCTGATTTGCTAGTGAAGTGGAAGCTTCCACTTCATAAACTCCACTCGCCTTCTTTGGAAGTATTACTCTCTCGGTAGGCCATTGGTAGTTGTTTTTCGACATTCTATCGATCATTTCCCAAGCCGCTTGTGGTGGTAAATTCATGAGTGAACCACCCGCAGTTGCGTCAAGATGAGTGGGAAGGCCGGGTTCAAGGCCTTGATAAAAGATGGTTACTTGAGTCCAAACCGCAAAACCATAGTGAGGGCATTTTTGGAGAAGTTCCTTGAATCTTTCAAGTGCTTCATAGAGTGACTCTCCCTCAATTTGTCGAAAACCTTGTATCTCGACTTTAATAGCGGCTGTTTTCCCCGGTGGAAAATACTTACTCAGAAACTTCTCCACCAACTGGTCCCAAGTATGAATGGACGTTGTTGGTAATGAGTCAAGCCAAGCTCTTGCTTTATCCCTCAATGAGAACGGGAAGAATCTCATTCTAATAGCATCATCGGTCACTCCATTTTGTCGAAATGTGCTCAAATAGCTAAGGAACTTGGTGATGTGAGCATGTGGCGACTCATCCGCCATACCCCGATATTGTTCATTGGAAATGAGTTGAAGAATAGCCGGTGAGATTGTGAAATTGTTTGCTTCTACCGTGGGTAGTACAATAGCACCAGCGGCTCTATGAACAGTGGGTTGCATATAATCACGTAAAGGACGGGGAGCTTGTTCTTGTCTTTGTGCTAAGGTGGTAGCAACAGCGGCTTGAATCAAGGCTTGAATTCCTGGGTCCTCTAGATTGACGGGATTGTTCCCTTCCATTGCCTCAAATTGATTCTCGTTTTGTTTTTGTGCTCGTCTTTTTCTATTGAAAGTTCGCTCGATCTCCGGATCAAAATCTTCAAGGTCTCTTTGAGATGTGCGGGTCATGCACTACTCAAAGAGATCAACCTAACAATAGAATCAAAAAAGCCAAATTTCAAACGTAGAGATAGCAAACCAAAATGTAAAAACAGCAACTTAGTCTTAAAATAGATAAGTGAATTACAATATTCAATAACGCAAGTGTCCCCGGCAACGGCGCCAAAAACTTGACACGCGAAATCCTAGCAAGTATACTAGGTCGTGCAAAGTAATAAAGTGGACTACTTAGCCCGGGGTGTATCGTCTCCACAGGGACAATTGGATTCAATGCTCGTAATTGCTATATTACCTATTTCTAAGCTAAATCAATTTATAAAGTGATAGGTGTTTATACTATGAAAATAACTAAAGATAACTAAAATGATTATCAAGGTAATAAATCAAATGGGAAGAGGTGATTGGGTTATGATCCAACTATGTTCTATTCTATGTTCATGAACTCTCAATTATCCGGATTTTTAGAACGCTCTTGATATGGCGAAACCCCCTAATGTATTTATTATTCAATCTCTTGAAATAACAAGCCTATACTAGTTAACAACTTCCTATATCTCTATAGTGAAGATTGAATTAACTAATATGCATTTAGGTTCAAAGGAATTCCTTGTTTAAGAAGATCCTACATTCAATCGGGTCATCTTATCACAAAAAGCCACATAACGCAATCGATTCTATCTCTAGTCAATTGTTACGTTATGATGTTTGATTTTCAATCTCCCTTTATCTATCTCTTCTCGGTCTCAAGACAAAGCATTTTATCAAACACATGGTGATCAAGCATATGCAAGCGTTAAACATAAAATCAAACATGTAACAAGAATGTAATAAATCCAAAAATTAATCATTCATTAAACACAAAACATCACAAAGTATTCGCATAACCCAACCACAAAGATGCTTAGCTCATACTTACAATAACAAATGATTCAACAATTCTATAAGACATAGTTGATAACTAATCAAAGAGAAAGAGTTGAATTACTCCCTATTACAAAGTGTGAATCCAAGCTTTGATGATGAAATTGATGATGATTAGGATGATGAGGATGAGGATGATGATCCTCTCCAAGCTTCCTTGGGTGGTGGCTGATATGTAAGGAGTCTAGGGTGTGTTTAGGGCATCTTTTTCGTCCAAATGACCTGATGGTCTATTTATAGGCCAAGTCCGCTGCTTTGAACGCCGCGGCGTTGATGGGTTGAACGCCGCAGCGATCAACCTTCTGCCATGAATCGCCGTGGCGTTGGACGGTGAACGCCGCGGCGTTCACCCTACTGTCTCCGACGCCGAGGCATTGCTTTGTTTTTCTTTTCCAACTTGTATGTCTTGCCTCCGGTTCTCACCCTTTGCACCGAATGTTATCCAATTTTCACTGTTTTCGTCCTTTCTTTGAGTGTGTCTCAAAAAGACCTGTAGTCACTTAACGCACAAATTAAACGCACCAATGGCATGAATCAAGCGATAAATGAACTTCAAAATGTAAAATCAGAGGGCTTAAAATGCGTGAAAACAACTCTTATCAATCTTTGGCTTATGGAGTTATCTAATATAGCACATCAGTCCCCAAATTCGATTTGTGGTAAGGCTGTCTGATCAATTTTTGCTTCCAAGTTGAGCTTCTAACTTCCATATTAATTGGTTGGTCTAATTTTTGTTCTTGGCCCAATCCAGATGACTATGCTCCATTAATGTGTCCCATGGAATTGTTAGTGGTCTCCATTTAATTATCTTCTGGGCTAGTAAACGTAAAGGCCTCATCCTCCAAATCACCTACCATATCAAATCTTGATCCACTTAGGATCTAATCCAGTTTGGCCCCTCCACTCTTAGCTTTGCCTTTATTTGCTTTTTCATTTGGCCCCCTGCTTTCCTTGGTTTTAAAATTACAGTTGGGAGTACCTTGACCACGGACCACAAATTTAGTGCTTATTCCTTGTTTAACCGATTTTTGGGGCTGTCCTTCCATACCTTGGTTATTCATAATCTTCTCCTTCCCCATTTTTGGTTGGTTTCCTTCTTTAGTCTCCTTACCATATCCATGCTCATTGTTAGTCGTTCGGGCTGGTCTTCGGGCTCGATTTTGAGCCATCATCCATGGCCCGTAACCATCAGGTTCTGGGCTTGGTACCTTTGAATCATCAGCCGGGTTCACCTGTTCTGCCACGTTATTCCCATCCTTCGCATGCTGATCTGTTGTTGGAGTGTGGTTTGTTTTACAACAAGTTCCTTTACGGTGTCCATAGGAACCACAGTTGAAGCAAATCATATGTAGACCTTCATACTCAATTGTTTGTGGATGATCATTCAGTATCATATAAGGTACCAGGGGTTTGGATAGGTCGAGTTTGACGCAAACACGAGCGAAGCGGCCTCGTAAAGATTCTTTTGTGTGTTTGTCTACCTTGATAACTTGTCCTACCGAACTTCCCATGCCTGCTAGTACATCGTAATTGAAGAGTTCCAATGGTATCTCGGGGAACCTTATCCACGCAAGGGTGGTGTTGATGATAGCCTTTGAGGCCCTGAATTCGGGTCGTCATTTTTGTACCGTTAAATAGTGCCCAAGTATAATCCATGGCCCTTCTCCAAGTACACGGTCGTAATCTTCTTTCGAGTAGAAATGTACCATGTAGTACCCATTTTCTAAGTCCACCGGTTCAATATCATATGTCAAATTCCAGAGGGTCCGGATCTTACTCTTTAAGTGTAGTATATCCCACAATCCTCCCTAATAATTTAATTATTAGTGCTCGTCTTTAAGGTTTTGAAAGCAATCACATTTTTTCATGGGTGATGGTGTAGCGTGGTATAGGGTTAGTGGTGTCTCCAAAGGTTTTTGGATCCATTTTTGTCTGACCACTTTTGCTTGTCCAGCCGTCCAGATCGTCTTTCTCGCCCTCTCCAGTGTAGAATGTAAGTTCCATGGCTTGTTTCTGCCATGCAGTATGTAGCATACCAGTTTTCCAAACATTATGTTGGGTAGAGTTCTTGGTTGTGTCTCCTCCATTTGTATCCATTTGGGTAGAATCAGCTTCGTGTATGTATGTCCTCAGGGAGTTGTCATCGGACAAACGACGTTTGAACTTTTTAATAGATCTCTCCTCTACCATCGTTAATGGTGGTGGCTGGCCAGAATTTTCATCCATCGAAGTAGTAGGGAGTCAAACAAAAAGAGAGGAAGGGAGAAGCCCGAAAAAGTGGAGAGAAAGCCCGATCAGTAAAGTTATAATTTTCGAAGTTTCTTGTGTCAGGTATTTAATTATGCTTTACTGTACAAAATTTATCAACTATAAACATTGATGCAAGTATAGTATATATAATATGAAATTTTAAATAATGCAAATGTTATTTAACACTTGATAAACAAGAAAAAAAAGTACCAAATCGAAAAAACTGCCCAACCCAAAAGGATCGCGAAGTGTGATTTTGTTAAACTATATATTTATGTCTTGTAAATATCAAGGGGCTTTTATGGAATTGTAGTTGTTTGTTATGGGTCAGTTAGTCGTGTTAGTTACAGGTGTTAGCTTACTAATTACGCTGACTTTCCTTCTTTGTATTTGGTTACTATAAATAGTTGTATTAGTATGTGCTTTCACAATTAATGAATCCAGCAATACAATTTCCCCCAAATAAAGAATTCTCTCTCTCACTCACTCTTCTTATATGGATTTGTGAAGAATAACACGATACCAGAGCGTATCTGATCCAATTTTCTCATTTTTTTTTGAGATCAAGATTTTTTTTTCTTCATCTTTCATGGCGAATCCAATTGATTCACACAGTGCGATGAATTCTGACACGCTAAAAGCTAACGTGCTATAATAGCAAGTGCACTAATCGTGTGTAGTAATGAAAGTAGACGAAAAGTCCCGGTTGTCGAACCACGGGGACTTGAATTCTAGTTTATAATTTTATACAAAGAACAACTACAATAAAAGTAAATTGAATGTAAAAACGTGTACAATAAGAACAAGGTTATGCAAATGAATAAAAACCAATTGTAAAGGGAGACTAAGGCACATGCTAGGTCGAAATTGATCAATTATACTTATAAAGGTTCTTGTTGAAGGATTACACTTATATTGTTATGGTGAAAACTCCTAAGGTAGAGAATAACCGATGTCTCGAGTATAAACTCCTATGCTTAGATCGTGATTTCCCAAATATTCCTATCCGGAATCTAACCACTAAACATGCATTAACATACTAGAGTTCACTCGATTTAAATCGAACGACTTCACCCGGGAATCTTTACCTATGTCTAGGGCAATTCCTCATTAGTTGCGGGTCATGATGTGAATTTCTTGCACCCTAAGTCAATTTTCTCTCGAAATATTAACCTAGGCATAAGATTCTAACATATAGTGATTAAGTATATGCAAGATAGACAAAAACAGAATTCACATCACATAACAATATAAGAATAACCTCAACAATCATCTATTATAAGCATAAATCACAATTTGGCCTTACACGGCCCTAGTCTTACAAGATTAGCTCATCATCAATGGCTTAAAAGAATCTAATGTTGTCATATACATAATCATGAACATAAGAATGCAATGAAAAGCAATTAAAAACTCCCTCAAGTGTGATTGATGATGATCTTTAATGGTGATGGATGAAGAATGAAAAATCCTCTCTCCTCCTCCAAGCTTGAATGAATCGGCCACCTCCAAGAATTGATGATGATGATAGGTGAAGAATGAATGATGGGCTTTCACCCTCTCCCCCTCCAAGAATGGTCAAGAGTCCAGCCCCCTCCAAGAGTGCTCGGTCAAGAGGAAAAAGATGGCTTAAAAAGACAAGAAATGATGGGCTCCCTAGTGTGTGTCTCTTCCTCTTTATTATACTCCACACCCCATCAAGCCCCCATCAAAGTGTGCAATAAACAATTCCTCTTCCCCTCAACACATGTGCTGACCTCTTGGCTTTAAATGATTCCCTTTCACCTAAAATGCTGAACTTTTGGCTAAAAGGAATCAAATGTCGGAGGTATCAGCGCCCCGGCGTGGGTGTTTCGGCGCCTAGGCGCGGATGTGAGAAGTCTAGACAGCTTTCTTGCTTTCCTGCGCAACAATCGTATTTCCTTCATAACTCTCTCCAAAGACATCCGATTTGGATGATTCAAGTTCCCACGTGAAGTTAAGACATAGATCTACAACTTTGTAGAAGGAACCTTTGTCCAATTCGGTCTCTAAATATACATAAATAGCCTTGAACTGTGGTAAGTGCTGTGAAATCGGAGCCCGGGCGTGGGTATGATGGCGCCTAGGTGCAGGAGTGCAAGCAAATCCTCAGAACTGGATGTCAGCTGCGCCAGGGCGTGGTTGGAGGGGCGCTTGGGCGCCTAGGTGCAAAGCAACTTGGCCTAAACTTGTTTTATACGTCGTTTTTCAGCCCGTTCTTCGATTGTATCCATTTAAGGCCTGAAAGCACTTAATGCACGAATTAAACGCACATGTGGCAATATTCAAGTGATAAATGAACCTAAAATATAAACGCAAAGGGGCTTAAAAACACGTAAAAATGCCTCTTATCAAATTCGCACTCATGTTTTCTTCAAAATGGCGATATGCCTGGCATGGTCCTTGTCAATCAGATTTTTGCTTGGAATTTCAAACTACATTCCATGGTGTCGCTCAATGGAAATTGGACTATCTTGCAAAAATAAGCTCGGTTTCGTCAATGGTGCCATCTCCAAACCACCTGACGATGATCCTGCCCTACCTCAATGGGAAACAATTTAGTAACATGGTTATTTCTTGGATTCATAGTTCTGCTTCCAAAGATATTACCAAATCTATTTTACATGCGAGTTCTGCTACTGTTATGTGGACCAATCTCCAAAGTAGTACTGGTTCACGTGTATATGGCCTTCGTATGGCAATTTCTTCTTTTACGCAAAATTCCTTGTTGATTGAGTCATATTACACCAAATTGAAGTAGTTTTGGGATGAACTTGAAGCCATGGTTACCATTCCTGTTTGTAAATCCAGTGTGACTTGTGAAGTGATGAAGGCATGGGATGCTTACCAAGAGAAATATAAATTGATGCAATTCCTCATATGGTTAAATGATTTGTTACATGTTCGTGGCCAAATCATTCTTATGCGTCATCTTCTTTGTATTGAGGACTCATATTCTATAGTTCAACAAGAGGAACGGCAAATGGACATGTCCTCTTTCCTGCCTATTGAGGATGCTTCTATAGTATTAATTAATAGTACTAGGAATTAGACTCCTAATTCTTCTTCTGTACCTACTCAACCAAATTGGAATTCTCATGTGAAGAAGCCTCTCTATTGTGAGCATTGCCACAAGACTAGTCACACACAGGATAAGTGTTTCAAGATCCATAGTTTTCCTCCCAATTGGAAACCTAAAGGATAGAAACAATCCGGTTTTCGTCCACAATCACAGCATCCAGCTCAATCTAGTCATGGTGGTCACTTAGCAAATCATATTGAAACTCACAACTCTCCTTCCTAGACTACAGTTGGTTCTCATTCCATGATTGATCACTCCTCTCAGTCTCAGGTTCACAATGCCACTGCATCTCCCATTTTTCCTTTCACTCCTGAGCAGATCACACAGCTGCTCAACCTTCTAAATTAACAACCTTTTTCATCTACAACTACTTCCCCACATTAAGCAGGTATAAGCTCTTATATGTCTTCTTTCAATTTCAATGATACTTAGATCATTGACTCTGGAGTAACAGACCATATTACATATTGCTTCTCTATACTTGAATCCTCCTCACAACTCCCTAATCCTCACTTTTCATCTCCCTGATGGACCCACACCATTTGTCAACCACAATGGCACTATTACCCTTAATCCTTCTCTCATCTTACATAATGTGTTGTATGTGCCATCCTTTAAACACAATCTCCTTTCTGTTTCTAAGCTCTCTCTTGATTCTCACTCTCTCATTAGTTTCAGTTCCACTTGTTGCTTCATGCAGGATCCTTTGCTGAAGACAACTATGGAACTTAGTAAACAAGTGACTGGTCTCTATTGTCTTACAACACCATCTCATATTCCCTCTCATTTTTTTGTTTCTACTACTATCAATAAATCTGCACTTTGGCATCATATGTTAGGCCATGTTTCTTTTCATAGGCTTAAACATTTGACTAAAGTACTTTTTGATTTGCCTTGTATTGATTACACTCCTTGTTCCATTTGTCCTCTTGTTAAACAATCAAGATTGCCTTTCAATAAAAGTGTTACTTCTTCTGTTCAAATTTTTTATCTTGTGCATTGTGATGTGTGGGGACCCTATAAGACTTATAGATTCTTTCTTACTTTGGTGGATGACTATTCTGGGAATATTTGGTGTTACCGTATGACCTCTAAATCTGAGGTGCCAACTTTAATTCAAAATTTCTATTCTCTCATCTTAAATCAATTTCATAAGTTCATTAAAACATTCAGACTTGACAATGGAACTGAATTATTTAATCACATCCTGAAATCCTTCTTTCTAACTCATGGTATTATTCACCAAAGTAGTTGTGTCCACCTACCACAACAAAATTGTGTTCATAAGAGAAAACACATACATGTCTTAGAGATGGCTAGAGCATTGAGATTTCAGACCTCTTTACCTATTCATTTTCGGGCAGAGTGTGTTCTCACAGGCACCTATCTCATTAATAAATTGCCTCCAATGTTTTCCAAAATAAAAGTCCTTTTGAGCTTCTTTTTGGCTCCCCTCCTTCTTTTGATCACATTAGAGTGTTTGGTTACTTATGTTTTTCTTCAACTATCTCACACAATAGGGATAAGTTTGCTCCTAGAGCCACTCAATGTGTGTTTCTTGGTTATCCTAGCTAATGGCCAAAAGGGATACAAAGTTTATGATCTCACCACACATAAAATCTTTGTCTCAAGTGATGTTAAGTTTATTGAGACTATTTTTCCTTTTTCTCATCACTTTCCATCTCAATCTGGGTTACCTTTTCCTAGTTACTCCACTGAATGTGATTTACCTTCCTCTTCTCATTCTACTTCTTCTGCTCCTCGGCATTCTTCTCCCTCTATTAAAGTGGTCTTACCTCCTCTTCCATCTCCTCCTCAACTCCCTCATATTCATATACCTTCTGTCACAAGGCAACCCACTTGACTCAAGCTACCACCTAAGTGGAAATTTGATTACATCTTACTCAAACTTCTCCTGGTATGTATCCTCTCACCAATTATCTCTCTTTTGATTCTGCTCCTTCATCCGATCATTATATTTCTTTCAACATTAAGCTTCATAAAGAACCCTCTTCTTATCATGAAGTTTATTAACATCCTAAGTGGAGAGATGCCATGGCATTAGAAATCCAAGCCTTAGAGGATAATCATACTCAATTTGTTACTAACTTGCCTCTTGGAAAGAGAGTTGTAGGCTGTAAATGGGTATATAAGGTGAAGTATAAGTCTGATGGTTTACTTGAGAGATATAAAGCACAATTGGTTGCTAAGGGTTATACTCAAACTGAGGGACTTAATTACCGTGATACATTTGCTCTAGTGGCTAAAATGACTACTGTCAGGACCCTTTTAGCTTTAGCAGATTCGAAGGGATGGATTTTAGCTCAGTTGGATGTTAATAATGCATTTGTTCATGGAGATTTAGACGAGGAGGTCTACATGCAATTACCTCCAGGTTTGGCCATGAAGGGGGGATCTTTTTCTAATTCAGTGTGCAAATTAGTCAAGTCTCTATATGGATTAAAACAGGCATCTAGGAAATGGTTCTCTAAGTTTTCATCTACTCTTATTGATGCTGGTTTTAAGCAATCTCAATGTGATCACTCTCTCTTCTTTGGACATGACAACACTGACTTCACTACACTTCTTGTACATGTGGATGGTGTTGTTCTAACAAGGACTAATCCACAGATCATTAAGGAACTGAAGAAGTTATTAGATGATAAGTTCAAAATCAAAGATTTGGGGGATCTGAAGTACTTCTTAGATTTAGAAATCATAAGGCAAATAAAGGTGTGTATCTCAATCAAAAAATATGCATTGGATATCATATCAGATGCTCGTATCTCTGGAGCACAACCAAATCTTATTCCTATAAACCAAAACCATAGACTTAATGCATCAGATGGAGATGAATTAAGTGATGCCTTTATATATAGGAGATTGGTTGGTAGACCCATATACTTGACAATTTCCAGACCTGACTTAGCTTATCCTATACACATATTGAGTCAGTTCATAGCAAAACCTAGAGTGTTTGTTTATGTTGAATATGTTTTGTTGTTAGTTGAAATTTGTTGGTTGGATCATTGCATATTACTGTACAGGCACTATCATGACAGGGCAATAAATAATTAAAAAAAACAGAAAAAAAGACAGCGGTTCTCCCAGAACCGCTGCCACAAGTCCTTTATTTTTATTTTTTTTTTGGTTTTTTCACAGCGGTTCCCTACAAACCGCTGTCATAGGGTCCCCCTATGACAACGGTGTTCAGGGAACCGCTGTCATAGGTCCACCCCTATAACAGCGGTACCTATGACAGCGGTTAAAACTGCTGTCATAGGCCCAAAAAAACCGCTGTCATAGGTCATTTTTGTAGTAGTGAAAGCTTAGGGCAAGGACTTTTCTTTCCAGCAAACCAACAATCGAATCTCACTGCATACTGTGATGCAGATTGGGCAGCATGCCCAATGACTCGAAGTTCTATCACTGAATATTGTATAAAGTTAGAAGAAGCTCTCATCTCTTGGAAAACCAAGAAGCAAGGCACTGTTTCCAGATCCTCAGCAGAATCTGAATATAGATCCATGGCATCCACATATTGTGAGTTAACTTGGATTTTAAATTTGTTAAAGGAATTGAATGTGACAAATTGACTCCAGAACCATTGGCATGTGATAGTCAAGCTGCTCTTCACATCAAATTTAATCCAGTTTTTCATGAAAGGACCAAGCACGTTAAACTTGATTGTCACCTTGTTAGAGAAAAGCTGAAAGAGGGCTTAATTGCTCTAAGTTATGTGTCCACAAAATTACAACTTGCAGACATGTTTACTAAGGCTCTTGGGCTACATCAATTATAGTTTTTTCTTCGCAAGTTACGCATTTGTAACCTTCTACAAATTCCAATTTGAGGAGATATGTGTGTATATATATGTCTTGTAAATATCAAGGGGCTTTTATGTAACTGTGGTTGTTTGTTAGGGGTCAGTTAGCCGTGTTAGTTATAGATGTTAGCTTACTAATTAAGCTGACTTTCCTTCTTTGTATTTGGTTACTATAAATAGGTATATTAGTGTGTACTTTCACAACTAATGAATTCAGCAATTCAATTTCCCCCAAATCAAGAATTCTCTGTCTTTTCTCAATTTCACCTTCCATATGGATTTGTGAAGCATAACAGGTTTCAACTTTGTCGGGTCAATCTTGGGTTAACGAATTCAAAACCGCAAAACATTCATGTCAGGCTAAAAAAATAGAAAATCCCACCCCAACTGCACCGTACACCCCTACCTACTCCCATTTCAATGTGGCGCCAATCACTTTCCTAATAGAAGTGCATGCATTACTAAGAAAAGAATCCCTTTTTGGGATTATACTCGAAATTAATTTACAATATAAATTATTAAAAGTCTCTCTTGAAATGATCTAATTTCATTAATTTAATATATATGCTACTTTTAGTACATGAAATTCATGATTTTAATAACTTGCTCATGCTTTTCAATATAGCAAAAATAAAATTTGAAAAGCGTATTCGACCATATACATACACCGTATAACGCCAAAAAAAAAAACCAAATGACAGCTAAATTTAAACAATCGTTGGAGAATACAAGTTATTAAATACCTGGAAGTCGAAACTTGAGAGTCAAAACAAGATTACAAGGACTTTAACGAGTAACAAGCTTAAGCAAAGATTGACATTAAATATGGAAAAAATATGTAACAAAATTGAAAAAAAACCCATATTTTTATTAATCTGTCAAATGTTGCTGGGTTATGACACTCTTATCTCCCCAATATTCATAGACTTCGATTTTTGCACTTGATGGTATTCCCCATCGAAGGCAATCTGGCATAAAAAGTTGAGGGAAATTGTAATTTTGCGCTTTAACAAGTACTAAATATTGTAGGTATCTCGCATTCTTCATAAAGAACCTCACCATCATCACCGGCAGCTTGTTAAGTGTGAATCCCTCACTTTAACAATATTGAGAAATGGAAATAGTATAGGGCACTCACTCAAGTATTTCCTCCCATAAAAGTCCCAATAAATACTGATAGAGTTCAAAGTACGTAATGTTCACGAACTCATGTTTGTATATATTGAATGATGTTACAATGATACAACCATATGTATAAATAGAAATGAAACGTAACCCTAATACATAGATGGGCCGGACTATAACCTATACATGGACCGGACTGTAATCTATACACTAACACCTCCCCGCAATCTGAGCAGTGGGACCAACGCAAAGATTGGCCCGAAGTTGGGAAAACGTGGTCGGTGGTAAGGCTTTGGTGAAGATGTCAGCAACTTGTTCAGCGGTAGGAACATACTTGACCAAAACATCACCAATGACAACTTTTTCCCTAACAAAATGGTAATCAATCTCAATATGCTTCGTACGAGCATGAAACACAGGATTAAGAACGAGATATATGGCACTAAGATTATCACAGTAGACCCGAACTGGATGCGGAAGGAAGATGCCCAAGTCACGCAAAATAAAACGTAGCCAACAAGACTCAGCGACAGCATAGGCAACAGAGCGGTACTCAGACTCTGTACTGGATCGGGAGACGGTAGCCTATTTCTTGGCAGACCAGGAGATAAGATTATCACCAAGATAAACAGCATAGCCAGTGGTGGAACGACGGCTGTCTGGACAACCAGCCCAATCTGAGTCAGCATAAATAGTCAGGGAGTCCACAGTGGAAGAACGAAGGAGAAGGCCATAATCAAGAGTACCCCGAAGATAACGAAGAATGCGCTTGACCATCTGAAAGTGGCTATCCCGAGGTGAGTGCATGAACTGACTGACTAAAGCAACGGCATAAGCAATGTCAGGCCGAGTGTGAGTGAGATACTGAAGACCCCCAACAATGCTGCGATAAAGAGTCGGATCAGAGAAAAGATCGTCCTCAAGAGCGGAGGGAGTAGACGACGCAGAAAGAGGAGAAGTAACAGGCTTCAAGCTCATCATGTCAAAACGCTGTAGAAGCTCAGTGGCATACTTTTTCTGCGAAAGAAACAATCCAAGAGAGTCCCTTGTAGCATGAATACCCATAAAATAGTGAAGAGCTCCTAAATCCTTCATAGCAAATTCCTAGGAAAGGCGAGAAATAAAAATAGTAACAGCAGCAGAGTCATTCCCAGTCAAGATAATGTCATCAACATAGAGCAAGAGAACCAAGGTGATAGAACCAGAATGGTAGACAAACATCGACATGTCAGCTTTGCTGCTAGTGAATCCAAGACGCAGCAAATACGAACCAAATTTCTGAAACCACGCTCTAGGTGCTTGTTTCAGACCATACAAAGCCTTCTTTAACTGACACACATGAGAAGGATACTGGGGGTGAGTAAAACCACGGGGCTGAGCCATGTAAATAGTCTCGGTAAGATCACCATGAAGAAAGGCATTCTTCACATCAAGCTGTCGGATAACCCACTGACGAGAGGCTACAATAGAGAGAACAGTGCGAATAGTAGTCGGCTTAACCACAGGGCTAAAGGTCTCACCAAAATCAATACCAGCCTGTTGCTTAAACCCTTGAGCAACCAAGCGGGCCTTATAGCGCTCAACAGATCCATCAGAACGTAACTTAACCTTATACACCCATTTGGAACCAACTAGATTTTGCGAAGGATGCGATGGCACCAAAGTCCATGTGCCATTGGCTTGGAGAGCATTAAACTCATCAGCCATGGCAGCACGCCAAAGGGGATCCTTAGCGGCCTGTGTATAGCATGTTGGCTCCAGAGGAGGGTAAACAGCAGACAAAGAGGGAAGAACACGACGCTTACGTGGACCATCACGTAAGCGGGTGACCATAGGATGACGAGGACACAGAGGACGAACACTAGGTGAGGACTCAGGAGAAGAAGAGGCCGAGGAAGAGGTAGGGGAAGGAGATTGGACATAGAGAGACACAGGAGTCGGGGAAGATGATGGAGATGGTCCTGGACCAGTGGGACGGGGAGGACTCCGGGGGGAGGGTGGTGAAATAGATGAATCCAGAAGAGACGGCATGGAGGACACAGTGGTGGTGGCAATAGGTAGGTCAGGCGGCATGGAGGACACAGTGGTGGTGACAAGGACACAGTGGTGGGGGCAATAGGTAGGTCAGTGGGACCGAGATAAGGAGGATGAGGAAGAGAGACCGTAATAGATTTAGAAGCAAACTGGTGTGTACCAGAGGCGGAAGCGGAAGGTAAGGTAGGATAGGGAAAAGAGTCTTCATCGAAGACGACGTGACGACTAATATGGATAGCACCAGAAATAGGATCGAGACACCGGTACCCCTTATAATCCGGGGCATAACCGATAAAGATACATGAGGCGGAGCGAGGATCGAGCTTATGAGCAGCACGATGACCAAGATGTGGGAAACATGCACAACCAAAAGTCCGAAAGGTGGAATAGTCGGGTGAACGACCAAAGAGGACCTCATAAGGAGACTTGCGGCGAAGCGTAGGGGTGGGGAGACGGTTAATAAGAAACATAGCCGTATAGAGAGCATCGATCCAAAAGGAGGGAGGGAGATGAGCAGTAAGAAGCAAAGTGCGAAGTAACTCAGAAATATGACGATGCTTATGTTCCGACACACCATTTTGCTGTGGGGTGTAAGGGCATGACAGACGAAACTGAATACCAGAAGCAGCAAAAAGATGACGGAATTGAGCATTATCAAACTCACGACCCCCATCACTTTGAAACATTTTGATTTTACTTGTAAAAAGATTTTCAATTAAAATTTTAAAATTACAAAAATGAGTATAAACTTTAGATTTAGCACGCATAGGATAGCACCAAGTAAAGCGTGAAAAATCATCAACAAAAATAACATAATATTTGAAACCAGTAGGAGAGAGAACAGGAGAAGTCCAAACATCAGAGTGAATTAAATGAAAGGGAACAGAGCTACGGTTTTCAACGTGCTGAAAAGGTAACTTGTGTGACTGACCTAACTGACAAGTTTGACAAAAAGAAACAGAACAATCCTTAGACGTTATATTACCACGACGAGACAATTGTTGAAAAATAGAAAGACTAGGATGACCCAGGCGGCGATGCCAAACATCACCAGAGACGGTACGGGCAACAAGGGAAGACACTAGGCTAGGGGAGATCGGGTACAAACCACTACTGGAAGGGGACTGCAGAAGAACATGCCCTATTGCGTTGTCCTTGACACAGAAACCAGTGGAAGAAAACTCAACCATACAATCATTATCTTGACATAATTTTCTAACAGACAGGAGATTATGAGACAAATGAGGAACATGCAACACATTAGATAAAGTAAAGGGACCAGTAGGGGTACGTAGAGTACAGGAGCCGACATGCTTAATAGACAAAAGTGCACCATTACCAACTAAAATTTTGTTTGTACCGATATAGGGAGTAAGGTTAGAAAGATTACTGTCATCCGGAGTCATATGAGCAGAGGCACCACTATCAGGATACCAGGGTATGCCAGAGGTGGCAGCAGCAGACAGGGCTGAAAAAGACTGTGGAAGCTCCGCAGAAATATATGGGTAGTTAAACCGTTGGGGACACGAAACACAAGTGTGACCCAAAATACCACAAAGCTGACATGTCTGACCAAGAGTAGGAGTCGGAAGTAAACCAGGACCTGGAGAGTACTGAAAAGTATGAGGGGATGAGGACTATCCACGGCCATAACGGTCCTTCCCATGTCCGGAACTAGAACCGTGACCATGGGAGCCACCATTACCTTTAGCACCGCAATTTTTGGAATTTGAGGAGTGAGAGTGGGCGACAAAGGCATAAGATGTAGATAAAAGGGAGGGAACAGATGAAGTTGGGGAAATTGGGGTTTCATGGGGCCTAATTGGAAGAAGAGAAGGCATATGGGGATTGTTGTGTAAATGAGAGAGAATATTGGCGCTGTTTTGGAAATTAGTGATTTGGTGGGGGCGATTTGGGAGAGTAGGGTTATTATGGGGGCTGTTTTGAAAAGAAGAAGAATTAAACGAAGGGCTATTGTGTAAATTGTTGTTACTGTGCGGGTTGTTAGGAAATATAGTGGTTGGGGTGGGATCAAAAGGTAAAAAGGTGCTGATTGTGGGGGGGCAAAAGATAAAGGGGTGCTGATTGTGGGGGGACAAAATAGAAAGGGGTGATAATTGGGGTGGGGTCAAAAGTAAAAGGAGAGTGGTTAGGTGAATAAGTGGAGATGGGGTGTTGTATTTTATAGAAATGGGCGGACAAGAGAGCCCCTGCATGAGGAGAGAGAAGGGAAACGGCCGAGTGATTTCCGGCAGCGGTGATAGAGGAGGAAACGGCGCCAGTGGCCGATCGGGAAAGAAGAACGCCGGCAGCAGCGTTAATTTCAGCAGCTGGAATACTCTCGGTCATAGGTGAGAGAATGGCTCCGGTGGTGTTGACGGCCTGAAATGACGACGCATCGTCGGCGGCAGATTGCGGAGAGCTACCGGTGACGGTAGATGGAGAAAATCCGGCGACTGAGGATAGAATGGGCGACTGAGAGAGAATCGCAGCAACGTCATTGGGTGAGGGATTAAAAGGTGGAGAAAAAAGAGAATGGAGGAGATTTAGAGCCGTGGAGATGGAGTCGTCGGTGGTGGTTGGTAGAGAAGAGAGGGAGAAAACCTCGTCTGTAAAAGAGGAGAGAGAGGCAGTAGAGGTGGAGGAGAAGGTGGTGGCAGAGGAGGCGGCAGCGGTGGGGCCGGAAAGAGAGGAGGCCATCCCGGAAGCTATAGGTGCCGTGAGGGCGGGAGACGAAGCCATAGGCTCGGTGTACCCGGTAACTGATATCATGATAGAGTTCAAAGTACGTAATATTCACGAACTCATGTTTGTATATATTGAATGATGCCATATGTATAAATAGAAATGAAACGTAACCCTAATACATAGATGGGCTGGACTATAACCTATACATGGGCCGGACTGTAATCTATACACTAACAAATACTATTCCCAAATGCATTATTTTCAAGCTGCAAATAAATAAAAAAAGGTTAATCAATAAAAAAAATTATATAATTATGTAGAAAAAATAATAAAATATTGAATTATTTTCCCCTTAACTTACATCAACAAAATCTCTCTCAGCCAGTGGGCATTACTTGAGAAAAATAACAATATCAGAAGGATTTATGTAACTTTGTCCTGCCACAACCAAGTTAAATTCCTTCAATTTCCATAAATAAAAATCCACCTCCTTATACTCATTCTCCTCAAACCTAGCACATAGCCCCTGTATATTTCACCATAAAGTAAAATTAAACTAAATTTTAAAGTGAAAAAAAAAATCTTATATGAAAAAAAAAATGGTAAAAATTATGAAATTACCTCAAGAAAAGTACTGCTAATAATGAGGCTCTTAACATATGCAAGACTTATCATCATATCCCTTCTGTGAGAAATCAACTGAAAACATCTAGGATATGTGATATCAAGTGTTACATCATTCAATTCTGGTAATTGACTCTCAAATTTGAACTCACAAATTTTGCCTTGATAATGGAGTGTACAAAGATGAGGAGCATTTATAGTTGTTAGTGCGATTGAATAGTGAGTGTGTGTATTTGTGAAGAAGAAGAATTTCTATGTGTGTATGTGAAGTGAGTAATAGGAATAGTTTAGAAAAGATGAAGACTAGAATAGTTTGAAATTAGTTGGAATAGGAATAGTTTGAAACTTGGAAGATGTAATAGTTGGAAGAAGATTTTGTATGGATAGATCTTAGAAAAGATGAAAACTAGAATAGTTTGAAATTGGTTGGAATAGGAATAGTTTGAAACTTGGAAGATGTAATAGTTGGAAGAAGATTTTGTATGGATAGATCTCACAGTTGTTGTTGTTACGTCAGATAATACAACATCCTTATATTTATAGATGTAGTTAACACCTTCTAGAGATTCATGGTTACTAGATATTTTTACATAGGTGCTCTCTAAATATTTCTCCATACATACTAAAACTATCTTTCACTAAATTTTTCTATATATCTATATTTTATCTGGACACATACTAGGATCATCCTTCTCTATATTTAACTAAGAAAATATCTAGAGTACATAATTCTATAACTTACTAGAAAACCTTATTCTAGGAAGTGCACTTATTTTAACAATAATAATTGAATTTACATCTGAATAATTTTTTACCACCAACATTTTGAAATTACCCTTAGACCCTAGAGACAGAAGCTTGAGTCGAAAACGAAATCGCAATTTATTAGTTGTAAAGTTCTCAATGCCAAACAGTTCACAAATATTGCTTGGATTGATACAGGATGAGCTCTTACGTGTTCAAACGTAAGATCTCTCAAATGGCGTAGGCCATTTGAGTTAAACGGTAAATGTAACTCGAAGTTAACGAGTTACAGTTTTTATGCTCTCAAAATCTATGAGATCACAACTGAGCGTACACATTTTACCCGATGGGGTAAATCTAGTTCTAGTTCGTTTATACCTAAACGAACTGCACTAGCTATCCAGTAAGATATTGGGACTGTCCCACCATTGGCGTCGAAGTATAGCCTAAATCTATCTGCACTAGGGTTTGAGTTGTGATGAAAAAAATTGTTAACAATGTTTTTGAACTCATCTTTCGATAAGTTCTTTGCGAAGTTTGTGTTGAACGAAAAATCGTGACAGAATTTTCAGGAATACCTAAAACTTCACGAAACTCGAAAGGACCGAGAGTCTGTGAGCGTCCTTTATTGGAAGAAACGAAGCCATCCTCTCAACCACATCAGCATATCAGAAATTATTATTCTGTTATGGGATGATTGAGAGTGTGACACAAGATGATTTTGTTGTTCTGTAGCAGCCATTATAATTGAATAATTGTGTGAAAAATAAAAGTTTGATACACAAAAATTATGTTTGAAAAAAGCGAGACAATTCGAATGCAATCCAACATGTGAGAAATCAAATGGATTTATATAGGAATCAAGGACGGATTTACGGGGGGCCTGCACCCCCCCCCCCCCCCCCCCCCCCCCCCCCCCCCCCCCCGCCCCAAGATTTAAAATTTTTGGTATAGAATGTGTATATTTCAATGGTTTGGCCCCCCAGTAATAGTATATATAAAATTTGTTTTGCTAAATGTAACAAGCACACATGTAGCTCAGCTATTTTTAGTGTTAACCAAAAAACCCAATAGTTTTTTTTTTGTTGCACTCTACAGTCTATAACTAAAAACCCAATAGTTCTTTTTGTCAAGTTAAAACCCAATAGTCCTTTTTGTTAAGTGAAAACCCTTTAGACCAATGTTACTCTTGTTTTTAGCTAAGTAGACCAATTTTTCTCACTTTCTGTACATAAATTTATGATGAACAAAACATTTTCTTTTAAAAAAACTCATTTCTAGTATTTAAGATTAAAATTGACAAGACCACTAACTCCAATTAAAAGGAGATAGAATCAATTAAAAAGAAAATTTTAAATTTTTTTCTATCATTAATAAATGAATTATAGATTAGTTTTATGACTTGAGAGGACGCTGTGTACAATATAAATAATTTTTTTTAAGAAATTTGTGTATATATTTCGAAACTACTGTAAGTTTACATGAAAGTTATTTTTTTTTTTTTTACATATAATGTTGTTTTACTTATCTATTAAAACTAAAATAAATTTGAATATTTATTTATAAATAATTTCAAAAATTTTGCATAGTGGTAATTCGGCCCCCCCAATAGTTCATTCTTGGATCCGTCCCTAATAGGAATTGTTTTTCAGGATTTAGGTTGTTTTGATGTAACAGATTACACAAGATCCCCTATTGCAAAATGGTGTTGCATCTCCTATTATATTTACTATATGTATAACAAGTGTATAAATTTTTTCCTTAAATATATAATTGATTTGAATTTTGCAGATAATTTTTTTTTAAAATCTGATCTCTCTCTCTCCGTCATCTCTCGTGAACCCTAACCTTCTTTTTTCTTCTATTTTCCTTCGCCGACGATGATTTGGTGAATCAGTCATCTATTTCACCACTATTACCACCACCATCGTCGAGGGTTGGGTTGAAGCATCCTTTTTCAAGTTGTACATCACATCTTCAAATCTGACGAGAAGGATATGGATCTAAAGATTCATCTTCAAATCTGACGAGACGGATATGGATCTAAAGAGACAGAGACAGATATGACGAAATGAAGACGGGTGATTCTTAAGTTTTTAATTTTATGTAGCGTTTTAGATAATTTGTTTA
Source organism: Buddleja alternifolia (assembly GCA_019426215.1). Classification (NCBI taxonomy): domain Eukaryota; kingdom Viridiplantae; phylum Streptophyta; class Magnoliopsida; order Lamiales; family Scrophulariaceae; genus Buddleja; species Buddleja alternifolia. The sequence goes on along the minus strand of CM033397.1, from coordinate 36,048,630 downwards.
GTATTTTGTGTCTCTCTCGTATGAGAGTTTGCTTTCTCCCTTAAATGAGAGATTCATCTCTCCTTGAATAGGAATTGCACAAGAATTTTCTTGTGTTTTTTTTCTGAGTTCTTAAGATTTGTTATCTTTAAAAACTTGATAGTTGGTGTTTCAGATGTTCTTACTACATCATTTGAGTCGATATGAATTGTATTGTTTCAAGCGTTGTAAACTTTCGATTGAATGATATATAAGACCGATTTTTTTAAAAAAAAAATTGAATTTTGCACACTTGTCATGTATAGAGGTAAATGCAATAAGAGATACAACACTATTTGCAAGAGAGAATCAGGACTCGTAACATATAGGATTTATTTTTCTTATATTTAGTAAATTGCCATTATACAGCTTTTTCTCGTCATGAAATTTTGGAAGTTTTCTTATATTATCTCTATTAAATTTATTAGCGATTCGGCATTAGTATAGCCAGGTTTGGTTTCTGACTAAAATATTGATTAGTATAAGTCCATCATCAATTTCTAAAATCTGGAAAGGATTAAAGGAAACTAATTAATATGAAAACAATACATTACGCAAATATCAGCAAAATCTAAGACTGTACCACTAGTTTTGATGATGGTAAAAATCGTCAGAGTATAAATGTCACGTGATTGACCACGTGGAGTGAAGGAACCGATCCAACACACGACAAACTAGGTGGAGGTTGGTGGATTTATAGACTGCACTCGACTATTGGCGAGCTGCCTACGTACCCGGATTGTTGGGATCAAATCTGTTCGTAGTTCGATGACGGGGTTACTCTCTATTGTCAGTGTATTTTTACTGGGAGAATAGATAATGAGATACCTCCAGCTCGTTTGGGGTATTTATAAGGAGCTGATTATGGGCCATAGGCTCTTGGGCCCCACCTTATCATAAGCCCAATAGTCTTGGTTTAATTGTTACATTTATTAAGCTAGATGAATAACTTTATTGCTTACTGGGCTTCTAGCTCTTCTCGAGCTGGGCCCTGACCTGTGGCGGACGTCGCGACCCTACTTGGGGGCGAATGAAACACTAGAAAACCCTCAGACATTTTTGGTCCGCATCAATTTTCTAGGAAAAAATGAAATTGAGAGGAATCTAGACGAATTTTCTATTTACAATTAGTAAGTTATATCAAAATATATTAAAGAAAAGCTTTAATAAATTATCATTATCTTATAATGTATTTAGCCAATATAAAAAGTTTGCTAATACATGTCTAGAGATGATTACAATTATAGTTTACAAAATTGAATGCATTTAATAATTTTGCGTCATCATAATCTCAAATGTGACATGATTTTGGTATTATTATGACTCATATTATGAAATAGCTGTAATTCCCGCTTATAGATTGACGCGTTTAATTAAGACTAAAATAATTACAGTAATTATATTTCACTATATAAAGAAAAAGAAAATTATAATACTCAACTGCCAACTGTAATTAGATTACTGTAATTATATATTGAGTAATACTCAATTGTAGGAAAAATTATATTTTAGCCCGTTAACTTGGTCTCCCTTGCGTTTTAATCTTTTAAGTTGACGCGTTGCAAAATTGATCTTTTATCTTCTGACTTTTTGTAATTTTAGACTTTTTGTGCTTAAAAAATTGGTAAATTTAGTCCGTCAATTTAGTAAGTGGCATAGTCAATTGGTAAAAATTGGGAAATCTGATTAGGTAGATTTTCACTCCAATTTTAAATTTTGAAATGCGTAAAGTTATCTCCTTCATACAATAAATGCTTTGTGGTTTTGTGCTTTTTAGCTACTAATTGATGATATCTAATAATAATGTGTGATGGTGGTATTGATGGATATCGACGGACTAAATTTACCAATTTTTTAAGCACAAAAGGATTAAAACTACAAAAAGTCAGAAGATAAATGACCAATTTTGCTACGCGTCAACTTAAAAGACTAAAACGCAAGGAGGCCAAGTTAACAGACTAAAAAAATAATTGTCCCCTCAATTGTAATATCACACGGTGTTACAGCACATATTTTCATGTATTGCATCTTTTGCCCATGAGTATTCATATCTATACAAATTGTTATGGCATTCCCTCCATAACTTTAAATTTAGCACGACTGTTGGTCAATATATAATCATGAAACAATCTAAGTGAGAAATTTAATTAATCAATAGTAGAATTTATCAAATTTAATTAATCAATAATACAATCATCAAGTAGTTACTTTTAAACTCTATTTACTTGCATAAACTAGTTTAACTTAATGAATTTATAAGAAATGCTGTCTAATATTGTATAAATGCTTGAGAAAATAATTTTACCTTGAAGAAGAGCAGTATTCTGAAAATCGGACCGGACAGCGAACCGAAAAAGTGACCAGGTCACGGGTCATCCGTTCAACCATCGGGTCAACCGGGGTCGAACCGGTGACGTCATAATTATGCAATAAATAATAATTATTATACTATTAAATATATAAAATATGAAAATATGAAAAAAAAATATGTATTTCTTATATATATATGAAAATATGAAAAAAAAAATATGTATTTCCTATATATATATATGAAAATATGAAAAAAAAAATATGTATTTCCTATACTTTTGGGGGCCAATTGCATATTTTTAGATTTTAAAGGGGTCAATTTCAGATTTTTTAGAGTTTAAAAGGTTGAATTTCAAAATTCTCAAAATTGTCGGTTCTGACCGGTTGAACCGCAGTTCTGACAGGTTTTGATCCCCGAACGGTTATTTCGCATAACCGGACCGGTTTGATGGCCAGTTCCGGTTTTAAACGGTCAGACCGGCCGATCTGGTCCGGTTTTCAAAACATTGAAGAAGAGACGAGCACCAATTTTCTTCAATTCCACCACGTCTTATCGCTCTTGCATCCCCATCCTCGAACATGCAATTTTTATTTGATGTACTCTGGAAATTTTTGTTGTGATCTTTATTTCAATAGTAATTTCTCTAGGGATGAGTTTAAAAACATTGTTAACAAGTTAGACTTAAGGAATATTTCGATGTCAATGGGGAAGCATATTGTGCCACACTCTCAAGTCTCAATCATCCCATTAGAAATTATAGTTTTAGATATGGTTGATGATGTGTTGAGAGAATAGCCTCCTTTCTTCCACTAAAGGAAGCTCACAAGCTCTCGATTCTTTCTAGAAGGTTTAGGAACTCTTGAAAAATCTATCTTTATTTTTCATTTGACAAAAACTTCGATGAGAACTTGTGAATAGATGAGACATTATTGATAAGTTTATCATCATTCAATCTTAGGGCAGATAGATTTAGGCTATATTACAATATCAATGGAAACAACCCTAATGACGTCTTATTGGGTAGCTAGGGTAGTTTGTTCAGATCTTATCTCATCGATAAAATGTTTATACTCATTACCGTATACCGTAAAATGCCCTAGCAATTCAAGTAGTATTTTGTAGGGATGGAAACAAGGAGGATTTTTTTTGTTTTTTTGTTTTTTTGTTTTTTTGGTATATATCAGGGTTTTCCCCAGCCGGATGCCAAAAGCTATTTTTCTTCCAAGCGTAGAGATCACCGAATTGAATTTTGCCTCTCCCAACAAAGTCTTTTCCATACACACCGCCAGGAATAGAACCTTGAACAAATGTTTAAGGATCTCACCTATCTACCAACTCTGTTGGATCTTGTTGGTGGAACAAGGAGGATTTGACAAAACTAAAACCTACCCCACTAGTTTTCCCGAAACATGTAACCCACTTTGCCTCGCTCCAAACCCATTGGAGCCCAATCCAACCCAATAAACTTAATTGGACGCTGATTATTTCGACTAAAAGTTATAAGTAACTTGAATTTTATTTTATTTTTCTAACCGAAATGTGATTGCAATTGACCACAATTAATTCACAACACACATAGACTTTTTTTTAGTTTTTTTTTTTTTGAAAACAAGCAACATAAATACTTATTAAATAGGCATAAAATACACTGAGGAGTTCATAGAGTCTTAGCGATCAATGATCATAATTAATTCCATAAGACAAACAAACTATTTCCTAGAAAACAAAGCAACATAAATAGTAATTAAATAGACATAAATTCAAAATCTACCACAAGCGGAATAAAACATGACCTTCCTAATCAAACCTTTGCACCTCCAGAAGAGAAACATGAACTTATTGCTTGTGATGGAATCACAAGCAAAAGGGCCGACCACCATTCAGTACTTTGCTTAGGAGTTTTTCCATTTTGCCTATAACACTTTTTTTTGAACTTCTAATTGTTTTGTCTTGATGTTGTATGAGACCAAAGCATCACCGAATCCAAAATAGACGACATCTAAATCAAACGGATGAAAAGATATTGGTTGTAAAAACGATGTGTCGACGGGTAGATTGGCATCATATTGGATATCCTTATAGCTGATATCAAATTGGATATCCATATAACTGATATCATGTTGCAGAGACCAACCTCCAGAAATATAATCATCCAGTACCCAAAGTTTGAAACTTGGTATATCATTTCCATCTAGTTCAAAATATCTCAACTTCCCTTTATATTCAGCACATAGACTAGTGTAGACGCTTTGTCCTCCGTCATCGTTTTTATCATCGGGAAACGCAATAATGTGCATTTGTTCAGGGCTTTGGCAAGGATCATATGCAATTATACCAACTCCATCCGACATCCAATGCAGAAGTCCGTTAATTGCGATAGCATTCATCCGAAAGATACTCCAAAAGCATTGGTGAGCTTTTAGGTCACTATGGACGGTAAAGGTATTCAATTCACCAATTTCAGAAAAGAATACTTTAAAATTTACAAAATTTATTCTACTTGACTCAAGTAGCACCACTTTGTAACTTTTAAGAACGCCATCTTCAACATGAGTGAGAAAACCACAACCTCTCTTGGAGAACCAAGAAGTGACTGCGGGTAGGGATGTAAGTTGAGCCGAGCCGGCTCGCGAGCCTGGCGAGCCGGCTCGATTCGAGCTCTACTCGAGCTCGAGTTTCACGAGCTCGAGCCCGAGCCTAAATGTATCTGCAAAAAGCTCGGCTCGCGAGCCCGGCTCGCGAGCTTTTTCATAATTTTATATATATATTTTTATATATTAAATATTAATTATATATATTAAATATTAATTATATATTATAATTACCAGGCTCGCGAGCCCAATTCAAGCTTGAGCTCGCGAGCCTGGCTCGACGAGCTCGAGCCTGGCAAATTTGCCAGGCTCGGCTCGAGCTCGGCTCGTTTACATCCCTAACTGCGGGAAGAGCAATCCACAATAGAGTAACAGGATTGCATATGTAATAACTACACGGGGAGCTTTCATTTGGAAGAGACAAACAATATAGCACAAACCCATTGCTCACGGCATTGATCATGTAATGTTCTCCATCATGTGATTGTTGAGTGCACGGGAGAGGAAGTACACAATAACTTGGTTTGACAAGTTGAGAACATACATCATCTAGCAGCATAAACTCCGGAAAAGGTGAATGCTTATCACCTTTGTGGTGCATAACGTTGGAAATAAAAGTCCACGACAGGCTCGAGAAACATAGGTACGACCAAAAGAAGGATCTGAAATTATAGAGAGCCATTGCTTGGAAACAAGTTTGAACCTACATACGAGCTTTGTTGATAGCCTAACGAGCACCTCCACCAAAAGCCACTCAGGGATCATATCACCATCCGTAATCCCCGATAAAGATTGAGGATTCATGAATTTCATCTCATTATCTTTCCATCTCTTATAACCTATGTCAGCTTCCATCTCTCAATCCGCAATTTACAAAGTTAAAAATTACAAGTAATATTCACGCACGTATTCCTCCTTGTAATATCAACAAACAGTTGGTGGGCTAGCAAGATTTGAACAGAAAAAGGGCGAGGAAGACGCAGGATGTGTACCTTAGACAATAACTGCAGTATCATCGTGTGCTATCTTCATCGAGTGGTATCCATTCCTGACCGCTTCATCTTTCGCTATTTGGGGGGATACAAAGAGTTTTAACACACATAGACTTTCAATATCAAATTAATAAGCACAAACATAAAACAATATTTATAGACTTCAGTTGTACTACAATTAGTTATACACTATAAAACAACCATAGGTGTATAGAAAAAAATTTGTATACACCCGTGTGGAACCCTGATGATGGCAGGGATGGAGCCAGGAATTTTATGAAGAGGGAGTCGAGATTATTGTGATATAGTTATATATATTTTTTTTTGCCCAGATCAATGAAGGATTCAAGGGGGTGCTGACGGTACGCTATATTTATGAGGGAAAATATAATAAGGAACTAGATTTAATTACAACTTTTGACATATTTTATACTCTTATATCTCTTTCATTATAGTTAGGATTTTGGGTTTCGGGGTCGCGAACTCAAAGAAAAGGGAGAAAGCGTAATGGTTTTTGATTTTGAGAAGGGCGAAATTCAAATATCAAAAAATTTATAAAGTAAAAAAATTATTTTTCAAAATTGAGGAGGGGGCGAGCGCACCCTCCAGCCCCTCCTAGCTCCGTCCCTGCCAGATGCATACATCAAGACACAACAAAAACAATAATATATATATATATACATTCAATATAAAAATAAGTCAAATACTTTTTATTATTTTTTGTTGTGTCTTTATGTATGCATCTAAATCTCACACTAGGTGTTTACAAGAATTTTCCTAAGTGTATACCCTCTCAAGATCTCACCCAAAACATGGGGTGGGGCCAAAATCACAAAACCCGACCCCCATCCCCCAATCCAGTCTAATTAACCTAAATTCAGCCCAGACAAGGTGGATCTGGGTCAGAGACCCATTTCACTCGATTCCTCTAATACTTTGTAATTGTTGCCGCTGAGAACTTTACAATTGAAATGATGTTACGCTGATCCTTTTTTGCTCTCAATATTTGTGCTCAGACTTTGAAGGGATCTAAGTATTGAATGTGAGAGATTGTTCAGAAGTTCATTCAATTGTTACAAATCCAATCATCGTTGGATCAGAGGATTAGCTCAGCGTGGAGTGAACTATACGAAAAAAATACCACAAAAATTAAAAGAAACAAATTAAACAAAAGAATATGCCCCCTCACTTGAGTCAAAACTCACAAGTTTTGTTATGGTCTGCAAAGAAGATAGATACAATCCTATTAGAACACTAAATACTCTATATAACTTTAATTTGGTAAAAAATCATGTATATAAAATGACAAATAAGAAATAGACAGAAAATATAGAAGTACAAAGTAATAAAAGAGTGATAGACACATAAAAACAAAGTGATGAATGGTGATTATACATAGAAAAAGGTGATGAATGAAACAAAAACAAGAAAAGATATGAAATAAAGTGATGTAGCGTAGACACCGTAAGTAGAATGTGAGAATCAAGAGAATAATTTCTCCGAGATTTTTGGTAATCTTCGAGGAAAATAAATAAATGAAAAATCTAAACGCTTTTGTTATAAAATGAAAAATTCTATAGCGGTGACTAAACTTATTGATTTTGAATGTAATAGAATGACACCGCAATGCATTAACGTACATATTGAATGCGAAACATATCCGCAAGACAAACATAAATAGACTTGATAATTTCTCCGAAAACAGAAAATTACACAATGAGAAATAAGGAATATCAAATTAAATGAAATGATAATTTCTCCTAAATATTTTGCTATTGTAACAATTAGGGCAATTTATGGATTTGGGTCTCATCCATTCCCGCTCAACAAATTCACAGAATTATGTGTTCAGGTAATACTGAAATTCCATGGGTCCAATTTGAACTAGAAAATTAAGCAAACCACATAAAGGGAGAAAAAGGCACCGGTATTAATAATTTTATTTAAACATCATGAAAGTGATTTAGAGAATGTGCGCACTTGCTTATGTACACAGCTAGTATTGTTCTGAAATTTAGCAAATAGGCCTAGTATCATTTTAATAATTAAGTAACTTATTTGAGCTTATTTTATTCGGATAAGTCGTAGTACAGACTCGGTACACATGGCTTTCATCTGTCCTGCAAAATAGAATAATAAAAGAGATGTATGGGCCCTTCGAACAGGAAGATGATTAGACGGCAACAAATAGCTAAAAACCACGAACCAATCTTGTAATGTACATGATTGACATTTATTTCGTTGTTTCTAGGTTCCCACAATCTCACTTCCCACTTTTAGACCTTTTTTGCTGTCTAAAATCTTATCGCATCCACTCTACAACAAGTGCCATAAACGAATCGTGACGAATAATTTATTATATAAACTTATTTGAGTAATTATCGAGTTTTTTTTGCATATATTTTCTCATTTTTCACTATTCGAGACGAGCTCAAATCTAATTTCAAATTTATTGAACACATAAAAGGTTTAAAGTTTGTTTGATATGTTAACTAACCGAACTCAAACGAGCATTTACATAACAAACGAATATTGAATAACTTGATTCGTTTTTAGCAACCTACAAGTCAAGACTCATATCAAGTTTGGTCATGTGTAACCAAGGTCTTCTCGATATCAGTGTCAATATCGAGATAGTAAATTTACAAAAAAGTAGATGAAAATTTAGATAGAAAGAGACGTGTGTGTGTGGTGGGGTGAAGGATTGGTAGGTGTGGATTACTTTTAAATTTTATTTTTAAATCTAAAATATTTTAAAAATAAATATTATTTTAAATTTTGTGTTTCGATGAAAATTTCGAGTTTCAAACAAAATTTCCACTCCAATCATATTAGAATCCAATAGTTAGAATGGCAATATACTAAAAGATTGGAAAAATAATATTAAATTTTGATAAAGGCCATGTGTGCAACATTATATTACCTAGTAATAGTTATTAATTTATAGTTAATTTTCCACGCCAATCAAATTAGAATCCAGTAAATTTGGAATCCGAAAAGTAAAGAAAAACTACCCAAATTTTGATTTATAAACCGGATACTATTTTTCTAAACACAATCAAGAAGTTGTAGCAAAAAAAAAGAGAGGTCATTGCACTCGAGAGAATGATCTTCACCATCATATATATATATATATATATATATTGAAAATCACCCGAAAATTCAACTCTAGAGAGCTATTAATATCATCCTAAAAAAGAGCTCATGGTTGACTATTTGACTTCCCAGGCCACCTCATGGATGAGGTCATCAGACATTCTAGTACTCACTAATCACCTTATATATACCTGTTTTAAGGTCCGTCATTACACACTTTCAATTTCCCACTCATCTAATAAGAAAAAATAACAAACAAAAGAAAGAAAAAGAAAAGGCTTTCTGAATTTGGGAGTGGAAATGGAGCATTTGTTGAAAATGGCTCTTTTAAAAGAAGAGCAAAGAATCCCATATAGGAAAATATTAGAAGTAATGGGCTTATTTGTTGTATAAAAGAGTCCACCTCTTCACTTTGTAAATCATCCCAAATTGCCTAAGTCTTTTAGCAATTTCTTCTTTCTTCCTCTATAGTTTGTAATATTCTCACTTTAGTCCTTTAGTGAAATATTTTGGTGGGGTCCGAGGACGTAGGCTAAATTAGCCGAACCTCGTTAAATTTGGTGTTCTTTATTTTGTGCTATTCTTCAAGTAGCCATTGTTAGTTATAGTTGTAGTGTTATATTGTGCTATTAAATTTGTCTAGTTAATTCTGTCGAGGAGATTGGGTTTTAAGCGCGACCGTTGTGACGCCTCCAATCTTTCCTGGGAATTAAATCTAGTGTGGTTTTCTAGTACAATATTTCTCTCGCTATTTCTATATTTGGTGGAATATGACTCTGAGTTCCACAACAAGTGGTATCAGAGCTCGGGTATTCTGAGTATGCTCTGTGGTCGCAATTTAAACTGATCTTCCACATCAGAAAAGTTTTCTCGGGCTATTTGGCTTTCGCATTTGGAGGGCTATTGAAGAATAATTTGTAACAAAAAATGGAGGTTACCTCAAAAGCATCGTCGTCGTCCATTTGGGCGAGAACCACTGTGGCGAATACGCGATTGGCAGTGGAGTCTTTTGATGGCACAGACCATTTTGGTATGTGGAAAAGCGGTTGTAGACACACTCTTTCAACAAGGTCTATACTTAGCTACTGAAGAAAAGAAACCAAATGATATAGAGGAAAAAGAACGGAAATTTGGATGAGAGGATTTGGCTCTGATGTTGCTGGGATCCCTTCCTGAGGAGTTTGAGTTTCTTGAAACCACTATACTTCACGGGAAGGCTGCTGCTGTATCTCTTAGCGAAGTTTGTGCTGCCCTATACAGTTATGAACTGAGAAGGACAAGCAAGTTTGTTCAGGTGGAGATGCAGAAGTTTTATTCATCAGAGGTCGTTCACAAAACAAAAGGAGTGAAATACTCCAAATTGAAGTTTTGTGAACTTTGTGTTCGTGGGAAACAGACAAGAGTTAAATTTGGAACAACAATCCATAATTTATGAGGGTATCTTGGATTATGTTCATTCGGATGTATGGGGTCCCTCAAAAATGAGTTCTTTGGGAGGGAAGCACTATTTTGTAACCTTTGTTGATGATTTTTCCCGGAAAGTTTGGGTGTATACGATGAAGATAAAGGATGAAGTGTTTGAGGTATTCCTCAATTGGAAAAGGATGGTGGAAACTCAGACTGATAAAAAGGTCAAACGTCTCCGTACAGACAATGGTGGAGAATTTAGGAGTGGTCCATTTCAGAAATTTTGTGAGGATGAAAGCATTGTCAGACACTTCACTGTCAGACATACACCACAACAGAACGGAGTGGCAGAACGCATGAATCGGACTTTGCTGGAGAAAGTTCGGTGTTTGTTATCCAATGCTGGGTTGGGTAAAGAATTTTGGGCTGAGGCTGTGACGTATGCGTGCCATCTCGTTAATCGTCTACCATCTACTGCTATCGATGGAAAAACACCATTGGAGAAATGGTTTGGAAAGCCTGCTGCTGATTATGATTCCTTACATGTGTTTGGTTCCGCTGCATATTATCATGTTAAGTAATCAAAGTTGGATCCTAGAGCAAAGAAAGTTGTGTTCATGGGGATCACCTCTGGTATAAAAGGCTATCGCCTTTGGTGTCCAGAAACAAAGAAAATAATCTTTAGCAGGGATGTCACCTTTGATGAATCTACCGTGTTGAAAAAGGTGAATGCAGAACAGCAGGATGGTACTCCCAAACAGGTGGAGTTTGAAAAGTTTGTTGGCCCAGCAGATTAAGAAACTCTTGATCATTCTCCTACGGTAGAAGGAGATTTTGAAGAAGAGGAAGTTCAACCCCAAGAACTTCCACAGCAACTTGAATCAATTGCAACTAGTAAGCCAAAGAGGACAATCAGAAAGCCTGCTCGCTTTGATGATATGGTGGCTTGTGCATCTGCAATTGCCGCTGATGATGTTCCTACCACTTATATTGAAGCAGTCAAAGGACCAGAGAAAGATAAGTGGAGGATTGCCATGAGTGAAGAAATGCAGTCCCTTCATAAGAATCAAACATGGGAACTGGCCAGTCTCCCGAAGGGAAAGAAGGCAATTGGATGCAAATGGGTATTTGCAAAGAAAGATGGATTTCCTAGCCAAGGTGATGTTCGCTACAAAGCCAGATTGGTGGCCAAAGGTTACGCTAAGAAGGAGGACATTGATTATAATGAGGTGTTTTCTCCAGTTGTAAAACACTCCTCCATTAGAATTTTGTTGGCTTTGGTAGCACAGTTGGATTTTGAACTAGTTCAGTTGGATGTAAAACTGCATTTTTACATGGAGACTTAGAAGAGGAAATCTATATGACTTAGCCAGAGGGATTCAAAGTTGCTGAAAATGAAAATTTGGTTTGTAAACTTCAAAAATCGTTGTACGGATTGAAGCAATCTCCGAGGCAGTGGTACAAGCGATTTGACAAGTTTATGATGGGAATTGGGTACACAAGAAGCAAATACGATCATTGTGTGTATTTGCACAAACTACAAGATGGATCCTTCATATATCTTCTTCTGTATGTTGATGATATGTTGATTGCCTCCCCGAGTCTAATAGAAATTGAAAAGTTGAAGACTCATTTGCAAAGGGAGTTCGAGATGAAGGATCTAGGTGAGGCGAAGAAGATTCTCGGCATGGAGATTTTCAGAGATAGAAAATTGAGGAGGCTTTGTTTGACTCAGAAACAATATCTGAGTAGGATGTTGAGACGTTTTGGCATTGATGAAATGTCAAAACCAGTTAGTACTCCGCTTGCTCCTCATTTTAAGCTTAGCGCCGCTTTGTCACCGAAATCTGATGCAGAACGGGAATACATGTCAAAAGTACCGTATGCAAATGCTGTTGGTAGCTTGATGTATGCTATGGTGTGTACGAGGCCTGATATTTCCCAAGCAGTGGGGGTTGTGAGCAGGTATATGCATGATCCTGGAAAGGAACATTGGCAAGCTGTGAAATGGATTTTGCGATACATCCATGACACAGCTGATGTTGGTTTGATATTTGAGCGGGAACATAGTCAGTATGTAGTCGGATATTGCGATTCAGACTATGCTGGTGATTTAGATAAGCGTAGATCAACTACAGGCTACGTATTTACTCTTGCTAAAGCACCAGTCAGTTGGAAGTCTACCTTACAGTCAACGGTTGCTCTGTCTACTACGGAAGCAGAGTATATGGCAATTTCAGAGGCTGTAAAGGAAGCAATTTGGCTTCAAGGGTTGCTTGGTGAACTAGGGATTGGACAAAAGTATGTCAAAATTCATTGTGATAGTCAAAGTGCTATCCATTTAGCAAAGAACCAAGTTTATCATGCAAGGACGAAGCACATTGATGTTCGGTATCATTTCATAAGAGAGATACTCGAAGAAGGTGGAGTCAGAATCGAGAAGATCCATACTACTGAGAATCCTGCTGATATGTTGACAAAAGTTGTGACTGCAATCAAGTTCAAATTTTGTTTGGACTTGATCAACATTGTCAAAATTTGAAGATTGGTTTTGGTGACCCCGTTTGACGAGGAGATTGAAGATTTTGAAATTCGCCAAGGTGGAGATTTGTTGAAAATGGCTCTTTCAAAAGAAGAGCAAAGAATCCCACACAGGAAAACATTAGAAGTGATGGGCTCATTTGTTGTATAAAAGGAGTCCACCTCTTCACTTTGTAAATCATCCCAAATTGCCTAAGTCTTTTAGCAATTTCTTCTTTCTTCCTCTATAGTTTGTAATATTTTCACTTTAGTCCTTTAGTGAAATATTTTGGTGGGGTCCGAGGACGTAGGCTAAATTAGCCGAACCTCGTTAAATTTGGTGTTCTTTATTTTGTGCTATTCTTCAAGTAGCCATTGTTAGTTATAGTTGTAGTGTTATATTGTGCTATTAAATTCGTCTAGTTAATTCTGTCGAGAAGATTGAGTTTTAAGCGCGACCGTTGTGACACCTCTAATCTTTCCTGGGAATTAAATCTAGTGTGGTTTTCTAGTACAATATTTCTCTCGCTATTTCTATATTTGGTGGAATATGACTCTGAATTCCACAACAGCATCCTGTTAAGACATTCGGGTGGGCAGCAAGAGACCCGTCCGGGGTTCTTTCTCCATTCAAGTTCTCGAGACGGGCCACCTGGGAGCATGACGTCCAACTCAAGGTGTTGTATTGCGGGATTTGCCATTCAGATCTTCACCTATCCAAAAACGAGTTTGGCTTCACTACTTACCCGATTGTACCCGGCCACGAGATTGTCGGGTCGGTTACAGAGGTTGGATCCAAGGTCCAGAAAGTTAAGGTAGGAGACAAAGTCGGCGTTGGGTGCATGGTCGGATCTTGTAGAAAATGTGATCAATGTGTTAATGATCTCGAGAATTATTGCCCTGAAGCGGTACGTACGTGTCCCTATTTTCTTTTCTTTTCTTTTCTTTTTAGAATTTTGAGATTTAGTATTATTTTTTTTAGAAAAAATTATTAATTTTAGATTGAAAATATTCATAATAATATTTTTCAATTCAAAAGACATTTCAAATAATTTTTTTCCATGAAAATTCGTTATTTAAGTTTAATAGTATTTTTGGTTATACTAAAATATTGTCCTTAATCATCTACGAAGTACTCAATTGTATTTTCGTATAGAGATTTTTTATTTATAAAATAATTAATATCAAAAAGTAAAATTACAATTGTATCAATTTAAAAAGTTCAAAATAAATAGATTTTTATTTAAAAAATATCAATTCTTAATTCACATCAAGATAATTTAGTTCAAGAAGTTGTTAACCTTAATGACCTCCAGATTTTTTTTAATGGAAAAATTTATAGAACGAATATTTGAGATTGAAAAAAAAAAAGTTGACTTTTTTAATATAAAAAGTATATTTTAGGATGGCTTAGTAATTTTTCTTATTTACTAAAAAAACTTGGTGATCCTCAAATATTTTGATAAGAGTATCTATTTTATTCTAATTTTCTATATATATTTTTAATAATCTCGAAAAATACTATCGATCTTCGCAGGTGTTCACTTACAACAGCGTCGATAGTGACGGCACCACCACTTACGGCGGTTACTCTGACATCCTGGTGGTTGATGAGCACTTCATCGTCCGCTGGCCGAAGAACTTCCCAGTCGATAAAGGCGCTCCTCTATTGTGCGCCGGTATCACAACTTACAGCCCGCTGAGGCACTACGGGCTAGACAAGCCAGGCCTCCACGTCGGCGTTGTCGGGCTCGGCGGCCTCGGACACGTAGCTGTCAAGTTTCTCAAGGCCTTCGGAGCTAAAGTAACAGTGATCAGCACCTCCGTTAACAAGAAAAAGGAAGCTATTGAAACCCTCGGCGCGGACGCCTTTGTTGTGAGCCGTGAGCCGGAGGAAATGGAAGTTGCAGCCGGCACCTTGGACGGAATACTTGACACTGTTTCTGTAGCTCACCCAATTCAGCCATTGATAAGCCTGTTAAAGCCTCACGCGAAGATGGTGATGCTCGGCGTGCCGGATAAGCCACTTGAGCTTCCGGTGTTCCCCCTTATCTCGGCGAGGAAGACAGTGGCAGGAAGCTTGATCGGCGGATTGAAAGAGACACAGGAGATGATTGATTTCGCGGCGAAACACAATATATTGCCTGACGTGGAGATAATTTCGATGGATTATGTGAATACGGCGACGGATCGACTTGCGAAAGCTGATGTGAAGTATCGGTTTGTAATTGATGTTGCCAAAACACTGAAAGCCGAGTAATCCACGCAACATTCTCTATTACAAAATAGTATTCTATATTGCAAAATAATGATGCATTTGTTATTATACTTATTCTATGTATAATAAGTATATAATTTTTTTTTTTACACTTGTCATGAATATATAAGAGATGTAACATCATTTGCATAAAAAGTCCGAATTGCGATTGATCATCTAATCGAGTCTAAATCCATGACATTGAGTTCACGAGTTTTTTTTTTTTTTGATCAAAGAGTTCACAGTATTTGTTGTACCAATGGTTAGTAAAATAAATAAAAGTTTGTCCATTTGTGGCCGGAATCATTGGTATCTCAAGGTCCTAGGTGTTTAGTATTGGTGAATAAGTGTCCAATGATGGGTATAATTGTGATCTTCTAGTTTAAATTTAGGGATAATAACATCCAGACTCCTCACCATAGGTCTAATTACAGATTATCCCCCCCCCCCCCCCCCCCCCATTAATCACACCCCTTGTAGTTACCAAATGTTTACATCCGTTAACTGCCTTCAGAGTAGCATTAGGGTTCCGTTAAAATTTTTGGGATCTGACTAGATTGCCCTTATAGTTAATATTATTGAATTTTTTTAATCATAAACTGAAATTTTTTTGTACGCTTGTCATGTATAAAAATAAATACAATAGGAGTAGCAACACCATTTGCAATAAAGGATCTGAATTGCGAGTGATCATCAGTACAAGTCTAAATCCGTGACATTAAGTTCACGAGTATTTGTTGTACTAATATGGTTAGTAAAATTCTTATCATAAAAAAAAATGTGGTTAGTAAAATAAATAAAAGGTTGTTCATTTGTGGCCGGTATCATTGGTATCTCAAGGTCCGAGGTGTGTAGTATTGGTAAATAAGTGTCCAATGATGGATACAATAGTGAAATTCTAGTTTAAATTTAATTAGTTGAAATCAAGCCATTCACTTACTATGTGATTTATTCAGTTCGGTTCCAAATTTTTATGTGCTTAAAAGTAATTTGTGTGCTAGTAGTATATTACTAAATTGCATTGTTTTTTAAAAACATTAAATTTTATTAGTAAGATATATACAGTCCCTAGTTCATTCATTCAAACTTTCGCTTGTCATTCCTAAAAGTCTAATAAAAAAGAATTTGTAATCATCATAATCATTTAGGGATATACAACAAAACTCGGGAAAAATCTCACTTTTGGCCCCCATTGAGTTCATCAAAATATTTTTAATCCCAAATTTTTTTGACACTTTTGGTTTCGTTGGAGACGAAAACTGACCTTTTTAGTCCTATTCGTCAATTTTTTGACGGAAAAAAGAGATTGAGTCACGCGCACCGTTAGTCTTAAAAATACAAAAATTAAAAATAAAAAAAATTAAAATTAAATTCAAAATACAAAAAAAAAAAAGAAAATTAAAAAAGGGATGGATAAGACAATTGTCTTCTTCACCACAGAACCCCCCAACCCCAACCCAATCTTCCATTATAGCCACGCCCTCGCCCAGTCGCGCACACACCGTAGCCGCTGCCGCATTGTCTAAGATGAAGGTAAGATGGAGATGGGAGTTTTGGAGGTGGGTATGGCGGTTTTTTCGTTGGGACTATACGTTGGTCGACATAGCTGATTGGTATGAGGGTTTTGTGGGCGGAGGAGTTGAAGCGGGGCGATGGATGTTGAGGTACTGGCTGGTGGTGGCAGTGGTGCGATTAGGCGGCAGGAGGTTGAAGGGGAAGACGACAACACATCGTCTTCTTCATTTTTTCCCCTTTCTTTTTCCTTTTTTTTATTTTATAAATTATTAATTATTTTTGAGTTTTAAATTTTAATTTTGATTTTATTTTTGTATGTTTTATAGATTTAACAGCGCGTGAATATCACACACTCTTTTCAGTCACAAATTGAATGACGGGACTAAAAGTGTCAGTTTTTGTCTCCCATGGGAACCAAAAGTGTCAAAAAAATCCTATAGGACAAAAAGTGTCTTGGTCGAACTTCAGTGGGACTAAAGGTGAATTTTTCACCAAGACCTCCTGTGGGATTTATTATATAGAAAGGATAGTAATTACATTATATATGAATAATTACACTAGGTACCCCTGAAGTATTGCCAAATTAAAAAAAAATCTCCTAATTCGATTAATTTTACATCTAATATCCCAACGCTTCACTCCCTCCAACAATCAACACCTTCCATTAGGGTTTCACTACGACGATGTTAAATTTTTTGGAGAACTTCCAAAAATACCCCTAATTATTTTGGAACTTGAAAACCCAACTTTTTCGGACAATTATACCATTTTGATGTTATTGTAATGTTTTGTTTAAGTACAGATGTTATATGTAGAAAAATGCATTTTTGGTCCCTTGACTTAGGCCATGTGTAATTTTGGTCTTATATTATGGACCTCGCCAATTTACATCTTTTATCTCAAAAAAATGTACAATTTTAGTCTCACACCCCAATTCTGTTAGATATTAGACGAAAAATGCATGTGCCACTCACATGTGCCATAACTTATGCTCCTTGCCTGCGGGGGTGAGGGGCTAGGGAATGGGAGAACAAAAATTGGAGTTTCTTATTAGACCCTTTAGATAAATTGTTATCTTTTCCATCAAATCCCAATTAACCGAGCACGTGAGGGCACATGCATTTTCCATCAAATATTTAACGGAAATGGGGCATGGGACTGATGCGTAATTTCCTAGCAAGTATACTAGATCGCACAAGTAGTAATATGGATGTAAGTCCTAATTTCGTTCCCACATGGACTAAATTATCTAAGTACTGAAAACTTAATATACTTATTCTAAGTTAAACCAAACGATAATTGATGATGATTCTTAAACTAAAATTCTAACACTAATTACTACTAAGAACACAAGAATTTAACGATTTTAATCAAAGGCTAGAAAGATAACCAAGACAATGATCCAACCAAATTATGCAAGTTAATTATGAATTCCGTTTAAATTAATTATTAAGTAGGTTATGCAAAGGCGAAATTTCCTAAAGTACTTACTACCCAATCTCTCTGTGTAGCAATTTTACCCCTTTCAACAATCAACTATATCTCTATGAAGATTTAATTAAAACGAATGCATTAAAAGACACTTAAAAATTCCACGTTAAAACGAAAAACCACACAAAGGAAAAGATTCTATATCTAGTCAATTCTACGATGTGGTTTTTATGGTCTTAAAAGCTTTCCCAATCTATTATTTCTCAATATCTAGATTAGGCATTAAATCAAACAATGGGTGGCCAATCAATTTCCCACTCATCTAATAAGAAAAAATAACATATAAAAGAAAGAAAAAGAAAAGGCTTTCTGAATTTGGGAGTGGAAATGGAGCATCCTGTTAAGACATTCGGGTGGGCAGCAAGAGACCCGTCCGGGGTTCTTTCTCCATTCAAGTTCTCGAGACGGGCCACCCGGGAGCATGACGTCCAACTCAAGGTGTTGTATTGCGGGATTTGCCATTCGGATCTTCACCTATTCAAAAACGAGTTGGGCTTCACTACTTACTCGATTGTACCCGGCCACGAGATTGTCGGGTCGGTTACAGAGGTTGGATCCAATGTCCAAAAAGTCAAGGTAGGAGACAAAGTCGGCGTTGGGTGCATGGTCGGATCTTGTAGAAAATGTGATCAATGTGTTAATGATCTCGAGAATTATTACGTACGTGTCGCCATTTTCTTTTCTTTTCTTTTTTGAATTTTGAGATTTATTATTTTTTTTTTTAGAAAAAATTATTAATTTTAGATCGAAAATATTCATAATAATATTTTTCAATTCAAAAGACATTTCAAATAATTTTTTCCCATGAAAATTCGTTATTTAAGTTTAATAGTATTTTTGGTTTTACTTAAATATTATCCTTAGTCATCTACGAAGTACTCAAATGTATTTCTATATAGCGATTTGTTATTTATAAAATATTTAATATTAAAAAGTAAAAAGTAAAATTACAATTGTATCAATTTAAAAAGTTCAAAATAAATAGATTTTTATTTAAAAAAGTATCAATTCTTAATTCATATCAGGATAATTTAGTTCAAAAAGTTGTTAAACTTCACGACCTCCGGACTTTTAAACTTTTTAAATGGAAAAATTTATAGAATGAATATTTGAGATTGAAAAAAAAAGTTAATTTTTCTAATATAAAAAGTATATTTTAGGATGGCTTAGTAATTTTTCTTATTTTCTTAAAAAACTTGGTGATCCTCAAATATTTTGATAATTTGATAAGAGTATCTATTTTATTCTAATTTTCTATATATATTTTTAATAATCTCGAAAAATACTATTGATCTTCACAGGTGTTCATTACAACAGCGTTGACAGTGACAGCACCACCACTTACGGCGGTTACTCTGACATCCTGGTGGTTGATGAGCACTTCATCGTCCGCTGGCCGAAGAACTTCCCACTCGATAAGGGCGCTCCTCTATTGTGCGCCGGTATCACAGCTTACAGCCCGCTGAGGTACTACGGGCTGGACAAGCCAGGCCTCCACGTCGGCGTTGTCGGGCTCGGCAGCCTCGGACACGTGGCTGTCAAGTTTCTCAAGGCCTTCGAGGCTAAAGTAATGATGATCAGCACCTCCGTTAACAAGAAAAAGGAAGCTATTGAAACCCTCGGCGCGGACGCCTTTGTTGTGAGCCGTGAGCCGGAGAAAATGCAAGTCGCAGCCGACACCTTGGAGGAAATAATTGACACTGTTTCTGCAGCTCACCCAATTCAGCCATTGATAAGCCTGTTAAAGCCTCACGTGAAGATGGTGATGCTCGGCGTGCCGGATAAGCCGCTCGAGCTTCCGGTGTTTCCCCTTATCTCAGCGAGGAAGACGGTGGCAGGAAGCTTGATCGGCGGATTGAAAGAGACGCAGGAGATGATTGATTTTGCGGCGAAGCACAATATATTGCCGGACGTGGATATAATTTCGATGGATTATGTGAATACGGCGATGGATCGGCTTGCGAAAGCTGATGTGAAGTATCGGTTTGCAATTGATGTTGCCAAAACACTGAAAACCGAGTGATCCACACGACATCCTCCATTGCAAAATAGTATTCTTTATAGCAAAATAATAATGCATTTTCTATTATACTTATTATATGCATAACAAGTATATAAGGTTTTTTTTGTACACTTGTCATGTATAAATATAAATATAATAGGAGATACAATATCATTTGAATAGAGAATCCAAATTGCTAGTGATCATCTAATCAAGTCTAAATCTGTGACATTGAGTTCACGAGTATTTGTTGTACTAATGGTTAGTAAAATAAATAAAAGGTTGTTCATTTGTGGCCGGTATCATTGCTATCTCAAGCTCCTAGGTGTGTTGTATTGGTGAATAAGTGTCCATGATGGATACAATTGTAAAATTCTAGTTTAAATTTAGGGATGATACCCCCAATTTTTTTATTACTCACACCCTTTGTAGTTATCAAACGTTTACATTAATTCACTGCCTTTAGGGTTACATTAGAATTCCGTTAAAAATTTTGTGATTTGACTTGATTGCCCTTATAATTAATATTATTGAATTTTTTAATCATAAACTGAAATTTTTGAAAAAAAAGGGAAAAAATGCAAAAAATATTAAATATTAAAAAAAAATCTAGAAAATATTTAGTAAATGTTTAAAAATATTTGAAAAGTATAAAAGATATTTAATAAATATTTTAAAGTATTAAAAACCATCTAAAAATATAAGGAATATTACATTTTATTTTTCAAAAATAAAATTTTGGAATTTGAAAAATTGAAAAAATACCTTTAAAATATAGAAAATATTTAAAAAATGTTAGAAAATATTCAGAAAAATAGAAAAAATGTTTATTAAATATTAAAAATTATTATAACACATTTAAAATATTCAGAAAAATAGAAAAAATATTTAGTAAATGTTTGAAAATATCTAAAAAATAGAAAAGTATTTAGTAAATATTAAAAATTACTATAAGAACATTAAAAAATATCTTGAAAATATAGAAAATATTTAGTAAAATATCTTAAAATATAAAAACATATTAAATATTATTTGAAAATTATAAAAATATTTGAAATTATTATAAAAGTATTAGAAAGTATCAGAAAAATATTTACAAGTAAAAAAATATCAAGTAAATATTAGAAATATTAAAAAGTATTTAATATAAATATATTAAAATCTAAAAATGTAAAGAATATTTTATTTAATTTTCCAAAATAAAATTTCTGAATTGAAAAATTGAAAAATACATTTCTGAATTTGAAAAAAAAATAATTTTAGACGACCGATTGTGAAATTAAGCATATCCACCGTCGGCGGCCTTCTACCCGCCACCGCACCGGAAAACTCACCACTTCTTGACCTCGCCTCCTCAAAGCCCTTGTCAAATCGCCTCGGATCGATTCGATTGAAATCGGTCGAAATCGATTCGATTGAAATTGAACCGATTCGAATCGATTCGGTTGAAATCGGTTAAGGAGACGACCATGTTGTGTGGTGAGAATCAACGGTGGCGGTGATGGGGAAGCTGCGAAGAAGATGATATGACCTTGGGAGAACTCAACCCCAAAAGCTAGCTTATTGAGGTGGAAGAGTCCAAAGCCATATAAACCTCACATTAGAACCCCATAATTCCAATGTGGGATCCAAGTCCCATACCTTGCAATTTAGGATTGTAACAATCCACCACGCTCCGCAGCCCGGTGCCCACGCCGGCGGCAGCCTCCGGACCTCGGCTCTCTCTCGGATCCATCGAGTAGGCGCCCTCACCGCCCTTGCGCCGCACGATTGCACTGGGAGGAGTAGTGGATTTGCTCTGATACCAATTGATATGACCTTGGGAGAACCCAACCCCAAAAGTGACGGAGCGGAAGCAATTAATTGTGTAAAATTTGAAGATCACGTCTTCAAAACTTACGGATAAATTTGAGCGCACTCAAGAATTGCAAAAGCAAAGACTTTATTAATAATTAAGAATGAATAATCATCCCCCAAGAACTACAAACTGCTGGAATTTTAAAGAAAACAATGCAAAGACTCCTATTCTAATTAGATTAGGATTCCTACTCCTAATCCAACTCCGAAAACTGACAGAATTCTAAAAGACTCCAAAATTCACCAAATTTGGCTCAAAAATACTATATCACGTCAGGTGACACGTGGAAAATTTTGGGCCCCATCCGACAAATAGACAATTAATTAAAAATAAAACAAAACGCTGAAAATTCGAAAAAACACTAAACGGACCGAACGAAAGCCTAAACGATGGAATTTGGGGTCGATCCGCTACCGTAAAACGATCCTACTAATTTGATTGGATTTCTCTCGAAAAGAGCTTCGATTTGGTATATTGTGGGCCCCGTAACTCCAAGCGGATCAAAAGTTACGGCTGTTTGAAGTTTCGCCGACACCCTTTCGCTTATTTTTCACTTTTCTTCCTTCAAACTTTTCCAAAAATGTATCGGCTTCTTGTTCTACATCAAAAAGCTAGCTTATTGAGGTGGAAGAGCCCAAAGCCATATAAACCCCACATTAGAACCCCATAATTCCAATGTGGAATCCAAGTCCCATACCTTGCAATTTAGGATCGTAACAGAAGATGAAGAAGACGAAGCAACAGCCATGTCCAGGTATGTGTTTTCATTTTCATTTTTTCTATTTTCCTTTTTTTTTTCTCTTTTTTCCATTTTCCATTTTCTATTTTTTTATTTTCTGAATTTCTGATTTTCTTTTTCCTTTTATTTTAAGGATTTAATCAAGGGCATTTTTGATTTTTTGACAATTCCGTTAGGGTAAATTGACGGATGTAAGGTTTTGCAAAATAGAGGGGGGTGTGAGTAATAAAAAAAAGTTGGGGGTAATATGTAATTAGGCCTATCATAAGGGGGTCAGAATGTAATTATCCCTTAAATTTAATTAGCTGAAATCAAGGCATTCACTTACTATGTGACTCATTCAGTTCGGTTATGTTGAATAGGATAGAACTAAAGTGTTCCAAGTTTTTATGTGCTTGAATAGTAATTTGTGTGCTAGCAGCATATTACTAAATTGTATTGTTGCATAAAAAACAGAAGTTTTGTTAGTAGGAAATATATATAAAGTCCCTAGCTCATTCATTCAAACTTTCGCTTGTCATTCCTAAGACTCTAATCAAAATGAATTTGTAATAATCATAATCATTGAGGAATATACAACAAAACTCGAGAAAAATTTCACTTTTTGCCCATTGAAGTTCGATCAAATCACTGTTAGTCCTAAAAATACAAAAATAAAATAAAATTCGTATAATAATGAATTTCCTTTATGTGTATTTATACATGTATGGTAAAAAAAAAGGGAGTCCAACTTTTGGGAGCTCTAATTACCCCAAAAAAGCTCGTGCATGACTATTTGATCACTTCCCAGGCCACCTCATGGATGAGGTCATCAGATGTTCTTTTTAATTTGATAAGGTAGGTAATCAGACATTCTAGTACTCACTAATCATCTTATATATATCTGTTTTAAGGTTAATCATTACACATTTCCAATTTCCCACTCATCTCAGAAAAAATCTCAAAAAAAAGGGAAAAAGAAAAAGAAAAGAAAAAGCTTCCTGAATTTGGGAGTGGAAATGGAGCATCCAGTGAAGACATTAGGGTGGGCAGCAAGAGACCCGTCAGGGGTTCTTTCTCCTTTCAAGTTCTCGAGACAGGCCACCCGGGAGCATGACGTCCAACTCAAGGTGTTATATTGTGGGATTTGCCATTCGGATCTTAACCTATCCAAAAACGAGTTGGGCTTCACTACTTACCCGATTGTACCCGGCCACGAGATTGTCGGGTCGGTTATAGAGGTTGGATCCAAGGTCCAGAAAGTCAAGGTAGGAGACAAAGTCGCCGTTGGGGGCATGGTCGGATCTTGTAGAAAATGCGATCAATGTGTTAATGATCTCGAGAATTATTGTCCTCAAGCGGTACGTACGTGTCACCATTTTCTTTTCTTTTCTTTTTAAAATTGAGAATTATTAATTTTTTTTGGGGGGGAAATTATTAATTTTAGATCGAAAAAATTCATAGTAATATTTTTCAATTCTAAAGATCTATTTCAAATACATTTTTTCCTTACAAAATCTTTATTTAAGTTTAATGGTAATTTGGTCGTACTTAGATATTACCCTTAGTCATCAAGACGAGTTACTCAATTATATTTCTGTATAGAATTTTTTCATTTATAAAATATTAATATTTAAAAGTAAATTTCGGGTCGTACAATTTTATCAATTTAGAGAGTCCAAAATAAATAGATTTCTTATTTTTTTAAAAAAAATTCAATTCTTAATTTACGTCAAAGGTAATTTAGTTCAAAAAATTGTTATGTTTAACGACCCTTAAATTTTTTTTTAAATAGAAAAATTTATTGAATGAATATTTGAGAATGAAAAAAAGGCATTTTTTTCTAATATAAAAACATATTCTAGGATGATTTAGTAATTTTTCCTATTTTCTAAAAAAAACTTGGTGATCCTCAAATATGTTAATAAGGCTATTTATTTTATTTTAATTTTTCCTTTTTTTTTTAATAATCTCGACAAATACTATTGATCTACGCAGGTGTACACTTTCAACGGCGTTGACAGTGACGGCACCACCACTTACGGCGGTTTCTCTAACATCCTGGTGGTTGACGAGCACTTCATCTTCCGTTGGCCAGCAGATTTCCCACTCGATAAGGGCGCTCCTCTATTGTGCGCCGGTATCACGACTTACAGCCCGCTCAAATACTTCGGGCTAGACAAGCCGGGCCTCCACGTCGGCGTTGTCGGGCTCGGCGGACTAGGCCAACTGGCTGTTAAATTTGCCAAGGCTTTTGGAACAAAAGTAACGGTGATCAGCACCTCCATTAACAAGAAAAAGGAAGCCATTGAAACCCTCGGCGCGGACGCCTTTATCGTGAGCCGTGAGCTGGAGGAAATGCAAGCAGCAGCCGGCACCTTGGACGGAATAATCGACACCGTTTCTGCAGTTCACCCAATTCAGCCGTTGATAAGCATGTTGAAGCCTCACGGGAAGATGGTGATCCTCGGCGTGCCGGATAAGCCGCTTGAGCTTCCGGTGTTCCCCCTTATCTCGGCGAGGAAGACTGTGGCGGGAAGCTTGAGTGGCGGAATGAAAGAGACGCAGGAGATGATTGATTTCGCGGCGAAGCACAATATATTGTCGGATGTGGAGATAATTCCGATGGACTATGTGAATACGGCGATGGATCGGCTTGCGAGAGGAGATGTGAAGTATCGGTTTGTAATTGATGTTGCCAAAACACTGAAAGTCGAGTGATCCACAAAACATCCTCTATTACAAAATAATATCTAATAGTGATGAATTTTCTATTACATTTATTCTATACACAACAGGTGTATGAATTTATTTTCTATACTTGTCATGTATAGGAGTAAATGTAATAAGAGATGCAACACCATTTACAATAAAGGATATTATTTGCGAGTGATCATCTATTCGAGTCTAAATGACTAAATCAATGGCATTAAGTTCACGAGTATTTGTTGTACTAATGCTTAGTAAAATAAATAAAAGGTTGTTCATTTGTGGCCGGTATCATTGGCATCTCAAGGTCCGAGGTGTGTAGTATTGTTGAATAAGTGTCCAATGATGGATACAATTGTGAAATTCTAGTTTAAATTTAATTAGTTGAAATCAAGCCATTCACTTACTATGTGATTTATTCAGTTCGGTTATGTTGAATAGGAATTGAACTAAAGTGTTCCAAATTTTTATGTGCTTAAATAGTAATTTGTGTGCTAGAGTATATTACTAAATTGTATTGTTGTTTTAAAAAAATAAATTTTGTTAGTAAGTTATATATAGTTCCTAGCTATTCATTCAAACTTTCCCTTGTCATTCCTAAGACTCTAATAAAAAAAAATTGTAATAATCCTAATCATTTAGGGATATACAACAAAACTCGGGAAAAATCTCACTCTTTGCCCTATTGGAGTTCGACAAAAATACTTTTTGTCCCAAATTTTTTTGACACTTTTGGTTTTATTGGAGATGAAAACTGACATTTTTTGTCCCGTTCGTCAATTTTTGGACGAACAAGAGCCATTGAGTCACGCGCACCGTTAGTCTTAAAATTAAAAAAAAAAGAATTTAAAAAGAATTTAAAAAGAATTTAAAATAAAATTCAAAAATAAAATAAAAAGAAAAAGAAAAAGAAAATTAAAAAAAGGGATGAATAAGACAATTGTTTTCTTCATCACAGAACTCCCCAACCCCAACCCAATCTTCCATTATAGCCACGCCCTCGCCCAGTCGCACACACACGGTAGCCGCCGCCGCATTGTCTAAGATGAAGGTAAGACGGAGATGGGGGTTTTGGAGGTGGGTATGGCGGTTTTTCGGTTGGGACTATACGTTGGTCTACAGAGCTGATTGGTATGAGGGTTTTGTGGGCGGAGGAGTCGAAGCAGGGCGACAGCTGTTGATAGGGGTGTACATAAATCCGCCCAACCCGCCCGAACCGCTCAACCCGAGTCGATCCGCTCGAAAATTGCCGGTTTAAAATTATTAAATAATAGTGTCGGGTTGAAATTATTGCAACCCGCCACTTTTGGGTCGGGTGGTGGGTTTAATAATTGTAACCCGCCTAACCCGCAACCCGACCGCTAATCATTTATGTTACAAGTATAAGTATATATAGTTAAAGATTAACACTAAACTTTGAAAACTATATATGCATATATACTCTCTAATAAGAGTGGTTTATTTATATTAATGTAACATGCTTTATTTTTCATTTGAGCAAACAAATTGACTCGTTTGAACACTTGTTTTTATTTTATTTGAACGAAAAATTTATATGTATATGTATATTTTGAAGATAAACTTATAAAAAATATTAATTTTATTAATATTTTAGAGTTTTTCACTCCTTAGAAATCATGATAATATGAATTTTATTTAATAACACCCCTTATTTGTGTATTTCACACCAACTCAATTTTTTTTAATAAATGTACAACAAGTATAATATTTAATTTCTTACTTACTAGTTATAACTAAAATTAAGTTGTAAAAATTATAACTATAATTTGATAACCCGCCAACCCGCCCGCTAAAACATTAAACCCGACCGACCCGAACCGCTCGGTTTGAAAAGATAATTATGCGTTTTCGGTTTGATATTTTGTCAACCCGTACATGTCGGGTCGGGTTAATTTTTTTCCTAAAACCGCCCGAACCCGACCGTGTACACCCCTAGCTGTTGAGGTATTGGCTGGTGGCGGCAGTGGTACGATTGGGCAGCGGGCAGTTGAAGGAGAAGACGACGACACATCTCTTCTTCATTTTCTCCTTTCTTTTTCCTTTTTTTGTTTCTTATTTTATAAACTAATAATTATTTTTGAATTTTAAATTTTAGTTTTTAACTTATTTTTACATGTTTTATAGATTTAACAACGCGTGAATATCAGACGCTCTTTTCAGTCAAAAATTGAATGACGGGATTAAAAGTGTCAATTTTTGTTTTATATGGGACCAAAAGTGTCAAAAAAATTCTGATGGGACTAAATGTGTCTTGGCCGAACTTCAATGCAACTAAAGGTGAATTTTTCACCAAGACTCGTGTGGGATTTATTATGTAGAAATGATAGTAATTATATATATATAGGAATAATTACACTAGGTACCCCTGAGGTATTGCCAAATTTAAAAAAACATCTCCTAATTGGATAAATTTTGCATCTAACATCCGAACGCTTCACTCCGTCCAACAATCGACACCTTCCATTAGGGTTTCATTACGACGCCATTAAATTTTTTGGTGAACTTCCGAAAATATCTACCCCCAATTTTTTTGAAACTTGAAAACTCAACTTTTTTCAGAAAAATATACCATTTTGATGTTATTTGTAATGTTTTGTTTAAGTATAGATGTTATATGTAGAAAAATGCATTTTTGGTCCCATAACTTAGGCCATGTGCAATTTTGGTCTCAATATTATGGATCTCACCAATTTACATCCTTTATCTCAAAAAAATGTACAATTTTTGTCCCACACCCCAATTTCGTTAAATATTTGACAAAAAATGCATGTGTCACCACTCACATGTGCCATAACTTACGCTCCTTGCTTGCAGCGATGAGAGGCTCGGGAATGGGAGAACGAAAAGTGGAGTTTCTTGTTAGAACCTTTAGATAAATTGTAACTTTTCCACCAAATCCCAATTTAACAGAGCACGCGAGGGCACATACGTTTTCCATCAAATATTTAACAGAAATGGGGCATAGGACTAAAATTGCACATTTTTTTAGATAAAGGATGTAAATTGGTGAGGTCCATAATATTGGTACCAAAATTACACATGGCCTAAGTTACGGGATCAAAATTACAATTTTCCCGTTGTGTATGTAAAGTATATAGATTATTATATATAATAAATAATATTTGAGTTATAATTTCAATATTATTTGAAAATATTTCAATTATTTTTAATCACATTATAATTTTAATATTATCTAAAAATATAAAAAAATACATTAGTTAATTATACAACATTTTTGTATAATTTTCAACTTTTCAAAAAATATAATAAATTAAAATTTTTGTTTTACTTCTAAGAAATAATTAATATTGTTAAGTTTTTTATTTGAATTTATTATTGATAATTTTCAGAAATAAAACAAATTAGTATTCTTCATTTCGTAAAAGTAAATAAATAAATGAATAACTTAAATCATTGAGAAAAAGAAGGAAAAATCGGAGCCATTATTGTCTTCTTCCTGAAGCTTCAAAAATAAAAAGTCAACATTGCTGCCCTTAGCCACCACCCCCTCCCCAACGCACAACATCTCCCCCCCACATGCGACCATCACTAGCCCAACTCTCAAATGGGTCTTCAAAAATTGCAGATTTCGTTTGGTTCTATAAACGGGTTTGCAATTTTTGCCGATCCCATGTATTCTTCAAATAGGTTTGCAATTTTGCAATCCCCTTTGTTCAGCAAAATGGATTTACCCTTCAAATTTGATTTGCAATCATGCAGATCCTTCGTTCTTCAATTTTTTTCTCTTTTTCTTTTTCTTTTTGGTCTTTGCTTTGTTTTCTTTTGTCTTTTCTTTTATCTTTTGAGAATTGAAATTCAAAAGGGCAAATAGGTACTTTTACTTTTTATCAATATTTTTATTTCTTTTAGTTTTTTTTTAAAATCATTATGTTATGGGCATTTAGGTCATTTTATGTTTCCCATCCAACCATACATCATTAAATAAAATTGGGAGATGTTAGATGTAATTTATTGAACTAGAGAATTTTTTTGTAATTAGACAATAATTTAGGGGTATCCAGTGTTAGGTCTGTCATTGATTGCGTCTGGCCCAGGCCCAGATCCAAAACTTTGGGTTTTGGCTAGACCCAGACCCAATGTTTTGGATCTATACCCAGACCCAGACCCAAAGGGTCTGGCGAGTGGGTCTACTTCACAGGCCCAATAGTTTGGGTCTGGGTCTGGACCCAATTCTTTTTCTTTTTTGTTTTTTGGACTTTTTTGTGTCTTTCTTTGTTTGGGCTCCTTTTTATTTTAAATCTGAACCCAATCTAAATTTTTGTGATATATTAATAAAGCTACTGGGCTTACAAAATGTTTTTATATATAGATAAAATGTCAGTGATTTCTCCTGAATTTGATTCAATCATATCAAATGGAAATTCTTCATCTTCATTCCACCCTAAAAAAATTCATCACATAATAAAATCCCAACAATTAATTTTCCTGATCATATAAATTAATCCTCAAATAGAATTCCTCTGCTTTGGCAGAAAGGAAAACAGAGTATCAAATAAAAATTATCAAAACAATTATCTTATAATTATTCACATAAAAATAGAAAAATTGAAACCCTTTGTTTCCATTAACATCCATGGCTACTACTTTATTTTCTGAAAACCCCAAAAAGAAAAAAGGTCATAAATTTAATTTCTTCAAATATATATATATATATATATATATATATATATATCAGTGTTTTAAAAGCCAGTCTCGGGGCTCGCTCGGGGCGTACGCCCGGGGCGGGGCATTGCTGAAATGCCCAGGGCAATAGGAGGGGGGCGTAACCCCTCATGGGCGTACACCCAATCAATTGGGGCATACGCCCCGGGCGAAAACGTGCCCAGTCCTTGGGCGTACGCCCAATGTATTTCATATCCATACGATATGATTTTAGGCCTAAATTGATTTTTTTTCCAAGTTCCAATTTGAAACCCACTTAAACTTTTTACATGTTTTATTCTTTCAGTAAAAACCCATGGCCCACTTATTCAATTAAACATTAAAAAAAAAAAGCTGCAAGAGCAACACAGCTTAATGCTCGAGTATTGAGAACCGAAGATGAGGATAATGATCTTAATGATAAACTTTTGATAGTGATTGAGTAAATTAGTGCTCGTTAACTATTATTTTAAATCTTTATTTTACGTAACACTAGAATTTGAAACAATTATTTGTCTATCTTGATTGTTTTTTGCAAGAGTTGAGCTTGGACTTTTAGTTTGCATGGTTGAATATATTATTATTTTTAACTTTCTCTATCTTATTTTTTTACTTAATTTTATCCTTCAATTTTACAATTTTTTGCTAATTTAAATTAATTCTTAACATTATATTATATTTTTTCAATACTAAAAAAGCAAAATCCGCGGGGCATATGCCCCGCCTTGTGGGACATAAAATGCCCATCTCCGTGTCTTCGTCTTTTAAAACACTGATATATATATATATATATATATATATATATATATATATATAGGGTATGAATCAAATACATCCTATTGGATTAGGTAAGATATAAGACTCAATCTACACCATTGATACCACTTGATCCGAAGGTCTGGATTTAACCCATTTTTCAGATTATATAATATTTTTTAATGCTGGTAGGGGCATTTTAGTCAACAAAACGTAACAAACTCATGCAATTATCATGCAGGATCAAAATCAAATCCCTATTATTGCTCCATAACAGATTCTGCTTCCCAATTCATTTTTTATTTCTAATTATAATTCGATCTATTTACAGAAATTATCAATTTCATTACCAGAACGTAAAATCTCTTCATCATTCATCAATTCTGCTCCCAAATTCATTTTTTCTTTCGAATCATAATTGCCAATTCATCGTCATCGCGAATTCTGCGTTTCCCCCCTCCATTATCAATAGTTTTTTATTACGTTTTTCATGGGTGAGATGGATTCAGGTATGCGTAAACATCATCCATTTCAATTTATGTTATTATCTTCAAAATCGTATGAGTTACTGGAATATTAATGTTTATTATATACAGCGACTCGTAACCCATTATACATTAAATAGAATTGTGATATACAACAATGAATAAATCAATATAGAATTGGATTAATTGCATTTGCAAGTAATGTATTGTATATATTAAACAGTAGATTATTCATCATTATATAGTAAACTATAATGGTGATATACAGTATATTGTTCGTTTACTTTTTCCAGTAGTGATTTGAACACATTATACAGCGTATTATATTACATTATACAGTTCATACAATAGGGATATACAACATGTGATTGTGCGCTTTCCGACAGTCAGTTGAATACATTATACATCATTTTGTATTACATTATATAGTATATTATATAACAATATACAGTACATATAATGATGATATACAATATATAATCAGGAATCATCCACTCGACGTCTCTAATCATCGTCAATTCATCATCATCGTCAATTTCACTAAATAGTTGCCGTAATTAGAGTAATCAATTGTTGTATTTGATGGGTTTGAATTGGATTTTAATGAGTGATATATGTATTATTTAAATTAGCTTGCAAATCACAAATACACCATCATACAGTAGCTTATAAAACATTATACAGTAGCTTATAAACCATTATACAGTAAATACAACGGCGATATACAGTGTGTGATTAGTGACATACAATTAGTGATTTCAAACCATTATACAGTATCTTATAACCCAGTATACAGTATCATATAAATCAATATACAGTATCATATAACCCATTATACAGTGAATACAATAGCTAATTAATCCATTATACTATAGTAATAAACAAATATACAGTAAATACAAACAAGGTAAAGTACGAAAATAATGAAAATAAATAAAAATAAAAGTAAAAATCTGACTAAAAACACAAAAAGGCGAAAAAACCTTGTAAAACGATGGAATTTGGGCCCGAGAGGGTGGTGCTCAACATACTTATGATAAGAATATTGAGTTGTTTTTAAAACGACGTTTCCTTTAATATTGAATTAGAGCTTGGGGCCAAATTCCAAAAATAATTTTTACCTTTCGGAAATTTAAAATATATATATTTTTTTTATTTTTTAAAAGTAAAATATAGTACATGAGTGGTGATATACAGTGTGGTATTTAGTGACATCACAATTAGTGAAATTTTAAACCATCATACAGTAGCTTATAAACCATTATACAGTAAATACAACGGTGATATACAGTGTGTGATTAGTGACATACAATTAGTGATTTCAAACCATTATAGAGTATCTTATAAACAACTATATAGTATGTTATAACACATTATACAGTATCTTACAACCCATTATATAGTGTGTGTTTATACATCATACAATTACAATCTTATAAACCATTATACAGTATCTTATAACACAATATACAGTAACATATAAACCAATATACAGAATCATATAACCCATTATACAGTGAATACAAATCATCCTAACAAGTCCCATACTCTGTATGGAAACTAATAAAAGACAATATTACAAACAAGGAAACAATAATTAATAAATTCCAAATCAATTCTAATCAATTTGCCCCTCCACTGCACCAAACTTCTTCTTCCTTCTTTCATACACGCGTATGCCACTTGTCCCCACGTCATCAGTCCCGCGCGCCATGTCACCTGCCACATTATACAGTGACATGTAAAACATTATATAGAATATTATAACATATTTTACAGTATCATATAACCAATATACAGTGTGTGTTTAAACATCATACAAATACAATATAATAAACCATTATACATTATATTATAAGACATTATACAGTAGCGTACAAGGCAATATACAGTGTGGCACACACATAATACAGTAACATTACACACACTAATTCAATAATAAACAGCATGTTTTACACAAATATGCACACAAAATCAATAAAAACACATTATTTGACCCCAATAAACAGAGTATAGATGTAGCGAATTAACCAAAAGCGTATTTTTTTAACAACAAATCAACAAAATACATGAATTCGTCCGTTATATGATCAAAAAATAACTGAAAATAGACCGTATAATCGGTACCTATGACTCTCGACGGGGTTTTCGACCTCATTTTCTGCTGGGAAAAAGTCTGATTGGGTGTGATTTTAGGGTTGATGGAGTGTGCGAAATCTGAATATGCAATTAGTTTTGGAAAGATATGGCTTAAATACAGATTTCAATCATGATTTACAGTTGAGTTTCGTGGGTTTAAATGTGAGAGATTTTAGGGAGATTGTGGAGTTAATTTAGGAGGGGATTTGATGTATAATAGTGTGTATTTTACATTTCTACCCCTCTGCCAGTTACAACATGTTTCCCGCGCATTTTTTAGTGTTTAAATTGGACTGTTTGATTTAATTGATCCAATGGTATATATTGGGTCTTATATCTTATCTAATATATATATATATATATATATATATATATATATATAAATGCCTTACAAGAAGAATTGGGCCCAGAAAATTGAGGCTCTTCATCAGATTCTTCAAATCAGTCATCATAATCATCATATATAGTACAATATATATAACATATATAGAAATGTAAAATACCCTAATAACAAAAAAAATTACTAGATAAGAGAGAGAGAGATGTGAGACTGAGAGAGGAGCGGAGGCAGAGGCGGCGGAGGTCGCCACGGCGGCAGAGAGAGAGGGGCGGCGAAAGACAGAGGGAGGGAGATGAGAGAGACGAGAGAGAGAGAGAGATCCAAGTTTAGAGAGAGAGAGACGAGAAAGAAAGATAAGAATTAGGAGATGTGTGTAATACATATGTATATATATATATAGGGTCAAGATCTAATACATACCCTATATTAGATAAGATATAAGATCCAATATACACCATTAGATCCATTAAATTGAACAGTCCAGAATAACACTAGAAACAGGCGGGAAACCCCAATTTTAATTAGCTGGGGGGTATAGTAGTAAAATATACCCCATTATACAGCTTGCACCCCCCTAATTACATCCACGATCTCCCTGAATTCTCTCGCATTTAAACCCACTCCTAATCAACTGAAAATCACGATTTGAATTGTATTAAAGGCGTATCTTTCCAAATCTAACTGCATATTCTTATTTCGCACATCAAAGAACCCTAAAAAATTACCAAATCCGAGTTGTTTTCAGCAGAAAATGAGGTTGAAAAACCCTTCCCCCAGCGCAGGTACCCATTGAAACATTCCATTTTCAGTTGTTGTTCGAGCGTATGGAGGATAAATTCATGTATTTAGTTGATTTCGTTGTTAAAAACTTCGTTTTTGTTTCATTTGCTGTAACTATACGCTGTTTATTGCGGACAAGTAATGTGTTTTTATTGATTTTGAATTCCTATTTGTATAAACACATGTTGGTTATTTTGAAATTAGTGGGTGTAATGCTACTGTATTATGAGTGTGCACACACTGTATATTGCCTTACATGTTACTGTATAATGATTTAAATATACTGTATAGTGGTTTTTATATTGTAACTGTCTGATGTATGAACACACACTGTATATTGCCTTATATGTTACTGTGTAATGATTTAAAATATACTGTATAATGGATTTTTATATGGCAATTGTATGATGTGTAAACACATACTGTATATTGAGTTATATGATACTGTATAATATGCTATAATATACTGCATAATGCAATATTTTTTTGTAAATAATATATGATACATTAACACATACTGTATAATACATAAATTAATGTATAATAAGTTTATTTTTTGGTGTATAATATCTTGATTGTTTCTGTATAATGTGTAAATAAATACTAACATTTGTATAATACAGGTTCTGGAGAAGAGCCATCCAACTCTGCTTCGGAAGATAGATACCAGATTGTGCTTGTAGATGCAGTGCCTGTAGATGTTATGGAGCCTCTAAATGTCGTTGAAAGTGATTCGGATGACGAATACGTAGAATCAGACAAAGAAACAGAATCAGAACCGCAACGCACAACTAGGAAGAGGCGTGCGAAACAACCTGCTGCGAAAACACATTCAAAAAGAACAAAAATAGATACTATACAGAAACATCAACCTAAGGGGAAGAAAAAGTCGGTTGATTATACACAAATACGAGTTTCTATGAAGGTGTTGGTGGATGCCATTTCAACCTTGACAGAACCGCAACGAAATTGGGTTAAATTGGCTGGTTTTGGAACGTTTTTAGAATTCAAAATCAAGGAGCTGCCTCTCAAGCTTGGTTTTAAAATTGTAAAGGCGTTAAATCCAGGAAACTTTAAATTATCTTTGCCTGGAGGCAAGATTAATATTAAAGAAGAAGATGTGGCGGAGGTTCTAGGTTTTCCACACGGTGAGCATCGTATAGACCTAATGGTCAAGAATCAAGAGAGGGTGGACCTGTGGACAAATCAATTTGGGCTTCCTAAGTCCAAAAAATTTAAAGTTACGGCTCAGATGATATTGACTGAACTGAGGTCTGAGCATGAAGCAACGGAGCAATTCAAGCTGAACTTCAAGATGATTCTCTACAATTGCATGATAGAGTCGCCTAGTACAGCATTTGTCAACAAGAAGATGCTGAATTTCAAAGGTGATCTTGCTGAGTTGGCAAGTTACAACTGGCCCAGACTTGTTATGGACAGTTTGGCCGACACAAAAAAATCATGGGAAGAGGATCCGGCGTCTCGTATGTATACGGGTCCTCTTCTTTTTCTGATTGTAAGTGTACATTAACTATTGTAATTTTATTCGTGTTCAAAAAGTGTGGTTTTGATGATTAAGTATGCCCAATTGGTAACAGGTGATGTATATTTTTTAATTTGATACTATTTTTTAACTGTGTGATGTGTGCACCAACACTGTATACTGTATTTTATTGTATATAATCTATTGTGTAATGCCATAGAATATACTGTATAATGTTTTAGAATACACTGTATAATAATTAATAAGTTACTGTTTAATGTGTTGTAACCTACTGTATACTAATATTTTTTAACTTTTTTTGTTTTCTATTAATGTAGATATT
The DNA here is from genome assembly GCA_019426215.1 of Buddleja alternifolia. Classification (NCBI taxonomy): domain Eukaryota; kingdom Viridiplantae; phylum Streptophyta; class Magnoliopsida; order Lamiales; family Scrophulariaceae; genus Buddleja; species Buddleja alternifolia. The sequence continues at coordinate 36,012,136 of CM033397.1, read as the reverse complement.
GTATGCTGACAGAGTGAATTACAAGGGCCATGTGACAGTCCCACAATCAATCCCAACATGGCTTACTTGGACCGACGCCACCCTACGGGAAAAGAGTACCGTAGAACTTCAACCAGGTCTTTTTGGAACGGGGATAATATCAAAGGCACAATGGATGTTGAAGATTGACAAGGGTAAACATGTTGTTCAACACGTTGAAGATCCAAAACAATCCCCTTCCTCGCTGGAACCTCCATCACAACAAGTGCAGACAATCACGGAATGGAATACGCTTGAAGAGGTATACATATCTCTATGAAAGTATATATTGTATACTGTTTAATCAATTGCTCTATTTTAACTGTATGATGTGTAGCCACATAATGTATATTTCAATTTTATATACTACATATTCACTTGTTATATAATGAATAATATTTTGTAAGCCATTGTTTAATGTTCTGAAATCATTAACATACAGTACCTAATATTTTATTATATAGTATTTATTACATAATTATACATTAATTAATATATGACCTTTGTGAGGTTTACATTAACTACACAACCATTATACAGTAACCTATAATAACAGTAAACAGTGGCTAATAATTTAGTATACAGTCCTGATAAATAATATACACTAACTACTAATATGTTATACAGTGGCTATAAATAACCCATACAGTAATCAGTAAAATATTGTACATTAATTGTTTTTAAAAATATTCACAGGGGATGCTATCCAATTTGGAACAAGCTGCATTGAACCTAATGGACAACATTATCAGGTACAACAGATATATGCAGTCGTGTGATTCTGTACTCCCGTCAAATCCACGATTGAAAGAAATTCAACAAATTGTGTTCACTACTGTCGGGAGACTGTACAAAATACAGCCGGGGGCGGAAGATGAAACACTGGTTGTTCCTCGCAAGCCTACCGAGCAATAAGAAAAACCACCATCCCTTGAACAACGTGCATCCGGTGCTGATCAGCCTATCGACCCCGAAAAAGTCGCACCCGAAACAACGATGAGTACGCCAATGCAGTCACGGCCAACTTTTGACTTGTTGTCACAACATACGCCACCGAAAGAACAACAAGGAACCAATCATCCTCTCAATGCCATGTTTTGACTTATTGACACAGCAAACACCGTCGGATAAAATGCAGCGGGCTGAATCGGGTGATAGAGTAGTGGCCGAGGCAGTGACAATTGCTAGGCAATACGCTGATGATGCCTCCAATGTCACAGAACAAGAGCCTCCATCGTCTTCAAATGTGACCGTTAAACCGGCTGCCGTAGAATTCATTGGTGAACAAAAGAGACAGTTAAAACCAGCGTCAGACATGTGTTCTCCATACATTCAACGGGCCGTGCATATAAGCTCAAAGCAAGACGCAACTGAAAAAAGACTATGGGAATGGATGAAGCATGTTGATGAGGAGAACATGTGAGTACATATCATTTTTAAATAAATTTGTTTCATTGAGTTTCCTGTTAATACTATATGTATACTGTATAGCAATTCAATGTATACTGTATAATGTAACACTGCTTGCTGTATAATATATCATTACACACTGTATAATATGTTCTGTCTATTACAAATTGTATAATGCATATTAACCTTTTTGTATACTAACTCATTACAAACTGTATGCTGGTTTTTCAAGACTATTGTTTTCCATTGTGGTGATATGATGTGCACTATTTGGGATATAATGTCCTTGGATCAACGCACTGAGCTTTTATCTGGTGTGATTGATACTTGGTCATTCCTGTTGAACAACGCTGAGGCGACGAGATCACCAACATCGCCGCTCAGATTTTTTTTTCACCTTGCCGACACGGTAAAATATATTTCTTATCTTTTGTTAATACATACGTTGTAATGATATGCATGCTAACTAGTTTTTTAAAAAAAATGGATAACAAATGTTTTTCGCATCAAAAAAAGGAGACAAAAGTACTCATGCGCTGCTGCAAAAATTCAAGGATAACGTTAACCATCGTATGCGCATGTTTCCAAGAGTCAACATAACCGATGTTACGTTGGTAAGTTAATACTGTTCGTTTGTTATTATTATCGTAATTTAAGTAACTTTATTAACACCACTTTCATCCATCAATATATAGGCCGTCTTTCCAATTTTTCATGCTGGACACTACTATGTGATATGCTTTAATTTGAAGCAACCAGCTATTGAGATCCTTGACAACAGCGCGACGGATGTGTCGATCGAAAACAAATATCAACATGTGCCATTCACTTTGGTACCTATCCTTCAAACACTAAACATTTTTTTGATGTCAAACTATCATTGTTAAATCTACATTCTAACACAATGTATAGACTCAATTAACTTTAAAGTATACAGTGATGCACCATATAATTGTATAGTAAAAACACTGTATAATGATGTAGTCATTGACTGTGTACTGATATATTAGTATACTGTATAATGGTACAATAATGCACTACATAATCATTTATTACATACTGTATAATGGAAATAATACTCTACTGTATAATGATATATTAATATACTGTATATTAATATATTTATACACTGAATCTTACATTTTTAGTTTGTTGTTTCAAACAGAGAGACATGTTTGTGAAGTTCCTGATGGATATCAACCATCCAGCTGGAAGTGCGTTGTCAGCGGCAGAAATTGTAAGGCTTCCAATGTCGTGGCGTACACACAGAAACAAAACGGATTGTGGTATTTTTGTAATGCGTCACATGGAGACTTACCTCGGCGGAGGACTGAAGTATTGGGATCCGGAATTGGGTCCAGAAAACATAATGTTTTACACTTTTTTATTTGTATGTATGAAATTTTGTGAAAATCTTTATTTCCTACCTATATAACTTTAATATGTATACAATGCAGTAATGACAAATTACAAAACTCAATAGATTGAGGGGGCTTTATCTGGAAAGGATCCTCACTTCCGAGCTGAACACACTCAAAGACGAAATCCTCGCACATTCAAAGGGGTTGGAACAGGGACATGCCCAACATAAAAAGGGGAAGAAGGGGTAGATGTAATCAACGTGTATTTGATAGAACAAGTATATTTGGTGTTAATAGACTGGTTTTTTTACATTTCATTGTACAGTTTTTTTTTTATTTATTAGTTTTTGCTGCAATACAACTTTTATTTGGGTTGTTTAAATCTATACAGTTTGTTCACTACACATAACCTGTTATTGTTCTGTTCATGTAGTGTCATTGAAATGTTCATAACATATACAGTACACAGTATGCATATTATGCACTAATTAAAGGTTCATTATACATTTAATAAAATTACATTATACAGTATACATGTATGCAGTATAAAAAACCATATTCATTATACATTATAAAAAAACACTCAATTGTAGTATAGAATTAAACTGAATAATACAAAAAGTACTCAATTATACAATGTACATTGTGACATTTTTTCATACATTGAATAACACTTCATTGAACAGTCAATAATTATTGTTGTCGTCCACACATGCACTCAAATAAGACTTTATATCCACCAATTGATTTTTTATGTATTCGAGTTTTTCTTTGTTAAAACCCACAATATTTAAACAAGCTTGAAAGTCGATCCAAATTTGACTCACATCATTTGATGTCTTCTGAATCATCGAGCGATATTGTGTGACGTGGTTGTTGATTGTATCGGAAGCTATAATTTCTGCGTTTTTCCTCTACCTTTTTAGAACATACTCAGCGGGCAGTTTATGTATTAGGCCATGGTTGAATGCAAAGAAAATGTGTCTACACAAAATACCCATCCTCAAAAACAATCTGCAAGAACAATCAACATGATTGTTCGAAACAACATGTTTCACCTACAAAACACAAAAAAGCAGTAAACAAAAAGAGTATCATACAGTCTCTATAATGGGCATACACAGAATGTATAACATTGCCATAGTATGGAAAGAAGAAGATACCTCGTATATCTTTGATTCGTCGTCGGAGTCGCATACGACAAACAATTTCACACCATCAACAATGTTTAGACTTTGAAGTACCACTTGATACGCAGAATCTTTGATCTCCACTTGAACATCGTAGAAAACAGCGCGGGTGTGTACTTCTGAAGCATCCTCCTCTATACGCATGGGGGTGTCGGTTGATGGTTTAGAGACCAAAGACACGTGGTTCAATCTAGCATTATTATTCCTTTGTCTGTCCATGGCACTTTCAAATCTACTATAAAACTCAATGATTGTATCACCCTTCACATAAAACTGGTTAAAGAATGAGTTAACAGACTCTGAAATAGAAGTAGTCCTCAACATCCCACCCATCGAAACATCTCGATAGTATGCAGATACCCATGAATGTCTGTTCTCGTAAATTTCAGAAAGCCAATCAATATGGCTTAGTCCGTACTTTGAAATGAGATCATTCCATCCCTCTTCAAACTCAATCGGAGTGATGTCGTCGTTATACACAAAATTATTAACCTTTCTCACCACTTCAGCATATTTACCTGTATGTGGTGAAATCTGTAAACGTAAAACTCAAATTAATAACATGTTATACATTATTTTAACTAGAATTGTACACTATATACATATATCATCATAAAGCTGATGAAAACATAATACACTGTCTACAGCTTAATTGTACGGTATGACACAAATCTTGGTAGGGAACTTCTTCATAATATGCCACGCGCACAAACGATGCCTAGCGGATTTAAACACACTAGGGAATAGCCTGCTTCATGGCCAGACATTGATCAGATACAATATAGTTTGGTTGTCGTCCCATCGCACGGGTAAAAGCTTCGAACACCCACGTGTACGACTCAATGTCTTCTTTTGCGATTAGAGAGGCACCAAATGTGACTATTTTCTTGTGGTTATCTATACCGGTAAAAGGAACAAACTTCATTTGATACCTGGAAATGTAGAATAAAACAATATGTAAAAAAAATACAAAAAACAGTAACTAATAAGGTATTATACAATAATTGTATGTACATTATACAGTAATTAATAAGGTATTATACAATACCTGTATATACATTATACATTACATATACACTGCCTATAATAAAAAATGTACCTTATCATTATACAGACAATGTATCTACATTATACAGCAACTTATAATGAGTGATGCAATGCATATTCATTAACTATTGAAAAGAATGTACATTATCATATCTTATTATGAAGTAAATGTGGTTACTTGTTGGATCAAACTTTTGCATCGACCGAGCAAACATCACCAAAAAGTTTAAAATTCCGTACTGCAATAGGATCGGCCCAAAAACCTACTCATACACCCGTCGAATCTGTGTCATAATCAAATAAAAAACCTTTACACGCTTTTTTCATATTCATAAATTTCCTAACAATCATTCCCCGTCATTCTCACCGACGTATTGCTTCACATCCTTTTTACATTTTTAAAGTCTGTAGACGTCGACCCAACATATGAAACACCTGCAATTTCCTTTAGAAATGAATGTGATCTAACAGCACCAACATCACCTTTGATGCGTTTAGGCAAAACTAATTTGGGACGGATCAAATTTCGATTCACTTTCAGAAACTGCTTCCTCGTCGGTGGCCAACTACGTGATTGTGCGCTCAACAAATTCTTTATAAAATATCCCTTATAAAGCACTAAACCTCAAAACATCTTAGCATAGCAATACAATCACATCGACCAATTCATGAACCCTTTTTCTTCTTTTCTACTGACATCATCACAATTCGTAGGCATTTAGTCAAAAAACTAAGGTACAAATTTATATTATCATGCAGGATCAAAATCAAATCCTTGTGATTGCTCCATAACAGATTCTGCTTCCCAATTCTTTTATTCTAAATTATAATCGATCTATTTACAAAATTGTCAAATTTCATTACCAGAACGTAAAATTCTCTTCATCATTCATCAATTCTGTTCCAAATTCCTTTTTTCTTTCGAAATAATCGCCAATTCATCGTCATCGCGAATTCTGCGTTTCCCCCCTTATTATCAATAGTTTTTTTTATACGTTTTCATGGGTGAGATAGATTCAGGTATGCGTAAACATCATCCATTTCAATTAATGTTATTATCTTCAAAATCGTATGAGTTACTGGAATATTAATGTTTATTATATACAGCGACTCGTAACCCATTATACATTAAATAGAATTGTGATATACAACAATGAATAAATCAATATAGAATTGGATTAATTGCATTTGCAAGTAATGTATTGTATATATTAAACAGTAGATTATTCATCATTATATAGTAAACTATAATGGTGATATACAATATATTGTTCGTTTACTTTTTTCAGTAGTGATTTGAACACATTATACAACGTATTATATTACATTATACAGTTCATACAATAGGGATATACAACATGTGATTGTGCGTCTTCCAATAGTCAGTTGAATACATTATATAGCATTTTGTATTACATTATACAGTATATTATATAACAATATATAGTACATATAATGATGATATACAGTATATAATCAGGAATCTCATCCACTCGACGTCTCTAATCATCGTCAATTTCACTAAATAATTACCGTAATTAGTGTAATCAATTGTTGTATTTAATGTGTGTGTTTATACGACATACAATTACAATCTTATAAACCATTATATAGTATCTTATAACACAATATACAGTAACATATAAGCCAATATACAGAATCATATAACCCATTATACAGTGAATACAAATCATCCTAACAAGTCCCATACTCTGCATGGAAACTAATAAAAGACAATATTACAAACAAGGAAACAATAATTAATAAGTTCCAAATCAATTCTAATCAATCTGCCCCTCCACAGCACCAAACTTCTTCTCCCTTCTTTCATACACGCGTATGCCACTTGTCCCCACGTCATCAGTCCCACGCGCCATGTCACCTGCCACATTATACAGTGACATGTAAAACATTATACAAAATATTATAACACATTTTACAGTGTCATATAACCAATATACAGTGTGTGTTTAAACATCATACAAATACAATATAATAAACCATTATACATTATATTATAAGACATTATACAGTAGCGTACAAGGCAATATACAGTGTGGCACACACATAATACAGTAACATTACACACACTCATTCAAAAATAAACGGCATGTTTTACACAAATATGCACACAAAATCAATAAAAACACATTATTTGACCCCAATAAACAGAGTATAGATGCAGCGAATTAACCAAAAACGTATTTTTTTAACAACAAATCAACAAAATAATGAATTCGTCCGTTATATGATCGAAAAATAACTGAAAATAGACCGTATAATCGGTACCTATGACTCTTGATGGGATTTTCGATCTCATTTTCTGCTGGAAAAAAGTCCGATTGGGTGTGATTTTAGGGTTGATGGAGTGTGCGAAATCCGAATATGCAATTAGTTTTGGAAAGATATGGCTTAAATACAGATTTCAATCGTGATTTACAGTTGAGTTTTGTGGGTTTAAATGTGAGAGATTTTAGGGAGATTGTGGAGTTAATTTAGGAGGGGATTTGATGTATAATAGTGTGTATTTTACATTTCTACCCCTCTGCCAGTTACAACATGTTTCCCACGCATTTTTTAGTGTTTAATTTGGACTGTTTGATTTAATTGATCCAATGGTATATATTGGGTCTTATATCTTATCTAATATATATATATATATATATATATATATATATAAATGCCTTACAAGAAGAATTGGACCCAGAAAATTGAGGCTCTTCATCAGATTCTTCAAATCAGTCATCATAATCATCATATATAGTACAATATATATAACATATATAGAAATGTAAAATACCCTAATAACAAAAAAAATTACAAGATAAGAGAGAGAGAGAGAGATGAGAGACTGAGAGAGGGGCGGAGGCAGAGGCGGCAGAGGTCGCGATGGCGACGGAGAGAGAGGGGCGGCGGAAGACAGAGGGAGAGAGATGAGGGAGACGAGAGAGAGAGAGATCCAAGTTTAGAGAGGGAGAGAGAGACAAGAAAGAGAGATAGGAATTAGGAGATGTGTGTAATACATATGTATATATATATATAGGGTCAAGATCTAATACATACCCTATATCAGATAAGATATAAGATCCAATATACACCATTAGATCCATTAAATCCAACAGTCCAGAATAACACTAGAAACAGGCAGGAAACCCCAATTTTAATTAGCTGGGGGGTATAATAGTAAAATATACCCCATTATACAGCTTGCACCCCCCCTAATTACATTCACGATCTCCCTGAATTCTCTTGCATTTAAACCCACTCCTAATCAACTGAAAATCACGATTTGAATCGTATTAAAGGCGTATCTTTCCAAATCTAACTGCATATTCTTATTTCGCACATCAAAGAACCCTAAAAAATTACCAAATCCGAGTTTTTTTCAGCAGAAAATGAGGTTGAAAAATCCTTCCCCCGGCGCAGGTACCCATTGAAACATTTCATTTTCAGTTGTTGTTCAAGCTTATGGAGGATAAATTCATGTATTTAGTTGATTTCGTTGTTAAAAACTTTGTTTTTGTTTCATTTGCTGTAACTATACGCTGTTTATTGGAGACAAGTAATGTGTTTTTATTGATTTTGAATTCCTATTTGTATAAACACATGTTGGTTATTTTGAAATTAGTGGGTGTAATGCTACTGTATTATGAGTGTGCACACACTGTATATTGCCTTACATGTTACTGTATAATGATTTAAATATACTTTATAGTGGTTTTTATATTGTAACTGTCTGATGTATAAACACACACTGTATATTGCCTTATATGTTACTGTGTAATGATTTAAAATATACTGTATAATGGATTTTTATATGGCAATTGTATGATGTGTAAACACATACTGTATATTGAGTTATATGATACTGTATAATATGTTATAATATACTGCATAATGCAATGTTCTTTTGTGAATAATATATGATACATTAACACATACTGTATAATACATAAATTAATGTATAATAAGTTTATTTTTTGGTGTATAATATCTTGATTGTTTCTGTATAATGTGTAAATAAATTCTAACATTTGTATAATACAGGTTCTGGAGAAGAGCCATCCAACTCTGCTTCGGAAGATAGGTACCAGATTGTGCCTGTAGATGTTATGGAGCCTCTAAATGTCATTGAAAGTGATTCGGATGACGAATATGTAGAATCAGACGAAGAAACAGAATCAGAACCGCAACGCACAACTAGGAAGAGGCGTGCGAAACAACCTGTTGCGAAAACACATTAAAAAAGAACAAAAACAGATACTGTACAGAAACATCAACCTAAGGGGAAGAAAAAGTCGGTTGATTATACACAATATACGAGTTTCTATGAAGGTGTTGGTGGATGCCATTTCAACCCTGACAGAACCGCAACGAAATTGGGTTAAACTGGTTGGTTTTGGAACGTTTTTAGAATTCAAAATCAAGGAGCTGCCTCACAAGCTCGGTTTTAAAATTGTAAAGGCGTTAAATCCAGGAAATGTTAGATTATCTTTGCCTGGAGGCAAGATTAATATTAAAGAAGAAGATGTGGCGGAGGTTCTAGGTTTTCCACACGGTGAGCATCGCATAGACCTAACGGTCAAGAATCAAGAGAAGGTGGACCGATCAATTTGGGCTTCCTAAGTCCAAAAAATTTAAAGTTACGGCTCAGATGATATTGACTGAACTGAGGTCTGAGCATGAAGCAACGGAGCAATTCAAGTTGAACTTCATGATGATTCTCTACAATTGCTTGATAGAGTTGCCTAGTACAACATTTGTCAACAAGAAGATGCTGAATTTCAAAGGTGATTTTGCTGAGTTGGCAAGTTACAACTGGCCCAGACTTGTTATGGACAGTTTGGCCGACACAAAAAAATCATGGGAAGAGGATCCGGCGTCTCGTATGTATATGGGTCCTCTTCTTTTTCTGATTGTAAGTGTACATTAACTATTGTAATTTTATTCGTGTTAAAAAAATGTGGTTTTGATGATTAAGTATGCCTAATTGGTAACATGTGATGTATATTTTTTAATTTGATACTGTTTTTTAACTATGTGATGTGTGCACCAACACTGTATACTGTATTTTATTGTATATAATCTATTGTGTAATGCCATAGCATATACTGTATAATGTTTTAGAATACACTATATAATAATTAATAAGTTACTGTCTAATGTGTTGTAACCTACTGTATACTAATATTTTTTAACTTTTTTTGTTTTCTATTAATGTAGATATTGTATGCTGACAGAGTGAATTACAAGGGCCATGTGACAGTCCCACGATCAATCCCAACATGGCTTACTTGGACCGACGCCACCCTACGGGAAAAGAGTACCGTAGAACTTCAACCAGGTCTTTTCGGAACGGGGATAATATCAAAGGCACAATGGATGTTGAAGATTGACAAGGGTAAACATGTTGTTCAAGACGTTGAAGATCCAAAACAACCCCCTTCCTCGCTGGAACCTCCATCACAACAAGTGTAGACAATCACGGAATGGAATACGCTTGAAGAGGTATACATATCTCTGTGAAAGTATATATTGTATACTGTTTAATCAATTTCTCTATTTTAACTGTATGATGTGTAGCCACATAATGTATATTTCAATTTTATATACTATATATTCACTTGTTATATAATGAATAATATTTTGTAAGCCATTGTTTAATATTTTGAAATCATTAACATACAGTACCTAATATTTTATTATATAGTATTTATTAAATAATTATACATTAATTAATATATGACCTTTGTGAGGTTTACATTAACTACACAGCCATTATACAGTAACCTATAATAATAGTAAACAGTAGCTAATAATTTAGTATACAGTCCTGATAAATAATATACACTAACTACTAATATGTTATACAGTGGCTATAAATAACCCATACAGTAATCAGTAAAATATTGTACATTAATTGTTTTTAAAAATATTCACAAGGGATGCTATCCAATTTGGAACAAGCTGCATTGAACCTGATGGACAACATTATCAGGTACAATGGATATATGCAGTCGTGTGATTCCGTACTCCCGTCAAATCCACGATTGAAAGAAATTCAACGAATTGTGTTCACTACTGTCGGGAGACTGTACAATTGCTAGGCAATACGCTGATGATGCCTCCAATGTCACAGAACAAGAGCCTCCATCGTCTTCAAATGTGACCGTTAAACCGGCTGCCGTAGAATTCATTGGTGAACAAAAGAGACAGTTAAAACCAGCGCCAGACATGTGTTCTCCTTACATTCAACGGGTCGTGCATATAAGCTCAAAGCAAGACGCAACTGAAAAAAGACTATGGGAATGGTTGAAGCATGTTGATGAGGAGAACATGTGAGTACATATCATTTTTAAATAAATTTGTTTTATTGAGTTTCCTGTTAATACTATATGTATACTGTATAGCAATTCAATGTATACTGTATAATGTAACACTGCTTGCTGTATAATATATCATTACACACTGTATAATATGTTCTGTCTATTACTACTGTATAATGCATATAAACCTTTTTGTATACTAACTCATTACAACTGTATGCTGATTTTTCAGGACTATTGTTTTCCATTGTGGTGATATGATGTGCACTATTTGGGATATAAAGTCCTTGGATCAACGCACTGAGCTTTTATCTGGTGTGATTAATACGTGGTCATTCCTGTTGAACAACGCTGAGGCGACAAGATCACCAACATCGCCGCTCAGATTTTTTTTTTCACCTTGCCGACACGGTAAAATATATTTCTTATCTTTTGTTAATACATACGTTGTAATGATATGCATGCTAACTAGTTTTTTTTTAAAAAATGGATAACAGATGTTTTTCGCGTCAAAAAAAGAAGACAAAAGTACTCATGCGCTGCTGGAAAAATTCAAGGATAACGTTCACCATCGTATGTGCATGTTTCCAAGAGTCAACATAACCAATGTTACGTTGGTAAGTTAATACTGTTCGTTTGTTATGATTATCGTAATTTAAGTAACTTTATTAACACCACTTTCATCCATCAATATATAGGCCGTCTTTCCAATTTTTCATGCTGGACACTACTATGTGATATGCTTTAATTTGAAGCAACCAGCTATTGAGATCCTTGACAACAATGTGACGGATGTGTCGATCGAAAACAAATATCAATATGTGCCATTCACTTTGGTACCTATCCTTCAAACACTAAACATTTTTTTGATGTCAAACTATCATTGTTAAATCTACATTCTAACACAATGTATAGATTCAATTAACTTTAAAGTATACAGTGATGCACCGTATAATTGTATAGTAAAAACACTATATAATGATGTAGTCATTGACTGAGTACGGATATATTAGTATATTGTATAATGGTACAATAATGCACTGCATAATCATTTATTACATACTGTATAATGGAAATAATACTCTACTGTATATTGATATATTAATATACTGTACATTAATATATTTATACACTGAATCTTACATTTTTAGTTTGTTGTTTCAAACAGAGAGACATGTTTGTGAAGTTCCTGATGGATGTCAACCATCCAGCTGGAAGTGCGTTGTCAGCGGCAGATATTGTAAGGCTTCCAATGTCGTGGCGTACACACAGAAACAAAACGGATTGTGGTATTTTTGTAATGCGTCACATGGAGACTTAACTCGGCGGAGGACTGAAGTATTGGGATCCGGAATTGGGTCCAGAAAACGTAATGTTTTACACTTTTTTATTTGTATGTATGAAATTTTGTGAAAATCTTTATTTCCTACCTATATAACTTTAATATGTATACAATGCAGAAATCACAAATTACGAAACTCAATAGATTGAAGGGGCTTTATCTGGAAAGGATCCTCACTTCCGAGCTGAACACACTCAAAGACGAAATCCTCGCACATTCAAAGGGGTTGGAACATGGACATGCCCAACATAAAAAGGGGAAGAAGGGGTAGATGTAATCAACGTGTATTTGATAGAACAAGTATATTTGGTGTTAATAGACTGGTTTTTTTACATTTCATTGTACAGTTTTTTTTTATTTATTAGTTTTTGCTGCAATACAACTTTTATTTAAGTTGTTTAAATCTATACAGTTTGTTCACTACACATAACCTGTTATGGTTCTGTTCATGTAGTGTCATTGAAATGTTCATAACATATACAGTACACAGTATGCATATCATGCAGTAATTAAAGGTTCATTATACATTTAATAAAATTACATTATACAGTATACATGTATGCAGTATAAAAACCATATTCATTTTACATTATAAAAAAACACTCAATTGTAGTATAGAATTATACAGAATAATACAAAAAATACTCAATTATACAATGTACATTGCTAACATTGTTTCATACATTGAATAAAACTTCATTGAACAGTTAATAATGATTCAGTATATATTGAAAAACTGTATTCATTATATATTGAATAACACTTCATTCTACAGTATATATTGAAAGACTATATTATACAGTGAATCAAACTTCATTCTATAGTAACTAATGTAAAGAACATCTATTTTCCCTTTGATGGACAAGTTCGTGCATTGTGTCCAAAAACTTTTCCGCATGCAACACATTTTCTCCTCTTAGGAACATGCTTGGATATCTCTGCACTGCTCTTAATTATTTTACCACACTCTTTAGCCCGTCTCATTTGAGGATTTCTGATCCCGATCACGTTCTCGATTTGGGGTTCCACTAGTGTCTCGATAACAGAATTCTTGTTGTTTTTATTGTTGTCGTCCACACATGCACTCAAATAAGACTTTATATCCACCAATTGATTTTTTATGTATTCGAGTTTTTCTTTGTTAAAACCCGTAATATTTAAACAAGCTTGAAAGTCGATCCAAATTTGACTCACATCATTTGATGTCTTCTGAATCATCAAGCGATATTGTGTGACGTGGTTGTTGATTGCATTGGAAGCCATAATTTCTGCGTTTTTCCTCCACCTTTTTAGAACATACTCGGCGGGCAGTTTATGTATTAGGCCATGGTTGAATGCAAAGAAAATGTGTCTACACAAAATACCCCTCCTCAAAAACAATCTGGAAGAACAATCAACATGATTTTTCGAAACAACATGTTTCACCTACAAAACATAAAAAAGTAGTAAACAAAAACAGTATCATACAGTCTCTATAATGGGCATACACAGAATGTATAACATTGCCATAGTATGGAAAGAAGAAGATACCTCGTATATCTTTGATTCGTCATCGAAGTCGCATACAACAAACAATTTCACACCATCAACAATGTTTAGACTTTGAAGTACCACTTGATACGCAGAATCTTTGATCTCCGCTTGAACATCGTAGAAAACAGCGCGGGTGTATACCTCTAAAGCATCCTCCTCTATACGCATGAGGGTGTCGGTTGATGGCTTAGAGACCAAAGACTCGTGGTTTAATCTAGCATTATTAGTCCTTTGTCTGTCCATGTCACTTTCAAATCTACTATAAAACTCAATGATTGTGTCACCCTTCACATAAAACTGGTTAAAGAATGAGTTAACAGACTCTGAAATCGAAGTAGTCCTCAACATCCCACCCATCAAAACACCTCGATAGTATGCAGATACCCATGAATGTCTGTTCTCGTAAATTTCAGAACCAATCAATATGGCTTAGTCCGTACTTTGAAATGAGATCATTCCATCCCCCTTCAAACTCAATCGGAGTGATGTCATCGTTATACACAAAATTATTAACCTTTCTCACCACTTCAACATATTTACCTGTATATGGTGAAATCTGTAAACGTAAAACTCAAATTAATAACATGTTATACATTATTTTAACTAGAATTGTACACTATATACATATATCATCATAAAGCTGATGAAAACATAATACACTGTCTACATCTTAATTGTACGGTATGACACAAACCTTGGTAGGGAACTTCTTCATGATATGCCACGCGCACAAACGATACCTAGTGGATTTAAACACACTAGGAATAGCCTGCTTCATGGCCGTACATTGATCAGATACAATATAGTTTGATTCCCGTCCCATCGCACGGGTAAAAGCTTCAAACACCCACGTGTACGACTCAATGTCTTCTTTTGCGATTAGAGAGGCACCAAATGTAACTATTTTCTTGTGGTTATCTATACCGGTAAAAGGAACAAACTTCATTTGATACCTGGAAATGTAGAATAAAACAATATGTAAAAAAAATACAAAAAAAAAGTAACTAATAAGGTATTATACAATAACTGTATGTACATTATACAGTAATTAATAAGGTATTATACAATGCCTGTATATACATTATACATTACATATACACTGCCTATAATAAAAAATGTACCTTATCATTATACAGACAATGTATCTACATTATACAACAACTTATAATGAGTGATGCAATGCATATTCATTAACTATTGAAAAGAATGTACATTATCATATCTTATTATGAAGTAAATGTGCTTACTTTTTGGATCGAAATGTTGCATCGACCGAGCAAACATCACCAAAAAGTTCAAAATTCCGTACTGCAATAGGATCGGCCCCAAACAACCTACTCATACACCCGTCGGCATCTGTGTCATAATCAAATAAAAATCCTTCACACGCTTTTTTCATATTCATAAATTTCCTAACAATCATCTCCCCATCATTCTCACCGACGTATTGCTTCACATCTCTTTTTACATTTTTAAAGTTTGTAGACGTCGACCCAACATTATTGAAACCACCTGCAATTTCCTTTAGAAATGAATGTGATCTAACAGCACCAACATTCACCTTTGATGTGTTTAGGCGAAACATAATTTGGGACTGATCAATATTTCGATTCACTTTCAGAAACTGTTTCCCCTCGTCGGTTGCCAACTCGTAATTGTACCGCTCAACAAAATTCTTTATAACATATCCCTCTAAAACACTAAACCTCAAAACAATCTTAGCATTACAATCACATCGACCAATCATAAACTTCTTCTTCCTACTGACATCATCACAATTTTTGTAAATACCGGAACGACTGCATACATAGTGTTTCGATATGACCGTACCATCCTTATGAGTTTTTTGTGAACACTTACGAACATCAAAACCACATGAACGTGCATATTTTTTGTAAAACTCAAATGCAATCTTCAAGCTTCCAAATGCCTTACCAATGCAAGGTTTAAACTCAGTAGCACACACTGGAACCCAATATTTGGAACCACCCGGTGATGAGATCGAATTAGATGACAAAGAAGATCCAACACCTAGGATCTCGACATCATTATTGCTAACCACTACTGATCCTGTTAAGAACATACATTATCAGACAACAGACCATACATTGTGTGTGATACTATTCTACATTATACAAACAAACAACATTTGGTAACTTATATATAATTATACAGTAAATATAACACTGTTATACAGTAACTTAATATACAACATATGTTAAATATTGGAATCATGTTGAAACATTAATGAAACATGTTAAGGATCACATTCTATAACTCTATGCACTACATACAACCTTATTATATAGTACGAGTAATTAAATGACACAGTGTGTTGACATAAAACATGCAATGATTATTGATACATCTTACTGTATAACACACTGTATATCATTGTTATATGTACAGTGTATTGATGTATACTCTACTGTGGGGACACCCCGTGGGGAACCAAAAAAAAAATATATATATATATATATATATGTACAGTGTATTTATGTATACTCTACTGTATAATATATTCAACTTACTGTATACTGTAATATCATGTATGATGCCTTAATCCACATTGTATATTCCATTTATATGTGTTGTATAATGTAATATAATAAGCTGTATACTGTATTCAAATCAAACTTGTAAATCAAGAAAATACCAAACTGTATATCAACATTATAGTTACTGTATAGTGATGTATAATCTAATGTATATCACAATTCTATGTGTTGTATATTGATGTATAATTTGCTATATAACATGATTATGAAATTTACTACATGCGTATTTCAGAAACTCACTCGATTTTGAAAGTAATAACAAAAATCGATATGAAAACATGATTATGCATACCTTCATCCATCTCGGCCATTAAAACGAAATCAAAACCTATTGATAAATGGAGGAGAAAACGCAGAATTGACGATGTTGTTGTATTGACGATGATGATGAATCGATCTTGCTAATTAAATCAGTTTGATGATGAATAATGTTTACAATTTACGTTCTGTGAATCAAAAGGTTATGTTTCTGAGAGCTGATAGACTTGAAATTGGAAAGAATTAAAACATGAATTGGAAATACAAATCTGTTATACTGAATAAGTGAGATTTGATTTTGATACTGCATGATATTTGCATGATTTTGTTAAGTTTCATTGACTAAACTGCCCCTGCCATCATTAAAAATAATTATACAAGCTGTAAAATGTAGTTCAATAAGGACCTTAGGATCAAATAGGATTAATGGACTAGATTGGGTCTTAGATCTTAACTAATGTAAAAGTATGTATTAGATCCATACCATATTATATATATATATATATATATATATATATATATATATATATTATATATATATATAAATTAGCAGAGAAGAAATTATTTGAGAAAAAAATTAGGATATATATTAAGTTTAGAGTATTAGGCCTATGGGTAAGTTGGGTTGATTCAGACCCAGACCCAACCAATGCAGACAGGACCAGTGTAATTATTATTATTAAATATATATATATATATATATATATATATATATATATATATAAAGTTTGCACGGGAGTATTTCTCGAGCTAGAGGCAGAATGTCAATGAATTGTTACATTAATAAATTCAATACATGCTCCATTAATTCTTGTCGAAAACTCTAAGGTGAAATTCATAAGTTACTTCACAATTTATCTATTACGTACCGATTAATTCAATACTGGATCATTAATCTACGCTAATATAGAGTTCCATAATTTGATTCATTTCTTAACACCAAAACTAATTACCTGAAATTATTCTTTGTAATAGTAAACACGTAAGAATAAAAAAACTTTATGCCTAGGTTATCATATAAACTTGCTAGTACTAATTCTATAGGATCAGTAAAGAATATAAGGTCTATATATATCTATATGTAAATCTTGTGATTTTCACCTAATCAACTTATCCTTTACCTCTTGTTACTCTTAGCCGGAACACCGCCGTCTCAGCCGTGAAATAATCCTTACCACCGACGACGCGCGATGTCAATAATTTCCGGCTTCATTCTACCTTGTGCTCACATAATATACAGAGCACTGCTAACAATCCTGTTCGCCATTGTCTTTAACACGTACTATCTCATCTCCTATTTTCTATTCTTAGAGAAAAAGAAGCCCAATGAAATTGCAGAAGTGGAGCACCCGGTGAAGGCACTCGGGTGGGCGGCGAGGGACGCAACCGGTGTTCTTTCTCCTTTCGAGTTCTCCAGACGGGCCACCCGCGATCACGACGTACAACTCAAGATTTTGTATTGTGGGATTTGCCATTCGGATCTTCACAGTATCAAGAACGATTCGGGCTTCTCTCCTTACCCGCAGGTATCAATTGTTCAAATATCAGCTCATATCCAATAATATCAGCCAATATGCATCTCGAATCTCGATCTATCTTGTGGATCCGTTAAAATTGAATTAGACATATTTATTATTCTCAGAGCTTATAGTCTATTATATATATATATATCCAATAAAATATGGATCAGGTGATATCTCAATACAATTAATATCGGTCTTATTGAAATATTATTGGTGATAATTTATATCGAATAAAGTCAGACCATCATGGACATTATAACTTCCAATAATGAAAATATTCACTTATTTTCTCCAAACTTGCTTTTTATTATGATTATTAATATACTCTTTTTTCTTAAACTTTAAATCCATTTATGCTGAGATTTATTATATCTGATGCCATTATTTTTTACAATGTATAAATTCATCTTTTTTATAATCTTTCAAGTTCTTATGAAATTTTTGGGTATCTGACGAATCACTCTATAATATTTTAATACATCGCGTTATCACCGATACAATCAGTTTAAATAATTCATTTCCCTTTAATTAACTTAATTTGATCCATATAGGTACCTGGCCACGAGATGGTCGGAATAGTCACCGAGGTTGGGTCCAAGGTCGAGAAATTCAAGGTTGGAGACAAAGTTGGCGTCGGATGCATGGTCGGATCATGCAGAAAATGCGATCAATGTGTTAACAATCTCGAGAATTATTGTCCTCAATCGGTAGGGCAGTTTCTTTTATCTCGTTTTTTCTCAATTGATTGTTAAATCCGGGTCCAAATCTTCGATCACATTTTATTGTATCATTTTGATGTCACACCAATGAATAACAAATGTGTTAATACAGGTGTTCACTTACAACAGCATCGACTCCGACGGCACCACCACTTACGGTGGTTACTCCAACATCATGGTGGCGGACGAGCACTTCGTCATCCGCTGGCCGGAAAAATTGCCTCTCGACAGCGGCGCTCCTCTACTCTGCGCCGGGACGACGACGTACAGCGCGTTGAAATACTACGGACTCGACAAGCCGGGCCTCCACGTGGGAGTAGTCGGGCTCGGCGGGCTGGGACACGTGGCGGTCAAGTTTCTCAAGGCCTTCGGAGCTAAAGTAACGGTGATCAGCAACTCCGCTGGGAAAAAACAGGACGCCGTTGAAACCCTTGGCGCCGACCGCTTCTTGGTGAGCCGGGACGAGGAGGAGATGAAAGCCGCGGCGGCGACGTTGGACGGAATAATTGACACTGTTTCTGCGGTTCATCCTATTGGGTTATTGATAGGCTTGTTGAAGCTGCACGGAAAGATGGTGGTGGTGGGCTTGCCGGAAAAGCTTGAGCTGCCGGTGTTACCGGTGGTGGCGGGGCGGAAGCTGGTGGGTGGAAGCTTGATCGGCGGGTTGAAGGAGATGCAGGAGATGATTGATTTCGCGGCGGAGCATAATATATTGGCGGACGTGGAGATAATTCCGATGGATTATGTGAATACGGCGATGGAGCGGCTTGAGAGAGGCGATGCCAAGTATCGGTTTGTGATTGATGTTGGGAAAACGGTGAAACCTGAATGAAAAAGGAAATATATATATATATATATATCCAAATACATATGTATATATATATATATGTATATATAATATGTATTTGGATATATCTATAGAAGTTCTTATGTAAAGATTATTATCTATAAAATTGTTGATCTTGCAAATATGAATAAGACATGAGAGCAATTTGTACTGTATTTTACTTGTATTCATGGTCTTAAATTTATGTCGAAATTCCAAAATTTCGGGTTTTTTGTGGTTCTAAAGCGAAATTTTACTTTCGATTCAATTTTACAGAATATTCCTTGAAATTTTGACTGAAACCCGAAATTTCTCAGAACTTCCGTCGAAACACGAAATTTCTCAAAATTTAAAAATAAGATTAAATTGATTATTTGGCAGAATATCCACCGAAATTTTGGCCGAGAAGCAGAGATTTTTTGAATTTTTTATCGAAACCCAAAATTTCTTGAAATTTATAAATAAATTAAATTATTTATATTTGATTTAAATATTTATGTTTAATTCTAATATGTAAAAATTAATTTTAGATATTCTTTTTCTTTCTTTGGAACCACAATTATCGAGTATGAAAAGTTAATGTGAGATGGAGTAACGATTTTAATCATAGAAATTCCATAAAATTTCGAATAATATATTTTATGA
The DNA here is from genome assembly GCA_019426215.1 of Buddleja alternifolia. Lineage (NCBI taxonomy): Eukaryota > Viridiplantae > Streptophyta > Magnoliopsida > Lamiales > Scrophulariaceae > Buddleja > Buddleja alternifolia. Next base: position 35,991,380 of record CM033397.1, on the reverse strand, counting down.
AAATTGTGTGTGTTTTACTTTAATGAAGTTTTAAAGTTATTTTTTATTACTTTACTTTCAAATCCTACTAATTTTAAATTTCTGCCACAGATTTTACTCATAATTAACAAAGCTCACTATATATACATTATACACACGATATTATTAATGTAAAAAATGCATAATAATGTAAGTTAAAGATACCCAAAGTTTCATCTAAAATTTTTAATTATTTTTATAAATTTTCATGATTTCTCTAGAATTGAAACTGAAATTATGGATATCCTCGAAATTTTCATAAATTTATTATCCTGAAATCTACAATGAAAAGTACCTTGCTTGTATCTTATACTGGATAATAAAAAAATTCAGGAGTGCCTTATGCGGTGACTCTAAGACACACCGGGTTCAATGGAGTCGGTGTGTCGAACATCTAAACCAACTGCCGTGGAGAAGCGTTGTACGTATTCTCTCAGGCACTGTCCATCTTATTGAACCACAGCAAACAAAAAGAGGCTGTCCTAGGATAATTCTTGTTCATGGAGAAATGATTAAGAAAGTGTCGTGTCAGTTGCTCAAAGCCGGTGATGGTACCGGCGGGCAGTTGGTTGAACCAGCTAAGGGCCCGTCCAAACAAAGTGGTTCGAAAAATCTTACAGTAGGCCGCGTCGCTGATGCTATACATGTCGGCCTTCGAATTAAACTTATCAATATGTTCTTGAGGGTCTCCAGCTCCCTCATATTCGCTAAGGTGTGGTATCTTCAGTCCTTATGGTATGGACTCTGCCAAGATAGCTGGGTAGAAAGAACTTCTCTTGGAGGGTGCTACTGCTAGGGGGACGAGCTGCATGTGCTCATATCTTCCCCTGTTCTCCAAGCTTTCATCTTGGCGAGGTGCTTGTCTATGACGGCCTTCTCGCCTCGGCAGGGTCTCTTTGGGGATCAATGAGACTTGACCTCTACGCAAAAACCTAGGGGGCGCTGGCCTTCTATCTATCTCCCATGGTGGCCTCTCATGAGGTGAAACCACGATGTTCTCTTCCTTTTCACGTGTTGCCCCATTCACCGGGGAGTTGGATCGCCTTGACCCGTCCCGCCAGGGGTCAGGGACTCCTAGCCTCGGTGGGGGAATTGACTATGCTCAACTCGCGGAGGGCGTTCCTTTCCCTGAGGTTCATGACCCCCATGCGCTGACTGAGGGGGTACAACATGAGGCCCCCTCTCTTGAGATGGGGGTGCATCTCGAGGATTCCCCACCTGGGGGTCTTGCCCCCTGACAGCTGATGGAGCGGGCATCGCACGAGACAGGTGTGCCTAGAGTATTGTTGGACTGCTCGAGCCGCTGCTCGCACCGAGGCACCTTCAACAAGAGCAAGATGTACCTCTTAGGTGATCTCGAACACCCTATTGGTAGGGGGTGGAATCGCTGCTGGTGTCACAGGAAGCGCATTCTGCTCATTCACTGGAGTCGGTGGAACTGGATCCCCTCCACCGACTTGAGTGCCTGGCATACCTTCTTGCAATGTGGGGTCAGGAATTTCGTCACCTGCTGCTAGCGCGTTCTTGCTAGTCATCTTATCACCAGTGGTACGTGCTTGAGACCTAGTTTGCATACTCAATGGTTGGACCGCGGTTCCTCACAGACGGCGCCAACTAATGCTGGGTAAACTTGCATGTATGTGAAATCGTCACGTGATTGCCACGTGGGGAAGGAATCCAACCCAACACACAACAAACTAGACTCTTAATTTGTTATATGTAGACTGCACTCACTATAGGCAAGCTTCCTACGTACCCACTATGATGGGATCAAGTTTTTTCATAGTTCGATAGTGAAATTACTCTCTAAAGATGTCAGTGAATTATTGTAGTGATTCTTTTTTGGAGAGAGTAGATAATGAATTATTATCAACTTTTTGATATATATAGAGCTAAAGGTGGGCTATGGGCAGGGCCTAACTACCAACCCATTTGCTTATTTATTAAACTAGTGAATATATGTTTATGCTTATCAACCCAATGATTATCGTAGTCCACTTGCCGGATTGGGCTGATTTGATGATAGACTCTTGGTCACATGGGCTCAACCACCTTAATTGTGCTCGGCTGTACCGGGCATCTCTACCGGGAGATAATTCGGCCCAAATAAATTATAACTTTATGGGCTCAACCACCTTAATTGTGCTCGGCTGTACCGGGCATCTCTACCGGGAGATAATTCGGCCCAAATAAATTATAACTTTAATTATAATCGTGTCCCTAAAAATTTTGGAGCACATCAAATATGACTTCAAGTCCAAATTCTAATTTTCTCACAACTTTAGATGGGTAGTATAGCACCAACAGACATATGTTAAAATTTTTAGTATTAGTGATATACAATATAACATAAAACATCCAATTGAAATTGAGAAGCCGAACTAATTAGTGTACTGCACATTGTTATTGATTGTTTTCAATGAAATTTTAGTATGTACGTTCACTATAAGAAAAATAGGTATTCCCTACATGGATATTCACAACAGCTATTCACGGATGTGGAAAGCACATGTATAAATGGCTTACAAAGCCGTTTTCATTAATAGACTTTTCCGAACGGCTCTGGAGGAACCCTAAAATTTCATTGAAAACAATCAATAATAATGTACAATACACTAATTAGTTCGGCTTCTCAATTTCAATAGGATGTTTTACGTCATATTGTATATCACTAATACCAAAATTTTTAACATATGTATGTTGGTGCTATACTACCCATCTAAAGTTGTGAGAAAATTAGAATTTGGACTTGAAATCATATTTTAACATATGCATGTTACAAATTACCATATATGATTGTGTCGATCAAAATGAATCACATAAGCTTTCAACTTCTTAAATACAATTTCCAGATATATACATATATGTTCACACATTATTTGATCACAATACTTTAGATCAAAGACAACGATAAAAAGAAAAAGACTTCAAATAATCCAGGATTATTCAAAACTAAATATTGTGAAAATTTACCATAGTGCATGCTTCTTTTCTCATATTCTACATGTTACAATTATTGCAAAACAACAACCGCAATTCGTCTGTTCTTAGTTGTTCATACATCCAAGTCCACTGTTCCTTTTCTCATCATCGCAACGAATTCGTCGTAATTTATTCTCCCATCCTGCACAATAAAAATGAAGTACATACACTTTTATGTTCCAATTTCATATATATATATATATATATATATATATATATATCCAAAATTAGATCACCAAAAAGTTAATCACATTGGTATATAGAAAAACTTAAACAGACAGCTTACTTTATCAGTGTCGACTTCATTAAGAACCTCGTCGATTGTAGCTTCATCCCCCATCCCATATTGTGTCATAGCTTGTCTTAGCTCATCTCTTGTAATAATTCTGATGGATAAGAAAGTGAGTTACATTTTTCATTAATTCAAAACATATGTGGTATCATGTGACATTTCATGTTACACGATAACAAATATTTAAGTGATTCTTTTTGTACCGTTATAAGTGCTTATTCAAAAACGAGAATCAAATAAATGAAGTGAGAAAAATACTAATTACCCGCTACGATCCTTGTCAAAAAACTGAAAAGCCTTGTACAAATTCTCTTCTTTATCTAGTCTATGTCGATGCATGGTTGCAGTAATAAATTCGATGTAGTCAATCGTCCCATTCTTGTCGACATCAGCCTAGTCGGAAAAAAAAAAAAACATTATCCACGACAATTCAGGCCGAGGGATTCCTAAATAAAGTAATCTTAAAATAGGCCTTCAATTTTTATGTATTGAGTAAATATATATGAATTAATGAATAAAATTCTTACAGCTTCCATAAGTTGTTGTATTTCAGCTTCATTAAGCTTTGATCCAAGCTTAGATAATCCTGTCCTGAGTTCTTCATATGTAATAGTACCACTTCCATCAGTGTCCATATTATTAAACATTTGTCTCAATCCCTTGATTTCTTCTTCAGACATGTTTTCAGCAATAACCTAATCCAAATTCTAATATCATCAGTACTCCGAAAACGAATAATTCAATAATAGTTACTGATCATAATTGATTTTTTTCACCTTGAGAGCAAGCTTCTTGAGCTTGTTCATTGCCCTGAATTGCTTCATCCTGATTAGAACAGCGCTATTGATCGGTGTGTCTGATGCTTCGCCATCTTTCTTAAGCCATGGATGCTCTGGTTAAATAAATATGCATTTGATTAATGATTCGGGTAATTTATACTATCGTAACTTTGTAATATAAAATTAAAATTTTAAGAAGTTTTTAATATACTTACCGAGGGCTTCGGCTGCTGTGATTCTCTTTTTCGGATCCCTTGTTAACATTTTCTTGACAAGATCCTTGGCGCCATTTGATATGGAAGGCCAGGGAGAGCTTTGAAGATCTACATGCCCATGCAAAATTTCTTCAAATATACCTTTCTCTGTTTCTGAAATTCAGAAAGAACAATTCATATATCCACGGACCAAGCCAGGATTTAGGGTTCAAGTCCCGAATACAAAACAAAAGGGGAGAAAGTTTGATATTTTTAGATTTTGGGGCTGAAATTTTAAATATCAAAAGTTTATAGGGGCAAAAGGAAAATTCTCAAAGTTGAGGGGCAGGTACCCCCACCAACCTCGGCTCCGTCCCTGCATATATCAATAAAGTTAATTACGGGTTATAATTAAGTTGGAGAAACGCTTATTTCAAATTTCCCCGGGAAATCTTTTTCGTGGAAATTCTTTTTTTTAGACTGAATTTTACCATACCTAACTAATTACTATGAGTGTCACACAGTTATTTACTTATTATACAGTGAAACTTGTGGTTTACAAAAAATTGACAAATCATATTTATATAATCATCATCATATAAGAAATTAGATAAGAAATTTCTAGCTAGATAGATTTTTGTTATTTTTGTATTAAAAAAACAAATGTGTATAATTGTATCATTAGTTAGATAGTGTAATTAACTTACCAGCCCAGAAAGGGGGAAATCCACTTAATAGTATGTACAATATGACTCCAGCACTCCACACATCTATCTCCTTCCCATAATTTCTTCTCAAAACTTCAGGAGCCACATAATAGGCACTCCCTACAATATCTTTATAAGCTTTTCCTGGGAAAAAAAAAACCATTTACGAATGTAAAATTGCACTAATAAGACTTAAATGTATTGCTACTTTGCTAGAATCATGCATTCCGAGTAAATGTAGGGTTGTAAATGAATAGTGTCGAGCCAAACAATGTGTTACTCAAGTTTGTTCGAATAATTATTAAGCTTCAAAATTTGTTTATGGACTTGATTTGGTTGTTACTTGGGTCGAATTGAGTAGCTTTATTTTTTTGCACATACTTTATAGTTATTTTATTATTCTAAACTGAGTTTCAAAACTTATTAAAAAAATTAAAAAAAAGTTCAAATTTGGGTTGTTATGTTAATGAACTGACTTCAAACAAACTTTTAACAAGCGATGATCACAGATTGAATATAATGTAATTTGAATTTTTTTTCAGTTCTTCAATTCTATGTAAAATTTGCTGGTTACTTTTGGGCTTTACTTGCGGTTGGGTAGGAAAGGGGTTTCAAGCTCAATCCATAGTTCAGTAAGATAATATTTTCAATGTGTATTCTCATGAGTCGTGACATTAATTAATACGTTTATAGTAGAAAAATAAAGTTCTGATATTGTATATATGAGTAGGATCATTACCTTTTACCTTATAATATAGTTTTCAGATGTCTACAATTTTTTTTAGTAAAAGTGAGAAACACAAGGACACAGCTTTATGAAGCACTAACTTCTGAATGTCCAATTTCTTATTAAGCTGATAAAGTCATAAGTTGCATAGTGTGGTGCACCTTGTCTTAGGTAGAGCCCCACCCACCCATTCCCTTTCAAAAGTGAAAAAAAGTAAAGATTGACCTCGTTGACCTGTCACTTTCTGGTTGACTTAGTCGTCTTGACCTAAAGTGACATCCACATATTTAGCCGGAAAATATTATTTCAATAATTCTAATGTTCTGAAAATCGGATCGGACAACAAACCGAAAAAGTAATCGAGTCACGGGTCACCTGTTCAACCGGAGTCGAACCGGTGACGTCATAATTATGCAATAAATAATAATTAATATATTATTAAATATATAAAATATGAAAATATGAAAAAAATATGTATTTTTTATATATATATGAAAATATGAAAAAAGAATATGCATTTCTTATATTTTGGGGGGCCAATGGTAAATTTTTAAATTTTAAAGAGGTCAATTTCAGATTTTTAGAATTTAAAAGGTTGAATTTCATTAATTTTCAAAATCGCCCGGTTTAACCGGTTTTGACCAGTTCTGACCTGTTGAACCGCGGTTCTGACCGGTTTTGGACCCCGGACGTTTTTTTCGCATAACCGGAGCGGATAAGTGGCCGGTTCCGGTTTTAACCGGCCGGTCCGGTCCGATTTTCAAAACCATGATTCTAGTGTCTAAATCGCTCACGTAGTAAGGTGTGTTGTGTGTAAAAGAGATAAACACATAATACACATTCGGACTATTGAACTCGATCTGGCATAGAAGTATATCTGAAAAATTCTAGGCTCAATCATAAAAACCTCAATTCAAATCTTTTATCTAACATATATATATATATATATATATATATATATGAGTGTCTGGAATATGAGAAAATATTTTTTTCTTTATTGCCCAAATCACAATTATTTTCTCTCCAAAACGCAATCATTCATGTATAAAAAAAAGAAATTACACGATTAGTCTATTATATATAATTTTAGAGTTCTATTTGTCACTGTCAATCTAAATCCTCTTTTCTATGTGTACGTCCTAGATTCCCTAATTGTCCACACAAAGGTTCCCCTTTTTCCTCGTTTTCATATGATGTGTTTAGATCTCAAAATTTTGGTTGAAAAAGAAATACTAAAAATGATTTCTTATTTCATAGTATTATTTAACTTCATGTTTTATTTTTATACTTTTTGTTGTATTCTTTCCGTTTTCATATCTTCTCCGTCATGAAAATTCCTATATGAATCAAATCTTAAATATTAAATAGTTCGGGTTATAAGTGACATGATCTATATTTTACTGTGCCATAATTTGAGCCACTACAGGCTTCTTTCCGTTTTCATATCTTTTCCGTCATGAAAATTCCTATATGAATCAAATCTTAAATATTAAATAGTTCGGGTTATAAGTGACATGATCTATATTTTACTGTAACATAATTTGAGCTAGTACAGGCAAGACTATGTTCATATAATCCTATAATATTGTATGTTCATATAATCTCACTGTATCTTAATATTGCGAACGGAAAGAAACCATTTTAATGGATAAGAATTAGTTTTTTTCACATTGTAAAACAAAAAACTTAACAAATTTACACAATAGTAGACAATAGAGTTTGGATAATTCTTTAGTAAGCAACGAGTACACGTAGAGCATCCCTTTTCAAAGGTTCCATTCGATTTGTAATTCGCACGCATATCTAACCAAGTATAATTCGAAGAAAAAAAAAAGTGAATTACACAATTAAATAAAAAACAAATAAATTATACGTGGATGGAGTTAAAATTAATTTCGCTACAGAAAAATTCGGTTGTAACTTGTCGCGTACAAAAGTAGGATAAAGAAAAAAAATGAATTATTTTATTGCAATTATGTCACATTTTCCAAAATTCCAATACGTTATAACGAAGCAATCGATGACCATCAGATCAAACTCAACCATCAAAAAACACTCATCAAACTAAAAACCAAAACAATTAACATCCAAACTCAATAAATGAAATGATCATTAAAAAAAATCTTAATTAATTAAAAACTAACCTGGCTCAATGAAAACGGAGAGACCAAAATCAGTAGCCTTCAATGTGGAATCATCATTTCTACTCATCATCAAGAAATTCTCAGGCTTAAGATCCCTATGCATAACCCCCATGAAATGACAAACATGTACTACATTCACAACCTGTCTCCCGATCCTCGCAGCTTCCTTTTCAGAATAACTACCTTTCGCGGTAATCCGATCAAAAAGCTCTCCACCCGAACAAAGCTCCATAACTAAGTATAGGGTTTTCTTATCCTCATAAGCCCCCTTAAACTCAACTATATTAGGCTGTCCGGTTAAGTGTTGCAGTATCATGATCTCCCTTCGGACATCCTGGATGTCCTTGTCGGAGACGAGTTTTCGTCTTGCAATGGATTTGCAAGCGTATTTTAATCCGGTGGATTTTTCCGTACAGAGATAAGTGACCCCGAATTGGCCTCTGCCTAGTTCTTTGTGGAGATCGTAAAGTGTGGTTATGTCGGTGTAGGGTTTGTTGAGGATGGGTCCGGTGGTGGGTGGTGGTGGCGGTGGTGCAGTGGCGGGGGGTCTTGGGGGTGGTGCATGGGGTTGGGGGAGGGGGTGGAAGCGGGGATGAGGGAAAGAATTGTCTGAGAGAGAGGTGGATGATATTGTAATTTCCCTGGAATTTTTGAATTTTGAGCAACAAAATCCCATTGGGAAAATAGATGTTTGTATGTGATTGTGTGTGTGATTATCAAAAAAAAGTATGTGATTTTGTGTTTGTGTGTTTCTTCTTTCTTTTATTTTATATTTCCCTTTTATGTGTGTGTGTGTTGTAAGAGTTTGGTTTATATGCTTTATGAGGTGCTTTGCTTTGGTGTATGTTTAGGCTTACTCTTTGGCGGGTTGTATTGTTTTTCGTATCGTGGTTTACTTTGTTGGGAGGGATACGCTTTGCAAAGCGCATGGAAATGGAAAAGAGAGTATTTTTAATTGATGAATCTCTTGCGTCATCGTTTGGTCTATAGTTTCTTTTTTTTTTTTTTTTCTTGAAAACTTTTTGAGGAAGTTTGGTCTATAGTTTCTTATTTTCATACTTCTTGGCATGCATATATATTGATGATGGACAATATAATTCTTGAAAAAATGACTCCTATGGTCCCTCTGCTTTTAGATTTGTCTCACTTTGATCCTTCAGCTATTAAAAGTGGCACATGAGTCCCTCTTCTAGATAAGTTGTGTCACGATGGTCCTTCCTTTATTTCAATCTTTCCTCATATTTTTAATCTTCTGCAAAATAGCCCATAAACCTTTATAATAATCAAACACTCCTTAGTTTTAGCAAAAGGGACTTTAACGTAATCGGGCCCAACATGCTTCCGAAATAAAATTAACAATACATAGATTTATACCTTCTTTTGACCAAGATATAACCGGGTATTCTGAGTCCTCGATTTTACGGCAAGCCGGTACAAGCGACTCTAGACCAACCACACGATCGCAACCGGTGGTTCGCAGTACCCTGCTCCTTCAGCTATACTCAGCACAGCCCCCTTCGTTTCCTGCCCGAGGGCGTGAAAGGTATAAATGGATATAAATATAATTTGGATTTTGGACAACACATTGGACAAAGCCTTATTTATTGATGAGATACAAAATTAAAATTACATAGTATTATTCTACTCCGCTATTGGAGGAGAAAACCTTTAGCCTGTCATCAGAGGACTTACTATTGGGGAATCCCCCATGTACTCGTAAATGGAAACCCTAACAGAAGAAAGATTACAAATTTTCTATGAAAGTTTGTTTATGAAAGAGTTGGAGGAAATGACTGATGATCTCCATCTGCTTTCTTCTTCTCTTCTTATAGTTGTGAATCCGGACTTCAAATGCGGATTCCAAACTTGACATTATTGCTTTGCTGTCAAGCTTCCTTGTGCATGCGCGTGGGTCCGTGTGTTTGCCACTTTGTCTACCACGCCTCGACTTTACAGCTGATTTTTTCTTTACAGCTGTCTTCCTTTAATCAGTCACATGACTAACTTTCGGTGGGTGGACCTGATAAGTTAGGTCGCCTTTGTCTTTTACATGGTTTTACCTGGTTTGTGAAAACCTTTTGGGTAAAACGTCTTCCTTTTTCCCTTGTCCTTTTTCGACTCGGGTTTTGTCTTGGTAACACGTATCCGTGTCCCGAATAGGGGTTTCTCTTGGAACTCACAACTTGAGCATTCCCGGTTCTGCCATCGATCAACACGCATCATGTTGCAGGCCTTCTTCCTGGTTGCCTCAGTTGCTGGTAACTTATTTTCTCAGATTAGCGTTCTTTTTTGTTCAAAGAGCTTCTCTGCGAAATCAGTGTTTTTCCCCGTCATGGAATTTAACAGGAATGATCCATTTGCTGAATTTGTGAAAATCTTGAATGGATACTTGACTTTGCCCATCTCTGTAAGACAGACCCACATTCCCCATGCTCTTCTGGTGGAAATGTCCTCTTCGTTGATAGCGCTGACCAACGGAGCTTCCTCTGTTGCTGCCTTAATTCGTGTATAGGCTGCCATGTCTGGTCTCTGTAATTTAATAAAATGAAAAGCCGGATGAGACCCTTTTCCTGCTATTTCTGGTGCTGCCGATATGAACTTTAGCTCCAGAATATCACCCCTTTTGAGGTGTTGGTTATTTTGCCATGAATCATACACGGCGCTTGAAATCCAGTCCGGTAATTTAGAAATTTCCGGAAAATGTGGTGACATAGTGTGAACTGAAGCAAGTGCCCCAAAATCATACCATTCTCTGACCTCTTCTGGACTGGACCCGTCCTTCATCCAAACCCTAGGATATTTCCCTGATATTTCTACCAAGGATCTATTAGGATTTATTCCTTTTCTTGAGATTAATTTTTCCCAAGAACGCTGATAACCCTGCCAATGCAAATTAATTGGGTTAGTATTAATCTTAGAAGTGCCTGTCTGTGGCCTAAGATTAATCTCTCCCTCTTTAACCCCAGAGGTGGTGGGTTGACTTGAACTAGTAGTAGAAGCTTGCGCTTTCTTTTGTTCAATCTTTTCCGTTTCCTCAGAATCTGAGAATGGACTTGTGCAAGTGGTATTTGAATCCACCGCTCCGGGTATAGAGCCCCATTCTCTAAACGCAGGTGTAGAGTCCTGCTCTCTCAATTCTCGAGCCATCACTGATGGTGACGCTTTGTGAATTGGCGCATGCAAGGTATTCCATAACGTGGTCATGGCATACGTGGTCTCGTTGATTAGATTCTGAACTATGTTCAGATCAGCTTGTTGTACTTGGCCAGCTACTTCAGCGTTTACTGATAGCTTTCCAAATCCCTTGTCAAGCTCCTCAAGGTTTACCTTGAGATGCCTGTACCTCTTGATGATGGAATTAGCTTCCGATATTTCCATCTCTTGTTAGGAAATCTGCAAGAACATTTTCATGAGATTTCACAATAATAATGTCAAAACAATAATATTGACATTCAGCTTGCCATCTGAGAATACGAGCCTTTTCTACTTTTGATTCAAGTTTATTTTTCAAAAAGGCTTTAACATTCGTATTATCAACTTTTAGCGTAAATTCTTTTGCTAAGAGAAATAATGGCCATTTTTTAAATGCTCTCCAAACCGCAAAGAATTCTTTATCGTTTATATGCCAGAGATTGGCTTGTCCTTCTGTGAACAATCCTCCTGTATATCTGCAAGGTTCTTCCCCTGTAGTTGTCCTTTTCATGAGCACTGCTGCCCATCTATAATCATTGGCGTCTGTGTAGACTACCAAATCATCCTTGTCTTGGGTATTGCGAGTTTAGGCAAGTTATTACATACTTGTTTCAACTCACGAATCCTTTGAGTGTGAATTTCTTCCCACTTCCACTTCGAACTTTCTGTCTCTTTTAAGAGAGGTTGAAAATCCTTTCGATACCTTGCCAGGTCTTTAATGAAGATACCTGCAAAGTTAACAACTCCCAAAAAGCTCTGAAGCTGTTTTTTATCTTTTAAAACATCCGGAAAATTGCGAATTTTTTCCACAATGTGTTCCTGGAGTTTAATTCCTGTTTCGTCAATAAGAATACCAAGAAATTCTATCTTATTAACTCCAATTATTGCTTTCCTTTCTGAAAGCACTAATCCTTCGTTAAAACATGCATTAGAAAATATCTCGAGATGTTTAATATGCTCCTTCATATTTCTAGATGCAATTAGGATGTCGTCAATATAGACAAACATAAACTCGAAATAATCTTTAAAGAGATTATCCATTTTTCTTTGATATATTTGGGGTGCATTAGCTAATCCCATTGGAAGAACGTTCCAAATATATTGACCTTGTGGAGTAGAAAATGCCGTATATTTTCTGGACTCCCTTTCCATCTTAATCTGATAGAAACCAGATTTACAATCGAATTTTGAAAATACTTTAGCATTTTTAATGCAGTCGATTAAGTGTTCTCGACTTGGGATATAGTAACCATCAAATTCTAGTATCTTATTGATACCTTGATAGTTGATTACTAATCTTGCCTTTCCCCGTTTTACCTCACTATGGTTTCTTACCAGAAACCCCGGGCTACTGTAAGCGGAGACTCCAGGTTCTATGAGGTTAAGATTGATATGCTCTTTTATGATTGTTTGCATATCCTTCTTATCTTCCATATTCATCTGGATTGGCTTGTATCGAACATACTCATACTTGCATTGCTCTTTTACTTTCAGAGTAGCTTCGATCTTGTTTTTATCCCACCAAGCCAAAGGATTCTCATTAAAGTTCCTTTGAATTAGTCGCTTAACATTTTCAAGAGAAAGTAAACTTTCTTCGTCAATGTTATCCATGGAGTTGTTTTGTAACTCCTTCTTAAGAAGTTGGATTTCTTCTTCAGAATCTCCTTCTCTTTCGATTAGACCAAATTGTCTATAGGACAAAAGAGCTTTTCCAAATTTCCGTTTATCCTTCATTTTTGGATGGATTAATTTGGAATCAGGATTAAAAGCACCACGTTTGCTGCGAAAATTAATAGGCAGATGTCTATTAAAAGCTTGGGTGCGGCGTAAAACTTGTATTTCATTACCACAATGAGTAGTGAAAACCAACAAATTTTTGTTGTTATCTTGCACATATTTTGCAAAGGTTTGGATAAAATTATTACCCAGCAAAATATCGGAGTTAGTATCATGAAAATATATCGGTGGCAGTTTTACCTTAACCCAAGGTGTGCCAAATGCTCCTCCAATCAGGATATGTGTTGCGCGTATCCCTTTGTTGAGGATGAGGATTTTCCGAGAGAAATCTCGTCCTGCAATAATGGGTAAAGCTTCCGTAGCATTGCTATGGAAAACACCGGGCTTTGCAATACAAATGCCCGATCCCGAATCAATATAAGCTGCAAAATATTCTGACTTATATTGGTCATATAACATACCAACCGATATGTATATAGAAAAAGGGCTAGTCATTTATTCAACTTGAATAACATGTCCATCCAAGCTAAATTCCATGTCTTTTCCTTTTCTTCCCCAAGGTTTGTGTTCCTCAAGGAAACTCAATCCCAGAATAACCATTCCAGGTTCGCGTCCTGCAATGCCTGTAACAAATACTTCGTAGCCTGCTATTTCTAGCATACCCTCGTATTGGTTTACAGTAGCTTGCTGTAAGTGATATAGATCATCACAGGGAAAGTGATTATCTTTCTCTGTAATGTCGAATATTACTTGTATGTCCTTCCATCCTTCTGGGCATTTAATTTTGACATTATCTACCCGAATAGCCGGAGGAGTCGGATTTTCAAATAGTTCTTTTCCTTTTAGACTCCTAATCCTTTCTTCTGAAAAGGATATTCTGCTATAATCTGTTCTAGAACTCATTGAACGGTCTAGAACTGGATGATCTCGGATTAAGATATCCGCATCGCCAATTTTTGGTATTTGAATTGGATCTGGTGCCATTACCTTAGCAAATTCCTTGAAAATCATAGGAATTTCAATATACTCTTTCCTTACAAATAAATCAGAATGATGTGTATTGGAAAGTGCATATGCGATTCTATATGTAATAGAATAGGATCTATTCCCTTCTTTCATCAGATCTGTTCTTTTGAAGTCTTGATGAAGGGTTAGAACACGATCAAAATCTTGGTCGGCTAGGTTATATGCAATTCGTGGATGAATGTCAAACATAAGTTTGCCCGCATATAAATTCCCTACCATTGTACCAAGACACCCGTCTCTTAGGTTGTTGATTCTTTTATCCATTATAGATAAATGTAAAGACGAATCAACGCCTTCCTTGAAAGTGGATTTAATTAATACTTCAATGGTTCCTATATGGATCCATTTCATAGTAATCGCTTCTTCCTCTTTCATTTTACTTAATTCTTCTAGAATTTCTTCTTTCGGAATAAGTTGCATATCCATCACATTACCAGTTAACTCCATAGGAACTGCGAATTCCCCTGTATTAACTTTGTACTTGATGTTATGTTTTCGCTGTTTCAATCCTATTTGATTTAGGATTCGGCTCATGCCGCTAACTCTAAAGCCATCGTATTTACGAATGTTAGAGTCTTGTCTCATGATCTGTTCCATGGTCTTTTCTGAAATAGACGCTTTGGAAAAGAAACCAGCTAGGCTATCCGTTGTTTGGAGCCTATCTCCTTCATGAGAATTAGTCATTAGGAGAATCGTTCCTAAATATAGAACGATGATATCTGATCATATTTTCAATATGATCTTCAAGATCTTGAACATGTTCTTCCCATATTTTTATCTTATTTTCATGTTCAATAATCTTTCTTAAGCGAAGAGGTGTTTCACCTAATACTTGGATAGTAGTCTCATAACATTGAATCATGGTTCTACTTCCCTCGATTTTTTCCCTGAAATTTGAGACAACAGTTCTCAGCTGTTGAATCGTATAAATAGGAATTCCAGGCATGCTGAAATTACTATTCTGATTCAGTGGATGTTTCTTCTGAATCACTATGGATTTCCTCCTCATAGACACTTTCGTCTGAGGGGATATTTTCGAACTGGTAGATTGGTACCAATTCGCCATAGTATACTGCATCCAAAATGTCATTAGTGGCTTCGAACCTTTTAACTTCGCCACCCTTTTGCGGATAATCTGGGGAAATGTGGCCACGTGCTCCACACGTCCAGCAGTTACAGTCTTTGAAACTTTCATTCGTTCGGGTGTGTGCCCTTTTGAAAGTTCGTCTTGTAGGGTTTCTTTCTTCGGATTTGCGAGATCCTTGAGAAGACGCCCTTGTTGGTCCTGATCTTTGGCCAGATTTATACGATCAGGCTTTTGATTTAGACCACCAAGACTTGCGTTTGAAAGAAGAACGCCTTTTATAACTCCGATCGGTATCCGAGCTATAGCGCTGTTTTTTCTTCTTTCTTTGCTCGCATGATTCTCCAATGATTAATGGGAAATCATTGTTATCACAGCGAAGAGGAGTGTTCTTCATTTTTCCTCTAAGCTTTTTCATGTTCTTTTGAAGGGATGCTTGATAACACCAGTCCTTCAGTTTGTCTTTTAAGAAAGACATACGTTTGGCTACTGAATCAAGTTGTCCTTCCGGTACCTTGTAAGAATGTGTTAACATTTCTCTCCAAGGGCTGCAAATTTTTGCAAAGAACATTGGTGCCGCAATCTGCGTATCAATGTCACTTTGAAATAAATACTTCCGATACCAATAGATATATTCATCTATTGCACAGATATTTCTTAACTCAATACCATAAAGAGCTTGTGTATACTCTCTGGTTTTCTCAGCATTACTTTGATCGAAGTATCCATCTCCGATAAAATGCATTTTAAGAAGCCTTCCGAATCTTTCGGCAATCATGCCTTTAGATTCGCCTTCCAAGACTCCTTGTTTGGTAGTTTCGGGGGTATGATTCCATCCGATTTTTACCGAACTTTCCAAACTTAACTCTATTAATCTGACAAAGTTTTCTTTATCAAGATCTAGCCCATTTTCGCGCCGGATCCTTCTTTTGCTTAAAACTATGCTAATTTGGGTACTTTGAGAGAAGAGAAACAATTAGGGACTAGTTTGAAATAAAATAAACCCTGAAAGCACCTGGAGGACTTAAGTGACATAACATTTTGAACATTAGGGACTTAAGTGGAACAAATATTATCTGAGGGACTTAAGTAATACAAACAGAAAAGATGGGGGACTATAGAAGCTATTGTCTCATAATTCTTTTTTGGGGTTACGATGGACATAATAGCAGTTATATTTATGTATTAAATTGCATGCAATGCCTAGTAAAAGATATATTATATTATCTAATCTGGGTCTAAATATTCAATCAACAAGTTACAAGATCTCTTAATCTGGCTGCGAATGAAACAAGAGAAAAGTAGGGAAAATATAGCATAAAAAAACTCTAAAAAAATAACCTAATCGGTATTTATAAGTTACTAACGTCGTGTTTAAGGAGATCAAGACACTTGTCACAGTTTGAGTGAGTCACCTCAGGTCTTTGGGTCGGGCTCATCGGGTTGGGGTCGGGTGGTCCGCCCGACTCCTGAGCCCGGGTCGATACATCTAGCTGATATGCCTTGGGGTCCACGTAGGGCATTTTGGTCAGTTATCAGACTGTGATATTTTATCTCACATAATATTTTTATATATATATATATATATACATATTATATGTGTGTGTGTGTATAAAATACTGCATATCACCGGTTTATACTATTGTTTCATCTTTTTATTTAGAAAGTATTGATATATTTAATTTGGTAACATTAATAATTAACGGCAAATATTTCTAACTAAAATTGGGGGAAGCGAAAAGATGATTGTATGAAAAGTGATATATATACCATTGCTTATATATATTTTTTAACTTTTATTCAACACAAGGATTATTTTTCCATTTTATTGATATTAAGATTGTATTTTGCTGTTTTGTTGGACAATTGATTACAAAAAAAAATGATTATGATAAAATTTGTTATGGAAAAACTTGTCTTAATATAACTTTTCAAGGCAAAAAAAGTCAATCAGAACTAAAAAAAGAGGGTTAGATAGTCCTACAACCGTAATTGCGCGCTTGGACCTCTCGATCGCGACTAGGCTTAAGGGAGTTTGGCCAAAGTCGGGTTCTCATAATAACTTTTGAACTTTACCATGATTTAATTTGTAGGGTGTTTGATAACCTTAATCATAAGAAAAATTACGGCTTTGTTTGTTTGTGTTTTTATTTTGCTTTTTTCGTTTTCATTTTCATCTGAAGGACATACACATTTTACATTATTTTTAACTGAAAATATTCTCATTTTCACTTTTGTTTTTACGTTCCCGAGAAATTTCAATCATTTATTTAAAATTACATTTCACATCACTTATTTCACATTTTCTCTTTCATCCACCCATCACCATCCTCTCTCTCTCTCCTTTCTCATTCACCCATCACCATCCTCTCTCTCTCTTTTCTCATCCACCCATTATCATCCTCTCTCTCCTCTCTTATCAATATTCAACATCAAATTCAATACTATTCATCTAATCATTACTTTTCAATCATTTCACACATCACACTCGCAAATTTCAACCATTTTAAAAAACACAACCAAACACACCTACTTTTTTCACTTTTCTCACATGAAAATCAAAAAACACGTTCTTCCATACATTTTAGAAAATGACGGTTGAAAATGAAATGAAAACACATCCAAACAGAGCCTACACTTTTCGTCTCATAACTTTGCTCAAGTTCATTTTTGGTCGCATTTATTACGGATTTCTCACATTTAGCCAATGTCTCACATTAGTCCCAACCGAAGTTTTCATCCAAAATTTTAACGGTAATTCCGTTAGTCAACCTTTTGATCATGTTTGGGGAGATTTTGTGCGTAAATGACACGTGATATTTAATAAAATTATTGTGATATTGAATATAAACAATGTGACGTGAATTCATGCGCGTATTCTCCCCCCAAAAAACTGGTCAAAAGGTTAAATAATGCAGTTGACTATTAGATTTTGGTTGAAAATCTTAATCGGGACTAAATGTGAGACATTTTGAAAGTTATAAAACTAAATATGAAAAAATTCGTAACAAATAAACCAAAATCGAATTTGAGATGGGACGAAAAATGTTACGGCTATGTATGGTTAGGAATTTTAAGAACATTTTCATTTTTTGGATCACCAAAAAATGAAAATACACCGTCCAAGCCAAATTCAACAGAAAATTATCAAATTTTAAATACACTGCACATTCCCCTATACAACAACCAATCATTTCAATCTATTCATATCATTAATTACATTATCCCACTATCCAATTCATTCTCTTACTTTCCATATTTTATATAATAAAAATACCTATTCAATTTTTCAATATTCCAATTATTATTATTAAATAATATTTAATAATATATAATCTGTATAATATATAATTCACTATTCACATTTTCCTCCCTGCACTATCCACTATTTTTTCGATAATGTTGTATTTTTATTTGTAAGTTCCTATTTGTTTGTTTCATGTATGTGTACTTGAATTGAGACTTAATTGGTCATGCTTTCACCAAAAGTATGTACAATATTGTGTGATTTATAATTTCGTTTTAATAATTTCGTTTGTTGTTTATTGTATTTTAAATTATACTTTTTTAGCTTCTCAATATTCAAATAAATACTGACCGAATCTCGATTATTTCATTTTGGTACTAACTTGGTATTTAATAGGGTTGCCCACGAGCCGAGTCTCGCCAAATTTCTCGGCTCGAGCTCGAGCGAATATTTTATATAAAATCATAGTATCTCATTATAAGAAGATGGAAATAAATTTGCCTCAATCAAATTGAAAATAAAATATTATATGTAAATGGAAAAAAAATATAGAATTACTTATATTCCAATCATATTTACACATTTCATAAAATATTATATATATGGACCACATCCTATTTCTATATTTGTTCAATGTGAACAGTATAATTACACTAACTATTATAAATATAGACGAGTAAGATTCAATTTTCTTAAACTTTTAAAATATAAAATTGAAAAGAAAATACGAAATGAAAAAAAAAATCTAAAGTTAAAAAGAAATGAAAATCCAAACTCATACCCACCCGCCTACCCCAACCCATGAACGCCCCCCACTATTGGCTGCCTCTTTTTTTTTTTTTTTTTGTCTTTTCATTCTATTTCTATAATATATATTATATTATGTGTGTGTATATATATACACACACACATATATATATATTACTTTATTACCAACTCATAACATTATTAAAAAAAAAATATTTTAATATCTTTTCCCCCATCATCATCACATTCATAACCAACTCAATCATTTCATATATCAAATTCTAATAAAAATCAACTTTATATCACATTTACAATACTTTCAACCAAATTCTAAAAATACATCCAAACAAACAAATAAAGTCAATATTTTCACACGAATTTCTGTAATACACATTCCCCAAAAAAAACTCAAAATTCATTTCCGAAAACACAATCATACGGAACCGTAATTTCCCTTGATCAAAATCACATTTTGATCTATATATCACTATTTTAGGAATGCGTTCGGCTGCTCAATGGCAGTTTGGCGGAAGTTGGGCTCCCATAATCACTTTTTTTCTTCGTGAGTTGGGCTCCCATACTCACGGTGAGGATGCTCGACAATCTGAAGTCTCAAGACTTTACTAAAAGATTGTTTGGCATTGAAGCGATGATCACTTTTTAGTTATTATTCAAATAGAATAAACAATATTTTCTCTAAGCTAGCTAAATGTTAGAATTTTTGCTTAATTTAATTAAATCAGTTACTTCAAAATCTAGCTTTATAGACATCAATATATATAAAAAACAATTATTATAGGAAAATGTCTTGATTCTTCATAATGTGGATAGAGAAGCAATTTGGGAATTTTATGAGTTATCTCTAGTGTTTGTTTCGTAGAAATTGTAAAGGGATCATCTAGAAAGATATTTATAGTGGTGGAGGAAATATTAAGAAAAAGAGTTTTAGAGAAAGATATTTTAAGTCACATTTTTAGATTAATAGATATTTTTAGAAATAGATATTTTGAATGACATTTCTAGACTAGAAATTAAATAAAGAGTATCTAATAGCTTAGCTTGACAGGTACTTCTAGACTTAAGATAAAATATTAAAGTATTTAAATTGTTCAAAGACTAAATACTTCTCTTGAGTAGTATAACTAGGAGTCAACTCCAAGCATTTGTAACTAAGTCAAGTTTAGTCCAGTCCTCAAGTTATATTCTTCTCCACCCTAATAAACTTCTCTTTATTATTCTTGAGTAGTTTCTTCTTCGATTGTTTCTTTTACACTTTATTTATCGTCTAGGGCCAATGGAACAATATATATTATACTATCATATTTTCTACACCAAATTAAAGTGGTTTAATTAAAATGGGTGTTTTTATATCATTTTAGACATTTTTGGCATCACCCATGACATTTTGGTCAAGTGATATTGAGGCTCCATGACTTAGAGGTCATGAGTTCAATATATCTCATTAGAGGTCTAAGTTGTTTCTTTATATATTTGCTCATTAATTCAAGTCTATAGTACAAAATTGTTGATTAATAATAGTTAAAAGTTGACGTAATGACGTAACTATTTCATTTTTTTTTAAAAAAAGACATTTTTTGCATCCTCTTAACACTGAAGATTGCATTTTTGGAAGACTTTATATTAATTTTTTTTTTAAGTGAAGACTTTATATTATGTAAAAGGTTGCCAATTCTCAATTCGCATAATCGCACTCTAAGTCACATTGGCCGGAAACGGACGCAGAGATGTTTTATACGCTAGGTTTTGTTTCTTCACGTCTTTATTTACCAACGAAAGAAAAGCTAGAAAAAGTAAACGCAACATTTGACATTATTTTTTCTAGGAAAATCGCATTTTTCAGTCCCATATATTTGAACTTTTTCAATATTGATCCCATTTATTACAAGATTCTCACACTATGTCCCATAATTTCTAAAAAATTCACATTTGATCCCAATCGAATTTTCAGTCCAAAACTTAATTGTCAACTCCGTATAGTCAATATTTTGACTATTTTTTTAAAAGATTTTGTGCGTGAATAACACATGACATTCAATAAAAATACACTATAAGAAAATTGAATATTGACAATAAAAATATATGTCATGACTTAAAATCGTGGTCTACAGCGGTTTAAGTTTACCGCTAACTTGGTCGTGGTAGATGTTTTATATAGTCACACTAAAGTTAGCCGTAGTGAAAAAAGAATGCTAGCTATTTTTAAACTCTAACTAGCCGTGGTGAAAGAAATATTAACATATCACTTTTTTACAATGACTAAAAGTCAAGATTTTTATCATGAACAAAACATTGACCATGGTTATAAATCATGGTAAATGCATGTTTTGACCACGCTTGCAAATACCACAACCAAAGCCGTAGCAAAGCCAAGGTCAATTGGTTTTAGCCATGGCAAAAAAAAAATTCACCATGACATATTAACATGGGCAATAATCATTTTTTTTTTCTAGTGACATCGTGATGTTAAATAAAATTTGTGTATGAGTGCATTCACGCACTAATTCTCCAAACAACCAGTCAAATTGTTGACTAACAGAGGTGACCGTTAAATTTTGAACGGAAAATTTGGTTGGGACCAAATATGAGAATTATTATAAGTTGCAAGACACAATGTGAGAATCTCGTAATGAATGAGACCAAAATTTAAAAAAATAAAAAATATAGAACCAAAAATGCAATTTTACCTTTTTTTTCTATGGCGTTAGTTTTCAACTTTTCATTGACAATTAAAGATCTATCTTGCCCAATTATATCCAACTTATTTTTAATAACCTCAAGTTATATATATATGAAAACCAAAACCCATTAAACAAGGAATGCATTGGCATAGCATGTGCTAATTATACCCATAACATATTATTTGTTGCTATTTAAATAGTAACTATCACTGAATATTGACTATAATTGTAATATAGAGTACTAATAAATAAATGGGCGATTCATGACAGATGTATATTAGCATCGATAAAAATGACATATCGATCATATATTCCAAATAGTATTTCACCTCCTATATATTTCATTTACTTATATGTGTCACTTCTATAAATAATTTCCTGAAATATACAAAGTGGTTTATTTTGTGAAAAATTCGACTGTGGTCCCAGCTCGACCACAACCAAGTGTAAGTTGAGTGAATTACATTTACTATCTGATTGGTCACTTATTTTGTAAAATACACTAAATATTGACCGAACGAGAAGCAGACTAGAATATTCTGTATTTTATACACTTGCTATACATATAAATAAATGAAGAAAAATGAAACACATTTTTGGAATGGAGGATTCAGTATGGTAAAATGATAGTAAAAGTAAATACTTTTATCAACATAGTGCAAATATTATAACTAAAAAGTTTTTTCTTAAAAAAAATCCTAATTAATATTACTTATGTTGTAATAAGACTAAAATGAACAGTGAATAAGAATGCTTAATATCAATTTGGAGTAGTATGAACTGTAAATAAGATTACTTGTACTGTAACATTAATATTGAGTAAATGAAATGAATCGTAATAGCAATCGTTTCAAGGAGTGTATAATCACAAAGCAAGCATATATATATATATATATATATATATATATATATATAGGATCAAGATCTAATACACACCCTATATTAGATAAGATATAAGACTCAATTTACACCATTGGATCCATTAAATCCAACAGTCCAAAAAAAAAGTAAAAAACAGAAGAAAATTTTGATTTCAATGGGATCAGGGGTATAACAGTCAATTGAGTAAATTTACAGCATCCACCTTCCAAAAAAAACGGCACAAATCTCTCTAAAATCCCTCAAATTGAAACGCAACTACTGGGACCAAGGCTACTGGAGGGTAAAAAACTGGCAATCTTGAATATATGTATACATTCAACTCAGACAATTATTCATTCTGATGAGTTGTCGAAGAAACTGGAGAAAAGAAGGAAGAAAAGAAAACCTCATTTTTTTTTTTTTCCAACTTCAATGCTAATAAAATAGAAAGCACAATAATGAAAGCAAAATTAAACAAACTGCTTTAGCTCCTGCTGAAATCCCAGAATTATGTTACGGTTACTAAAGACATAGCTCCTATGTTTTTATTTTCAGATGCAAATCATATGAAAGAATCAATATTGAGCTATTAATCAAAATACTGTTCTCAGAGAATAAAAAAGTATATTTGTTCATTAGCTATTGTATAATGAATTAATTAGCTATTGTATAATATTTATTAGCTATTGTATTCAATGAATAATGAATTATATGATACTGTATATTGGTTTATATGATACTGTATAATGAGTTATAAGATACTATATAATGGTTTATAAGATTGTAACTATATGATGTATAAACACACAATGTATAATTGGTTATAATATACTGTATAATGTGTTATAATATACTGTATAGTGGTTTATAAGATACTATATAATAGTTTAAAATCACTATTTGTAAGACACTAATCATACACTGTATATTACCATTATATTTACTGTATATTTGTTTATTAACTATTTTATAATAGATTAATTAGCTATTTTATAATATTTATTAGTTATTGTATTCACTGTATAATGGGTTATATAATACTGTATATTGGTTTATATGATACTGTATAATGAGTTATAAGATATTGTATAATGTTTTATAAGATTGTAATTGTATGATGTATAAACACACAATATATAATTGGTTATAAATATACTGAATAATGTGTTATATTTCATAAATCTGATTGCATAAGCCTGAACAGAAAGTCTGGCATCTTTTCGGCTTTGATGGTCCAGTTCTTTGCTTGTCTCCTGAATTTGGACCTATATGGAATGCCAAAACTCCATGACAGCTTTCATCATGCTATGACAAAATTTTCTTTGCAGCTACGTGAGGACTTTTTTCTTGTTTTCTTAATGAATTGACGATGATGATGCTGAATCGAATTGGAAAGAACAAATTTCTTGTTTTCTTAATGAATTGACGATAATGATGCTAAATCGAATCGGAAAGAAAAAATTTCTTGTTTTCTTAATAAATTGACGATAATGATGCTGAATCGAATTGAAAAGAAAAAATAAATTGAAAAATAGAATCTGTTATGACATAATAAGTGGGATTTAATTTTGATCCTGCATGATATTTGACTAAAATGCCCCTGCCATCACTAAAAAAAATTATAAAATCTGAAAAATAGAGTTAAATCCGAACCTTGGGATCAAATGGTATCAAGGGTGTAAATTGAGTCTTATATCTTACCTAATGAATTGAGATGTATTTGATCCATATCCTCTATATATATATATATATATACTAGCATGTACCCCGTGCTATATGCACGGAAAATATTAAAAAAATTATAAATTAGGATCACAATTTAAAAATCTATAGATTTATTCTTATAAATGTATATATTTAACATAAAGCGATACAAATGCATTGGAATAAAATTTATATCATGTATTTATAAAAAGGTGTGTATATCTAAAAGGTCCGCAAGGATTGTAAATTTATTTGGCTAAAATTGATCAAATAAAGGAGAATGCAATGTTAGTCCTAGAGCATATGGGCGATTGCAATTTTGATCCCAAAGTTTATGGAATTGCAAAAATAATCCCATATGACACAAAAAATTGTAATTTTGGTCCCTGCCGTAAAAAGTAGACCAAAAAAAAACATGTGTTGACTAAGTCATTTTGAGTGTTGATTTGAGCCATTCGATCCAAAATTCATCAAAGGCTCAAAATTTTTTATGTTAAAGCAAAAAAACTAAAACCACCCTCCCCTCCATATCACCACCAACCACACAGCCACCGTCACCTTCATCGCACCATGGCACCACCATTGACTTGTTAACTAAGAAACACCCTCCCCCTCCCTATCACAACCAACCACAAACCCTTCTTTTTTATTTACGTCCGCTTCTTCAATACCCATTGTTTTGTTAACTATTACACATTTTGTCATTTTCAAGTGCCAAAAGCAAAGCATTCATGCGGAATTAATGTAAATGATCAGCAATTAACTGACCCATGAGATTAAACTCATCTGCTTCTTGATATTTTGTTAAAAAAAAAAAGGATGATAAAAGATAAACAATGATATAATAGTAGTTATCTATTTAACTTCCACCCTTTAGGAATTTTTAGAACTTTCAGTCCATATTATGAGAGACAAAAAAAGGTATACTTTGACAAAAAAATTCAAATGAGAATGGTGGATAGTGGATAAAACGAACAACTTAATTCCCCAAATATCTAAACAATTGAATATAAATAATGATGTATTATTGAGATCATTAATATATATATATATATATATACACCTTTGGTTATGGATTTGACTGGTAGTCTTAGGTGGAAACATTCGTATAATTGACAATAGGGATCAAAATAATCACCCACATGAACTTTGCGTGTTTTTACACTTTTGTATTTAAATTATTTTTCGTTGCGTCTTTTTATCTCAATTCCACTGGTTTTACATTTTCCTATCTATTAGCATATTCCGGCGGAATATTCCGTCGGAGTTGAGTTTAAACAAACATTTTTTTCACATTTTTTTATCCAAACTGTTTTTTGTTTATACTTTTTTATCCAAACTTTGTGTTTTTTACACGTTTTTATCTAAACTCCGATGAAATATTCCGTCAAAATATGCTAATAGATAGAAAAGTGTTGAACCCTTGGTGTAAAACCCTTCGAGTCTTGTAAGCGTCCAGGCCTGCAATAGCAAATAAAGAACACAAAAGATAATGCCAAAAACCATATCGAATATGACTATATAATAATATAGTTTTGAATAAATTACTCTCTTTTACTGTGAAATAGGTTCTGTAAAAATTAGACATTTTCTGTTGCAATGGAAGAGCAACAAATCAAATCAAATTCTACTATCTAACATACAGAAAATAAATTACTGATGAGAAGAAAAAAACCATAAAGAAAATAAACTAAACTGAAAATGTAATGAAAATTAAACTAAAAAATCAAGTTTCGGCGGTGGCAAGGGGACAACAACACCAAGGAGGGGAAAATGCTTCTCCAAAATTATGGATGGAAAGATGGGAAAAGAACTATATATAAACATATATAGGTGGTTTGTAATTTGATTTCTGATTTTGAATTTGCATTTAAGGAAAAATTAAATTACTTAATGTGTTTGTTTGCATTGGAATTTGCAGCCTAATAAAGAGCCTGGCCGTAATCACTTTTCGTTGGTTGCCATTTTAAAAAGCTTGATTAAACCTCTTTATTAGGCAGCAAATTCCAAAGGTTTTATAGTTACCATGAAAATGAAAATCCAAAGCTTTAATTATGGTCAGTCTATTACAATTTTCAAAAAGATTTGAAATTTAAAATTTTGACAAAGTAAGCCAACAATTAAATTATTTCTACACAATAAAATAATTCAAAACTCTAGAAAATTAGTATTTGGTCAAAATTGAGCAATTGGAGTCAAAAGACGTCCTTCAAATAATAATAGTAAAATGGATAGTAGTATTTAAATCTAGTTGACAATAATTGACAAAGATGATCTAGTTTTAAATCTAAAAAGATGTAGTATTTCTCTCAGTAAAATGGATAGTACGTACTTCAAATAATTTGTTAAGCTATAAAAAAGGGATAGATTCAAAATATATATGACTGAAAATTCTTGATAAAACCACTCAATTAAACCTCATATGAATGATTAATGCTTACTAATTACCACTGCATCTTATACTATGAAGATATAAAGAACCTTGATCCAACGGAAATTTCAATACAAAAAATATTACTTGACATTAATTAATTATTAGAATACCTTAGAAATTTTTGTGACGAAAATAGAGGACTATAGTAGTTTTTGTTTAGAAGGAAGACAAATTAGTCTATACGCTATAGTGACAAAGAATTTAAGAGATATTTGTTAAACATTAATTCAAAATTTAAAGAGGCATTCATCTCTAAACCTAAAAGAGAAAAGAAAAATATAATAAGAGCTTGATAGCTTATTCATTAATTAGCATAAAAATGCTTGAAGAGAGGGGCATAAAGCACTAAAAAGTAAAGAAACAAAATCATTAAATACTTGAAGTGGAATAAAAGAGGACGTCCAAAGAAAAAATAAAGAGAAAACACAATATCCTGAATCCTGATATCTTAATGCTTTACGTATGGTGGAAAATCATAATTAGCTAATAACATGATATCAAATTCATCATTACATTGATTGTACATTTTATTATTGAAACAAAGCTCTGAGAAGGAAATATATGATAATTCGAAAAAAATTCAATAAACTTGTCTCAAATGGAAACGGACAGGTTAAACATTGGAATATATTAATATTTAGATTTGATCCAAAAAATGGTTTTAACATGCCTTGAGCTTATCAAATAATCACCTCTGCAATTTGAAGGCGTAAATTGATACTTGGAGTTCTATAAAATGACAGAAAGATTTATCTTTTTAAAAAAAAAAATTCCGATACGCATTTTAGTATGATTCATAACAATTATTAAAGGAATGTCTTGATTGAATAAACAAAACATATATACTTAACAATTAAGGAGAATAAATTAATTTAAATGTGAAGAATAAAAATCTACAAAATATAACTGTGAATGATTAATATTGTATGCGTGTATCAAGGTTACAAATACTACACAAATAAAAAAAAAATCAGCACAAAACTTTGTGGGGACAAAAAACATTACAAATGGTACACCAATTTATTGGTTGTGATATTTCATAAACGTTGGAAGAAAAAATTTGAACCTTAATGAAAAGTCTATGAACTTTGATAGATTTGGAATCTCCTCCTTTAGAATAACATATCGCAAATTCTTTCCGTGAGTTTCATGGCCTCCAAAGCTGCCAAAACTTCAAATTTTTTCTTCCAAGGTTTATTGCGACAGTGAAATATACACCTTTAAATATAGAAAATAAACTTACCCCTAAACTCTTTCAGTAAAATTATATTCGAGTCTTGTAAGCGTCCAGGCCTGCAATAGCAAATAAAGAACACAAAAGATAATGCCAAAAACCATATCGAATATGACTATATAATAATATAGTTTTGAATAAATTACTCTCTTTTACTGTGGAATAGGTTCTGTAAAAATTAGACATTTCCTGTTGCAATGGAAGAACAACAAATCAAATCAAATTCTACTATCTAACATACAGAAAATAAATTACTATGAGAAGAAAAAAACCATAAAGAAAATAAACTAAACTGAAAATGTAATGAAAATTAAACTAAAAAATCAAGTTTCGGCGGTGGCAAGGGGACAACAACACCAAGGGGGGGAAAATGCTTCTCCAAAATTGTGGATGGAAAGATGGGAAAAGAACTATATATAAACATATATAGGTGGTTTGTAATTTGATTTCTGATTTTGAATTTGCATTTAAGGAAAAATTAAATTACTTAATATGTTTGTTTGCATTGGAATTTGCAGCCTAATAAAGAGCCTGGCCGTAATCACTTTTCGTTGGTTGCCATTTTAAAAAGCTTGATTAAACCTCTTTATTAGGCAGCAAATTCCAAAGGCTTTATAGTTACCATGAAAATGAAAATCCAAAGCTTTAATTATGGTCAGTCTATTACAATTTTCAAAAAGATTTGAAATTTAAAATTTTGACAAAGTAAGCCAACAATTAAATTATTTTTACACAATAAAATAATTTAAAACTCTAGAAAATTAGTATTTGGTCAAAATTGAGCAATTGGAGTCAAAAGACTTCCTTCAAATAATAATAGTAATAGATAGATAGATAGATAGATAGAAAGAATAGATATATATATATATATATATATATATATGTATCACGTAATTAATTGGAGCAGCCAAACATGATCCCAGCTTTAATTTCCTGTCAATTTGAAGCCACAAGTTTTCCCCTACTTAAGATTGTTGAAGGTTTTTCAAACATTTCATCAAGTACATGAATAAAAGAAAAGGTAATGGGTAAAGAGAAACTCAAATTTTAACAGAAGTGAAATAAATTTGAGATTAATACTGCATTCTGCAAAATACCATACAAGAAAAATCTCCATCCATTGCATTACACAGAAAAATTAGAAACCGAAAATAAGGCCTAGAGGAGACCACAGTAAAGGAAATCTCTAATTCCATATCTGATAGTGAATTATACTTATTGTGTGATTGGTTAAAAAACAAGTAAATTAACTTTCGATCGGTCAAACCCTGCCCAGGCTAGAATTTCCCCGTAGTCAAGATCTCAGAATAAAAATCAATTAGCTCCCGTTTATTGAGCCCCTTTCGACCCTATTCACACACTTAGTGTGCACCTCATAGCCACACTCGACGCACTGGTAAGCCCACCCGGACCCTTGCTCATCACAATCACAACATATAAACGGACCTCCTCCGTTCCCTTCAGACACCAACATTAGCTCATGACAATGCCCCGAATGGTACTCAAATTTCGCGAGTTTCCTAGCCTCCTCATCCATTTCCCTCTCCAATAATCGTTTCCTGTCCTCCGTAAATGGGTACGCCCTTTCTTGGTACAAGTTCACGAGGCTCCTCCCCTGTTTAGTCACGGTTTTCCTATCTGGACCCAAAATAACCAAGCTGGGGATTCCTCGTACATCGAAATATTTTGTAAGGTTTTTAATGTTTGGATCACCGTAAGGTAATGCAAGCCACGGCATTGTCTGAAAATATGACTCGAAAGATGTTTGGTCGTGGTCGCTCGAAACGAACACTATTTCGAAGTTGTGGTGGCCGTTGATGGTTAATTGTTGGTTGATCTTTTGGTAGACGGAGACTAGCTTGGGTGTGAATTTTGCAGCTGGGGAGCACCATTCGGCTGAGAAATAGAGCCCGATTGTTTTGCTTGTTAATGAAGTGACTGGTACCTGAAATAGACGCGGGAAACAATCTTAATTTCTTCTTACCATGTCAAACACACTTCATAGAGTTGGCACCAAAAATAGAAGTTTCATTGGATCTTCTATTTTAATTTGGTGTTTCATCTTGTATTTTTCGTCACATATGTAAATTTTTCCCTGAAATATACATATGAATTTGCATGAATCACACTTTGACATGCATGTGTAAAATGCACAAGCTGATACAAAATTGCAACACAAATTCCAACTTGCATTCATTGTTACAATATATGTATATATATTATTTTTTTCCCTCACAAATAGATCATCTATTTCAAAATTGTGTTTCATCTCGTATTTCATTTGATATGCACATGACATGTATAAATTGAATGTTACTTGTATACTTTAGAAAAAGTTTTATACATGTAGCACGCAGATAATAAATGAAATAGATGATGAAACAATATAGAAGGTCCAATTCGAAAAACCAGCAACACAAGCTTCACAAAAACATAGATAAAGCTGCAACACAACATACATTAAGTACTATAGATTATCCATTCAGAATTCCATGAATCACATGATCAGGCTGGATTTACCTGTTTAGGCATGGAATTTCCCATGAGAAAATCTCTTCCATGGTTGGTCAGTAAACCTTCAAGAGTCTGATTATCATGTTCATGCTTCTCCTTCTCAACCAACTCCTCCAACCTCTGTCTGGTAAACGGATAAGCTTGTACCCCATATCTATATATGAGGTCAACTCCATCTTCGATTATCAAATCTTCTACACTATCATCTGGTTGTAAGACAATAAGGCAGGGTATGCCTTCGATATTATACCTTAGGTTCAAGGCTCGTTTTGTATCCAAATCAGAGAATGGAATAGCGAGCCATGGCATCAAAGCACGGTAATTGTTGAAAGAGTTGAGATCTTCATCCGATGACACGAAGACTATCTCAAAACCGGGATTGCTATTCTTGAGTTGATCATAAGCATTGGCTAAGACTCGGGTGAAGTTTTGACACGGTGGATACCAGTTAGCAGAAAAGTAAATGCCCACAATTTTGCCTTTGAGATTGGAGATTTTTACCTGCCTCAAAAATAGGCAATGTGATATTTCCAGGTACAGAAAGAATAGTACACTGCAAGAGTCCATTCAAATCCTTAAAATGCTCAATAACATAATATGAAAATATTGATGGTCACTCATAATATTTAGTGATCCATATATGGCCATATAAGCAGGGCCGGGGCTAGGATTTGCAAGGTGCTAGATTTGAATACAAGCACTTCTTCCCTTACATTTATAAAATTTAAAGTGTCTAAAGAATTTAGGGGTGCCCCCACACACCCCTTTCCTCCGTCCGTTCGTAGAACATTCCATTTACACTTGAGACGTGGCAATTTGGTTTTGGAACCACCGACCCGACCCGACCCAACCAACTGAATTTTTGGGTCGGGTTGGAAATATTCAAACCCAGGTTCATCTTGGGTTGAATCTTGCCGAGAAAAGTTGATTTTGGTTCCAATATATAATTTGAGTGGACCTACTACGGATATGTTTATGATTGATTTATTTTGGGACGAAAAAAAATTCCAAACTGAGAACATGACTTTATTATGCTTACAACCATCCACAATCACGCCATAAACTACCTGACGCAAAGCAGATAAGATCTTCTATTGTAAACTCATTTGCATCATCTATTGCAAAATATTGAGTGAAAGATACTGTTTAATAAAAATTGAACAATTACACTCATGCACCCAATATAGTGTTCAATTTTTGTCTAGTAAAAAGTCTCATTTAAGTCAAGTAAGTTCAGCTTTAATTAGGCTCGGGCTCGTATTATACTCCCCAATTAACCAGTAATAAAGATCGCTACTTAACTTATCAAGATGATATTATTATTTGTCCCCAAGAAGGAATCATGCATGCAAAGACAAATTGAGTAAAAAATAAAATTCATCAGAAGAACCACATGTTTGTACTGTGAAAGGCCTTAATTTTCTTGTTTAATAATTTCAATAAAATTTCAATTGTTTTTTAATTGAAAAACAAGTAACACCGCCAACAATCTCTTTACTTGTAGAATATTGAGCTGCAAATCTCATGGGTTTTGAAGGCCATAATTTTTGTCACCTCCTTTGCCAAAATGAAATTTGCTAGAAATAGCTATCCTAATTCCTACCCATTTCTCAAGAGGTAAATTATGATGACATCCATTTGTATAGTTTCATATTTATCGAGTTTTATACCGTATGGTTTATCATTTATATTATATATATATATATAATATTTATCATTTATATATATAGTATGAACTAATTACAATAATTCTATTAAATATAGTGTTGAGACTTGAGATTATTCTATTATTTATAAACACAACCCAAATACCAAAACCCTACCCGGAAACCTTGTCTGTGTGAGAATAACCCGGATCCATAACCAAGATTTTCATCAGTTTTCAGACACACATACACAGAGAGAGTGAGAATTAAAGACACAAAGAGAGAGATAAAAGATTAATATATATACACATATATATATACCTGAGTTCCATCGGGGGAAAGCAGAAAATCACGATCTTTGGAAGCCAAAAGAGATGAAACAATCTGCTGGAGCCAAGCTCACCATATCCATCATCATCAACTACAATATCACCCTTCTGATTGCTCTTTACCACTTCTTCTTCTTGCTTCATACCTTCTCTCTCTCCTCTCTCTCTCTCTCTCTTAATTTTTCTGTGCTTGGAAATATACATACACTGATATACGGTTGGTTTGGAGCTTAATAGTGATCTCATGCATATCCATCAATACCAAGCAATATAGACAACTCGACACGTAGCATTCGTACCTTTCCCAACTCACTTTATTATTAACTTTAGCTTCAACAAATGTTGCAACAATTAAAGTGATGACTCTTAAGCTGACTGTGACTATGCTAAGGGCTTGTTTGGGATTAATTATGTCCTATCATACCAAAAAATTAAATCATTGTGAAACTTAAGTGACACATGTACGATAGCAAATCGAACAAGATTAGATCCAAACTTAAATCATTGGATTAATTATACACATAGTGTCCTAAATTCTCAAATAAAAAATTATATTTTAATCTACATTCGATTTGATCGGATTTAAATATATTTCATAAAGCAAAATTATAGTCTTCATGTTACTGATCAATTCATAAAATATATTTCAATTTTATCAAACTAAATTTGATTTTGGATTTACAATTAAGTTGTAAAAGGCCAAAGGCTCAACCTTTAGGATTGTATTCATTTAATTTATAATAAACTAAACGTCCATATTTGATTGATTATTATAATTATTTTATATGATTTCTTTTCATAAAATGAGGGTTTCCGGCCAAACGACTTTCTTTTTCTTTTCTTTTCTTTTTTTTTTTTTTTGTAATTGGTGTTTCAGGCAAAAAGATGATAATATTTAGAAAGGAAATTTTGGGCATTTATGAACTGGCAAGTGTGCCACGTATTAGGTGAATGATTTGAGGGATAACGAAAAAGGGTGAATTAAATAAGTTTCTTTATGTAAAGAGTGGGGGAGGTCCAATGTCTATCTACAATCTACATTCATAATTGCATCAGTGTAGTAAAGACAACAACTCAAGGGGACACCTGTCGATTCTTCTATCCCCTACTTTGTTATATTTTCACGTTTTTTAACACAAAAGCATTTTGTTGTCTAATTAGATTCATTTTCGTATCGTCGATTCGAAGCTGATATATATAATTTAAAGGAGAGGTACTCCAACTCAATCCACCGACGATAGTGGTAACCATAAAGGCAATTGCTTCATCAAACCATCATCAATAACAACAAGAGTAAAAAAAACGATTATGGTTTTTAAGGGAGACCAAGTTATAATTCTCAAAATAAACATAACCGTGTAAATATGACAATTGACACTACCACTACTGTCTTTGATAGTAAAAAAGTAAAGAGGAGACTACATAGAACGAAAAAACTGTCCAGATTGTTGTGTGCTTCATATCCAGATTGCCCCCTCTGAATTACCACCTCAACCAAGAAAGAAAAAACTTTTCAGATTCGAGGCGGCCTGGTTGAGGTCTTCGGAATGTGAACAAGTGATCAGGGATTCTTGGACTGCTAACCCCTCTTTGGATGAGACCAAACTTGCTTGGGAAAATATTAAAGAGTGTCGTCTCGAGCTTCTTCGGTGGAACAAAATGGGAGTGGGAAGTACGAAAAAAAAAATCACTGAGTTAGAAAATCAATTGACTTCGCTTAGAAAGGGTATCATTACGGCAGTGACCCGTAATTTTGAGGCCTGTATTCGAACTGAACTTGAGGATCTTAAAGCTTGCGAAGTGACTCAATGGCTACAACGGAGTAGAGCTTTTTGGATGTGGGACGGCGACAAAAATACCAATTTTTTCCATCAGAGTGCTACTGAGAGAAAGCGTAGAAATTCTATTCGTAAGCTTAAGGATGAAGTGGGAAATTGGCAGACAGACGAGAAGGAAATCCAGAATATTATCCTCAGATATTTCCAACAAATCTTCACTTCTGTTAACCCTTCTGATGCTAAGCTTGATGAGGTTTTGCAGGATGTGAATCCCAAAGTCACCGAGGAAATGAACACAACCTTGTGTCAGGAATTTACCGTTGAGGAGGTATCCTTTTCTCTTTCACAAATGCATCCCCTCAAGTCCCCAGGTCCCGATGGCATGTCCCCGGTTTTTTATCAAAAGTTTTGGCATATTGTAAGTCGGGATATCTCTAAGTGTGTTCTTCAAGTTCTCAACCATAAGACTTGTTTTCCCAAAATGAATTTTACCCATATTGTCCTCATTCCTAAAATTGATAATCCCGAAACGTTTGCCCATTTCCGTCCCATCAGCCTATGCAATGTTGTGTTTAAATTGGCCTCAATGTCTATTGCTAACAGGATTAAACCTTTCTTGAACTCTATCATCTCGGAGATGCAGTCGGCTTTTGTCCTGGGTCGTCTCATTTCTGACAACATTTTGGTTTCCTACGAGATTAACCATTTTCTGAAAAATAATTTGTCGGGTCTTGATAACCACGTTGCGATTAAACTTGATATGAGCAAGGCCTATGATCGGGTCGAATGGATCTTTATTGAGAAGGTATTGATAAGGTTGGGTTTTAATAGGTCTTTCATTGATCTTATCTTGATGTGCATTTCTTCTGTGTCTTATTCTGTGATGCTTTCAGGATCTCAGTTTGGTTATATACTGCCTCAAAGGGGAATCCGTCAAGGAGATCCCTTATCACCATATTTGTTCCTTTTTGTAGCAGAGGTTTTAAGTTACATAATTCAGGCGGAGGAGAGACGGGGAGTGATCAAAGGGGTGGCGGTTTCTAGACATGCACCGAGAATTTCCCATCTGCTCTTTGCTGATGATACGGTCATTTATATGCAGGCATCAGAAGAAGCATTCCATAGTATTCGTAGAAAGTATGAGGCAGCTTATAGGCAACAGATTAACTTCGACAAATCCTCGATGGTCTTTAGCAAGAACACCCCTTTGGAAATTAGGGATTCATTGGCAGAGATGGTAGGAATACAAGTGGTCGACAAACATGATAAATACCTTGGATTACCATCAGTTGTGGGAAAATCAAGATGGGAAGTTTTTGCGTCGATTAGGGATAGGGTGATTTATAAATTTCAGTCGTGGAATGCGAAGTTCTTATCTCAGACGGGTAAAGAGGTGCTTCTTAAAGCAGTTATCCAGGCGATTCCTACTTATGCAATGTCTTGTTTTAGGCTCCCAGATACTTTACTTCAGGAGATTGAGTCGAGTATGTCTAATTTCTGGTGGCACAATAAGAATACAAAGAAGACTTACTGGATTGCTCGTGATAGGTTGTGTCTTGATAAGTGCGAGGGGTGAGTGGGCTTTCGTGCTCTCAAAGACTTCAACCAAGCCATGCTTGCGAAACAAGGGTAGAAGATTCTCCAGAACCCCGAGTGTTTGATGGCTAGGGTGTTTCATGCGAAATATTTCTATGGTACGTCTTTTTTTTAAGCCAATCTGGGAGCTTTCCCATCATTCACCTGGAGGAGTATCATGTCGACTCAGGGGCTGCTGTTTGAGGGGGTTCGATGGAAGGTTGGGAATGGTGCGAAACTGCGTATTTGGACTTCGAGATGGTTACCTCGCCCGGATGATTTCTGTGTTCACACTATACCTAACACCTTGCCCATTGATGCGCGTGTTAACCAATTGATTGATCCTCATTCGGGTTGGTGGGACAATAACCTGTTAGATGAGATTTTTTACCCAGACGGTGCTCAAGTTATTCGAAAAATTCCGTTGGATTCAACTAATTTAGAAGACTGTGTTGTTTGGCATTATACAAAAGCTGGCCACTTTGCTGTCCATAGTGCTTACCGATTGATTCGAGACCTTAGGAAGAAACAGGCTTCTTCTTCTTCTGCCTTTCTGTTCACTGTTGCTTCTCCTAAGGCCTGGGACTTTATTTGGCATACGAGCATTCCACCTAAAGTGAGATTTTTTGGTTGGAAAGCTTGTCTCAATGCTTTTCCAACGGGGATGAATTTACGTAAAAGACGGGTTGAGGTCCCGGACTCCTATCCTCTCTGTAAGTTTGATTGTGAAAATATTGGCCATATTTTGTTTAGTTGTCTTTTTCCCCGTCTCGTTTGGGCTTTGTTGGGGTTACCTTGGTCTCATATTTCATGTTGGAAGGATGATGTTCAGTCTTGGTTTCGAGAGTTGCACATGGCATTGGAACCGACTCAATATCATCTCTTCTTGGTTATTTGTTGGTTTTTATGGTATAATCGCAACACCACTCTTATGGAAAAAATCACTTTGGCCCCAGATTCTCTTGTGGGGGCAGCTCGTTCCTTTTTATGTTCTTTTCAGGATTCCATTATCCCGAATCCCTCTGAAGTTTGTGTGGTTAGTGCTGATCGTTGGGTGGCCCCTAGTGAATGGTTTGTTAAAGTAAATTTTGATGGGGCCTTAGCTGTTGCTTCTGGTTGTATGGGGGTTGGGGCTATTGGCAGATATTTTTTGGGTAATTGCTTGGCGTGGAGTTGTCGTCATGTGGAATTCATTACCTCCCCGGATCATGCTGAAGCCTTGGCAACAGTTGAAGCGGTTCAATTGGCGAGGCGCGAGGGCTGGTCTAAGGTGATTCTCGAGGGTGATTGTCTTAATATTATCAACAAGTTTCGTTCTATGGATAGGGACCTTTCTCCTCTAGGAGCTATTTGTCATTATGTTTCCTTTTCTTCTTCGTTCTTTTCGTCGCTTTCGTTTTCTTTTGTCAAGCGTAGTGGCAATCGGGCTGCCCATTGTCTTGCTCGCGCAGCTTTGGCGAATCAGGAGCCTGTTCTTGATTTTCCGACCGCTGCTTTCGGTTTGTTGTATTCTGATTCTTCGGTTCGTTCTTAATATATGGTTATCAGTTATTTGCCCAAAAAAAAAATAGCGCAAGCAAGGACACATTCATTTTTTTATATATGATAATTTTTTTTTTTTGAACTTTATGGTTGAGATTTCAAAATCAACTATTTTAATTTGGACAGTGACAAAAATTTTCGGGGAATATTCAAAATTTTAATAAAGCAAACCTAGAGAAATATAGTTAGGAAGGCATTCAACTTATCGAAGAAAATTAATTTTGTCATCAAGAAAATAGTAATAATGTTTAATGAAATATAAACCCAAGTTTATCTTCCTTTTCTCCAGGAATAGAATCAGGATTTGGGGTTCGAGAGAATGAATGCAAAAAAAAGTCAAAACTTAATTATTTTTTTTATTGGGGGGGGGGGGGGAACGTAAAATTTTAAATTTCAAAAATTTTTATTGCAAAAGTTTAATTTCTTAAAGTTGAGAAAGGTGGGTGCCCTTATCAGTAGGGACGGAATTAGAAATTATACTAAGGGGGCGAGATTGTTGTGATATACATGCGTTTCGTTTGCTTGGTAGTCGAAAGATTGGATAGGGGCCCCACAGTATGATACTCTATATATATGTATGCGAAAAAATTGAGGATTAGGTTTAATAAGAACTTTTAATATACTTTGTACTCTGTGCCTCTTTTGTTAATAGTGAATTCTCTTATCCTCTTCCGTGGACGAAGGCAATTGCCGAACCACATAAAAATATTATTTGATTCATTTTTCATAACTATAAATAAAACATAATTTTAAAACTAAAATAAACAATGGTCCTAATATTAAATAAACCAAAACATAAAAAGTCTAAAAAGTATGCTTTGACTAATATATTTCAAATTAAAAATGACAATCATCGTTACATTTAAGCAATAATATCCAATTTCGTGGAAATCAACTGTAAGAAAATAAAGCAAAAATAAAAAAAATACTTATCATATAGAAGAAACTGTTGATGGGATTTGAACAAATCATGGGTGATGAGAAAATGTAAAATTATAACAAGAATTTTAACCTAAAATTATGATTATATAGCCTACTGCAATGTTCGACTAAGTCAATTGTTCTACCATGTGGAATTTGGCTAATTTGTGAGTTAGGAATGTATATTAATTTTATTTTTATTATTTTTGAAGGGGTGAAAATATAAATTTTTAAAAATTTATACTTGAAAATTGGAAAATAAAAAAATTAAGTTGGGGCGGTGGCACCCTCCCTCATCCGCCTGCGTCCCTGCTTATCAGCCCTGTGGTTCCATCTTTACTCTCCTCTATCCAAAACTCGAATTAAATAATCCAATTCTTCATTCCAAACGCGAACAACTTTGTGCGACCCACCAAACAAGCAATCATTTACAAACATAAAAGGCCCACGTATTACATTCGTTTTGGACTTGGGGATAATCTTTTGTTGTCTGTTGTCACGTGTCCAATACCGTATTTGTGTTGGCAAAGGACAATAATTTGAGAGGAGAAACGCAAAAAGCAGTCATTTATAAGGGCTTTTGATAATTAGTCACGTGTCCGTCCAAAAGTCCAATTGCATCATTTTCACTTCAACGATGTGATTCATAATTTCATTGGGAAAACTAGGGGTTTTTTAATAAAATAATACAAATACTATAAAAGTTTCTCAAAATAATATATTTTGAAATTAATTATAAACTAGTACAAAACGTCATTTAATATGTCGTCTTTGTCTAATTCTACTATTTGGACTTTAGTCCTCTACTTCTTCATATTATAAAAAAGCCCTTAAATCATACCCTTTATGATAAATCTTATTACCTTAGGTTTTGTTTTTAGCCAGAAAATTTCAATTCATGATATACGATAAAATCAGGCCCAACATGCTTCCGAAAAATATTAAAATCTCATAAATCTATACCTTTTGTTTGACCAAAATATCACCGGGTATTCTAAGTCCTCGATTTTACGGCGAGCAGGTACAAGCTACTCCAGACCAACCACACAACCGCAGCAGGTGGTTCGCAGTACTCAGCTCCTTCAATGATACTTAGCATAGCCCAAATCGTTTCCTACCTTTGGGCGTAGAAAGGTCTTCAGAATAAAATTTAATAAATTTTGAAAACAGAGGTTGAGCAAAAGCCTTTATTTATTGATGAAAACAGAAAATTAAATTACATGATATTAGTCTACTCCGCTATTGGAGGAGAAAACCTTTTAGCCTCTCATGAGAGGACTTACAATTGGGGAAACCCTCATACACTCGTTTATTAAAACTATAAAAGAAAGATTACAAATTTGTTGTTTTTGCTAAATTTGTAAATTTTGAAGAGTTGAAGAAAATTTCTGATGATCTTCATCTGCTTCTGAACTCTCCTTTTATAGCCTCAAACTTCGGATTCCAAACTTGTACAATTTTCTTGACATCATTGCTTTGCTGTCAAGATTCCTTCACATGCGTATGGACCCTAGTGTTTGCCACTTTGTCTGCCACGCCTTGACTTTAACAGCTATCTTTTGGTATAACTGTAACCTTTAATCAATCACATGATTGATTCCCGGTTGGTGCGCCTAATTGTTTGGCCGTCTTTGTCGTTTACATCCTTTTACTTGGGTTTGGGAAAACCCTTGGAGTAAACTTTCCTTTTACCCTTATCTTTGTCAGATTCGGGTTTTACCTTGGTGACCCGTATTCTAGTGCCGAATAAGGGTTTCTCTTGAAACTGGCAACTTGAACACTCCCTGTTATGCCATAAATCAACATGCATCATGTTGCAGGCTTTCTTCCTGGTCGCGTCTGTTGCTGGCAACTTGTTTTCCCAGATAAGCGTCCTCTTTTGTTCAAAAAGCTTTTCTGCGAAATCAGTACTTTTCCCTGTCATGGAATTTAACAGGAACGATCCATTCGCTGTATTAGAGAATATCTTGAATGGATACTTGACTTTGTCCATCTCTGTAAGACAGACCCACATTCCCCATACTCTCCTGGTGGAAATGTCATCTTCATTGATAGTGCTAACCAATGGAGATTCCTCTGTTGCAACCTTAATTCTGGTATAGGCCGCCATGTCTGGTCTCTGTAACTTAATAAAATGAAACACTGGATGAGACCCTTTTCCTGCTATTTCTGGTGCTGCCGATATAAACTTTAGCTCCAGAATATCGCCTCTTTTGAGGTGCTGATTGTTTTGCCATGAATCATACACGACATTTGTAATCCAATCAGGAAGCTTAGATATTTCCGGAAAACCTGGTGACATAGTATGTATTGAAGCTAAAGCCCCAAAATCATACCATTCTCGGACCTCTTCTGGCTTATCCTTCCTTCATCCAAATCCTAGGATATTTCCCCGATATTTCTATCAAGGATTTATTCGGATTTATTCCTTTTCTTGAGATTAATTTTTCCCAAGAATGCTGGTAACCCTGCCAATGTACATTAATCGAGTTAGTATTAATCTTAGACGTGCCTGTCTGTGGCCTAAGATTAATCTCTCCCTCTTTAACCCCAGAGGTGGTGGGTTGACTTGAACTAGTAAGAGCTTGCGCTTCTTCTTGTTCAACATTTTCCTTTTTCTCAGAGTCTGAGAAAGGACTTGTGCAAGTGGTATTTGAATCCACTACTCCGGGTATAGAGCCCCGTTCTCGAAACGCAGGTTTGGAGTCCTGCTCTCTCAATTCTCGAGCAACTACAGAAGGTGATACTTTTCGAACTGGTCCTGTAAGAGTATTCCATAACGAAGTCATGGCATACGTTGTCTCGTTAATCGAATTCTGGACAATGTCCAAATCAGCTCGTTGAATTCGGCCAGCTACTTCAGCGTTAACTGATAACTGTCCAAATTTCCGATTAAGCTCCTCAAGGTTTTCCCTGAGATGCCTATACCTTGTGATGATGGAATTTGCTTCAGATACTTCCATCTCTTGTCAAGAAATCTGCAAGAACATTTTCATGAGATTTCACAATAACAATGTCAAAACAATAATATTGACATTCAGCTTGCCACCTGAGAATACGAGCTTTTTCAATTTTTGATTCAAGTTTATTTTTCAAAAAAGCTTTAACATTCGTATTATCGACTTTCAAAATAAATTCTTTGGCTAATAAAAATAAAGGCCATTTCTTAAATGCCTTCCAAACCGCAAAGAATTCTTTCTCGTTAATATGCCATACTCTGGCTTGTTGTTCATTGAACAACCCTCCAGTGTATCTACAGGGTTCTTCCCCTGTGGTTGACCGCTTCATGAGCACTGCTGCCCATCGATAATCATTGGCATCTGTATAGACTACCAGATCATCGTTATCCTGTGGTATTGCGAGTTTAGGCAAGGTTTTGCACACTTGTTTCAACTCACGAACCCTTTGAGTGTGAATTTCTTCCCACTTCTATTTCTGGCTTTTCGTTTCTCTTAAAAGTGGTCGAAAATCCTTTCGGTGTTTGGCTAGATCTTTAATAAAGATCCCTGCAAAATTACCAACTCCCAGAAAACTTTGAAGTTGTTTTTTGTCAATTAGAACATCAGGAAAATTTTGTATCTTTTCCACAATATGTTCTTGGAGCTCAATGCCTGCTTCGTCAATAAGAATACCAAGAAATTCAATCTTATTAACACCTATTATTACCTTCTTTTCAGAAAGCACTAATCCTTCCTTGTAACATGCATCAGAAAATATTTCAAGATGTTTAACATGCTCTTTCATATTTTTAGACGCAATCAAAATGTCATCTATATAGACAAACATAAACTCGAAATAATCTTTAAAAAGATTATCCATCTTCCTTTGGTATATCTAGGGTGCATTTGCTAAACCCATTGGAAGCACTTTCCAGATATATTGACCCTGAGGAATAGAGAAGGCAGTATATTTTCTAGACTCTTTTTCCATCCTAATCTGATAGAAATCAGATTTGCAATCAAACTTTGAGAACACTTTAGCACCTTTGATACAATCAATCAAGTGTTCTCGACTGGGAATATAGTAACCATCAAACTCAAGGATCTTATTTATTCCTTGATAGTTGATTACTAATCTCGCCTTTCCTCTTTTTACCTCGCTATGGTTCCTTACCAGGAATCCAGGGCTACTGTAAGAAGAGACTCCAGGTTCTATGAGTTTCAGATCGATATGCTCTTTTATGATTGCTTGCATATCTTTCTTGTCCTCCATATTCATCTGGATAGGCTTGTATCGAACATACTCGTACTTGCATTGTTCCTTAACTTTCAGAGTAGCTTCGATCTTGTTTTTATTCCACCAAGCCAAAGGATTCTCATTAAAGTTCCTTTGAATTAGTCTTTTAACATTTTCAAGAGAAAGTAAACTTTCCCCATCCACAACATCTATGGGTTTGGTTTGTAGAGTATTCTTAAGAAAGAGAATACCTTCTTCACCTATTTCCTTAGACCTATTTTTTAGAAGGCTAACCTTTCGATTATATCCTTCACAGAAACTATCATAACCTTTTTGTCTGAAAGACAGTAAGGCTTTTCCAAATTTCCTTTTATCCTGCATTTTAGGATGGGTTAATTTGGAATCATTGTGTAAATCACCACGTTTGCTGCGAAAATTTATGGGCATGAGGCGATTAAAAGCCTTTTCGCGTTGCAAAACTTGTATCTTACTGCCACAAGTAGTGGTAAAGGTGAGCAAGTGTTTGTGATTATCTTGCACATATTTTGCAAAGGTTTGAATAAAATTATTACCGAGCAAAATATCAGCGCCAGTATCATGAAAGTAAATAGGAGGCATTTTTACCTTGTACCAAGGTGTTCCAAATGCACCACTGATCATGATATGGGCTTCACGGATACCTTTATTGAGGATAAGGATTTTCTGAGAAAAATCTCTTCCTGCAATAGTAGGTAAAGATTCCATAGCATTGCTAGGAAAAACTCCAGGTTTTGCTGTGCAAATCCCAGATCCAGAATCAATATAAGCTGCAAAATATTCTGACTTATATTGTTCATATAACATACCAACAGATATGTATATAGAAAAAGGGCTAGTCGTTTATTCAACTTGAATTAAATGTCCATCCAAGCTAAACTCCATACCTTTTCCTTTTCTTCCCCAAGGTTTATGTTCCTCAAGGAAGCTTAATCCAAGAATAACTATTCTTGGATCTCGTCCGGCACTACTTGTAACAAATACTCCATAGCCTGCTATTTCTAGCATACATTCGTATTTGTTAACGGCGGACTGCTGCAAGTGATAGAGATCATCACAAGGAAAGTAATTTTCTTTCTCCGTAATGTCAAATAAAACCTGCACATCTTTCCATCCTTCTGGGCATTTAAGTTTTACATTATCTACCCAAATGGCGGGAAGAGTTAAATCTTCCATTAACTCTTTGCCCTTTAAGCCCTTTATCCTTTCCTCAGAAAAGGACATTCGGCTACTGAAATCTATTCTAGAACTTACCGATCTGTCTAGAACTGGGTGATCTCGAATTAAGATATCAACACCACCAATCCTTGGTATTTGAATAGGATCAGGTGCCATAACCTTAGCAAATTCCTTGAATATTCTAGGAATTTCAATATACTCTTTCCTTATGAACAAATCAGAATGATGTGTATTGGAAATGGCATAAGCTATTCTATACGTAATAGAATATGGACGATTCCCTTCTTTCATGAGATCCGTTCTCTTGAAATCTTGATGAAGGGTTAAGACTCGACTGAAATCTTGGTCGGCAAGATTATATGCTATTCTTGGATGAATATCAAACATTAGTTTGCCAGCATATAGATTTCCTACCATTGTACCAAGACAACCATCCCTTAGGTTGTTAATCCTTTTATCCATTATGGATAAATGCAAAGGTGAATTAACACCTTCTTTGAATGTAGCTTTGATTACTACTTCAATGGTTCCTATATGGATCCATTTCATAGTCATCGCAACTTCTTCCGAGAGCCTACTTAATTCCTCTAGAATTTCTTCTTTTGGAATAAGTTGCATTTCCATCACATTACCAGTTAATTCCATGGGAATTGAGAATTCCCCTGAACTTACTTTGTACATGATGTTATGCCGCCTTTGATTTAATCCTATTTGATTTAGGATTCGGCTAAGCCCACTGACTCGGAAACCATCATATTTTCCAATGTCAGAATTTTGCCTCATTATCTTTTCC
The DNA here is from genome assembly GCA_019426215.1 of Buddleja alternifolia. NCBI lineage: Eukaryota > Viridiplantae > Streptophyta > Magnoliopsida > Lamiales > Scrophulariaceae > Buddleja > Buddleja alternifolia. The sequence goes on along the minus strand of CM033397.1, from coordinate 35,947,083 downwards.
GTGGTTTTATCCGATATGGATGCTTTGGAAAAGAAACCAGCTAGGCTGTCTGATGTTATCAGCCTATCTCCTTCGTTGGAATTATCCATTAGAAGGATTTCGTTCATCTAGAAGAGAACGATTAAACTCTGTCATTTGGTTAATGACATTTTCCAAATATTGAACATTTTCGGACCAAACTACTATCTTGGTTTCATGTTCAATTATTTTTCTTAGGCGAATAGGTGTTGCGCCTAACAACTGGATAGTAGCCTCATAATGCTGGATCATGGTTCTACTTCTTTCCATTTTTCTCTGAAGATCAGAGATAACAGTTCGATATTGCTGAACTGTAGACAAGGGAATTCCAGGCATACTTTTGGAATTTATTCTGACTCACTTGAAGTGTCATCAGAATCGCTCCCAATTTCCTCCTCATAGACGCTTTCATCTGAAGGAAGATTGTCGAATTGGTAAACTGGTACCAAATCGCCAAAGAAAATTGCGTCCAGGATGTCTGCAGTAGCTTCAAATTGTTTCAATTCATTGCTCTTTTGCGGACAATCTGGAGAAATGTGGCCACGAGCACCACACGTCCAGCAGTTACAATCTTTGAAACTTTCATTAGTACGAGTATGAGCTCGCTTGAAAGTTCGTCTTGTAGGGGTTTTTCCAGTGGATTTCCTAGATCCCTGGGAAGACACCCTTGTTGGTCCAGATCTTTGGCCAGATTTGTAAGATCGGGCTTTAGACTTTGACCACCAAGACTTTCGCCTGAAAGGAGATCGCCTTTTATAATTCTGATTATTCTCAGAACTTCTAAAATGCTTTTTCTTCCTTCTCGGCTCACTTGATTCTCCAATTATTGCTGGAAAATCATTATTATCACAACAAAGAGGGGTTTTCTTCATTGTCCCCTTAAGCCTCTTCATTTTCTTCTGAAGAGAGGCTTGCAGACACCAGTCCTTTAGTTTGTCTTTCAAAAAAGACATTCTTCTGGAAACTGAGTCAAACTGTCCTTCCGGTACTTTGTATGATTGAATCAACATTTCCCTCCATGGACTACAGATTTTTGCAAAGAACAGAGTTGCAGCAACGTCTGCCTTTACCGTACTCTGATAAAAATATTTGCGAAACCAATAAATATATTCATCTATTGCACAAATATTTCGTAACTCAATCCCATAGAGAGCTTGGGTATACTCTCTGGATTTTTCTGCATTATTTTGATCGAAGTATCCATCTCCGATAAAATGCAGCTTGATGAGTCTTCCGAATCTTTCTGCAATAGCATTTTTAGATTCGCCTTCTACGACTCCTTCTTTGGTTTCTGCTGGTGTGTTTGTCCACCCAGTTTTAACCGATCCTTCGAGACTTAACTCGATAAGCTTGATAAAGTTTTCTTTATCAAGATCAAGGGCAGTTGCTGCTATTTTCATAGCTGCTACCCATTCATCGATTAGCTTTTCAAGATTTCTAAAATCGATGACGTCTAAATTTAAAATAGTACCATATGGATGCAAGGGTTGTAACATAGTCCTTGCCCATGGAGTATTCTCCGGTGCTATTTTTGGATTTCTTGGATTTGATCTATACGTAGTACCCACCAAAGGGGGTCCAACGCGAGTGTTCAAATCCTCACGTTCTTGCATCATCACCTCGGGAGGAGGATTATTGGATGCTGAACTTTCTCCTGGCAGTGTTAATGCTAGGGGATTCGTTTCGTTGGTCTTGACATCAACCCAATCAACGAAATCAACAAAGTTTAGTTGAGAAAAGGACTCAGCTAAATCTTGTAGATCGGATGGATCCACTCTTGATATGTCCATATCAGTTAATACTTCTTAGGATATCTAAGAGTAATTCATCCTGAGTTTTAGGCTTAGGAACTTCCTTGGCCTTTCCCTTCTGATGTAGAAGAGGAACTCGACCAAGAGAATCACGGATTCTGTCCTATTTTTGTTTGGACGATCCGACAATTCCTAGTCTATCTTTCAGATCTTGGACTTCTTTATTTAGATCTATAATAGATCTATCCAGATCTGGAAGAAGCTTGAGGATTTCCTCAAGTCTACTGTTCATGGTTTCGATTTTCATAGGAAGATGTTCTACCCTATGTCCAAACTCTTGAACAGTCTTTTGGATTTCTCTAAGATCCCGAGAGAGCTTAGAATTATCCGGTTCAATTTCTTTCCAGCTCATAAATATTTGGAAATTTTACCTTTATGTTTCGTGTCTCTTGCCTGCCTTGTCAAGCAGTCAAGCTCCTTTGGCCACTTGCCGTTGATTTGAGAAAGCTGAAAATCTCCGGCTATGTTGCCTTGAAAAAGACCTTCCATATCAAATCGTCTTTGATAATATCTGATCTCTTCTGGTAGGTTAGCTGGAGAAGGAACTTCTTTGGCTAACTCCTTCCGAATTCCTTTGGTAATTCGGGACACGTGACGGATAAACCTATCTATCCGTTTGGATTCTTGTCTTTCCAGAATCTGGAAATACTCTCGATTATCTTCATAGATCGAACTATTGTTCGGTTCCATTCTTGTTTGATTCTCCTCACTTAGGGGTAGAATAATATTTTCGTACTTAATTTAAAATTTTCATCAATAAACCTAGGCTCTGATACCATTTTGTCGAACGGACCGGGCTATCATGAATTGTTCTTTAAAACTAAATTTTTCCCAACCTTTTAGCTCTAAAATTAATCATTTTAGGACTTAAATTTATCATTTTCTTTAAACTGGGGTCAAATTGTATTATATTGCAAAGCCAAGGACTAATAACGCAAAATTTGGAATAGTGAAGATGTCATGCTAAATGTCGTCTTGTATTATTTTCATAAAAGTTTTCAAATAGTATTAGTTTAAGAAATTTTTTATGTTTTTATATTATTTTAATAAAAAGCCCGGAAAATTAGATCAAGCGTATTTGCGATATAATCACATCAATTCATATATATATATATATATATATAGGGTCAAGATCTAATACATACCCTCTCTTAGATAAGATCTAAGACTCAATATACACCATTGGATACATTAAATCCAACAGTCCAAAAAATAAGAAAGAAACAGGCAGAAAAAAATGGAAAATAGGAATTAGGGGTATAATGGACAATTGGACGAATTTATCACCAGTCAAACAAATAACCGATGGTATATAATTGGTTTGCTTTGTAGAAAGTGTCAGCCGATGAATTTGATTGCATATCCTTGCTTGGTAATAATTGAAAGAGTGAAACCTTATTTCTTTCGTAAAAAAGGTACAAGAGGCGAATTGGGAGCTGTACAAGAAACAAAAAGCCGCGGAAGCATACTTATATGAGAAGGAGAAAGATGCGCAGGCACAAAAAGTTGCAGCAGACGCTGCATACTATGGGCGCAAACAAATAATGGATGGAGATTTGTATGCAAAGAAGAAGAAAACAGAAGGGATGATAGCGCTGGCTGAAGCTCAGGGGACATAACTGCGCACACTTGTAGATGCATTGGGAGGAAACTATGGAACAGTTAGGGATTACTTGATGATAAGTGGTGGAATGTATCATAAAAAAGTATAACGTGTTAAAATGCACTGTATATCGCTATTTGTATTCACGGGATACCTGCTTACATTCGACTGTGTAATTATTAAACTAATTTTCTGTATTGAATTTAATATCATACTGTATAATCACGTTATATGGATTGTATAATGAAATACAATAAACTGTATATTGATGATTAATGTACGGTATAATATATACACAAAAACTAGTTGCATGATCACTTGCATCAACTGTAACTACGCATATGTGTTGTTGTATATCACACTTATATCTACTGTATATCGCTATTTGTATTCACTGGATACCTGCTTACATTCGACTGTATAATTATTAAACTGACTTTCTGTATTGCATTTAATACCATATTGTATAATCACGTTATATGGACTGTATAATGAAATATAATAAACTGTATATTGATAATTAATGTACTGTATAATATAATGCAGAATTCGCAATTATGATTCTAGAAAAAAAATGAATTTGGAAGCAGAATTGATAAATGATGAAGAGATTTCAAATTCTAATAATTAAATTGATAATTTCTGTAAATCGATCGAATTATAATTAGAAATAAAAATAAATTGGGAAGCAGAATCTGTTATGGGAGCAATATCTGGAATCTGTTATGGAAAGCATGAGTTTGTTATGTTTTTGCTGACTAAAATGCCCCTACCAGCATTAAAATAATTTATATAATCCGAAAAATGAGATAAACCCACACCTTGGGATCAAATTGAATCAGAGGCTTAGATTGAGTCTTAGATCTTACCTAATGACAAGGTATGTATTTGATCCATACCCTATATATATATATATATAACAAATTTTATGTAGGTACTACTACTATATAAATAATTAGTATGTGCCCCGTTCTGAAAAAATTAATTAAAGCCAAATACAATGAAATTTTAAATTAATTAATAAATTTAAAAGGTTGACATATTACATCTATTAATTGGTCATTGATTAAATTCTCATATATATTAATATAATATGATATCTGATTATTATTTTTATTATTAATTTTATATCTTAAGAAACATTACGTGCATTTGAAAATAGTTACATAGCAACCAAAAGGTTTAAAAGACAAATGTCACTTGTGACATCATAGGGACGACCAGGATTTAGGGTTCGGGGGTGAATACAAATTAGTTTTGAGGACAAACCCCACCCCCCCCCCCAAAAAAAAAAACAAATCTCTGGTGACATGCATGTAATGGAATCTAATGGAGTATTATGTGAAATTCATTTATAACATAGCGAGATTCGAACGCGCAAATAGAAAAGAATAACAATAAAAAATATTTAAATAAAGAAGTATAAAAGAATATAAAATTCTAATGATAAAAAATGTCTTTATCTCAATGGCATACTGCCTCATATGAATGACTCTCTAGATTTATTATATTACTATCTACACGCCCCAAGCTTCTACTACAGGAGGATGATCCTCGATTTGAAAATGAAATTCGTGCTCTATTTTTACCTCTTGAAGATCTGCACATTGATCGTTTGCCACACGATGACGACATATAGATTTGAGCTTCTTCAACCACTATCAAACCATTTTCATGTGATTCTGAATATATTTGATATTCTCTATCCATACATATCAGATTTTCAGCAAACAAATTGTCATTTACTCCTCTATGAGTTTAACATATAATTCTCTCTTTTGCTTTAATCTTGCAAGCTTGTAACCAGCTTGATTATCGTTCGTTTCGCCTAGAAAATTAAAATAAATTACATTGAGCATGAAAAAAATGCATCATTCGTTTTCAATATATTTCTTTGGCCTTTCTTTGTATTTACAAAATTAAACTAAAAACATAGTACTTTAGGGAAATACAAATAATAAACAAAGGACAACACAAAGATAAAGTACAAATTGGTTTAACTAAACAGACAAACAAGACAAGTGCAAATAAAGTATTCTATTGACGTGGAATGTAAAGAAGAAATTTGGATAATAGTAATAAATTTGGAGAGTGCACAATTATTGCATCAAGAATGGAACTATATACCCTTGATTTCAAATTGTGTTGATTAGTGCAATTTAAATACAGTAAGCATCAAATTTTACGTAATTTATGTACCTGGAAGATGCAGCACAAATAGCTAATATTATTTTTTTTAAATCAAAAGAATATTTTAAAAGGTTGCATATAAAGTCACTTTATTTCAAGTAGCAATAGTTGTTTTCCTTAGCAAAATGAACACTCCAAATATAAATTGCAAAATAATCTTTCTTAAATTTATAGATTCAAAATTATACTCTATTCTAAGTGATATTGTTTAGATATTAGGTTAGGAATATTGAGACACTTTCAAAAGGAACTTACAAAGTAGAGTTGCTTAAAAGCCCCGTGCAAATAAAAGTATGTGTCACGTGTTATGCATGAATTATAATTAATTAAAGCCAAATATAATTAAAGAGAAGTAAAAACAAACCACAAATCAAGATGCATGTTGGAATATAACATAGTTCAAAACCACGATGCAGGTAGGCAATTCAACATGTATTTATCTAAGTCATCCTTGACTAAGTATAAAAGAAAAAAACATCGTATCCTTTGATTGTATCTAAGTTTACATCCAATCACAATTGGTCCAAGATTTCCTCTAGATATAATAGGAGATTTATTATGTTTGACTAAATTACCTGCAATTAACATTTTATATTTTTCTAAAAAGTTATTCTTTTGCATTTTTATTATTTTGTATACACACGTCCAGTGTGGCATACGATTGATAGCTGCAAAGAGATTATTCAACCAAAATTATATTGAGGTCTATTACAATTAGTTTAGCATCATATCCACCTCATTTAACTATGTTGACATTGAGCTCCCAAACTTTCAAGAACCGCCATGGAAATAAATTGGGGGCGTGACTAGCCCCCAAAATTTTGTCGTATTTTGATATATGATGATTCGATAACATCAAAGAGCATTGGCACAATGGTTAATATTGTGGTAATTTTAGCTAGTTGCAGGGTTCGATTTTGTTCGGTGCTATCCTATATTTGCTCCCTTTTTTTCATCTTAGGAAAAAAAACTCTAAATTTATGTTGTTCGACTCCACCAATACATTTATAATAAATATCAATTTAAATAGTATTAGAACAATTTCGATAGACTGGTTTAATGATTTTTTCTAAAGTTTCGTGTAAATAATAAATAGTAGTACTCTTACAAATTTCAAATAGCTTTAATCTAAACAGACTGGTACGTATGTATCATAAATTTTTCTTGTTTAATGATTTTTTCAAAAGTTTCGTGTAAGTAATAAATAATAGTCTTACAAATTTCAAATAGCTTTAATCTAAAAAGATAGTGGTACGTATGTATCATAAATCTTTTTGGTTCCTTTCTATAAAACGCACGTCAAGCTAATATAAAATTATGAAAGAAAAGGAAAAGGTAACTTGCTTAGATAGTTATACATTTCATTAAATAATAAAATAAGATTAATAAAATTATGCTACAAGTTGGTCTATCACTTACTTGCGCTATTCATAAAGAAAAATTACTTGCACTCAAGGAGGTATTATATACTTTTTTGAATAAACTCATTATTGATAAATCTTTTATCAAATAAGTTTTATAGGTAACTTGTATGTTATAAAAAAGTCTTTAACTACTTGATCGCTATATTTCTGTATAGAACTCAAATGTACCATAATTATTTAGTAAATTGTAGCTAGAAGTTTTGTTATCTTAATTTATTCACAAAAATTAAAACCGATTATATTTATGTTGTAATAATTGTCCAGGCACTCTAACTGGTAAAGACATATCAGCCCCCTGAAGTATCAATTTATGGTTTTATTGTTTTTGGACTAAACAGAAAGTTTTAAAAATGTATGGGTCAAATTGTGAACTCTAAAAGGTTGGGGATTGAATTTTAATTTTTGGAAAAAGTTAAAGTAAAGATATATTATATGGACATTAATTGTAGTTGAAGTTTGGACACGTTACCACTCAAATTAGAAAGAGCCGCTTTTTTTTTTTTTAGCATAAGAAACTTCTCTTGACTGGATAATAAATATTTTCTATAAACATAAATGAATATACTCAATTTAACTCTTCAACAGATTTAAACAAAAGGAATTAAATAAATAACAAAATAATTATTAATTATTTACATTTTTTTAAAAAAAAGTCAGTGACTTTAGAACCTAGGTAACCTTAATTAAGTTTGATTCCAACCACCTTTAGATTTTGGGATTAGGCCTAGATTGAAAAAAACAAAATATAAGTACTAATAAATATAAAAAAATATTTAAAAGAATATCGGTACATAGGAATATCAAAAGGCACAATATACAGAGAAATAATAATAATAGTGTGAACCCCGTGCTATGCACGAAAATAATATTAAAATTTTTCTCACTGAAAATAATAATAAAAACTTTAATATTTTTGAAGATCTATTTGTAATAAGTCAAATATACGCCATGGATATAAGAAACTTGACTCTAATTTGAGTCATGTTTAGAGAAACTAATAGAAGATAAACTCACAGAAATAAACGGATATACATAATTTATTTCTTCAATATATATAAAGGAAATGAAAGTAGTTAACCAAATAACTTTAATTATTTACATAAAAAACAAGCCAAAAACTTTAGAACCTAGGTAACTTTACTTGATTGAGTCTGGGTACCAATCGCCTTCAAATTTTGGGATTCAGCCTGAATTAAAAAAACATAATAATAATACTAATAAATATAAAAAAATGTTAAAAATAAACTCGATACATGAAAAAGTCAAAAAACATAATATTCATATGTTTTGATACCTTTGTAAATCTTTTCCATCTCATTCCATGAAAGAAATTAAAATATACATTACATACAAATATAGGGAACAATATCATGGAAACTTTTAAAAGCATAAAATAAAGAGATTAGAACATGCATCAAAAAAAATTAAATTAAATTTTAGAACAATACGTCCTAAAATTATAGCCGAAGCTATAGCCTTTGTTCTACTTCATAATTTTATTGTTGCTAACTTATTCAGGTAATTTCCTTAATAAATTTTATGTAATAAATTTTATAACTTGAATTATGGAAAAAAAAACACTCCTAAGTCAAATGCAGCCATATCTTTCCTTCTTTTTTGTCCATTGCATCTATAACTCATTCCACTTTCCCTATAAGAATGACAGTCAATCTTATTATAATATTTAAAATGAATCCAAACCTATGTTTCCATCTCTCTCCTTTGTGGACAATGCGGTGGATAAGTTCTATTATCACTATTTTGCCACATTACCTTAAATATCTTCAATCTTATAATTTTGAACCTTTTGATATCATTTATTTTTACCAATTAATCTAAGAATTGTAACTGATAAATGTGCATAACTGATGAATCCATGATTTAATTTATTAAATAATTACCTTTTTTTCCATATATAGATTTCTCCAATTTTGATCCACTTTATCGATCCTATCATATAAGTTTTAATATTATAATATGAGATATCTAAAAATGAATTTTGATTTGAAAGAATAAAATAAAGGGTAGTCATATCATATTATATTATAATAATTAAAATTTTAAATAATCTTATTATTATTTTTGAAAAGTTATAACTTTCCTGGTTTCCACTGGAAAAATGTGATATTTCACATGTTCCACTATTCATTAGTAAATTGTCATAATATTGTTGGAATTTATAAATTCTATAAGTATAACTATGATTATGAATATATCTTTCTAAGATATCCCAGGGATTATTTTCCCATTTTAAATCACTATTATTTATAAAGATTATAACCCTTTTTTGGTCATTTTGTATATAGTTCATATTATGAACTTCTTCTTCTTCATTTCCCAAGAAATTTTAATAGGATGGGGAAGCTTGGCCCTTACCTTCTTTTTGTTTCTTAGATTTTAGGAATTCCTTATATAAAGGATCCTGTTTTTCTGATGATAAATCTACTGCTATAAGCATTTTCCTTCCATGTTGAGTCAGAATATGATCCTGACCTCTGCCACGACCACCCTTTCCTCTATAAGAGGAAGATCCTCGACCTCGGGATTGCATTCCTGAAAACATAAAGTTAGCTACTTTGCAGTCTGTCTTTATTATAAATTTCTGATTATATAGGTCATCTTGAAATTTTAATATACACTTTACTATAACAAGAATTTCTTTAGCTATAGCAACATAATTTTTCTGACTATGATTCCATTCAACCATCTACGCCCAGGGACAAGATGAATTCTAAAATGGGAAGACAAAATTATGGAAGATTTACTAGATCAATATAGGAAGTAGTAACTTGAGGGAACCCCAGTTTCTCACAAAGGATACTTTTGCAAGGTTCACCACAGATTTACAACTTTATTTTACAGTTTAGTAATCCATCAATGAAATTAAATTATTGAGAATATTCATACAAACGCCCAAACTGCCAAATTCAACGGCTAAAAACGGCAACAGTATGAACCCCATTCTCAACAATTCCATTTCAGCCAGGTTATTAAACAAATCCATTCAAATCCATACCATAATATAAATCCCTTTTTAGAACTATCAACCCATGTTTAAGATAATCACTAGGTTCAAATATAATTTAACACAAAAGGATTTAGCCTATAAGGCTCATCCTTCTAACAAAATAAACTAATAAAGTAAGAAACAAGAAAACTTACAATTTATACAAGAAAGTTCTTTTATTATTGTTTGGCTATTTCAATTACACTGGATTATAAAGATAAGAGATTTTACAGAGAGAGAGAGGGAGGAGAGAAGTAGGAGAGCTCTGCAGAAGGTAAAACTTACAAACACAAAGGAAGTCCCCTCCCCCTTTATAGAAGTTTAGAGGCGGCGGACTTGAAAACTTATAAAATTTTTCAAAAACTATTTACACAGTATTTTTACTTTGTATGAACAGTAATTTTACTATTTATGAACAATATTTTTCCTGTTCATGAAGAAGCCTTTTTTCCCTATCAGATCAGCCTTGCTTGTTGGTTTTAACTCTGGAAGATTCTTCCTTCAAATTTTCCATAATTTGATCAAAATTATCTTCAATAGTGATATCATCATCTTGATCTTGAGCATCTTAGAAGTTTATGAGATCTGTAGAATTATTGCCTCTACTGGAAGATGCCATACAAGTATCACTTTTTTCATCTTCCTCCAATTTGTCCATTAATTCTCTTTTCAATATATTGAGATATATCTCAATTATTTGCTCGTTTGATAATTCTCCCGCCTTTTGTTTGATGTGCTGAGAAATTTTTGCAAGGTTGATGGCAGGATGCTGTTACTTTTTCTTTTGATAAACATCTTTATAAACTTCAATTTTTCATCTATTTTTTGTATGGTTTCTTGTCCATACAATTCTTTTGCCTCTGTATCAATTCTAATCATTTTCTCCCAAAATTTGGTATATGATACCCTTGTTAATGCAGGAATATTTGCTTCAGTATGATCCACTTAGGGGCACCACTTCCAAATCCATGGGATCGAAAATTCAATAAAAAAATAAAATATATTTATTTTGTCTGGTCTATTAGACCCAAGTATTTCTAATATTTTAATAGAATATTGTTCCCATTCTTGAAATAATCTTATAAGAATTTCTGGCAAAATTTCTGCTTTGGGACCATAAAATTGCCACCAATGAATAAACCTATTTGGTATGGGGTGGTTATAAACTTCTCCACATATTTTTATAAACCAAGAATGTCTGTGTTTGTCATTTTCATATTAGAAAACTTTTTCTAAAGCTTCCACATAATCCCAATAATTATATTTACTGGGATTATTGTTAAAATAAAAACTTTTTTCTTTGAATGGAGATATTCCCCAATCTTCTACTGATATAATCTTTTTTATTATTATTTTTGAAAAGTTATAACTTTCCTGGTTTCCACTAGAAAAATGTGATATTTCACATGTACCACTATTCATTAGTAAATTGTCATAATATTGTTGGAATTTATAACTTCCACAAGTATAACTATGATTATGAATATATCTTTCTAAGATATCCCAAGGATTATTTTTCCATTTTAAATCACTATTATTTATAAAGAGTACAACCCTTTTTTGGTCATTTTGTATATAGTTCATATTATAAACTTCTTCTTCTTCATTTCCCAAAACTTTTTAATAGGATGGAGAAGCTTGATTCTCACCTTCTTTTTGTTTCTTAATTCTAGGAATTCCTTATATAAAGGATCCTGTTTTTCTGATGATGATAAATCGGCTGCTATAAGCATTTTCCTTCCATGTTGAGTCAGAATATGATCCTGACCTCTGCCACCCTTTCCTCTATAAGGGGAGGGTCCTCGACCTCGAGATTGCATTCCTGAAATATTCATTATGTCAAATATTCCCGAGTTAAGAAGTCTGGAAGATTATTATCTTCTCCTTTTTTATATACAATGTCAAAATCAAAAGGGGCAAGATGTGTCTGCCATCTAGTAAACATTTGTTTAGAAACATCATGTTTAAAATCTTTTTGAAACATAAATTTAGCTACTTTGCAGTCTGTCTTTATTATAAATTTCTGATTATATAAGTCATCTTCAAATTTTAATATACACTTTACTATAGCAAGAATTTCTTTAGCTATAGCATAATTTTTCTGACTATTATTCCATTTTCCTGAATGGAACCTGATAAGATTTTCTTGTTTTGTTATGGAGTTAACCTGTTTGACAATACCACCATACCCAATATCAGAAGCATTTGTTTTTTTCCCCAATTTGGGTTGGCTAACATTAAACAGGGTAATGTTTTAACCTTTTCTTTTATTTTCTTTACATTAGTATGTTGTTCTGACCAAGGTTTTGGTTTCTTTTTTAATATATCGTATAAAATAGCAGTATCTTCAAGATGATTTTTATACTAAGCTGAAATATAATTTAAACTTGCCAAAAATCTTTGTAATTAAGTTTTATTAATTATTTCATCAGGGAATTTAGAAGCAAATTCTATACTTCTATTTATAGGAATAATATAACTTTTTTCAATATTAAGACCAAGAAACCTCACATTAGTTTGGAACAAAGACATTTTGAGTTTGGATATAACTAATCCATTTTGAATAATAATTTTCCTAAAAATATCTAAATGCTTGAAATGCAATTCAATATCTTTTGAGAAAACAAGAATATCATCAATATACACAATAATAAAATCATTGTATGGAGTAAAAATATCATTCATTATTTTCTGAAATTCTGAAGGCGCATATCAGACCAAAGGGCATAACATTCCATTCAAAATGTCCTATGGGAACATTAAAAGCAGTTTTATACCTATCAAATTTATTAATCTGAATTTGCCAATATCCTGATTTTAAATCAAGTTTGGAGAATATAATAGCATTATATAATCTATCTAAAAGATCTTTTTTATTAGGGATATGATGTCTAATCCATTTTAAAACTTTATTAAGAGGTTTATAATTTATTACTAATCTATGAACTCCTCTTTCCTGCTCACTATGTTTATTAACATAAAATGCAGTATATGACCATGGAGATTTAGAAGGGCAAATTAAGTTTTTATTAAGCAAAGATTTGATTTCTATTTTACATAATTCTAAGTATTCAAAATTCATTTGACAGGGCCTAGCCTTAGCAGGAATATTTTCTTCATTAAAATCATTTTCATAAGGAAGATCAACAATATGTTTCTTCCTATTCCAAAAGGCATTAGGATGATCATTACAAATTTCTAAGCAAAATTTATTATAAAGAAGTTTTATTTTTTCCTGTAATTTTGGATTTTGAAGTTTTTCTTCAATAGTTAAAATATTGACTTCATTTTTTAAGAAATTCAATTGATTTTCTTTAGCTTTGAGATGTTCATACATCCCATGTAAAAATTTTGTAAAAGAATTTGTTATAAAATTAAGATGTATAGGCTTATTATTATAAGTTCCTATAATTCCATCTTTATTTACTTTTATAAAAGGATAAATTTTTGTGATAAAAGGTGAGCCAAGTATAACTTGATTTGAAATATTTTTAGCAAGTTAAAAACTTGTTGGAAGTCAATTTCTATCAATACAAATTTGGAAGCTTAAAACTTATATCTAATTTTTGTCCTCCAGTATGTGTGGTTTTTTGAAAATATCTAGTAGGAATTAATCCTTTCTGTATAACATTTAAATCTGCACCACTATCAATTAAGGGATAAATGCAAAAAAAAAAAAAAAACCCTGTGATATAATTTTTTTGCTAAAAACCCCATGGGATCACGAAATAGCCTAAAAACCCCCCGTGATAACCAAAAACTCTGCGTCAAATCTCCATTCCATTAGAAGTTAACAGAATGGGGATGCACCACGGGTCCTGCAACTGGGAGTGTTTTTTGGCCTTTTTTCAGATTTTTTAACATACCCAATTGACAATATGCCCTTATCCTATGATATAAAGCCTTGGTATTTTGCTTGCATTTAACCCTTATTAAAAATCACTTTACAAAATAATTAATAACAAAAATCAAATTATTCAAATACTAAATTAATAATAAGTTTACTGCATTATGTTATTTTTTACACTCAATAAAATTGTAAAGAAAAAATTACATTCTAAAATTGACATTAAATATAATTTTACAGTTAACTAAATATTTTAAAAATTAAATTTACAAAATAATACAAAAAAGTTAACTTACTAAAAAAAAAATCAAATTCAACTCATCTTCCTAACCCACCTCAAACCACTATCTGCCCTCCATCTTCAATTAACAACACATCCACCATAACTTCCATCTCTCCTCTTTTAGACTTCAATCTCAATTTCAGACCTACCACCAACCTTCCATCTCACCACTATCGCTATCAAAACACTTCAATTTCACCCCTACCAGAGTTATTAACTGGCAAAGGCGATGCCATCGGCGGTGCCGGAATCTGGTACGTCTCAAGAGACGATTGAGGAGTGGCGCCACTGTGGAATAGGGCTTGTGAGGAGGAGGGTTTGAAGCAGCAGCCATGTTTTCATCACTGCTTCTAGAAGCTTCCCCTTTTCCGGCAATGGCCCCTTTTTGTCCCTATCTGAAGAGGAGAATCCATTGTTGGAGTTGATTGAGAATTAGTTGTCTTCCCAATGAGAAATTTAAAGCTCTTCAAGTGGGTTTTTGGGGGTGGATTTTTACCCAAATTCAAAAAATATTTGAATGGGTTTTTGGTAAAGATTAAGATTTCGTTTCAATGATAATTTTCGAATTCTTAAATATAAGAAACGTATCAGAAACGTTTTGGAAATATTATGAAAAACTTGAAAAATGCTAGAAACAAGGTGGAAACCGTGAAAAAAGAAGTAAAGAAGAGTTGATTCCTCTCTTCACTAGCAAAAAATAATAGTTGTGTAAAATATTTATACATCTACATCAATAATCGATCAAATTACACTAATAAATAAAGTGTTTAACATTCACAGAACATATAACCGACAAAATTTTAGTGACTTAAATTGTGAAATAAAAAATTCTAAAAGTATTGTCGTGAAAAAAATGAAAAATAGTGTTAGGAATTTCATATTAGATGTTTTGATGATGACAAATAGGACTTCTTGTTAGACCCCGAAAACTGTAAGTATAAAAGCTTTCATAGAATATTGTGTATAAGTACCTGAAAGCTTATTTATCTTAGGCTTATAGTTTTTATCTTTGTAGAATTTTAGACTAAGAATGTGATACTAAATCACTAAGGAGAATTCTGGGTGAGTCTACCAAGGGATAAAGTTGAAGATCAAGCGTCTGAAGCTACAGAAGATACAGATATCTTGAAGCGTCCGTCAAACGTTTTAGAGACTATTCCAGGTTACAACTCCAGCGCTCAAAATACGAATGGATAACTCAGGCCGAATACTCAACACTAAGTCAATGATGGAATTCTGAGTGAGCCTATCAAAGACAAGATTGAAGAGTAAGCGTCTGAAATAAAGAGAAGAGACTCAGGATCAGTCTAAGCGTCTGTCCAATGCACGAGAAAAACTGTCCTCTTCAACAAGCGTCCAAAAGGCTAAACCAACACGACCTAGAAAGAACGTAACCTGAAGATTCAAACCCAAAGCTATCCAAAGACTTAAAGAATGCATGAATCAAACGGACAAATTATTTCCAACGGAAATAAGACAAGATGCATTAAAAGTCGGATAAGTGCTATTAAAATATAAGCACTATAACGTATAGGTAAGCCATTCATTTGACCAAGACTGTCAGAAGTTATGAAACCAAGAACATGCCTAACTAATTAAGTATACCCAAAGTTAGAAATGTCAGAACTCAAGGAATGTTTGGGGAAACGAGATTCCAACCGTGTCAAACGGACAAAAACCACCAATACCTTATAAATAGCCCTTTCAACAAATAAATCAAAAACATATAGTGCAAAAACCGTGACATATACAAGAGATATACCTGAATATCTTAGTGTGAATAACAGTCACAACCTCTTGTATATAGAAAATTATACAAAAAGACACAAGAAAAGAATACCTACTTTGTTGAAAGAAAAGCTTACAAAAATCCATAGCCAAATATCCGTATAAGCTTTTCACAAATATTCCAGAGACAGTCAACTATATCTCAAATCCCTTTTTGAAGACCCTACATTACTATTGAGATATCCTCAAGTTGTTTGAACTTTCCAAAACCAAACAAAGCCATTACAAAACCTTTCAACATCTTTCGTCTGAGTGAGAAAGTGTGTTGACATACAAGCGCCATTTTTTGTGTAAAAGAAGCTTATGGAAGAAGATCTCTATTGGAGCTAAAATCTGTGTGACCAAGGAGTTCCGGGATCAAGGGTAACTTGGATTATTTCCGGGTGAAAGAAGCAAGGGGATAGAAGGTCTTTAGTGGAGCTGAAATCTGTGTGACCAAGGAGTTCCAAGATCATATCCAACCTCTCTCTATTTTGTAGAAGTCTCTGTGTGACTCTTCGATAATCATCATAGTGGAAAACCTCTCTGATAAAGGGAGAAGAATGACGTAGCTGGGATTACATCACCCAGTGAACCTTACAAATATCTTGTGTCAGTTACTGTTTTGTTGTCTTACATTATACTGTCATATTATATCTTGAAAAGGCATTTAAACTAATAAGCGACTAATTGGTTAAAACGAACGCTAAGCTATAAAAACATTTCCGCTGTGCTAACCCTGATTTAGTGACTAAACTCTGCCCTACTTTGGTAAATGTTGAAATCACCGAATCTAAGTTAACTTTTCTCAAGCGCCTGAAACTAGCGCTTAAGTCATCATCCTGATAGGAGTCATTTTTACGTGTTATTAAGCCCCTTTGCGTTTGTGTTTTAGGTTCATTTATTGCTTGATTTTGTCACATGTGCATTTAATTCGTGCATTAAGTGATTTCAGACCTTAAATGGATACAATCGAAGAACGGGCTGAAAAACGACGTATAAAACAAGTTTAGGCCAAGATGCTTCACACCTCCACGACCAAACAAGCTGGAGTTAGCCAAAATCATATTTTAGTACCATTTCCGCACACCTGGGTGCCAAATCAAAAACAATCCCCACGTTGGAACGCCATTTGGATAAATTGAGAGACCGAATTTGATGGCGTGTCCTTCTACAAAGTTTTAGATCTATGTCTTATCTTTACATGGGGACTTGAATCATCCAATTCGGAGGTCTGTGGATAAGTTTATGAATAAAACACTATCCCTGCGCTGAAAAATACGAAAGTGGCAGCTCTCATTCTTAGTAGGTGGAAAACAAGAGAATGGTAGTTCACATTCTTGGTAGGAGGAAAGTAAGAGAATGGTAGGTGGAAAACAAGAGAATGGTAGTTCACATTCTTGGTAGGAGGAAAGTAAGAGAATGGTAGGTGGAAAACAAGAGAATGGTAGTTCACATTCTTGGTAGATGGAAAGCAAAAGAATGATAGGTGGAAATAAAAGAGAATGGAAGCACATGTTCTTGGTTGGTGAATTCTTTTGGCTATAAAAGGAGGATTGGAGGCCATCCTACAAACACACTTGAAAACACATTCCCCATTGGGGGAACCTAAACACATCCTATCATCATCTTCATCATCCTTAGATTAGTTATGAAGATTATCAAGAACCTTTGAAGGTGAAGAAATCAAGAAGCATGGAAGAGATGAAGATCGAAGTTCAACCATCAAAAATACGAGGGAGTTTCTTAGATTTAGATTTGTTTTTGTCTATGAATATGAATCTTAATTTAAGTTCCTATCTTTTATCTTTTATAATGAAATAGATTCTTCGAACTAAGGTCATGTTGAGGCTTAATTATGATAATTGAGATATAAATTGTGTTTTTCATATTAATTCTATTGTTGCTTTGTGTCTTGATCTTGTTTGAATGCATCATATGCTTAGCTACCATATGCATGATTTATTGCTTAAATTATTCGTTCGAGAGAAGATAATTTAAGGTGCAAAGATGATCATCACATAATCCGTAAAAAATAGGGAATTGCCCCTAGAGATAGGTAGAGATTCCCGGGTGCAGTTAGCCGGATTAATCCGGGGAAATTCTAGAACTTGAATGCATGATTGTTGGTTAGATTCTCGGATAGACATATCTAGAGAACCATCAATTAATCATAGGATTATTACAACCGAGACATCGGGTAGTAATTATTTAAGGTTTTTTCCACCAAAGCAACATTAGTCTAATAATATGAGAACATGTTTATAATGAAAATTGATTAATTTATGCCAACACATGTGTCTTAGTTGCTCTTTTCCATAGCTATCTTGATTTCGACATCTTGTTTCTTATATCTTACTTCCATAATATTTTAGTTAATTCTTGTTTTAGTTTAAGTTCTTCAATTGCTTTAAAATCATAAACTAAAATACAAGTCCTTGAGGTTCGACAACCTGGACTTTATTGTCCACTTTATTACTACACACGACCAGTCCACTTGCTGTTTAATACACGTAAGGATTTTTCGTGTCACATCCCTCAAGCGCCGCACCCAGCGCTTAAAGCTTTCCGAGCGTTCAAATACCTCACAGTAATACGAAATTTTTTAGAAGTCGAAAAAGACTTCAGGGTCTATTCAACCCCCTCCCCCCTTTCTAGACCCTTTCGTATACCACTTGGGACCAACAAATAGTAATGTTTGATTCAAGTTTAGCATTCACAGAGCATATAATTGAAAAGATTTTAGTAACTTAAATTGTGAAATAAAAAATTCTAAAAGTGTTGTCGTGAAAATTATAAAAAGTTAATATGAACGATACATGGTTTCAAATTCATCTGCATATTATATGAAAAAATTACTTTATCGATAATACAATAATCTTCATCTTGAGTCGCCTAATAAAAAGTCGCTCCTCGGTGAAATAAATATTTGTTTGATTGTTAGATTTATTACTCTTCATTTCTTTTTCTTTTTTTTAACGTTTTTCCCTACCATTAGAGATTTGAGAGCTCTGTTGTATTTGCAATAAAACAAATCTTTTTGAAAAAAAATTACCAAACTCTCAATGTTTTCATTGAAATCTTTTTGAAACTCTCAATGTGTTGGAGATAGAGCAATTAACAAACACTCAATGTTTTCATGGTTTCCATGTTCCATGGAAACGAACATGGAAACCATGGAAACATTGAGAGTTTTAATGGAAACATTGAGAGTTTCTTAGAAAATAATGTAATTTCGAAATTATATGGTGATTTCTTTTCCGTAAATTAAAAAACAGAAACTTTTCGGACGTTTCGGTGGAAAAGAAAATAAACTTTGAACCATGATTTTTGGTTACAAAATCTCTATTCATCTCCCCCTAAGTTTTTAAGTTTTTAATTCTGAAAGTGGATTTTTGGGGGTGTATTACAAAGGTTTGGTTTGTTACGAGAACAGGGAAGAAAAAGGCAGACAATGGGGGAAAGGAAAAGAAAAGGAGAAATGTTAGGAATTTCATGTTAGATGTTTTGATGATGACAATTAGGATTCCATGTTAGACCCCAAGAAATGTAAAGTATAAAAGCTTTCGTAGAACAAATGTATAAGCGCCTGAAAGCTCGTGTTTTTATACTAGGCTTGTATTTTTATCTTTATAGAGTTTAGACTAAGGATGTGATACTAAATCACTAGAAGAGTTCTGTGTGAGTCTACCAAGTGATGAAGTTCAAGATCAAGCGTCTGAAGGAACAGTAAAGATAAAGATTAGTCTCAAGCGTCCGTCAAACGCTAAAAGACTATCCCAGGTTACGAACTCAGCGCTCAAGATTTGTTATGGACCTTAGACCAAGTACTTAACACTAAGTCAATGATAGAATTCTGAGTGAGTCTATCAAAGATAAAGTGAAAGGTCAAGCGTCTAAAAATCGAGCAAAGATTATGACCTTTCTCAAGCGTCTGATTAACAAAGAAGGCTACTTTCAAAAAGCCTAAACTCCAAAGGCTCAAGCGTCTAGTTCTCCAAGCGTAACCTGAAGATTCAAATCCAAGTTATCAAAGATGCATGAATCAATGGAAATTATTCCCAAACGAAAATAAGACAAGATGCATCAAAAGTCAGATAAGTGCCATTAAAATATAAGCACTACAACTTATGGGCAAGCCATATCTTTGACCGAGACTGTCAGATTTATGAAACCAAGACCATGCCTAACCAATTAAATATACCCAAAGTTAGGATTGTCAGAACTTATGGAATGTTTAGGGAAACGAGATTCCAACCGTGTCCAACGGACAAAATCTCAAAACAACCTATAAATAACCTTTTTCAGCAAAAGTGACAGTGTAATACATATAGATAAACATCTGGACATATAAACAAGAAAAGGGTCCAAAACTTTGCTGAATTTATTTGAGAGAAAAAGCTTATAAACTCCAGAGCCGAAATCCTTTAAGCTTCTCAAATACATTCCTAGACAGTCACCCATATTTCAAACCTCTTTTTAAGAAGAACCTACACTACTATTGAGATATCTCCAAGTTGTTTGAACTTTCCAAAAACAAACAAACCCGTGACCAAAACCATCAACACCTTTCATCTGAGTGAGAAAGCTTGTTGACTTACAAGCAATATTTTTGTGTAAAAGAAGCTTGTGGAAGAAGATCTCTATTGGAGCTGAAATCTGTGTGACCAAGGAGTTCCGAGATCAAGCGTAACTTGCACCATTTCTGAGTGAAAGAAGCAAGGGGATAGAAGGTCTTTAGTGGAGCTGAAATCTGTGTGACCAAGGAGTTCTGAGATCATATCCAATCTCCCTCTATTTTGTAGAAGTCTCTGTGTGACTCTTCGATAATCATCATAGTGGAAAACCTCCCTGATGAAAGGAGAAGAAGGACGTAGCTGGGATTACATCACCCAGTGAACCTTATAAATATCCTGTGTCATTTACTGCTTTAACTATTTACTGTTTTATTGCTTTACTATTCATATTGCATATACTTTGATAAAGTTTTAAAACAACTAAGCGACTACTTTTGATTAACAAACCGAACGCTAAGCTATAAAATACTTCCGCTGTGCTAACCCTGATTTAGTGACTAAACTCTGCCCTACTTTGGTAAGCGTTGAAATTACCAAGTCTAAGTTAACTTTTCCCAAGCGTCTGAAACTAGCGCTTAAGTCATCATCTCTCAAGTGCCGCACCCAGCGCTCAAAGCTTTCCGAGCGTTCAAATACTTCAAAGTGATACGAATTTTTAGAAGTCGAAAAAGACTTCAGGGTCTATTCAACTCCCCCACCCCTTCTAGACCCTTTCGTATACCACTTGGGACCAACAAGTGGTATCAGAGCGGTCGAAGTTGAAACCTAAGCGTTTCCAAGCGTAACTGCTTGTTCAGATCCATTTTTTTTCAAAAAAAAAAAATATAGTCGCTTTAAAATTACTTTAAATTTTTCATGGCATTGTCTAAAGTTCCCAAGTTGATCGAGTCAAATTATGATTCATGGAAGGTCAAAGCGTTTACTTATTTGTGTTCATGTGATGATGAAATGTGTGATATCATTTCAGATGGGCCAATCAAAATATACAAAGTTATCACCAGAGCGCCCGAAGCCACAGAAGAAACACTTGACGGTTATGTGGAGAAGCCCAAACAAGAATGGTCCACCGATGAGCGTCGACGAGCTAATCTAGACAATGTCGGTCGGAATGCCTTATACACAGCTATTGGTGACAATGACAACTTATTCAACAAAGTCAAATCATGAAATACAACCAAAGAGATTTGGGATAAGTTGGCTACTATTTGTGGTGGCTCAGCACAAATTAAGGAAAACAAATTATCAATTGCCAAAGAAAAGTTCAACAGCTTTAAGATGTTATCCAATGAGACGCTAGAACAATTAGACATGAGATTTACAGCTCTTGTCACTGAATTAACATCTTTGGGCATGGAATTACAAAATCGGGAAATGGTTGTCAAAATCTTCAGAAGTCTCCCGAGTAAATTCCTTATGAAAACAACTGCAATGAGAGAATCAAGCAATCTGGATAGTCTAACTCCAGAAGATGCTTTTTCAGAACTCAAGGCATTTGAGTTTGAATTGAATTCGGCCAGCGATGCAGTGAGCAGTCCAGTAATTGAATCTGGAGCGCTAATGGAATCAATCAAAGGAAAATCCAGTAGTAAAGGAAAGGCTTCAGATATAAGTGAGAAAGAAGAACTAGCGCTTCTAAACAGATTCAGAAAGTTCCTGAAATATGATAAGAAAGGAAACAGTTCTAAACATCCAGGACAAAATTCATATCAAGCGCCTGTTCAAAATCTACAACAATATCAAACGCCTCACTATCCTGCACCCTCCTTTCCAGCGCCAATTCAGTATCAAGCGTCTTCTCAGCAAGATCTCTCAGCGCCAGTGGTCTCAAAACCACGATTTGCAAGATTAACAAATGAACAAAAGATGAAAACTAACATTTGTTATAATTGCAGGAAACCAGGGTATTTCCAAGTTAATTGCCCATATCCAAATGTGTCTAAACCTACAAAGCAAGACCAAACAAACAGAAACCAATTCAGGAATAATCTGAGGCAACAAGGGTTGCTAGCAGAATCAGAACCATTCTACACACCTGAAGAGGACTTGGAATCATCAGATGAAAGCAGTGATGATGAGCCTTCAAGCGACTCAGCATTCATTTGTCTTATGGCAAGAGATGATGAAGAGTCTGACGATTCGCTATCTGAGGTAACCACTGAATTATGTCATCCCCTTTCTTATGATGAATTACTTGACAAAGTAAAAGAATATTATAATGATTGTCAAGAAGCCGCAAAATTATTTCAAAATCACCTTTACATCATCTCAGCGCTCAAGAGCGACAAAGTGACGCTCAAAGCAGAGTTGCAAATTCAGCAACAGTGCATTGAGAAGAACCAATCGCTTGAGAGTGAAATTATTCAATTAAAAGGTGATATTGATATAATAGTCAAGAGAGAAGCTGAATTGATTGCTAAACTTGCTAAATCAGAGCAGCTTATCTCATCATTATCAAAAACTTCTAGAACGCTAGATAATGTGACTGAAGTAACTAGAGCATTTGGTGAAAAGACCGGTTTAGGTTGTGATAAATCTGGTCACAAAACCAAAGCGTCTGTGGTTATATCAACCAACAGAGGAAAAGGTGTAACCTTTGTTGAAGAAAGCTCAAACAGACAAACGCTGAATGAGACTCAGAATATTGGTATGAGATCAAATGAAAAAGCTAACACTGGCTCAGTCAAAGGAAAGACCAAAGTAAATGATCTACAAAAGAAAGTATATCCAAGCGCTCGAAGGGCTAAGGAAAAACCTTCTACAAGTAAATCAAACGCTAAGCGTCTAGCACCAAAAGTGCATCCTAAGCCAATATCAAGGAAATACCAATGTCAATATCCGCAAAGATCTAGATCATATTATCGACACTATGATAACCATGATTATGATTGTGTGATTATTGCTATTATCAAGGATATTACCATACACCTAAAGAGCACACACAACACAAACCGAAACCCAAAAAGGCCAATCTTCCCAAAATGAAGACAAGGCAAATGTGGGTTCCGAAGATTCTAATTCAGACTAACGTTACTAACAAAGAAGGACCCAAAACAAAATGGGTACCTAAGAAGAATTAGAACTGCCCTTTGAATGCAGGTACCTAGAGCCAACACCGATACCTCAATTTGGTGCATAGATAGTGGGTCGTCGAGACATATGACTGGATCAAAGGATCTCTTGATCAACTATCGTGCAACCAATGGTCCTCAAGTTATATTCGGTGATAATTCTAAAGGTAAATCTAAAGGTATAGGTATCATGCATAGGGGGAACATCATGATCAATGATGTATACTATGTTGAGGGTCTTAAACATAATCTCCTAAGCATAAGTCAATTTTGTGATAAAGGCTTTGAAATTAAATTTTCTAGTGACTTGTGCGAGATAATCGATGTTAAGACAGGATCTACTAAATTAAAAGGAAGAAGAACAAACAATGTATACTTAGTAGATTGGGATTCAACATTAGATAACAACCCTACATGTTTCGTAGCTAAGAACCAAAATGAATTGGGCTGGTTATGGCATAGAAAAATGAATCACCTCAACTTTAAGGCAATCTCTCAATTAATATCGCTAGATCTTGTAGAGGGATTACCTAAGGGTTCCTTTAATAAAGATCGCTTATGTGATGCTTGTCAAATGGGTAAGCAAGTTAAATCATCTTTTAAGAAGAAGCTTTATCTATCCGCATCTAGAATACTTGAATTACTACATTTAGATTTGTTTGGTCCTATTCAAATCATGAGCGTTAGCGGTAAAAAGTATTCACTAGTAATAGTTGATGATTTCTCACGCTATACATGGGTAGAATTTCTAGCATCTAAAGATGAAACTAGTGCCAAGCTCACCTCTCTAATTCGTCAACTACAAAACTCAAAAGATCTAAAAGTGACAAGAATTAGAAGTGATAGAGGAACTGAATTTACTAACCATATTGTTGAGAAATTTTGTAAAGACCTTGGAATACTTCATGAGTATTCAGCGCCTAGAACACCTCAACAAAATGGAGTGGCCGAGCGACGAAACAGAACGCTTAAAGAAGCTGCTAGGACTATGTTGGCCGAGTCTAAGCTGCCTCAAAGGTTTTGGGCCGAAGCTATCAATACCGCTTGCTACACTCAGAACCGGTGTATGATCAACAAGCAACATGAAAAGACTCCATATGAGTTGTGGAAGGGACGTAAGCCGAATGTTTCATACTTTCATGTATTTGGTTCAAAATGTTTCATTCATAACAATGGATCCCAAAGCCTAAAGACATTTGATCCTAAAGCGGATGAAGGAATCTTTCTAGGCTATGCCAAAAATGGAAAGAGCTTTTGCATCTTAAATAAGATTAAATCGAAGGTTGAAGAATCCATTCATGTTGTGTTTGATGATGCTAACCAAGAACCGAGTAAGGTTAATATTAATGATGTAGGAATTGAAGATTTATCTCAACGAGCGTCACAAATAAATCTGTGTAATGATAGTGACATTGATGAAGATAATGAAATCATTGTACCTAATCCCAAGACTACTCGTGAAGATATCAACGATGATATTGCAAGAAACGCTGATGATCATGAAGGGAATGTTCATCAAGAGCAAACTCAAACTGTAAACACTGAAGCGCCTACGCAAGAAATTGGTCAAGCGTCTGCACAGCTTAATCAAGCGTCGGATCAATCTATTAACCCGTTCCATCCAGACAGAAAATGGCTCAGAGACCATCCACCAGAACTAATTATTGGAGATGCTGGAGCACTTGTTAGAACTAGAGCCGCTACAATAAATGAGGCCATGTTTGCAAGTTTCCTATCTCAAATGGAACCAAATAAAGTGGATGAAGCGCTTAACGATCCAAGCTGGATTGAAGCCATGCAAGAAGAGCTAAATCAGTTTGAAAGAAACGAGGTATGGATGTTAGTGCCAAGGCCAACTCATCAAGGAGTTATTGGTACTAAATGGGTTTATAGAAACAAAATGGATGAGAATGGCATTGTGATTAGAAACAAAGCCAGACTTGTAGCACAAGGATACTGTCAAGAAGAGGGTATCGACTTCGATGAGACATACGCTCCTGTCGCCCGTCTTGAAGCTATTCGCATGTTTCTAGCTTTTGCAGCATTCAACAAATTTACAGTATATCAAATGGATGTAAAGAGTGCATTTCTGAATGGTAAACTTCAAGAAGAAGTATATGTGGAGCAACCACCAGGATTCATCAACAACCATGGGAAGAGTATGGTCTACAAATTGGACAAGGCACTTTATGGTCTTAAAGAAGCACCAAGAGCATGATGCAGATTTTGCAGGATGCAAAATAGATAGAAAAAGTACTAGTGGTACATGTCAATTTCTAGGTGATAGACTAATTTCATGGCATAGTAAGAAGCAACAATCCATAGCGACTTCTACCGCTGAAGCTGAGTATGTAGCCGCTGGAAGCTGTTGTGCGCAGATCCTTTGGATGAGGCAACAACTTAGAGACTATGGAGTAGTCTTAAGTCCAACTCCTATCCATTGTGACAATCAAAGCGCCTTAGCGATGACTCAAAATCCAGTTCTTCACTCTAGAACCAAACACATTGACATCCGCTATCACTTTCTACGTGACCACGTTCAAAAGAAAGATATCTCCATGCACTTCATTGGTACAGAAAAGCAATTGGCAGATATCTTCACCAAAGCGCTCAACGAACAACGTTTCCTCACTTTAAGAAGTGAACTAGGTATAATTGATCTAAACGTTTAATCATTTGAAACATCATATTTTCTAGGCATAAAATTTAGGGGGAATTCACTTTATTTTATGTATTAAATAATTGACAATAAGTTATCAACTTTAGGGGGACCCTTAAAAGAAAATAACTCTATTTAAGTGAATATGACCAAAAAATCGTTTTTCCTTGCATTGGTCATAAGTCCTTAGCATTATACACTCAAATCATTCGGACGCTTATCACACATATCTTTCTTAGCGTCTGTGGTATTTTCAAAACACTAAACGCTTAAACTTATTCCCAGTCAAGCGCTTAGTAAAAGATATTTCAACTAGAGCATACCTTACCCGAAGCTAAACAGAACATGGTGGATTAGTCAATCAATGCAATTAATGCAGACTTGACATCCTTTATCTCTGTTCAAGAAAACCCAAGGGTACTCATTGATTTTTCAAAAAACTGGTTCAACTTATGTACACGTGTAAATACACTCACCATGTATTCTAGGCGAGTACATCTAACGCTGAATATTCTAAATTAACTCAAAAGTATATTGTCTTTATCGAAAATAGTGTCCTTGCATACTTAGAAAAATAAGAAAAATATTACATCTTTATATAAAAAGGGGGGATTTGGGAAGAATTTCAAATTTGTCGAGCGTCAATATAAAACATCCTTGCAAATAATAAAGTATGACAAGCGTCAAATTTCTGATAAAGCAAAATCATATCTACACGCTCCAAATAATCAAAAATTGACGGGCACTTACATAGTTCTTCAAAATGATGGCTCTCAAACAGTTTGTGATGGTATACGTGTCACCATTTCACACGCGCGTGTATCACACTTAAAAACTCTGAATCGTCTTATTTCAAATCTCTACTCGGACTTCAAAAAAATTATATGTGGGAGTTACCAAATGTAACCGTGCCTACCATTTAAAATTCACGTCCACAGTTATCTTACTCAAAGGCTGAGATCTAATTGATTTCCACGTGTCAAAATCCTAACAAAGAGAGAAAACACAAATTCAAAACTATGTTGCTAAAAACTAATTTTGTGCAGAAAAGAACCCATTTCTACTCAAACTCTCTGCAAAAATCTCTCTCTCTCTAAAAGCAAAAATCTCTCAATCACTCTTTATCAAAAATGGCACCCAAGAAATCTCCTGCTACTTCTACTGACAAAGTATTCAAGGTAACTGAGGGTCTCGTGGTGGACTGGAAGTTCTTATACGAACATAACCAAATTGACCTATCGGAGATGATGGACTCTGTTGCCGAGGCTGGGCTCCAGAAGTTCCTAACCAGATATTCATACATCTTTCCTGGTGAAGTCGATCACTTCTGGAGAAATGCTAAACTATCAGAAGACGAGACCTCCATCTCTTGTCTATTCCCTATCTCCAAGAAAGAATCCAAGCTCTTCACTTTTTCTGCCAACACTATCGCTCAGAACTTCACCTTACCTAGCGAAGGAGCAACTTTGGACACCATCACTGATGAACAGATTGAAGAAGTCTGGCTCCGAATTAGAGCATATGACAGTGTTCCATACAAACAGTACTTCGAGAAGAAAGATATAGTCAACAGATATCGTGTCTTGGCTGATTTCTGCAGCAAAAACATTGAATGCGGAGTGGGGACTTTTGACAAAATTAACCCATTGCAATTTCGAATGATGACAGCCATCCTGCTCAACAGAAACATCAACTGGAACGCCTATGTGTTCAGCAGATTCAGAGACTGTCTGCATGCTTCAAACAAACCTTACGGTTTAGTTCTTAGTGACCTGCTATTCAGAGCAGAATGTACATCTTCGGCTGGATTTATTGTGGCCAAACACAAATTTTATGGGCCAAGAATCATTCGGAATCTTTTTAACCC
Source organism: Buddleja alternifolia (assembly GCA_019426215.1). NCBI lineage: Eukaryota > Viridiplantae > Streptophyta > Magnoliopsida > Lamiales > Scrophulariaceae > Buddleja > Buddleja alternifolia. Next base: position 35,918,962 of record CM033397.1, on the reverse strand, counting down.
ACCAAAGATCGGAGGTGCGGCCAGACCTCTCTCTGAGCGCCAAGCTGTGCGTGAAGCGTCAGACGAGGAGGCTGAGCGTCCAGCTCCAGAGGAAGCTAAGCGTTCCACTCCAAAGCAAGCCGTGAAACGCCCGACTGTTATCAAAAAGAGGGCTACCCGAAAGTCCAAGGCTCAACCTATTCCATCTCCTCCACAGGATGATGAAGCTACGGATGACGATGAAGAGGACAAGATTCCTCTCGTAACCCAAAGAAAACTGGAAAAAGTACTTAAACACATAGACTTCGAAGAACCTACTATTGCACCCACTCAAGCGCCACCGGCTGAAGGGGTGAACGTGAAGCGTATCTTCAAGAAACGCAGAGGACTACGCAAGCATCAAGTCGATGTTACTCCTCCAGAGCCTGAGACTACTGAGCCAAGCGCTCAAGTTACTATTGCTGTTGAGACTAGCTCTCAGGGTAAGTTTATTTCTTCCCACAGCAGTTTCTTACCTACTTATGTAGAAGATCCTCCCCTTAAAGAGGATATCTGTTATACAGCTCTTCCTCTAGCCGTTGTTCAAGCGCCCAGTGATGTCCATCTGGATGTCGATATGACAGATGTTGTCGCCATCGCCCATACAGCCGCCACAGAATCTGCAGGCTTAGAGCTTGATGAACCTGATGTTCCAGAGGCTCCACTCCTACTCACTCTCCCATCTACAACCGAGGCACGCTCAGAAGATCAGAGTGACGCTGACAAAATTATCATTCACCGAAACTTCTTTCAGCTGGATCCTCTAAAGACAATTGATCACTCAGTTGACTATCTACCCCCTGCACCCGAAGAAGACTTCTTTCCTACCGGATATAATGAAGATAGTCTTATTAATGCGGAGAATGATATAGTCAAACATATTAAGTTTGATCTCACTGTCCGAGATACCTTGCTCACCTCAGCGCCCCCGCGACAGGTTCAAGAAAGAAAGACCCCAAGAGCAGATGTTGATCTGGCCTATTATCGAGAGTACGGGCACAGCAAACCAACTGGTCTTGCTCTCAGAGATTTCAACATACGAATCTATGACCGTGCTTATGGACTTATCAATCCCACTAAGAAGCTCTTAAACAGAGAAGGCTACTCTCACTCCTCAACTCTCGTAAACAGTCCTGCAAATATGTTTTCAGCTAATCCGCTCTGCTTATGGATGAATAAAGGTGTACATGTCGGAGACCGTCCAGCGTCTATCCTTGATATGATTCAGACAGAAGCTGATGCTTATTTTGATAGCGTTTCGAACGCTAATTATGAACCAGACAAGCATCGCTTTGAGGCAATCCGAGATATTCACCAGCAAGGATTTCGAGCTATCCTTAATGCAGGGACTGAGTACTACATGACTGAAGTGAATTGGGCTGAAGCGTATGTTGGGAGCAAATACAAATTCGAAGAGTTGGTCAGTGATCCTCATCTCTTCAGCGCCTGTATACATGATAAGAAGCGAAAATTTGCTCAATATTGCTTACAGAAGCGTCAAAGGAGAATTGGGTCAGTATTGAGGCTGCCTCTGATTCGTCAACAAACTGAACAGTCCTACACGTAGCGTTGCACAGATTTGCAAACACTCCTCTACGATTTGACACTCAAGCGTCTTCCAGCGACAGTTCTTCACCATCTTGCTTGAATTTCACTTCAAGTGACTGTGACGACAACTTTCGATTGATGATCAAGCTCATGACCCCCTTCGCTCATTTTGACAGAGTCTTCACAGCCAACCTGCGCTCATGGAATGGATCCTGGATAAACTCCTTCACCGGCTATCCACTCCTTCCCTCCATCCGACAGGAAGTTCATAGTCACTATGACTTCGTCTTATCTTCACTGGAAAGAAACCAAGCGCTTGCTCAAGCTGTCTACCCCTATTTGGAAGAATACTACACAAGTTATGTTCCTGAATCTCAGAAACTCAACGCTCTTCCAACGGACAGGCTGATTGGCTTTTCTCAACATTACTGCTCCGATGCTATCTTTTCCATCAGCCGAGCGCCTTCCAGAATCTTTCCCAATCACGTACTGGATATCCTTGGGCCAATGTACATTAGGGCCATGGATAGTCCACTTCGCACCTTCATTCAAGGTACTTACCTTCCTACCCTACATTTGAATGAACTTTTCCAAAGAGCTACATATCCATATGCAGATGAGCCATTTGTCGGCAACTTTACGAACTTTAGCCGTATCGAATCAGTCATTGTTGAAGCGCCAATTGAAAGGATAGATGCACTGCCAGCGTCACCCATTGCCGAAGCGCCTGTTGAAAGGTTGCATGTCTCGCCAGCGCCCATTATTGCTGAGGACTCCACAGATCAACCTCAAGCGCCTATTCCTGTTGACAGTCCATCTGCTTCTGACTCTACTGCTTCCACAAAGTCTATTATTGACCCGGAGCTTCAAGGGACCGTGTTTGACCCTGCTTATCAAGTCCCAATGGAATCACTCAAACACACGTCTCGCTTCAAGCTTCCCGTTAATCCTGCGGTTTCTTCTGCTCAAGCAACCATGACTGAAGGCCTTAAGAAATTTCAGCAAATGGCTGACGCTACTCAGGCGAGTCACCTGGCCTTGAAAGAAGACATTATCAACCTCTTCACTACTCTAGAGACCTCTCTGACAGACGCTACTCAAGCCCAACTCCTGGTCATGAAAGAACATTTCGATCAGCGTCTTAACACTCTTGAGGCCTCTGTCGCTCAGATTGCTACTCAAATCAGTCTCCTTACTCAGCATTTTATGCCGACTGATGATGGCAATAAGGGGGAAGAGAAGAAGAAAGGGGAGGAGAGGAAAACTTCAAAATCAAGCGCTCAAGATCCTCCTCCGCCGCCCAAGCGTCAACATACTCCCACTCCTCCTCCTATACAAAATAAAGAGCAAGATCCCTATCCATCTTGGGTAACCACTTTTGCCCCTACTGGAGCGCCCAGAAACTGGCTCTACCAATCTTCTCAGTACCTTCCAGAGCACTGCTTGAGCAGTTTGACATCCCTCTTTCCAGAGCGTCCATTTCAGAACCTACCAGAAAAAGTAGTGCGGAAAGGAAGATGTCTGATCAAGAGAATCTGCGCTAAGCATTACGTCGCTTTCAAACAAAAGCAGTATATAATCTTCATGATGAGATGATGACATTAGAAGATCAAATAACTTATCCCTTGGCCCAGTCACGATCTTGATTGTACTTCTGCTTTTCTTGCTTTCATCTCTTCCTTATTTTAGTTGTAAAAATGCCTGTACCTTCAATGATATATATAATGCATTTTTCAGCTGAAACACCTCGTTGAAGCTCAACTAACCTTAACTAACTTACTAACCAACGCTAACCATTATTTTTGGCCGTCTAACTCTTGAACTATAAAAGAGTAAGTATTGCCATCATCAAAAAGGGGGAAATTGTTAGGAATTTCATGTTAGATGTTTTGATGATGACAATTAGGATTCCATGTTAGACCCCAAGAAATGTAAAGTATAAAAGCTTTCATAGAACAAATGTATAAGCGCCTGAAAGCTCGTGTTTTTATACTAGGCTTGTATTTTTATCTTTATAGAGTTTAAACTAAGGATGTGATACTAAATCACTAGAAGAGTTCTGTGTGAGTCTACCAAGTGATGAAGTTGAAGATCAAGCGTCTGAAGGAACAATAAAGATAAAGATTAGTCTCAAGCGTCCGTCAAACGCTAAAAGACTATCCCAGGTTACGAACTCAGCGCTCAAGATTTGTTATGGACCTTAGACCAAGTACTTAACACTAAGTCAATGATAGAATTCTGAGTGAGTCTATCAAAGATAAAGTGAAAGGTTAAGCGTCTAAAAATCGGGCAAAGATTATGACCTTTCTCAAGCGTCTGATTAACAAAGAAGGCTACTTTCAAAAAGCCTAAACTCCAAAGGCTCAAGCGTCTAGTTCTCCAAACGTAACCTGAAGATTCAAATCCAAGTTATCAAAGATGCATGAATCAACGGAAATTATTCCCAAACGGAAATAAGACAAGATGCATCAAAAGTCGGATAAGTGCTATTAAAATATAAGCACTACAACTTATGGGCAAGCCATATCTTTGACCGAGACAGTCAGATTTATGAAACCAAGACCATGCCTAACCAATTAAATATACCCAAAGTTAGGATTGTCAGAACTCATGGAATGTTTAGGGAAACGAGATTCCAACCGTGTCCAACGGACAAAAATCTCAAAACAACCTATAAATAACCTTTTTCAGCAAAAGTGACAAAGTGTAATACATATAGATAAACATCTGGACATATAAACAAGAAAAGGGTCCAAAACTTTGCTGAATTTATTTGAGAGAAAAAGCTTATAAACTCCAGAGCCGAAATCCTTTAAGCTTCTCAAATACATTCCTAGACAGTCACCCATATTTCAAACCTCTTTTTAAGAAGAACCTACACTACTATTGAGATATCTCCAAGTTGTTTGAACTTTCCAAAAACAAACAAACCCGTGACCAAAACCATCAACAGCTTTCATCTGAGTGAGAAAGCTTGTTGACTTACAAGCAATATTTTTGTGTAAAAGAAGCTTGTGGAAGAAGATCTCTATTGGAGCTGAAATCTGTGTGACCAAGAAGTTCCGAGATCAAGCGTAACTTGCACCATTTCTGAGTGAAAGAAGCAAGGGGATAGAAGGTCTTTAGTGGAGCTGAAATCTGTGTGACCAAGGAGTTCCGAGATCATATCCAATCTCCCTCTATTTTGTAAAAGTCTCTGTGTGACTCTTCGATAATCATCATAGTGGGAAACCTCCCTGATAAAAGGAGAAGAAGGACGTAGCTGGGATTACATCACCCAGTGAACCTTATAAATATCCTGTGTCATTTACTGCTTTAACTATTTACTGTTTTATTGATTTACTATTCATATTGCATACTTTGATAAAGTTTTAAAACAACTAAGCGACTACTTTTGATTAACAAACCGAACGCTAAACTATAAAATACTTCCGCTGTGCTAACCCTGATTTAGTGACTAAACTCTGCCCTACTTTGGTAAGCGTTGAAATCACCAAGTCTAAGTTAACTTTTCCCAAGCGCCTGAAACTAGTGCTTAAGTCATCATCTCTGAAGCGCCGCACCCAGCGCTCAAAGCTTTCCGAGCGTTCAAATGCTTCAAAGTGATACGAATTTTTAGAAGTCGAAAAAGACTTCAGGGTCTATTCAACCCCCCTCCCTTCTAGACCCTTTCGTATACCACTTGGGACCAACAAGAAAAGAAAATAAAAATACAAAAATTGTAAAAGAGAAACCCTTGTAGTAATATAAAGGGTATAACAGGAAAAATAGGGAAAAAATTAACGGCGTTAGTATTTGTTAACGACGAGGGCAAGTAAGCAGAGTTTTTGGTTATCACGGGGGATTTTTAGGCTATTTCGTGATCTCAAGGGGTTTCTAACAAAAAAGTTATATCACGGAGTTTTTTTTTGCATTTATCCCATCAATTAAAGCAATAAATTCTTTTGAAAAATAATTGTCTATTAAAAGAGTGATTTTTACTCCATTTTTGAGAAATTATTTGTTCAAGAGTATTTAGAAAATTATCATTTGAAAATTGAAAATTAGTCATATTGACCATTTGTTCCTCTTGAGGAATAGTATTCATTTCAGAATTATTTTCCAACCTCGATATTCTATTATCAAGAATTTTATTTTCTTGTTTTAAAGAATCAATTTCTTTTCTTAAATGATTCATTTCTATCATAATATCATTTAAGGATGTAGGAGTTGTAACTACCTATCTGTCTTTGAGAAATTTATAAACTTCAGTCATAGAGTATGGTTCAGGAGAAGTTATTACTTCTTCTCTGATATTTCTTGTATCACTAGAAGTACTTGGAGTATTTTCAATTTGATCTTTTATTTTTTATCTTAAATCAGCATCCTTAATAAGTTTAAGAAGTTCAAAAATATTATGACTTTCCAAAACATTCAGTGAAATATCTTATAAATTCTTTTGTGTTAAATTATATCTGAACCTAGTGATTATCCTAAACATGGGTTGATAGTTTCTATATTATGGTATGGATTTGAATGGGTTTGTTTAGTAACCTGACTGAAATGGAATTGTTGAGAATGAGGTTCATACTTTTGCCGTTTTCAGCCGTTGAATTTGGCAGTTTGTGCGTTTGTATGAATATTCTCAATAATTTAATTTCATTGACGGATTTCCATATATAGATTTCTCCAATTTTGATCCACTTTATTGATCCTATCATATAAGTTTTAATATTATAATATGAGATATCTAAAAATGGATTTTGATTTGAAAAAATAAAATAAAGGGTAGTCATATCATATTATATTATAATAATTAAAATTTAAAATGATTACCAATTAATTGTTCCATTTTTCTTCTTGACTAAATGGATAAGTTACTTCTAATCAATTTTGTCATGTAAACCAATCTTATTATAATATTTAAAATAAATCCAAACCTATGTTCTATCTCTCTCCTATATGTACATGATGTGGACAACTTCTACTTTAATAATTATTCTTCCACATAAACAATTTTCCATTCTTAATATTTGACTTTTTGAATGTTTAATTACGTTTTAAGAGTAAATATCTAATTCCATATGTTACTCCACAAATATCTCTATTTTCTTTAATTCAATTATTTTATTTGTGAAGGATGTACGTTGAGTTACAATTTGACTGCATATATACCATATTAAAAAAAAATTGACTCAGATAATTGTACTTAATTCTATCTATATTTGCATTACATTTTGAATGTTAGTAGAAAATTTTCCTTCAATCCTAGCGTGTGTAAATCAAATGAACCGTTTCCATTTTGAATGTAAGTAGCTAAGTGAATAGTTATGCTACATTAAATTTGTTGAAATGGATAATTCCTTAAATTATGCTATCTTAAATATGATTATAATTATCCAAATTATATAGCTCTAGAATGTATCAAATTTTAAATTTTCCTCTAATAAGTCAATTGTCCTCTTGATTGTATCGAATGATTGTATCGAATTGCAGGCATCCCACTAATTTATTTCCGAATATTTAATCCATTGCTCCTATAATGTCTCCTCAATTAATTATTTTCATTAATTGTTTGGAAACATATGTTTTGCTAGCTTATGTAATCAAAACCTTTGAACAATAGGCTTTCATAATTTTTGTTCTATGTTCACTTCCATATTCCCAGCCACTCCACAATCCACACACACTCAACTTGATGCGTATGATATGAAAAACAGAAAAAAAAAAAAAAGTATTGGAATAGAAAAAGGAGGTAAGGGTCTCTGTTCAGATACTTTGCATGGGAAAAAGTTGAGATTTTAAAGTTTTGTTTCTATTATTTTAGGGAATTGATGTTTGCACTCCCAAATCTTATAATGACACTCTAATTCCTTTTTTATGTTGAGTAATGGACCAAAATGTCCTTATAGTTTTGAAACACAATTTGCATTAACATTGTTTTTAACTTTATTTCCAAGTTGAAAAGAAGTGCACTAATCTATTTGGACCAAAAATATATTAAATAGACTGATAAAGTTAAATATATAACCAAATATATTTGCCAAATATTTAAATAGACTGAAGGGAAATGTCAAATAAATTAGGTTAAACATATATAAGAGGTGTAGTAAAGTGAACACAATGTATCAAAAAAATTGCCAAATATATATATATATATATATATATATACTCAGTCTATTTAACTTTATTTTAAATAGTAAGTTTAATCTAACCAATTCGATTTGGCGCCCACCCATCAAATAATTTTTAAGGTAGACAAATAAATATCATAGGTCTTTTGCTTTATTTTCAATTTTTTATATACATTAATTTACTTTATTTTAAAATATTAACTCTACGTCGTGATTGTCAAATCTATGTTATAATTGCCAAATTATTGTATAATGTATATAATTGTGATTACTTCATATATTTATATTCTTTTATAAATTTTTTTAATCACCTACATACCTATAATATTAAGTAGAATAGGTCGAATGAATGCCATGAAAAAAAAAAGAGAATGAAAGTGATGACATAGTAAAATATGAAATTTTTAAGTTAAAATGAAACAATAATATATGGAGGGTATAATTTGTTTTATATTGTTGGAAATTGTGTTATAAAATTATAAGGACATTTTGGTCCATTTTTCAACACAAAAAGAAGATTAGAGTGCCATTATCAAAATTAGGAGTGCAAATATCAATAACCTTTTTTTAATTTATCCTCAGTTTGTAGTTTTCTTATTTTTTAGTGTTCAACAGTAGGAGCAAAGTCATCTAATTAGAGAAAATATTATTGATTATGAAGAATGAAGAGTGGTTCTTGGTGAAGTGAATTTTGAATAAATTTGAATGATATTGATCATTAACTAATTATTTCTGCAACATTATCACATTTTTCAAATGGAAACTCCATTTTATGTTTTTCGGTTATAGGCTTTTTCTTCCTTAAATAAGTTAAACATTTTTTCTTTTCAATCATGTGAAGTAAAACAAACAATGTGTGAAATAAATTATTTAATGGTTCGATTATTTCCCGTGCAATGCACGGGACATACACTAGTTTATATTTGATAATAGTATCCTGTTATATATTCTGTGTTTTCTTTTGTTAAGTAGCTACATAATTAAGCTCATAATATTTGTCTATGTTATTATTTCGTACTAACAAGAATTATGGTAAATATGGTTCCTCCCTGAGTTATGGCAATTCAAAATTTAAAATTCTCTATGTATATATGATTTCAGTCCTTGGTTTACTCCCTAAATTGAGTTAACTAATTGTTGCTTTCTGTAATAATTGCTCATAGCAATTATGACTACATTTCAAAGCTATTATATATTTCTCATTTTATTAATTATTTTAATTTGCTCTCATAAAAGTTTAGCTATCAATTTCTGTGTAAATTAGTATAATTTTTTATATCTTTATTCCTTTTAATTTATGATATTGTATCATTTTTTTCAATTGTGTATGTGATAAATTATGGCGTGAGGATGAAGGTTCTCCTTGGAAGCCAATATAGGATTCTCCATATATGTTTGAAAAAGTACACCTCTCAATAATTATAATATTAGATGTAATTTAATAATTTTATTTAAATTTTTACTCATAATTTTTTCTTTGTTGTAGGAGTATCGTGACTCAAAATTCAAAAGTCGAATAGTGGAAGATTTAAATTAATTATAGTTATATAAATATTTACATATTCATAAAGTTTCTCCTTAACTATTATATTGTTATTTTTTTTCCCTGACATCTCCATGTTTGCACGTTGAAATTTGTCCATTGTTTAAGGTATGTGCTTTAACAACGTGCTTGATTATCTATAAATAACATATTACTTTAGCCAATATATTTACTTATTAATTTAATTTGTAGGCTCAAAGTTGATGGACGATAAAAGAAAAATCCATCTGGTAAACATCTTCAAAATGTCAATAAGTATTGATCGAATATTTTAGTGAATTGGTTCATCTATGTATTAAATATTTCATATATTTGTTGAAAATTATATTGATGGAAATCCAATTGATTGTTATTGCAACAATATTGAGGTAACTAATATTGTGACTAATTCATTAAATTTAAGAATGCTTATAATAATAGTAATTTTCATAAATGTGCACGAAGATAATAAATATAATAAGTTTTAGTAAATTATTTATATGAAAATTTATATGTTTTTGTGTATACGTGGATATATTATTAATGTTAATAATAATTCTCATTTTTTTTTACAGGCTATAATAATAAGATATGAAGAAATCACCTAAGGGCAAGAAAGTTTGATTGGAGTGAAGAACCAAATCCACTTATTTGGATATTCTTCATTTAATAAGCATTCACGAGATGGTATTATGTAGATGAAGAGACTCAAATTTAGTAGTTAGGAATGACTGATATGTCCAAGATATCTTATTGTTCTATGGTTGCAGAATCTGCAAATACTTTACATTTTGTAAAACAATTTACATATTATTTGATACTTATACAATATCCAAAACTACGACCATTTTTATTAAAGTTATTGTTCTCAATAACGTGTGTAACATGTTATGAATATGGATTAACATAGTTTATTTGTATATAGATAATTTTTGAAACATTCACATAAATTATTTCCATTTATTCAATGTTAGACAAAATCATTTTCTAAAATTTAAAGTCATGGCCCGTGCAACGCACAGGTTAAAAACTAGTTAGATATGGACGCCAACCAATTTTGCATATTTCATTTCCTTCCCTCTCCCCCCCCCCCCCCCCCCCCCCCCCCTTGTCTATTTTAATTCTTAATTTATTCTCTATTTTTTTCTACAAAAAAATATAAGTTATATTTAGTATCTTAACCTACCAATCAGTTTTTTAAAAACATTAGAAAAAATTAAAATTTTGAGAATTCACAATTTGATCAAAATTATGCAATTGTACGTCAAAATTAAGCAATTGTGGGTCGTACACTCCCTTCAAATATATAATAGTATAACGTAATATTATTCAACCGATAGTAGGGAATGAAAAACGCTCTCTAGGAAAAAACCCTAGCTGGCCGCAAAACCTATCTCCACCACAAAGTCCACCGCCGTCATGGAGGGGTCGGACACCGGCCAACCGTCTCCGATGGTTGTCACCCCAAACAAGAATACGAAAAAGCTTAAAATAAATTGTGTTGGATCAGATACTTTAGAGAACCATAACCCGAATGAACCGATAAACCTCAATGACAAGTTTGATGAACCAGCGCCAGAGGAGAACGTTTGGAAGGCGGCAAATTTGAAGGATGTGTTGAACCGCAGACCAGCAGCACAGGTGTATTATACCGGCGAAAGAAAATCAGATGGCTTGGACTCTTACAAAGATTCGGAGGAACTCGGTGAATCCACAACAGAAAACATTTCGGAATTTACTATTCCCAACGAAGATATCCGTGTGATGGCGAACCCGTATCGTAGAGCTTTGGTCATTAAAGTTCTTGGACGCAAAGTTGGCTACTCCGTCTTACGACAACGCGTCAAAACTATGTGGCAACTTCCCTACGAAATAAACCCGGTTGACATTGGTAACGAATACTACCTTGTACGATTTCGGATGAAAGAGGAGTACGATAGGGTTTTGAAGGAGGGCCCATGGATGATCTTGGGGCATTATCTTACTGTCCGCAAATGGAATCCGAACTTTGAACCCAAGAATGACACAATCACTTCTACACTTGTGTAGATTCGATTCCCGGAGCTTCCCATTCATCTCTTCAACGAAAAAGCCTTAACAAGGATGGGAAATGTAATTGGCAAAGTTGTTAGTATCGACAAACACAAGGAGCAATCACTACGTGGAAGATACGCAAGGGTTTGTGTGGAATTGAACTTAAACAAACCCTTAATACTGTGTATCAAAGTGAACAAACGGGTTAGAATTGTGGAATATGAAGGCCTTAGTATGTTTTGCTTCAAATGTGGGGCGTACGGTCACCGAAAAGAAACTTGTGGAGCACAAGATCATGATAATACAAACGTGACAGAAGAGAATGACGGAAACCAGCCCGTGACGACTACCCGAAAACAAACTATTCAGACGGGTTATGGACCGTGGAATATTTTACCGCCTAGAACTCGGAAAGGAGCTCCAAGGAAAGAAACAAACCCTAAATTGCATGGACAGGAACAGGCGTTTATCTTCATGACTCAAAGAGAGCAGCCTGGGGTATCTAATAAGACAGGTAATACGGGTAATGGAGATAAGGTGGATAAGGGAGCGAATACACGATGAAAAAAAAACAAGGAGGAACATGGCAAATTAAGCGTACGGCTAAGGGAACACAATATACGACGACGGCTCCAACATTGCCGGAGAAATCAAATAAGGGTAATACAAGTGGGTCACGTTTTGAAGTTCTTAATAACCTGGACGATGATATCGCAATTGGAGACAGGACAGATGCACAACAGCCATTACGGGACAAAGACGAGCATAACCCCAAACCCAAACCCACCATCATCCGAAGGGAACTAATCCCACCGATTTTCCATGGTAACACTTACCCTATTACAAACAACTCTATTATCTCACCCGTGGATCCACAGTTGTACAACCTTGACGAAACAATGCGTGAGGAAAATGTGGACGAGGAGGAATCGGAAGAAGACCCGGATGAAGAGTCAGTTGAAGAGTTGGATGTCATAACAGACATGGAAACTCGGCTAGAGACATAATACACGGCTAAGATGAAGGAATGCATGGAAATGGACAGTAGCATGCATGATATACATACAGTTCTTTGTATTGAACTAGTATTTATTTTCAGTTATTAATGCAGTGTTTATTTTGGAATTGTAGGGATACTGCGAAACAGGCATGTCGTAACTCGCTTAAGGATATCCTCCATCGCTATAAACCCACGATACTTGTTTTCGTGGAGACTCAAATTAATAGGAGTAGAGCGGATGAGTTTTTGTGGGATAATCGTTTTGATAAAGTAGAAAAAGTCGAAGCTCGTGGTTTCGCAGGAAGCATATGGATGTTTTGGAACTCGGCTGAGGCGACTCTTGAATTCATAGAAGCGAATGAGCAGTGTATCTCGATAGTAGTCAGACGAGAAAGGGAAGCGGATTGGCTTCTCACAGCAATTTATGCTAGTCCGCACATGGAACCACAAAACCACCTTTGGGAACATCTTGTATAAATGGCACCGTATGTTCAAGGACCTTAGGCTATTGCAGGGGATATGAATGTGGTAGTTAGTCCGGAAGAAAAAATGGGAGGAGCTTCTTTTGATTTTTCCAAGTGCAGAAAATTATGGATTGTGTTAATCGTTGCGGGTTCATTGACCTGAAATTTATCAATTCTCCTTTTGCTTGGGCGAAAGGCGGTCGATCACCTCTTCAAGAACGTCTCGATAGAGTACTTTGTAATGATGCGTGGAGATTACAGTACCCTAAGGCAGGCGTTCACCATCTGTCACGAGTGGGTTCGGATCATGCGCCCATCCTTCTCCGGTTATCTGATAGTAAGAACTTCACTATTACCAAAGAGCATTCTCAGATCCAGTCGGCCTGGTTCACACATAGGGGATTCCATGACATGATTAATCACCACTGGACTATGAACAAAAACCGTGGTCTAGGGGAACAGATTCAAAGTATTCGGGACGCTGCTTACACCTGGAATCAAGAGGTTTTTGGTAATATCTTTCAACGCAATAAACAGCTCCTTGCTCGGATTTTGGGAATTCAGAGAGCTCAGGGAAATTATTTTCGGCTGTCTCTCAGAAAACTTGAAACGAAACTACTAGCCCAATACTATGAAACTCTCCACCAAGAGGAACTTTTCTGGAAATAGAAGTCTCGGGTTACGTGGCTGAAGGCGGGAGATAGAGATACGAGTTTCTTTCATTTATCAGCAATTACCAAACAGAATAAATCTAGTATTCGGTCCCTTACTCGAGCCGATGGTACAGTGGAGTCGGATAACTTGATCTTGAAACAGATGGCTGTGGACTACTACAAAGCTCTCTACGGCCCAGGAGAAGCAGTCCGAAATTACATGTCGAGCCCGGGATTCCCGCGAATCGCTCCCTCCCATATTGATAATCTTAACAGTCCCATTACTATAACTGAGGTGAAACGTGCGGTATGGGATATGCACCCCACCAAAGCACCTGGACCGGATGAGATTCAACCAATGTTCTACCAAAGATGTTGGGACATTATCAGAGAGGATATCTTTTCAACGGTTCGCGAGGCGTTCCAATCAGGTACTATCGACCCTTGTCTGAATAAATCCCGCATTGTTTTAATTCCTAAGGTTAAAAATCCAACACAAATTTCTTAGTTTCGTCCAATTAGTCTTACTAACATTAGCCTAAAAATAATAACTAAAACCATGGCTAATCGAATTCGTAGTTTTATGGATGAGCTTATCCCTCAAAACCAAAGTAGTTTTTATCAAGGGTCGTCAGACCATTGATAATGTGATTATTACATAAGAGATTCTTCATGATATGCGTATTTGTAAGGGGAAAAAAGGCTTCTTCATAGCAAAAATAGACTTCGAAAAAGGCTTACGATAGAATTAATTGGACTTTTCTGAGAAATGTGTTGGATGAACTAAGGTTTCCCGCGACTTGGACTAAGCTCATTATGGAATGTACCACGAAAGCACACCTGTCTCTGTTATGGAACGGGGAAGTGTCTGACTGGTTCGTTCCAGAGCGCGGTCTAAGACAAGGAGACCCACTTTCGCCTTATTTGTTCATTTTTTGTGTGCAGAAACTAGGTACCCTCATTGATGTAGCTGTAGCCCGGAGAGCTTGGAGACCAATTCCTACATCCCGGGATGGCCCGCGAATATCCCACCTCATGTTTGCGGACGATCTCCTTTTATTTGGAGAAGCCACCAAACACCAACTCAACACGGCAATGGAGACTTTAGCCCAATTCTGCCATCTTTCGGGTCAGGCAGTTAACAGTGAGAAATCGTGAATCTGTTTTTCATTAAATGTGAACATGGAAACTAAGCAACGTATTCTTCGAAGAACGCAATTAGTAGCCACGGACAACTTGGGACGATATCTTGGAGTGCCGTTGCACCAGGGACGAGTTCTTCGCAAAGATTTTGAATTCCTAGTCCACCGAATTAAGGAACGATTTAAAGGATGGAAATGTAAAAATTTATCCCTGGCAGGCAGAGCAACTTTGATTAAAGCGGTTACGGAGTCCATCCTAGCGTACCATATGCAAACTTCGAAAATCCCTAGGGGTACATGTGATGAAATGGACAAAGCTAATCGTCAATTTCTTTGGGGAGGCACGGATACAGTTAGGAAAATGCATATGATAAAGTGGAATACTGTTTGAAAACCGAAGAATCACGGAGGGCTTGGACTTAAGAAAATGCGTCTCCACAATACGGCTTTGTTAGGAAAATTGGGATGGCAGATTATGAACAATGCACCGAGTCTTTGGGTATAAGTCCTCAAGTTCAAATATCTCATGCGTCGCCGAGCTCGTCCCCGAAGTACGACATCGTATACATGGAAAAGCATTCTCAGTACGATGCCCTTACTACGAGAAGGGACTACTTGGATTGTGGGGAATGGAAAGAAAATTAGCTTTTGGTTCGATCGTTGGCTCGAAGTGGGCACCCTCGCCTCACTAGTTCAACATCACGTCTCCAGTGAGTTAACGGCCTGAACAATTTCAAGTTACTAGCAGGTGGGAGTTGGATGGGACTGGGATGCAATTGGACCACTCCCGGATAACATTCGCATGGCACTCCTCAACTTTGATCTGGACAATAGTGCAAGTGAAGAAGATAACCTGAGGTGGCGATACTCCCCTGATGGCATATATAGTTTTCGCAGTGCTTATAAAGTCCCATACCTCATACGGGGGAGGAAAAACATTGGCATCGGATGTGGAAGGGCCAAGGCGCGTATCGAAGACACATGTTTCTTTGGTTGCTGCGACATAGAAAATTAATCACTAATTCAAAACTCTATGCCCGGAGACTCGTGGCTTCAGATACATGTCGGTTATGTGGTAAAGAGCCGGAAACAAATCTCCATGCCGTGCGCGACTGTGCATGGGCGAAAGTGCTATGGTCTTCTTTAATCCAGCCACAACATATGTCACATTTTTTCTCCGGAACCCACTCTTCATGGGTGGATTGGAACCTCTCGCATGCAGCCAACAGGTATGTATGGCGTGAAAATTGGCCGGCAGTTTTTATTGAATTGGTTAATTTCTTTTGGCAGGTGCGCAACGAGGTGGTACATGGAACTCGGGAGCATACCGATGATATTGGGATAGATACGTTATGTAAAAGAATTGACGGCAACTTAAGGTTGGCTAAGCTAGACCCAGATGTGATGCAATTGCATATACAGACGGGCTGGTCGAAGCCAATGCAAGGTTACTACAAAGTTAATGTTGATGCTGCCATCACGTTGGACACACACGGAAATGGGCATAAAGTCGGCATTGGGGGATTAATACGGGATGAGAATGGGACGTGGACTAAGGGCTTCAGTGGGAGTATCAATCCATGTTCCCCGTTAGCGGTTGAGATGCATGCCATTCATAAAGGACTCGAAATGGCTTGGGCCACGGGAAAAAAACATGTAGTGCTTGAATTAGACTGCCAAGTAGCTACCAAAAGTATTGTGGAAGCCTCCACGACACATCACCATTTTGACGTCATTGAGCAAATTCGAAGTATTAAGAGGTGAAACTGGGATGTCTCCATACAATATGTGTGGAGAGAGGCTAACCGAGTGGCAAACGAGTTAGCCAAGAAAGGCTTGAATAAGTCTCTGAGCTATATGGACATGCCGGATGTGGACATCTATCAAGCTTTCCAAGATGACCACAATGGTCATACTTGGCCCCGTATTATAACTATAAACCCAGGTATGCCGGTTAAAACTCTTTGGGTAATCCCCCCGTTTTGTATTCAAAATATATATATATATATATATATATATATATAATAGTATAGATAGACTGTTAAGTTATTTAGGCAATTTCCTTATTAAATTTTATGTAATAAATTTATAACTTGAATTATGGAAGAAGAAAAAAGCACTCCAAAGTCAAATGCACTTTCCTTCTTTTTCGTCCATTGCATCCACAACTCATTCCACTTTCCATATATGAATGACTGCCAATTAATTTTGGACGCCAATTCTGCATATTTTCTTCCTTTTTCTTGTCTATTTTAATTCTTAATTTATTCTCTACTTTTCTTGCCATATATAAGATATAAGTTATATTTAGTATCTTAACAAACCAATCAGTTTTTTTAAAAAAAAATTCTAAATTTTGAGAATTTAAAATTTGGTCAAAATTATGAAATTGTGAAGCATAAATAGATTGTAAGTCCAATAAATGGTACTTTCTAAAATGAATCATCATATCATGCCAGTTAAACTCCCTTAGAAAGTTTGAGATTTTTTAAATGTTTAAAGCAAACTCCTTAAAATACGTGGTATTATTTTAAAAACAACATCGTTTTAAAATTTATTTGTATTAACATTGTTAGGCCCAGTCACCCGTTGGTGGGATCAACCTCAAAATGCGACCTTGATGGGCAAGTTGTAGTCTTAACTAATATACATGAAGGGATTCATTCTCTTGTAAGTGAACGAGTTGCTATTCTGTGTTTATAAGTACGTAAGATTTAAAGTTTTTGGCCAAAGCTCACATGAAAAAAAAAAAAAAAAACCAATGCAAAAGCAACAAGAAGTGAAAGTAGATTTCTTCCTGAAGCGATTTTTGCCTTTTCAATTGAGATGGGACGATACTTTTAAATCAAAGAATGATAAATAATAACAAGGTATGTTGTCTTCTGCTCCAAGACAAAAGAGTAGCGGCGAAACTGACCATCTAGAGTCTATAGCTCCTCTGGGACCCAATAGACTGAATTAGTCATTCTACCTTGCCAAGGCGTGAAACGCTAGTTGCTAGGAGTTTCAAGCGCTAAGTCATTTTCTTCGGGAATCATTCCAAGGCAAGAAAGTCAGGAGGAAAAAAAGTCAATCAAAGGGTAGCAAGCCAGTTCTCTCCCATCTACCCCCAAAACCCACATACATCCTTTCCATTTACTGATTCTCACATGGATCAGGAGGAAATTGTACTACACGAATTACGCAAATAAGGATTACCGCATAAAAAAGTGATATCTGATAGAAACATACTCCATTTCTGGAAAATTCTATGTTGGTCTCGGCCCAGCGAGGGCCGTTGGATCCCCCCACATGGGGGGGTTAAATGGGATTTTGACCCCTCCCCCTGTTGGGGGGATCCAACGGCTGAGCTGGACCGAGACCAATGGTCTCGACCCAGCATAGAACAGCCCCTCCATTGCCCCGTTACCAGTTAAAAGGATCGTTGCTTGCCCAGAGAGAGTCTTGCAATTTAGAGTGCACTTACATGTAGAAAAACGAATTTTAAATATGACTTTTCTACTTACGTTTTTTAGAAGCGTTTTCACATCAAAATATTCGATAAAAACATACATTCAGGGATGGAGGGAGGGGGGCCGGTGCCACTGCACCCCCCCCCCCCCCCCCCCCCCCCCCCCTCAAAATTTTAACTTTCACTTTACCTATAACATTAACATTTGTAATTTTGCCCCTCTCAAAAATGACAAAAATAACCTTTCTATCAATTGATTTAACCAAACATCATATAAACGAGTAGTAGTGAAAATGAAGTTATTTTTCTATGATATTATAATACTATTATTGATCAGTGAATAAGAACAAGTGGATCTTTCCAGGCTAGCTCTAGAAATGATAAATTACTAATCACACTCTTGGATAATCAGGGACTTTCAATTTTTATTTTATCCAATTTGCACATGCAAAAAATTTGAAAACTTTGATTTCGCCCCCCCTCAAAAATTGCAAACTTAATTTACATCCCTAATAAACTAAAGAATACTCTATATATATGGTAATTTGTAAAGTAGCTAGTCTACTTTTAAACTCAAATGGACTACAACTATATACAGCCCATATATCTAACTATCAAGCTAAATTGTAGTTTCACTTTTGTATATATCCATCATTCACAACAATCCAATAAATTTGAATTACAAGTTATGACTTTAAATTTTTTTCCTTTAACTTTCCCCTCCAAACATACTTCTTAGGCTTTTTATATTTTGTTTTATTTAATATTAGGACCATTTTCTATTTTAGTTTTAAAACTATATTTTATTTAATTAGTTACGAAAAATGTATCAAATATTATTTCTATGTGGTTCGGCAATTGTCTACGTCCACGGGAGATGATAAGAGAATTTCACTATTAACAAAAAGAGGTATAGAGTACAAAGTATGTCAAAAGTGTTCTTACTAACCTAATCCTCAATTTTTTCGCATGTATATAGCGTACCGTACCGCGGGGAGCACCGGCCATACAATCCTTCACTACCGGGTAAATGAAATTCACAAAAATCTCGTCCCCCCTCACCAGAATTCCTGGCTCCGTCCCTACATACATTGCTAACCCAAAAAAAACAATACACTAAGGAAATAGGTTGACCCTATTATTTTGAATGCATTGTTGAGTCTCTATAATACACAGATACGGATAGGATAATACAAATACAATACGAAACGGATATAAAATACTGTAAATTTCAAAATTTTAGGATACGAAACACTGAGGATATGTCTATGTATATACTTGTATATAAATTTAATTCAATATATTCATTGACATAAATAAAATTGTCTAGTTCCTTAAATTTCTTTGTCATTTATTTAACTTTTAACAAAAGACCAAAAATATTATCGCCTTTCCTATTTTAACCTAAAAATATTGTATAATATTAAAAAAATATTATGCTTGGTTCAAGGCGTCTTGGATTCTACAAGTTGTATATTAAATACAGTATTCAAAATTTTCTTTTTTCTTTATATTTTCGAACACTTCGAAAAGGTTTTGAATACGGTATCTGAAAGTATCTGTACTGGAAACTGATTCAATACTATATTGAATCATTTTTAGAAGTATTTGTGCATCGTAACTAAGTCCTAAAGCAAAATCTAGGGAAAATAGTTAGGTTGGTCTAAAATTATGTTCAGTTTCTTTCTCAAACGCAAAGTTGTTGAAATCGTGCAATCTTTGAACAAAATAGATATGATTTATATTTCAAGGCCCACCCCACAACTTGTGTTGTGGGATAAGCTCAAAATTTTCAGTAGTCTGTCTGAAAATAGCTAAGATTATTTTGTTGTACATAAAGGCTTCAAAGATTATGGGTCACTTGATTAAGAAGATACGTGAGGGTGACAAAAAATAGTTGGTGATAGACGCACTCCATGCGTGAGAAAAAAAATAAAAGATAATAAATAATTTTTGAATTAAAATTAATCAAGTAAAAAGAAATGAGCCAAAAAGATTTAAAAATTACTTTTGGATTTTTAGTATAAATTTGATCACAGATCATTATAAATTAAAACTATATACTGCTTCCGTTTTGGTTTGTCAGCAAGCATAAGCTCATGTCATGGAAGCAAGTTTCTATATCGCGTGAAAGCAAGACATTTGACAAAAAGGAACTAATGACCCGACAAAACACTACAAGAAATGGAACTATCGACCACACTAAAACCCATGACTGAAACTTTGTTGATGTGACCAACAGGGACGGAGTCAGGGGAGGGGGGCTGTAGGGTGCTCGTCCCCCTAAAAAATAATTTTTTTGCCCTTACAAAATTTTTTATATTTGAATTTTGCCCCCCTTCAAAATGAAAAAATATCACGCTTTCTCCCTTTTCTTTGAGTTGCCCTCCCCCCTCCCCCTCCCCAAACCAAAATTCTGGCTATAACAAAAGAGCTATAAGAGTATAAAATATGTCAAAAATTATAATTCAACCTAATTCCTTATTATATTTTTCTCAATACATATAGCGTACCGTAGCACGTCCCTTCCTTTATTTCTCAAAAAAATATGTATAACACTATAACTATATCATAATAATCTGCCCCCAAATAATATTCCTGACTTCATTCCTGGTAACCAAAACACATTGGCCACCACTTTACAACAGGCTGATGAGCCTTTCTTTTTGCAGCGTATAGTGAATAGAATTACCACCGCTGGTAGCAATGGCCTATGATTTTGCCATGCGGAACACCTCGGCTAAAAATCAATGGTAAATAAGTACCAAAATAGCAGTGGTGGAAAAGTGCTCCATAATTACATTTTTGCCCTTTTTTAAAAAGAAAATTACACTACTTTCACCTTCCCTGCATTGTTTTCCCCAATGCTGGCTTTTTGGATCTCATTAGTATTCTGAATTTATCCCAATGCTGGCTTTTTGGATCTCATTAGTATTCTGAATTTATCGGTGTAGTCTCTCCGAGGAGGACGAGGCCCCAGGGGGAGGTGAGCCGATTACACTTTAAGTGAGGAGACAGGAGCTCGAGAGCTTAGAGATGTTCAAGCGGTGGTGAATAGATGCACCATATTTACATTTTTGCCCTTTTGTGAGAGCCATTGTTATTATCTTTGTTTTGATGATATAATTGAATCAAGTATTGATACTGCATTTGAAATTAAAACCCAAAACGTAAAAGATCAAAATTTTCATTCTTCACTTCTCATTAAAACATAAAAAAGCTCAGGCTCTTTAACTCATAAAATTTGCACCTAAAATCGAAAAGAAAAAATTACTCTCAAGTATACAACAGAAATCTTTGAACATAAAAACTTTGAACACCCCTATATGTTTGTCCCTTTTGCCTCAAAGCCTGAAAAAAGAACAAAAAATAATATCACAAGATATTATAAATTTGGTACTATATAAGGACAGAATAATAATGAAATTGCATTAGTATTTGCGTGAGACTTAAATAAACTGTTACATGTTGGGAAAAATTCATATTTCACAATGTGCTCGATGTAAAATATAAAGAATGATGTTAAAGAAGTATCCTTTTTTGGAGACATGGATCATGCTTCCACGTATCCTTTGTCCCCATAAGAAGCAAAAATACATAGCAAAAACAACAAATCCACAGGGGCCTATGACATGCCACGGCAATTCAATAACAAGACTGTTGCAATGAGTCATTATTAGGAGTAGTATTTAATTTAA
The DNA here is from genome assembly GCA_019426215.1 of Buddleja alternifolia. Lineage (NCBI taxonomy): Eukaryota > Viridiplantae > Streptophyta > Magnoliopsida > Lamiales > Scrophulariaceae > Buddleja > Buddleja alternifolia. The sequence continues at coordinate 35,897,319 of CM033397.1, read as the reverse complement.
GATAGAAGACAAAAATAAATAACAATGATTATTTCGAAAGAAAATAGAAGCAGCATATCTATACACAAGTATATATACACAAGAATTTTCACCATTTACACAACTACTCAATACAATGTTAGCCATTTACACAAGAATTGAAATTAATATTATAATATAAGTATATATACACAAGAATTTTCACCATCTACACAACTACTCAATACAATGTTAATACGTCTTGTTCTAGTGTAATTTGCTACTATTATCACTCAAAGAAATGTTAATAATGCGAGCATGAGTTAAATAAAGCTAAGATTTTACCTGCTATAAACCAAAGAATGTTCACATAATCCAGGTTTTCAGTCAGTTGGGTAATTGTGAAAACCAATCTAACCTAGCAAGTGATTTTTGTTTCAGAAGTAAGAAGTACCTCGACAGTAAGTTAAAATGTGCATCTGTAAGTGATTGGCCGAGCTTTTCTTTTATTATCATCTTCCTTGGTTGAATCAGTTTGAGGGAAGACCCAAACCTAGCAAGTCTGGCCTTGTTCTCCAATTCCCCGTCAAGCCCAAACCTGTGAAACAACCGAAAATGAGTCAATAATGTAACTCGAAGAACATATTCATTAAAATCACATAGAATAAAGAGACCTCTCCGGTTTTACCTTCCTCCTCTTCAGTTCCCAGATGGCTTGGGAAAATCTAATCCATTACAGCTAAACCAGTGTCGAACCTTCAATATATGGACATAATTAGACAAGTTGAAACATTGAATTAAGTTACATTAATGAGTAAGCTTATGCCACAAAGGAAAAGGAAGTTCACCGAGGAGTAGCTATTCCCAGTAGAATCAATATTAGAGGAAGCAATACAGGAATCATCCCTTTCAAATGAAGATAAAAAAAAAAGAAAGAATGAGAGAAGCCTATATAGAGCACACTTTAGAAAATTAGGATTGTCATTTTAACAAGAAAGCAGGCATAGTTGGCAGAGAACCCAGGTGGTGAGATTATAGACATAATAGGCAGGTCTAATCGTTCTACCTTCACATCTGGTGGTATAGTTGGCGGTGATGGGGCCAATGATGGGGAATTCTCTGTTTCCCATCAGCTTTTGCCATTTCTAAGTTGAACGACTTACCTAAAACAAGTAAACAGAGTGATAAGGGGAAGCTTCATCCTTATAACAATAAAATAAGTTCAATAAATAGAATGGTCACTCAAAATCTTCTCTACCTTTTGGAAAAAAGGTTATGATCATACAATCAGAGTTCGGCTTTAACCAGGGTCCTGAACAAGGAAGCAACTAAAGGAATAACACAAGAGCACAATCAAGATGTTGCACCAATTATTTATCAGCAACAACTTATCCAATTTCAAAAAATAACTTAGCTACTAAATAATCCAAAAGAAAATCAAAGATGAATTAAGAAAACTAGAAATCACATTAAACAATCATTGAAACTCCATGACAAATAAAATTCATACAATGAGTTATCGTAATATGAACATCACCAGTGACACTGTGAGCTGCACGAGCCTACACAAGCATAGAGGTTAGCCCCAAAACACCGGTTTTCACCTCTCCTTGATTCCAATTAACAAAAATATCATCACACTTCAAGTCACGATAAATAATTGGAGGGTCATGATTATGTATATAATAACCTGCACATAGTCCTTCCAGCAAGTCCAATAAGTTTGAAAATCACAAATATGATGATTTAGACATTATAAAGAAAGAAAAATGAGAAAAGAGCTACATATATTTATATTCACTGTTTGAGACGAAAATTAATCAATTCACTTTAATTTTATAGACATCAATTACTAAGTAAGTATTATAAGTGGCACGAGTTCAGTTTAGTTATTAACCACTTTTCTCATTTCATTGGAGATCAAATTTATTCAAAGAGTACTTCCCAACCAGTTGAATGAATTAATCGAACATTAAACTCGTAATCTTGAAATTCTAATAGCTATAAGCAAATACCACTTCTTGATTCAACTTAAGGTAAATAACTGATTCAACATAATCTTGGAATTGTAATAGCTATGAGCAGATTCTAATAGCTATAAGCAAAAAGAAGGGCGTACTCTTTTCGGTTTTCCCTTCTTTCTCACAATCAACATGGAACCGAATCTTCATACGAAAAACTTGAAATGTGCCTACAATTCGAAAATCGAACCCAAACACTTTTAGATCGGTAAAACCATGAGAGAGAGAAATCGATTAGAAATACACAAAGAAGATAAATTCAATATGTACCCTAGAAAAGAAGATTCAATCACAATGACGCGGTTTTTTAAGCTTTCTAGGTTGTAGAAGTGATATCTTCGAGAAACAAAACATAGAGAATTAGAATTCAATGGAGATTAAGGTTACCAGCGGGAGCGGCGGATAATGAGTTCCGACGGCGACGGACGAGCGGGAACAACACCGGTGTTGGGAGAGGTAGCAGAAGAAGACTCGTGAACGATCGCAATTGAGAGAGATCCTCGGCGATTAACCTCCGGCGGCTGAAGAAATGAAAACTTTTTGAGTGTTAGGAATAGTTATAATACACGCTTACAAATTAAAATTAAAAATATTAAAAGCAAACATTACAAACGGCTGACGTGGTGGATGTGCTGTAATCCACCTCCACTGATTATAGCGGTGGTGGAAGTAACAATATCCACATCCGCTACTATAGCCGGGGTGGATATTTTGCTTTATCATTGGTTTTTAGCGGTGATTATTCTTCCATTGTGAATAGTTCATTTTCTTGTAGTGAAAGTTAACTATTTTTTATCCAACTAATTTCATGCAAAATTCATCCTTATCGTATGTCTATAAAATATTAGTTTTTAATTATAGCGGTGGTGGAATTAAACATCCATATCCGGTACTATAGCCGAGGTGGATATTTTGCTTTTACCAGTGGTTTTTAGCGGTGGTTATTCTTCCATTGTGAGTAGTTCATTTTCTTGTAGTGAAAGTTAACGATTTTTTATCCAACTAATTTCATGCAAAATTCATCCTTATCATATGTCTCTAAAATATTGGTTTTTAATTAAAAAATATATAGTTTTTAATTAAAAAATATATAGTTTTTAATTAAAAAATATAGCCCAAAAAATAATTTTTGTCCCGCGTGTATATAGGAATAAAAAATAGTCTTGTAAGTATAGCAACATCAGTTTTGATTATGTATATCATTTGTTTTGCTGAATATGTATATATAAATATGAATAAATGATTGGCTTTTAAGTACAACATCAATTTTAATTTAGTCCTGTGAATTTTGAAAGTCTTCAAATTTGGTCATGAATCAAATCTCTTTTAATTTTAGCCCGCCCACAATTAGTCAATTAGAGTGACTTAGGTTTCGTCCGATTCGCTAAAATTTCACAAGAAAAATAAAAATCTATTCCTTCCAAAAAACTTTTATTAAGGATCTGTGAACAGCTGCATTTTTATGCCTCTGCATTCCCTATTTCTTTTTAGCATAAAAAAATGCTTCTATTAATGCCAGAGTCATGCATGAAAATGCCTCTGTACATAAAATTGCCTCTAACAGAGGCATTTTCATGTCTCAATTTTTTTAATGTTTGCTTTTATTAATTTGTTTATAAGTATTTTGTCAAGTTTTGGGCAAATTGCATAGTATTGTTTGTGCATTGTGTTTGGAATTTCGGGTTAAATGTGTATTGTGTAGCAGACGAATTAATGCATATTGTGGTGCTATTTTCCTTGAAAAATCTTGTGAAGCAATCTGGATCTTCTATTGCAAATGATATTGATACTAGGAAGAAACGTTAATTGATCACTAATTGCTGGTTGAGCTAAACTTTAAAGAGATTTGATTCAAGACGAAATTTGAAAATTTTCAAAATTTACATGATAAAAATGGGTATTGTTGCAGGACTATTTTTATTATTATCATCTATACATACAAAACTGAAATTATGTCAAAAATATAAAATGGCAAAGCACAAGAAGTTGAATTTTATCCCAAACTCACATTCAAATCATTTTAAAAATTAGTAGCACATCAACCCAAAATTTCAGAATAAGCAACTAGAAAATTTGAAAATTGATGCCGGTAAGATTGGATCATGCCTAGAGGTTCAAATAATACACACTCTATGTAAGAAAACACACCAAATCATTTAAAACAGAGATGGAGTTAAGGGGCTAGTAGTGGCGGTCACTCTCCTCAATTTTAAGAAAATATCTTTTTCGCTATAAGTTTTTTATTTTAAAAATCCCCCCCCCCCCCCCAACTACTTCTCAAAATGGTATATCATCATTTTCTTAGGCTCTGTATGGTTGTGAATTTTAAGTGCATTTTCATTTTTTGGATCACCAGAAAATGAAAATGCACACTCCAAGGTAAATTTTAAAGAAAATATTCAAATTTTAAATCCAACTACACATTCCCCATTCCCCTATATAACTACTCATCATTTCATCATTCAATCACTTTATTCTCCCTCTTTATTAATTACATAATTCAACTATTGAACACATTCTCTTTCTTACTTTATTATAAATAAAATATTATTCTAATTTTTTCTCTCATCATCATTACATATATAACTAATTCAATTAACTTTATATCACATCTACACAATTTTCAACATTTCTCAAAAACACATCCAAACAAACAAAAAAAATTAATATTTTTATACGAATTTCCATAATACACATTTTCCAATAAAAACTCAAAATTCATTTTCGAAAACACAACCATACATAGCCTTAGGCCTTGTTTGTTTATGTTTTCAAATTCCATTTTCAATATTCTGAATCACAAAATTCTAAAAATCCATAACACAAACCATTTTCATTTAAATTCTACTTAACTTTTTCAATTCCCCATATAACTACCTATCACTCACTATATCAATCATTTCACACATTTATCAATCAACATCATTTCCTCCAATCATTACTTTTCTATTCAATCTTCCACTTTTACTATATATTAATAATAAATTTCAAATTTCAAAATATATTAATATTAAATTAACTTTATATATCTATCTATCTTATTCTATTATTTATTTATTCACATAATCATTACACAAATAACTAACTCAATTATTTCACTCATATTTTACAAATCTCAACCACTATTTAAAACATAAACAAACACAACACGCATCACATCAATTCTCACACGAATCCATGTAGTACGCATTCCCCGAGAAATTTTCAGAACTTCATCTCAAAAACATAAACAAACAGAGCCTTAGTATTTCATTATTATTGTAGCATCAGCTTTCAAGAACTGTTGTTGACTTAATCATCTAATGGTTTTTGCAGATCATACTTGGGGTTATTAGGACCTGATGATCTCGGGATGATCTCCGCCAACACATGTATATATATGGTGATGGACCTTCCACATATATCTATACATACATTGGGATAGCAATCACCCGGAGCCCATATCTGGGGTCCCCAAATATCAGCCGATCTTTACTAGGGCCGACCCCGATGTTCTCGAGGGTTCTCTGATTTTACGTAAGTACTAAGTTTGTTATGCTGCGTTACACTCGTAGATCATTACATCAATCTCGTGATTGATTTAGGCGACATTGTCATAATCGACCCAAATCAATACTGATCCATGGTCTTCCTCGTGTCTAAACACTAACGTGTAAGGCTTATATGTGTGGAGGCCAGCTTGTTGTTTGTATACTTCCAAGAACATATGGAATCTAAAGGACTTCTCACCGAACAGTTGTCTTATACTTTCTGATATGTATGTATATATTTACTGCAAAAACGTCACTAATTCAATACAGTGTATATTGTGTAATCATGCAGCAATTTCGAACTTGTAGCAGTCCCACACAACATTCGATGGATTCCAACTCGCTACCCAATCTCACTCAACCTCCACCGCCTTCATTACTTCACTATTTAATTATTAACAAATAACAATACATATATATATATATATAGTTTCTATATCATAATTGAAAATTTGTAATTCACAAAATATAGCGGAATATCGAGCATATGCAATTTTTCATTTGATTTTTTACGTCTTTATTATAGTTTGTAATATCGCTGCATTTTGAATTATAATTAGTTGAATTTAATCTAACTTCATTTATTTAATTGAGAAGTATATTGAAGTTTTATCAATACCACCGATCTACTGTCATTTCATATGATATATATATTAATGTTAAAAATATATCAGTCCTTTCGTAATTACCACCTTCAATTCGTATAATAAAATGTTAAAATTATTTTAATTTCTTTGAAGTGCCAATCATTAGGGAGTTGAAAATGTCAATTGTCATATAATTGATTTGAAAAGCACCACAATCCAAAAATATCTAAACAGTATTACAGTATTATCTCCACAAAAGGCGAAAGAAAATATCTTGGGCTAATCAAGATTAAAATTGACGTAACTCAGGCCCACCCCCACCTCCCCCAACTATTTTCTTCTCTTCTCATCCGTTGATGATAGAATGTCGCCTCAATCACTAGTGATATCCTCACTATTCTCGGCGGGTTAGATTGAAGTTGTGTATTCCAACTTCAAATCTGATAAGACAGAATTAATCTAAAAAGTCAGAGATGAATTTGACGAGATGAAAAAGGACGATACACTAATTTTTATATAACTTTTAGCTATTTCGTTTAGTAATTTGTTTTCTCTCTTATATGAGAGTTTACTTTCTTTCTCGAATGAGAGTTTCGCCTCTTTTAAATAAAAGTTTGGTCAATTACACAAGAGTTTTCTTATATTCGTTTGTTAGTTCTTAAAATTTATCCTTTTGAAGAAAGTTGATATTAGGTGTTTCAATTGTTGTTGTTATATTGTTAAAAACAGTCCAAGTTATATTATTTTTGATGTTGTAAGCTTTTTATTAAATGAAATATAATGACGTTATTCTCTCAAAAATATCTAGGGCTAGGATTGAATGAGGAAAGCATTAATTACTTGGTTAATAAAATCAAACCCTATTTGATTTTGCAATCATCATATTGCCTAATTATTTACACCATTAAGAATGGTTAATCTTCCAGTACTGTAAATGTGTAGTAATTAGAAAAGTACAACTCATTCACGCAAATGTTTAATAATGAGGGCATGATAACATCCTCCTGTCATCTTACGTACACCTCATTCACACAAATCTTGAACAATACTTCAACGATTCGAATTTAATACTTTAAATAAATAAACAAAACGAAAAAGGAAGAAGAAAATTGCTACATCTCAAGTCAAGGACTTGCAATTCTAATTCAACTTTTAAGGACTTGAAATTCTAATTCAACTTTTAAGTTTTAATATGTTCACACATTATCATAGTTTTCTCGTGTTGAGTCATGTTAAAAGATTGACGAACACGGTTGCTCATTAGTTAGCTAGGTCTACCTTTTATTTTGGTTTTGTTGACGGTGTTTTCCCTCCAAATTTTGTCACTACTTCGTTTGATGCTGATTTAGAATCCTTTTAATGTATTATTGTTACCGTAAAAAAAAAACACTCGATATAATCACAATTCGTGTTGTTTTCTCAAAAACATTGCCATAGTTTCCTCTCATTTCACACAATAAATCTTAGATCCTAATTTATAATCAAAATCACATAATTCATCGCATAAATATTTGTAATTACCAAAAATTCATTCATACTCATGAATTTTACAAGCCCCTCCATTTTTAACCTTTTCTTAACCAATTTTTTGCCAGCCTTTGCGTCGTCTTCTAGTCAAAAATATTTCCTGCCACCCCCCAAATAAAATAAAAAATTAAACGAAACAAAATTTAAAGAATAAGATCGAATTTGAATTATATTCTCGTTCTCTATATATAATCACCTAACAAATTCTACAAAATTCAGAAAAACCCAAAAAAAAGAAAAAATCTAATACTACATACAAAAAATATAGAATACCCTTAATGCCCTCAAATTTGTTTCCATTTTAGCAAGGATTACTTTCAGGCGGATTAAAGAACTCCGGCGCAATTTTACTCCTACAAACAGGGCATATAGAGTTCTTAGACAGCCATGCATCGGCGCATTCTAGATGGAACCCATGGTTGCAACCGGGAACCATTCTAGCCGGTTGCTCGTTCTCAATTTCGTCCAAACACACCGCACAGTCCGTGCCCAACACCAACTCCTTACCGGTGACTTTCGGTAACTTCTCTAAATCAGAGGGTGAAAGCCCCTTCTTTTGTGCGGGTTTTACCGGGGCTTGAAAGTCGTGGTTGTTAACATCATTATCTCTGTTGGCGGAGTAGCATAGCAGACAGATGTAGACTACGAACACTACGCCCATGCCGGTGCACGGTAGGAACAGAGCCAGAAATATTGATACCAGCATTTTTGTTTATTTTGTATTTTTTGAAAATGGGTATTCGACGAAATTAAGGAAATAATGTTTGAGGGTTGTGATTTTAGTCGGGGTGGAGTATAATGTACAACATGGTGATGGGGATAGGAGGGGAGATGGGAGGGGGGGTTTATATAGTGGAGGGGAGAGAGGGTTTTTAAGAGTCTATTTGAGAAAAACACTTGTATAAATCGGGTTTTGAGTTTCACTTATACTTTTCGTAGATGTGAAAAAGACAAATTACTCGGTATATAATTTTGAATTAAAAAACAAATGATATGTCCTTTTTCATATCCACAAGGATTATGAGTGAGGTTCAAGACTAAATCTGTACAAGTATTTTTCGAGTTTCGGTGTGGGGATGAGTGAATTGGGATTGGGGGTGCGGGGAGGGGGCTGGTTGGGCGATGGTGAGGTGGTGAGATTTGGAACGTATATATTGACAGCTTATTTGGATTCAGGTGTTAAGAGTTAATGCATGTATAGGTGGGGTGGCGGTGGGGGCGGGGGTTACGCAAAACTAAACAGAAATTGTTTTTGCAGTTTTGGGAAGGTGGCGACGCGTTTCTTGAATCTCAAGAAATTTTTCTTTACAAAATTGAACAGGCGGGACAGATCTAACATTTGGGATTTGGGGGCGAATTAAAAAAATAAAAAAAAAATCAAACTTTGATATTTTAGAATTTTTGGGATGAGGCAGAATTTTTAAAATTTATAGGGTAAAAAAATAATTTTTTCAAAATTAAGTGACGTGGGTGCCCCCACCAACCCCTCACGTGGCTCCCTCTCTGACGGAGATTAAGAAAATTAGCCACTCTTTGACGGAGATTAAGAAAATTCTATATTAGATCAAATTGAATGTTATTAGTGTTTATCTCTTTTATAAAATATAGTGTGTTGTGTTTGTGCAAGAGGTAATTACATAATACCTTCTCGGACTATTAAAGTAGGTTTGATGAGGAATATCCCAAATGCTATGGGCAGACATTTTTCAGAAATTTTATACGACACAAATCGTAACTTTATTCACTTTATAAACAAATCTTTGACTTTATAATTGCGGCTAATATTAGTCATGGGTTTTCCACATTCAACAAAAGTCATGAAAAATGAAAGAATAGTTGATGTGTAACCCAATAATGATTAAAGGGAAAGTTGGATCCTTCAATTGTGTAAAAGCACTATATTTATTTGTGGCAAGTAATTATTGTGTGGTCCTTGGCCTATGATTTGTAATTATTATTTTTTATACCAAGTGTTTCCTCTAATCGAATGAGATTAATTCTTTCGAGGCGTTGAGATCACCGAAATGGATTTTACCTCTCCCAACAAAGTCTTTTCCATACACACGGTCAATGATCTAACCCTGGATAACATGCTTAAAAGACACAGTTATCTACCAATTGTGCTGGAACTTGTTGGTTATGATTTTTAGTTATAAATGTGAATCACATCAAATAAATATAATTTTGTGATACAGTGTCTCGATATCTCGCAAAGTTAAACAAGATTGTCATAATATTTTGTATTGCTTGCTAATGCTTGGTTGTATACTTCCTCTTCTAAAGAATCGCACAAAAAATGAAGTAATATCTGTGTAAAATGTTATATTTATTTAGATTATAAATTCAACGTGAATTGCTCTCAACAGTGAACGAGATTATAATAAATTTTAATTTTGTTTGCTAATGCTTGGTTGTATAGCACAAAAGTGAATACATGGCAATCTATGCTAATTTTCAGGAGTCTTTTGAGGCATGTTTGAAATGAAATTACTATAAGTCTGTGGGCTAGCTGCAATGCATTGTATATGTACAGTCTATATAATTTGGTCTCTGTGGGTAGTTTTGAAAGATGCATGTAATATTTGTGGGCTATTTAGACAGTCCAAGCGGTATCTCTCGTAGTTTCCCCAATATTGTCAACTTTTGGTACTTAGAATCTTGTCTGTCTTGACTCTTGAAGGAAGCAAAAAAGAATTTGGTTTTTTGTATTTTTCATCAAGAAATGAGGCTTTTATGTTGTCACTTTTTTATGGCTTTCCAAGTCAATATCTCAGTGTAATTGGTTCTTGATGTGACCAATTTTTGAACACGAAGACTATGCTTGTTTGTATTTTCGAAGTCATGTTTTTATTTTTATTTGAAAAAGAAAATATACAATATATACAATTTTCAATTGAAAATACGTTTATTTTCTTTTTTAATTTCACATTTTTCAATAATTACTATTTACTTTTACAAATTCACGATAACATTTTTCTCTCTCACATCTCCTTTTAAAAATATATTTTTTGGGCAATAATTATGGTGCTATACTATAATAAAATACATAATATTAGTCATCATAGGCTTGTGCACGTTTTAGGACCCAGTATTTTTAGTAATTTTATTGGTCAGTTTTTATCATTTTTATCTACAAGTATATCAATATAGTATTATCTATTATTTTATTTATATTATATACATAATCATTACGTTTAACTAACTCAATCATTTCACACATCATCAAATCATTAATTCTAACCATTTTTAGAAACACAATTAAACATACCTTCATTTTCACACAAAATCAAAAAACTCATTTTCTCATATGTTTTAGAAAATGATCATTAAAAATGAAATGAAAATACATTCGAACAGAGAATTTATTAAAAAGTTTAATTTGACTTAATTTGATCCGACTCAAGTGAAATTTATTTGCTTGTGCGGAAGTATATAACCAACGAGTATAATTTACTTCAAACTTGGACGGGAATGTAGTTTTTCAAGATTTATTTATAAATTACCCAATTCATCCAAACCTCCAATTGTCATTATGAAAATATATCATCGTGAAAACGTAAAGGAGTGTTTTAAATATTGTACTTATACCTTGTAGATTTAGGCACACAAATCAAGTGTACCAAAAAGATTAGTGATAATATGTTATAAAAAAGAAAAACGTGAATCAAGTTGGATCCCCAAGAAAATCAAAACCACCAAGTCAAATTAGTTTAGAACACATGCGCCTCTCTCTCCCTCTCCCCATCTCTCTTTGAAATCCTAGCCTTTTTTTCTTTTTTCCTCCGTCAATAATAATTTGGTGAAACAGTCGTCTACTTCACCACTGTCACCACCATTATCGTCGGCGGGTTGGGTTGGAGCACCCTCTTCAAGTTGTGCATCACATCTTCAAATCTGACGAGAAGGATATGGATCTAACGAGAAAGAGACAGATCTGACAAGATCAAGATGAGTGATATATAAATTGTTATTGTAGCATTTTAGATATTTTGTTTAATATTTTATTTTCTCTCTCGTGTGAGAGTTTGTTTTTTCTCTCGAATGAGAGTTTTGTCCCTCCTTGGATAAGAGTTGCACAAAAATTTTCTTGTGTTCGTTTGTGAGTTTTTAAAAGTTGTTATCTTTAAGAAATTTGATAGTTGGTGTTTCAGATGTTCTTACTACATCGTTTGAGTCGATATGAATTGTATTGTTCCAGACGTTGTAAACTTTCGATTGAATGATATATAAGACCGTTTTTTTAAAAAAAAAAAAGAAAGTCAAATTAGTTTAATCATTAATTTTGCTTAAAAAATGTAAAATTGAAAGTTGAAACACGTATAATGTAATTGCGTGTTAGCATTTGCAATTATCTTATGGTGATACACATGTTTAGCGTTTAAGTCAATAGTGCTAGTTATTACTGATGCTAAAAATTGAAATTAATTGGTAGATAGTTGTTAAAACACAATTGATAACTTAGAAGTGGGAATAAGAGAAACAGACAAGCATGCACGCAAGTTATGATTTTCAATTACGGGATAAAGTTGAAAACTTTGTGCAAATCTATTAGTAAGTTAATGAAAATTGAGTTCTCGTAAAAATAATAGTCTTATATATTATATGACTAATGTGAAAGTCATTATCCATGAATAGTTATAATTATTTCAAGAAATTATCTTGGGTTTTGATAGTAGATATCTTTTCTTACAAAAGAAATTATAATAGTAAATTAAATTAAAACACTTACAAAGAAATAGTTAATTAAACTAAAACATTTGAACTAATTTGTGTGGTCCAATATCGATTAAATTGAAAAATTTTAATTTTTCTAAATGGCTCCTATATGGGCCTTACTTTCCAATATGAAGCGGGCTTTGAAGAGGACATTTCTCTTATTTACCAAAAACAAATTTAGAAGAAATATTTAAGGCCTATAGGCTATAACCAAAGATTTCCAAAAGAAGTTGGGCACTTGGGCTTAATTCCAAATAATAAAGCTGGACAAGAGAAAAGAGAAAATACCCTCGCTTTTTCCAAATTATTTCTTTAAATCTTCACCCCGGAATGGGGAAATGTTATCTAGAAAATTTGGAGAATATAACTTCTGAATGAGTCCAGTCGAGTCGAATTAAGCCGAACAAAATGTTGTTATAGTTTATCTGGTGTTTTAACTTAATTTGATTGATAACTGAACTAAACTGGGATGAGCTTAAATCAACTGAATACGAGTCAAGTTCAAGTAGTTAAATTCTTTTGAAAATATCATGTCATTTTGGATTCATGGAGCAGAATTGTCATCTACTTAAATTTGGTTCGTTACATTAATAAACTGAGTTCATATAAATTATTGACTATCGATCTTGAGCTGAGTAGCAGATGATTTACTTCGTTTTCATAGGTAAATGTAACTAGTTCAAGTCGTCTCGAAGCTTGCAAGTTCGCTTGAAAATTTTCAAGCTTGAGCCGACAGCTAGGGCTCGAATTCAAATTCAAGCCGAGCGTGAATGGAGGTAGGCTCGGCTTCAATTGAACTTGAGTTTGTATAGATAAACAATGTGTATTGTATTATATATGCGAATAATAAAAATAATATACTAACATGCAAAATATATAAATATAACCTCATAATTCATAAACAAGAATCAATAATTTCATAATAGATCATATGGATATCAAATTAGAAATATAAATAAGTAAATTGTATTTTTGATACTAAATGTTCTCCAATACAAAGATTATATAGATAAATAATTGATACTCTTAGGCCTTGTTTGTTTTTGTTTTCAAATTCCATTTTCAATATTCTGGATCACAAAATTCTAAAAAATCATAGTACAGAATATTTTCATCTAAATTTACTTTTTTTCAACCCAGCCTTTTCAATCCCCCTGTATAACTACCTATCACTCACTATATCTATCATTTCACACAATCATCAATCAAAATTATTTAATCCAATCATTACCTCTCTTTCTTTTTCATACTTTACAATTTTTAATTTATATTTTATTATTTTTGTATTTACATAATTATTATATAAATAACCAACTCAATCATTTAACATATCATATATCAACATATCACCATTGATTTGACACATTTACAAATTTCAACAATTTTTATAAAACACAAACAAACACAACACACATCACATCATTTTTACACGAATCTCCGTAGTACATATTTCTCGATAAATTTTCAGAATTATAACTCAAAAACATAAATAAACATAGCCTTAACCTCCTGAAGTCAAGTTTAAAGATTTTTTTTAGTGCGTATATAATTTGATTATGATGATTTTGAAGTATATTCTAAAGCTGTTAATTTCTTTATTTTTGAACAGACTTATCTTATTAGTTGTACTAAAAATATACAAATATTAAAATTCCAAATTCAAACATGTTCATACTCTGCTTGAAGCTCCTCAAATCGAGGCCAAACTTTGAGTATAAAACCTCAGTTAATATCAAATCAAACCTGAACCTAAACAGGTTTGACTCGCTCGACTTGATCAACCTTATATATAACCAATGATGTTCCTTTTCTCCAAATTGTCGAATACATTTTATCCTTGTCCCGCTTTACTTCCACGCATAACCGGAAAAAGGTGAAAGCACCTTTTCATCTTATTCTTAACTTCAAATTCTAGTGACAAATGGGCAAATATAAACCAATGAAATGCGATAGTACTTAACCGCCTTGCCGCTTCCATAGTTCTTACCTCCCCCGCCAAATCTACATCTTATAACTACCCCACCCGCCCTTACTGTTCACTCTCACTGCTGCCACTAAGAACTACTACAATCTCATCTTCTTCTTTCACTAAAAACATGGGTTTCAAGAGCAATAGCTCAACAATTATTGGGTTTTTTCTGTTGTTGTGTTTAATTTCTCCGATCGCCGGGCAGTCCCAAATACCGCCGAAGCAGGACGGATTCTGGTTCGGAGAGAAAACCGGCACGGCGGAGACCGTATTAATCGAGGCGTTCTTTGACCCGGTTTGCCCCGACACCCGGGATTCATGGCCGTCTCTGAAGAAAGCACTTCATCAATATGGCTCTCGTGTTAGCCTGGTTGTACACACCTTCCCTTTGCCGTAAGTCTCTCAATCATTTCTTTGGATCAGGTACGGAGACAGAAATTTGGGTTGGGGGCGAATACGAAAAAAATTGGGGGTAAAGCTTGGTTTTTTAGACTTTGAGAGAGTGGAATTTCAAATATAAAAAAATTATTGGGTGGAAAAATACATTTCTCAAAGTTGAGGGGCTGGTGGGCCCCCCTGGCTCCATCCCAGTAATTCTATGTCGGATAGAGATCAATGGTTCGAATGTGAATTCTGTATCTTACTTTGTATGGAGACTGCACACAATATACACCTTACTTTGTGCGAGTGGGATATTTTTTTTTGGTGATTTGTATATATTTTTTTATTATTATTTGATGGTGTTTGCTCTTATATATTGAAAGATTGTAAGATGCTGCAAAATTATTGTTTGGAATCATATGATAAGTGTAATTCACTTTTCACCGTACTATAATATTCGATCTGGACTAGAATTTTCCGTGCCTCTACGAAAATGGCTGATATACATTTTTCTTATTTTGGTTAACTTGCAGTTACCATGACAACGCTTTTATTAGTTCTCGGGCGCTGCATATAGTGAATAAGTTGAATACTTCAGCCACTTACGATCTATTGGAGGCATTTTTCAAGCACCAGGTAAGATTTGAATTTCATAGAAATAGGAAGCATATATAGAATCTTGCTGTAACTATATTTATTGCTTTGCTGGTTTTGGTGTATGATCGATTCGAAAACTGATTTTAATTATAAGAATGAATTAATGCTTTTGTCGTTGGCTTTATCTAATTCGCACGAAAAGTTGTTTATTCAATACCGTATTTTATTGTAAGCAAATATGTCTAATTTTTGTGAAGTACCATTATCAATCTGATAGTGGCAAAGCTTAGGACGAATTTCAATTAACCCCTTAAAAAATTGTTGAAATTATGTCAAAATCGTTAGCCGAGAAGCTTACCTACTATGTTTAGGCCGGCCTTATTAAATTTTGTTCTTATAACAAGCTAGTTAACTAGGGATTGTGAGGTATCTTAAGCTCCAATTGAAGAAATTAGAGCTCATGGTTTTAAATTCATAATAATAAACATATAAATAGAGGCTTGAGCCTATTAGTTGCTTTCATGTCTGATTTTGAGCTATTTCTTCAATAATTATGGTCAATTTCAAATTCTCAGCTCCAAATCATTTCCTCCAATCCAAATCATTGTATCCTATCGCGCACTTAACTTTAACACTCAATTATGTCGATAAATTCTGACCGTAGACTATTGAACAGGAACGGTTTTACAGGAAGGCGACATTTAACATGTCGAGAGCAGCAGTCCTAGACCAAACGGTGAAGTTTGTGACAGAGGCAGTGGGAAGCTCTTACCACTCTGCAATTAAATCAGGCTTTAATGACTCCAAAACGGATCATGCAACTAGAGTTGCTTTCAAGGTACGATTCTCGAGTTTCTCCGTATGAAGTAACATCTTTAAACAAAGTATAGCAAATAGAAGTTCTTTTCTATATTGTTTACCTTTTAAGACTTGTCATGCACAAATGTTTTCTGTTTGCAGTATGGTTGCTTACGAGGGGTTTACGGGACACCATTTTTCTTTGTGAATGGATTTCCCTTACCCGACGCAGGGTCGGCTCTGGACTATAAAGGATGGAGAAAAGTTATAGATCCTTTGGTTAGCGAACGGGGCGTAAACGAGGAGGAGACTAGACATTTCTTCTAATGAGTATATATATACTCTGTTTAATGTCTGTTTGGTTTACTAATGTAATGTAACCTGGTTCATTAGTTTTTGTAGTACAGAGTTATTGGTAAATGTTTGTTGCAGTGTATTTGTCTTTCTAAATATTGTGATTGCCTGTAAAGACATTATCTTGTGAAATTCATGAATGAGTTAGAAAATAGGGTTATTTTTTTGTAAAATATTTTCAATAATAGTCCTTGAAAATGTCCCAATTAAACGCGTTTTCTTACTGGAAAGGAAAACGCGAATTCATTTTTTTGGTGGAATGACTCCATTAACAGTTAATGGAGTCATTTGATTAACATATTTATTACTTAGAAAAAATTTCACCAATACCCACTGTTATAATAAGTAATTATACAAATTTACCATCTTATAATTAAAAATACAAATACCTAACTCACTATAATTGAAAATTGCATCTACCCCCGAAACCCTTGGTCAATGGTCAAATAACACGAAATGACACTTTTGCCCTTCACTTAAATTATTAAAAAAAAAAAGTTGGAATAATATTTTTGTTACGGCGTACCCCCTCTTATAATGTGTAATTACCAAAAACCCCTCTCTTGGTTTTGAAATTGCCACCCCCTAGCTAATTGTAAGGTTTTTTTGGTTTAAATTGTACGAATTTTTTAATACATATGGGGTGATCTTAAGAAGTGCATTATAACAGGGATATTTGTGTAATTTCAAAAATAAGTTGGGAGGTCTGGTGTAATTTTTCCTAAACGACATTTGGACAGACCATTTTTGAAAATTCACACGATAATGTCATCAAAAAATTGATCTCAGGGGGTAAATGTAATTTTTAATTATAATGGGCTAGGAATTTGTAATTTCAATTATAAGAAGATTTTTTTTAAAATTACCTATTATAGCACTGAGTATTGGTGTAATTTCTCTATTACTTAATGGGTTTATTGCAAATTACCTCCGGTGTTAGTTCAAAAATGCTAAAACCCCCCTTCTGTTAAATCAATATGCAAAAAAACCAACCATGCACGGAACCCTTTTTCCGTTAGAAAATTGATCAAAATGTAGCTTTTAAAACATTTCTATACCTTTGTCCTGTCTGTAGGGTTGAAATTCACTGCAAAACAAAAGTATATGAATGATTTAAGGACTACATTTAGATCAATTTTCTAACGAAAAATAATTCCGTGCATAGTTTATATTAACAGAGAAAATTTTTGCATATTGATTTAACAGAGGAGTTTTTTAGTGTTTTTGAACTAAAAGAGGGTAATTTGTAATACACCCTTAATACTGAGGCAGTAGAAGAAGTTTCTAGTTGGTTTGGTTGAATTTAAGTAAAGTGTACTTTTTCCTTTATGATAATTTGTAAAGTGTACTTCCTTTCTTGTGACTCACTGCATGCACATTAAATTATTTTTTTTTAACAGGACATTAAAGTAAATTACCTTTAATAAATTGTGTCCTATTATCCTATATCATATTCTAATTACTTATATGCATACCATTTAAATTACTTTTAATAAATTGTGTCCTATTATCATATATCATATCCTAATTACTTATATGCATACCAAGAGTATAAATTCACGCCAACTTTATATTTAATGAAAAAATCTATACAAGTGACATTCAAGTAAGTAAATAAAATAAGTGATGAAACACCATTCGGAACATATTATCCAACTGCATTGCATGACTGCATGACAGGTGCAATTAACTTGTCTTTGTGAATTGAATTGCGTTGAATTCGAACTGGGTTTGCGAATGCAGTGTCATGACAAGTGCAATTAATTTTTCTTTGTGAATTGAATTGAATTGAACTGAGTTTGGGTTACAAATTTTCTGAAAATTGTAAAATTGTCTCCATAATTTACCTAGCCAGACAAATTATAAATACATCTGAATAGGCATTGTCCAAGATTTTGAACATAAATCGTTAAAAGGGAAAAAACACAAATGTCTTTATTTGAATGTGTTTTCATTTCATTTTCAACCGTCATTTCCTAAAATGTATGGGGGAACGAATTTTTTGATTTTCGTGTGAAAATGACGGCATGTTTGGTTGTGTTTCTGAAAATTATTGGAATTGATGATTTGATGATGTGTGAAATGATTGAATTAGTTAAAAGTAATGATTATGTGAATAATATATATAAAATAATAGGTAATAATATATTGATTAAATATATTTATAAGTAAAAATGATAAAAATCAATCACAAAAAGAGCATTAAAAATATTCAAAATGGGTCTTAAAATGTGCACGTGCCTATGGAGATTAAAACCATGTATTTTATTCCACTATAACACCATAATTGTTGCAAAAAATATGGATTTTTGTAAGGAGATGTGAGAGAAAGAAAGATGTAAGTGTGATTTGATAAAATAAAATGTAATTATTGGAGAATGTGAAAGTGAAAATGAAAATAAATTTATTTTTAGATGAAAATGGTATAAATTGTGTATTTTCATTTTCAAATGAGATTGAAAATAAAAATATAGGTTAGAGAACACAAACAAACATAGCCTATATGATATAGTTGCTAGATAATTAATTGCAATGTTCCCATTTTTATGATGAAATTCATGCCAATGGTATTTGATATTTAAAATGTTTGAAAGGAATATGTTATATGTACTTTTTTCTTTTACCTTTTCATAGAGAATTTTTTCTGTGCATTAAAGCCACAATTCAATGGAAATAGAAAAAAATTAAATTTTATATTTTCGGCTTTTCTCAATTTAAATTTCCTGATCCAAATGATGCGGGGTAAACACATTTTTTTGCACCACATTTATGCGACATGGATGCATTTATTGACAAGTATATGTATGATTAATCTTATTGAAATTTAGGACCTCTAACTCTAATCAATAATGCAATCTATTCACGGAATAAGATGTAATCAATGGTGATTTCATGGTTTTTCAATATCCAATTTTTTTCTCTTTTACATTCATCACCATAAAAAAATGTAAAATATATTTTTGGTGAAAATATTTTGAAAATTCAAAAATTATCTTATTAAAACATTATTTTTGAATATCTCTTTTTAGAAATTTTGCTACCTTCAAAATGGAATCTTAGATGTATGAAAAAGCCAATTCAGTTGTGTTGTACCATTTAAGCTTGAAAGAGTTGTACACTTCCTGACAAGATGTAAACTTTTTCTCCAAACATGGAGACAAATTCGTTGCCACTTGACATGCTAATTTTGGATCTTCTACTTTAAATTTTGAGAAGATTATCTAAACATCCCCTCATGTTATTATCAATTATGAAAGCCCCCTTATTTTTTTACGAAATTACATAAAATTCTCTTTATATTAAGATCTTATTACAATTACACCACTTTTATATTTCAAAATTCTTATTGTTTCACCTATTTAACCCTTACCATTAGACTACTTAAGGGGATCCCATTGTAATTTATCAAAAATCAGAACAGTTTTGATAATCAGCACTAAAGTGTGGGGGTGCGCATGTAATTTTCCCTTAAATTTTTATTACTTCATATTACAATATACCTACACAAAAAAAAAAGGTTTAACGGCTCTATACATTTAAAAATAATTTATTTATTTTTAATTTTTTTTTATGATTAACGTGCTTTTACAAGATGAGTTATATATAGTAATAAATAATCAGACTAAGGACTAAAAACTCAGAGTATCTTATTTCTGGAAAATTTAAGCCTGCTTGGTCGCATTCAAATATAATTTACGAAGTGATTGACCTGTTACATAACAATTGTAATTAACTCATTTTATTTATACAAAAAAAAATTCATTTTGTGAATTAAATTTGGGTGCGGCCTGGCCAATTTGGTTCTAGAATTTTCCCTTATTCCTTTATTTTATTTAATGTGTTATATATTCACAATCCTAATATTAGAAAATTCAAGTTGGACCCGGAAAAATGAATTAGGGCAAAGAAGAACCTGGAGCGGGCATATAAGTAGCTGAGAAATACGCAGCAAAGTAGTTAGGGCGTAACGAAGAAACGAAGCCAGAGAAGAGGGCTGGAGCGAATTATCTTATCTTTACATACATATATACATACACTGAGCCAAGGTGAATAAATTACCGAATTTAGTTATTCAAATTCACCTCAAATATTCATGAATTAGAGATCTATATCTCTTCTTTCCACCTTCCATACCTAGTTATAGCCACTTCTTTTTCCGTCTTTTTTGTAAATTAATTAGCGGTTTCCTGTTTATGTGTAAGATGTTTCAATTGAATTTGTTCATGTTTTTGGTTTAATTTTCTAGTGTAAGATGTTTCAATTGAATTTGTTCATGTTTTTTGGTTTAATTTTATAGTGTATGATGTTTCAATTGAATTTGTTCATGTTTTTGGTTTAATTTTATTAGTGTAAGATGTTTCAATTGAATTTGTTGATGTTTTTGGTTTAATTTTATAGTGTAAGATGTTTCAATTGAATTTGTTCATGTTTTTGGTTTAATTTTATAGTGTAAGATGTTTCAATTGAATTTGTTCATGTTTTTGGTTTAATTTTGTAGAGCATGGATCGGTACCAGAAGGTCGAGAAGCCAAGGGCGGAGACGCCAATTGATGAAAATGAGATTCGGATTACAAGCCTAGGCAGGATGCGAAGCTACATCTCTTATGCGCTGAGTCTGCTTCAGGTAGATTTATATATATGAGCATTGTGGTTATATATATTTGCAGACATAATTAGTGCACATCTGAGTTTGTATCGTTTGATGTGTTTGGTCTCGCTAGTGTTTTAATGTAGAGTCGATTGCTTATTCGAAACTTGAGCTTTTATTTATTTTTAGAGATTGAAATATGATGTATATTTGCAACAGTGAGTTTTCTTTAACTAATTTGTTCGATTATAACGGGAGCATGTGTAGATTGTACATGGCTTTGCCATTATCTAGCTTTAATTTTGGCCTACTTGGAGGTCAAAAGGTGATGACATAGGGGAAACTTGTGAGATACTTATGAAGTTTTAGGAATTCATTTATGAGGGGGTTATTTGATGAATGAATTTGTTGTATGAATTATGATATAAAGTTAGGTTTTGTAATGATGTCCTGGAACTCTAAATATATATTTCGCAGTACAAGTTCTCCTGCATCAACCCACCTTTTTGATAGATGAAACGTCTTCCCTAACAATAAGTAGTTTAAACTGCTTTGAAAGTCAAACTTTTTGTCTAATCCTAGTAAATACTGGACCTTTCTGTGCAATGTTGAATTTGTAGTACTGATATTGAGCAGAAGCAGGGTGGTGATATATCATGGAATACTTTGGTTGCTTTTTGGTCGAGGTGCCTGGTCTATTGAAATATATAATGAAATGAATACTAGTATTAGTTGCTTGTAAAACCTGCAGTTCCATGGATAATCTGACTATTTGATTTTACTTTGTTCTGTATGAGATTGCATCCTGCAGTCTCTTCCATATAATTGTTTTACATTTTATTTATCATATCTGTATGACTTCCATCCATGAATATCGGGATAAATACATCTTCAGAGTTTTTAATTCTTCAATTTATCGTGCAATGTATTGTAGGAAAAGGGATCTGAAGAAATAGTGTTCAAGGCAATGGGCAGAGCCATCAACAAGACTGTAACAATTGTGGAATTAATCAAGGTTTTTCTATTTTGACATTCTTTTATCTTTTAATGCAACTGTTGATGTTTTGCATATGAGGATGATCTTATGCGTTTTTTATAATTCAGAGAAGAGTTGTTGGTCTTCACCAAATTACGGCAATTCAATCCACTGACATAACTGACACATGGGAACCCCTGGAGGAAGGTCTTCAAACGTAAGGGCACTTCAAAGTGATTTTGAAAAAGAACGAGGATGATTAAATTCTGAATTCAAATAATTTTCTGTCTCAAGATTGCTTGTGTGTGACAATATGATATGACTGACTATTGTAATATGGTCTGTTCATTGTGCAGCCTAGAAACCACAAGGAAAGTTTCGATGGTCACAATTACTCTCTCAAAAAAGGAGTTAGATACGACAAATATTGGGTGAGTAGCTGCAGATTTCTTACTATTGCAATTCTGCTTTGTTGTAGTGCTATGCAAAGCAAATAAAACTCATAATCACTTACTCAGCATTGCTCTTGGAGTTTCTCGATGAAGGATACACAAACCTTTACCTTTTACTTAATGACTCACTTTTCTTGGGTTGAACAAAGAGCTTCCCCCATCCCCCCAATATTATGGATAGCAGAAATTATTGAGCCTTTTTATGAACACTAATCAACTCTTGAAGTGTACTCTGTTCTTCATACTCCTAATGTCAAACAGTTTTTGTGCAAATGGGGTTATTGATTTCGGTTATGTCTTTAGGTACCAACCTCCAATACCAGCCGACCAGGTGAAGGTGTCTACAGAGCTTGACTATGATGGAGGTGAACCATGTTTTCTGATTCCTATACTTATTCTTCGTGTGTTTCTGCTAGTCATACGTTTTGACTTGTTTTAATTGTGTAGAGGGATCACCTCGTGTTCGAGGAAGAGGCCGATTTGGTAGAGGGAGGGGCCGGGGGAGGCCTAGAGGTCCACCTGGTAAGAATTTGGTCAACTTGATTCAGATTATTCAAAGATCAGGGTTCCGAAATTTTGCCCTTTTTATAATGTAATTGTGTAAGTTTGAGCAGTATCAATGTACTTATAATGTATCTGCTTTATCATCTAGGGAATGGTTTTGCACCTGGTGAGTATGAGGATGGAGGCTATGAGCAGGATCGTGGGTATGCCAGGGGTAG
Source organism: Buddleja alternifolia (assembly GCA_019426215.1). Taxonomy (NCBI): domain Eukaryota; kingdom Viridiplantae; phylum Streptophyta; class Magnoliopsida; order Lamiales; family Scrophulariaceae; genus Buddleja; species Buddleja alternifolia. The sequence continues at coordinate 35,874,143 of CM033397.1, read as the reverse complement.
GGGCCGTGGTAGAGGCCGTAGTTTCCGTGGTGCTGGGAGGGGTGGGTACAATGGTCCTCAGATGGATACTCAGTATGATGCTGGAGGTTACAATCAAGTAGTGCCGCGAGGTACTGCTTCACTTATTTAAGTTGATATTTTGTTGATATAATTTTTGTAAGGACTCTTATATAGGTAGAGGCACTTGTTGCACATGAGCCCGACCTCTCTACCTTGTATTGAGGCATCTTTGCCAAATTGTTTGACCAGTAGTCGGTTTTTAAGCCTTCATTTTCATTTATTTTTTTGTGTATTTATGTTCCCTTTTTCTTGGAAATCTAATCTAGCTTGTTAATATGAAAATTTTAGGAACTGGTTGGTCTTAGGATAAAAGTTATGGTTGCGTTTGGATCGAAGGATTTGAGAACTAAGAATTTCAATTCCATTTTTTTGGATGGAAGGTTTCAAGTTACAAAAGATTTCAAATCCACTGATTTTGTTAGGGAAAATTTAAGTTACGATGGAGTTCTATAGGGTTCGTTCCTTGTGCACTTCTGTTTACGAGTATTGTTTACTCTCAGTTAGGACTGACTAGGGAGCTTGATTATTCGTGTATTTATTATCTTCCACAGAAGAATGATTTATCCGTCTTCTGCTTTTAACCATTTCTAATTGCTCTTATATCAACAACACAGTATGGATTACATTTGCTCTCTTCACCTTTGTACATTACTAAGTGGATTTCTTTCACTGCAGGTCGTGGTCGTGGAAGGGGGACTCGTGGTAGGGGTCGTGGATTCAGAGCTAACGGACCGGTCCATGCTCCTGCTTGAGGTGCTTTAGGTGTTTCAAACTTGGTGGCTATTATGATGGCTGTTCCATTTCTATGTTTTTCTTTGCTAGTATTTAACTCTAGGATGTTATATGTAAACATTGTAGACTAACTTGGGCCGCGCTTGCGTGGTGCTATGCCTTTTTGTTTTTGCTTTCTTTGTTGACCTTCGCCTTTTTGGGCTTTCCATAGTTGATTTATTTGTTTAATTTGTATGTCTGGTTGATATTTGATAACCCATAAATGGATGAGGCTTCTCTTATCCTTTATAAATAATGTTTTTGGTTTAAAGTTTTTATTTTCTCAGACTAACAAGTAGCATGGGATTATCTATACATTACACCATAGAACAGCTTGAATGTAGCTGGTAAAGGTCGATGTTCTTTGGTGTAATACTATAGTAATTCCAATGATTTTTCTCGGGTCATTCTATGTTGGGGTCATTTACTAAAACACACTCTCATCCAATGGTGTGCACTACACCGAGACAATTGATACCGGTGTAGCATAGAATTTCTCATTTTTCTCGGCCCCTCGACTCGAGAGAAAGAAAAGCGATAACAATGGTTTGCTTTTTGCATAGTTTTACCAGCTAGATATAGGAGGATTATTCTAGAACAGAGTCGATATTTTTGTATTGTTAGATTATGATCGATGCAACAGAGTCGGTCAATTTCTCCTTCAAATGTCATTACTCTTATGATGATATTATAGAACATGTCTTAACTGTTATATCTCAAATTCCAAATTCCAAATTCAATCAATTATTTGCATCCTTGGAATGATGGAATATCACTACGGAGAGATGTAGCAACAATTGTAAACCGTAGGCTTTGCCATATTTTTATTTTTTCTCATTTGAAAATGAAAATACACGGTTTACACTAGTCTCAATTGAAAATACCACTTGTTTTTATTTTCACTTCCATATTCTCCAATAATTACCATTTATTTTATCAATTCACATTCACTTTTTTATTTTTCTCACATCTTCTTCTAAAAATTTATTTTTTCAACAATTTTGGTGCCATCGTAGAATTAAATACATAGTATTAACCCTCATAGACCCATTTTGAGTATCTTTAGTACTTTTTTTGGGATCAAGTTTTAAGATTTTTACTTACACGTATATTTAATTAATATAATATTATCTATTTTATACTATATACATAATCATTGGTTTTAACTAACTCAATTATTTTATATATCATCAAATCATCAATTCCAACTATTCAAAAACACAATTAAATATGCCATCATTTTCACACAAAAATTAAGACTATATTTGCCTGTGTTTTCGTTTCACCTTTTTAATTTTAATTTTCATTTGAAAATAAAAATACACACTTAATACTATTTTTAATTGAAAATATTCTCATTCTCATTTTCATATTTACGTTCCCAATAAATTTCAATCATTATTTTAAAATTACATTTCACATCCCTTTTCTCTCACTTTTTTTTATCACTTTTCTCTCCCTCTTATTCTTTTTATCACTTTTCTCTCCCTCTTATATCTTCTTTCTTTAATACTTATTTATCATCTAATCATTACTTTTCAATAATTTCATACATTATCTATCACAAATTTTAACAAATTTAAAAAACACAATCAAACACATCTATTTTTCTCATTTTTTTTACGCGAAAATAAAAAAACTCATTCTACCATGTGTTTTCTCGCATGTCTTAAAAAATATCAGTCGAAAATGAAATAAAAATACATCCGAACAGAGCCGTTGATCCTGGTGCCACGTTTCCATCCCACGTTCATTATTCGATCTACTTTTAACTATAACATAATAAGAGATGAGACACTTTTCACCGACTCTACAATTTAATAATGCTGAAGGGAATCTAGAGGCGGCTGATCTTCTCCACAGTCAATTATTTGTCATTCATCTCAAGTCCTATAAATTTTGGAAGCTACAACAAGAAGATTCCACAAATGGAAATGGCAATCCATGAAGAAGACATTGTCATAGTGGGTGCTGGCCTTTCTGGTCTAACTACAGCTCTCGGACTTCACAGGTATATCTATACCTATATATATATACCTATATATATATACACTACTTGGCTTAAAGACAAATTTTGATTAGTTATATTTTGAGCATATATAAGAAACAAAATGAATTTGTAGATTGGGAGTTGGTAGTCTGGTGTTAGAATCATCAGACAGTTTACGAATTACGGGGCTGGCGCTAACCCTGTGGAGCAATGCGTGGAGAGCGCTTGATGCCGTTGGCATTGGAGACATTCTTCGCCAAAAATCTGTTCAAATTCACGGGTATGATATGAGTATGGCCTGCAAATCATCTTCTGCAGTTTTAACATATTTATTGATGCACTAGAAATCAATGAACAGTATTACAAGTTATATATGTAAGTAATAATGTAAGTAACTATGACAATGTTTCTTAATGTTAACTTTTTACCGATTTATTATGTGCAGGTTTAAATTTGCTAATCAGGAGGACTCCACTCCCCCTACTTCTGGATCGGATGTGAATTTGTGAGTTTTCTTGAATTTTTTTTTTTAAATTATGAGTTAATAATGTGAGGAATAATTGGGGTAATTGTACCTCAGACCGAGTTTAATGGTTTAAGTGTGAATTTTATGTCTATCTCTCTAACAAGTGTGTTTGAAGACCGCACACAATACACCTTACGGAGTGAGAGATATAGACACTAGGATCATTGATTTTGGTCTAGCATAGATTTTTCCGAATAATTGGGAGGATAGGTTAATGATGGTAAAAAGTTGTGACAGAAAATAATGAAATAATTAATTACGAACTTAAGAATCTATTTTGCTCAAATTGTTGGAGGATTTTGTTTGCAACAATGTGATGCAGTGACAAGTTAGAAGTCCGTTGTGTTAGAAGGAAAGAGTTATTAGAAACCTTAGAGAGAGAGCTGCCACAAGGAACTATCAGATATTCATCCAAGGTTGATTCCATCGACGAATCGGGGAACTCTAAATTGATCCATCTTGCAGATGGTTCAGTTATAAGAACAAAGGTAAATTAATAAACATCATCAGATACTCAAAAGAATTTTCTGTTAGTTTACAAATTGAGCAGCTGATCTAAGAATTCTTGTAGCCAATTAATCCTATATAGGAAAAATTGCAACTTTGATAACAATGCCAATATTGCAATTTTCCCTTTATATATATAAATGCATATCTACTTCGGACTGAGTACCGTTTTCCCTAACAATGTAAGGTCTTGATCGGATGCGATGGAATTAATTCAACGGTGGCTAGGTGGTTGGGGCTTCAGAGCCCGGTTAGTTCTGGGCGATCAGCAATCAGGGGATTTGTTGACTACCCTGATGGCCATGGTTTTGAGCCAAAGTTCCACACTTACTTCGGGGGAGGCCTACGTTATGGTTTTATTCCATGTGATGACAGGAGCGTATATTGGTTCTGCACTTTCAAACGATCTGTCTTAAAATGTAAACCTTCGAGCACATTTCTCTGTATCCTCCTATGTAAGAATGATATATTACATAGTGACTCACCTAACCCCCTACGTGAGACTCTAATTATGAGAAACACCTACGACTTGAGAAATTACCATACCTCTACTATGAAGTATATTACAATATCATGTTAGTAAAAAACAAAATTACAATTACCCTGCTTTCGAGTTGTTAGGATCTTAATAGGGTGTCTTGGTAATTTATAGAACCTCAAGAGGCTTGTGGTAATTACCCAATAAATGAGTGGTGGTGCATATAAATATCCCTTGAAAAGTGATACTATTCATAATAGAGTTCTGCTTTTGATTTTCTACAGATGATGAAAATGACCAGAATCCCTCGATTATGAAGCAATTTGTGCTCAATAGTATCCGAAACGCACCAAAACGAGTATCGGATGTTGTAGAGAGAACTGAGCTAGATTGCATATCATACGCTCCTTTAAAATTCAGGTTACCATGGAATATTTTATTAGGAAACATTGTGAAAAACAATGTTTGCGTAGTAGGCGACGCCCTTCATCCCATGCCACCGGATATAGGTCAAGGCGGGTGTTCGGCTTTAGAAGACGGTGTCATTCTTGCGAGGTGCCTCGCTGAAGCTCTTTTGGCTGATACGAATAGAAAAGATGATGAATATGTGAAGATGGAGAAGGGTTTAGAGAAGTACTCAAGAGAGAGGAGATGGAGAAGTTTTAGTCTTGTTTGTACTGCTTATGTGGTTGGTTTGATACAAGAGAGTGATGGGAAGGTGATGAGGTTTTTGAGGAAGAAGTTTTTGTCTAGGTTTACTGTGGGAGCTGTGGTTAAGATGGCTGAGTTTGATTGTGGGAAGTTAGTTTCTTCTTGAAGAAAAAATTTGGAAAATTTGGATTGTTTGTTTTAAATTGTAAGGTAGAAGTGAACAAGAATAATTATATGTTCTTTTTGGATTTCTAGAATTATATGTTCTGATCGTTTAATCAAGAGGTTTCGGCTTTGAATTTTTGTGTTGAAAAACAAATCAAATTACCTAATATTCGACTCTAAATCGAAAGTTAACAAAATCAAGCTTGAACATCTAAGTTTTGAAGCTTAGCTCCATTAGTAAAAATGATAAGTGCAAAAAGTAAAACTATTCTAGCTCAATCCATGTTCGGATCAATTGAAAATCAAACAACACTCAAAACACAATTCTTTCAAAGCTCGATAACAATTCAAATTCAAACATGAAAGTCACTTTGTTCAATTCGACTCAATTTGTTTACAAGTCTACTCTTGTGTACGCAAAAGACTTTCTTGAGAGCCGTCCTCGCAATAGCACGTGTACCTCAAGATATTCGCTTTAATTGGACCTTCGGGATCGAGGGATATCCTGGGAAGTAAAAAGAAAAGCTTGAATTATATTGGATGAATCATAAATTTATGAATTGAGAAAATTAAATCTGTATGTTGTTAACTAATGAATAAAAAAAGGGTTCATGCTTAGATGAATAAAACTTTGAATCTTATATCAATAATTTGGCGCATGAACCATGGAATTAATAATTATCAAGGATTGAGTGTTTTCCAGCTTGGATTTCACATACACGGGAAGAAATAAAATTAATCTACGTATTTAACAATTATCATATGTTGAAACAAAACCAGCATTATTAGATAAGTTATTAATAGCAAGTCTATAGTTTGTTTCATGACATTCTTATTCAAGAATTACATAAAAGCCACTAGACCTTTTTTTTTTTTTTTTTTAAGGAACGATTACAACATCATAATACATCGGTTGCAAGAGAATTTATTACAAGTAAACATCATAAGCAAATACAATCATAAGCTACAAACTATTACAAACAAACTACTATTACAAATAGAGAGAAAATTCATATACATCCAGTGGGTGTCGAACCCATAACCTCTTGGTTATAGGGCCTCAACCTTAACCAACTCAACTAGGCTATGCATCATTAACAAAATGCCACTAGACCTATGTGAATGTTTATATACGGAGTTTACCTAATTAAACATGCTTGAAGTTGAAGCACAACTTAGGGACAATTACTAGAATTCTCTTAAAATAATGTCTTCTATACAAAATTTCAACGATAATATTTTTCAATACAATAAATTACTTGGAAATTTTTATTAAAAAAACTCAACAACTAAAAGTTAATAAATTTTTCCGTTGATATTAATCATTAATTTTTTTTTAATAAAAGGAAGTCAACTGATAAGTTTTTAACTTGAGAAACTAAAGGGTAATTTAGTCTTGTGAGTTAGAAGGTGAAAACTTCCCCAACCTTGTCATTCACTGGTATCGCACCTAGTTCATTTGCACTTGGTCCACTTCAAAAGAAACAAAGTTTTATATACAACTTTGTTTTATGTTTCTTGTTAGTCATTCTATTTTAATTTGAATCTTCTGTTTTGGATTGATATTTTGTCTTTTATTTTAATTTATTTTACATAATGTCGCGTTTATAATTGTTTTTATAAACAACTAACTTAATAATATTTTACATGTAAAATAAAATACGAAATTAAATATCAATTCGGAATAGAAGATCGGTAACTATTTTTCCGAAACTCCAAATTCGATGCTAGTTTTTCTCTAGCTATGACATTAGTTCAATTATTCCAACTGCCCGTACAATAATGTTTTCTCTGTCAGCTATAAATAGTTTGGTGTCAAATTAATATCCCTGTTTAATTATTCTTTGAACACCATACAACATTGTAAAATTAATGCAAGTACGAATTCTATGAAGCATTGATAGCACAGATTTATGATCAAAACTTCGAAATTTTCTATTTCTCTTATATAATAAGATGATTGATTTGGGTGGAATTTATCTAAATGAGGCCAGGCTAAAAGAAGCCCAATTGTTAGTAAGGAAAGGTTAATTTTCTTACATGGGTCCAAGCCGAGGTGGCCGACTTGCCTTGCTGGATTCAAGCTGAATTATGGAAAGACTTTGACCAAGTGATAAAGACACATAAAGATCAATTAAGAGGAAGACATGACTCAAAAATCAAGCTCTTACCATAATGGGTCTCTTTCAATCAAGGCAATCTGGGCTCACTCCTCGCTGGATCTGTTGGAAGACGCGCCTCCTGATTTTCAGCTATCTTGATTGGCCATTTTACCATAGTTAGATAAGGAAGGTGGCAAGCTTCATTCCCACTGCCATGATTAGTCTAAAACCTTCAAGATTTGTATAAATGCTCCCATTGAAGATGAATAAAACAAGACTTTTATGCTTTTCCATTGTTATTCTGTCAAAATATATATAAATATATATATTGCCTCATCTATTGTACTCAATTATCCTATATAAAATAATATAAATAATGTTTATGTGAATCGGATGTCAAAATATATATAAATATATATATTGCCTCATCTATTGTACTCAATTATCCTATATAAAATAATATAAATAATGTTAATGTGAATCGGAGATACATCAATGATGATAATAATAATAATAGCCTTGATATATTCCAATGATTGGGGTGGTTACTGCGAGCAATTATTGTGGGTTGATTTTATTGCTAGCCTAGTTCTTATTTTTTTTTTCCATCTGAAGAAAGTTTTAATTATAATGATAAAGACTCTGTCATAGTCTTTGCTTATATGCAGGTACAATACAATCACACGGCAAAAGTCATCAACATTGAATATATAAAATTTCAGTCATATCTGTTACTCTGTACGTCATTTGGTACAAATTCTTCTTTTCTAAATTCTACGCGTTGCAAGAAATATGGATCAACTTGGCAAATAATAAGGGAAGGTGAATCATGAATGTTGGACGTAGGGTTGAGATCGTCGGGGACTCGAGGTTCTAAAATGTCGAAATACGACCCTAATGTCAAAGTAAAGGGTAAGAGATCAACCTATATGTTTTCTTCGGACCTTGAAACAAAAAATTTTCACCCTATAACTCTCATCTAAAAGTTCAACGCGACTCGGATATAGTGTTGAAAAATAATTCTAGTTATTTGATACTCAATTCCAGATCGATCATTAGAAGCTTAATTCGTTTAACATAATAGACAAGTTAAATCACATTTTTTATGCACGATAAGTTTTGAAGTTCGAATCGAATTCGATTTAATTAGTTAAAAAACTGATAAAACGAGGGTCAAACTACCAAGATCCAAGCAACTTGATGAGCTCGGCAAGTGTGCTCGATCAAAGCTTGTTTGAGCACTGCTCGGTTAATAATCAAACTAAGCTCAAATACAATTTTGAAACTCGAAAGAAATCCAAACAAGCTTGGACAAACCCGTGTGTTTAGTTCAACTCGATCCACTTACAGTCTTAGTCAAATACGAGGCTTTACTCGTCGAGATTAAGAGGTCTTGAAACTCAAATTTCCAAAACAACTGCAATTATTTATATAGTGGGAAGCATGAGAAATCCACTAAGCACAAAATTATACACAGAAAGTATTTGGAGTCTCGACTGTCTAAAAATCACTCTTATGGAAATCAAATTTTCTTTTTAAGTCCTAAATGTTCTAACCCCATAAGCCAAAATGAATGTTTTGAGCTTGATTTACAAGATATACCCACCCCAAATGTTCTTCAGATTGCAACTAAAAGATACTGCAAAAAGGGAGTTATTATTGATTTACAATTAAGCAGAGAAAGTAACAGCACCTTACAATGTTAGTATCAAACGCATGTGCATCACACATGAAGAATAATGGGGCTGTGACATATAATGTCAAATGAATGCACATGAGAGATCACATTTAGGTGAAATATATTAATTTTCTTTCCAAATATTCTATTAAACTCATTCAATTTAATCTGTATTTTTTTTCCCTTATAGCACCAACCACTGCCTTCAAAGAATGTTACAAATTAATAATATGTGTCGAAATTTGATTCATTGCATGTGGGTTTGTGAGGAATTTGGGAGAGAACGTGGGAATAATTGAAACTATCAGAGATACATTCAATATAATAATGTTGTGTTTTTTGGCTACTTGCTGGTCTGTCACATGTGAGGTTGTTGCTTTGTAAAAGTTTTGGCACCTATATAAGATGTACGAAATCTTGTGTTTTTCATCAAAATAAATCCCAAACATTTCTCAATCTTTCTTCTCATTTTTCCTCCTCTTTCAAATTTGCAATCGAATCGATAAAATGGCGAAAAACGACATTTTATTACTCGCAGTAATAGTTGGATTATGTTTCGTCATCAATACTAATGCGTTCACGGCATCTGGTTGGACTCAAGCTCATGCGACCTTCTATGGAGGCAGTGATGCTTCTGGAACAATGGGTACGCGAATTTTCTTAAATTACAAAAAATAAAATAAAATAGGTATTTATTATAAATATCTTTCTTATTAACTATTATTTATTTATTATTTTTTTGGCTATAGGGGGTGCTTGTGGATATGGCAACTTGTATTCAGCTGGCTATGGTACTAGCACTGCAGCATTGAGTACTGCATTATTCAACAATGGAGCATCATGTGGTCAATGCTACAGGATTATGTGTGATTACAATGCTGACCGTCAATGGTGCAAGAAGGGTGCATATGTGACTATCACTGCAACAAACTTTTGCCCTCCAAACTTTGCTCTTCCTAGTGACAATGGAGGGTGGTGCAACCCTCCCCGCCAGCATTTCGACATGGCTCAGCCCGCTTGGGAAAAGATCGGTATCTTTAAAGGTGGAATTGTCCCGGTGCTCTATCAAAGGTATTTTCTTGTTATTCGTTTCGACTTCTAGTCTATTAGTGCTCTAAACTCTCATAGTTGCTTTCAACGGGCAAGTGTTTTTACATTTTAGTGGGTAGGGTTTGACGGAGAAAGAGCAATTTTTTCATCTAACCATGAAAAGTAATTTAAACTTCCGACTTCAAGTCGAAATGGATTTTTCAGAGTTCGTTTAGGTGATTTATCATCATAAATAATCAGTGGAAGATGAAACAATTTAGAGGAATCAATTGGAACGATTATAGATCGTAGGTACTCCTATAGACTATAATTAATTAAGCAAAATTAAGGATGATTGATGCAATTAGCCCTTAATTTTGCTTTTGCCTTATATTTTGTAAGTAGTCGATTTTAAATACACCAATGAATCTTGATTATGTTACATCAACACATAATATACGATGCTTATCCGATACCATCTAGATCCAGAGCCCGAAAACACAGACTTTTGTTTTTTTACCAAAACTTCCAGAAATCTAATGGTGGCTATTGTACATATCATAGGGTTCCTTGCAAGAAGATAGGTGGAGTTAGATTCACCATCAGCGGGAGGGACTATTTTGAGCTTGTAACAATTAACAATGTGGGAAATGCTGGATCAATTCAATCAGTCAAAATCAAGGGCTCAAAAACAGGGTGGATGTCTATGTCCAGAAATTGGGGTGCAAATTGGCAATCAAATTCATACCTTAATGGCCAATCCATATCCTTCATGGTCACTACAACTGATGGCCTCACAAAAACATTTTTAAATGTTGCCCCATCCAATTGGGCTTTTGGACAGACGTATTCGAGCCGTATTCAATTCTAAGACGACAAAATGGGGCTTCGAGTTCTTGTGGTTATTGTTTAGCTTTCACAATTGACAGGCCGCGGCGTGCTTACTATTTTACTCAAAGCAGCCCGCCAAAATATTTTGCGGTTGTATTATAAAATGAAATCGTGTCATATTTTGAGGAAGAGATGAATTATTGTTTTATTGATGGTTGAGACTTGAGATGGGAGTGAACCTATGGACTTGAGCCCGTGAAGCTAAAATTGATCGAGAGATTTGATTTAATTTCATTGTATTTAGCTATTGTTTTTGAATTTAAATGATATAATATTGAAAGATACATACGCATAATAAGAAGCGGGATTGAATGCAGCTCCATAATGTTTTTTTTTTTTTTTTAAGTTATTTGCGTAGACGCTTGTAATTATGCAACGAAAGAAAAGAGAGATTTGTGATTCTTTTTGAATTTTAACAGTTCTTGCGCATTACGTGCTTTATGGTTTTTTAATTAGGTTAATTACATTAATTATTCTTTTATTTAATTTAATTACAGTCCACCTCTTTATTCTGAACATATAACAGAGACACTCTCTTATAATAAAACCTTTCAATCATCTCTTACGTTAGAATACTAGCGAAATTCGCTAATGTTATCAATTATATTTTTTGAATTTCTTATTTTGCCCCTTTTATTCACTCAACAATTTTTCTTTGACCAAAAAAAACCCGAGGGGATGAATGTAATTTTCAAATTAAAGAGAATATAATTAATATTTAAACACATGATCTAGTAAAAGAACTTGCTAACATCTTGATGAAGTGCAAATCCGAATTTATGCTAATTCGAGAAAATTTAAATGAATTTAACTAAGCAATTGGGAACACACTCTAAAATAGCATATTGAATACCATGTTGAATGTTTTAATTCGGGAGCATCACCATTTTTGCGTGATAGCGAAATCCGGAGAATGCTAGCTCGAGACTGGGATGTCTCATTGAGCCATGTTTGGGGAGAAGCGAATCAGGTAACTGATGATCTAGCTAGAAACGAGTTGAATACCCATATGCACTTAATACATGTACCAGATGTGCGCAGTTCTTATTTTCTCGCTTTAGATGATGCTGGTCATACGTGGCCACGTCTGGTAACTATTAGCTCGGGTTTGACGAGCTAAGAACTTTTTGGGTAAGATTGGTTAACAAAATCTATTTCGATTTTCATTTGAGCGAACCAATAGACAAGTTTTTTAAAAAAGGAGTCACTTTTATTAAAAAATTTCATAAAAACCAAATTTTGTATTGGGCCAATACGGTATGAGTCTAATGACAATTGAACGTGAGGTTTTATTATAAGAGGGAGGTGTCTCTTATATTTTCAAAATAAACGAACTGACTAAAATTGCACTAAATAAAGAGGGTAGTTAGTGTAATTAACCCCTTTTTTATTTTATTTATGAAACGATGGTAAAATTGTCATTTTACAGTTTTTGTCACGCTTGACCAATGACCGTTAATCAGATGTGGGTCTATGTAAGGTTTTGTTATAAGATTATGATGCTTGTTACGAACCGAAAATAAATAGATTTTTTTAACACTAAGAGGGACATAGTTGTGTCTAATCTCTTATCTTATTTATTTTTAGGGTAAATTACATCTCATCCATTAGTGTCTGTTAGAGTTTACTTAGGGTTTCTTAAAAAAATATGTGATCTGACTCGAATTCCCTTTTAATTATTATAGTTGATTTTTTTTAAAATTTAAAATTAAAGTTCTAAAAAAAAATTGAAACAATATAAAAACAATAAATAAATATTAAAATTATTATAACAATATTTTAAAGTTATGAGACAGATTAAATAAATATGAAATCGTTATAATAACATTGAAATATCAAAATTTTAAAAGAATATTAAAAAGTATCCAACAAATGTTAAAATTATTGTAAAAATATTACTTACAAATGTAAACATATATATAAATTAGTTTATTTAAAAAATCTAAAAAATGTAAAAACATATTAAATTAGTATTAAAGTTGTTATATTAACAATAAAAAAATATAAATCAAGTAAATAAATGTTATACTCGTTATACAAACATCAAATATATTATGATTATAAATATTTAATTAAATAAGCATTAAAGAATATCTATTTATTTTTAAAGAAAACCAGTTAACATTATTATAAATTTATTTAATAAGAATTGAAATTATTATAATAACATTAAAGTATCCAAAAAACAAAAAAAGATATTAAAAATGTCTGAAAATGAGAAAATTATAACAACTATATATTTTCAACTAAGTTTTATATTTGAATAAAATTATTTTTATTGGCAATACTAGTATAACTATTTAAATTAAATTATAATTTAAAGGAGTGTTTTCCAATTTCAATTCAAAATTTAGAAAACACAATATTAAATGTACACTGTTAATTAATATATGAATTTTAAAATCTAAAATTAGAATTTTGGAAAACAAAGGGGAAAAAAACACATTTTGAATACCACCGTGATCTTCGCCACCATCACCGCCCCACGGTCAGCTACCTACACCATCCCCAACCTCGTCTTTTTTACCACCTTCTCTTTGATGGGTTTGTGTGGAGATGATTTCAAATAGCCAAGGAAAATGCCAAGGAAATTGACCCAAAAGGAAGACAAAATAGAGCCGAGATGGGTCGGGATAGATTCGGGGTTGTGAAATAATGTCGGCATAGACCGGGATCGCGAAGGAGTCGAAAAACAAAGTTGGAGCAGTGTGAGGGGCGGCCAGTTGTGCCCAAGCGCCCAGTGGTGGCGCCCAGGCTGGCATGGGCACCCAGGTACACATCGTGGCGCCTAGGAGCAGGGAAATGGCGCCCGGGCGTGGATTTACGAGGCTATACGTGTGTTTTGACCAGATTTGGCGAGTTTTTTTGTCTTGGGGTGCAAGTTTGGCTGATTTTGGCATATTTGAGTCCTAGTTTGATTAGAATTATTTCCTATTGTGTTTAATAATTATTCCCTTTATCAATTAGGATTGTTTTCCTAATTTGTTAGGGTTTAGGTCTTCTCCACTAGTATAAATATGAGAACTCTACTTGTAATTGATTGATGTACTCTGATTTACTTTGAGAGAAATAAAGATGTAGTCTAGGTTGGTTTGTAGATGTAGGCAAATATGCCGAATTACGTTAAAATTTTCGTGTTTTCATCTTCATGTTTAGGCTTAGATTTCTTGTTTATTCTTCGTGCTCTGATGCTATCATCCCTAACAACTGGTATCAAAGTCATAGTTGTAGATTTAGGAGACGTCTTAGATCTAGGTCTATGGGGAAGCATTTTTGGTTAAACGGAGATTTCGTCGTGGGAACAATGGTATAGAAGAACAATCAAGCTCGGCGATTTAGTTGCAGAGAGCACGAATTGAGGTTATGGTGAAGTCGGAGAAGATGACAGAGGAGGATGGAGTCAGTTAGATCACCAACCAAAGAAGAGTAATCCAGTTGAACCTTAACGAAAAAACTTTGAAAAATTATGGTGCTAGCAGATAGGCAGATTCGTAGCAGCAGAGGCAAATTTGTGTCGCCAGGTGGGTAGACACGAAGCCAGTGGGAGCAGTTGTAGTTCCAGAGGTAAATCCGTAGAGCCAGAGGTCAGAGAACAAATTAGTATTTCTGAGAGGGATGAGTGATTTGCTAGAGATCGGGGGCAAGAGTTACTGTGCCAAGAAAGCAAATCCACCGGACCAGAAGTCAAAATGACAGAATCGGTAACCGAGAGAGTAGAGCAGTGTAGTCGAGAGATCAAAGGACAGTGTTGTAGAGACATGACCACGTAGAGAGAAACCATGAAGTTAGGAAGCGGTGCCGAGAGGGGTTGACCGTGGAATCAGAAGTCATAGAGGTAGGATGCGAAAACCGGGTAGGTAGCTTTGCAGAGTAGTGGATTTTTTGGCAGAGGGATGTGACATAGCTCGCGGAGTGGGAGCTCGAGCAGATGCGTCAGTGACCCAAGTTGGCCATTGAAAACTAAGTAGGCGGATGGATCAGACATAACTCATGCAGAAGCATAAAGCAGATATGTGAGAGATCTGAGATTGCCATTGGAAAAAGTCCTTGATGAAAAGATGCCAATGGACCGGTTGACCGAGGCAGTTTGGGTTGTGACATGTTCGGATTTTGGAGTAACCTATATACGAGGATCAGTTGGACCAAGATGGATATGCCATGGTATTTAGGAGTAGGCTAGTCACCAAAAAAATAGGGTAGTGGCAAGGGTTCAAAATGAGGAAACGATGTTCACAAAGAGAGTTCGTTAAGTGGGTGACACTAAAGGACGAATTAATTGATAATATATGGAAAAGTCTCGGGGTTTGATCTCCATTGAATTGGGGAATAGGTCGACTAGACTAAGGTTCACTTGGAAAAAGTGAAGTGGTGGTTCAAGTTGAGTTCGAGAATTTGAAGATCATTCTCCAAGTGGAAGATTGATGGGTTTGTGTGGAGATGATTTCAAATAGCCAAGAAAAATGCCAAGGAAATTGACCTAAAAGGAAGACAAAATAGAGCTAAAATAGAGCCGAGATAGGTCGGGATAGAACCGGGGTTGCGAAATAGGGTCGGAATAGACATGGATCACGAAGGAGACGAAAAACAAAGTCGGAGCAGTGTGGGGCGCGGCCAGTTGCACCCAGGCGCCCAGTGGTGGTACCCAGGCGCGGATTTACGAAGCTGTACGCGTTTTTGACCAGATTTAGCGAGTTTTTTGTCTTGGGGTGCAAGTCTGGCAAATTTTGGCATATTTGAATCCTAATTTGATTAGAATTATTTCCTATTATGTTTAGGAATTATTCTCTTTGTCAATTAGGATTGTTTGCCTAACTTATTAGTGTTTAGGTCTTCTCCACTAATATAAATATGAGAACTCTACTTGTAATTGATTGACGTACTCTGATTCACTTTGAGAGAAATAAAGATGTAGTTTAGGTTGGCTCGTGGATGTAGTCAATTATGTCGAACCACTTTAAAATTCTTGTGTTTTCATTTTCATATTTAGACTTAGACTTCTTTTTTCTTGTTTATTTTTCGTGCTGTGATGCTACCATCATTAACATTCCTCCGGGCCCAATCACTTTCAGAATCAATTTCAAATCCATTTCAGAAAAAATCGATTTCAAAGTTTGGGCAGTTGGGGGTGACGGGGAAGGGGCTGGCGGTGGTGTAGGTAGTGTACTTCCTGCACTGTTGAAAGAAAGAGAAAGTCTGCTGCACTAAAATTCTTTTTTACTTATTTTCTATTTTCTTTCTTTTAATTATTTTCTATTTCCTCTTTTTTTACTTTCCCTTTTTTAGGTTTTAATCAAGGGTGTTTTGGACTTTTTGATAGTTTCGAGTTTTTTCTGCCATGTAGGGTTTTATAATCATCATGGATACAGGTCATTATCGTGGGGGTGCCGGGGGGGGGGGGGTAACCTAACTTATATGCATGAGTATATACAATTCATAAAATTTGTATATTTAAGAGAGAGATTTATGCAAGTGACATATATATATATATATAAGTAAATGAAATAAAAGATGAAACAATAAGGGAATTTGGAAGTAGATTCTGAAAAGTCCCCAAATTTTACAATGTGTTCCTTAGGTCTCACTTGATATTGATTTTTGGAAAATTAAGGGCATTTAAGTTTTTCGAGTGTATCGTTTATAAATTAAAATAATAGGAAAATAATAATCTCATGAAAGAAATTTATCAACAGCCAAAATAATATGATTAGTTGTTTTTCTCATGATTGTCAACCTTTTTTCTCTATGCTAATTATTTTCTCAAAACGGAACAACTAATTGGATGTTTAAACTTCTAGTGAACACATAGCCATTCTTACCCTTGTAAAAGAACATCCCCATTTGTATTCTTTTTACAACTTGACATACAAATGAACTCGTATGTCGCTGTGCTCTATATGCACGAATTAAAATTATATAAAAACAAATACAATGGAACTTATGTTTATTTTTCATTGATCAATCAACATATAATGCAAAATATATTAAATGAAATTTCGATTCAAATGAATGGAGATTTTCATAAAAGACCTTAGTATAAAATTACTATATAAAGTTTAGCGGAATTTAAGCCGTAATATGATCAAATATGAATGCAATTTACATTATTTCTTCAATCCTAACTATCAAATAGTCTTCTCTGCTATTTTGATATGCAAGGCAGGATCACTTCTTCTCTTCCATTGGGTGGTTAATATACTACAAGAAAGGAAGGTTTTAATTTATTATTTTTTTCCCTTATTTTCTTGTAGTGCATTGCATATAACCCCATTAAAAATGAGTTTGTTATGTATTATTGAATCACTTGAGAAAGCGAATTCTTATTACACAATTTATCAATTATAACAATAAAAAAGAAAAAGATTTCTATGAAAATAAAGTCAATTGATAAATATTTAACCTAGAAAACCAAAAAGATAATTTAGTCCAAAAAATAATTACTTTAATGGATTATTTAATCCAAAACATAATAATCCAAAAAAAAAAATGATAGAATAGATACTTTGAATTGAAAATATTCTTGGATTTGTTGGATATAAGAACTTATTTTAGGGATTGTAATTTTTCCTATATATAATTTAATCACAAAATGAAAAATATAATTTTACATGTAATTTTCAAATGAGTTAGGTGCAACAATCTGGATCCACGAATTTATGGTGGGATATGTGGCAAGTTTAATTATTTGAAGGTGAACATTCTCACACCTTTGTAACTCATTATCGTTGCATCCGATCCACATTAGAATTAAAAGTTTTTACATGTAAGTAGTCCCCACTTTGCATTGTTATTCAATTTCCCTCCTTGTTTTTATGTTTTTAGCGAGTGGTTTGGATATTGTTTTAAGTACTAATAACATGAATTATTTCGATATAAAAATCTATTTAAGTGGTTTTGAGTAGAATTCCTTGCAATTATTACAAAGTAAATATGTTGATTTAGTCACTATTTTGTATAAGGGAAAAGGAAGTGATCCAATTAATGAATATAGTTTTGTTGTGTTACATTTTGCATTCTATTTCTCATGTAAATGTCAGATGTATAAAGTTATTCATAAACACATATATAATGTGTAATTTATAGCCAATGAGGCTTGACATAATTAATTAAGGTCGATATCTCATAACCAAGAGGTTATGGATTCAAATCCTGTATGTAGGTTGTTATAAGACGAAGATGTAATCGTTTCTTTTAAAAAAAATGTATAATTTATGTACGTGAATTTGCTCATGGCAAGTCAACCTAGTGTACAACCTAAGCTAACCGCATGACCGATTGCTTGGCCAAAACTGGTATAAACCGACCAATGGAGATGATGCAAACTCCGAATGGTGTTATCTTTCAAACTTATGAGCAAGAACTTATGGGTGTGAAATGGCCTCGAAAAGTAATTATTAGTCTAGGTTTGTCGGACTATGATACTAGGTACCCCTTCTCTATATAGGCAAAAAAAGAATGTACAAGTACATGTAAAATAAAATACAAAATAAAACATATATGTAAAATGAAAACTCCAAGTCGGATGCTAGTTCTTTTTCTACGGGATCATTTCAATTATTCCAACTCCCTATACAATAATGTTTTCTCTGTCAAACATATATAGTTTGGT
This sequence comes from Buddleja alternifolia, assembly GCA_019426215.1. Lineage (NCBI taxonomy): Eukaryota > Viridiplantae > Streptophyta > Magnoliopsida > Lamiales > Scrophulariaceae > Buddleja > Buddleja alternifolia. Next base: position 35,855,689 of record CM033397.1, on the reverse strand, counting down.
GTCAAATTAATATATCCCTGACAAATTATTCTTTGAACAGCCATTCAACATTGTAAAATTAATCCAAGTACAAAGTCTATGAAGCATTGATAGCACAAGCTTCTGATCAAAGCGTTGAAAACGTCTAATTCTCTTATATTATAAGATGATGATTATAACAACCTTGATATATTGCAATGATTGGGGCGGTGACTGCTAGGTATTATTGTGGGTTGATTTTATAACTAGCCTAGTTTTTCTTATTTTTTTTCCTTGTGAAAAAAGTCTTAATTACTATAATAATAAAGACTCTCTCATGGTCTTTGCTTGCATGCAGGTACAATCACATGGCTAAAGTCATCAAAATCGATTATATATAATTTTAAAAATTTTAGTCCTATCTGTTACTCTGTACGTCATTTCGTACAAATTCTTGTTTTCTAAAATGTTCGCGTTGCTAGAAATATGGGACAACTTGGCAAATAATAAGGGAGGACGTAGCGTTGAGCTCCTAAAACTCCGAATTTAATGTCAACGTAACGGGTGAAAGATCAACCTACATTTTCCTATGTACTTGATACAAAATATTTTCACTCTTCAACTCTCATTTTGCTGGTTAGATATTGGCCTGAAAAAAAATTCAAGCTACTTGATATTTAATTTGAGATCGATTGTTAAAATCTCATTTTAACTCGACTCGTTTAACATAAAGAACAAGTTTGACCACATTTTTTATGTTCGATAAGATTTGAATCTTGATTCGAACTCGATTTGATTAGTAGAAAAATGATAAAATAAGTGTGAAATATCAAGATTCAAGCTACTCGAGATCGACACGTATTTGACTCAGTTAAAACTTGTTTGAACTCGAATCGATTAAGAATCAAACTAAAGCTAAACACAAATCTTGAAGCTCGAAAAGAACTCAAACAAGTTTGTAACAATTTTTCTCGGCTCGACTCGATTCACTTATACCTGTAATCAAATAAAAGAATTTACTCATTGGGGACTAAGAGGTCGAGAAATTCAAAATCTCAAAGTAATCGCAATTCGCAACTATTTAAATTTGGAAAGTTTACTAATCTATATTACACAAAATTATACAGGTTGTACTTGGAATTTTGAGTCCTTAAGAATAGCTCGTGTATAATCAACCAAATTCCTCTTTAAGGGTTCTAAAACCATAAGCCAAAAAGAATTGTTTTGAGCTTGATTTACAAGATATACCCATCGCATTAATTGATGTGATACTATTGTATAACATCATTCTGAGATAGAAAATTCGTTCCGATTAATTATGTTTTTCAAGTTGAAACTATGTAAAAGGAAAAATAAAATAAAAAATCGTTAGCCTTCTTCAATTACAGTTAGGCAGAGAAAATAACGGAGAAATTCAATTTAAAATTATTGTGTTTTTAACTACTTGCTGGTCTGTCACATGTGAGGTTGTTCCTTTGTAGAAATTTTTGCACCTATATAAGATGTACGAAATCTTGTGTTTTTCATCAAAATAAATCCCAAACATTTCTCAACCTTTCTCCTCATTTTTCCCTCCTCTTGCAAATTAGAAATCGAATCGAAAAAAGAAAAGAATGACGAAAAATAGCATTTTATTACTTGCACTTATAGTTGGATTATGTTTCGTTACCAATGCTAATGCCTTCACGGCTTCTGGTTGGACTCAAGCTCATGCGACTTTCTACGGAGGCAGTGATGCTTCTGGGACAATGGGTATGTGATTTTTTTTTCTAAATTTTCGGGGAAAAAAATACGTATTTATTATTAATCTTTTTCTTATTTATTTACTTATTTAAATTTGCTATAGGGGGTGCTTGTGGATATGGCAACTTGTATTCAGCTGGCTATGGTACTAGCACTGCAGCATTAAGTACTGCATTGTTCAATAGCGGAGCATCTTGTGGTCAATGCTACAGGATTGTGTGTAATTACAAGGCTAGCCCTAAATGGTGCAAGAAGGGTACATATGTGACTATCACTGCAACAAACTTCTGCCCTCCAAACTATGCTCTTCCTAGTGACAATGGGGGATGGTGCAACCCTCCCCGTCAACATTTTGACATGGCTCAACCCGCTTGGGAAAAAATCGGTATCTATCAAGGTGGAATTGTCCCTGTGTACTACCAAAGGTATTTCGCTTTTACTTCTTTTGATTTCTCTGTTATCTCTCTAAACACTCATAGTTGTATCCAATGTGCAAGTTCTTTTAAATATTAGACAGGGTAATTTTGTCAATCTAACCGTAAAACGCATTTAAACTATTATCTCAAAATTGAAATGGAGTTTCTGAATTTCTTTTATAGAAGATATCATCATAAATAATCAAAGTAAAATGATAGAAACACATTAGAGAAATCGATTGAAATGATTAAATAGTGCAGCTATTTCTTTAGTAAAACAAACAAAATTAGGGATGACTAATGTACTTATCCCTTTATCTTGCTTTTTTTGCCTTAGATATTATAAGTAGTATGTTCATTGATTCGTCCTGATTATGCCACATCAACACATAACGTATATTGCATATGTGATACAATATAAATCTTTTGATGTTCAGCAATGGGCCATAAACACACATTTTCTTTTCTTTTTCTTTTTTTTTTTTTACCAAAACTTGCAAATATCTAATGGTGGCTATTGTACATATCATAGGGTTTCATGCACAAAGCGGGGTGGAGTTAGATTCACCATCGGTGGAAGGGACTACTTTGAGCTCGTAACGATTAGCAATGTGGGAAATGCTGGATCCGTTCAATCAGTCAGAATCAAGGGCTCAAAAACTGGGTGGATGTCTATGTCCAGGAACTGGGGTGCTAATTGGCAATCCAATTCTTATCTTAATGGTCAATCCATATCCTTCATAGTCACTACAACTGATGGCATCACAAAAACATTCTTAAATGTCATCCCATCCAATTGGGCTTTTGGTCAAACGTATTCGAGCCGTGTCCAATTCTGAGATGACTAAATGGGCCTTCGAGTTCTAGGGTTGTGTTTGGGCTTTCACAGTTGACAGGCCGCGGCGTGCTTTCTATTTTACACAAAGCAGCCCGCCAAAGGTATTTTGCGGTTGTATAAATGATACTGTGTCATATTTTGATATGGGAGTGGACCCAATGGACTCGGGCCCATGAAGCGAATATTGCTTGTGAGAATTATTTCTAATTTCGGTGTATTTAGCTATTGTCTTGATTTTCAGTTTATATATTGAAAGATACATACACATAATAAGAAGCGCAATTAAAAGCAGCTTCATAATGTTTTTTGTTTTTTCAAGTTGTTTGTTGTATACGCTTGTAATTATGCTACTAGAAAAGCGATGTTTGTGATTGTTTTTAAGGACTATTGTTTTTTTTAAATTGATTGGACATTTTTTATTTTCTTCCTCTGTCCGTGTTTAATTGGAGATCGATTTAAGTGATTAACCCAAACTTATTATGTAAATGAAATGTAACAAAAAAAAAAGTATGTAAATGAAGAAATTTATGGCTTTGAAAAAAGAATTTTTTTAATACAAAGGAAGGGTGTTACCTTGACGACTCTAGTCCGACAAACTCGGACCCTGAAAAAAGAATTAATAAACTAATAAATGGAATAAATGCATAGCTAACTCAGAAAAAGGGCTATACAAGTAAGTCTGATGTTTGGGCCGCACGGCCCAAATAAATAACTTGAAAGCGGGCAAATTTCAAAATTGTCCCTGAACCTTGGGACTAGATTGAAACAAGTCCACAGGTTTTATAACCTTAACAGTGTTGTCCTTTAGGCCTGAGTTGGATTTTGATTTCTGGAAAATTAAGGGCATTTCAGTCATTGAATTGTATCATTTATCAATTAAATAAAATGAAAAATTAATTTCATAAAGAACTTGATCAACAGCTAAAATTCTCATGAAGGGAACAACTAATTAAATGGATGTTCTTCTAATGAAAACATAATTATTCTTAACTGGTACGCATGAATTTTGCACTATTGGTGTTTTAGAATCTCCTCCAGAATTTTGTCTCGATCAAGTCCATGCAAATGAATAGAGAGTTAGAAAGCACGCCGAAGATTTTCCCAAAATTGACCCTCCATCGCTCAAGTCAGAAATCATTCGGAGAAATTCATGTAAAATTAAATAATATATTTTCTCCTTCCTCTTTGGAGAAACTTTTATAATTTTTAATAAGGGAATTGATAAATGCACTCCATATTTTGTTAGAGGCCAATTTATATGAATTTTACCACATAGATATAAATGTCCTTTAGTCTATTAACGTAATTCTTATAAAAAAATTTTTTTTGACAAACTAGTTTTATACCACTTTTCTAACTAAATGTAGAAATAATTTTCAAAATTTGACAGTTCATAATTTTTAAATTTAAAAGTGACAAATAACTACCATAAATAATAAGTAAATAAAAGATCATATATATGACTAACACTTTACCTTTTTATTTAGAATCAAATTAGGATAAATGTTATTTTATTTTGTATAAAATTGATAAGTATTTTTTTATTAAATTTAACAAATAATAAAATTAGCTATTATTGTAGGTGGACATATTGAGTTCACTAATATTAACTCAATGTAATATGATCTAATGATTATTTTTACTTTTTTGGTAATTTTTAGGTCTTTGATGTTATACTAATTTTCAATATTCAAAAAAGAAATTCTGATATTTACTTTGGAGCAAATGAGCAGCATATATCATTTAACGAGTTCAATAAAATCATATAGGGGTTTGAATATTCAATGCAAGATGATTAATCTTATTGCACTGATGAAAAAGATATATATTTTTTTATTTCTAAAAAGATGCTTGAGAAAAAACACAATTTCATTTGGTATTATTTTCACAAAAAAGAATTAAAAAATATTCTTCAAAATTTATTTAAAAGAGATTATTCAGTTCACCTTTTAATATTAATAAGAATTCTATATGATATATCGATGGGCATTATAATCAACTTAGTTAATTTAAAAAGGACGTGGAGTACCTTTATCAATTCCCTTTCAATAATAGGGCACACAAGAAACCCTAATTTTGATAAGTTTCTTGGGCTTGAGCCATAGTATAGTACTATAGTCCATGTGTTTAACTCTATATTTTACTTACGTCATTAACCTTGTCAAAAATACATCGTTTTATTTAATTAAACTAGTTAATTTCTTTTTACATTTGTATACTAGGCACCTCCCTTATATAATAAAGTTTAGTGGAGTACAAATTAAACATTAATATATCATGATCAAGTGTAAAGGTACTTGACTTTATTTGTTCAACCCTTTCCACCAAACAGGTTTCCCTTTCTCTCATAATTTTCTATAATTAAAATGATCATAAGTAGGATCTTTTATGTTTGAAGAATATATATATATATATATATATTATATGTATATATGTATTATATGTATATATGTATCCATGCATTGGTAGGGCACTTCATTATTTCTACTATCCAAATCTAAAAGAAGAAAAGCTTGTAAGTATTATTAATTTCGCCTCTCATCAGTTTCTTGTAGTACATTGGATATAACCCCACAAAAACCAATTAGTTATATATGTATTATTGAATTACTTATAAATTTATCGGTACCTAACGCACATATTCCAAATTAAAGAGGGCTAGCTGGTACTCACTTTAATCATATTGTATTCAGTTCTCCACATTACGTTCCTGCATGAATGACTTAGCCAAAATGGATCATTATTTCATGCTTAAGCAAAGTACAATAATTAAAAACGATTGATGGATTCGTTAACATATCGGGATATAATTAATTCTCAAACAACTCTAACGAACTCAGAGTGTTCTAGCTCACCAAACATACCAACAGTGTCCCCCCCCCCCCCCCCCCCCCCCCGGGTGGGTGGGTGGGGGGTGTTTTTTCTTCCTACAAATACCGTTAGACCTCATTGTACCTCTCAACAAGTCAAGACACAAAAAATATATAGCTATAAGGTGTAACAATATATATATTATGGCAGCCATCTTTCTTTCTCTAGTAACTATTATTTTTTCATCGATTCTGCATTCTTCAAATGCATTGGATGTAAATTACTATCGCCAGACGTGCCCCATGGTCGAATCGACGATCGCGAAAGTAGTAAGAAAGGGTATGATCAATGACAAAACAGTCCCAGCAGCTCTACTCAGGATGCACTTCCATGATTGCTTTATTAGAGTAAAAACCCAATTTCTTTATCATTATTATTAATTTTCTGTTCTTTTTTAATTTTTGTGTGTATATAGTATTGATCAATTTATTTTGTAACTATATATTTTGAAGGGTTGTGATGCGTCGGTGCTGCTGAATACAAAGGGAAATAAGCAAGCAGAGAAAGATGGACCTCCAAATGTTTCATTGCATGCATTTTATGTGATTGAGAATGCTAAGAAGGAAGTGGAAAAATTGTGCCCTGGAATAGTGTCTTGTGCTGACATTTTGGCCCTTGCTGCTAGGGATGTTGTTGCTCTTGTAAGTATCAGTATTTTATTAATTAGTGACACTATTATGTTAAAGATACTAATGATTTATTGGATTAATTTGGCGATTGATCATAAAAAGGAAACAGTAAGCGATAAAAAAAAATGATAGCTACCGTTGACGTGGGAAACTTTTTCGTCATTAAGATCCAAGAACCAAACAGAGGGCTAAGAAATTATACGAGTATTGTAATATAGGAATAGTTATAGTTAACTATTATAACAAATTATAATGTGATAGAAAATCCGGATCAAGAAGTGGTACGACCTTTACATATGCTAAATATCGCAAAAATTAGAAAGAAAAAAAACTACTTGGCTCGTATATGGTAACTTTGATAATTTAAATTTTTTTGGCAATTTAATGTATAGCAGTTACTAATTTAAGAATTGATCGAAAATTTGATGTTAGTCTGGAGGTCCTACATGGAATGTGCCAAAAGGGAGGAAAGATGGAAGAATTTCAAATGCAAAGGAAACATTACAATTACCATTTCCCACCTTCAACATATCTCAATTGCAGCAAAGCTTCTCTCAAAGGGGCCTTTCTATGGATGATTTAGTTGCCCTCTCAGGTAAAATATACATACAAAGTTATTTGTTAGCTTATCTCGATACATATGTCAAGATTTTGATTATACCCGAACTTCTTCGACACGAAAATCTAAATACCGTAATACTATTTCCATATATTATTTAGGGTATATTCCATAAACACCCCTGGTTGAAACGTTAATTACGAGAACACCCAAAAATTTATAAAATTTTCCCGCCAGCATAAATCAAATTACAATTACATCATTGTTTTTCGAGTTGTTAGAGTGTGGGTGCATTCAGCGATGGAGGCCGGGGGGCTTGGAGGGTGCGCTCACCCCCCCCCCCCCCCCCCCCTCCCCCCAAATTTGAAAAATTAATTTTTTACCATACAAAAGTTTTGATATTTGAATTTCGCCCCCCTCAAAATCGAAAAATATCATGCTTTTTCTCTTTATTTTGAGTTCACCCTCCCCCAAATCCAAAATCCTGGTTATAACGAAAGAGATATAAGAGTGAAAATTATGTAAAAAGTTGTAATTGAACTTAGTTCCTTATTATATTTCTCCCCGTAAATATAGCGTACCGTACCGCCCTTTGAATCTTTCAACTATCTGGCAAAAAAAATGTTTACCTATATCACAACATTCCTGCCCCCTCATTAAAATTCGTGGCTTCGTCCCTGGGTGCATTGATAATTTGCAGAACTTTGAAAGACATAAATGTAATTACCCCTTATTAGTTAATGCAAACAAACACATATACCTTAACTATAAGTGTTGCAGGAGGCCACACTCTTGGTTTCTCCCATTGTTCATCGTTCCAGAACAGAATCCACAACTTCAACACCAAAAACGACGTCGACCCGTCGATGAATCCGTCATTTGTAGCCAGTCTAAGGCAGATGTGCCCAAAGCATAACAAGGTGAAGAGTGCAGGAGCAAACTTAGATTCCACCCCTACTGTATTTGACAATGCATACTACAAATTGCTACTTCAAGGAAACAGCATTTTCTCCTCCGACCAGGCCTTACTCACTACTTCCAGAACTAAGGCTTTGGCCATTAAATTTGCAGCCTCTCAAGAAGAGTTTTTTGAGGCATTTGTTAAGTCAATGATCAAAATGAGCAGCATTAGTGGTGGTGGAACTGAGATAAGATTAAATTGTGGGGTTGTAAATTAATTAATCATTGGATAATAGTATTTGTTGGTCCGTCAGTTTTAAGAGTTTATTATTTGTTCAACCCAATTGGTTGTTTATTGTGACTAGTCGCGTGGGCACACTCGATGCGTGTGCTGAGTAAATAAAAAATTTATTAATATGTCAGTATTTTATGTGAGGTATTGTAAATAAATAGAAATGAGTTGAACAAAGTATTAAAAAATTTGGGTGAAAAAAGAAAAGAAAATATGACATGGGAGAGAGAGTGGGTGAGAGAGGGAATGTAGAGAGAGAAGATTGAAAAAGAATTATCTAAAAAATACTTTTAAAATTGGGGTTAATTTAGTCATGACACTCCAAAACACACCAAAAGTAGTTACTCTAGGGTGTTGGTGCTTTATAAAAGAGTATAGATAAAAAAAATTTAAAAAAAGTAATTGTGGTTTTAAATTGAGTTTGAGAGTGCGAAAATGTGAGATTTTGTGTTATTGTGATGTAGGAATTGAGATGTTCAAGCCTGATGGAGGAAAAATAATGTACTTGTAATTTTATTTTAATTGTGTATATTATTATTGGTCTTGATTGTTTTCACTTGTCACATTTTAATCCGAGTTTTTTTTAAAATAATCCCATTAATTTCTTAAGTACTAGTCTTAAGAGCAATTATGCATATTTAATCATTTGCTCAACTTTTTTAAAATATAACTTTAAGATGAATATATGTGTATCTAAAGAATACGCTATATATCCTAGTTAGTCAAATATAAGACGAGAAAAATTTGTCATTTAACATACAAATATATTATAAATATTATTGAAAGTTACGGTGGAAAAAGCGGCTAAAAAATACGGAAATGAGAAATAAACAGATTCATAGACGTACGAGCACAATACGAATAAAATTGAATTTTTTGCGAGTGAAAATACGGCTTATGACATATAAATTCACCATTTTTTTAATTTATAAAAATGATAATTTTTATTAGTCATTGGTTGACAATAGTAAACATTTTGATAAATTAATAACTTTCATAGTTTTTAATTATATAATACTTAATTACTACTTATAAAAATTAAGTGTAACTTTCAAGTTATAAATAAAAAATAATTTTCTTTAGAGAAAAATAATAAATAATTTATTTGGCCAAAATTAGAGCATTATTCGTCAAGTACACTACATACTGCTATGTAAAATACGTGTATTAAACTGGTCATGTCAAAACTTTGAATATTATTCGTAATGTTCAGAATACATACAGAAAATGAAAATATCTTTTAATTATACATACATATATGTATTATACATATGTAATACGAGTTTTAACTAAAAGAGTTATATATTTACACGCCTAATACTGTCTATATTCGTTCTTTTTATTAATCATAAGAAAAAAAAATGGAATACTTTAGGAGATAAGGTGATTAAAAAATTAAAAAAAGAAGTCAAACCAATGAACTCAGTCTAAAAGATTTTCATATACTTCGATAACAAAAATATCAAATACTTTAATTCCCCCACCCACCCTAAAAAAATATACTATCTGTAAAAGTATCTTAATTATAGATTAATTAAATCAATTGCACATATATTTTCTTTTTAATTCTAAACAAAAAGATATATCTTGAGCCAACAAATCCGACCCTATATTTTTTAATCATATGTTATACAGATCCTATAAATAAATTAATTAAATCAATTGCACACATTTATTTATTTTTAATTCTAAACGAAGAGGATATCCTGACCAACAAATCTGGGCCTATAGTTTTTAATCATGGATCACGTAGATGCTATAAATCCAAATAAGAAAAGAAAAATCACAAATTATGACAGCTTGATATTGAACATATAATCTCTCACATGAAAATGAAAACTGATGTCACTAAACTAACAAGACTTTGGTCAAATCAATTGCATAGTTTTAACAAACCAAATCAAAACTTTGAAACAAGGTTTAACTGTTAATGGGCCATATATATATATGTATATGTAATATAGAACCCACATAAACTAAAGCCCAACCCAATTAGTTTACCTTAACATTCTTCGTTTCTGTCCTATGTACTGTACTTATTACAACTGGAATTCTTAAACCTACGATTTTGGTACAAACGGAAGCAAAATTGTGCAGAGGTAAAATAGCGGAGAGTGAAATCAATTAAAACTCAATGAATGAGATAAACCCAGATACCAACTCCGAAGAAAAAGTTGAATTCTCGCACGAAAACTCAGTTCTTCAGACTTGTAATTCATCCTCAGTCGCAGTCCAAGATTTCAATTTTGAACAGAAAACGCTGAAACAACAAGAACAAGAACAATATGAAGAAGAATTGAAAACGCTTTTGCTGCCCAATGTAGAGGATTTGCCCAACACCCCTCCCTCTGCTGTTGAAGCTAATTTTACAACCTTTTTTGCTCCAGGTAAAGTAAATTAAAAAACCCTCCATTTCTTGCATTATATACATATATATATATATATGTGTGTGTGTGTGTGTGTCAACTATGTCAAGAGTTCAATTTCCGGTGTTTATTGTGTTTTATGTGATTTTTGTTTTTAAATGAAAATTGCAGACTTTATGAAGCCTGGGCATGATCAGTATGTTCATCGTCATGCGAATGGGTATGTCTATGATTCTATATGTAACACCCCTTTTGTTAGAATGTTTTTTTAGTAAGATTTAATGATTATGTGAGTTGTTAATTTCTTTGGTTTATATAGGTTGTGTGTGATTGGTTTGGCTCCAAGTCATCTGGCGTTTAAGGACGAAGGGGGAGTAATTACGGTCGATTTTAACGTAGGGAAGTCGGATCGGAGTGGAATTAAAGTGACCGGAAAGCGCAAAAGGGTGACATTTCGTTTCTTTCTAGTGTTTTAATTATTCAAGTTATCTTCATTGTGACAGCATTTCTCTGATTGTTTGTCATTTTCTTATCTATTGCTATGTTTTCGGAACTGATGATATTGCAAGGTTTCAATCGATTGTCCTCATTTGATTTAAGCCTTGTCGTTCAGCTGCATTAATTTAAAACAGGAGCTTTTAATGTTCAATGTTAGCACGGTATTTTGATTCGTGCAAGGAAGAAATATGTGCAATATCATTGTTCTGTTTGCTATTCAAGAAAGTTTTACTACTCTCGTTGAGTACTGAGTTGAGATTCTTCTTTTCTCTTACTTATGTGTATTTTTTCCTATCCAATACTGGTACTCTTTCTTGCTGCTGTAAAGTTCGAGGCGACGTCTTAATGTGTCTAATGCCAGTAATTCATTTGATTATGTTGACATCCTCGTCACTTTTATTTGTTACACTGGAAGTGCGATTGCGTGTAGTCTTAAGTGAATGTCTAATGCCAGTAATTCATGTTAGAGCTAGTTTCTCGAGATTTTTAGACCACATTTTTTACTATTTCAATATTGTTAGTTTGGATTAATTGATGAATTGCATAAAGTAAGTATGTTGCTTTAGATTTAGATAATAAATTTGCAAGATTTCTCCGCATTTCTTGAATGACTCTCAGGAAGTGCAAAGTGCAGTTCCGGTATAATCACAATCATCCATTTATGATGGAACCTATATGGGTCCCATGGATGGCAGCGATTGCCTCGGGACTCCAGTCCTAAGAGTTGCTAAGAATATTACATCTTTTGTTTTGTTTGTCTTATACAGAATGCGCAACATTTTGAATCCAACACGGCATTGTGTAGAGTGTCCACCGGTGATGCTTCTTACATAGTGAGGTTTGAGATGTTCTATGTTCTTGCCTATTTCATCTAAGGGTCTTTATTACTCATATCTAATTAATAAGGCATCGTGGGCTCTTGCAGATGCTGCATTAAAGGCTCTCTATTGGAAGTAAATGAACGGTTGATCGAGCGACCGGAATTGCTTAATTCAACGGTAATAAATAATTCTCCTCTTCGACGTTCTATGATTTACACTCATGCTTTCAAGCCTATCTTTTTGAACTTTGCATTATCCTTTATTGTAGCCTGACAGAGAGGGATACATTGCAATTATGATGCCGAAACCGGCAGATTGGCTCAAGATCAAGGCTTCTTTGATGAGCTTTGAAGAGTATAAAAAATTGAGAACGCAATTGTAACTTGTATCAATTGGTGTGCTAGGATCTAATCCAGGACAACACATTATTTTGCTTTGAAGTCTTTGAGTCTTGCGTGCACTATTTAAATTAATTATTGTTTAGAAGGATTTCTAATAACGTTAAACTTCTATTCTTATGTAGCCACTCAACAGAAACAAAAATGTCAATTTTGAATAGTGTTTGTGCTACAATCTGGTGTTTAATCTCATTTCAGAACTAGTTATTTGAGTTGTGCATTATCATTCTGGATTCTACTAAGGAAGTCTTGAAGTTGGAGGACTTGTTGCTACTTTCTCAGGCCAATTTGACATCTTCTTCTACGTCTCTTTTCTTTGAATTGATTAACAATAATGTTCTTAAATATAGTAAATTCTATTCATGGGTTGAGACTTTTGGGGGGTGTTTTGTGGGTTTTTTTTTGGGTGGGGTTGGGGGGGGGGGGGGCGCACCATGCATGGATGAGGGTCTTAATCACACATGTAAGTATATACATGGAGAAAGGTGGAGATCACCGTCCCTCCTAAGAATGATCATCATGGATGAGTGGTTAATTATATCAGAACATAAACTTTCAACTCAAGGGCTCCCTCAAAATCTCGACTATACATATGAAATTCAAGAAAGAAAGAAAGAAAGAAACGGAAGCATTTCAGAATTTTCTATCCACAAAATCGTGTATCATCTTGAATTATATTTGGCATATGCACGAGTTTATATAATTGATGCACGACGAATGTACATAAAATAAAATACGAGATGATTTTGCATGAAAAGATCTGATCCCGAGATGATTTTGCATGAAAAGATCTGATCCCGAAAGCAACGAAGATATACTACACATCAAAATTTAGGATTCAAAGCTACAATTTTAACAAAAACAATCTTCAATATATGAAGTAATTTCAAAAAAATAATTAACATGGCATGATCTCAATGAGCCTTTGTCCTACAAAAACTTGCATCTTTGTAGCTATATTTTCATTAAATCAACATAATATTAATTAGCACTTAACCATTTCATCCACAACTAGCCTTCTCGATCGATTTATATCAAGAAAACACAAATAAATTTGCTTCTCAAGCTCCTCCAACTGCTCCAAGAAGCAAGAATCTTGCGTTTGAAATTCCGTCACCACTTCCTTCAACATTTCATTCTTCCCTTTCTTAACACAAATATCTGCCACAAATTTCCTATGCTCCATCTCGTCGTACAACCTCTGCACCAGCATGCTCATTGTGTCGAAATCGTTGATCAATATATATACGCCTCGTGCTGCTATATCAAGTTGTGCTCCAAGTCCTTCGAGCCATTTTCTATCGAATTTTTGTCTCAATCTCTTCGTCTTAAAGAGGGCTAAAGTGCAGACGATTAATCCCGGACAGGCCACTAATCCTATCATGCTATGCATTGCAAGGATTAACAAAGCAATGAAAAATGCACCAAACCCTAAAACTAGAAAAGTTGCAAAGGCCCTTTTGATGAACCTAATATATTTTGTTCTCCTCTTTGTCTTTCTATATTGTGATGTCAATTGATGAAGTAAAAGTACGTGACTATCGTGCAACTCGTGGAACTTTTCCCGAGTCATCATTGAAAAGGGGTTTTTATGCAAAGCATACGAAGCAAGATTTTTGTATACCGCGTGATATTGATGGTGGGTCCAACTTTCCTTGTCTGGTACTCGTTTAATCAACTTTAACACGTTCTTTATCACACGGTAATTAATGTGTACTTGAAGAACATTTTGAAGGAGGAATTCACATGTTTTGCCCGCTTCTAGGCTGATTTCAAAGTAATTGACAAGAAACTGATGGAGATTGGATGCTTCTAATATGGAAGTTAGGGTTTCTTGGCGAGGCTCGAGCAAATATTGAGAAAGAGGGACGTGTTGTACAGAAGGAGAAGACGGGGTTGATGACGAGGACGATAAGGGGGAGGACGACGAGGAAGATTGGCCATCATCCAGACTTGTCCTTACTTCTAATTGTCCTTGAACTTTGTTGCACATTTCTATGAAGGACTTTGTCCTAAAGGCTTCTTTATATTCTTCATTCACATTTGGCTTGCCCATTAAGCTATTGACATTATCTTCTTCCTTACGCTTCCCATGTCTACCTGATCAAACCAGATTTTAAAAAAAACATCATAAATTAACAATCACATGAAATTATATATGTTAAACATTAAAACTAGAATGGACAAGCTGCATGACATGAACAGAAACCCTAAATCTATTGAAAACTTAGGGAAAATGGAATTGTAATCAATTTCATTGGACATAAACAAAACTCGTGCTGTTGAGGCATTGAAGAAAGATCGAAATCCAAAAAAGCTTTTATTTTTCAAAAAAAAGAGCTGCAGAAATCCTTTAAATAATTTTGAGACGAAAGAAGTAAACAGTAATCTTCGAACGAAACGCACCTTCCGTTCCGATGTGTAACTTGAGCTTCGTCCACAACATCTTTTTCATATGAGACATTTTCATCATAATAAGAGAATGAAAGAAAATAACACGACCCTATTTATATATATATATAATTTTCCACGTTTTCATGTGACTTGAAGTGAGAAACAAAAGTATACTAAAGATTTACACCGCTTCATAGACTAATGTAGTTATGGTTTTAATTCATCATCTTACGCAGTAACGTTACTTACACGTTTAAATTCTATACGTGTAAACATTAGAGAAAAGTGTAGACCAACTTTGCTGCATGAAAGAGAGGTAAAATAATGGGGATAAGGGTTTTAGGCTATTAACTGAAGCAACCTTTACTAAATTCTATACTTATCTGTATTTAGCTGTCTCAGACTCCAAATCCCGATATAATTGCAATCATGCGTTATCCTTATGTAGTAAACTTTACGGTAGCCGGATCCGATTATTTAAATAATTGTGATCGTTTTGAGAACTTTTACTTAAGAGCTGTAATTTTAACCATGTATTTTTTGTTTTACTCTTGGATTCTGACAATTATACTGTCAAATTTATTCTAGATTAAGGGAAATTAAGGCGGGTAAAAATAGAGTTAGTTCTAATTGTACACGGTTTTGTTGAAATATATAAAACTCATTGAAATTTAGAGGCTGAGATTTGCTGTTTCTTTCTTGGACTCTACGTTTGTTTATCTCACGTTGTCTTCTAACTTTTTGCCGCGTGTCTTCTTATTTCACCGGAACTATATATATTTCCTTTTATTTGTTCTTTTTTATTTACGTTTTCCTTTCTTTTTGGTCTTTTAATTTGTTTGTGAACGATTTCGATTGACTCGAAACTTTGAGTTTCAAACGCTGTTAAGAAACGAGTTTACTAGTTTTTGTTTTTTCGCAAAGTAGCACAAAAGTGTTCTTTAGTTAGGTGGTTGTTTTGATCATTTTCCATATTCATTACATAGAATGTTTAATTTATTTTAAAATACATAGTATTGTTACATAGAATGAATTTATGTTATTACTCATTGGGTGGCAACTAAAAGCAAATATAAAGTAGGGATAATTGCGGGCATATATACCCCTCTTAAGGTCTTTACGTAATTTCACAAATAGAAGAGAGTATTTGGATAATTACATATTATACAAGAGGAGATGGGCTTGTTTAATTTTTTGTATAAAGTATGGTCAATGGATGTAAAAGAGCCGAGCTCGAGCCGAGCCTGATAAAATTTTCAAACTCGACGAGCCTCATTTTCTAGGGTTTGAGTTCGAGCTCGAGCTTGAAGCAAAAATTAATTCTTTTTTTTTTAGAAAATAAAATAATTTTGTTTTTTGGCGCTTGTAACAATACTTTAATAATGTATAGTATACATTATTCAAATAAACAATAAGTATTATTAAGATAAATAATAATTAAATATCGCATATTCAATAAGTATTTAGAAAATAGAGGAGGGTGCCGTGAGAACATGATTTCATTAAATTATTTTATAGAAAAGTATATCATATCAACTAAAATATATAATTTTATAATTGTTGTTATTGTTTTGCATGATTTAAACAAAATAGAAAAAAACAAACTTAAGTATTATTAAACTATGTTGTATATAAAATTGTAAGTATTATTTTTATGAAATCCGAGTAGTTTTAGTCACTTATTAAAAATTAATAAAATTATAATAAAAGCTTACAAGCCGGCTTACGACCATATAAACAAATATAAGTGAGCTCGAGCTCGATTCACAAAAAGCTCGAGCTCGAAATAGCTCGAGGTCGAGCTGAGCTCCTATCAAGCCGACTCACCGATCATGAGCCACCTCGACTCACCTTACCCCTTAATAGTCATTCATTCTTCCGTTTTCATATTGCACTCATGTGAGACAATAAAAAAGTATATATATTTCACAAGATAGCTAAAAATAATAAATCATAGGACCCTATATTGGTGGGACTTAAATATCATAATACCGCCATTCCTTTTCAGTATTCCCCCTCAAACAGCTCGACCAAGCCAGCCACAAGATGTCTTGACTCTTGACCGTCCCCACCGCCCAAAAAAAAAGGGAACTCTTTTGTTCTAAAATATTTTGTATTTATAATTTATATTTATCAATTCTTTTTACCGTAAATACAACTCACTCACCCTGAATTAACCGAATTGAGAACTTCCATGCTACCCACTTGGGTACATGTTGATAAGTGCAATATTTATATATTTTATTACCTCTATCTTTAGCATTTTATTGTGATTATATGGCCATTGGAACTGATTTTATCTCATTTTGTGATTTGGGCAAGAGTTGAAGTGCAAAATACCAATTTCAATCAAAATGACAGATTTGGCGATGTTTCGGAAATATTAATATATCTGGAGATGCAGACATTAGTTTCTATTGAATTTTATCTAGTTGGAAAGCTAAGATAAAGGCCTATATTTCTTATGAAGAAGTCCAGACCCAGTTCGGAAGTTAAAGGGCTCGAAAGTGTTGAAGAATTTAATGAAGATTTGTATTCTGGACTGGACTGGAATGCGCAGCTTTGGTGAAAAATTCATAACTAGAGTTATGTGTCTTGGATTCAGTCAAGGCCAGTTGGAAATGAAAGCTAACACATAAAGCTACAAATGTTTAGAAGGAGTCAAAGTCAGAATCGATGAATTAGAGGTGACAAATCAGAATGTAAAGGGAAGAATATATTCTCCATGCTTTGATGTTAAAGAGAAGAATATATTCTCCATGCTTTGATGTTAAAGGGAAGAATATATTCTCCATGCTTTAATGTTAAAGGGAAGAATATATTCTCCATGTCTTGATAAAGGAAGAGAGAATATATTCTCTCTATGATTATGTCATCTTTTCATTGCCTATATATATGTCTTGTAAGAGTTGAAGAAGAACAACAAAAACAAGAAGAAAACAAAGAGAAGAGAGTTAGAAAAATAGTATTTTCAAGTTTTATGCTTACAATTATGAGTAGCTAAGTTTTTATTTCGATTCAAGGGAGTTTATTTTGATTCACATGTTGTGAGACACGGAGCTTCATCTATCTATCTACGGTTTGATTATCTTTTGTTTCTTATTCTTAATGTTCATGCTTGTTTAGATAATAATCTAAGGTGCACATTAGTTGATTATCTATTACAATCTATTGCTAACAAATCTTCATAATCCGTAATTGTTATGTTTGATTTGTGCATGTAGCAATTAGGTTTTCATGATTAGGATCCCAATTTTCGTTGATAACCTAAGGGAAACATTAGAGTAAATTAAATAGTTGGCGCTTGCTTAAACTATTGTTTATCCTTAGTCGCTTCTAATTCGTTATGCTATTATTAACATGATTAGGATTGCTTAATACCGAGTCAGTTGATAATAAGAATTTAACCGGGTGCTGGGCTTTGGTTAATGATATACGGAAGTTAATAGGGATATAAATAGCTGGTTATTTATGTTCTTGGCTAAGTAATCAAAGAATAGATAGTATTTTAGGTGTCTATGATCAACTTGAATTGAAGAACGAACTATCCTTGAATCGATGCTTTACATTTATTGAACTTCCTATCTAATTCCTGTCATTATTAATTCATCAAACAAACCTCCCCATTGAATATTATTTTGATCAACCAATCTCTAGGGTTCGACCTGGACTTACAAGTACTACAAATTCTTGTGAGAACAGTAATTATATTTTGGTGCATTCGACACGTACCACATGTCCAATTAGATTTTAAACCGTTGGATCTGCACATGATAATGTCATAAAATGAAATGATCACCTCATTATGTGCAGATTCCAGCGGTTTAAAAATTAATTGGGCACGTACCCAAGTAGATAGTATGGAATTTCCGGTTAATTCCATGCTACCCACTTGGATACATGCCCAAGTGGGTTTTAAATCACTGGATCAAATATAATGAGGATCCAGAGATTTAAACCCCAATTGGGCACGTACTCACTTGGATAGCATGGAATTAACTGAATTTAACATAGCTCATTTAATCTTTTGTTATATTTTTCAATGTTTTTTTACGGAAAATACAACTCACTCGCCCTGAATTTGACATAGCTCAATTAATGTAATTATTTCATCAAATATTTTTGGCCGTATTTGTAACATTTTGAGTTCTTTCTAGTTTTCCGCGCAACTTCCCGAATTATACATTTATTATGGCTTATTACCAAGACTGTCATAAAGAACACCACCGACATGATGAATTCAGTAAGTTTAAGTCTAGTTTAAGCATAGTCGATGGGAGACATTTGTCAATATTTTAATAATAATCTTAGGAAGAGGAAATTAATTTCTCCATCACTGAAAAATTATCTAAGCTACTCGATATTCATCTGTAAAAGTTTGCAAAAATCAGATCCCTTGACATAATAAATCATTTGACCACTTTTTTTGGGCAAATTTTGAAAAATAACTTGAGTTTGACTCAATTAGTATAAAACAGCAAAAATATTTTTTTTAAAAAAAGTCAAGCTACTCGAACTCGGTTTATGTTCGGTTCGACAGAAACTCGGTTTGATTAACAATCAAATCAAACTTACATACAAATTTTGAACTTCGATCATAAATTAAACAAGTTTAATTAAATAATACCTTATTTGACTCGATTGAATTCGTTTACAACACTATCCACCAGCGCTACTTTATATTGGAGTAAGAATTGAAAAGTATGGCGTCATAGAAATGATAAGTCTCATTTCATATTGATGTAAGTACTTTATTTCGTTTTTTTTTTCTTAAATGTAATTGGTGGATTATTAATAATTATGTTTAATTAATTATTAATATTTATAGTAATAATAATGTGCTTCACCCAATAAAAACACAAAAATAAATCAATGGAGGAAAAATAAGGAGAAAAGAATATAAAGGCAAGTTTATTTAAGGGCACAAAAGTCCTTAAAATCGAAAAACGTCATCAACAATCATAGGTTCATTATTCAACAACTGATGAATTTACCACAAATTACAGGTATCCAATCACTTAAATCTTAATTGTCAAGACAAATAGAAGTTACAATAACAATACAAATTAACAATATTATAAAACACTTTCTGCAAACATGAAAATTCCTAGAGTTTCGAAGATTCTCCAGCTACGTCGATTACAAAACGATACTTCACATCGTTCTTCGACAATCGATCAAGCGCTTTGTTAATCTGGTCAGTTTTAACAACCTCGATATCACATGTGATGTTGTGTTTTCCACACAAATCCATCATGTCTTGTGTCTCCTTAATACTTCCTATCATGCTCCCCTTCACAACTCTTTTCCCTATTTAATGTTTAAAAAAGAAAAAGATTTTAATAAATAATATTTTCAAATAATAATTAATTTTTCAAGGAGAGAGAGAGAGAGAGGTACCAAAGATCAAAGGGAAGGATGGAAGGTCCATGGGCTTATCTGGTGCACCCACAATAACTAGAGTGCCATTCACCTTCAATAACTCTAGAGTGGGCCCAAGTGAATGCTGGGCTGATACTGTGTCCAAAATAAAGTCTAGACTCCTTCTCTTTGACTGCATGCCCAAAATAAGTAAAAACCATATTATGAACCATGTTAATTTCAAAAGGAGCTGTCAAAAGGTTACTTCATATATATTATATAGTATATATATTATTTGTTTTGAATGAATATATATAGTATTATTATTGTTGACTTTGAATTGACTCAACCCCCCCCCCCCCCCCCCCTTATTTGGCATAATTACAAGGTTTTCTTTTTTCCTTTCCTTTCTCTATAAAAAGGGGAAATTAAAAATTCCTTAAATAATTATTTTTTTTTAATTCAAGAGAAAGGTACCCTACATATCTAGTCCGAAAAATTGGGGTTGATAGTCATAATACTGGCTTACTGAGCTATAAAGATTCTATCTAACTCAATAAAAGAGGGGAAAATCACAACTTGTGACATCTTTGATTCGAACCTAAAATCTCTCACATAAAGTGGAAGGTGGATACCACTATACCAACAAGTTTTGGGTTCCTTAAATAATCTTTTAATATTTAAAAGTTCTATGATACTTTCTTTTTTAATCCAAGAGTTCTTCGACCCACAAATTTTCATTAAAAAAGCCCAAAACTTATGGTTAATAATTTCATGTACTCAATCGTCCTTAGCCTTTTAGATTGGTAATTAACTAACCATATTTTTTTTATATAGAAATCTACCATTTAAAAATTTTAAATTGATAAATCGAATATTTATGATTTTAATTTCTAAATTTTGAACTTTTAAATATTCTAAAAGAAAAATAAGATAATTAACATTTTAAACTCAAAAGAAAGTATATAAAATATATATAACGTTAAATAAGTAAAATTCGTATTATACTGCCGTCTATCGATTTTTAAAAAAAGAACGATACATTAAGATTCTATTAAAAAATGAAATGATTTTTCTTCACTCAAGAAACCAGATGTAATTTAATCCAAAAAATGTTAAGATAAAGTTGTGTTTTTTTTAACGAAAAATTTGTTGAATCAGTTTCTCGGATTGGAAATATTTGTATAATTTATTTGGATATAAAAAAGAAATTATTTTAAGGGTTTTAGTGTTTTTCTAGAAAAAAACCACTCTTCAAATTGGAGAATTTTGTGCACCTCAAATATTCAATACAATTACACTACACATAATATACTTTCAATGGGAGAAAAGTGATACAAAAAACACCATATCAAATTCATAGAATTTTCTACGAACACTTTAGAATTTTGCTAGAAATGTAATAAAACTTTAAAATCATACAAATTCATAAAACACACGTTTTGGTAAGTAAAATAGATAGAGGGAAGCAAAATTAACGTACCTGCATTTGTTCTGCATTGGTGCTCAAAATGAAATCATCCGCGCCTAATCGCTCCTTAGCTTCCTTCTCTTTGGATGCGGATGTGCTAATTATAGTTACATGATGACCAAATGCCTTCCCAAATTTCACTGCAACATGGCCTAGACCTCCTAAACCAACTATCCCTATTCTTTTTCCGGGCGCGTCCAACAAGTTATTGTCTTTTAAGGGAGTGTACACAGTGACTCCGGCACACAGAAGTGGAGCCGCTGCATCCATTGCCAAGTTATCGGGAACACGTACAACGTACCTTCATCATAATGTAATTATTTCCAAATCATTAGCCAAAACTCTTACATTAGTTTTTCATGATGATGACATTATTTCATTTTATAATATCATTGTAATCTAATTTAAGGACTCATCAATCAGTATCTAAGTATCACTGAACCTCTACTAACCATCTCGTATTGTGGGACCCATTATTAAACATGATATAATGAAATAAAGAAATTCTTACAAACTCCCAACATTATGGTGGTTGAGAATACATACATATAATTTAATAATACTTCTCAATAATTTTGGAGGATTCTTTTTTAATCATATAACAACAATCTATTTGGTCCATATGTCGAAATTTTAGTTTATCAAAATATGATTTTGTAACACAAAAAAAAAAAAAAACCCTCCAAACTAGATTTATATAAAAGGAGCCAAATACTCATCTAAATAGTGTTTTTACAGTTTTACTCCAAACGCAAATTTTAACTTTTCAATCTGGAATCGAACAAGCCCTAAATATAAGATGTTTAGAGTAAACATGCTACCTATGATCTGCAACCAAAACTTCGGAGTAGCCTCCATAAGTGATGCTACCATCCCAAAAAATGCCATTATACACGAATTGAACCTTATCACAATAATTTTCTTGCCCATCTTTACAATACTCACAACTCAAGCACGTTGCGGCCAAGCATCCCACTCCGGCTCGATCCCCAACTTTGAAATTGGTCACATTGCTTCCCACCTTCGTTATAATCCCAACAATTTCATGCCTAATTAACCATATTTTTGAAACAATGAAAATAATAATTAGTGCCCATGATTTCGAATTTAATTTCCCTAAAGATGGAAAGATAGTATAAATAAATTGGTAATACATAATATTATACCCGGGAACAACGGGGTACATTGTTATGCCCCAATCGTTCTTGACGTGGTGGAGATCAGTGTGACAAATCCCGCAGTAGAGGATTTTGATTGTAACATCGTCGATCCCATTTTCTCTGATGAAAGTAACAAGTTATAAATATGTCACGCACTTTAGAAAATAAATAACATTATTAATTCAACAAAAGAGGTTACTGCTAAAAATTAGTCTTAATTACATTTTAGATAAACTTGATTTTTTAAAATCATATTTTTTTATCTGAATTATATTTTGTATTAAAATGATAATTTGATTCAACTAATTACTTGAAACAACTACTTTCAATTCGATAGTGTGAAAATTAGCAAAACTTTATACGACCAACACTTCTCACTTGAAACTTTATGCGATCGAACTAAAACTATCTTGTAATTAGAAATGCTGAACCTTTTTCTGTAATTAAAAATGAAGAAATAAATTGTATTTCATATATATATATATATATATACACGTATATATAGATAGATAGATAGATATACCTGCGCTTGAAGGTATATGGAGTAATCTTGCCGGAGGTGTCATGTGCTGCCCACCCGGAAACCGTCAGTGTGTGGTTTGGAGTTGTTTGAGCCATCAAAATGAGAGAGAGAGACAGAGAGAGAGAGGTTTTAGACTGTTTAAGTGGTAGAAAGATGAAATACAAGAATACGAAAAGGTCACTTTATATCACCTTGAGCCCTCAATGGTGGTGGGGAATGGTGGGTTGGTGGGATGGGAAGCAAAATATTAAATAGGGGGAATTACATGTACACCTCCTCACTTTAGTGTTAATTATTAAAATTCCCCCTGACTTTTAGTAAATTGTCTATTTGTAAGGTTTATAGGGGTGAAATCGTAAGAATTTTTAAATACACAGAGGGTGTAACTGTTAGAACATCTTAACATGAGGGGGTCTTTATATAATTTCGAAATGGTCAGGGGTTTTTTAGTAATTATACACTAAAGTGAAGGGGTGTATATGCAATTTTCTTCATTAAATATACTATACACTATATGCAATTTACTCATAATTTACTTATCAATATAATATATATGTGTGTGTATATATACTCAGTTTCATGTTTCCTTTTCTTTTTTGAGAGTGATATATTGTCTTAATTGTATAATACCCCATATATTTACACAAATTGAAAAAGACGACATGGCCATACCCATAATTTCTTTGAAGTTGGTTCTTTCGAATTTAATTTTCCACCAATACTCATGAGTGCATTAAGTTACTATATATTTTCATCTTCCAACTGTTTGTCACAGGTATGTATATTTATTGCTTTTCAATTTAAATAATAATTCCTATGTTTTTAAATTATAAGTGCAATTACACTCATCACTAATGTACAAGAAATTTCTGGTTTAAGTATTCTTTATTTTGCATTTTCCAAGAAGTAACGCGTAGGTTTTGTTTTGATTTGTTTAAATATTTCCAACGTACTGATTATTATTGTTATTATAACAAATTAAAGTTCTTATATTTTATTCTGAGAAATTTCTTGTCTAAATAATTATTTTTTATTTTTCATAACGTACGTCTCGCTCAATATATAATTTATTTGGACAGTTTAATTGAGTTGTTGCAGTCATGTGGGGAAACTTTTGGTTAAACAATAATTAGCTTAATTATGTAGTAATTGTTTTCATTTGTATAAATTAAGTTTTTGTCCTTTTTCACGTGACTGCAGTGTACCAGCGCCTGGTAATATATTCGATGCCAAACAATATACTATAAGCATAAGCAGGAGAGACAAATACATGTAGTACTTTATATGAGAATTAAGACTAGTGTATCTTTAATTATAGTTAATAATTGTCTTAACCAGTGTGCATATATTTTCCCTTTTGAATGTTTAGTTATATGATACATAACAGTTATGAATATCAAATAATAATAATTACAATCATCTAACAACTATTATGAAAATAGATAATACATGTTATGAACATTCAACAAATGTTACAATCATTTAACAAATGTTTAGTTATATGATACATGTTATATGAACATTCAATAAATGTTACAATCAGTTAACAATTATTATGAGAATAGATAAATGTTCACATGTTATTGGTGCGAGTAGAATTCAAGACCTCTAACACGTTGATGGATACAAATATTTGGACTAAGACTAACCGTAAACATAAAAAGAATATATTTTCCCAAATTTCTTAGAAGGACGATAAGGTGTCTATATCGAAGTGTTGAAAAGTGAAATGTGAAAACGAAATCGGGTTTGATTTGTTTGGTAATTTCATAAACTTTTCCTAGAATCTTGAAACTAATTTCAATCAAATTAATATATTCTTTCTTTCTTTTTGGAATCTGTGGACTTGGTCAAGTCATGCTTGAAAGTACTTAGTGAAATATGAAATATATTCAACCAAATATTTCTCCAAAAAGACTTATACTTGGTGAAGTTTCTTAGAAATCACGCTTTAGACATAAAATGAAATTCATCGAAATTCTATGAAATCGAATATGAGCTACGTTCTTACACTTTCAAAACGTTAATAATACTAGAAATTAAATCTAAAGAAGGAAAAGAAATTTAACTAAACATAACAAACAAAAGGAAGAGAAATTATCCGTCCGTCTCAAATTAAGTTTCTGTTTGGTAGTGTTTTTTCAGACAACTTTACTTTTTTTCCAGACAATAATGAAAATTTTGGTTATTCTTTTTAAATATCATAATAGTGTTGAAAAACTTAGGCTATATTTATTTGTATTTTGAGAGCTACATTTGTACTTTTATTTTGTACCCCAAAAAAATTTAAAAAATTGTACTTTTATTTTAATTTAAAAATAAAAATACACATTTTATACCATTTTCATCAGCTGAAAATATATTTATTTTTATTTTTTACTTCCACATTTTCCAGTAACTACATTTCACATTATTAAATAAGATTCACTCTTTGCTTTGAATAAAATACATAGTATTAACCTTCACAGGTTTTATGCACATTTTAAGCACCATTTTGAGTATTTGCTTTTAGGTCAATTTTAATCATTTACTTATAAATATATTTAATCAATATAATATTATTTATTTTTATATGTATTATTCACAAAATTATTACTTTTAATTAACTAAATCATTTTTGTCACATCATCAAATTATCAATTTCAATCATTTTCCGAAGCACAAGAAACATGTCTACATTTTCACACATAAATCAAAA
This sequence comes from Buddleja alternifolia, assembly GCA_019426215.1. Classification (NCBI taxonomy): domain Eukaryota; kingdom Viridiplantae; phylum Streptophyta; class Magnoliopsida; order Lamiales; family Scrophulariaceae; genus Buddleja; species Buddleja alternifolia. The sequence continues at coordinate 35,829,793 of CM033397.1, read as the reverse complement.
ACTCATTTTTCTCATACATTTTAAAAAATGACAGTTAAAATAAAATAAAAATACATGCAAATAGAGGCTTATAATTTGGGTATTTTAGGTTTTTAGAAAACTTCATTCGTTTATGTCATGAAACTCATGTGAAAGTCATAAATTCGTACCTAATTATGATAATTATTATATCAAAACTCAAGGTTCCGGATCACCATTCGGATATATTATATTATAGATTGTACTCTAATTTCTTTTATCATGGAGGGCACACTCATTTAATTGGATTAACTTTTTTTTCTTTTTTCTTTTTAATTCAGGACGAGGAGATACTTTAAATATCTAGTCCAACAAACCTGGGTTGATAGTCATAAAGACTCTATGTAGTTCCATAAAGAAGAGGAGAGTCACAACTTGTGACAAATTGGATTCGAACTCAGAACCTCTCACATAAAGTAGGAGGTGGATACAATTAGACTTGGGGGTGTTCATGATTTTTCGAGATCGCACCATACCAACTGTACCGTATCGCACTGTACCGAAATAATTTTTTTTTTTCTAAAATCTATAAGTTTTGGTACGAGCCTGTGCCGTACCAGTTATTTTGGCATGGTTTTGGTTTCAGAAAATTCGTACAGTAAAAAACCATACCGTATCGTATATATACTATACATGATTATTTATTTTATTTATATAATATATAAGCATTTCTATTGAAGGAAATTTAGAGATACAATCCTAGAAATCAATATATTGCCAAAACTTGTGTGATGATGTATGATATTTTTAGAAATATAAAAATTAACTCTATTAAAATTGGGAATTAGTTAAAAGAGAGACTAAAGTTATTCTCTAGAGTTATTTGAAAACCTAAACTCTAGAATTAGAATATCAATAAGAATTTGAGTTTGATTATATCACTATTTGAGCCTTAAGACCTAAGACGTTGTCATAGAACGCAGATAACACACTTCTTCTTTCGCATAAAATCTAAACTTATTATTATTATGGTATGAGTATTTCATTTTCTTTCAAAGAAATCGAAAACTTCATGTTTTCTTTCATTCTACTTCTTGCAACAATATTAGTTTTTTGCTAAAAAAAATTGATAATTTTTTGAAGTTTCAGATTATGTAATTGTGTTAATTATTATCGTGATTGCTTAATTATTGTGATAATTTAGTTTTGATTTTATTATATAATTTATAGTAAAAATAGCATAAAATTGTACCGCACCGTACCGAAATCGTACCATGACGTATACAATGGTACCGGTTTCAAAAAGTCCAATTTTGGTATTAGTTGTTCCAAAACCATAACTATTAGTATGATATAAATTTTATAAAATTACCGCAAAAATCGGACCGTGCGCACCCTTAATTAGACTAACAGGTCTTGGGTTCAATTGGATTAATTATACATGTACTCAGTTGACTATTGTACATTACACATTTTTATTTAGTTTTGTTAAATAATAGATTACACCTATTGGATTCTAGTTTCTTGTATTTGGTATGGGCCTACTAGTATTTTCTTTTTCTTTTTCATTTTCCACATTTTTGTTTCTTATCCCATTTTATTAATTAGAGTGGGGGAACATCCAAAGTAAAATGGACCGTGGCCAAGCAAATTGAAACTCTTGATGGGTTATAATAGATTCATAATCACTATTGATCACCATAACATAATATATGGGCCACCATTGGCCCAAGAAAATGGGCTATAGATAGCTAATAGAGGACTTTATAATAGCCCATTTTTTCTCTGGCATCTTTGCAAGCATCTCTGGCATTACCTTTGCAACCTTGCAAAAAAAATTAAGGGCCCCTGGCTAGTCGCTAGGGATATGAATGTCATCACAAAAGCCAGCAAAAAATTAGAAGGGGCCCCGTTGGACTCTGGTCGAGGACGTTCCTTTGTTAACTGTGTTAACCAATGCAGATTAATGGACATGACTTTCTAGGGATCCTGTTTTACTTGGGCGAGAGGAGGTAACTCTCCCCTTCAAGAACGTCTTGATAGAGTTTTGTGCAATTCAGATTGGATAAGCAACTACACCTCGGCTACAGTTACACATCTTCCCCATATTGGCTCAGACCACTCGCCTATTCTCCTCTGCACCGACAACAGTGACACTAAATCCCGGCATAAAAATCACTTTCGCATGCAAAGCGCTTGGTTCACGAACCCTACATTTATCGACATGATTCGTAAAAACTGGGAGACTTCTGAGCATTTGGATTTTCATCTTCGTATACAATCTCTCACTGAACACACGAAGATTTGGAATAAAGAGGTTTTCGGGAATATCTTTAAACGCAAACGAGAGCTTATAGCCCGCATAAATGGCATCCAATGAGCCCAATCTCATCCGTTCAAGCGCTCTTTCCAAAAACTAGAAAAGAAGCTTTCCATTCAGTATCAGATGACTCTTAGGCAAGACGAGCTTTTATGGAAACAAAAATCTCGTATACAGTGGTTGAAAGCGGGTGACTCGAACGGATTTTTTTTTCATACAATGGCGGCTGCTAAGAGAAACCGTACCATCATTAACACGCTTCAAACTGAGGATGGAAATTGGATCTCAAATCTGGACATGCTCAAAAGAATGACTGTCGATTTTTACAAAAATCTTTATGGTGACGGGGACACGGTTACTAATTATGAGCGTACCCCGAGTTTCCCTAAATTGACTAATCTCCAGGTGGATATCTTACGCCTATCTCCAATATCGAGGTCAAGAAAGCCCTTTGGGACATGCATCTGTCTAAATCTCCAGGTGCAGATGGGCTTCAACCCTTATTTTTTCAAAAATGTTGGAATTTCATCGTTGATACCGTAACAGATTTGGTCAGAAATGCCATTCAGACAGGTAGTATCAACACAGGTATCAATAAATTGCTTATTGTTTTGCTTCCTAAAGATATAAATCCTACTCATCTCTCAAAGTTTAAACCAATTAATCTATGCAACGTTATTCTCAAAATAATAACTAAGACTATGGCAAACCGACTTAGACCCCTGATGGATAACTTGATACCTCAAACTCAGAGTAGCTTTATTCATGGGCATCAAACTATTGATAATATCATCTTCACTCAAGAAACTATTCATAGTTTGAGGTCAATCAAGGGTTCCAAAGGATTTTTCATTTCCAAGATAGATTTTGAGAAAGCTTATGATAGAGTTAATTGGACTTTTCTGGAGAGTGTACTCCAGGAAATTGGCTTTCCCGAGCCTTAGACCCGTCTCTTTATGGATTGTATCTCCTCTGCGAAGCTCTCCCTACTTTGGAATAGAGAGTCAACGGAATTGTTCATTTTCCTAAGAGGGGTTTAAGGTAGGAGGACCCGTTATCCCAATACTTATTCGTGTTTTGTATGGAGAAATTAGGCAGGTTGATTACTCTGGTTGTAGAGAAGGGAATCTGGCTTATGGTTCCCACTTCACAACATGGTCCCCGTCTTTCCCATTTGATTTTTGTCGATGACTTACTCATTTTCGGAGAAGCGGACATACACCAGATTGACATCATTCGTAACATTCTAAACAAATATTGTCATATGTCTAGGCAGCGGGTCAATAATGATAAATCTCGTATTGACTTCTCTAGAAACACGCCTGAATAGATAGCTAGAAAGGTGGCACATCGTGCTTGTCTCACCATCACGAGCAGCCTGGACAAGTACCTTGGCGTCCATCTTCATGACTCTCGGACCCTGAATCATACTTACAAATTCATTCTTGAGAAAGTTAATAAAAGGCTCGCGGGTTGGAAGTGTAATCAACTCTCTCTTGCTGGACGGGCTACTCTTGTGAAATCGGTTGCTTTTACCATTTCTTCTTATTATATGCAAACGTCTTTAATTCCCATTGGCATCGCAAGCGAAATCGACAAAGTCAACAGGAATTTCATTTGGGGGAGTTCTAACACGAATAAGAAAATCCATCTCCTTTCTTGGGATACTCTTTGTCGTCATAGGGACCTCAGTAGTTTGGGCCTTCATAAAACTAGAGCAGTCAAACTCGCTATTCTCGGGAAGTTGGGCTGGCAGTTTATTAAGGATGGATCAAAACTTTGGGTTCAAGTGACTCGTAGCAAGTACATGTTCTGAAACCGACCTGGGGCTTGGGGAAATACTTTACACACGTAGAGGAATATACAAGCAGCTTTTCCTCTCCTTGAAAATGGGCTTCGCTGGAAAGTGGGAAATGACAAAACCATTAGCTTTTGGACGGATCCTTGGCTAAGGGATAAAGACCTTCAAACCCGTTTAGATATTGAGGTAGATGAATCGAGAAAACATCACACAGTGGATAGCTACTGGGATGGAAATGGGATGAGCTGCCCGATGTTTCAAGTTTGGTGAAGGAGGAGTTGACGCAAGTTAACTTGGATCTCACAATTGATTTTGAAGATACGATTATATGGAAACACTCTAGTACAGGCACGTATATGTGCAAGATAGCTATGAGCAACTTACTCGGGAGGAGCATCACTTGGATGAGGAGAAAAAATGGAGAAAAATCTGGAAAATCAAAGGGACTTATCGCCGTAAATTCCTCATTTGGCTACTCCGTCATGATAAACTCTTGACTAAACATCAATTTCACATTCGTCATATCACTCTGGATGTGTTGTGCATGTTCTGTGACCATGACGGGGAAGATAATATCCACGCTCATAGGGACTGTCGGTGGACGAAAAATATTTGGCTGAATATTATGGCTCCTAGACATCTCCCTCAATGCCAAAGATTTGGTGGATTGGAATCTCTCAAATCAAGGCCACAGGTATGATTGCTGTTCAAGTTGGCATATTTTGTTTATTGAAACGGTGAATTTTATTTGGCAGGTTCGTAATGAAACGTTGCATGGACCAAACCCTGGTACGCCGCATGTGGACCTAAAAGTTCTTCGGAGTCGCATTGGAGAAGTCATTCAACAACATGGCCTAAACCTGGACACGACAGAGCAGACTGTCCAGGTGGGGTGGATAAAGCTGGATCTTGAGAACCTCAAAGTAAACTTTGATGCGGCCGTGTCTCGAGACCAACAAGATCACAATGCAAGCATCATCGGTATTCTTAGAGACAACAATGGGACCTGGCTGGTGGGCTTTCACGAATGTGTTGAAGTGGACTCTATCCTTTATGCTGAACTCCAAGCTATCTACCAAGGCCTTGAAGTAGCTTGGAATGCAGGAAAGACGAGAATTATTGTGGAAACCGATTGTTGGGAAACGGCGGATGACATTGAGAAAGCTACCTTCGATCATCACTATTTCGATATTATTCGACGTATTCACCAATTGTTGAAACGCCCTTGGCATGTCCGTATCATTCGCATATGGCGTCAGGCAAACTAAGTTGCGGATCATTTGTTTAAAACTGGGTTTCATACGGTAATTCGTCATATCACCATCCCGAATGTCGAAACAAGGATCATAACTAAAGTTGATAGATTAGGGGCCACGTGGCCTCGAGTAACGACCACTATTCCCGGTCTGTGGGGATGTTAGTTTTTTCAGGGTTTGCCCCCATCTTCCCTGATTAAAAAAGAAAAAAAAGAATAATAGCCTATTTTGTGCCCCTATTGTTAGTCTAGTGATTTATTTAAGAAATAATAACAATGTCATCTTTATACGAATGTTTTCTTATCTATCTTTCGTAGATTTCATATAGGTTAGAAAATAAATTAAAAGGTCCTTAAAGATAATCAATTAGAGATGCTTTATTTATAATTATTTGATAATATTATTAAAAAAATACTTTTCCTTTTATTTTAACATTAAATGTTGAACTCTTAAGTCACATCACTATACCCCTGCATTTCTTTGACTTATGATTGTTATTAAAGGGTTTTCAGGTATTCTGATTTCTCTGAGGGGTATAATTGGCATTCAACATATTGATTGTCCACACTAGGGCTTCTTTAGTAAGAACAAGTTCAAGATGTTTGGGCCCTTGCTAAAACTAAAATTTAATTTTGGACTGTCAATTGTGGGCTTTTACATAAATAGCCTCTTTGAAAAACATTTCAACTTAGCGGCACTGGGCTGTTATGCTATTCTATATCCCTATCAATAAATGATACATCCAGAGAAGTAGGACGATTCAACGCTGATGATTTAAATTTCAAAATGCGCTTATTATATCCAAGGTCTTAAATATCGGTTTCGGGGTAGATATCAGTATAGTAAATTTACCAAAATTTTGATGAAAATTTCGGGGATATTCAAAATTTCGGTTTCGATTTTAAAGAAATCATGGAAATTTATAAAAATATTTGGAAATTTGCAATAAAATTTTGGGTAACTTTAACTATCATTCTTATGCATCTTTTACATCAATAATATTCTATATATAATATATGGATAATGAATTTGTTAAATAATATCACTAAAAACTGTTGCGAAAAATATGAAATAAATATAATTTGATAGTAAGATAATAACATAATCTCATAGGAAATTCATTAAAATAAAATGTACCAAAATTAAGTAAAAGTTACTACTCAATACCATATTATGTGTATAAATATAATTTTCTAATTATATGATATTTAAAAAATATATATAAAAAAAAAAATTCAGTTTCGGTAAAATTTCGGGAAATATCGGGTTTCGGCAGAAATTTCGATGGATATTTGACAAAAATATTTTAAATTTCCGGGAAATTTCGGGTTTCGGTCGAAATTTCAGTAGATATTCTGCAAAATTGGATCGAAGGTTCGATTTCGCTTCGCAACCCCCCGAAATCCGAAATTTCGACCGAAATTTCGGTGTTTTGGTAGAAATTTTAGACCATGATTATATCACAAGAATTGTTAGCCCAGTGATATCAGTTTTCACTTTCATGTGGAGGTCTTGGGTTTAATTTTAGGTTGTCACAAGTTGTAACTTTTGTCTTCTCATTTGGAGTCTTATAGAATTTGTGTGATACATGGCTAAGAAACAATCGGCCCGAGATTATTGGGTCAGGGTATCATCTTTCGTCTAGAATTAAAAAAAAATGTGTTTATTGTAGAAATAAAATTAATCTCACTTTAAGTGGAGAATGCCCAATTAATTTTTCAACTATTTTTCTCTCACCTTCCATCTATTCCTCGTTTCTTTTTTCACCTTCATTTATTTCTCTGTTTTCATATATTATTTCATTTTATTTGCTATTTATTTTAACTTCTAATGAATCCACATACACATGCATATTTATACTAAAATAATTCAAAATATAATCATATAAAACAAAACTAATAAAATTGTATTTTATTTTATATTTTGTAGTTAAGCATACGCATCAAGTGTGCTACCGTTATTAATTATAAGTTATGTGCGTTGAAAGATGGCTCTAGAGGGTGTTTAGGGTTCTCCAAAACCTAAATTAATGGGCCGTCTCGGCCCAGCATAGAATTTTCCCAAACTAATTTGCATAAATCATGATTGCTTTCCTTTTAGAATTAGGATTGTATATTTGTATTTCCTTTGCTTAAAAGATTTACTCTGATTTACATGTCTTGCTTGTCTAATCAAACTCGACTTCTTTTTTTAGTTCAATTGGTCTCTCACATTCTATGGAATGTTGATGGATGGGCCTATTGGGCCTACTGGTATTTAATTTAGTTCAACCCAATACTTGTGTATATGCTTACGTCATTGTTTCCCACCCTTTAGAGATCAGTTGAGTTTTAAGAGTGAATGAACAATCAACCATCAACCATCAATCAAAGACAAGGCAATTAATTGTTGTAAAGTTATTGTCAGTACGAGATTGTAGTCTGCCTCATAAGGTTTCTTGTAATATATATTGCTTGAATTTATAATAAATATGTTTAGATCATGATTGATTGGTCAAATTTCAACCACATCATATAAAATACCAAAACACTCTTAAATATTGTGTAATAGAGCGAAAAAAACCAAAATTGGACGGATCTAGGAGATCCGCAGTAAACAAAAAAGTCGAGTTGGGTCGACTTGACGATCCGAACAATCGTGACCTCTCTTTAGAGGACACGTGGCATGATCCTATTAACTTAACTATCACTATTGAAAGTAGTACATATTCTCTTTATAAATAGTCTCAATGACATATTTACCACGGAACATGCATTTACTACATAATTCACTCTATAAATTAACCTCGTTTACCTCTAATATTTTGCCTCTATAATAGTAACAAAGTCGAAGCTATAAGTAAGGTCAATTTAACTAAGTAAATAGAACTACGAATTGACTCGATCTTATTGACTGGGTACGTAGGCAGCTTGACTTGGCTCAAGTGCAATCTATAATCATTATTAATTTGAGTCTGGGTTCGACCTCTAGGGCCATTGACTTAGTCCGAATTGCCCGACAAAATTCGAGCTAAATCAATGATGACAAAAGCGACTAATGAGCTCGTCAGAAATTTTGATTCGGAAATAAATAAGTTCAAATTAGGTCTTAAGGTATTAATTCAACTAGTTGAGTTCGCACAAATCTCAACTCAAAATAAATTAGCTCAAAGATAAATTCCAAAGCATAATTATTAAGCTTTAAATGATTTTTTAAAACTTTGATGAAATCGAGTTCAACTTCATTTTATACTCGGTATCCATATATCAATAAGCCAGCGCTTGAGTTTTCATCATGACTTGTAATCACCACGAAGCCTTCAGTAAAACTCCATTTTATACTTGTGGTTACAAATGCCAGAGTTGCTTGATTTTATACGCGTGAGTACAAGTGCTAGAAGTATAAGTGGTGAGAGGAGCTCATCCAGTATCAAACAGTGCAGATCATTTTTATGTTTTTTGGTTACATCAGTGTAGATCATACTCATACTGAGGAGCACTTATCTTTATAGACAACTCTATATTCATGCCAATGAACGCTCATCTCTGTACAAGGTATTATATTCATTTTGAGAAGTGCGCAACAACTTTGCACGCTTGTTTCGGTGACATTGAATAATAAAATAATTATAACAAATAGAGTCTTTCCACTCATTATGCAAATAAAGGCTTTAAATATATATATATATATGTATATATATTTTCAGTAATAAAGATATTAACATTAATATTTTGTAATTTATGCATGAAAAGAAAAGAATGTGTACATGCTCAATTATTCAATTAAAACGTGTTGATTTGAATTGGGATATCTTAATTGCAAAAACGTGTTGAGCAAAAAGGTAATGTTGTCAACATTCAATCCCTAAACAAATTGTAAAGGAAAAGAAGCAACAGAGGTTGAAGTCTAGACAACTACGTATAACCTTAATTATATATATACATATATATATATAGTATATATATTAGCCGTCAAACAATGGGGCTGAGTCAAAGTTTCAGTTGTTTTGTATTGTATTGTATGTATTCCAGGGTTTCAATATAGAGAGAGAAAGAAGAGAGAGAGAGAGAGAGAGAGCTAATCAGAGTCCCTTTTAGGTAAATTCTCTTCCCCGGAAGCGCCACCGCCACCGCTCTGATCGCCCCCTCCTCAAACCCTAATTTTTTTCCCCTCAATTGAATTCGCCACCGATTCAATACATTCACATTGGTACTAACATCAAAACCTACATTCACACAAATCCATATAGCCTGACTGATTTTCCCCCCTCTTCAGTTTGTGTATAATTTTTCTAGGTTTTTATCACAGGAATGGTAACGGACTACTCACCGCATTCACCCACCGCAGCTGCCGCCGCCGCCTCCAACGGAGGCGTCAACAGCCCTCAGTCGCAGCGGCGGAATCTCCCCTCGCCGTGGGCCTCCGTCGTTCGCGGCGATTCCGATCAAACATCCGCTCCCGCCGTAGCTCCTCCCGGCGCTTTGCTGTCTCCGCCGCCGGAGGAGGCTTCTGTGCCGGATAACGCCGTGATTGATAGTTCGGGCGCCGAAGCCCAGCCCGAGAGCTCCGATGTAAGCGATGATAGCAATGCAGGTCGCCCGAGGAGGCCTGCGTGGAACACGCCGTTAAACGGCGTCGTGGAGGCCGGTTCTGTAATGGGTGGGGCCGTTTCTTGGCCTGCTCTCTCTGAATCAACCCGACCCGGTCCGAGGACATCGTTGGATTCCCCCAGACCCGTTTCCGACGGATCAGCTTCGTCATCGCAGGTTAAGATTTGTACATAATATGTTAATCTCGTTTATTTATGTGATCTTTGGCTTATTATTATCAATCAATTTTTTTTTATGACTGCTTTGATGTTAAATTAATGGTGTAAAAATTGATTCTTTTTGATCTTATCAGTACATATATATTCGAATACCCTATGGCTCCCTTTTATGGTGTATGTAATCAATGGCAAATTGCTAAGTCTTAGGTTGTGAAGTGTTCCTAACTCTTACAGATTTACAAAATCAGTCCGAATTCTCTGTCTCAAATTAATGTTTCGTTTTTGTATTTCACTCCACGTGTATTATATTGCCTTAAATGAAAAAAATGACTTGAATTTTATACTCCTGGTGTATACATATCGAATAAAGGATCCGCGGTGGTAAGAATATGCGCACCTACTATAACACAGTGCCACGAAGATTTATATCCTTTCTTGAAGGGGCATGATTAATATGTTTAATTTCCTTTGGTTCTGCAGGCTCCGGTAACATCTCAACCACCTCAGAGACAAGCTAATACTAATGCTCATTCTCATTCACATGCTAATTCTACTGCAAGTAATACGGTGTCTACTAGACCAAGGTCAAGGAATCGAGGTGGGGGCAGCTCTTCAGGAAGTGTGGCATCTTATAATTCCTTTAATCGTCCATCTCCTGCTACCCCACCGCCATTTCCTGTTGTTGAAGTACCTTATGGGATTGTTCCGCCTATCCTTGATACTCCTATGAGAGGCACAAGACCAGTTGGAGGAGTTGGTGGTTCTCATTCACACACGGGCAATGACCATTCTTCTCAGAGGAATAACTCAAGAAGGAATAATTATGGGCCCCGCCCACGTGGAGATGGTCAATATCACAATAATCATGGAGGCAGGCGCGATCAAGACCGTCGAGATGTTCATATTCCCCCTCCGTATGTGCCTCCTCCCATGGGATATATTCCACCTCCCTTGCACCCTGGTGCTCCCCCCTTTATGAACCCACATATGAGGGTTTTTCCAGGACCAATGGGAATTGGTGAGTTTACTGAATAGAATTCTGCTAAAATTTGAATATTTGTACATTCTAATGTATATTTTGGATTTTCAGAAATGCCTCCTTTTTTCTATCTTCCAACAATGCCTCCGGAGTCGTATAGGCCAATGCCTATGGTACCTCCACAACCACCTATGGTTTTCCCCCCTCCTAACGAGAACCCTATTGTTAAGCAGATAGACTATTACTTCAGGTAATTTCATTGGAGACAGTTCTTAAGAACTACATTGCACTAATATTTTGTTTGTTTTGCTTTTTCTATGCCCTTTGAATTGAATGTTTTCTGAAGCAAGTAGTTGTTATCATGTTGCAGTGATGAGAATTTGGTGAAGGATGACTTCTTGAGGTCAAAAATGGATGAGCATGGCTGGGTGCCCATTACTTTAATAGCCTCCTTTCCGCGAGTAAGCTATGGCTCAGTTTTTCTAATCTATCTCGAGTTTCATCTAATTAGAATTCTAAGAACCCTTTATTGTGATGATCAAACAACCGTCTAAAATAGATTTGATTTTTACCACTGCGTTCTTGATCTTGCTCTAGGATGAAGCAAATTGTAGACCACTTATTACGGTTTATAATTTGTGAAGCTTGCCACATTTACACCTTGGATGTGTTATGTGAATGAGCTCTGAGACAGCCTGAAAACGGGATTTGGATTTACTAAACTACCAAGTCGACTTTACACTTTTGTTTAAATGGTTTCGCAAAATATATTGTTTTCATTACTTTTCTTCAAATCGGTGCACATGGGCTTCCACGTGGATATTATAGCATATTCTGTGACACTGTAAACAGTTTTTTGGCTGCATTGTCTTGTTCTGTTTTGTACTTGTACTTGGTTCTATAGGTGACTGCATGTTTTAATGACCGTTAACTTAATGCAGAATTATTCATATAGTTATCTTCAAACTTAGTCAGCTTTTCTGAATTAATTTTCATATTGCAAAGCAACATTTAAAGTTGTTTTTTGCTATTTTGTTCGATTGCATTATTAAATGAAGTCATTGAAGTTTTAGTACAATTTCTTTTGACTGATTGCTGTACACATATACTTGAAGATGATTGCTAAGAAATCTCAAGAGTTAATATTTTGGAATCTCTCTTCTCATTTGATGTGATTTAAAGAACATTAATATAATTCTTCTGTGTGTGAACATTGAATCGATGAGCAACTTTATGGACTATGGGATGCGCCTGAGAATTTGGAAGATAAATGTTTTGGCTATGGACTGTTGGATTTGCATTTATGGCACACCAACAGTTCTACTTATACTCGGTATTCCATATTTGTGGTAGTCCATTTATAACAGTTCAAGATTGCTCTGTGTTCTGCCTTTTCAGGTTAAGCAACTGACACAGGATATTCAAGTGATTTTGGAGTCCTTAAGAATTTCGGCTATTGTGGAAGTACAGGTTAACTTTCCATTTTAGTCTCTTAACTCTCTATCAACTTTTATCGTCAATTCATGTGCTTTAATCACCATTTGGTTGAACGCATATGTTGTGTGATTTTTGAATTATCATAGGCTTCAAGATATAATTGTTAGAATATATCTTCTAGATTAGCATAGGATCTTTCCTTATCTTATATTTTCTTGTATTTACCTTTATAGCTTAGGTTATCTTTCCTTGTTAATTGCTTTAGGTTTACTTGTTTACCTAATCTATGTAACTCTATAAATATGTTACTCAGTAATACAAGTTCCCTACGGGATTTTTTCTAATCTAACATGGTATCAGAGACATGGAATGTCGATCTCTTGCTTCCACCATCCTCAAGTCGCCGTCCCCATCCAGCGCCTCTTATCTAGTTTATTAGCTTTTTTTTTCCTCTTTTGCTGCCGCCACCTTTCTTATTTTATGCCGCCACCGCTCACTCTTGGAAAACAAGAATTTGGAGCCGCCGCTTTTTTTTAAATTTTTTTGTCTTTATCTCTTTCTCCTCCTACTGCTGCTTCAACGCTATCTTTTCAATTATTCTTCTTAATCTCTTTAATGGTAAAAATACAAAATCTATCTCTTTTTCTCCTCTCTCTCTCTCTCGTTCCACTTTTTTTTTAGTTATTTCCGGTGACAAATCGTCCCACTTCTTGTTTAGAAAAATTGCATTGTTTGTCCTGTAAGCTCGGGTGATTTCACTTTTGGTCCGTTGCTTTATTGTATTTTGATTCGAATCCCAAATTTCAAAATTTGTAGCACATTTGTTCTTTTTCTTTCACGGGCATTCAGTTTTTTAGAAATTCACTTGGCCATTAATTATTCGTGGTTAAATTTACCAATTGCGCAATAAATTTTAAATTAGGGACCAAAATAAAAATCCATTAACCATATAGGACCTTCTTTCACATTCGGTTATTCATTCTTGTCAGTTTTTTTGTCATTTAATTGCTCCTTATGTTACAGGGTGGCAAGTTGAGGAGGCGGAATGATTGGAGCAAATGGATACACTCTCCTAGGCTCAACACCCCTGCTCTCACAACAGATTTACAACAACTGTCCCTCGACAATTCAGCAACTAATGCAAATGACAATGTGGACACAAGAGAGGAGCAAACTGAGACGGCTACAAGTAGGGTTTTGTCTGAAGAGTTGAATGACCAGTCGAGGTCCTCTAATGGAGAGGATACTACTGAAGACGCCCATTCATTCAATTAGCGTCTGAATATTTTTTCTATAAAGAAAATTTTGCAGATCAAGGTTCGTTCAATTCCCTTAGATGACATCGTTTTTAAATCCGGGTATTCTTTGTTTACTGAATTTTGGCTATATATGTTTCAGGAGGCAGTGGGAGGGGATGAAGGATTAACAAGTATATGTAACTTATCAGAGGAGAGAAACTGAAGAGCTGACATAGTTTATTGGGATTAAGATGGGTTTATTTATTTATTTTTGTACTAATGGTTGAAATTGGGATTTTTGGTATACAGAGGGCATTATGAGAAACGAAAAATTGAAGGGGATTGAATGAATGTTTTGTGTGGCCAACGTGCGAGTGGGCACTTTTTGATTTGGTGTTAATACTTCCAAGGCCTCTTGGATTTATCATTATTATAATATATACCCACTAATTTTGGATATTTATTCTTTCTATTCTTTTGGCTTTATTCCGTTTTGACTACCATATGAAAAGGTGTGCATATATATATAGGGAAAATTACACTGGGTACCCTTGAGGTATTGCCTAATTACGGTTTACACCCCCTAGTTTAAAATATTACATCTAACATCCTGTAGTTTTATATATTGATGTAAGGTTATACGGATTAGTATAATTATGGGTGTTATTTGTTATGCATGGTAAACAGTATGAGTGTATATGTTAGGATTAGTATAATTATGGTGTTATTTGTTAGGCTTAGAATTTCTTGAACTTACTGAATTTCTTGCATTTGTGTTTCTATTTGGTGTAATATGAGTATTTATGGTGTAATATGAGGATTAACTGAGAAACCTTATTAATTCATGAACATTAGAGGATTTTGCCCAACCTTACATCAATATATTAAACTACAGGATGTTAAATGTAATATTTTGAACTAGGAGGTGTAAATCGTAATTAGGCAATACCTCAAGGGTATTCAGTGTAATTTTCCCTATATATATATAGACACACACACCCCTTCAGCATCTTCAATTGTGGTGTTCGCTTATTTATAGTATGTTCTACCTTTGAGTTCCCCGTTATATATGTATATGTATATTAAATATATTCGTAATTTTATCTCATTTAAATAAGTTTAAAACATGATCCAATATAGAGATTTATGTGGGAGATGTGAAAGGATTGGTGATATGAATGGGTAGAAAGTGGTATTCGTTATTTTTAAGCAACATTGAACATTTTTAAATGTTAAATAAATGGAAAATTAGTAGAAACACAAAAGTAGCGAGCACAGTTAGATCCTGAATGTTAAAAAGAACTTATGTATATTTTCAAGAAGCAAAAAAAATACATTAATAGGTCTATAAAATCTCTAAATAGCCAAGTGCCACTTTTCAAAATAGGCGTTTCATTTGTTTATATTTCTTTGAATAAGACCAAACTCACGACGTCAAGTTAGGGGCATTGTTATGCTCTTTTTGTCAAATCTTACAGGCACTTGAACTTGGTCCTTGCAGTCCTATCAATCAATATACCTAAAAATAATTTTAATTTTCACCATATACATTCATACAAAGGCGCCAAACCACTGTCCTAATCTTCATAACATCAATCAATAAAGGGGTTTTGATCGATTAAGCAAATGTTTTGTATTCAAATTTTACATAAACAAAAAGCTTTCTTGAAGGGATAATGGCAGACACCCCCTCAATTATGAGGTGATGTGCACTTTGCCTCTTAACTTATTGAAATGTGCACTTTGCCCCCTCATTTATCATAAAATGTGCACTTCACTCCCTCGAGCAGGGGCAAAGTGCTACAAAACACATAAGTGATGGGGTAAAATGCTATAAAAACACATAAGTCAGGGGCAAAGTGCTACAAAGACACATAAGTGGAGGCAAAAGTCCAATTTTTATGATAAGTGTGGTGCCCGAATCTGCCCGAACTGCCCGAGGGGGTGAAGTGCACATTTTATGAGAAGTGAGGGGGCAAAGTATACATTTCAATAAGTTAGGAAGTAAAGTGCACATCACCCATAACTGAGTGGTGTATGCTATTATCCCTTCTTTTAAAGAGGTCCCCACAGTAACAATTGTCACTGGTTCCGTGTTTTAAAATGCTGAAATGACAAGTAATTTAACCCCACAAAAATCCCATCGCTTAAATATGGAAGAAAATGTAAAAAAAAAATTAATTTTGCAAACATCAAGATTAAGTGAAGGACCAATAAGTATATTTAATATCTCAAACGATTTTTTATAATATGAAACAAAAGTTGAAGCTTCACTTAAACAAGAAAGTCTCACTTATCACTACACTGTCAATCAAATGGAACAAGTGTGGAAGGACCTTACTCTCTCTCCACACCCCGCCACCACCGCCGCCACCGCCTTGCCGGCTGAACCACCACTTCCTGGGCTGCCCCGTCACCGGTTCGTGCCTTTCCTTCATAAAAACGGCACCGTATCAAAGGCTCAAAGTGATGATCATAAATCGAAAACCAGTTATTCATGTGCTTGTTCCACTGCGAAAATAGATCATGCTAGTAAATATAATGAAAGCGCTGGTGATCTAAAACGGCAACGTTTGATGAATAACAGAGAGTCAGCAGCCAGGTCTAGAGCTAGGAAAGAGGTAAATTAATAATCATAATCATAATAATAATAATAATAATATGCTCTGTTTCTTATTTTTCGTAATTTCTATAGTTGAGATTTTGATTAATTTTTTTTGGTTGTGTTTGTGGGATTGAAAAGGCATACACGTATGAATTAGAGGCTGAAGTTGCATTTTTGAAGGAAGAGAATGCTAAGCTCAGGAAACAACAACAAAAAGCAAGTTTACATTATTTATATATACACATTGTGTATCTATACATTTTATAGATCTTTTTACTTTTTAGATGAATATTGTCATTTATTGCATTTTACAGGTCCTTGTTGCATCTGTTGGTGATCATCATCAGAAAATGCAGAAGCTTTGTAGAACCTTAACAGCCCCATTTTAATGTAAATCTCTTGCAGACCTTATAGAGTGATCATCTATGCTCAGACGAAGTTCAGTGGTTCTGGCGCCTATCTCACACATATTCGAACAATGGAACTCAATCGATCCGACATAGAATTACCCATAAATCTCAATGAAAAGATGATAGCTATATATATATTCATAGAGTGTCGTGTACGCATAAATGGAAGGGACATTGGAAAGGTTGCCCAAAGAAGAAAGAAGCACAGCCAAAGAGGCACATCTTTCAAATTCCACTTGGGTAGAGTCATTTTTTTTTGCTTTTTAAGCACATTCACTTGTCCTTTGTACATGTTGTGCCTCTATTTGAGGTTAGAGTCTTAGACAGGAGAATTCCAACCTTTGTGGAATATATTAAAGGATGTAATAAAATACCAATTAGGTTGTGATAATGTATTTCACAAATTTGAATAATTATCGATTTACAAATTCAAATTTGTGTTTCAAAATTTGATTTGATTGTTAATCGGATCGAACTGTAATGAATACGAGTCGAACTATAATATCTTGAATCTTTGTACATATTTTATATTAATCTATGTGAGCTCGATCTGGACTTCAAAACTTATCGAACAAGAGAAGATGTTTGGACTTCGTTTGTTATGTTAAGGAAACAAACTTAATTAAGTTTATAATGGCTAATCTTGAGCAGAGTATAAGTAGCTAGGTCGAAATGCAATTCAAAAAGATGTGAATTACAAATGAGTCGGCCAAATAAGATCTGAGTTAAGATTTTTCTTGATTTACACCATGTTGCACTTAAATAAGTTTCTACTGGCCGATATTGAGCCGAGTATAAGTAATCAGGTCCAATTGCAATTTACAAAAAGGTGAATTAGGTCAGTGGGGGCACCAGGGATAGAGCCATTAATTTTACCGAGGGGACGAAATTGTTGTGATATAGCTATACAATTTGTTTTTTGCTAAATAGGTGAAGGATTTAAAGGGGGTGCGGGGGGCAAGTGGTACGGTACGTTATATTTATGGGAAAAAATATAATAAGGAACTAAGTTCAATTACAACTTTTGATATACTTTATACTCTTATATCTCTTTTGTTATAACCAAAATTTTGGGTTTTGGGGGGGGCGGGGGGGAACTCAAAATAAAGGGAGAAGCGTGATATTTTTCGATCTTTAGGAGGGGCGAAATTTAAATATAAAATTTTTTATAAGGTAAAAAGGTGATTTTTCAAAATTGAGGGGGCATTAATGTAATTTATAAATTAAAATTAAAAAAAAAATATATATATATATATATATATATATATATATATAAAAGAACTTTTTTTTTGAGTGGGGGACATAGATCCGCCCCTGATTACAATTGAGTCGGCCAAATCAAATCCTGAGTTAATTTTTCTTGATTTACACTATGTTGTATAATGTTATTGTGGTATAATTTACACATTTAGAAGAAATTTTAGAGGAGGACAAATCCCGTGTTGGTGTGAAGTGAATAAATAATGTTTGTCATTTGTGTAGGGGGATGTGCTGGAACGTGTTTCATTTAATTTTTTGTGTCTATTATGACTTCATAAGTCTTCATTTGTACACTCCTTTGGACTATTCTATATGTCCCAGTGATTGTGAAAAATTAAGGATATGATTGATTATGTTTTGAGATGATATTTTGGTGAGAAATTTATGGGGACATGTATGTGTTTGATGAGATTGTATTTATTTTTATTTTGAGAGTTGATTTTTGAGTATATTTTTTTGGTGAGATAATGTTTAGTTTTATTTTCAGAGGGAACAAAAGTTACTGTAGCAGTCAAATCATGAAACTTTTGTCTGTTAAAGAAGAGAGAGAGAGAGAGAGCACATAGAGAGGAGTGTATGGACAAAATAGGTGTAGAAAGATGAAAAATAATTATTATGTTTTTTTTGGACAAAAAAGTAATGTATTTTTGACCAAATATTTTGTGAACCAAACATGATTTGGTGAGAATTTTGAACCAAACATGATATGAAAACATAACCAAACATTGCCTAAATATCTTAGTCTTTTAAGTAATTTTGATTCTAATCATGCGCATATAATGATTTTTAATATTATATTATCTGTATGATATTTTAAGTGAAAATAAGTTTTCATATTTTATAATATACCTAGCAATCTCTCTTTCATATTAAGATATGTATTAACCTTCCTTTTCCTTTTGTTCGGGAAATCGATTTCATATATTTTCACATCATAAAAATCATTATTAACAATTATAACAACACGATATAAACTTTCAATATTGCCACATACCAATCAATGATTAAGAAATTATTAGTACAAAAGTAGATGAGGTTCACGCTTCAATGAAACTGGAACTTGAAGTCTCATAGTCATAAGTCTCGGCATAATAACTTTTATTTTTATTTGAGAATATACTTGTATGAATTAGGTTCAAGTACATTCAACCAATCAAATATCAATTGTTATTATAGTTGTTTTTTAATTAAACATTCTGTTTCAAATATACACCAACCAAATGATTGGTTCGGAGAGAATCAAGTTTATTATTGCACATCGAATCGATTGTAATCAAATGATTTATTTAGCCATACCAAGGTTTAGTACTTGAGCGATTGTAGGCTTATGAAGCACAAATAGAGTTATAACTATAGCTTATTTGTAAGGGGATGGGATTACTCGAAAATAAAGGAAACTCATTAACTCAATGATTTGTTATCAAAACAAATACAGAAACTACAAACAAACATCCGTTGTCGTCCAGCGGTTAGGATATCTGGCTTTCACCCAGGAGACCCGGGTTCGATTCCCGGCAACGGAATTTTTAAATTTTTCAGCCACATTCTTTCCCTATATTTCAGAACTAACCCCTATCTACAATAATATTCCATTGAGACCCCCCAAAATTATAGAAACCTCTTTCCCAATCCCAGGTCCATAAGGCTATGTTTGGATGTTTGATTTTAGTAAAGAAGATTTAAGAAAAATTATTTTGCATTCTTCGAATGATATATAACTTTAATCATTTAGACATTTCCCTTTTTCCCTTCATTTACCTCACTAGACTCCTTGGATCAAATATAGCAATAGATATATGTGGTTTGAGGTGGAAAATGGAAACATTACTTGTGTTACTCATGACTTTACAAGAAAGCCAAGTAATAGAAATATAAAATCTAACTTTTCTTGCAAGCTAAAGTTTTGCTCTTTCATATATAGTCAACTATAAGCTTAGCAATTCACAAAATAAATAAACAAGCAAAACATGAAAATGAAAATAACAAAGCAAAAACATTGAATATTCATTCTTTTGACAGAAAAAAGTGAGTATAAGTAACTTTTGAATATAATAAAAATAATGAGAATATAAATTAGATAGATGATTTCTTAATGTAGTTTGCATTTAGTAGGGAGGTCATACATGACTTCTAGAATTTTTCTGTCATCAATAGAGTATGAATTACATTTTATTTCATCATCATGTAGTTTTGAAACTGCAAACGACAAATATTTATAGATGAGGATACCCAATTTTTGGTCCCATTGGATAGATAAGTGGGTATATTTGGTATGGAGCTTTAATGACACTGTAGAAGTAGTCCTATACTTTTAAAACTATTGCGTATATAATTCACAAGTTAGTTTTTGAATCGAGTTGGCCATATAGCTAATTTGGTAAGAAAAAAGTCATGTAAAATTTTCATGAAAACATCAACAAGACAACAAATGAAAAACACCTTCCTGCATTTTGGTCGGATATAACTCATGTGAAAATGTTTATCTGAAATCCTCACATATAGTTCACATGAATTTTTCCCACAAAATCAATAGAAACAATGATCATGTGACACTCATGTTATCTATTCCATTAAAAAAAACAAATAATATGAACACAATATGGAGATCACATAAGTTGAGATTTAAATGTTCACCCACTTATCAAATGTGACCAAAAACTACACGACGGTTTGTGCCTATACAAGTCGGAATATTAATATACTACTACAATTCTACAAATGACTGTCCATGATAATGCAAATGAACTGGGCTCTGTGATGTTGCAAAAAGACAAGGAAATTGGGCTGATTGGGCTTGGGACATTCTTTTTCGCCAAATAGATAAGCCCATTTTTTTATCTGAAACGTTTTTTTAACAAAAGCCACCAATGTCGAGGTGGGAAATTTTTCGGGTTCCTCTCTCATTTCTATATACAAGAGCTCTAACAAGTAAGACTACTAATTTTAACATGCATAAAAGGAAATTAGGAGTACTACATCCTTTACAATTAAGAGAAGAATATGAAAGACAGTAAATTGAGTTTATCAATGCTAACCAAGCCCCCAGCAACCTGCGAAATTGATGAGGGAGGAAAAGACGAGATTGAAGCGAGGAGCAAACAGAAATATGTTAAGTGTTTTGGCTTAACATGTAAATCAAACAGAATTTGTTTGGTTACATGTTAACCAAACAAAATTTGTCGAGAAAATCTGGCCAAAATATTGCCTTCAATTACCCAAGACTTGTTAGTCTAGTGATATCAGCTTTCACGGAGGTCCTGAGTTCAATTACAGGTTATCACAAGTTGTGACTTTTCTCTCCTCAATTGGAGTCTAATAGAGTTTGTACGACCCATGATTAAAAACTATCCCTCCGGATTTGTTATGTAGGGTATCTCCATCGTCTAGAATTAAAAAAAAAAAATGAAATCAAACATTGCCGTAATTTTGCCATCCCAAAGGCAAGAGGCCAAGATATGTAACATGATGAAGTGGTGAAAAATTCATTTTACGGGATCTTAAGCACTATATATAATAGAGAAAAGATTAACATACCTTAAAACATATTATAAGATATTTAAAGACTTATAAGATTGCATTTAGTAAAATTCCTACATTTTCTAATAAATTTAATACACTCCTCAGTCCTCACCTCACCATACGAATGACTACTGTTACTAACGTCTAAACCTTGTATAAGTTATACCCTACTGTGGCACCGTATATGAGTCATATGATATAATATATTTAACTAAACTTAGCCAACAACTCTTTGTATGACAAGAATACATGGTTTTTTAATACCTTATTCATGTGTTAATTTTAGAAATTTTCGAGTTCAAAGTTTCTAAACAAACATAATTATATATGTGATTTTTCATATAATCCATTATATTATAAATGATTAAATTTGTCGTTGGGATTTGAAATTCCGAAAACTTAAAAGAAAAAAAATAAAATCAATCTCTTGGAAAACCTACACCTAAGTGTAATTACATTCTTCTCTTTCCTATTGGCTGGTAATAATCCCACCGAGCAGGAGCAGTCAAATTTAGGTCAATAAAAAATTAATACTTAGTCGGCAGTCGGCACCGTGGAAATTTGTTATGTGGAGCTATATAAAGACACGTGTGATTTTAGTCTCAATCTGGCTTAACAAATCTAAGTTATTTACTAGACAAATAATTATTATACTTGTCCCGTGATTAATGTATAATTTAAAAAAGTCAATTAATCACAAAATAATTATAATAACAAATCATATAATTAAGAAATAATTATCTACAAACTCCCTCATTTTATAGTGAAATATCAAAATCTCTCATTTTTTTAAAATTATATAAAATCCCTCTTATATTAAGATATTTTTTCAATTACATCCAATGTTTTAAAAACTGGACGACTATCATACTGGAAAATCTACCGATTCAAGGTTCACTGTTCGGATCGTGGTTCAAACGTGGTCGGACTGATGATGTTATAATTATGTTACAAATAATTATTAATATATTAAATCAAATATAAAAAAATATAAAATACATAAATATGAAACAAAAAGAAAAAGAAATATTTCAATTCTTAGAATACATTTATATCATTCATAAATATACCTGAACTTCATACGTTCTCATAGAATCGAAGGATCAAATAGATAGTTTACAAAAACACCCACACCTATTTACTCACAAAAATCTTGTTTAAACACCAAAACAAAATGGAAGGAGGGAGAAAGAGGGATACCGGATGCCCCACATTAAGAAAGAGGAGAGAAGAAGAGGTGTTGTTGCTCGCGTTTTAGAAATTGAGAAAAGATAGAAACTGCTCGCCTTGGGCTGCTCATGGGAGAAGAAGCAGTAGCGGTTCTTGTGGAGTTTGAGGCAAAAAGACGAGATTTTGGAGAATCTTGGGCTGTAATTCGATCTAATAGACAATCAGGAACTCACTCAAAGCAAAAATTGGATTGTGTTTAGTAAAAATTTAGGATTTTGACAACTATTTATACATATGAAAAACCGCCCGATTTTAGTGAACCCGTACCGGTTCAAAAGGTTTAGCGGTCTGACCGCAGGTGGGCCCGTTTTGGCTGGTTTTTTGACACTAACGGTTTTAAGGTTTGAAATCGGCCCGGTATATGATCCGGTCGGCGGGCCGACCGGTCCAGTCCGATTTTTAAAACCTTGATTACATCGCATGTGTATTTGAAAACTCTTATAGTGTCACTCCATGTAAATCTTAAACATAGATCCCTTGGGGGTCTCTTTGAAATTACCAAAGTTAGGGTTGTTTTAGTAATTAGTAATAAAATATCCAACAAAAAAAGGGTAATAAAATGAGGGAGTGCGCATATAATAGTTTTAATTCACCCTCTAATTAATTGTACTAACCAAACCAGATCTGTAGAATTTCCCGAAGAATACACACAAAATATGTACATAGTGGTTGATGAGGCCAGTGGCGCACTACGTGCTGGGATATTGATAATTGATGAGTTAAGAGTTGCGATGAAAATTTTGTGCAAATCTTGTATCAAATAAAGTTGCTGCCTAACTCTTACAACCACTTCAAATGTCACTAAGTGGATTCAAAATGCCAATACACAATTGTAGAAAAAAAGATAAACTACATAGTGCATATCTTTTAAACTAAGTTATAAAGTTGCATATCACACTTTTGGTCATTTAGTATCTCTATTAGGTACACGTCTGCATATATAGTTAAATGAACAAATATGCACGGATGTATAAACTTCTACAAGCTTCACAAAGAAAACATTTACCCTGTGTTTTAAACTGTGAGAGAGTCGTATCATGTAAGTGTATGGATGTAGACGCTTGATATGAAAACGCATAGTATATTTGCAAAATTTTCGTACATACTCATTTATGCACATTTATATGTACGTGCATATTTTGTGCATCAAGATGTCCAAACGTGCATTCATCAAATATCCAAAAGATGTTTCAGTTCATATATCACGCCTAATAGGCATCCTCATATGATGCAACTTTGATGGTCAAAAAGTTTGAAGTTGAGTGGTGTCCTCTCCATCTCTATGAAAACACTCCAATACTTGAATGCACCACATGCATAATAAGCTCAATAACTCTTGACCGTCGAATTTTTTTTGTTTGTATTTGGTTGTTGGATACACTCTAAAAGTTCAGATTATGTCACATTAGTGCATAACGTATGTCACTGCTGATATTGCATAATCCAACCTTTTTGGTGCTCAACATGTCTACAAAATAATTTTTGCTCGACGCTTCTTTTGTTACTTGGAATACTTTTCAAATGAACTATTTACGCATAAAATCTTCTCTTAAATATAAATGAGAAGTGAATTTTATCTATATCGCAATTCGCATCTACATACATGTGAATTCAAATATAAAATGGAACATCAATTAAGTATCTGTACATTAATTGATCATTCTACATTAAATACGGAGCGATGTTTTGATACAAAAAAAATTCGAGAGATACTATAAAAGTTATTGCCAATCTCCTCCACCTCCACCGCCGTCCCTATCACAACCTCTTTATAGGGTGGATGTAGTGCACTTTATGTGGATATGGATGCACTATAGTCTATATATATATTGATAGAGAAAAAATGTACGTGATCGAAGTGGGAAAACGCATAAATCCATTAGCTTAGGATCAGACCACAAAAGTTTTATTGCATGCCTACTATTTAGACCAAACATGCACAACATTTCTGTCTATATAAAGAGCTTCAAATCAAACATATAACCCCATTATATTTTAGTTGTGAGTGAATCATGAGAAGGATTTACTTTTGTTTCGGTTTCTTTCTTTTAATCGTCTCTTTTCATGGAGAGATAATTAATGCAACTCAATTAGAAAGCAATGGAGTGTATATTGTGTACATGGGATCACCAAGAAATGATCATGCTCCTCTTCTGCACTCCGTGATGAAAAGGTCTTCTTTTTTTTACCTTTTTATTATGATATTTTTCACAACTCTTGAATTGCTCCGGTACATAAATTCTGGAACTTTTAAAATTTACGGGGAATAATGAATTTGTGGAGTCCGATAAAAAAGTACCATACTGTATATCATGTAACATGATAAAAGTCATAATAACACTAAACTCCTGCTATAAATATACAAAATGCATGTCTCTTTTCGTCTTACCACACAAACATTTTTACAAGAAATAATAATTGACGGGAAAAATAATAGAATTAATCCCATATGATATTGATTCCCTTGCAATTTAGTCTTATTGTTAAAAAAATTGCAAATTTAATTCCATAGGACGATCTTTCCTTATTTTTGCATTTTCAGTCGTAGACGTTAAAACAATAGACGAAAACAGTTAGTTTAGTAACGTGTCTCGCTCGTGAGTCGTGACCATTGCTTAATTTTCGTAAATTTCATAAACCCTCTATGTTAAAGACATATTCACGTCATACAAGAAACTACACCGATGTTTAACTAATGAGATTAAAACTATATAAAAAAAAAGAACAAAAACATCTACAAGACTAATTTTGCAACGTTTAAATAATGGACTAAGATTTTGTAATAGGTCCTATCCTATACTATAGGATCAATATCGCAATCTTCCCCAATTTAGAAGAGTTTTACATGTAAATTTCAATCCTGCTAAAAGTATATATGCTGACAAGTTTTATGTGTGGGCTTTTGCTGTTTACTATATATCAGGAAGAAGAATTCAGTGGTACAAACTTACAGCAATGGTTTCTCGGGTTTCGCTGCTCGTTTATCCGAGGAAGAAGCGAAATCGATAGCTAAAAAACCCGGAGTTGTGTCAGTTATTGCTGATCGAGTTTTAGCGCTTCATACGACTCGTTCTTGGGATTTCTTAAAGTACCAAACTGCTTTAAAAACTGATTCAACTCCAACTTCTCCTTCAAATGGAGCTGACACTATCATTGGCATCTTGGATACAGGTGAAAGTATACAAAACCTGTTTTTTCCCATCTAGGATATTTGAGTCCTACCTAGAAAAATATGAGTTGTCTCCGAATCAATTGAATTTTGAAAAGTAATATTGAAAAGTACGAGTTTTAGGAGAATAGGTAGATTTCTAAATCTACCAAACAATGATTTTATTATACACTAACAATTGTCATAAGTATGGTAGTGAGGAAAATATATATAGATTGTCATGGTTGTCAAAATTGACATGACACTTTAATTATGTGAATGTTTTTATGTATTTACTAAGTTATCGTTGTTATTAATTATCAATCTTGAGGACTTCTACATAATTTTGTTGCTATTAGGTTATTAAGTTTGTGAATATCATTAATGTATCTAAACAAAAAAGAATTGTCACTTAATCATATATTGTTTTGACATAATGGAGAAAACATATTCCGGGCTAGGTTTCAGTTAGTACTTTTGACATTCTCTGTACTTTGTACCTGTTTTGTTAATAGTGAAAATTCTCTCCTCATCTCTTAGGCAATTGTCGAACCATGTGAATTCTTGTGCTGTTTAATCTTTTATGCTTTTTATATCATTATAATTTTGATGTCAATTTTAAATTTTGTCACTAATCTTATTGTTTCGTGTTAGTGTATTCTATGATTCTGTCATAGTTATTTTTCATTTTCATTTATTTGAAATTATTGATGACACTGCTCACAGAGTTGTAAATCTTGAACGATTTCAGGAATCTGGCCTGAATCAGACAGCTTCATAGATGAGGATATGGGTCCAATCCCATCACACTGGAAAGGAAAATGCATGGGAGGCCATAATTTCACTTCCTCCAACTGCAACAAGTAAAGAACTTGCAAATCTATTTCATATTATTACAAGGTTTTTTCCTTCTTTTTTTACCCCTGGAAAGAGCTTTTCAATCCAAACAATTTTTCAACAGGAAAGTAATTGGAGCAAGATACTACGATGATCCCGACTCCACGACGCCTCTATTCGGCACACCTAGGGACGAGAGTGGCCACGGAACACACGTCGCCTCCACAGCAGCTGGGAGGCCCGTTTCCGGGGCCTCATACTACGGCCTGGCCAATGGGACTGCAGAAGGCGGCTCGCCCGGTTCAAGAATTGCCATGTACCGTGTCTGTGTGGCGGGTGGGGGATGTCTCAGTTCAGCCATTCTCAAAGGATTTGATGATGCAATTGGCGATGGTGTCGACGTGTTGTCATTGTCATTGGGTTCATCGCCGGGAGATCCCGATTTTGCTACGGATCCCATCGCTATTGGGGCGTTTCACGCTGTGGAGAAGGGCATCGTTGTGGTGTGTTCGGCTGGAAATAGTGGCCCGTCTTCTATGACGGTTGTGAATGTTGCCCCTTGGATACTCACGGTTGCTGCCACCACTATTGATCGCGATTTTGGGGCCGATGTTGTATTGGGAGGAAACAAAGTGATTAAGGTAATCAAAACTCTTGTTGTGTATGAATAAATGTACCTGGTAAAATAGAGGTTGGGTCTTTTGGATGTTGAGTTCGTATAGGTCAGAATAGGACGTGATATCAAAAAGATCGTTATATTCACTGAGTAGCTTTCAACCAAGATCTCTAGATACTTAAGTTGGTATAATAGGAAATTCTTAAATGTGTCACATCAACATGTGATGTATGGCGTAATATACACATTTTTGGGTGTTCAACACAAGGTTATTGAAGAATTTTCCGCGCTAGTAAGTCATAATCAATGTAAACCTTCTAAAATTATGATCAAGTGTTTATAGCAAGTGGCACATGGGAGACCACGTGACGTGTCACCCGAGCATTCCTATGTTAGTGAGTCGACGATCACCATACGTGTTGCGATCCATGCCTGGTTGGGGTCCGGCTAGATAATTGGGATATATTTGTCATCTTTCATAGACATGTTACATTAGAGCCATTTTACGTATCAGAATCAAAGACCAGACTAGTGACAAAACCCCACTTGAATCCTTCTCTAATAAGTGTTAGTATTTTCATGCTGGATTCAGGGGGGAGGAATCAACTTTTCTGATCTCAAGAAATCTCCCATTTATCCCTTGATAAATGGAAGCTCAGTAAAATCATCCAACCAACACGATGATGAAGACGCGAGGTACAAAACACGAAAAAAAAAAAAAAAATTCCTACATTTTTATCCCCTATCAAGTAACATTAATTTCATGAGTTAAAATGTAATGTCATTTTTCCAGAAATTGCGTACCAGGTTCATTAGATGATAACAAAGTAAAGGGAAAAATCGTGGTGTGTGAAAACAAAGACAACGAGTATGAACCAGAAGACAAGTTCGATATATTAAAGAGCCAAGGTGTTATAGGGATGATACTGATTGATAATTACCAGAGGCAAATACCATCAAAATTTGGCACTTATGCAATTGCTGCTGTCACTGAAGAGGATGGAGCTGAAATACTATCTTATATCAAATCAAATAGGTAAAACTCCAGCAAAAGAAAAGGGATATAGCCACTATACATTACTCTATGCATTGCAAAATCTAATCAATAAACTTACTTTGTTTTGATCTTCCTAAAGCACTCCTATCGCGACAATTCTACCGACAGTAATGATACAGAATTACAAGCCAGCCCCTGTTGTTGGCTATTTTTCGTCGAGAGGGCCCACATTCGGCATCAGAAACCTTCTCAAGGTAACAACTTTTTGCCCCATACAAAGAAAGATTTAGTGATTGTTAGCAATCTACAGAAGGGTCATTCTACAGTCGACCAGAACCATCGGATTATAGGGGATGCTATGTTCCATTACTCGCCTCCCCTTGATCCAATGATGTAGAATGCTCCTGGTGCATCCAAAAATTTCACATCTACAGAAGGAAAATTAAAATTTGCGATGTCTATTTTTTTTTTTTTCAGCCCGATATTGCAGCACCAGGAGTAGCCATTCTTGCAGCGTGGCCTGCGAACGACAAAAAAGAGGCTCTAACTGAGAAGGACTCACCGCTCTTCAACATACTCTCGGGCACATCCATGGCCTGCCCACATGTTTCTGGTCTGGCTGCAGTAGTCAAGTCACAACATCCAACTTGGAGTGCCTCTGCCATCAGATCAGCCATAATGACAACAGGTTATATAAAATCCTGAAAAAATTACTTAAAAAGAAACAACTTTCTGTACTTCACAAATGTCATTAACAAAAGGGACGATTACATGAACACACCTTTACTTATTGCATAATTATCACGTGCTCCTTGAGATTTTACATATTACCAACTACACCCCCATCAGATGCTGATAACTTGGAAAACAAAGGGTGAAACTGTAATTTGTCTTTTACCGACAAAGGGTGAAATTGTAATATATTTTTATTGACACTAGAAGTTATGATAATTTTCAAACTTCAAGGTATTTTCATAATTTGGATCTCATGCACACAGGTTCTATGTAATTTACTCTTAACAAAATTACTTTGATCTCATTTGCAGCAATCCAGACAAACAATTTACATGCCACAATCACAACAGATACCGGATCAAGCTCTACCCCTTATGATATTGGAGCAGGGGAAATAAGCCTGTCCGGCCCGTTGCAGCCTGGGCTGGTATATGAGACCGAAGCGGATGATTACATCCAATTTCTTTGCAACTTTGGCTATGACACAAGCAAGATTAAAAGCATTGCATTGTCTATGCCAGATAACTTTTCTTGCTCAAGTAACTCAAATTCCGATTCAATCTCCAACATGAACTACCCTTCAATAGCCATTTCCAGCTTAAAAGAAAATGAAGGCAAGACAGTGAACAGAACAGTGACTAATGTTGGTGAAGAAGATTCAATCTATGCTGCTTCCGTAGAAACGCCTGTTAATATGGATGTTAAAGTTGTGCCAGATAAATTGCAATTCACAAAGAATGTTAAGAAACTAAGCTTTCAAGTGACTTTTAAACTGACTAAGACTTCTCAGAAAGACTTATTTGGCTCAATTACATGGTCTAGTGAGAAGTATAAAGTTCGGAGTCCGTTTGTTGTAAGCAATGCTTAATAACAAAGCTGATAGAAAAAATTATGAAAATGCTGTAGTTTAACCATCTATATAACTAGAAAAACTTGTAACATGAAACTACAGCAGCAACTGCAATTTACATGATGAGATATCGTTTGCTTGTTGAACTTGTTAAAGAATGAGATATAGAGTTCGGGCTCAAAAAGTATAATATCTTTATCTTCAAATCGTTAGTATTTACCAAGTTTAAGAATCTAATTTATTCAGCACTAGCAAAATCATTTTTCATTCTCGTTAAAACACTAATATTTGTATGCTTTTTAAGAGCTTATACTCTAAAAATAGATCAAGGAAAATGCTTCAGTGAAAAAAATACAGTAGGACGGGGCTATACTGCGCATGGATCTAGTTTTCTTAATATGTAAATACCATATTGTCAATAAACTTCACATTCAAAATCACATCATTCATTTGCTAGATACACACCACATTATTAGAACAAAATAACATGAAACGTAGAAAGAGACTAATTGCTAAGAGATCTTATTCTGACAAATTCAGGATGTTCTACAAAACTTTTGCACATTTATTCAAGACAACAAACAAAAGTATGATAGGGTATGTATGGCACATGAAATTAAAGATAATGGAGACATTTGGGAGAGAATAATCGCGAGTAAACCAGTCTAGTGGAAACAATCTTCAAAGTACATATAACATAAAGAGTCGAAGAGAATCATCTGTTTAACATCGGTCAGAATATGACGTGCTTTTAAAAAGATTGTTATATTCACTGAGTAGCTTCCAACCAAGAGCCCTAGATACTTAAGTTGGTCACGGTCTGAAGAGATACAATCATATAGTATTGATAGGAAATTCTTAAATGTGTCACATCAACATGTGTTATATGCCATTACTAATGTGGCATCATACACACGTTTTAGGTGTTCAACACAAGGGGTACTGAAGAATTTTTCATACTAGTAAGTCATAATTGATGTATACCTTCTAAAATTATGATCAAGTGTTTATAGCAAGTAGCACATGGGAGAACACACGAGGCGTGTCACCCGGGCATTCCTGTGTTAGTGAGTCGATAATCACCATCCGTGTTGCGACCCATGCCTGGTTGGGGTCAGGCGAGATAATGGGGGTATATTTGTCATCTTTCATAGATATGTTACATTAGAGCCATTTACTTATCAGAATCAAAGACTACACTAGTGACAAACCTTACTCGAATCTTTTTTTTTTTTTTTTTGGTAAAACTTTTCTAATAAGTGTTAGTATTTTCATGCTAGATTCATGGTGGAGGAATCAGCTTTTCTGATCTCAAGAAATCTCCCACTTATCCCTTGATAGATGGTGGAGGATTCATGTTATTATTATTCTTTGTTCCATTCGTTTTTGTATAAATTTTTTTAAGTTGGTACATTCCATGACACAGATTATTATTATTAAATATGATAAAAATGATGAAAGCCCAACTCTGAACTCTTGAGTCCAGGCCCAATAACTGGGCCCGCCCGCTCGCCCGCCTGTAATGAAAGAGGGGTAGAGTATCTAGGGATGGTAGGAATACCAAATTCCAATCTATCTGTGGCAGCAGCAGCAATTCAGCAAAATTCAGATTGAGCAAAGTAGAGAGAAGGGGATGGGGTTGGTGTGGTTGGAAGCAATGTTACCGCTGGGGATAATCGCAGGGATGCTGTGCGTTATGGGAAACGCCCAATATTTCATCCACAAAGCCGCCCATGGCCGCGTCCGTACCTCCCTTATTATCCTTCCCCCATTTTTATTAATTAATCAAACAATGTCGATCATGATGATCTATCTCTCCCTCCATTCCATTATATATATATATATATATATATATTATACTGATAGATCAACAATTTGTGTGTGCGCGCAGCCCAAGCACATCGGGAACGACGTTTGGGACGTGGCAATGGAGAGACGAGACAAGAAGATGATCATGGAGATGCTCTCTTCACCTTCTTCTCCTTCCAACTAGCTTGCTTCGGTACGCTACCCTAATGTACTGTCCCTCCCCCCCCCTTTTACTTTTACTTCTTTATTATTATTATTATTCTGGTTATGGAGGATTTTTGGCTGCTGCTGCTGCTTAGGGCCCCCAATTTATTTATTTATCCAGTCCATGTGATGTCCTATGCTAATGAGCTTTATAAGGAAAATCCCCCCTTCGTGTCGAAGTTGATCAAACAACTAACTAGCTTAATTATGATGCACAACAACATTACTCTTGACTTGAGAGTGTTCAGAACTGCAAATTTGTCTTTCTTTGGGATTAGTTAAGTTAAATTATCACCTGGGTGGAAAACAATAAATACTTGCATTTATCAATTGAAATTATGCATGACTTTAGAGGATTTCTTTAAATGGTATGGTATCATATGCCTGATTGCTAGAGCATCCATTTTGCCAAAACTAAATTACATGCAAGTGCTAAACTCTATTGGTGTCTAATTGAGTACGAAATGAAATATTTTAATGTACATCAACTACAATGTTGGTGTGAGATGAAACATTTATTATGCATGAATATGATCCTCAATATCGGTGTAGCTAGGTTGCTTTATCATCGAAAGAGTCAATATAATCTATTTGATGCCGAGTATTTCAATGTCAGCACTTATGGCATGTTGTGATTTGGATGAGACTAGTGAAAATGTCATATTTGAGTTTGTTCGTGGATGAAAGTTAGAAATTGAGATAGCTTTCGTAAGTCTTGTTTGCACTCTTAAGTTAAAAACGTGTCTTGCTAGGTCTACTTTTAGGAACACGACTGAATGAACATTTCAGTTCAGTGGAGTATTAAGAACAGAGATGCATTGAGGATTATGGTAATCCTACTACAAGGCCAAGTTCTAATGTTGAGATTTCTCACATTGAGTCAGATATTTAGTATCCACTTGAAATCCCTGGTGGTAGTGCGTGTATTGGACGAAGTGATGATTGTAATCTTGCTCTTATTACCAATCCATTGTGTCCGCCTAAAGCCTTATATTCGGATTTGCTTGTTGATCAAGTTCATGACTCTACACTCGGTAGTTGATCCATTGTTGAGATTGATCTTTCCCTTGACTCCCTAATTTCTACACCAACTTTAATCCACTGTCAATCCAATGAAATTGTGCCTTTTCTTCTTGAGTTTGGACCTTATGCACATGTGCTTAATATACCATGGGATTGATTATTAAATCACCTTCTTGTGTGGAAGATCTAACGTTTTACCATGGGATCAAGTTCATGATTCTTTGAAGTCGCCCTTGCTTGTTGCATTTGATGACACCTGGAGGAGTTACATCAATGGACCCTGAAGGACTCGTGTTCGCTGATCACTCACACAGTTTCGTTCTGAGTGGGGGAGAAATGATGGGGAACGGGAAGGGATATGATAATTATAAATGATTAGAAAATAAACATTTCTCTAGATAGGAAATTTTATTAGTTATTTGATTAATTAGGGATTTTTTCATGTTTATCTTCTTTTTATTTATTTTTTATTATCTTTTATTTTGTTACTCGTCTTACATCACTTTTAGAATATGCAATGTAAAAGTTCCTCCTGTTGGCAAGCCCTGGATATACCATCAGTTCTCGCTTCCCAATAACATTTTCCCCAAAGACATTTGTCGGCCCATTTGGATTTAAATACGTCGAAAGCAACTTCTGCATCTTGCCACGAAAGATGGCAAAAGAATAAATTGTTCCCAGTGGGAGATCTTTCACAAATTTAGAGTGCATTTATGCGGATCTAGTAAATTAGGCTGGATATAGATTCAAAACATTCTTGCTCATGAATGTTCTCAGGGTTGTGAATTTGTAAGTAGGTCTTAAGTGCATCTTACTATCGTTTTTGCCTTTCTAGTTTTTGTACAATAGTTTGTTTCTTATTTCGTTTTAAAGTTCTTTTATTTACCATGCCTTGTTATGTCAAATTCTGAAAATACAGTGTTTCTCTGGAAAGCGTTTTCATTTTCTTGTTCTCTCTCTGTGTTTTGTATCTTTGGTTGGGGGGTTGCTGCCATAACGTGAACCCTGCGGATATGTTATCCCTGTTTTCTTGAATTTTAGAGTAGAGATGTTTTCTAGAGTTTCGCTTATGTTGATTCTTTTTGTGTTGATGCAGGTAATCAAGAGAGAGAGGGTTTGTTAGAAATAAAATGATGTGCAAATTTCGCAGTTCGTGGACTTCTTTACGAACAATCACCTACTTGTCCTTTTTCTTCTTTTGTGGCTTTGTACAAGCTGGGATTTTATGGAACTATGATTTACTTACTGTGGCCTACAATAAATGTTTTGAAGGCATCTACTAAGAATACGTATGATATTGTATTCAAAAATCTGTTTTTCGTTTATATAACAGTTTATTGGGATTTTTTTGGTTTTTGTTGAAAGAGTGGCGTATAAATATAATATGCCTCCATCTGTGTCTGGGACAGGGATACAAATATGGATTAGAGATGTGATGACCACCACCTCATACGAAAGGGCACAATCTGGGCATTCTGGTCTGGTTTGATTGGGGTATTTAAACACAAAAAAAATATTGAAGTAGCTGGCTTATGAGATTGTCTGTGTCATGGTAAGAAACAGGAGCTTTGTTTCTTGCTTGGCAACGTGAAATATCTCTGGCTGGCTGGCTAGCTGGGGTTCGTTTTAAATGCAATATAGACAATTATTGGTAGTAATTAATGGCGTCTGATGGGAGACCTCCATTGGGGATTGAAATTGTGGGGCACTTTTCACCATAGGATCCTCTCTATGGGAGGGTAGTTTACTAAATTACCCCAGATTTAATGGTGAAAAGTGGATTGGGATCAATGATCTCGGTCCACCGTAGAATTTCACGGACAACTATTGTTTGGCACTTGAAAATAATTGTGTTGACCATAATTTGCCACAATATATGGAATAACAATTCACTTTTCACCGTAGGATCCCCCAATAGGGGGGTAATTTACTAAATTACCCCAGATTCAATGGTGAAAAGTGGACCGAGATTAATGGTCTCGATCCACCATAGAATTTCACGGGCAACTATTGTCTGGCACTTGAAAATAATTGTGTTGACCATAATTTGCCACAATATATAGAAGAGTAATGCTAATCTCACAGAAAACTGTGAGATTAGACCTACAGACACCCTAGGCAACCGGGTATTTAGTGAATTTTAGGTATTATAAAAGAAACCAACTAACTTACTATAATCACTAAATAACCCCAAATCTTTTATCAACAAAAAATAGACCCCAAATCAAAAATCTTTTTCCACTCCATCTTCCCCAAATCCAAACCCTAATTTTTTTTCCTCCATTGATTTTCTTCCATGGATATATACACACACACAGCGAAATACACACGCACACAGAAACACACACGCACACATACACAGCGAAACACACAAACACACACACAGCGAAACACACACACACACAGCGAAACACACACACATGTATATATTTATATATAATAAATATGCAGAAAAAAAAATTCTTTAAATTAGGTAGGAGAAGTGGGGCAAATTGCAATTTATCATTAATAAAATTAGGTAACTTAGAGAGCAGGTTGCCGGTTCCTCTTTGCCAGATTGTGTGGCTGAGATTGGTCTGTAAGGTTTAAATATCCTTACAGACCGTGAGGAAAGCTTTTTCCTATATAGAATATAGGATTCATTCAATGAAAAGAGACGGTTTTAGTGATTGTCCCGTTTATTATTCAACTCTTCTGTGCTAAACATTTGCCTGGACACAATCAACAATAATATTTCATCCATCAAAAATCCACATCCTATCATCAAACCAAACGGAATCTGTCATCGAAATTTTATTCCTCATCAATAGGACAAAAGAATTCATCATCACAGCCTAAGATGCACACAATAACAAACGAAACAACTTATGGATGGTTTTGTGAGAGGCAACAGATTATTGTTTACACTAATAACCCCCTAATTCCCCACATCACAACCAAGAGTTACTGCAGAAAGAAAACAAAACACCAAGAAAGCATAGTACAATTGGAACAATAGGCATCAGACTTGAATAATACCGAATCAGGGAACATATTCGTTCTCGAGGGCGGGCTGTGTCCGTGGTGCTTTTGTGCTTCCAACAGTGGCCATATCAAATCAAATAGGTAAAACTCAAGCAAAAGAAAAGGGATATAGCCACTATACATTACTCTATGCATTGCAAAATCTAATCAGTAGTTAACTTACTTTGTTTTTGTTGTGGAACTCAGAGTCATATTCCACCAAATATAGAAATAGCGAGGAAAATATTGTACTAAAAAACCACACTAGATTTAATTCCCAGGAAAGATTGGAGGCGTCACAACGGTCGCGCTTAAAACCCAACCTCCTAGACAGAATTAACTAGACGAATTTAATAGCACAATATAACACTACAACTATAACTAACAATGACTACTTGAAGAATAGCACAAAATAAAGAACACCAAATTTAACGAGGTTCGGCTAATTTAGCCTACGTCCTCGGACCCCACCAAAATATTTCACTAAAGGACTAAAGTGAAACTATTACAAACTATAGAGGAAGAAAGAAGAAATTGCTAAAAGACT
This sequence comes from Buddleja alternifolia, assembly GCA_019426215.1. Taxonomy (NCBI): domain Eukaryota; kingdom Viridiplantae; phylum Streptophyta; class Magnoliopsida; order Lamiales; family Scrophulariaceae; genus Buddleja; species Buddleja alternifolia. The sequence continues at coordinate 35,793,264 of CM033397.1, read as the reverse complement.
TAGGCAATTTGGGATGTTTTCAAATGTACATAGGTGGTCTCCTTTTATAGGATAAAGAGACCACCCTTTACAACTATTTTCCAATGTGGGATAATTTAGCTTCTTGAAATGAAGCCATCTTCAACAAATCTCCACCTTGGCGAATTTTAAAATCTTCAATCTCCTCGTCAAACGGGGTCACCAAAACCAATTTTCAAATTTACCAATGTTCCTTTCCAGGATCATGCATATACCTGCTCACAACCCCCACTGCTTGGGAAATATCAGGCCTCGTACACACCATAGCATACATCAAGCTACCAACAACATTTGCATACGGTACTTTTGACATGTATTCCCGTTCTGCATTAGATTTCGGTGACAAAGCGGCGCTAAGCTTAAAATGAGGAGCAAACGGAGTACTAACTGGTTTTGACTTTTCATCAATGCCAAAACGCCTCAACATCCTACTCAGATATTGTTTCTGAGTCAAACAAAGCCTCTTCAATTTTCTATCTCTAAAAATCTCCATGCCGAGAATCTTCTTCGCCTCACCTAGATCCTTCATCTCGAACTCCCTTTTCAAATGAGTCTTCAACTTTTCAATTTCTATTAGACTCGGGAGGCAATCAACATATCATCAACATACAGAAGAAGATATATGAAGGATCCATCTTGTAGCTTGTGCAAATACACACAATGATCGTATTTGCTTCTTGTGTACCCAATTCCCATCATAAACTTGTCAAATCGCTTGTACCACTGCCTCGGAGATTGCTTCAATCCGTACAATGATTTTTGAAGTTTACAAACCAAATTTTCATTTTCAGCAACTTTGAATCCCTCTGGCTGAGTCATATAGATTTCCTCTTCCATGTCTCCATGTAAAAATGCAGTTTTTACATCCAACTGAACTAGTTCAAAATCCAACTGTGCTACCAAAGCCAACAAAATTCTAATGGAGGAGTGTTTTACAACTGGAGAAAACACCTCATTATAATCAATGCCCTCCTTCTGAGCGTAACCTTTGGCCACCAATCTGGCTTTGTAGCGAACATCACCTTGGCTAGGAAACCCATCTTTCTTTGCAAATACCCATTTACATCCAATTGCCTTCTTTCCCTTCGGGAGACTGGCCAGTTCCCATGTTTGATTCTTATGAAAGGACTGCATTTCTTCACTCATGGCAATCCTCCACTTATCTTTCTCTGGTCCTTTGACTGCTTCAATATAAGTGGTAGGAACATCATCAGCGGCAATTGCAGATGCACAAGCCACCATATCATCAAAGCGAGCAGGCTTTCTGATTGTCCTCTTTGGCTTGCTAGTTGCAATTGATTCAAGTTGCTGTGGAAGTTCTTGGGGTTGAACTTCCTCTTCTTCAAAATCTCCTTCTACCGTAGGAGAATGATCAAGAGTTTCTTGATCTGCTGGGACAACAAACTTTTCAAACTCCACCTGTTTGGGAGTACCATCCTGCTGTTCTGCATTCACCTTTTCCAACATGGTAGATTCATCAAAGGTGACATCCCTGCTAAAGATTATTTTCTTTGTCTCTGGACACCAAAGGCGATAGCCTTTTATACCAGAGGTGATCCCCATGAACACTGCTTTCTTTGCTCTAGGATCCAACTTTGATTCCTTAACATGATAATATGCAGTGGAACCAAACACATGTAAGGAATCATAATCAGCAGCAGGCTTTCCAAACCATTTCTCAAATGGTGTTTTTCCATCAATAACAGTAGATGGTAGACGATTAACGAGATGACACGCATACGTCATAGCCTCAGCCCAAAATTCTTTACCCAACCCAGCATTGGATAACAAACACCGAACTTTCTCCAGCAAAGTCCGGTTCATGCGTTCTGCCACTCCGTTCTGTTGTGGTGTATGTCTAACAGTGAAGTGTCTGACAGTGCCTTCATCCTCACAAAATTTTTGAAATGGACCACTCCTAAATTCTCCACCATTGTCTGTACGGAGACGTTTGACCCTTTTATCAGTCTGAGTTTCCACCATCTTTTTCCATTTGAGGAATACCTCAAACACTTCATCCTTCGTCTTCATAGTATACACCCAAACTCTCCGAGAAAAATCATCAACAAAGGTTACAAAATAGTGTTTCCCTCCCAAAGAACTCGTTTTTGAGGGACCCCATACATCCGAATGAACATAATCCAAGATACCCTCAGTATTATGGATTGCTGTTCCAAATTTAACCCTTGTCTGTTTCCCACGAACACAATGTTCACAAAACTCCAATTTGGAGTATTTCACTCCTTTCAACAATCCTTGATTTATGAGGAGATTCAAGGATTTTCCACCTGCATGTCCCAAGCGCATATGCCATAGCCTAATTGCTTCTGAATTCCGATCATCAACAGTAACTGCTGCTACTGCACCCACAACTGTACCACCCATGTAGTGATACGTTTTGTTGTTCTTCCGAATTCCCTTCATTACCACGAGTGCACCAGAGATGATCTTCATCACCCCATCCTTAGCTCTTACTTCAAAACCTTTCGATTCTAAAGTTCCAACGGAAATAAGGTTTTTCCTCACTTCTGGTGCATACCGAACACCCTTTAGGGTTATGATTGATCCATCATGATTCTTCAAGCGAACTGAACCAATCCCAAGTGTAGTAAGAGGAGCTTCATTTGCTGTGAAGACAACGTCATTTTGTTCTTTGAAATCAAAGAACCAATCCAAATGTGGTGTCATATGATGACTACATGCTGAATCCAGCATCCATACTTCAGAAGCACCGCTGGATGATGTCGCCAATGAGAAGTCCGATTCGGCATCATCACACGCGGTTACATTTGATTCCGCCACGGCCTTAGAATTGCCCTTAGTTGTCAGCTTTTGGCAATCTCTCTTCCAGTGTCCTGTTTCTCGACAATAGGCACACTCGTCTTTGCTTAGTTTATGTCTGGACTTGGATTTCCCTTTCTTTCCTTTGTTTTTGTTTTGTGAACGACCTCTGACGAACAAAACCTCTGCATCTCCGCCTGAACTAACTTGCTTGTCCTTCTTTCTCAGCTCATAACTGTACAGGGCAGCACAAACTTCGCTAAGAGATACAGCAGCCTTTCCGTGAAGTAGAATTGTTTCAAGAAACTCAAACTCCTCAGGAAGGGATCCCAGCAACATCAGAGCCAAATCCTCGTCTTTAAAAGTCTCATCCAAATTGATCAAATCGGTAACCAGTTGATTAAAACTGGTAATGTGACTATTCATAGTGGAACCCGAAACAAATGTGAAGCGAAAGAGCCGCTTCTTCAAATGGAGCTTATTCTGACAGCTTTTCTTCAGAAATTTCTCTTCCAGTGCCATCCACAATTTATATGCCAAGTTTTCTTTCGAAAACGCATATCTCTGCTCTCTGGATAGACACGACCGAATTGTTCCACATGCCAACCGATTCATCATACTCCAATCTTTTTCCTCCATATCATTTGGTTTCTTTTCTTCAATAGCTAAGTATAGACCTTGTTGAAAGAGTGCGTCTACAACTTCGCTTTGCCACATACCAAAATGGCCTGTGCCATCAAAAGACTCCACTGCCAATCGCGTATTCGCCACAGTGGTTCTCGCCCAAATGGACGACGACGATGCTTTTGAGGTGTCTTCCATTTTTGGTTACAAATTATTCTTCAAGAGCCCTCCAAATGCGAAAGCCAAATAGCCCGGGAAAACTTTTCTGATGTGGAAGATCAGATTAAACTGCGACCACAGAGCATACTCAGAATACCCGAGCTCTGATACCACTTGTTGTGGAACTCAGAGTCATATTCCACCAAATATAGAAATAGCGAGGAAAATATTGTACTAAAAAACCACACTAGATTTAATTCCCAGGAAAGATTGGAGGCGTCACAACGGTCGCGCTTAAAACCCAACCTCCTAGACAGAATTAACTAGACGAATTTAATAGCACAATATAACACTACAACTATAACTAACAATGGCTACTTGAAGAATAGCACAAAATAAAGAACACCAAATTTAACGAGGTTCGGCTAATTTAGCCTACGTCCTCGGACCCCACCAAAATATTTCACTAAAGGACTAAAGTGAAACTATTACAAACTATAGAGGAAGAAAGAAGAAATTGCTAAAAGACTTAGGTAATTTGGGATGTTTTCAAATGTACATAGGTGGTCTCCTTTTATAGGATAAAGAGACCACCCTTTACAACTATTTTCCAATGTGGGATAATTTAGCTTCTTGAAATGAAGCCATCTTCAACAGTTTTGATCTTCGTAAAGCACTCCTATCGCGACGATTCTACCAACAGTAATGATACAGAATTACAAGCCAGCCCCTGTTGTTGGCTATTTTTCGTTGAGAGGGCCTACATCTGGCATCAGAAACCTTCTCAAGGTAACAACTTTTTGTCTCATACAAAGAAAGATTTAGTGATTGTTAGCAATCTACAGAAGGGTCATTCTACAGTCGACCAGAGCCATCCGATTATAGGGGATGGTGTGTTCCACTACTCACCTCCCCTTGATCCAACGATGTAGAATGCTCCTGGTACATCCAAAAATTTCACATCAATAAAGGAAAGACTAAAATTTGCGATGCCTTTTTTTTTTCCAGCCCGATATTGCAGCACCAGGAGTAGCCATTCTTGCAGCGTGGCCTGCGAACGACAAAAGAGAGGCTCTAACTGAGAAGGACCCACCGCTCTTCAACATACTCTCGGGCACATCCATGGCCTGCCCACATGTTTCCGGTCTGGCTGCAGTAGTCAAGTCACAGCATCCAACTTGGAGTGCCTCTGCCTTCAGATCAGCCATAATGACAACAGGTTATATACAATCTTGAAAAAATTACTTAAAAAGAAAAATGTCATTAACAAAAGGGACGATTACATGCACACACCTTTACTTACTGCATAATCATCACATGCTCCTTGAGATTTTACAAATTACCAAATACACCCCCATCGGATGCTGACAACTTGAAAAACAAAGGGTGAAACTGTAATTTGTCTTTTATCGACAAAGGGTGAAATTGTAATATATTTTTACTGACACGAGAAGTTATGATGATTTTCAAACTTCAAGATATTTTCATAATTAGGATCTCATGCATACAAGTTCAATGTAATTTACTCTGAACAAAATTACTTTGATCTCATTTGCAGCAATCCAGACAAACAATTTACATGCCTCAATCACAACAAATACCGGATCAAGCGCTACCCCTTATGATATCGGAGCAGAGTAAATAAGCCTGTCCGGCCCGTTGCAACCTGGGCTGGTATATGAGACCGACGGGGATGATTACATCCAATTTCTTTGCAACTTTGGCTATGACACAAGCAGATTAAAAGTATTGCATTGTCTATGCCAGAATTTTTCTTGCTCAAGTAACTCATATTCCGATTCAATCTCCAACATGAACTACCCTTCAATAGACATTTCCAGCTTAAAAGAAAATGAAGGCAAGACAGTGAACAGAACAGTGATTAATGTTGGTGAAGAAGATTCAATCTACGCTGCTTCCGTAGAAACGCCTGCTAATATGGATGTTAAAGTGGTGTCAGATAAATTGCAATTCACAAAGCATGTTAAGAAACTAAGCTTTCAAGTGACGTTTAAACTGACTAAGACTTCTCAAAAAGACTTGTTTGGCTCAATTACATGGTCTAGTGAGAAGTATAAAGTTCGGAGTCCGTTCGTTGTAAGCAATGCTTAACAACAAAGCTGATAGAAAAAAATATGAAAATGCTGTAGCTAGTTTAACCATCTATATAACTAGAAAAGCTTGTAACATGAAACTACAGCAGCAACTGCAATTTACATGATGAGATATCGTTTGCTTGTCGAACTTGTCAAAAATGAGATATAGAGTTCGGGGTCAAAAAGTATAATATATTTATCTTCAAATCGTTAGTAATTTACCAAGTTTAAGAATCTAATTTAGTCAGCACCAACAAAATCATTTTTCATTCTCATTAAAACACTGAAATTTGTATGCTTTTTAAGAGCTTATACTCTAAAAATAGATCAACGAAAATACTTCAGTGAATAAAATACAGTATGACAGGGCTATACTGCGCATGGATCTAACTTTCTTAATATGTATATGCCATATTGTCAAGAAACTTCACATTCAAAATCACATCATTCGTTTGCTAGATACACATCGCAATATTAAAACAAAATAACATGAAACGTAACAAAGAGATCTTATTCTGACAAATTCAGGATGTTCTACAAAACTTTTGCACATTTATTCAAGACAACAAACGAAAGTACGATAGGATATTCGAGGCACATGAAACTAAAGGTAATGGAGACAATTCGGAGAGAACAATGCGGGTAAACCAGTCTAGTGGAAACAATCTTCACCGTACATGTAACATAACGAGTCAAAGAGAATCATCTATTTACCACCAGTAAAACTAAATTTCCAGCTATAACATTTCCTTAGTAAACGTTCTATTTAAAAGCCGATGGATGCTCTTGTTGGATTTTCTCTTCCTCTTCCTTTGTGAAGTCATTCTCGATATTGAACATAGTTCGGACCTCCTCTACAGTCAATTTCTTCATCATGTCAGCAGCAGTCTGGAAAGTCAGATCCATAAGCGTCCTGATGTTCAGGTAGTGAGCAGCCTGGAAAGGAGAAAATGAAGATCAATACTTACATTCAAGTAGCAAGAAAGAGAAAAAATAAAATAAAATGTCAATCTGTTGATCGTGTGATTTAATCATAATGACAAAAGACTAGCCATGTTCTAGGTTCATACTTGACATGGATGCAATTAATATTTCGCACTGTCTTCTTTTAATCAGTAAATAGAAATTTAATCAGATGGGAAATAACTGATCAGAAGGTATACACAATATGCAACAAATCCTTTAGTTAATTCACCCACACACTCTTCACTTATTCATCCGTCGTAAGCTTTTATTGTAATTATCCTTAATTTATGAGGTCCACCTTTCAAGACTCAATTACGGAGGTCAGATTGTGCACAGAAGCCATATAATTCAACTCCCTGATATTTGATGCATTAATTCTATAGAAATATGTTGTCACGAAATACAGAAACAATCAAACAACAACAATACAAATCAATAGGATTACTTCAAGAAAACATACGGACCGTGACACCTTGCTACAGAATTTAGAAACTCTGTCCTAACCATACTACCTAGCTACTATGCAATGAACTTTTCTATAAGACTTCTACAGCATCATTCGCTTCAAGTCAACCAATCCCCTACCTTAGCTTCACTTCCAAAATAGTTAAAGTTTAAAATTCTAGATAAGTTAGTTATCAGTGTTATTAAAATTCAATTAACAACTTAACTTTATGATCTATGATAGTCCTTGTTACTTTTATTCACTAAAATTTCCGTTACTGAGTATCCTCATTACGTACTAACACAATTATATTTATATTAAATTTTACAAGATTTAGTACTTGTAATTTCCGATGATCTTCATCAAAATCCAAATCCAATGTAACTTTTGTAGAATACGAATACGAATACGAATACGAATACGTGGATCATCAAATGATAAGTACAAACTTCTCATCATTTCTTTATTAAGACCATCATCCGTCACAACCATGGTTCGCCGGAACGGCGTTATAGCGGCCGGAACGGCCGTTCCGGAACGGGAACGGCCCTAGGCGTGCCAAAGTTCCAGGTCAACTCGTTTTTGTACTTGGAACGCGTTGGAACGGCCGAAAAACGGCGAGACGGACGGGATGAGGCCTAGACGCGGCCGTTCCGCCGATTTAACGGTGCCGGAACGGCTGGAACGGTCTGGAACGGCGCCTTTGAGGGGAAGAAATTATCATTTTTTCAGTTGAATTTGGATATATGACTTAATTTCTGAAATGGGTTTGAATTATTTGTTATAATTTTGCTCAATTTTGGTGGGAAATTGGGAATTTTTTTTATTTTGTTGAATTTGGATGATTTTAAGGTTTGTAGAAGATGGGTTTAGTTGATGATGGATTAAAAATGGAGTCTTGGGATGTGAAGAATTCAAAGGTGAGGAATAAAAAAGATTGTTATGATGATGATGATGAGGATGATGATGGTGAATTGAAGAAAAAGCAGCAACCGCTGCTGCTGCTAGTCTTTGGAGGAATTATGGTGAAAAAAAGACATGAAATTTGAAGCATCCCTGGAGTTAAATTATCTGTTGGTGAAAGAGAGAAGAAAGACATGAATTATTGCAGGAAAAAATTTTAGGATTTTTTTTTATATAATTTTTGAGCAATTTAAGCAAAAAAATTGTGGAACGTCCGCGACCGTTCCGCGACGGTGCCATGGAACTGGAACGGTGGCCTCCGCGACGAACACCGCGACCGTTACGGCGAACCATGGTCACAACTCACAACTAGCTTAACTGTGTAACTAGAAGAAATCATCACAGAAACAACAAAGATTGCATCAATATGCAACAGTAAGTCAATAATTGACAGCAACAATAACAGATCTGAGAGTAAGAAACAAATCAAACAACACTAGACATAGAATTAAACCATCAACATCTATAAAAACCGTAACACATAGTTCGCACATATATTTGGGTGAAAAGTAACATATCCACGCATACAAACGATCACTATAACAATATCAGCGCAGTAAAACATACCAAAATGAGATCGAACAGGGTACACCGATCGACTTTGACGAAATCCGCATCGAAAGCCTTGAGGTCATCACCGGAAGTAGTTGTGGCGAGGACGAGTTCGTCCTCAGACTTGGAGGTGGAAGCGTCGCCGGAGCCGGCTCCGGCGCCAGCGTGGCGCCGGCAGTATTCGATGACCTTTGAGAGGATTTTTCCAGTAACGTTGGGGAGGGGAATAACATCGCCAAGCCACTGCTCGTCGATCATGTGCTTGATCGTCTGAGATTGGAGCGCCACCGTCTCCTCTACCTCGAACAACTCATCGTCGCCGCTCTTCAGCGTTAGCTTCTTGGTCGCATTTTCCGCCATTGATGTCGACATCCTCAGGATTGAAGAGTGTGAATGAATTTCTGTTAGGGATTAAACCGAGTGGAGAGAGAAATTGAGAATCCGTTAGCAATTTAGATATTTTGCTCTGAGAAGTGGCAGTCGCATGTTCAGTTTATTTTTAATTTGGCGGGAGATATAGTTAGAGGAATTTAGTTATATGTGTATATATATATATGTTTTTTTAATAAGTTGTTAAATAATATAATTCTCTCGAACTTGAAAAAAGATTGGAGATAAATACATTATAATCTTTTTTCTGTTTATTTCATTATATTATGTATATCAATTTACTATACAATAAAATTTTCAAATGATATTTTAGCACTTAAAGTACATTATAATTTGGGTTCTTGATTGCGGTTTTCAAATTGTGAGCTACGACATGATTTTGGATTGAAAAATACAATATTGACTTAGAAATGTGATTATTATTTTATTTTAGCAAAAAAAATTATTAAGAATTTGTTGTGGAACTCAGAGTCATATTCCACCAAATATAGAAATAGCGAGGGAAATATTGTACTAGAAAACCACACTAGATTTAATTCCCAGGAAAGATTGGAGGCGTCACAATGGTCGCGCTTAAAACCCAACCTCCTAGACAGAATTAACTAGACGAATTTAATAGCACAATATAACACTACAACTATAACTAACAATGGCTACTTGAAGAATAGCACAAAATAAAGAACACCAAATTTAACGAGGTTCGGCTAATTTAGCCTACGTCCTCGGACCCCACCAAAATATTTCACTAAAGGACTAAAGTGAAACTATTACAAACTATAGAGGAAGAAAGAAGAAATTGCTAAAAGACTTAGGCAATTTGGGATATCTAAAAGGTGAAGAGGTAGCCCACCTTTATACAAGAATTGAACTCACCACTTTCAATGTTTTCCTATGTGGGATAACAACCAATTCTTTAACCAAATGAAAAATGAGCCATCTTCAACAAATCTCCACCTTGGCGAATTTCAAAATCTTCAATCTCCTCGTCAAAAGGGGTCACCAAAACCAATCTTCAAATTTTGACAATGTTGATCAAGTCTAAACAAAATTTGAACTTGATTGCAGTCACAACTTTTGTCAACATATCAGCAGGATTCTCAGTAGTATGGACCTTCTCGATTCTGACTCCACCTTCTTCGAGTATCTCTCGTATGAAGTGATACCGAACATCAATGTGCTTCGTCCTTGCATGATAAACTTGGTTCTTTGCTAAATGGATAGCACTTTGACTATCACAATGTATTTTCACATACTTTTGTCCAATCCCCAGTTCACCAAGCAACCCTTGAAGCCAAATTGCTTCCTTTACAGCCTCTGAAATTGCCATATACTCTGCTTCCGTAGTAGACAGAGCAACCGTTGACTGTAAGGTAGACTTCCAACTGACTGGTGCTTTAGCAAGAGTAAATACGTAGCCTGTAGTTGATCTACGCTTATCTAAATCACCAGCATAGTCTGAATCGCAATATCCGACTACATACTGACTATGTTCCCGCTCAAATATCAAACCAACATCAGCTGTGTCATGGATGTATCGCAAAATCCATTTCACAGCTTGCCAATGTTCCTTTCCAGGATCATGCATATACCTGCTCACAACCCCCACTGCTTGGGAAATATCAGGCCTCGTACACACCATAGCATACATCAAGCTACCAACAGCATTTGCATACGGTACTTTTGACATGTATTCCCGTTCTGCATCAGATTTCGGTGACAAAGCGGCGCTAAGCTTAAAATGAGGAGCAAGCGGAGTACTAACTGGTTTTGACTTTTCATCAATGCCAAAACGCCTCAACATCCTACTCAGATATTGTTTCTGAGTCAAACAAAGCCTCCTCAATTTTCTATCTCTGAAAATCTCCATGCCGAGAATCTTCTTCGCCTCACCTAGATCCTTCATCTCGAACTCCCTTTTCAAATGAGTCTTCAACTTTTCAATTTCTATTAGACTCGGGGAGGCAATCAACATATCATCAACATACAGAAGAAGATATATGAAGGATCCATCTTGTAGCTTGTGCAAATACACACAATGATCGTATTTGCTTCTTGTGTACCCAATTCCCATCATAAACTTGTCAAATCGCTTGTACCACTGCCTCGGAGATTGCTTCAATCCGTACAACGATTTTTGAAGTTTACAAACCAAATTTTCATTTTCAGCAACTTTGAATCCCTCTGGCTGAGTCATATAGATTTCCTCTTCCAAGTCTCCATGTAAAAATGCAGTTTTTACATCCAACTGAACTAGTTCAAAATCCAACTGTGCTACCAAAGCCAACAAAATTCTAATGGAGGAGTGTTTTACAACTGGAGAAAACACCTCATTATAATCAATGCCCTCCTTCTGAGCGTAACCTTTGGCCACCAATCTGGCTTTGTAGCGAACATCACCTTGGCTAGGAAACCCATCTTTCTTTGCAAATACCCATTTACATCCAATTGCCTTCTTTCCCTTCGGGAGACTGGCCAGTTCCCATGTTTGATTCTTATGAAGGGACTGCATTTCTTCACTCATGGCAATCCTCCACTTATCTTTCTCTGGTCCTTTGACTGCTTCAATATAAGTGGTAGGAACATCATCAGCGGCAATTGCAGATGCACAAGCCACCATATCATCAAAGCGAGCAGGCTTTCTGATTGTCCTCTTTGGCTTGCTAGTTGCAATTGATTCAAGTTGCTGTGGAAGTTCTTGGGGTTGAACTTCCTCTTCTTCAAAATCTCCTTCTACCGTAGGAGAATGATCAAGAGTTTCTTGATCTGCTGGGCCAACAAACTTTTCAAACTCCACCTGTTTGGGAGTACCATCCTGCTGTTCTGCATTCACCTTTTCCAACACGGTAGATTCATCAAAGGTGACATCCCTGCTAAAGATTATTTTCTTTGTTTGTGGACACCAAAGGCGATAGCCTTTTATACCAGAGGTGATCCCCATGAACACAACTTTCTTTGCTCTAGGATCCAACTTTGATTCCTTAACATGATAATATGCAGCGGAACCAAACACATGTAAGGAATCATAATCATCAGCAGGCTTTCCAAACCATTTCTCCAATGGTGTTTTTTCATCAATAGCAGTAGATGGTAGACGATTAACGAGATGACACGCATACGTCACAGCCTCAGCCCAAAATTCTTTACCCAACCCAGCATTGGATAACAAACACCGAACTTTCTCCAGCAAAGTCCGGTTCATGCGTTCTGCCACTCCGTTCTGTTGTGGTGTATGTCTAACAGTGAAGTGTCTGACAATGCCTTCATCCTCACAAAATTTTTGAAATGGACCACTCCTAAATTCTCCACCATTGTCTGGACGGAGACGTTTGACCTTTTTATCAGTCTGAGTTTCCACCATCTTTTTCCATTTGAGGAATACCTCAAACACTTCATCCTTCGTCTTCATAGTATACACCCAAACTCTCCGAGAAAAATCATCAACAAAGGTTACAAAATAGTGTTTCCCTCCCAAAGAACTCGTTTTTGAGGGACCCCATACATCCGAATGAACATAATCCAAGATACCCTCAGTATTATGGATTGCTGTTCCAAATTTAACCCTTGTCTGTTTCCCACGAACACAATGTTCACAAAACTCCAATTTGGAGTATTTCACTCCTTTCAACAATCCTTGATTTATGAGGAGATTCAAGGATTTTCCACCTGCATGTCCCAAGCGCATATGCCATAGCCTAATTGCTTCTGAATTCCGATCATCAACAGTAACTGCTGCTACTGCACCCACAACTGTACCACCCATGTAGTGATACGTTTTGTTGTTCTTCCGAATTCCCTTCATTACCACGAGTGCACCAGAGATGATCTTCATCACCCCATCCTTAGCTCTTACTTCAAAACCTTTCGATTCTAAAGTTCCAACGGAAATAAGGTTTTTCCTCACTTCTGGTGCATACCGAACACCCTTTAGGGTTATGATTGATCCATCATGATTCTTCAAGCGAACTGAACCAATCCCAAGTGTAGTAAGAGGAGCTTCATTTGCTGTGAAGACAACGTCATTTTGTTCTTTGAAATCAAAGAACCAATCCAAATGTGGTGTCATATGATGACTACATGCTGAATCCAGCATCCATACTTCAGAAGCACCGCTGGATGATGTCGCCAATGAGAAGTCCGATTCGGCATCATCACACGCGGTTACATTTGATTCCGCCACGGCCTTAGAATTGCCCTTACTTGTCAGCTTTGGGCAATCTCTCTTCCAGTGTCCTGTTTCTCGACAGTAGGCACACTCGTCTTTGCTTAGTTTATGCCTGGACTTGGATCTCCCTTTCTTTCCTTTGTTTTTGTTTTGTGAACGACCTCTGACGAACAAAACCTCTGCATCTCCGCCTGAACTAACTTGCTTGTCCTTCTTTCTCAGTTCATAACTGTACAGGGCAGCACAAACTTCGTTAAGAGATACAGCAACCTTCCCGTGAAGTAGAGTTGTTTCAAGAAACTCAAACTCCTCAGGAAGGGATCCCAGCAACATCAGAGCCAAATCCTCGTCTTTAAAAGTCTCATCCAAATTGATCAAATCGGTAACCAGATGATTAAAACTGGTAATGTGACTATTCATAGTGGAACCCGAAACAAATGTGAAGCGAAAGAGCCGCTTCTTCAAATGGAGCTTATTCTGACAGCTTTTCTTCAGAAATTTCTCCTCCAGTGCCATCCACAATTTATATGCCGAGTTTTCTTTCGAAAACGCATATCTCTGCTCTCTGGATAGACACGAACGAATTGTTCCACATGCCAACCGATTCATCATACTCCAATCTTTTTCCTCCATATCATTTGGTTTCTTTTCTTCAATAGCTAAGTATAGACCTTGTTGAAAGAGTGCGTCTACAACTTCGCTTTGCCACATACCAAAATGGCCTGTGCCATCAAAAGACTCCACTGCCAATCGCGTATTCGCCACAGTGGTTCTCGCCCAAATGGACGACGACGATGCTTTTGAGGTAACTTCCATTTTTGGTTACAAATTATTCTTCAAGAGCCCTCCAAATGCGAAAGCCAAATAGCCCGAGAAAACTTTTCTGATGTGGAAGATCAGATTAAACTGCGACCACAGAGCATACTCAGAATACCCGAGCTCTGATACCACTTGTTGTGGAACTCAGAGTCATATTCCACCAAATATAGAAATAGCGAGGGAAATATTGTACTAGAAAACCACACTAGATTTAATTTCCAGGAAAGATTGGAGGCGTCACAACGGTCGCGCTTAAAACCCAACCTCCTAGACAGAATTAACTAGACGAATTTAATAGCACAATATAACACTACAAGTATAACTAACAATGGCTACTTGAAGAATAGCACAAAATAAAGAACACCAAATTTAACGAGGTTCGGCTAATTTAGCCTACGTCCTCGGACCCCACCAAAATATTTCACTAAAGGACTAAAGTGAAACTATTACAAACTATAGAGGAAGAAAGAAGAAATTGCTAAAAGACTTAGGCAATTTGGGATATCTAAAAGGTGAAGAGGTAGCCCACCTTTATACAAGAATTGAACTCACCACTTTCAATGTTTTCCTATGTGGGATAACAACCAATTCTTTAACCAAATGAAAAATGAGCCATCTTCAACAGAATTGGCATTAGAGGACTTGGAGATTATCAATAGAACTAAAACAATCAATTGTCTTCATTAAAGTGAAGTTAGTCAAGAACTATTTTACATATCTCTGTAGATGTGTAATAGTGTACGCACTCTAAATTCATAGTATATAATGAGCTTGTATTTTACTATTAATAAATTTTGCATGACACCTTAAAGTTTTATACCTGCATCCATTATTACGAAATAATTGTGGTCATTTTTCTTCTTATGTTAAACCTATACAAATACTTAATTGAACAAAAATTATTTGAAGTTACATTGTCACAACAATTTTTTCCAATGTGTTCATTTTGTTATTCATTTTATTTATTTACATTCCAATTAACTAAAAAACACGCACGTGGTGCGCAGCACGGTATTTCCAACACGTGCACCAAGTGCACGGTATTTCCAACACGTGCACCAAGTGCACGGTATTTCCAACACGTGCACGTTATTACCAACACGTGCACACTTGGCCACGTATGCCACATTGAATAATTTTAAGTTATAAATACTATTACTTTCTTGGTTAATTTACAGTGCAATAATTTTCTAATCAATTTATCATAAGATAAACTTTTAGTGAACAAAGCTGCAGATTTATAGGTTGATCTTGATTCTAAGAGCCTTTTAGATGAGCAGTATTGAGCAACATCCTTGACCTTTGAGAGTGTAAAAATGTGTATTTGTATGAGAAAAGCTAATTTTTATTCTCCTTTATTAGGAGGAAGTAAGAACAATTACTTGCGTAAATTAGAAAAGAGCGTAACTACTTGCATTCGCTTATATTTTAAAATATTCACCCAGAAAAATAAATTTAATCTTGAAATTTTAACCTATCGCTAGATTTTGAAACTTTGAAGTAAAAAGAAGTCTTGAAAACTAATTTCATTTGACTTAAGTGAATCACATTGGTAGATTTGTTTTGGAGTAAATAAACTTTATTCCCATGTTTTTAACAAGAAAATTTTGAAATATCTACATATATGATTGTGTACTAATTTATGAATGCTTCTTTGATATCTTTGGTATCTTTGATGTAGTAAAAACAAACTATTGAAGTAGACTTGTTCATTTTCTAATTCACTAAATTTATATACATTTCCTAATATCCAAAAATAGGCATGTGTTGCACATGCTTTTTTTATATCCATCATAGGCAAGATTTACGCACGTATATATGTCAAGTGTTAGGTAACATTGAATGAGTTTATGAACATGTTAATTTGCTTGATTAGTTTACAATGAGGGGACTTTGTAGTTAATTTCTAAGATTACAAAAGAAAACTTTTTATTAACCAATTATTGTTTGAGCAAAGCCCAGTCAAATGATCTCTTCTGGGAAGTCGTGTGGCCTCGTCTGTTGGCAAGATGGTGACATTTGGAATATCCTAATTCGAAAAATTGCTTAGTTTTCTTTGGGCCCGGTATTAAGGAATTCTCAATAAAGAAACTGGTAAAAGAGGAACACTATTTCGATTCGTTGCGGATGTGTTAAGCAAAGTTGCTAAAGAGCCCGCTTTGATTGAGATCGATGAGAAAAATAACTGTGATAAGCAAAAAAGAAGACCTTCAATGGGCTCGTGAGAAGAATTTGAAAGAAAATGAGAAAGAGGTGCTTAAACAACAGAGGTATTTCTATCACCAGCCTAATACTCCTACTCGTGATTGGGACATTTTAAAATTTATGGTGGTAGATGCGAGTATTGATGATGGGAAAGTCAGAGAGTTGAAAACCCTTCCCCTTGAATACACGAGTATGTTGATTTCTAATGGAGATTATGATTAGGATCATATTGTTTTTGATCCAATGGTGATGGATAATAGGGCGACGACTAAATGTTGGGGAAAATGCCTGTTAACCCTAATATTAACAAACAAAGTTAGTCCTCGATTCGAATGATAAGAAGATTTTTCCCGAAAACAAGAATTTGGAAAATCCCTCAGGAGGCAGGAGTTAGAAAAAGGGAAGGGGATGTTGATGATTGCATTCCTATTGGCAAATGTTGGAAATTAACTGAAGTATCTATATGAGAAAATCTAATTTTTATTCTCCTTTATTGGGAGGGAGTAAGAACTATTACTTGGTAAATTAGAAAAGAGCGTAGCTACTTGCATTCACATATATTTTAAAATATTCACCCAGAAAAATAAATTTAATCTTGAAATTGTGACCTTTCGCTAGATTTTGAAACTTTGAAGTAAAAGGAAGTCATGAAAACTAATTTTGTTTGAATTAAGTGAATTACATTGGTAGATTTTTATTTTTTTTGGGTAAATAAACTTTGTTTTCAGGTTTTTACGAGAAAAAAAATGAATTATCTACATATATGTGCATGTGTACTAATTTATGAATACTTCTTTGATATCTTTGATGTAGTAAAAACAAACTCTTGGAGCATACTTGTTCATTTTCTAAATCACTAAATTTATATACATTTCCTAATAATATAAAAAAAGACACGTGTTGCACATGTTTTTTTAATTTCCATCATGGGCACAATTTACGCATGTATATATGTCAAGTGTTAGTTAACATTGAATGAGTTTATGGATACTGTAATTTGCTTGATTTGTTTACAATGAGGGGACTTTGTAGTTAATTTTTTAAGATTACAAAAGTAAACTTTTTACTAACCAATTATCATTTGAGCAAAGCGCGAGCAAAGTGCGGTCAAATGATCTCTTCTAGGAAGCCATCTAGCGTGGTCTGTTGGCAAAAGGGTGGCCTTCTGAATAGCCTCATTCGAAGAAATTTTTAGTTTTCCTTGGGCCTAGTGTTAAGAAATACTCAAGAAGGAAACTTGAAAAAGGTGAACACTATTTTGATTCCCGTATGGATGTGTTAAGCAAAGCTGTGAAAGGGCCCGCTTTGATTGAGCTCGATAAAGAAAATGACTGTGATAAGTAAAAAGAAGAACTTTAATGGTTCCATGAGAAGAATTTGAAAAAAAAATGAGAAAGAGGTGCCTAAACAATCGAGGTATTGTATCTCCAGTCGAAAACTCCTGATCATGATCGGGACGTTTTAAAATTTATGGTGGACGATACGAGTATAGATGATGGGAAAGTAAGAGAATTGAAAACCCTTCCGTCTAAAACCCCGAGTATGTTGATTTCTAATGGAGATTATGATTAGGATACTATTGTTTTTTATCCAACGGTGATGGATAATAGGGCGCCGGCTAAATATTGGGGGGGGGGGGGGGATGAATGTTAATCTTGATATTAACAAAAAAATTAGTCCTCAATTTGAATGATAAGAATATTTTACCTAAAAACAAGAAGTTTGGAAAATCCCTCATGAGGGAGGAGTTGGAAAAAGGGGATGCTGATTATTTCACTCCTATTAGCAAATGCTGAAAATTAAGTGAAGTATCTGTCTAAGAAAAGCTAATTTTTATTCTCCTTTATTGGGAGGGAATAAGAACAATTACTTGGTATATTAGAAAAGAGCGTAGCTACTTGCATTCACATAAATTTTTTAAAAATATTCACCTAGAAAAATTAATTTAATCTTGAAACTACGACCTTACGCTAGATTTTGAAACTTTGGAGTAAAAGGAAGTCTTGAAAACTAATTTCATTTGAATTAAGTGAATTACATTGGTAGAGATTTTTTGTTTCCAGTTTTTTACGAGAAAAAAAATGAAATAGCAACATACATGTGCGTGTGTACTAAATTATGAATACTTCTTTGATATCTTTGATGTAGTAAACACAAACTCTTGGAGTATACTTGTTCATCTTCTAATTCACTAAATTTATATACATTTCCTAATAAACAAAAAACAGACACGTGTCGCACATGTTTTTCCAATTTCCATCATGGGCACAATTTACGCACGTAAATATGTCAAGTGTTAGGTAACATTGAATGAGTTTATGGACATTGTAATTTGCTAGATTTGTTTACAATGAAGGGACTTTGTAGTTAATTTCTAAGCTTACAAAAGTAAATTTTTTTTGACCAATTATCGTTTGAGCAAAGCGCGGTCAAATGATCTCTTATGGGAAGCCGTGTGGCTTTGTCTGTTGGCAAGAGGGTGGTATTCGGAATAACCTCATTCAAAGAAATGCTTAGTTTTCCATGGGCCCGGTGTTAAGAAATTCTCAAGAAGGAAACTGTTAAAGGGGAACACTTATGTGATTCCCTTATGGATGTTTTAAGCAAAGTTTCGAAATAGCCTGCTTTGATTGAGCTCGATAAAAAAAATTTATGTGATAAGCACAAAGAAGAACTTCAATGGGCCGTGAGAAGAATTTGAAAGAAAAAGAGAAAGAGATGCCTTAACAGAGGTATTTCTATCTCCAGCCTAAAACTCCTAATCGTGATCGTGATGTTTTAAAATTGATGGTGTACGATACGAGTATTGATGATGGGAAAGTAAGAGATTATGATCAGGATACTATTGTTTTTAATCCAACGGTGATGGATAATTGGGCGAAATGTCGGGGGAAAATGCGTATTAATCCTGATATTAACTAAAAAAAATTAGTCATCGATTCGAATGATAAAAAGGTTTTACTCGAAAACAAGAAGTTTGTAAAATCCTTCATGAGGCGGGAGTTGGAAAAAAGGGATGTTGATACTTGCATTCGCTAATATTTACCCCCAAAAATAAATTTAATCTTGAAATTGTGACCTTCGCTAGATTATGAAACTTTGGAGTAAAAATAAGTCATGAAAACTAATTTCATTTGAATTAAGTGAATCACATTCATAGATATTGTTTTCGAAGTAAATTAACTTTATTTCCACATTTTTACGAGAAAAAAATTATATAATATCTACATAATATGTGTGTGTGTACTAATTTATGAATGCTTCTTTGAGATCTTTGATGTAGTAAAAACAAATTCTTGAAGTAGAGTTGTTCATTTTCTAATTCACTAAATTTCTATACATTTCCTAATAACTGAAAAATAGACATGTGTTGCACATGCTTTTGTTGTTTCCATCATGGGCACAATTTATGCATGTATATATGCCAAGTTTTAGGTAACGTTGATGAGTTTATGAATACTTATATTTGCTTGATTTGTTTTCATTGAGGGGAGTTTATAGTTAATTTCTAGGATTACAAAAGTAAACTTTCATTTAACCAATTATCATTTGAGCAACGTACGGTTAAATGATCTCTTATGGGAAGCCATATGGCTTCTTCTGTTGGCAAGTGGGTGGTATTCAGAACAACCTAATTCAAAGAATTGCTTAGTTTTCCTTGGGCTCGGTGTTAAGAAATTCTCAAGAAGGAAACTAGTAAAAGGGGAACACTATTTCGAATTCATTATGGACGTGTTAAGCAAAGTTGCGGAAGAGCCCGTGATTGAGCTCGATGACGAAAATGACTGTGATAAGCAAAAAGAAAAACTTAAATGGGCCTGTGTGTAGAACTTGGAAGTAAAGGAGATAGAGATGCCTAAACAACAGAGACATTTCTATCTCCAGCCTAAAATTCCTAATCGGTTTGTTTTAAAATTTATGGTTCTAGATACGAGTATTGTGATGGGAGAGTAAGTGGCTTGAACACCCTTCCCTGTGAATTCCTGAGTGTGTTGATTTCTAGTGGATATTATGATAACAATACTATTGTTTATGATCGAAAGATGGATAATTGGGCGACGGCTAAATCTCGGAGGAGAATGCCTGTTAATCCTGATATTAATAAAAAATTAGTCCTCAATTCGAATGATAAGAAGGTTTTACCTAAAAACAAGAAGTTTGGAAAATCCCTCATGAGGCGGGATTTGGAAAAAGGGGAGGTTGATATTTTAGCTCCTATTATTAGCAAATGCCGGATCACAAGTGGAGAAACAAGAGACAAAGCGATTCTTTCCATTAAAGGCCTGGGATTGGAAAATTGTTGTCTAGTATGTCTCTGGGCCATTTTGAATTTAACAAGAATTTATATATTCAGTTCCTGTCCAGATAAGCGATAAACCACTAGCTCATCACGAGGTGGTCCCGATGAGAGTAATATTCAAGAACCTTCTCGTCCAAACCCAATGTTGATCAACCATAACTTGCCTCAAGTTTCGCCAGACTTTGAAGCTTTTGGTTACGTGGTTTCCACATATATAGGAAATAGCTTGGGTTCACTGTCAAGAGATAGAAGCTTATATGCTACTTGTGTACTCTAAACATGCAGGGTAACACTAATGGAACTTTTATGTCAAATTTCATCAAATAAGAATACCTTTTAATTTGTGGATAGGAACAAATTAGTTTTTTGTTTTTTTATCTAAAAGATTCCTATATTAATGTGCAATTGATCTAGCATATGTGAAATTTGACACATATGCACAATGCTTGCACATTCTTAGTATGCTCTGTAATTTGCATGTCCTGCATTAACTTAAAAAACCAAATATGACATAGTGGAGAAATGATATCTAATAAAAAAGTTAACTTTTATTTTCCTAAATTGGGAGCGAGTAAGAACAAATACTTAAGTAAATTTGAGAAAAAGCGTAGCTAATTGCATTTGCTTGTGTTTTAAAATATTTGACCGGATAAATAGATTTAATCTTGGATTCTTAACCTTGCACTAGATTATGAACTTTTGGAGTAAGAAGAAGTCTGAAAACAAATTTAATTTAATCTAAGTGAATCATATGAATATGAAGAACTATTTATAAGGTTTCCTTTTATGTAAAAGCTATACAAATCTTAATAGACATAACTAATTTAAAGTTTCTTGAAGTGGACTTGTTGATTTTTCCAATTCACTAAGCTTATATACATTACCAATTAATCAAAAAATACATTCCCAATAACTCTTTGCCCGTAATGAATAGTTAAGTTCCGAGTTCTTAAGTATCTCAAGACGGTAAAGGGAAGTTGCCAAGTTCATCAAATTCAGCTCACCAGAAAGGTGCTGATGAACTTAACTTAAAGAAACAACTCATCATTGGAGAAAATGAAGACTTGTCTTGGAAGAGTACCGATGAAGCTGGCAAAGATTGTACTATGGGCAAAACCATGAAGCATAGTAGTGAACTGCCATGGATTTTAGCCTTAGAAGTACAACCAAAGTGATGTTCAACTTTTTCTATAGGTATGAATTTGATAGAAATATATATAACTATATAAAAAAATCTTTTATAAATTGCCAAAATATAGAACTCTTCCAAAATTTTACAAATAATCAATTTCTCTTTCACAATTTCTTCTTGGTCGTCATTCTCTAGTTTTAATCTTTCAAATCTTGTTTTGTTCCTTATCCAGACCTAGCTATGAAAAAAGATTTTGGAAGAGGGATTTTGTGGAGATGGTGACATTCGGAATACCCTAATTCGAAAAATTGCTTAGTTTTCCTTGGGCCCGATGTTAAGAAATTCTCAATAAGGAAACTGGTAAAAGGGGAACACTATTTCGATTCCGTTATGGACGTGTTAAGCAAAGTTGCAAAAGAGCCCGCTTTGATTGAGCTCGATGAGGAAAATAACTGTGATAAGCAAAAAAGAAGAACTTGAATGGGTCCATGAGAAGAATTTGAAAGAAATTGAGAAAGAGGTGCCTAAACAACAGAGGTATTTCCTAAAACTCCTACTCGTGATCGGGACATTTAAAATTTGTGGTGGTAGATGGGAGTATTGATGAAGGGAAAGTGAGAGAGTTGAAAACCCTTCCCCCTGAATACACGAGTATGTTGATTTCTAATGGAGATTATGATCAAGATCTTATTGTTTTTGATCCAACGGAGATGGATAATAGGGCGATGGCTACATGTTGGTGGAAAATGCCTGTAAATCCTGATATTAACAAAAAAAATAAAAAATTGTCCTCGATTCGAATGATAAGAAGATTTCACCCGAAAACAAGAAGTTTGGAAAAAGAGGAAGTTGATGATTTCACTCCGATTAGCAAATGCCGGAAATTAAGTGAAGCACCTGTATGAGAAAACCTAATTTTTATTCTCGTTTATTGGGAGGGAGTAAGAACGATTACTTGGTATATTAGAAAAGAGCATAGCTACTTGCAGTCACATATATTTTAAAATATTCACCTAGAAAAATAAATCTAATCTTGAAACTATGACCTTTCGCTAGATTTTGAAACTTTGGAGTAGAAGGAAGTCTTGGAAACTAATTTCATTTGAATTAAGTGAATTACATTGGTAGATTTTTTATTTTTTTTTGAGTAAATAAACTTTGTTTCTAGGTTTTCATGAGAAAAAAAAATGAATTATCAACATATATGTGCATTTGTACTAATTTATGAATGCTTCTTTAATATCTTTGATGTACTACAAACAAACTCTTGGTGTATACTTGCCCATTTTCTAATTCACTAAATTTATATACATTTCCAAATAACCAAAAAACAGACACGTATTGCACATGTTTTTTTAATTTCCATCATGGGCACAATTTACGCACGTACATATGTCAAGTGTTAGGTAACATGGAATGAGTTTATGGACATTGTAATTGGCTTGATTTGTTTACAATGAGGGGACTTTGTAGTTAATTTCTAAGATTACAAAAGTAAACTTTTTATTGACCAATTATCACTTGAGCAAAGCACGGTCAATGATCTCTTCTGGGAAGCCGTGTGGCTTCGTCTATTGTCAAAAAGGTGGTATTCGGAGTAGCCTCATTCAAAGAAATGCTTAGTTTTCCTTGGGCCCGGTGTTAAGAAATTCTCAATAAGGAAACAGGTAAAAGGGGAACACTATTTTGATTCCCTTACGGATGTGTTAAGCAAAGTTGCGAAAGAGCCCACTTTGATTGAGCTCGATAAAGCAAAAAGAAAAACTTCAATGGGCCCGGGAGAAGAATTTGAAAGAAAACAAGAGGTGCCTAAACAACAAAGGTATTTCTATCTCCAGCCTAAAACTCCTAATCATGATCGTGGAATTTTAAAATTGATGGTGGAAGATACGAGTATTGATGATGGGAAAGTAAGCGAGTTGAAAACCCTTCCGTCTGAAATCCCGCGTATGTTGATATCTACTGGAGAATATGATCAGGATACTATTGTTTTTAAATCAACGATGATGGATAATAGGTCAAAATATCAGAGGAAAATGCCTATTAATCCAAATTTTAACTAAAAAAATTAGTCCTCGATTCGAATGATGAAAAGATTTTTCCCGAAAAGAAGAAGTTTGTAAAATCCCTCATGAGATGGGAGTTGGTAGAAGGGGATCTAGATAATTTAGCTCCAATTAGAAAATTCCAAAAATTAAGTGGAATATCTGTACTAGAAAAGCTAATTTTTATTCTCCTTTATTGGGAGGGAGTAAGAACAATTACTGGCATAAATTAGAAAAGAGCGTAGCTACTTGCATTCGCTAATATTTACCCACAAAAATAAATTTAATCTTTAAATTGTGACCTTTCACTAGATTATGCAAGTTTGGAGTAAAAATAAGTCATGAAAACTAATTTGATTTGAATTAAGTGAATCACATACACAGATATTGTTTTTGGAGTAAATTAATTTTATTTCCACGTTTTTACGAGAAAGAAAAGTGAATTATCTACATATATGTGTGTATTCATTTATGAATGCTTCTTTGAGATCTTTGATGCTGTAAAAACAAATTCTTGAAGTAGAGTTGTTAATTTTCTAATTCACTAAATTTCTATACATTTCCTAATAACTTAAAATAAACTTGTGTTGCACATGCTTTTGTTGTTTCCATCATGAGCACGATTTATGCACGTATATATGTCAAGTTTTAAGTAAAGTTGATGAGTTTATGAATGCTTATATTTGCTTGATTTGTTTTCATTGAGAGGACTTTGTAGTTAATTTCTAGGATTACAAAAGTAAACTTTCAATTAACCAATTATCATTTGAGCAAAGCGTGGTTAAATGAACTCTTATGGGAAGCCATAGGGTCTCGTTTGTTGGCAAGAGGGTGGCATTCGGAACACCCTAATTCGAATAATTGCTTAGTTTTACTTGGGCTCGGTGTTAAGAAACTCTCAAGACGGAAACTGGTAATAGGGGAACACTATTTTGATTCCGTTACGGACGTGTTAAGCAAAGTTGCGGAAGAGCCCGCATTGATTGAGCTCAATGAAGAAAATGACTGAGATAAGCAAAAAGAAAAACTTAAATTGGCTCGTGAGTAGAATTTTGAAGAAAAGGAGATAGAGGTGTCTAAATAGCAGAGACATTTCTATCTCCAACCTAAAACTCCTAATCAGGATGTTTTAAGATTTATGGTTCTAGATACGAGTATTGTTGATTTCTAGTGGAGATTATGATTAGGATACTATTGTTTTTGATCCAATGATGAATTATTGGGTGACTGTTAAATCTCGGGGGAATATGCCTGTTAATCTTGATATTAACAAAAAATTAGTCCTCAACTCGAATGATAAGAAGGTTTTACCCAAAAACAAGAAGTTTGGAAAATCCCTCATGAGGCAGGAGTTGGAAAAAGGGGATGTTGATAATTTAGCTCCTATTATTAACAAACGCCAAAAATTAAGAGGAGAAACAAGAGACAAAGTGATTCATTCCTTTAAGGGCCTGGGTTGGAAAATGGGTCCTTTAAGGGACTAGAGTTGGAAATTTGGTTGTCTAGTATGTCTCCGAACCATTTTGAATTTAACGAGAATTTATCATTTCTGTTCATTCTCGATTAGATAAGTGATAATCCACTAGCTCATCACGAGATGGTCCCGATGAGAGTAATATTCAAGAACCTTCTCATCCAAACCCAATGTTGATCGACCTTAACTTGCCTCAAGTTTCACTGGACTTTGAAGCTTTTGGTTACGTGGTTTCCACGTATATAGGAAATAACTTCGGTTCACTGTCAAGAGATAGAAGCTTATATACTACTTGTGTACTCTAAACATGCAAGGTAACACTAATGGAACTTCTATGTCAAATTTCATCAAATAAGAATAACTTTTAATTTGTGGATGGGAACAAATTAATTTTTTGTTTTTTTATCTAAAAGATTCCTATATTAATGTGTGATTGATCTAGCATATGTGGAATTTGACACATATGCACAATGCTTGCACATTCTTAGTACGCTTTGTAATTTGTATGTCTTGCATTAACTTAAAAAACCAAATATGACATAGTGGAGAAATTATATCTAATAAAAAATTTAACTTTTATTTTCCTAAATTGGGAGCGAGTAAGAACAAATACTTAAGTAAATTAGAGAAAAAGTGTAGCAAATTGCATTTGCATATATTTTAAAATATTTGACAGGATAAATTGATTTAATCTTGAGGTCGTGACCTTGCACTAGATTATGGACTTTTGGAGTAAGAAGAAGTCAGAAAACAATTTCATTTGAATTAAGTGAATTATATGAATATGAAGAATTATTTACAAGGTATACAAATCTTAATAGACATAACTATTTTAAAGTTTCTTGAAGTGGACTTGTTGATTTTTCCAATTCACTAAGCTTATGCACATTACGAACTAATCAAAAAATGGATTCCCAATAACTCTTTGCCTGCAATGAATAGTGAAGTTTGAGTTCTTCAGTATCTCAAGATGATAAAGGAAAATTGCCAAGTTCATCAAATTCAGCTAACCAGAAAGGTGCTGTTGAACTTAACTTAAAGAAACAACTCATCATCGGAGAAAATGAAGACTTATCTCGGAAGAGTACCGATGATGCTGGCAAAGATTGTACTATGGGCAAAACTGTGAAGCACAGTAGTGAACTGCCATGGATTTTAGCCTTAGATGTACAACCAAAGTGATGTTCAACCAAATTGATGTTCAACTTTTGCTATAGGTATTAATTTAATAGAAATATATATAACTATATAAAAAAATCTTTTTTAAATTGCCAAAAAATAGAACTCTTCCAAAATTTTACTGATAATCAATTTCTCTTTGACAATTTCTTCTTGGTCATCATCCTGTAGTTTTTAATCTTTCAAATCTTGTTTTGTTCCTTATCTAGACCTAGCTACGAAAAAGATTTTGGAAGAGGGATTTTCAGGAGATGGTGACATTCGGAATATCCTAATTCGAAAAATTGCTTAGTTTTCCTTGGGCCAGTTGTAAAGAAATTCTCAATAAAAAAACTGGTAAAATGGGAACACTATTTCGATTCCGTTACGGATGTGTTAAAAAAAGTTGCGAACGTGCTTGCTTTGATTAAGCTCGATGAGAAAAATAACTGTGATAAACAAGAAGAAAAACTAAAATGGACTTGTGAGTAGAATTTGGAAGAAAAGAAGATAGAGTTGTCTAAACAGCAGAGACATTTCTATCTCCGGCCTAAAACTCCTAACCAGGATGTTTTAAAATTTATGGTTCTAGATTCGAGTATTGTGATGGGAAAGTATGAGACTTGAACACCCTTCAATGTGAATTCCTGAGTGTGTTGATTTCTAGTGGAGATTATGATCAGGATACTATTGTTTTTGTTCCAATGACGAATAATTGGGCGACGGCTAAATTTCGGGGGAATATGCCCGTTAATCCTGATATTAACAAAAAATTAGTCCTGAATTCGAATGATAAGAGGGTTTTTCCCAAAAACAAGAAGTTTGGAAAATCCCTCATGAGGCAGGAGTTGGAAAAATGGGATGTTGATAATTTAGCCCCTATTATTAAAAAATGCCGGAAATTAAGTGGAGAAACAAAAGACAAAGTGATACATTCCTTTAAGGGCTTGGGTTGGAAAATGGGTCCTTTAAGGGACTAGGGTTGGAAATTTGGTTGTCTAGTATGTCTCCGGGCCATTTTGAATTTAACAAGAATTTATCGTTTCTGTTCGTTCTCGATAGATAAGTGATAATCCACTAGCTCAGCACGAAATGGTCCCGATGAGAGTAATATTCAAGAACCTTCTCATCCAAACCCAATGTTGATCGACCTTAACTTGCCTCAAGTTTCACCGGACTTTGAAGCTTTTGCTTACGTGGTTTTCACATATATAAGAAATAACTTCGGTTCACTGTCAAGAGATTGAAGCTTATATACTACTTATGTACTCTAAACATGCAGGGCAACACTAATGGAACTTCTATGTCAAATTTCATCACATAAGAATAACTTTTAATTTGTGGATAGGAACAAATTATTATTATTTTTTTTATCTAAAAGATTCCTATATTAATGTGCGATTGATCTAGCATATGTGGAATTTGACACATATGCATAATGCTTGCACATTCTTAGTACGCTCTGTAATTTGCATGTCCAACATTAACTTAAAAAAACCAAATATGATATAGTGGAGAAATGATGCGAGTAAGAACAAATACTTAAGTAAATTAGAGAAAAAGTATAGCTAATTGCATTTTCTTATGCTTTAAAATATTTGACAGGATAAATAGATTTAATCTTGAGGTCTTGACCTTGCACTAGATTATGAACTTTTGGAGTAAGAAGAAGTCAAAAAACAAATTGCATTTGAATTAAGTGAATTATATGAATATGAAGAACTATTTATGAGGTTTCTTTTTATGTAAAAGCTTTACAAATCTTAATAGACATAACTAATTTAAAGTTTCTTGAAGTGCACTTGTTGATTTTTCCAATTCACTAAGCTTATGTACATTACCAATTAATCAAAAAATCCATTCCCAATAACTCTATGCCTGCAATGAATAGTGAAGTTCCGTGTTCTTCAGTATCTCAAGATGGTAAAGGGAAGTTGCCAAGTTCATCAAATTCAGCTAACCAGAAAGGTGGTGTTGAACTTAACTTAAAGAAACAACTCTTCATCGGAGAAAATGAAGACTTGTCTCGGAAAAGTACCGATGATGCTGGCAAAGATTGTACTATAGGCAAAACTGTGAAGCATAGTAGTGAACTGCCATGGATTTTTGCCTTAGATGTACAACCAAAGTGATGTTCAACTTTTGCTATAGGTATTAATTTAATAGAAATATATATAACTATATAAAACAATCTTTTATAAATTGCCAAAAAATAGAACTCTTCCAAAATTTTACTGATAATCAATTTTTCTTTGAGAATATCTTCTTGGTCGTCATTCTCTAGTTTTTAATCTTTCAAATCTTGTTTTGTTCCATATCTAGACCTAGCTACAAAAAAGATTTTGGAAGAGGGATTTTGTG
The DNA here is from genome assembly GCA_019426215.1 of Buddleja alternifolia. Classification (NCBI taxonomy): domain Eukaryota; kingdom Viridiplantae; phylum Streptophyta; class Magnoliopsida; order Lamiales; family Scrophulariaceae; genus Buddleja; species Buddleja alternifolia. The sequence continues at coordinate 35,764,614 of CM033397.1, read as the reverse complement.
GAGATGGTGACATTCGGAATATCCTAATTCGAAAAATTGCTTAGTTTTCCTTGGGCCAGTTGTTAAGAAATTCTCAATAAGGAAACTGGTAAAAGAGGAACACTATTTCGATTCCGTTATGGATGTGTTAAGCAAAGTTGCAAAAGAGCACGCTTTGATTGAGCTCGATGAGGAAAATAACTGTGACAAGCAAAAAGAAAAACTTAAATGAGCTCATGAGTAGAATTTGGAAGAAAAGGAGATAGAGGTTTCTAAACAACAAAGGTACTTCTATCTCTAGCCTAAAACTCCTAATCAGGATGTTTTAAAATTTATGTCTCTAGATACGAGTATTGTGAAGGGAAAGTAAGAGACTTGATCATCCTTTTTTGTGAATTCCTGAGTGTGTTGATTTCTAGTGGAATTTATGATCAAGATACTATTGTTTTTGATCCAATGATGAATAAATGGCGACGGCTAAATCTTGGGGAAATATGCCCTTTAATCCTAATATTAACCAAAAATTTGTCCTCAATTCGAATGATAAGAAGGTTTTACCCAAAAACAAGAAGTTTGGAAAATCCCTCATGAGGCAGGAGTTGGAAAAAGGGGATGTTGATAGTTTAGCTCGTATTATTAACAAATGGCAGAAATTAGGTGGAGAAACAAGAGACAAAGTGATTCATTCCTTTAAGGGCCTGGGTTGGAAAATGGGTCCTTTAAGGGACTAGAGTTGGAAATTTGATTGTTTAGTATGTCTACGGGCCATTTTGAATTTAACGAGAATTTATCGTTTCTGTTCGTTCTCGATTAGATAAGTGATAATCCATCAGCTCATCATGAGATGGTCCCAATGAGAGTAATATTCAAGAACCTTCTCATCCAAACCCAATGTTGATCGACCTTAACTTGCCTCAAGTTTCACCGGACTTTGAAGCTTTTGGTTACGTGGTTTCCACATATATAGGAAATAACTTCGGTTCACTGTCAAGAGATAGAAACTTATATACTACTTGTGTACTCTAAACATGCAGGGTAACACTAATGGAACTTCTATGTCAAATTCCATCAAATAAGAATAACTTTTAATTTGTGGATTGGAACAAATTAGTTTTTTATTTTTTTATCTAAAAGATTCCTATATTAATGTGCGATTGATTCATATGTGGAATTTGACACATAGGCACAATGCTTGCACATTCATAGTACGCTCTGTAATTTGTATGTCCTGCATTAACTTAAAAAACCAAATATGACATAGTGGAGAAATGATATCTAATAAAAAATTTAACTTTTATTTTCCTAAATTGGGAGCGAGTAAGAACAAATACTTAAGTAAATTAGAGAAAAAGCGTAGCTAATTGCATTTGTTTATGTTTAAAAATATTTGACAGGATAAATAGATTTAATCTTGAGGTCGTGACCTTGCACTAGATTATGAACTTTTGGAGTAAGAAGAAGTCAGAAAACAAATTTCATTTGATTAAGTGAATTATATGAATATGAAAAACTATTTATGAGGTTTCTTTTTATGTAAAAGATTTACAAATCTTAATAGACATAACTAATTTAAAGTTTCTTGAAGTGGACTTGTTGATTTTTCCAATTCACAAAGCTTATGCACATTACCAACTAATCAAAAAATGCATTCTCTATAACTCTTTGCCTGCAATGAATAGTGAAGTTTCGAGTTCTTCAGTATCTCAAGATGGTAAAGGGAAGTTGCCAAGTTCATCAAATGCAGCTAACCAAAAAGGTGGTGTTGGACTTAACTTAAAGAAACAACTCATCATCGGAGAAAATGAAGACTCGTCTTGGAAGAGTACCGATGATGCTGGCAAAGATTTTACTAAGGGCAAAACTGTGAAGCATAGTAGTGAACTGCCATGGATTTTAGCCTTAGATGTACAACCAAAGTGATGTTCAACTTTTTCTATAGGTATGAATTTAATAGAAATATATATAACTATATAAAAAAATCTTTTATAAATTGCCAAAAAATAGAACTCTTCCAAAATTTTACAAATAATCAATTTCTCTTTCACAATATCTTCTTGGTCGTCATTCTCTAGTTTTAATCTTTCAAATCTTGTTTTGTTCCTTATCCAGACCTAGCTATGAAAAAAGATTTTGGAAGAGGGATTTTGTGGAGATGGTGACATTCGGAATACCCTAATTCGAAAAATTGCTTAGTTTTCCTTGGGCCCGATGTTAAGAAATTCTCAATAAGGAAACTGGTAAAAGGGGAACACTATTTCGATTCCGTTATGGACGTGTTAAGCAAAGTTGCAAAAGAGCCCGCTTTGATTGAGCTCGATGAGGAAAATAACTGTGATAAGCAAAAAAGAAGAACTTGAACGGGTCCATGAGAAGAATTTGAAAGAAATTGAGAAAGAGGTGCCTAAACAACAGAGGTATTTCTATCACTTGCCTAAAACTCCTACTCGTGATCGGGACATTTTAAAATTTGTGGTGGTAGATAGGAGTATTGATGAAGGGAAAGTGAGAGAGTTGAAAACCCTTCCCCTTGAATACACGAGTATGTTGATTTCTAATGGAGATTATGATCAAGATCCTATTGTTTTTGATCCAACGGTGATGGATAATAGGGCGATGGCTACATGTCGGTGGAAAATGTCTATAAATCCTGATATTGACAAAAAAAAAAAAAAATTGTCCTCGATTCAAATGATAAGAAGATTTTACCCGAAAACAAGAAGTTTGCAAAATCCCTCATGAGGCAGGAGTTGGAAAAAGGGGAAGTTGATGATTTCACTCCCACTAGCAAATGCCCGAAATTAAGTGAAGTATCTATATGAGAAAATCTAATTTTTATTCTCCTTTATTGGGAGGGTGTAAGTACAATTACTTGGTATATTAGAAAAGAGCATAACTACTTGCATTCACATATATTTTAAAATATTCACCCGGAAAAATAAATTTAATCTTGAAACTACGACCTTTCGCTAGATTATGAAACTTTGGAGTAGAAGAAAGTCTTGAAAACTAATTTCATTTGAATTAAGTGAATTACATTGGTAGATTTTATTTTTTTTTGAGTAAATAAACTTTGTTTGCAGGTTTTCACGAGATAAAAAATGAAATATCAACATATATGTGTGTGTACTAATTTATGAATGCTTCTTTGATATCTTTTATGTAGTAAAAACAAACTCTTGGAGTATACTAGCTCATTTTCTATAATTCGCTAAATTTATTTACATTTCCTAATAACCGAAAAACAGACACGTATTGCACATGTTTTTTTAATTTCCATCATGGGCACAATTTACACTTGTATGTATGTCAAGTGTTAGGTAACATTGAATGAGTTTATGGAAATTGTAATTTGCTTGATTTGTTTACATTGAATGGATTTTGTAGTTAATTTTCTAAGATTTCAAAAGTAACTTTTCATTAACCAATTATCGTTTGAGCAAAGCGCGGTCGAATGATCTCTTTTGGGAAGCTGTGTGGCCTAGTTTGTTAGTAGGAGGGTGGCATTCGGAATAGTCTCATTCGAAGAAGTGCTTAGTTTGGTGTTATGCAACTCTCAAGAAGGAAACTGGTAAAAGGGGAACACTATTTTGATTCCCTCATGGATGTGTTAAGCAAAGCTGCGAAAGAGCCCACTTTGATTGAATTCGATAAAGAAAATGACTGTGATAAGTAAAAAGGAGAACTTTAATGGGCCCGTGAGAAGAATTTGAAAAAAAAAAATGAGAAAAAGGTGCCTAAACAACAGATGTGTTTCTATTGCCAGCCTAAAACTCCTAATCGTGATCGGGACATTTTAAAATTTATGGTGGAAGATACGAGTATTGATGATTGGAAAGTAAGTGTGTTGAAAACCCTTCCGTCTAAAACCCCGAGTATGTTGATTTCTAATGGAGATTATGATTAGTATACTATTGTTTTTGATCCAATGGTGATGGATAATAGGGCGACGGCTAAATGTTGGGCGGGAGTAAGAACAATTACTTGGTATATTAGAAAAGAGCGTAGCTCCTTCCATTCACATATATTTTAAAATATTCACCCAGAAAAATAAATATAATCTTGAAACTACGACCTTTCGCTAGATCTTGAAACTTTGGAGTAAAAGGAATTCTTGAAAACTAATTTCATTTGAATTAAGTGAATTAGATTGGTAGATTTTTTTTTGAGTAAATAAACTTTGTTTCCAAGTTTTTATGAGAAAAAAATGAAATATCAACATATATGTGCGTGTGTACTAATTTATGAATGCTTCTTTGATATCTTTGATGTATTAAAAACAAACTCTTGGAGTATACTTCTTCATTTTTTAATTCACTAAGTTTATATACATTTCATATTAACCAAAAACCAGACATATATATATATATATATCAAGTGTTTGGTAACATTAAATGAGTTTATGGACATTGTAATTTGCTTGATTTGTTTACAATGAAGGGAGTTTGTAGTTAATTTCTAAGATTACAAAAGTAAACTTTTTATTGACCAATTATCGTTTGAGCAAAGCGCGGCCCAATGATCTCTTCTAGGAAGCTGTGTGGCTTCGTTTGTTGGCAAGAGGGTGGTATTCGGAATAGCCTCATTTGAAGAAATGCTTAGTTTTCCTTAGGCCCGGTGTTAAGAAATTCTCAAGAAGGAAACTGGTAAAAGGGGAACACTATTTTGATACCCTTACGGATGTGTTAAACAAAGTTGCGAAAGAGCCCGCTTTGATTGAGCTCGATTAAGAAAATTAATGTGATAAGTAAAAAGAAGAATTTCAATGGGACCGTGAGAAGAATTTGAATAAAAAATGACAAAGAGGTGCCTAAACAACAGAGGTATTTCTCTCTCCAGCCTAAAACTCCTAATCGTAATCGTGACGTTTTAAAATCTATGGTGGAAGATACGAGTATTGATGATGGGAAAGTAAGAGAGTTGAAAACTCTTCCGTCTGAAATCCCAAGTATGTTGATATCTAATGGAGATTATGATCAGGATACTATTGTTTTTAATCCAACGGTGATAGGTAATAGGGCAAAATATCAGGGGAAAATGCCTATTAATCCATTAACTAAAACAATTAGTCCCCGATTCGAATGATAAAAATGTTTTACCCGAAAACAAGAAGTTTGTCAAATCCATCATGAGACGGGAGTTGGGAAAAGGAGATGTTGATAATCTAGCTCCTACTAGAAATTCCAAAAATTAAGTGGAATATTTGTATGAGAAAAGCTATTTTTTATTCTCCTTTATTGAGGAGGAGTAAGAACAATTACTTGCGTAGGTTAGAAAAGAGCGTAGCTACTTGCATTCGCTAATATCTACCCACAAAAATAAATTTAATCTTGAAATTGTGATCTTTCTCTAGATTATGAAACTTTGGAGTAAAAAAAAACCATGAAAACTAATTTCATTTGAATTGAGTGAATCACATTCATAGATATTGTTTTTGGAATAAATTAATTTTATTTCCACGTTTTTACGATAAAAAAGTTAAATATCTACAAATATGTGTGTGTACAAATTTATGATTGCTTCTTTGAGATCTTTGATATAGTAAAAAAAATATTCTTGAATTAGAGTTGTTCATTTTCTAATTCACTAAATTTCTGTACATTTCCTAATAACCGAAAAATAGGCATGTGTTGCACATGCTTTTGTTGTTTCCATCATGGGCACGATTTATGCACTTATATATGTCAAGTTTTAGGTAACTTTTATGGGTTTATGAATACTTAGGGGACTTTGTAGTTAATTTCTAGGATTACAAAAGTAAACGTTCAATAACTAATTATCATTTGAGCAAAGCGCAGTTAAATTAACTCTTACAGGAAGCCATAGGCCCTCGTCTGTTGACAAGAGGGTGGTATTCGAAACAACCTACTTCAAAGAATTGCTTAGTTTTCCTTGGGCTTGGTGTTAAGAAATTCTCAAGATGGAAACTGGTAAAAGGGGAACACTATTTTGATTCTGTTACGGACATGTGAAGCAAAGTTGCGGAAGAGCCCGCATTGATTGAGCTTGATGAAGAAAATGGCTGAGATAAGCAAAAAGAAAAACTTAAATGGGCTCATGAATAGAATTTGGAAGAAAAGGAGATAGAGGTACCTAAACAGCAGAGACATTTCTATCTCCAGCCTATAAATCCTAATCAGGATGTTTTAAGATTTATGGTTCTAGATACGAGTATTGTTGATTTCTAGTGGAGATTATGATTAGGATACTATTGTTTTTGATCCAATGATGAATTATTCACCCAGAAAAATAAATTTAATCTTGAAATTGTGACCTTTCGCTGGACTTTGAAACTTTAAAGTAAAGGGAACTCTTGAAAACTAATTTCATTTGAATTAAGGGAATTACATTGGTAGATTTTTTATTTTTTTTTGAGTAAATAAACTTTGTTTCCAGGTTTTTACAAGACAAAAGGTGAAATATCTACATATATGTGCGTGTGTACTAATTTATGAATGCTTCTTTGATGTAGTAAAAACAAACTCTTGGAGCATACTTTTTCATTTTCTAATTCACTAAATTTGTGTACATTTATTAATAACCAAAAAACAGACACGTGTTGCACATGTTTTTTTAATTTCCGTCATGGGCACAATTTACGCATGTATATATGCCAATTGTTAGGTAACATTTAATGAGTTTATGGATATTGTAATTTGCTTGATTTGTTTACATTGAAGGAACTTTGTAGTTAATTCTATAAGATTACAAAAGTAAACTTTTTATTAACCATTTATCGTTTGAGAAAAATGCGGTCAAATGATCTCTTTTGAGAAGCCGTGTGGCCTGGTCTGTTGGCAGGAGGGTGGCATTCGGAATAGTCTCATTTGAAGAAATGCTTAGTTTTCCTTGCTCCTGGTGTTAAGAAATTCTCAAGAAGGAAACTGGTAAAAGGGGAAAACTATTTTGATTCCCTTATGGATGTGTTAAGCAAAGCTGCGAAAGAGCCCGCTTTGATTGAGTTCGATAAAGAAAATGATTGTGATAAGTTAAAAAAAGAACCTTAATGGGCCCGTGAGTAGAATTTGAAAAAAAAAATGAGAAAGAGGTGATGGATTGAAGCTTTTGGTTACGTGGTCTCTACATATATAGGAAATAACTTCGGTTCACTGTCAAGAGATAGAAGCTTATATGCTACTTGTTTACTCTAAACATGCAGGGTGACACTAATGGAACTTCTATGTCAAATTGCATCAGATAAGAATAACTTTTAATTTGTGGATAGGAACAAATTAGTTTTTTATTTTTCTATCTAAAAGATTCCTATATTAATGTGCAATTGATCTAGCATATGTGGAATTTGACACATATGCACAATGCTTGCACATTCTTAGTACGCTTTGCAATTTGCATGTCCTGCATTAACTTAAAAAACCAAATATGACATAGTGGAGAAATGATATCTAATAACAAATTTAACTTTTATTTTCCTAAATTGGGAGCGAGTAAGAACAAATACGTAAGTAAATTAGAGAAAAAGCGTAGCTAATTGCATTTGCTTATGTTTAAAAATATTTGACAGGATAAATAGATTTAATCTTGAGGTCGTGACCTTGCACTAGATTATGAACTTTTGGAGTAAGAAGAAGTCAGAAAACAAATTTCATTTGAATTAAGTGAATCATATGAATATGAAGAACTATTTATAAGGTTTCTTTTTATGTCAAAGCTATACAAATCTTAATAGACATAACTAATTTAAAGTTTCTTGAAGTGGACTTGTTGATTTTTCCAATTCACTAAGCTTATGTACATTACCAATTAATCAAAAAATGCTTTTTCAATAACTCTTTACCTGCAATGAATAGTGAAGTTCCGAGTTCTTCAGTATCTCAAGATGGTAAAGGGAAGTTGCCAAGTTCATCAAATTCAGCTAACCAGAAAGGTGGTGTTGAACTTAACTTAAAGAAACAACTCATCATTGGAGAAAATGAAGACTCGTCTCGGAAGAATACCGATGATGCTGGCAAAGATTGTACTATGGGCAAAACTGTGAAGCATAGTAGTGAACTGCCGAGAATTTTAGCCTTAGATGTACAACCAAAGTCATGTTCAACTTTTGCTATATGTATTAATTTAATAGAAATACATATAACTATATAAAAAAAATCTTTTATAAATTGTCACAAAATAGAACTCTTCCAAAATTTTATTAATAATCAATTTCTCTTTCACAATTTCTTCTTATTTGTCATTCTCTAGTTTTTAATCTTTCAAATCTTGTTTTGTTTCTCATCTAGACCTAGCTACAAAAGAGATTTTGGAAGAGGGATTTTCCTGAGATGGTGACATTCGGAATATCCTAATTCAAAAAATTGCTTAGTTTTCCTTGGGCCCCGGCGTTAAGAAATTCTCAATAAGAAAACTGATAAAAGGGGAACACTATTTTGATTCCGTTGCGGATCTGTTAAGCAAAGTTGAAAAAGAGCTCTCTTTGATTGAGCTCAACGAGGAAAATAACTGTGATAAGCAAAAAAGAAGAACTTCAATGGGCCCGTGAGAAGAATTTGAAAGAAAATGAGAAAGAGGTGCCTAAACAACAGAGGTATTTCTATCACAAGCCTAAAACTCCTACTCGTGATCGGGACATATTAAAATTTATGGTGGTAGATGCGAGTATTGATGATGGGAAAGTCAGAGAATTGAAAATCCTTCCCCCTGAATACACGAGTATGTTGATTTCTAATGAAAGTTATGATAGGAATCCTATTGTTTTTTATCCTACGGTAATGGATAATAGGGCGATGGCTACATGTTGGGGGAAAATGCCTGTTAATCCTGATATTAACAAAAAAATATTAGTCATCGATTCGAATGATAAGAAGATTTTACCCGAAAACAAGAAGTTTGGAAAATCCCTCATGAGGCAGGTGTTGGAAAAAGGGGATGTTGATGATTTCACTCCTCTTAGCAAATGCTGGAAATTAAGTGAAAGTATGATAAAATCTAATTTTTATTCTCCTTTATTGGGAGGGAGTAGGAACTATTACTTGGTAAATTAGAAAAGAGCGTAGCTACTTGCATTCACATATATTTTAAAATATTCAACCAAAAAAAATAAATTTAGTCTTGAAATTGTGACCTTTCGCTAGATTTTGAAACTTTGGAGTAAAAGGAAGTCCTGAAAACTAATTTCATTTTAATTAAGTGGATCACATTGTTAGATTTGTTTTGGAGTAAATAAACTTTATTTCCATGTTTTTTACTAGAAAAAAAATGAAATATCTACATATATGTGTGTATACTAATTTATGAATGCTTCTTTGATATCTTCGATGTAGTAAAACCAAACTCTTGAAGTAGACTTGTTCATTTTCTAATTCACTTAATTTATATACATTTCCTAATAACTAAAAAATAGACATATGTTGCACATGCTTTTTTTATTTCGACCATAAGCACGATATATGCACGTATATACGTCAAGTGTTAGGTGACATTGAATGAGTTTATGAATATTGCATCTTGCTTGATTTGTTTACAATGAAGGGACTTTGTAGTTAATTTCTAAGATTACGAAAGAACACTTTTTATTAACCAATTATCGTTTTAGCAAAGCGCGGTCAAATGATCTCTTCTGGGAAGCCGTGTGGTCTCGTATGTTCGCAAGATGGTGGCATTCAGAATAGCCTAATTTGAAGAATTGCTTAGTTTTCCTTGGGCCCGGTGTTAGCAAATTCTCAAGAAGGAAATTGGTAAAAGGGGAACACTATTTCAATTTTGTTACGGATGTGATAAGCAAAGTAGCGAAAGAGCCCGCTTTGATTGAGCTTGATGAGGAAATGACTGTGATGAGCAAAAAGAAGAACTTGGAGTAAAATGAAGCCTTGAAACCAAGATATTAAATGTCGGTATTGGTGTCAATATCGGGGTAGTAAATTTACGGAAATTTCAGGGATATTCAAAATTTTGATTTCGATTTATAAAAAATCATGGAAATTTGTAGAAATATTTGGAAATTTACAATGACACTTTCTGTAACTTTAAATATCATAATTATGCTTCTTTTACATAAATAATATTGTATATGTAATGTATGTATAGTGAATTTTGTCAAGTAGTATAACTAAAATATGTGGCGAAAAATATAAAATAAGTATGATTTGAGAGTAAACTAATAACCAAATCTCCTAGGAACTTCATTAAAACAAAATACCACAATCATTTATAGACAACCACAATAATTTGGACTCATTTTTATTTAAATATAAATAATTAGATATTATTTTAAATTTTGGAATATTTTGGGTTTGGTCAAATTTTGGGTAATTTCGGTAGATATTTAACAAAATAATTTTATTAAGAATTTGAGATTTTGGCAAATATCGGAAATATCAAAAATATCGAGAAATTTTGATAGATATTCTGCAGAATTGGATCGAATGTGAGATTTCGCTTCGAGACCATCGAAAATCCAAAATTTCAGTCAAAATTTTGAGGTTTCGGAGGAAATTTAAGACCATGCTTGAAATTCATTACATTTGAATTAAGTGAATTACATTGGTAGATTTTTCTTGAGTAAATAAAGTTTGTTTCCACGATTTTACGAGAAAAAAGTGAAATCTACATATATGTTCGTGTGTACTAATTTATGAATGCTTCTTTTATATCTTTGATGTAGTAAAAACAAACTCTTTGAGTATACTTGATCATTTTCTAACTCACTAAATTTATATACATTTCCTAATAACCAAAAGACAGACACGTGTTGCACATGTCTTTTTAATTTCCATCATGGGCACGATTTATGCATGTATATATGTAAAGTGTTAGGTAAGATTGAATGAGTTTATTAATATTGTAATTTTCTTTATTTGTTTACAATGAAGGGACTTTGTAGTTAATTTCTAAGATTACAAAAGTAAAATTTTTATTAACCAATTATAGTTTGAGCAAAGCGCAGTCAAATGATCTCTTTTAGGAAGCTGTGTGACCTAGTCTATTTGCAAGAGGGAGGCATTCAGAATTGCCTGATTCGAAGAAATGCTTAGTTTTTCTTTGTCCTGGTGTTAAGAAATTCTCAAGAAGGAAACTGGTAAAAAGGGAACACTATTTTGATTCCCTTACGGATGTGTTGAGCAAAGTTGCGAAACAGCCCGCTTTAATTGAGCTCGATGAAGAAAATGACTGTGATAAGCAAAAAGAAGAACTTCAATGGGCCCGTGAGAAGAATGTAAAAGAAAATGAGAAATAGGTGCCTATACAACAAAGGTATTTCTATCTCTAGCCTAAAACTCCTAATCGTGATCAGGACTTTCTAAAATTTATGGTGGAAGATATGGGTAGTTGAGAACCCTTCCCTCTGAAAGCCCGAGTATGTTGATTTCTAATGAAGATTAAGATCAGGATACTATTGTTTTTAATCCAACGGTGATGGATAATAGGGTGATGGATAAATGTCGGGGGGAAATGCTTGGTAATCCTAATATAAAACAAAAAAAAAGTAAAAAATTAGTCCTTGATTTGAACGATAAGAAGGTTTTACCTAAAAACAAGAAGTTTGGAAAATCCCTCATGAGGCGGGAGTTGGAAAAAGGGGATGTTGATAATTTAGCTCCTATTAGAAAATTCCAAAAATTTCATGGAATGTCTGTATGAGAAAAGCTAATTTTTATTCTCCTTTATTGGAGGGGGGGGGGGGGGGGTAAGAACAATTACTTGCGTAAATTAGAAAAGAGCGTAGCTACTGGCATTTGCTTATATTTACCCACAAAAAGAAATTTAATCTTAATTTTTGTGACCTTTCTCTAGATTATGAAACTTAGGGGTAAAAGAAGTCTTGAAAACTAATTTCATTTGAAATACAGGAATCACATTAGTAGACATTGTTTTTGGAGTAAATAAACTTTTTTCCAGGTTTTTACGAGAAAAAAAATGAAATGTCTACATATGTGTGTGTACTAATTTATGAATGCTTCATTGATATTTTTGATGTAGTGAAAACAAATTCTTGAAGTACACTCATTCGTTTTCTAACTCACTAAATTTCTATACATTTCCTAATAACCGAAAAATAGACATGTGTTGCACATGCTTTTGTTATTTCCGTCGTGGGCACGATTTATGCACGTATATATGTCAAGTGTTAGGTAACATTGAATGAGTTTATGAATATTTTTATTTGCTTGATTTGTTTACAATGAGGGGACTTTGTAGTTAATTTCTAGGATTATAAAAGTAAACTTTTAATTAACCAAGTATCATTTGAGCAAAGCACAGTGAAATGATCTCTTTTGGGAAGTTGTGTGGCCTCGTTTGTTGGCAAGAGGGTGGCATTCGGAACAACCTAATTTGAAGAATTGCTTAGTTTTCTTGACACTCGGTGTTAAGAAATTCTCAAGAAGAAAACTGCTAAAAGGGGAGCACTATTTCGATTCCGTTACAGTTGTGTTAAGCAAAGTAGCAAAAGAGCCCACTTAGATTGAGCTTGATGACAAAAATGACTGTGATAAAAAGAAAAACTTAAGTGGTCCTGTGAGAAAATTTTGGAAGAAAATGAGATAAAGATGCCTAAACAACAGAGTCATTTCTATCTCCAAGCTAAAACTCCTAATCGGGACGTTTTAAAATTTATGGTTGTAGATACGAGTATTGGTGATGGGAAAGTAAGAGAGTTGAAAACCCTTCAGTGTGAATTCCTGAATGTATTGATTTCTAGTGGAGATTATGATCAGGATATTAATGTTTTTGATCCGATGATGGATAATTGGGCGACAACTAAATCTCGGGGCAAAATGCCAGTTAATCCTGATATTAACAAAAAATTAGTCCTCAATTCGAATGATAAGAAGGTTTTTCCCAAAAACAAGAAGTTTGGAAAATCCCTCATGAGGAGCGAGTTTGAAAAAAAGAACGTTGATAATTTAGCTCCTATTATTAGCAAATGCCGAAAATTAAGTGGTAGAAACAAAAGACAGACTGATTTTTTCCATGAAGGACCTGGGTTGGAAGAAGGGTCCTTTAAGGGCCTGGGATTGGAAAATTGGTTGTTTAGTATGCCTCGGGGCCATTTTGAATTTAACGAGAATTTATCATCTCCGATCGGTTCTTATCTACATAAGCTATCATCCACTAGCTCATCACGAGGTAGTCCCGATTAGAGTAATATTCAAGAACCTTCTAGCCCAAACCCAATGTTGATCGAACTTAACTTGCCTCAAGTTTCGCTGGACTTTGAAGCTTTTGGTTACTTGGTTTCCTCATATATAGGAAATGGCTTTGGTTCACTGTCAAGAGATAGAAGCTTATTTGCTACTTGTGTACTCTAAACATGTAGGGTAACACTAATGGAACTTTTATGTCAAATTTCATAAGATAATAATAACTTTTTGTGGATAGGAACAAATTATTTTTTTATTTTTTTTATCTAAAAGATTCCTATATTAATGTGCAATTGATCTAGCATATGTAGAATTTGACACATATGCACAATGCTTGCACATTCTTAGTACGCTCTGTAATTTCCATGTCTTGCATTAACTTAAAAACCAATAATGACATAGTGGAGAATGATATCTAATAAAAAAGATAATTTTTATTTTCCTAAATTGGCAGTGAGTAAGAATAAATACTTAAGCAAATTAGAGAAAAAGCGTAGCTAATTGCATTTGCTTATATTTTAAATATTTGACTGGATAAATAGATTTAATCTTGAAGTCGTGATCTTGGACTAGATTATGAAATTTTGGAGTAGGACGAAGTCTGAAACAAATTTGATTTGAACTAATTGAATCACATGAAGAACTATTTACAAGGTTTCTTTTTATGTAAGAGCTATACAAATCTTAATAGACATAAGTAATTTAAAGTTTCTTGAAGTGGACTTGTTGATTTTTCCAATTCATTAAGCATATATACATTACCAATTAATCAAAAAATGCATTCCCAATAACTATTTGCTTGCAATGAATATTGAAGTTACGAGTTCTTCAGTATCTCAAGATGTTAAAGGGAAGTTGCCAAGCTCATCAAATTCAGGTAACCAGAAAGGTGGTGATGAACTTAACTTAAAGAAACAACTCATCATCGGAGAAAATGAAGATTCGTTTTGAAAGAGTATCGATGATGCTGGCAAAGATTGTACTATGGGCAAAACTGTGAAGCATATTAGTGAATTGCCATGGATTTTAGCCTTAGATGTACAACCAAAGTGATGTTCAACTTTTGCTATATATATTAACTTAATATATATATATACATATATAATTATACAAAAAAAATCTTTTATAAATTGTCACAAAATAGAACTCTTCCAAAATTTTAATAATAATCAATTCCTTTTTCACAATTTCTTCTTGGTCGTCATTCTATAGTTTCTAAACTTTCCAACCTTGTTTTGTTGCTCATCTAGACCTAGCCACGAAAAAGATATTTTGGATGAATAAAATAAAGTTGTAATTGTGAGTATGAATAAAGGAGAAAAATTATTTTCTTTTATAGGAAAAGTAGTTAAGGATCGTATAAATGTGCAGACAGTGAGACTATTGTTAGACTAAAATAAATAAATGTCTTCACTAAAATAAAGAGAGCCAACTGAACTAGTCTACGTAACTCTAATGATATATATGTATATAACTCCTAAGTTCACTACATAGTGAGTCTATGTAACTTTAAAGATATGTATACTACAACTCCTAAGTTCACAATGTAGTGAATTTGTATATCAATCATGTGCTTGATCATCTAAGACTCGACTGCCACCTTCTTCTCCACCTCAAACACAATGTCATCGGAGCTTCGAAGCATTATCTTCATGCTCGCGTTCCCCACCATGGAGGATGACGACATTGTTTGGATTTGATGGAAACCGAATGGAGAGAGAAATTGAAAATCCTTCTCTACTTTTATACATTTTACGAGGACTGACACCTTTATCTATTTTTAATATAGGAGATATATAGTGAGAGGATTTTTCTGGGTCAAAGCACAATTGCATAGTTTGCCTACTATATTCCTTGTTCTTTTTCCGTCCCATTAATACATGGAGAATTATGCTTAAGAATTCAAAGAATTTTGAATATATTTTCCATAAATTGTTACATACATGGTAGATTTCTTCTGAAACTTCATTAATAAATAAATCTTTCTTTAATATTATGAAAGCTTGGAGACAATTTCTCCCTTATTTCTTCCAATAGATTATGAAAACTAGTTTACTAGATCATATTAATTTTATCGCTAATTTTACACTTAAATACATTATAATTTGTCTTCTTGCTCCCCTTTCTAGTTACGGAAAAACATCATTTTGGAATAACAAAATAAATTTAAATTATGAATATAAAAAGTTGAATTATTTTCTTTTATGGAAAAAGTAACTAATGATTTGTAAGTAATTAAGTATGGGAAGATATCTGTTAGAGTAAAACAAGTATACGTCTTCATAATCAAGAAGAGAGCCAACTTAACTAGTTTACAAAACTCTACATGACTCAATCGATATGTCTACTATAATTATTAGGTTCACAACATAATGCGCTTGGATTGGATCTGTAATTAACTTTCTTTTTGTTTCACAAATACTCTAGAAACTTTAATAATTCATTAGGAAACAATTATCATAAGGTTCCTTTTTATGTAAAATCTACACAAATACTTAATCAACCCAAATAATTTTAAGTCACATGTCCCAATAGGTTTTTTTTCTAATTTATGTGTGCTTGTAATTTCACATACTTGCACAAAGCTCTACACTGTGTAATTTGCGCTCCTTAATTTCTGCAATAACATAAGAAATCAAACCTGACAGTGGAAAAATGTGTGTTTGCATGAGAAAAGCTAATTTTTATTTTCCTTTATTGGGAGGAAACAAGAACAATTACTTGCATTCACTTATATTTTAAAATATTAACTCAAAAAAATAAATTTAATCTTGAAGTTGTGACCTTTCAGTAGATTTTGAAACTTTGGAGTAAAAGGAAGTTTTGAAAACTAATTTCATTTTAATTAAGTGAATCACATTGGTAGATTTTTTTTGTAGAAAATTAACTTTATTTCCATGTTTTTTAAGAGAAAAGAAGTGAAATATCTACATATATGTGTGTGTGCACTAATTTATGAATGCTTATTCGATATAGTAAAAACAAACTCTTGAAGTAGACTTGTTCATTTTCTAATTCACAAAATTTATATGAATACACTTCCTAATAACCAAAAAATAGAAATGTGTTGCACATGCTTTTTTTTTATTTCCATCATAGGCACGATTTACGCATGCATATAGGTCAAGTGTTAGGTAACATTGAATGATTATATGCAAATTGTAATTTGCTTGATTTGTTTACAATGAAGGGACTTTGTAGTTAATTTCTAAGGTTACAAAAGAGAACTTTTTTATTAACCAATTATTGTTTGAGAAAAGCGTGATCAAATGATCTCTTCTAGGAAACCGTGTGGCCTCGTCTGTTGGCAAGATGGTGGAATTCGAAATAGCCTAGTTTGAAGAATTGCTTAGTTTTCCTTGGGCCCGGTTTTAAGAAATTCTCAAGAAGGAAACTTCTAAAAGGGGAACATTATTTCGATTCCGTTATGGATGTGTTAAGTAAAGTTGCAAAAGAGACCGCATTGATTGAGCTCGATGAGGAAAATGACTTTGATAAGCAAAAAGAACTTCAATGGGCCCGTGAGAAAAATTTGAAAGAAAAAGAGAAAGAGGTGCCTAAACAACAGAGGTATTTGTATCTCCAGCCTAAAATGCCTAACCATGATCGGGACGTTTTAAAATATATGGTGGCAGATGTGAGAATTGATGATGGGAAAGTCAAAGAGTTGAAAACCATTCCGTCTAAAATCCCGAGTATGTTGATTTCTAATGGAGATTATGATCAGGATACTATCGTTTTTGATCCTATGGTGATGGATAAGAGGGTGACGGCTAAATGTTGGGGGGCAATGCCTATTATTCCAGATATTAATAGAAAAGTTAGTCCTCGATTCGAATGATGAGAAGGTATTACCCGAAAACAAGAAGTTTGGAAAATCCCTCATGAGGCGGGAGTCAAAAAAAGGGGATGTTGATAATTTTGCTCCTATTAGAAAATTCCAAAAATTAAGTGGAATATTTGTATGAGAAAAGCTAATTTATATTCTCCTTTATTGGGAGGGATTAAGAACAATTACTTGCGTAGATTACAAAAAAGCATAGCTACTTGTATTCGCTCATATTTGCTCACAAAAATAAATTTAATCTTGAAATTGAGACCTTTCACTAGTTTATGAAACTTTGGAGGAAAAGAAGTCTTGAAAACTAATTTCATTTGAATTAAGTGAATCACATTAGTAGATATTGTATTCGGAGTGAATAAACTTTATTTCCAGGTTTCTACGAGATAAAAAGTGAAATATTTACATATCTATGTGTTTGTGTGTGTACTAATTTATGAATGCTTCTTTGTTATCTTTGATGTAGTAAAAACAGATTCTTGAAGTAGACTTGTTAATTTTCTAATTCACTAAATTTCTATACATTTCCTAATAACTGAAAAATAGACATGTGTTGCACATGCTTTTGTTATTTCCATCATGGGCACGATTTATGCACGTATATATGTCAAGTGTTAGGTAACATTGAATGAGTTCATGAATACTTTTATTTGCTTGATTAGTTTACAATGAGGGGACTTTGTAGTTAATTCCTAGGATTACAAAAGTAAGCTTTTAATTAACCAATTATCGTTTGAGCAAAGCACGGTGAAATGATCTTTTATGTGAAGTCATGTGGCCTCATCTGTTGGCAAGAGGGTGGCATTCGGAACAACCTAATTTGAAAAATTGCTTAGTTTTTCTTGAGCTCGGTGTTAAGAAATTCTCAAGAAGTAAACTGGTAAAAGGGGAACACTATTCCGATTCCTTCACGGATGTGCTAAGCAAAGTTGCGAAAGCATCTGCTGTGATTGAGCTCGATTAAGAAAATGACTATGAAAAGCAAAAAGAAAAACCTGGATGGGCCCATGAGAAGAATTTGGAAGAAAATGAGATAGAGGTGCCTAACTAGCATAGACATTTCTATCTCTAGCCTAAAACTCTTAATCAGGATGTTTTAAATTTTTTTGTTGTAGATACGAGTATTGGTGATGCGAAAGTAAGAGAGTTGTAAACCCTTCTCGTCCAAACCCAATGTTCATCGACCTTAACTTACCTCAAGTTTTGCCGGACTATGAAACTTTTCTTACATGGTTTCCACATATGTAGGAAACAGTTTCGGTTCACTGTCAAGAGATAGAAGCTTATAATGCTACTTGTGTACTCTAAACATGCAGAGTAACACTAATGGAACTTCTATGTCAAATTTCATCAGATAATAATAACTTTTAATTTGTGGATAGGAACAAATTAGTTTTTTATTTTGTTATCTAAAAGTTTCCTATATTAATGTGCAAACGATCTTGCATATGTGGAATTTGACACATGCACAATGCTTGCACATTCTTAGTACGCTCTGTTGTTTGCATTTCTTGCATTAACTTAAAAAACCAAATATGACATAGTGGAAAAATAATATCTAATAAAAAAGTTAACTTTTATTTTCCTAAATTGGGAGCGAGTTGCAAATACTTAAGTAAATTAGAGAAAAAGTGTAGCTAATTGTATTTGCTTATGTTTTAAAATTTTTGATTGGATAAATAGATTTAATCTTGAAGTCATGACCTTGCACTAGATTATGAAATTTTGGAGTAAGAAGAAGTTTGAAAACAAATTTCATTTGAATTAATTGAATCATATGAAGAACTATTTATAAGGTTTCTTTTTATGTAAAAGCTATACAAATCTTATTAGACATAAGTAATTAAAAGTTTCTTGAAGTGGACTTGTTAACTTTTCCAATTCACTAAGCTTATATACATTACCAATTAATCAAAAAATGCATTCCCAATAACTCTTTGCCTGCAATGAATAGTGAAGTTTTGAGTTCTTCCGTATCTCAAGATGGTAAAGGGAAGTTGCCAAGTTCATCAAATTCAGCTAACCAGAAGGTGGTGATGAAATTAATTTAAAGAAACAACTCACCATCGGAGAAAATGAAGACTCGTCTCGGAAGAGTACCAATGATGCTGGCAAAGATTGTACTATGGGCAAAACTGTGAAGCATCATAGTGAACTGCCATGGATTTTAGCCTTAGATGTGCAACCAAAGATATATGTGTATATAACTCCAAAGTTCACTACGTAGTGAGTCTATGTGACCTTAAAGATATGTATACTACAACTCTTAAGTTCACAACATAGTGAATTTGTATATCAATCATGTGCATGACCGTCTGAGACTCGACTGCCACCGTTTTCACCACCTCAAATGCATTGTTATCGGAGCTTCGAAGCGTTATCTTCATGCTCGCGTTCCCCACAATGGAGGATGATGACATTGTTTGGATTTCATGGAAACTGAATGGAGAGAAAAACTGAGAATCCTTCTGTACTTTTATAGATTTTACGGGAAATGACTCTGTTGCGTATTTTTAATATAGGAGATATATAGTCAGAGGATTTTTTTTCGGTCAAAGCACAATTGCAAAGTTTGCCTACTAAATTACTTGTTCTTCTTCCATTCCATTAATACATAGAGAATTATGCTAAAGAATTCATTGTATATATCTTTCATAAATTGTTAAATAAATGATAGAATTCTTCTGAAACTTCATTAATAAAAAGATTCTTCTTTCATAATATTATGAAAGGCGGGAGGCAATTTCTCCCTTATTTCTTCCAATAGATTGTAAAAACAGTTTACTAGATCACATAATTTTTATTGCTATTGTTCCACTTAAATACATTACAATTTTTCTTCTTGCTCCCCTTTCTAGTTACAAAAAAATATCATTTTGGATTAACAAAATAAAATATTAATTATGAATATAAAAAGTGAAAATTATTTTCTTTTATTGGAAAAGTAATTTAGGGTTAGTGGGAAGATAATTGTTGGAGTAAAACAAGTATACGTCTTCATTAACAAGAAGAGAGCCAACTTAACCAGTTTACAAAACTCTACATGACTCTATCGATATGTATACTACAATTATTAGGTTCACAACATAATGCGCCTGGATTGGATCTGTAATTATCTTTCCTTTTGTTTCACAAATACTCTAGAAACTTTAATAATTCATTGGGAAAAAACTATCATAAGGTTTCTTTTTATGTAAAATTTACACAAATGCTTAATCAACCCAAATTATTTTAAGTCACATGCATGTCCCAATAGGTTTTTTTCTAATTTATGTGTGTTTGTAATTTCACATACTTGAACAAAGCTCACACATGCTTACACTGTGTAATTTGCACGCCTTAATTTCTACAATAACATAAGAATCAAACCTAATAGTAGAAAAATGTGTATTTGTATAAGAAAAGCTAATTTTTATTCTCCTTTATTGGGAGGAAGTAAGAACAATTCCTTGCGTAAATTAGAACGGAGCGCAGCTACTTGCATTTACTTATATTTTAAAATATTCACCCAGAAAATAGATTTTAATCTTGAAATTGTGACCTTTCGCTAGATTTTGAAACTCTGGAGTAAAAGGAAGTCTTGAAAATTAATTTCATTTAAATTAAGTGAATCACATTGGTAGATTTTTTTTGGAGTAAATAAACTTTTTTTCCATGTTTTTCACTAGAAAATATGTGAAATATCGGGATAATTATAGTTTTGGTCCCTAATGTTGATACCTAAATCAATTTTGGTCCCTCATTTGTTGGACTTGACAATTTTGGTCCCTAATCATTCAATTTTTAACAAATTTCGTCCCTACTGTCAAATGTCTTGTTAAACTTAATGAAATATTTCGTCAAATGACGAAATGTTTGGGGAATATTCCGTCAATTTTGGCAGAAAGTTAACGGCAGGTACGAAAATTGTTAAAAAATGAAAGATTAGGGACCAATTTTGTCGAGTCCAACAAATGGAGGAATGCTTCTTTGTTATCTTTGATGTAGTAAAAACAAACTCTTGAAGTAGACTAGTTCATTTTCTAATTCACTAAATTTATATACATTTCCTAATAACCAAAAAAAAAAGAAGTGTGTTGCACATGCTTTTTTTTATTTCCATCATACGCCAGATTTACACACGTATATATGTCAAGTGTTAGGTAACATTGAATGATTATATGCATATTGTAATTTGCTTGATTTGTTAACAAAGAAGGGACTTTGTAGTTAATTTCTAAGATTACAAAAAAAAAAAAAAAACTTTTTTATGAACCATATATTGTTTGAGAAAAGAGCGGTCAAATGATCTCTTCTAGGAAGCCATGTGGCCTCGTCAGTTGGCAAGCTGATGGAATTTGGAATAGCCTAATTCGAGAATTGCTTAGTTTTCCTTGGGCTTGGTTTTAAGAAATTCTCAAGAACGAAACTGGTAAAACGGATACATTAATTTGACTCCGTTACGGATATGTTAAGCAAAGTTGCAAAAGAGACCGCGTTGATTGAGCTCGATGAGGAAAATGACTTTGATAAGCAAAAAGAAGTACTTCAACGGGCCCATGAGAAGAATTTGAAAGAAAATGAGAAAGAGGTGCCTAAACAACAGAGGTATTTGTATCTCTAGCCTAAAACTCCTATCATGATTGGGACATTTTAAAATTTATGGTGGTAGATGCAAGAATTGATTATGAGAAAGTCAGAGAGTTGAAAACCCTTCTATCTAAAATCCCGAGTATGTTGATTACTAATGGATATTATGATCAGGATACTATTGTTTTTGATCCTATGGTGATGGATAATAGGGCAACGGCTAAATGATGGGGGAAAGTGCCCATAAATCCTGATATTAACAAAAAATATTAGTCCTCGATTCGAATGATAAGAAGGTTTTACCCAAAAACAAGAAGTTTGGAAAATCCCTCATGAGGCGAGAGTTGAAAAAAGGGTATGTTGATAATTTAGCTCCTATTAGAAAATGCCCAAAATTAAGTGGAGTATATGTATGAGAAAAGCTAATTTTTATTCTCCTTTATTGGGAGGGAGTAAGAACAATTACGTGCGTAAATTAGAAAATAGTGTAGCTACTTGCATGCACATATATTTTAAAATATTCACCCGGAAAAATAAATCTAATCTTGAAATTGTGACCTTTCACTAGATTTTAAAACTTTGGAGTAAAAGGAAGTCTTGAAAACTAATTTCATTTGAATTAAGCGAATTGCATTGGTAGATTTTTTTTACTTTTTTTTGAGTAAATAAACTTTGTTTCCAGGTCTTTACGAGAAAAAAAGTGAAATATCTACATATATGTGAGTGTGTGCTAATTTATGAATGCTTCTTTGATATCTTTGATGTAGTAAAATCAAACTCTTGGAGTGTACTTGTTCATTTTCTAATTCACTAAATTTATATACATTTCCTAATTAAAAAAAGGCACTTGTTGCACATGTTTTTTTAACTTCCGTCATGGGAACGATTTACTCATGTATATATGTCAAGTGTTAGGTAACATTGAATGAGTTGAAGGATATTGTAATTTCCTTGATT
Source organism: Buddleja alternifolia (assembly GCA_019426215.1). NCBI lineage: Eukaryota > Viridiplantae > Streptophyta > Magnoliopsida > Lamiales > Scrophulariaceae > Buddleja > Buddleja alternifolia. Next base: position 35,742,171 of record CM033397.1, on the reverse strand, counting down.
TGTTTACAATGAAGGGACTTTGTAGTTAATTTCTAAGGTTAATAAAGTAATTTTTTTACCAACCAATTATCGTTTGAGCAAAGCGCGGTCAAAAGATCTCTTCTGGGAAGTCTTGTGGTCTCGTCTATTGGCAAGATGGTAGCATTCGTAATAGCCTAATTCGAAGAATTGCTTAGTTTTCCTTGGTCCCGGTGTTAAGAAATTCTCAAGAAGATAACCGGTAAAAGGGGAACACTATTTCAATTTCGTTACAGATGTGTTAAGCAAAGTTGCAAAGAGCTTGCTTTGATTGAGCTTGATGAGGAAAATGACTGTGATAACCTAAAAAAAGAACCTCAATGGGCCCGTGAGAAGAATTTGAAAGAAAATGAGAAAGAGGTGCCTAAACAACAGAGGTATTTCAATATCCAGCCTAAAACGCCTAATCTTAATCGGGACGTTTTAAAATTTATGGTGGAAGATACGAGTATTGATGATGGGAAAATAAGAGAGTTGAAAACCCTTCCGTCTGAAATCCCGAGTATGTTGATTTCTAATGGAGATTATGATCAGGATACTATTGTTTTTTTATCCAATGGTGATGGCTAAATATCAGGAGGAAATGCCTGTTAATCCTGATATTAACAAAAAACTTAGTCCTCAATTTGAATGATGAGAAGGTTTTACCCGAAAACAAGAAGTTTGGAAAATCCCTCATGAGGCGGGAGTCGAAAAAAGGGGATGTTGATAATTTTGCTCCTATTAGAAAATTCCGAAAATTAAGTGGAATATATGTATGAGAAAAGCTAATTCATATTTTCCTTTATAGGGAGGGAGTAAGAACAATTACTTGCGTAAATTAGAAAAAAGCGTAGCTACTTGTATTCGCTCATATTTGCTCACAAAAATAAATTTAATCTTGAAATTGTGACCTTTCGCTTGTTTATGAAACTTTGGAGTAAAAGAAGTCTTGAAAACTAATTTCATTTGAATTAAGTGAATCACATTAGTAGATATTGTATTTGGAGTGAATAAACTTTATTTCCAAGTTTTTACGAGATAAAAAGTGAAATATCTACATATATGTGTGTGTGTCTGTGTGTACTAATTTATGAATACTTCTTTGGTATCTTTGATGTAGTAAAAATAGAATCTTGAAGTAGACTTATTCATTTTCTAATTCACTAAATTTCTGTACATTTCCTAATAACCGAAAAATAGACATGTGTTGCACATGTTTTTGTTATTTCCATCATGGGCACGATTTATGCACGTAGTAACATTGAATGAGTTTATGAATACATTTATTTGCTTGATTTGTTTAGAATGAGGGGACTTTGTAGTCAATTTCTAGGATTACAAAAGTAAACTTTTAAATAACCAATTATCTTTTTAAAACTTATGGTGGAAGATACGAGTATTGATGATGGGAAAATAGGAAAGTTGAAAACCCTTCCGTCTGAAATCCCGAGTATGTGGATTTCTAATGGAGATTATGATCAGGATACTATTGTTTTTGATCCAATGGTGATGGCTAAATGTCGGGGGGAAATGCCTGTTAATCCTGATATTAACAAAAAAGTTAGTCCTCGATTTGAATGAGGAGAAGGTTTTACCTGAAAACAAGAAGTTGGGAAAATCCCTCATGAAGCGGGAGTCGGAAAAAGGGGATGTTGATAATTTTGCTCCTATTAAAAAATTCCACAAATTAAGTGGAATATCCGTATCAGAAAGCAAATTTATATTCTCCTTTATTGGGAGGGAGTAAGAACAATTACTTGTGTAAATTATATTCTCCTTTATCTTGAAATTGTGACCTTTCGCTAGTTTATGAAACTTTGGTGTAAAAGAAGTCTTGAAAACTAATATCATTTGAATTAAGTGAATCACATTAGTATATATTGTTTTTGGAGTGAATAAACTTTATATCCAGGTTTTTGCGAGATAAACAGTGAATGTCTACATATATGTGTGTGTGTGTGTGTGTGTGTGTGTGTACTAATTTAAGAATGCTTCTTTGATATCTTTGATGTAGTAAAAACAGATTCTTGAAGTAGACTTGTTCATTTTCTAATTCACTAAATTTCTATTCATTTCCTAATAACCGAAAAATAGACATGTATTGCACATGCTTTTGTTATTTCCATCATGGGCACGATTTATGCATGTATATACGTCAAGTGTTAGGTGACATTGAATGAGTTTAAGAATACTTTTATTTGCTTGATTTGTTTAAAATGAGTGGACTTTGTAGCTAATTTCTAGGATTACAAAAGTAAACTTTTAATTAACCAGTTATCGTTTAAGCAAAGCACGGTGAAGTGATCTTTTCTCGGAACCCGTGTGGCCTCGTCTGTTCGCAAGAGGGTGGCATTTGGAACAATCTAATTCAAAGAATTGCTTAGTTTTTTCAGGGCTCGGTGTTAAGAAATTCTCAAGAAGGAAACTGGTAAAAGGGGAACACTATTCCGATTCCTTCACGGATGTGCTAAGCAAAGTTGCAAAAGCATCTGCTGTGATTGAGCTCGATTAAGAAAATGACTATGATAAGCTAAAAGAAAAACCTGAAGGGCCCATGAGAAGAATTTGGAAGAAAATGAGATAGAGGTGCCAAAATAGCATAGACATTTCTATCTCCAACCTAAAACTCCTAATCAGGACGTTTTAAAATTTATTGTTGTAGATACGAGTATTTGTGATGGGAAAGTAAGAGTGTTGTAAACCCTTCTCGTCCAAACCCAATGTTGATTGACCTTAACTTGCCTCAAGTTTTCCGGAATTGGAAACTTTTGTTACATGGTTTCCACATATATATAGGAAATAGCTTCGATTCACTATCAAGAAATAGAAGCTTATAGTGCTACTGGTGTACTCTAAACATGCAGGGTAACACTAATGGAAGTTCTATGTCAAATTTCATCAGATAATAAGAGCTTTTATTTTGCAGATAGGAAAAAATTAGTTTTTTATTTTTTTATTTAAAAGATTCCTACATTAATGTGCAATCGATCTAGCATATGTGGAATTTGACACATATGCACAATGCTTGCACATTCTTAGAACGCTCTGTAATTTGCATGTCTTGCATTAACTTAAAAAAAACTAAATGTGACATAGTGGAGAAATGATATCTAATAAAAAAGTTAACTTTTATTTTCCTAAATTGGGAGCGAGTAAGAACAAATACTTAAGTAAATTAGAGAAAAAGCGTAGCTAATTGCATTTGCTTATGTTTTAAAATTTTTGACTGGATAAATAGATTTAATCTTGAAGTCGTGACTTTGCACTAGATTATGAAATTTTGGAGTAAGAAGAAGTCTGAAAACAAATTTCATTTGAATTAATTGAATCATATGAAGAACTATTTATAAGGTTTTATGTAAAAGCTATACAAATCTTAGTAGACATAAGTAATTTAAAGTTTCTTGAAGTGGACTTGTTAATTTTTTGAATTCACCAAACTTATATACATTACCAATTAATCAAAAAATGCATTCCCAATAACTCTTTTCCTAGAATGAATAGTGAAGTTCCGAGTTCTTCAGTATCTCAAAACGGTAAAGGGAAGTTGCCAATTTCATCAAATTCATCTAACCAGAAAGGTGGCGATGAACTTAACTTAAAGATACAACTCATCTTCGGAGAAAATGAAGACTCGTCTCGGAAGAGTACCAATGATGCTGGCAAAGATTGTACTATGGGCAAAACTGTGAAGCATAGTAGTGAACTGCCATGGATTTTAGCCTTACACGTGCAACCAAAGATATTTATGTATATAACTCGGAATTTCACTACGTAGTGAGTCTATGTGACTTTAAATATATGTATACTACAACTCCTAAGTTCACAACATAGTGAATTCGTATATCAATCATGTGCTTGATCGTCTGAGACTCGACTGCCACCGTTTTCACCACCTCAAACGTATTGTCATCGTAGCTTTGACACGTTATCTTCATACTCGCGTTCCCCACAATGGAGGATGATGACATTGTTTGAATTTGATGGAAACCGAATGGGGAGAGAAATTGAGAATCCTTCTGTACTTTTATAGATTTTACGAGAAATGACTGCTTTACTTATTTTTAATATAGGAGATATATAGTCAGAGGATTTTTTTCGGTCAAAGCACAATTGCAAAGTTTGCCTACTATATTCCTTGTTCTTCTTCCGTCCCATTAATAAATAGAGAATTGTGCTTAAGAATTCAAAGAATTTTGTATATATCTTTCATAAATGGTTAAATACATGATAGAATTCTTCTGAAACTTCATTAATAAATAAATTCTTCTTTCATAATATTATGAAAGGCGGAAGACAATTTCTCCCTTATTTCTTCCAATAGATTGTAAAAATAGTTTACTAGATCACATAATTTTATTCGCTAATTTTATACTTAAATACATTATAATTTTTCTTCTTGCTCCCCTTTCTAGTTACGAAGAAACATCATGTTGGATTAACAAAAGGTTTATATTCATAAGGTTTCTTTTTATTCAAAATCTACACAAATACTTAATCAACCCAAATAATTTATGTATGTTTGTAATTTCACATACTTGAACAAAGCTCACACATGCTTAAACTGTGTAATTTGCACGCCTTAATTTTTGCAATAACACAAGAAATCAAACCTGAGTGTGGAAAAATGTGTATTTGTATGAGAAAAGCTAATTATTATTCTCCGTTATTGGGAGGAAGTAAGAACAATTACTTGCGTAAATTAGAAAAGAGCGTAACTACATTCTCTTATATTTTAAAATATTCACCCAGAAAAATTGATTTAATCTTGAAATTGTGACCTTTGGCTAGATTTTGGAACTTTGGAGTGAAAAGAAGTCTTGAAAACTAATTTCATTTGAATTAAGTGAATCACATTGGTAGATTATTATTTTTTTTGAGTAAATAAACTTTATGTCCATGTTTTTTACGAGATAAAAAGTGAAATATCTACATGTATGTGTGTGTGTGTGTGTGTGTGTACTAATTTATGAATGCTTCTTTGATATCTTTGATGTAGTAAAAACAAACTCTTGAAGTAGACTTGTTCATTATCTAATTCACTAAATTTATATACATTTCCTATAACCAAAAAATAGACATGTAACTCATGCTTTTTTTAATTTCCATCATAGGCACGATTTACGCACGTATATATGTCAAGTGTTAGGTAACATTGAATGAATTTATGAATTTTGTAATTTGCTTGATTTGTTTACAATGAAGGGACTTTGTAGTTAATTTCTAAGATAACAAAAGAAAACTTTTTACTAACCAATTATCATTTGAGCGAAGCGCGGTCAAATGATCTCTTCTTGGAAGCCATGTGGCCTCGTCTGTTGGCAAGATGGTGGCATTCGAAATAGCCTAATTCAAAGAATTGCTTAGTTTTCCTTGGGCCCGGTGTTAAGAAATTCTCAAGAAGGAAACTGGTAAAAGGGGGAACACTATTTCGATTCCGTTACAGATGTGTTAAGAAAAGTTGCGAAAGAGCCCTCGATGAGGAAAATACTGTGATAAGGCAAAAGAAGAACTTCAATGGGCCCGTGAGAAGAATTTGAAAGAAAATGAGAAAGAGGTGCCTAAACAACAGAGGTATGACTATCTCCAGCATTAAACTCCTAATCGTGATCGGGATGTTTTAAAATTTAAGGCGGTAGATGCAAGCATTGATGATTGGAAAGTCAGAGAGTTGAAAACCTTTCCGTCTGAAATCCCGAGTATGTTGATTTCTAATGGAGATTATGATAAAGATACTATTGCTTTTTTATCTAACGGAGATGGTTAATAGGGTGACGGCTACATGTTGGGGGGAAATGTCTGTTAATCCTTATATTAACAAAAAAAAAAATAGTCCTCGATTCGAATGATAAGAAGGTTTTACCCGAAAACAAGAAGTTTGGAAAATCCCTCATGAGGCAGGAGTTGGAAAAAGGGGATGTTGATAATTTAGCTCCGATTAGCAAAAGCCGGAAACTAAGTGGAATATCTTTATGAGAAAAGCTAATTTTTATTCTCCTTTATTGGGAGGGAGTAAGAACAATAACTTTCAGAAATTAGAATCTTGTCTCAAACATATGAAATTGTCACCAAAAAGTATACTTGCTGCTATATTAAAATTTCTATTTCAATTGATGGAATAAAGACAAAACTAATTGGTACAATTCATAAAATCAAATTTTTGATGCAAAGCATCTTACCTACATGTCTGATTGGAGTCTTGAACCGTGGCCTCCGTCACTCTGTTTCCTTTTTTTTTTTTAAGTCTGGGTAGAAGAGATTTGTTTAATATTTTATTAATAACTCATTAAAACCCTAAAAAAAAAAAAAGCTATATATATTATATACCCAAAAATAGACTTTATTATTGAATTAACAAAAGTAACCTTAATATATGCTATATCTATCTATCTATCTATTGATATATAGTACCAGGGTGTTACACATCGGCAGTTTTTTTTTTTTTTTTTTGCGTAAATAAACTCTATTTCCAAGTTTTTACGAGAAAAAAAGTGAAATATCTACATGTATGTGCGTGAGTACTAATTCATGAATGCTTCTTTGATATCTTTGATGTAGTAAAAACAAACTCTTGGAATATACTTGTTCATTTTCTAATTCACTAAATTTATATACATTTCCTTATAAACAAAAAACAGACACGTGTTGCACATGTTTTTTTAATTTCCATTGTGGGCACGATTTACACATGTATATATGTCAAGTGTTAGGTAACATTGAATGAGTTTATGGATATTGTAATTTGCTTGGTTTGTTTACAATGAAGGGACTTTGTAGTCAATTTCTAAGATTAGAAAATTAAACTTTTTATTAACCAATTATCATTTGAGCAAAATGCGGTCAAATGATCTCTTTTGGGAAGTCATGTGGCCTCATCTGTTGGCAAGAGGGTGCCATTCGGAATAGCCTAATTTGAAGAAATGCTTAGTTTTCCTTGGGCCCAGTGTTAAGAAATTCTCAAGAAGAAAACTGGTCAAAGGGAAACACTATTTTGATTTCGTTACGGATGTGTTAAGCAAAGTTGCGAAAAGAGCCCGCTTTGATTGAGCTCGATGAAGAAAATGATTGTGATAAAGCCAAAAGAAGAACTTTAATGGGCCCATGAGAAGATTAAAAAGAAAATGAGAAAGAGATGCCTAAACAACAACGGTATTTCTATCTCCAGCCTAATACTCCTAGTCGTGATCGAGACATTTTAAAATTTATGATGGAATATACGAGTATTGATGATGGGAAAGTAAGAGAGTTGAAAACCCTTCCCTCTGAAATCCCCAGTATGTTGATTTTTAATGGAGATTAAGATCAGGATACTATTGTTTTAAATCCAACAGTGATGGATAATTGGGCGACGGCTAAGTGTCAGGGCAAAATGCATGTTAATCCTGATATTAATAAAAAAAATTAGTCCTCGATTTGAATGATAAGAAGGTTTTACTCGAAAACAAGAAGTTTGGAAAATCCCTAATGAGGCGGGAGTTGGAAAAAGGGGATATTGATAATTTAGCTCCTATTAGAAAATTCCAGAAATTAAGTGAAATATCTATACGAGAAAAGCTAATTTTTACTCTCCTTTATTGGGATGGAGTAAGAACAATTACTTTCATAAATTAGAAAAGAGCATCGCTACTTGCATTCTCTTATATTTACCACAAAAATAAATTTAATCTTGAAATCGTGACCTTTCACTAGATTATGAAACTTTGAAGTAAAAGAAGTCTTGAAAACTAATTTATTTGAATTAAGTGAATCACATTAGTAGATATTGTTTTTGGAGTAAATAAACTTTATTTCCAGGTTTTACGCGGAAAAAAGTGAAATATCTACATATATATGTGTGTGTGTGTGTGTACTAATTTATAAATGCTTCTTTGATGTAGTAAAAACAAATTCTTGAAGTAGACTTGTTCATTTTCTAATTCACTAGATTTCTATACATTTCCTAATAACCAAAAAATAGACATGTGTTGCACATGCTTTTTGGTATTTCCATCATGGGCACGATTTATGCACGTATATATGTCAAGTGTTAGGGACATTGAATGAGTTTATGAATGCTTTTATTTGCTTGATTTGTTTACAATGAGGGACTTAATTTGTAGTTAATTTCTAGGATTACAAAAGTAAACTTTTAATTAACCAATTATCATTTGAGCAAAGCACAGTGAAATGATCTCTTCTGGGAAGTCGTGTGGCCTCATCTATTGGCAAGAGGGTGGCATTCGGAACAACCTAATTTGAAGAATTTTTAAGTTTTCCTTGGGCCCTGTTTTAAGAAATTCTCAAGAAGGAAACAGGTAAAAAGGGAACACTGTTTCGATTCTGTTACTGGTGTGTTAAGCAAAGTTGCGAAAAAGCCCGCTTTGATTGAGCTCGATGAAGAAAATGACTGTGATAAGCAAAAAAAAAAAAAAATGGGCCCATGAGAAGAATTTGGAAGAAAATGAGATAGAGGTGCCTGAACAGTAGAGACATTTCTATCTCCATCCTGAAATTCCTAATCAAGATGTTTTAAAATTTATGGTTCTAGATACGAGTATTGGTAATGGGAAAGTAAGAGAGTTGAACACCATCCATGTGCATTCCTGAGTGTGTTGATTTCTAGTGGACATTATGATCAGGATACTATTGTTTTTGATCAGATGATGGATAATTGGGCGACGGCTAAATCTTGGGAGAAAATGCTCGCTAATCCTGATATTAACAAAAAATTAGTCCTCGATTCGAATGATAAGAAGGATTTACCTCAGAAGGCGGGAGTTGGAAAAAGGGAATGTTGATAATTTAGCTCCTATTAGCAAATGCCAAAAATTAAGTGAAGAAACAAGAGAGGAAATGATTTGTTCCTTTAAGGACCTGGAATTGGAAAACAAGTCCTTTAAGGGCTTAGGGTTGGAAAATGGGCCGTCTAATATCTCTCCAGGCCGTTTTGAACCCGATGAGAACAGTTTACCTAATTCCTCTATAACTGAGGCCCAGCCTGAGAAGGCACTTGTTGTGAATCCAAGAAGGCAAATAGAATTACTCTCAAACGTTGGTGCGGTGGGGCCTTTTGTTAAGCGGGGTACCATGTCCTCCATTTTTCCTACCTCTACCTAGACATAATTAGTAAAAATAGAATTTAAAAGGTATAGCGTATAAGGTATCTATGTCTTGTACATTTTGTAAATACTAGTAAAGAACCACGTGAATTATATGACGTCGTTGAAACAATTCGATTATATAGATATTTATTCAAGTTGAAAATGTTTCTTATTCAAAGTTCAATTAATATTAATTTAGCTAAGTGAAATTATTACTCAATAAACTATAAGTATATAATAAACTAAATATTGATTTACATGAAAGAAAACAATCAATACATAAAATAATTACGTATAAAAATTGAAACATTAATAGTAATGTAAATAAGTAAATTCTCATATAAATTTTCTTCTTTTTATGGACGCCAAACATTCTTATTTTCCTCTCTCCTTGGGTTCATTGTATATATGTAACATCTCTTCTTGTTATGACTCAAAAATTTGATATCATATAATCTATTGTTTCTCTTTTATTCACTTTTTTTTTTGTTTTATTTTCTAAAGCAACTGTAGCATATTTCTTCTCAAGAAGATTCAATGTGTCCAACCCAATTTTAACCTCAATTATATGTTTGGTAAAGTCACTATAAATTGACGTAAATGATGATTTCCGTTTTGTTTGCCTCACTACTATTCACTTTTTTTTTGTTTTTTATTTTATTTTCTAAAGCAACTGTAGCATGTTTCTTCTCAAGAATATTTAATGTGTCCAACCCCATTTTAACCTCACTTATATGTTTGGCAAAATCACTATAAATTGACATAAATGTTGATTTCTGTTTTGTTAGCTTCACTATTATTGAATACATAAAATAATTACTTATAAAAATTGAAACATTAATAGTATTGAATGCATCCCCTTCGTTTCATAAAGTTAAGTTTTACTAATAAAATATAGGAGAATTAAAAGATTACGTATGTCCCACGTAAAAGTTAATGCATACTACAGAAAATAATAAGAACATAATGAGGATTTTTTTTTTAAATTTGCTTAACGAAATTCTTGTTCTCATAGTATTTTGGATTTTATTCCTCACATTCTTTTCACTAAACAATGCCCTAGCCATCTTTGAAATAAATGTTCTTCTACAAACACTTGTGATTAGCATCATAAATATATATAGTAAAATATATATAACCTTCTGAGGGAAAAGCTATAATTGAATGCATGAACATTTAAAATATTTGAAGACAATAAAATGAAAAAACATTGATCATTACAAATTTTTGAATATTCAAAAATCAGATCATAATTTAACTAAATAAATTCTTACGCAATAGAGTATAATGGCTCTAAGCTTTTATAAATTCTTAGTTTGACCTTGATGACTCATGGTGTTGAATTTTAATTTTGTATTTGGTAAGATTATTTTCATTTTCCTTGTTGAAAATTCAATTATCTATTCCTCTCTTTTAATTTATGATTGTTGGTGACATTTTTCTTCTTCTATTTAATTGATAAATGTTGAAATGAAAATGTAAATATAAGAATATCAAACATTTTCTTAGATTATTTTACCTATTGGTTAGATTTTATGTTATTTTTTGAAATTATATAAAGCTCATTGTTAAAGATTCATGAATGTAAGAGTTTAGATAAGAAACTCAATTTTTCAATGAACTCAATATATAGATATGTTGAACAAGTATAAGTTATTGAATTGTTATGAACCTTTTGTTAGATTAGAGAAATCCTCGTAGAAAACTTATATTACTCAATAACATATTTATAAAGACACGTGTACTTAGTAAACAAGAAACTCTAACTATAAATAAGGAAACGATAAATACAAGGAAACATAAAGAAACATAAACTCACATAAATACTAGAAAGATATGAAAAGATATTACATTATCTAATACTCCCCCGCAGTCGAAACGTCAGAGTCTTGAAAGTTGAGACTGGACCAAAGAAACTCGGTCATAGAGAATTTGAGAAGAAGACGGCGACAAAGATAAAAGGTGGAGTCACTACCACAAAAAAGTCCTATTACAGCGCACCTATGACAGCGGTTTTGAAAACTGCTGTAATAGGGGGCACTCGGTTCGGACCTATGACAGCGGTTCGAGCCGAACCGCTGTCATAGGTGTCAAAAAAAAAAAGTGAACTTTTTGGCAGCGGTTCGAAGTTGTCAAAAAAAAAAAAAAAATTTGAACTTTGTGGCAGCGGTTCTGCCCGAACCGCTGCCAAAAGTTCAAAATTTGGGCGGGTTTATTTCAAACCAGCCCCCCCCCTCTCTCACTCTCACTCTCTCACTCTCTCTCTCTCAACTCTCTCACCACCACCACCACCGCCTCCGCCGTCCGCCGCCCCTCTCGGTTTCTCTCTCTATTTTTAAATCTACTTCTCTCTCTCTCGGTTTCTCTCGGTATAGGACCGCCGACGCCCACCTCCGCCTCTGCCGCCAACGCCGCCGCCGCCGCCTTCTTCCATTTAGTTTTGGTATTTTTTTTTAGATAAATATATATACACACACACACACATAGAGTATATATAGATGTATGTATATGTGGGTGTATGCATATATGTGTGGGTGTATGTATATTTGTGTATGTGTGGGTGTATTTATATTTGTGTATATGTGGGTGTATGTGTATGTATATTTGTGTATGAATATTTGTGTATGTATATATGTGGATGGGTGTATGTATATTTGCGTATATGTTCATGGGTGTATGCATATATGTGTATATGTTAATGGGTGTATTTGTGTATGTGTGGGTGTGTGTATATTTGTGTATATATATATGTGGATGGGTGTATGTATATTTGTGTATATGTTGATGGGTGTATGTATATTTGTGTATATGTTGATGGGTGTATGTATATTTGTGTATGTGTGGGTGTACGTATATTTGTGTATTTATGAAAATATTTCTCGGTTGAAATTTTTTGGTGTTGGAATGACACGAAATTCGGACGGTTATAGCGAAACGGCATTCTGAACAAAACGCAAGACTTTGTCTTGCGCTCTCGTGATTTTAGCGATCCGAGATCGTTTAAGGCCTCAAATACTCGTTTTATTACATAAATGCGTATTTGAGGCCTTAAACGATCTCAGATCACTAAAATCACGAGAGCGCAAGACAAAGTCTTGCGTTTTGTTCAGAATGCCGTTTCGCTATGACCATGCGAATTTCGTGTCATTCCAACATAGCAACATTATAAACGATAAAATAAAATTAAAAAAAATAAATAAACCACCCTATGACAGCGGTTCAGCCGGAACCGCTGCCATAGGGTCCAATTTAATTTTTTTTTTTTTGAATAAATGACCCTATGACAGCGGTTCTGCCGAAACCGCTGCCATAAGGTCACCCTACTGCAGCGGTTTCTATAGAACCGCTGTCATAGGGTGACCTATGACAGCGGTTCCGGAACCGCTGCCATAGGGTTTTGACCTATGGTAGCGGTACCTATAGCAGCGGTTCAAAACCGCTGTAATAGGCCCAAAAAAACCGCTCCAAGTCTTCGTTTTTCAAGGGTGAGCGGCGGCAACTAACAAAACTAAAGGTGACAGCGGCCATAGGAAAACAAAAAGAAGAGAAAAAATGAGATAAGGGAGAAGAAGCTGGCGGCGGTGACCAAGAGAGAGGGCGGAGGACGCGGCGGCCATAGGAGAAAGAAAGAAAAAGTACACTAGATAAGGGGCGCCGGACGAGGACGGCGACTTGAGGATGGCAGCCGAAGCGAGACATCGAGAGACCATGACTCGAAGCCATGGTTTTGATACCATGTTAGATTAGAGAAATCTCCGTAGGGAGCTTGTATTGCTCAGTAACATATTTATAGAGACACATGTACTTAGTAAACAAGAAACCCTAACTATAAACAAGGAAACGATAAATACAAGGAAACATAAAGAAACATAAACTCACATAAATACTAGAAAGATATGAAAAGATATTATATTATCTAACACCTTTTAAGTTTGTTTAATTTTCAATATTGAATTGTTGTATCCAATGGAATACCTATTTGGTTAAGATCATTCTCTTTGAAAACATTATTAAAAACAAATGTATCAAGCATCAAATTAGATTAATCAATATCTATAGACTATATTATGATAGCAGTTGAAAATTTATTTTTCTTTCTAGACCAAATTGAAAATGTAAAAGAGATAAAAAGAAAAATTAGAACTTCATCATTCTTTAACTTATGCAACTGCGATTAAATAAAATTTGAAGCTTTTTTTTTCCCCCTATATATTTGTAACATATAACTTTTACATAGTGAAGTATCATCAATATTTGAGTTTAATCATTGTTGGACGATATAATGAAACAAATTATTGTAAAGAAGTAACTAAGTCAATATATTAGATATTAAAAATGAACATAACTAATAGACACTATAAACATAATCATTTTTTTAAAAATTAATTGTTAGAAATAAAAGTATTTCTATTGGCATAACTTTTTATTAAAATTATTAACTCAATAATTAAATATGTTTAATTCATAATTCAAGAGTTTCAAAAGTTCAATAAATATCTTATAAGTACAAATTTCCAGACATTCCTTAATATGATAATATATGTACTCCATAGTGCAAGAGTAATAACAAATGAAAACAATATTAACTTTGAAAGTTCATATTTTCAGACAGTCTATAATATGATAATATAGTAAACTAATATAATATATATATATGCACTTACACAATTAAAAATAACACGAAATCAAGGATTATAAAATGATTATGGATGTCTAGTTAACAAAATATGAACAATTGGTCTCCAAAAAATTGATTAAAAAGATGTGTGACATATTATTATGAATTTAGTATGAACACAATTTAAAAAAGACACCATTCTTTATATGTGCTTGTACTATATTATACATTGACCAAATTTAGTGTTCCACATATTAAATATTGGTAAGTTATCTTCTGTATATTATTTCTAATTATACTCAATTTTCTTAATCAATATAGTACTCATATAATCAACCGAAAATTAAAATATAAACAATAGCATAAATCGTTATATGTCTATATGCCCGACTCCTGAGCGACAATAAAATTATGTGCTTCTAATAAAGAACAAATTCACCAATTTTTTTTTTTTTTTTATGTTTTATGATGATGAATAAGTCACGAGCCTTTATCTTCTAGAAACATGATAGCGTTGTATCTTTGACTCGCTGTATGGAATAAGTTGATGGCCTTAGTCCTAGTAATATTGTTCTTGGCATGTATGCCACTATATTTCATTCAGTATTAAATTTAGTGATAGATTTAAGTGTGCTTAAAATTTAAATCCATGACATATTTCCTCATTTGATTAATTGAATGTAATGCATTTTTTTATCTCATGGTGCTAATCATATGTGACAATTACAGTGAAGCAAACTATTAGTGGTGTAATATGTCAACCTTTAATTTATGGTCTCATTTGATTTGATATAAATTCTTAATGAAAAAATATAAACATTTGTCCATATGCTTGTAATTAATTTCACAAACATGTACAGTGCTCGCACATGATTAGCACAATGTGTAATTTGCATGTCATATTCTTGCATTAACTTATAAAACCAAACATGGCAAAAGTGAAGGAATGTATATCCTTATGAGGAAATTGATTTTTTATTCTCCTAAACGGATAAGGAGTAATAACAAATACCTTCTTAAATTAAAGAAGAACGTAGTTTAAGTGCATTTGCTTAAGTATTTTAAAACATTTCACCAAATAAACAAAATATATTTTGAAGTCATGCCCTTGTTCTAGATTATGAAATGTTGGAGTAGAAAAGTTGAGAACTTGTTTCTAATTAACTGAATCACATCAAATAAGTCGAAATTTTTCAAACTAAATAAATTTCATTTCCAAATTTTACTTGTGATACCCGAGTTTTTTTTAGTCGACTAGTTTCTATATTTAAAGCATTAGGACAAGGCCTAGGACCTTAAACATATGTTCAAGAGAAATGTTAGATTATACATCTTAGGTAAATTAAAGGATTTAGTATTCCACTTTCATTTCACACTATAATAATAATAAAAAAAAAAAAAAAAGAGATGGAAAGTGGGGCCTTGATCGACCACCACCATCACACCATACATGTATGTATATATATATATATATATATATATATATATATATATATATTATGCCTTAGTTTCATTATTTTAGTTTACAAACAAATATCTCTTCATTCTTCTTCTCCATTTTCATCATCTTCAACCCTCTTCATCCTTCCATTCAAGTTATATATAGATAGATACAAATTAGTATATTAGCTTCAACCTCAACCATCTTCACACTTGTGGGTAGCATTAAAGGTAATTTGTAATTCCTTGATCTTACATTAATAGGTAATGGTAGAGGCTAAATGTGCTTTGAAAATGTTATTGCATGGGTATTAGAAGAGTAGATCTATGAGTTTAAAGCTTAAATTTACAATTTGTAGTAACTAACCTAAAGGCTTAAATGAAGAAATCACACATGCATAACAATTGTAAGTTGGGTCTTTAAATCTGCTGCTGATTTCAAAGAATTGTATCAAAATGACGAAATGTTATTTGCGTTCAAAACTTTACTGTGTATGTTACTGCATGTCTAAAATATTTCTGGAATTTTGTGAGATTTTGAGACTTGTAATGTGAATTATGGAAATTGTTAAGTATAGACTGCCAAAAGCCTTACGGGATTTCAAAATGTTTGTTTGAGACATCATTTGGGGTTCTTACGAACTTTATTTTGATTTCAAAATTTTACAGGGGATAATAATATGTATTGGGGTTGTTGTGTATGAAATTGGGGCTTATTGGATTAAAGGGTGATTTTATATGAATTTTAAAGTAATACTACCCCAGTAAAAATTAAACCCAATTTTACTTCGGTTTTAAATAAAATAGCCACATTTTAAGTGACCATTTACCTTTGGAAAATTTATCTAAGGTCTTTTAACAAATTTATAACATTTATGAAAAAATTTCACCCACAATTATTGAGTTTATGATTTTTTAACAATTCATACACTAAAACTGCACAAATTTGTTTTATGCCTCTTATCGACCTTTTGAGGAAGATTGAAATTAAGCCTAGTTTTCATTAAGGTAACTTGTTGTGCATGTTTGTATAGTTATTAGGACCTCATAGACTACCCCGGGTGGACTTTAGACGAGTTAGAAAATGAGTTTCTGATATAATTTTCGCTTAGCAGGTGTTGTGGGTGAGACGAACGAGGACAACGTCGTATAAGCTTGGACGTAGAGTGAGTGCCTCCAAAAATTAGTACTATTTTCAAAACTGGAAGGAAATGGTTTTAAAATGATATATATATATATATATATTAATGCTTATCTATGGGTCTATCGTAAATTCTCATTTCAAAAGAGATTGGGGCATAATACTTTTGAATATTCAATTATCACTGAATTGTGATCATTTTGTAGTCATGCATAACTATTTGCGCAGATTCTTAATCATTTTAATTGCATATTTTGAAAGCATGGGTACCACTTAAACTTTGAATCATGGGTTTTCAAAAAGTCATTGCACTTGGTCTTGTATTGTGATCATTTCCATGATGGTGTTCTTGTGACATGTTTCATCTTGCATGGTTGTGTTAGGCCCAAGGTCGGGCGATGGATAGGGCAGGGTTCGGCCGGTCAAGCATGGGCTTACGGTCTTAAACAGTTCCCGCTATCCACGTCCAGATCCATGCACCTAGGACGGAGTGCTCTGAGGGTACATGGGTCATTTATCGTGTGGCATATTCCGGATATGACCAAACCGGGCATCGCAAGCCTGCGTGGGGAGGTATAAGGTGATGGCTTTTAAGCCGCGTGTTCAGGGATGATAAGGAAGAAGCAGAGGGACCCAAAGTGCTATGGGTAAATCATCGGACGCGATGGTATTGCTAACATGGCCCCCTACTGCTTAAGCGTGACGTGTACGTGTTACTTAAACATGTCTTGTACATGATATGGACCTAAGACTGCTTTTCAAACAAGATATGGACACTACGAGTTTGTAGTAATGCCATTTGGATTGACTAACGCCCCAACAGCTTTCATGGATCTTATGCATAGGATATTCCACCCTTTTCTGGATCAATTTGTGGTGATATTTATAGATGACATCCTTGTCTATTCTAAGAGCGAAGATGATCATAAACGACACCTAAAGATGGTGTTGCAAACCTTGAGAGATAACAAGCTCTACGCAAAATTCAGCAAATGTGAATTTTGGTTAGCTAAGGTTGTCTTCTTAGGTCATGTGATTTCAGGTAATGGAATTTGTGTCGACCCCTCGAAAATTGAATCTATTGTTGAATGGAAAAGGCCTGAGAATGCCACGGAAATAAGGAGTTTCTTAGGCTTGGCAGGGTACTATCGTAGATTTGTCAAGGATTTTTTGAAAATAGCTGGACCATTGACTCGATTGACTCAGAAGAAAACTAAGTTTGAATGGAATGAGAAATGTGAGTCTAGCTTCCAAGAGTTAAAAAGAAGGCTCACAACAGCACCAGTATTAGTTCTCCCTGATGGAATTGATAACTTTGTGGTTTATAGTGATGCCTCGAAGGACGGGCTTGGATGTGTGCTGATGCAAAATGGTAATGTGATTGCTTACGCATCACGGAAACTCAAACCCTACGAGCAAAACTACCCAACCCATGACCTAGAGTTAGCTACCATTATCTTTGCATTAAAGAAGTGGAGACACTACCTATACGGAGCATCCTTCATAATCTATACCGACCACAAAAGCCTTAAGTATCTCTTCTCCCAAAAGGAATTGAATTTGAGACAACGAAGGTGGATGGAACTTCTTGAGGACTACAACTGTACAATTCAATACCATCCTGGCAAGGCTAATTACACTAGGCACCCTGAGCGAGAGAGAGAGAGGAATAATTACACTAGGCACCCTGAGGTATTGTGAAATTACAAAAAACATCCCCTAAAAATAATAAATTACATCTAATTAACATCCTCTACTTTCACTTAATGATGTAAGATTGGACGGAAGTTGTAAAATGACATTCATACCCCTAACAGAATAAATTTTTTAAAGAAAAAGGAAAAATACAAAAAGAATTAAAAAAAGGAGAAAAATGTAAATGACATTTCTGCCCTTTCAGCTCTACCAGACCGGACTGAAATTGGGCGAAATCAGGATGCGGGTGGCGGTGGTTACAGAATACGGCAGCGATGGTTCGAGAAGGGGATGCGGGCGGTGGTGGGTTGCAAAAGACTGCAGATGTGGTTCGTCAACGGGATTCAAGCGGTGGTGGTTCGCGAAATGTTGACGAAGGTGATGCCGGCGATTGTGGGATGCGAAAAGTGGCGCCGGTGGTTCGCAAAGGATGTTTCCGCGGTGGTGGTTGGCGGAAGGAAGTGTTAGATTAGAGAAAACCCTGTAGGGAACTTGTATTATTGAGTAACATATTTATAGAGATACATATACTTGGTAAACAAGAAACCCTAACTATAAACAAGGAAAAAATAAATACAGGAAAACATAAAGAAACCTAAATTAACGTAAATACTAGAAAAATATTGAAAGATACTATATTATCTAACACTCTCCCGCAGTTGAAACGTGAGAGTTTTTAACATTGAGACTGGACCAAAGAAATCTGGTCATAGAGAATTTGAGAAGAAGACGGCGATAAAGATAAAAGGTGGCAGCTCCAAGTCCTCATTTTCCAAGGGTGAGCAGCGGCAACTAACAAAACTAAAGGCGGTGGTGGCCAAAGGTGGTGCAACGGCGGCTAAGCGCCGACTAAAGAGAGAAAGAGGCGGCGGTGGTCATAGGAAAATAAAAAGAAGAGAAAACGAAATAAGGGAGACGAAGTTGACGGCGACGGCAACCAAGAGAGAAGGCGGCGGCGGCCATAGGAGAAAGAAAGAAAGAAAATGGATAAGGGAAAACTAAACTAAATAAGGGGCGCCGAACGGGGACGGCGACTTGAGGATGGTAGCGGAAGCAAGAGATCGAGAGACCATGGCTGGAAGCCATGGCTCTGATACCATGTTAGATTAGAAAAAATCTCGTATGCAACTTGTATAATTAAGTAACATATTTATAGAGATACATGTACTTGGTAAACAAGAAATCTTAACTATAAACAAGAAAACCTAAATTAACATAAATACTAGAAAAATATGGAAAGATATTATATTATCTAACAGAAAGAAGACGCTGCACAGCAATTCTCCTTTTCTTTTCTTTTTTCTGTTTTTTTTCCTTTTTTAGTTTATTTTTATTCATTTATTTCTATGAAATACAAAATTGATTTCTAATCTATATTTTTTTATTAATTTGTAAATAACTAAATAAAAAGACTTAAATTATATCTTGGAAATACTAATCTAAAATTTCAATCTAACTCCAATTTTCAATTTACAAAATGATTGAAATATTTTTAGATAATATTGAAATTATAATTCAAATATTTTTACTATGTTTGTAATTTATTTTATTTTCTAGAGATATATATCAAATTTAATATATTAGGATATATTATTTTTATTTTATTTTATTTATTTTAAATTGAATCATTTTAAATAAGTCAAAGATATTTTTTATTTACATACCTTTGATTTGAAAAACATTACAAATACACCCAAAGAGTATAACCGTTTGGAAAATTAAGGTTTGCATAATAAGGGGAATTGTAGGAAGTTCCCCAAAAAATTTAATGGCGCAGTACAGTACCCCTAAAGGAAGGTGCTACTTATTGGACGGAATGAACGTTGGGATGTTAAATGTAATTTATTAAACTAGAGGATGTTTTTTGTAATTTTGAAATACCTTAGGATGCTGAGTGTAATTATCCCTATCTATATATATATGTAACTACATAAGTTATTTTCTATAATTTGCAAATGAAAAACTTTGTTCCCAATTTGGATGATCGTCATGAAAAATCTTTTATATGAGTCTCAAATTATATTATTTAGTATACAATATGATATGTGAACGTAATAAAACAAGTATGAAAGAACAGGGTGGATAACTATGATGCACAAATACTCCTAAAATTGAACTCGTGCAGTATCGTACTTGTATCGGATACGATACTCACCGGATACCACGTACCCGGATATGTATTGAATACTCTTTTTACGTATCCAAAAATTAAATAAAAAAAATTTGGATACCGTATCCGATACTTCTGGATGTCGTATCCCATACAAAATTTGAAATATCTGACACGCTTTGAAATATCAAACATTAAAATAGAAAAATAATAATGACTTTGATTGTACGTTAAAAGGTTAATCAAACAATAAGAAAATTTAAAGAAGCAAAAAACCTTTTCAGTTTCACTTCTTAATACATTTTTTCTTCTCTTGCTTCACGTTAAATCTACCATTTACACTTTATTACCAAAAATTTTGGATAAAAAGGTAAATGTTAGTATCAATGAAATGACATTCTTGCACCGCTGCAAATGATGAAATATTATGGTTACCTTCGAAATTTTTGGAGCTTATAAACAATGAACCTGTGTCAGTATTGCACTTTTATTTATCTTAATGAACATGCTGACTCAAATTTAATTTTAAATATTATATATATATATATATATTTGTTTCCCCAACGTATCGTATCCTATAATTTGAAGTTTGCCATATTTCGTATCCGTATCGTATCATACTCGTATCCGTATCTGTACATCATAGGTTGATAATGATCATATCTTATAGAAAAGTTAATTTTTTATTGAGTAAATTATGCTGATAACTACATTATATTAAATATTAGATTTGATTATATTTTGATAAAAATTGATAACTATACTTATCAATTTATAATATATATATATATATATATATATATATATATATAGGGTATGGATCAAATACATCTTCATGCTTTAGGTAAAATATAAGACCCAATCTAGACCATTTAAACCATTTCATCCCAAGGTCCATAATTAAAGCCATTATTTCGATTTTAATCTTTAATTTAATGATGATAGGGGCATTTTAGTCAATAGGTCTAACAAACCCATGCAAATAATATGCAGAATCAAAATTAAATCCTTTGTTATACGCAATAACAGATTCCTCTTTCCTTTTTAATTATTCCTTCCAATTTCAGCGCACAGGTAATGGGATGATGATGATGATGATTTCTCCTCAAGAACAATTCATCATCGGCAATTTCGGCAATTTCAGCTGTGAGCTTGTATCTTTTCTCCTGGACGCTAGTTACTCCCATTTGTATCTCTATTATTGTGTGAAGCGGCATCTGCAAATATTACACCAATCAAAGTTCTCTTCAGTCCCACGTTATAACTACACATATCAGATCCTAAAATAAAATGAAAATCTTGAACCCCCAACTCAAATTACAGTAAGAATATATACAGCAACCTCAAATAAGCAGGGGCATATGAGGCGTTCTGTTTGATTGACATCTTATGATAGAATCATGTTTTTGACATTATTAACATTGCAATTTCGATTAACTAAATAATAATGTATATATATATAAGATATTGTAAAATTGGATATTTTAATATATTATAAATAAATACATACTGTATAATGAGTTATAATATACCATATAATGTGTTATAACATATTGTATAATGGCTTATAAGATACTATATAATTGAATATTTTTAATATGTTATAAACACATACTGTATAATGAGTTATAATATACCGTATGATGTTTTATAACATACTGTATAATTGAATATTTTTAATATTTTTCATCCAAAAATACTGTAGCAGACATATTTTGCTGCTGTTGCGGACAAATAGTTGACTGAAAATACGTACATCTTGACCTCCATATTCTTTTGTTTTTGCACAGAATTCTTTCAAATTGAGATTCATCTTAATTTTTCCCTCAGGAGGGTGAACATGAAAAGACCCATAAATATAAAGAAGGAAAATTTGTTCTTGAAAGGTATTCTAACTCTTCCACAGGCTCTCGATTTTCTTGTTAAACGAATTTCAAGTAAAATATTTTGTGAAACAGAGAGAAGATAATGGATGAAGTAGACAGTGAAAGTTTTCTAAGACGTGGGTTTGTGGGATTTGAAAAATGACATTATTTGACTATTATACCCCTGATCCAATTGAAATCAATTTTCCCACTTGTTTTTTTATTCCTTTTTAGACTGTTGGATTTAGTGGATCCAATGGTGTAGATTAGGTCTTATATCTTATCTAATATAGGGTATGTATTAGATCTTGACCCTATATATATATATATATATATATATAATTACTTATGAGAACAATTGAGGTCAATGAAAGTATGAAACCATCTACATGCATACTTATTTGAATGAGCTCAATATTTGTGTTTTATTATATACAAGTTTCTAGGGATGTAACTTGAGCCGAGCCTGCTCGCCGACTCAAGCCCAATTCGAGCTCGAGCCTAATTCACTCTACTAGAAGCTCGCTGGCTCTCGAGCTTCTCTATTTTTTATATATTTTATTATTTTTTTTATATTATGAAATATTAATTATATTAATAAAATTATCTCAAAATTATATTAATAAAAATAATAAAATTCGAGCCCAAGCTCAAGCTCGAGCTCGCGAGCTGTTGTTTGAGCCGATGAGCTCGAGCCTGGCACAATCGCCAGGCTCGGCTCATTTACACCCCTACAAGTTTCTATATCAATAACCAGCTACTGCATGTCTATTTCTTCTCACAAATATTTCTCTTTTCCAACTCCAATACTTAGATTATCCATTCTCAGAGTATCGGATTTCCAATAGTTACAGAATAAAAATTATGATAAGAATTGTTTTCTTTATAATTTTAAATAGTGATGAAGGCTCATTGAGTGTACATGCCATACTAATAGCTTGATTTGACAGACTCGGAGTTTTTTGTTATGCAATAAATATAACAACTAATTTTAAGTTAATTTTATGTCAGACCAACTCAGTTCTCCAATGGTCCGAGATGACCAATCTTGTTTGTTATACAAGAAAAAAAGTAGCCACATAAACTGCTTAAACAATCCAAATCAGCTCTTCTTATGTTACACAAAAAAATAAAGATTATTTACATACACATTCTTGTCTGAATCAAGCCTCTTTCAACATGTCAACTATAGTTCATCTAAAAGTATCTGAAAATGTTAGTTTCATTAATTAATCTGCACAATCACATCTCCATTGGAGAAACACTACTCAGAAGAAGAATCATTTAGTACTCCATTTGCTGACATGGCGGAGGGCAAGTCTTCGTCTTCTCAAGACCTATAGATAGAAATTTTACAGCAGATGTTATAATTTGCATAAAGATGACCATAAAACAAACACTGCACAAATACAGCCGAAGGGCCATTTTTGGCAAGAGAGAATATTACCACGTATCTCGACTTCCCTCCATTCTTGGACGAGGGCACAGCAACAACACATAAAATGTGACAAGAAATCATCAAACCAACCACCCTGCAAAATTAGAGTTAATGCAGCTGCAGATTTACGTCTATGCTAAAAATGTGGCAGAATGCAATTATTTGAAGTCTTTTTTTCTTTCTTTTTTCCCTTTTTTATTCTTTGGAAGACCAATTTTTTGAAGTTTAACACCAAAATATAATGTGTTTCACAAAAAAAAAAAAAAATAGAATGAGTATTCGACGCATTATAAAGAACCTGAGCTGACACGAACTAAGGTATCCGAAAATTCAGATAAAATTTATACTAACCCCCGGAATTTGGATACTAACACTAGTATTGTTCCATTTTTTAGTCTTAACTAATAAATCTAGATCAAAATGAAAAAAAGGTATAACTAATAAATAGGGATAATTACATATACACCCCTCACTTATTAGGTAATTATCACACGTCCCCTTGTGACACCAAAAACAGGAGGTGAAATTATAACTTGTTTTTTACTAACATGGACCAAATTGTAATATGTTTTTACTGACAGGGGAAATTGTAGTAATTTCTCATATCACGTGATGTTTTCGCAATTAGAGTTCACGCCGGGGTATCTATGTAATTTACCCTTCATAATATTCATATGGAAGACAATCTAGTAAGAAACCTAACTGAGTTACCTTGATGTTAAGAGTCCTTCGGAGTTTTCTTCTAACACAACATGTATAGCAACAGCATGCCAGTATCAACGAATAGGCCATTATATCATTACAAGCCTCTGCCGTAGCTGTCATAATACAAGCACTTAATAACTTCTGGAAATATAATTATCACAAGAATGCAAATTATAATTAACAGTATTGAAATATACTAACATATTTCCTTGCCATTTGCCACCGATGCTACCTGTGAAAGTGTATCACAAGGACAAAGGAACGTCTTTACACCTGCCATTATATATTTCATTAATTATCTTTAGACTAAGATCAAAACTATCTGTGCATGAATGTCAATTCAATGGAGTTCCCTCTCCATGGAACTTGAAAAGGGAATAAATACTCGAAAGTCTAAGTTATCTGGAGATATCCATCGTAATACTTGGAACATATTCACTATAAGGACAATCCCGCCCTCAAGAAATGTGATCGGAGAAGAGTCACAAATAATATTAGCAACAGCAACATGCAGATAGTATACATACATAGAAGATAATAATCCCGATATGTTTCAAGTTTAAATAGTTATTAAAAAGGGAAAATTACATGCACACCCCCTCATCTATTGGAAGATGAGGATAATTACCACGAGTATCGGGTTTTGCAAATTACAAAGATACTCCTTGTCAGATTCTGACAACTCGAAAAACAAAGGGTGAAATTGTAATCTACTTTTACTGGTAGGGAAGCGAAATTGCAATATGTTAGGAAATTATGGTTATTTCTCAAATCTCGAGGTGTTTTTTGTGATTAGGATCTCACGCAGGGGTGTCTATGTAATTTACCCTGTAAAGAGATCACTTACGGCAAACTACCAAAAGATTCAATTGTGGGTAAAACCAAAAGGACCAAGAAACATTAATCTATCCAAAAGTCACAATGACGTAGCAAACGGTGAAAGAAAAAGGGCGAAATTGAATGAAAACGCCATATACTCTCTATCTCCCATTATTTCACTGGCAATAACTTAAATACGAACGTCCCTGAGAAAAGAGAACATACATAAGGCAGGCTTCGAACAACAGCCAAGTAGATCCGCATGCCATTCCTCTTCCCAAATTGCCTCTCTAGTTGATCCCATATGACCTGAGGTAATTTTTGCTTCTCTACATGCAGAAACACAAGAAACTCTTATAAGTAGCAAAACAGAGTAAATGATTCTAAGCTATCTGAATCTGAAACACTAAGGCTGTCTTTGGATCGATGGATTTGATTTTGAGGAAGGATTTCAAATGACTCTAAAGTAGTTGGATTTGAAATCCATCATGACGATCGAAAACATAGCTACAGTAACTTGAAATCATCCAAACAAGTTCAATCCATTGATGAATTTGAGATCCATCACTTTCAAATCCTTCAATACAACCATAGGAAAATATTTTCCTGCTTAAAACGATAAGTACTACTTTGTGCTTTACTTTTGATATTTTTCTCTTTCCTCACCAAAATAAGGTCGGCACATGTCGTACGACAAATGCCTCTCACAAGAGAAATGAAATACTCCCTCCGTTCCAAAATAACGACTATCTTGGCTCTTGTAACAACTGACTCGTCAATTTGATTATTTTTCTTAATGCAATCTAGTGAGCACAAAATTGGATTGGATAAATACTAAATAGTATGATAAATATTAAGATTCAAAAATTTGTTTATGTCAAAGTTAGAATTTGACTTGGAATATTGGTTGTTGGGAGATGAAGAAAAAGAGATCAACCTTGAGCTTGTTGAAATGTCATCTCTTCTAGCATTCTTCTCACTGGAAAAATGTTCTTTGTCTGACTTCGATTTCTGGTAACTTTTTTGTGGTGAATCTTGCTCTGCTCCAGTACTACCTGCAGTTTCAGCAACCTCGAGCAGACGTTCTATTACTTCACATTGACTCACATCCATGTTAGATTGGGAATGCTGAAGCTCAACCTTAAGCTTCTCATGTTCTTTTCGTAGTGCCTTGTCAAAAGGCAAATTTGGATATGAACAAGATATGCTTTTCTTCAAGATTATAGTGTCATTTTCAGTAATTGCAGCTTGCACTTTTCTGTCATCTTCATCTAACGTGTACTCACGCTGATCCCTCTCGATTTCTTCAAGCCTCTCCTGGATAATTTACACAAAATGTTGATAAAATATTGCTAAGCAAAAGGGCATTCTTGTCCCAAAGTTTTGGCATAACAATTGAAGACTACGGAAGCAATATGAATATAGTATGTCAATGAGTAAATTGAGGAAAGATATATGCAAGCATATAATCGAAAACCTTTTCATATGAGTGATGTTTAGACAGTCCTGGGACGAGTCCAAATCCTGGTATAATCACAACCATCTGTGTATGGTGGACCCACGTGGATCCCACCGCATGGATGACTGTGATTGGCCAGGAACTATGAGTCTGTGGGGCTCATAAGATTTCTTATGATGCAAAAACAAGAGATTTTTTATTTTTAAGAAGATTTTGGCCAAAAAGGGGTTTTTATAATATTTTGGGGAAAAAAGAGAAACCAATTCAAAGTGTAATTAGCTGAAAGATTTAAGTTTTGTATAGCCAGGTAATTACATTATCTCACAATCAATACTAAACATATTTATGCGCAAAAAGTGAAGAATTCAACATCATCAAATTTCTGTTTTTTCCACCAATTTCATTTTAGTTGAATAATTTATAAATGCAAAAACTAAAAAGCCAGATGCTTTACACAAAATCCTCATCTAACTCAACAAAAAAATTATCTAAAAGCCTGAAATCCTTATTATATGAGCAGAAAAACTAAAGTGAAAAAATAATGAAAAAAAAATCTCTAATTAAATTCCTTTACCCTAAAAATAAAAACCTGCAATTTCAATATCCCAACTGAATATTCCCAAAAATCACAATTCATTCAAAATAAAGATGATTTAGGCAATATTTCAACTTCAAGCAACCTTAAAGTTCCCCATTCTCTCCATCACTTTAACAATAATTGACCAAAAAAATAAAGCAATAAAATAGAAATAATCCCATCACCCACAAAGATCAGCAACCACAATCCCAAATTAAATAAAAAGAAACACTTCAAATACCAAAAATCATAAATCAAATCTAAAGCTGGTTCGCCTAGTGGTATCAGCTTTCAATTTTACGTGGAAGGTCGGGTTTTAATTCTAGGCTGTCACAAGTCATGACTTTGGGTCTGTATTAAAAAACTATCGGCCCGAGTTTGTTGGATCATGTATCCTAAAACAATCATAAACTAAGCATAAGAAAAAGAACAAATCTAATCCAATTTACCTTCACTCTAGCATTATCAAGAAGAGCAATGAGAGGGATAATCCTCAAATACCGATCAATCTCCTCTTGGGCCCTCCTAAATTGATACACAATGTTCCACCCCATCGCCATTAGATACAAATAGCTTCGCTCTTGACAGCTATTCACAAGCAGATAAGACCTTCTAAGCGCATCCTCGAGCTGCTCCAACGGCTCCCTACTTTCAGGGTACTTTCTCAGCTCAGAAATCTTCAACTGTTGAAGTAAATTGCCGATCAATTTAACGTGCTGCGCGAATTGCCTACAATTCTTCTTGTGCATACGCGCGGTGTTCGCTGCCTTGACTATCATGCTTATTAGTGTCACTGCGCTTACGCCTGTTAATTGTACCACATTTGCCATCTCCCCGAAATGCTCCCAAGCTGCCATTTTGAATGATAAAAAAAATTAATCTTCGAATTTTGTTGAGAAGAGGTGAATTGAGAATGGGAGAGGAAAAGGGTATTTGAGATTTGTTGATTTGAGTTAAGTTGCAGTACCAGCCATGGATGGGTGTATAGAGAACTGTTTTTTTCACTGATATTTTTTTTTTCAACAGAAGAAATGAGAGATGAGTTGGTGGTAGGAAAGGGAAAGAGGCACCGATTTGTGGAGTTTGGCTTTAGGCAAAAGCGTCTTAGGGAATAGCAACTCGTGTATATATTGTATCTATACAATATATGTATTGATATGTATAACTAAAAGTATTTTTGCTTTTTCGCTCCGCATTATAATTGTACTTCTAAATTGAATCACATTAATGTATTATAATTCTACTTTTAAATTGAATCATTTAATACACGTGTATTTATTATATTATAGGGATAAATGCAGACACCTCTCACCTACGCGAGTAAGTGCACTTTACCCCAGCCTATCAAAATGTGCACCGATAAGCTCATCTTTGGTAAGTACTGCACTTTACCCCCTTTGCCTATCTCTAGTGGAATATTCTACAAATATTCAGAAAGAGATTTTTTGATATCTTGAGATATGTGTCATCTGTCCTTTTAAAAAAATGTGCATTTAACCACTTATTGTATATATTACCAACAAATTCTTGTTTTGGTTGAATAAAATGGAACATTTTTCATCAAAATACTGTTATGTAGGAATTTCTTGATGTGTATATATTGACATTTCAATAATTCAAATTATCTTATAATTACAAATTATTTCTATAGTATTGTGTTTTTTAAGTTCATGTAGATTAGATAATTAAAATATTTTTATTGTTACCCTTGAATCATTATTATTGTTTAGTAAATAATGTGGGTTGTTTGGGTTACATTAGATGCCACATGTAAAAATATTGATGAACTATTCCATTTTATTCAATCAAAATAATAATTTAATAGTAATGTGTATGATAGGGGGTTAAGTGCACATTTTTTTAAAGGTCAGGGGCCAAAGTGCACATAACTCAGAGTATTTTCAAATGTCCGATAGAATATTCCCCTAGATTTTGCCAGATCTGATCAGTGCAGGTTTAAATGCAACGTTCATCAAAGGTGCATATTTTAATAGGTTGGGGGGCAAAGTGCACTTACATCCATAGGGGAGGAGCGGATCTGCATTTATCCCTATATTATATTAAAAAATAATGTGTTATTTAAAAATAAATTTAAACCATGAAAATTATATTAAAAGTATCATAAATATAAATTGAATATTGTAGAATTAAAAAGTATATACATTAACAATTTATCAACATATTAATTATTATTAGTAACTCATACAAAATATGATTTTCATAAGATAAAAGCGAGTACAAATAATGAGTATATAAAATAATATAAAAATAGGTCGTGTTTTTTACTCCTAAACAATTTATTTGCATTCTTATTATCAAGGACGGAGCCATGGCTGGTGGAGTACATATTAATAGGAGTATCTTATAAATTAATATAAAAATAAGTCGCTTTTTATCAGGGATGGAGGGAAATTTACTCGGCCCAGCGAATCCCCCCAATTAAATGGGAATTTGACATTCTGGCTAGCGGTTATCAGGGATGGAGCCAGGCTCAACTTTGAAAAATTAATTATTTTTACCCTATAAATTTTTAAATTTTCAAATCCCCCCCAATCTATAATATCCATGGTTTTACCCCATTTGTTTTGTATTCGCCCCCAAAACCTATATTCCTTGTTGTGTCCTTGCTTATTATATTTGAACGTCCACAAGCACTTTAGTTTTTTTCCTTGTATTTTTAGCCAATTTTATCACTATAATTCTTAACAAAAATTTATAATATACTAGTACGCATACATATTAAATATTAATTTTGGTTGTCCTGCACCGTATTTAAATAACAAAAGAGAGAAGGTGCCTTTCGAAGCGTGAACAAATTTTGTTTGGATTTGGTGAATGATCACAAGTAATAGTATGATAATGTTTATTGATTATAGAGTGGGGGAATTTATTTAAAGGGGACCAGATGTTTGCTACTTTATATGTTTCTGACTTAATTGTTTTCATGTGGCCACCGAGGATTTAGTTCAACACCCACACCTGTATGTAATATAATATAGAATAAATTTGTCCCATAATGAAATTGGCAAAATAGGACTGCACAGTGGAATCCTATTAAAATTCCACTTCCACTTCATGGTTGTCAAATCAATCCATTAAAATTAGGAACAGAAATTCTGTCAATTAACAACCAAATTCTTCGCTGTCGGATTAAACCAATCATAGATTTATATGGTAAGAAATTAGAATTATTATTATTATGTAATTTGTACTACTATCAATAAGTCCAAATCGGCTCGAAGCTTGCAAATTCGACTTGAACATCTTCTAATTTGAGCCAAAGATTAGGACTCGAATTCAAATTCATACCGGATATAATTGGAGGTAGGCTCGGGTTATATTAAGATTGGACTCTTATAGATAAATAGCATATATTGTATTATATACGCAAATAATAAATATGATATACTAACATGTACTTTTTTATAAATATCACCTCCTAATTTATAAATAAAAATCATAATTTCAACAATAAGATGAATACCAAATTAGGAGAGAAAAAAAGTCAACTGTATTTCTATTTTTAAATGTTATCCAATACAAAACCGATAGAGAAATAATTGACATTTTAACTTTATGAAGTCAAGTTTGAGGTATTTTAGTACATGTACAATTTGATTGGGATGATAATGAAATACTTTGAAATTGTTAGTTTTTTTTTAATATTTATCTTAATAATTGTACTAAAAAGATACGAATATTAAAATTTCAAATTCAACCCGGCTTGGGCTCGGCTTGAGGCTCATCAAACCAAGCCCAAGCCTCGAGTTCAAAAGCTCACTTAATATCAACCTAGCATGAAGCAGACTCAGCTCGCTCGACTTGACAATCCTAGTAATTTGTAATGCAAAGTTACGTACCTGAATTCTCTCGACACATGCTTTTTGTGAAATTATTAATCATTTCTATTATATATTTTGGGTGATAATCATTTCTATTATATTGCTCTTCACATTAGCACTCGGGAGTTACTCACTATTTCTCTTCTATTTTTAGTTTTTTCTTCTTCTTTTTTGAGTGAATTGATAACATAATACATGTGAATATCAAATAGAAATAAATTTTAAATCAACTAATAACTATTACAATCAACTACTAATTATTATGAAAAGTAAAACACACTACATGGGAGTAAACACAAAATCTCAAATTTCTTATGGCAATAGTTTCGCCATTAGAATTAAGAGCTAGCTTCATCACCATTACTGGCTATTTTATAATATCCCAAAATTCTTGCTCATTCTCTGTCAGAATACTATTTTTTATTTTATAGGGAAAATTACTAAAAAATCCTTCAAAATTAAATTTTGTATACAAAAAATCCAAGAAAATATATTTTAATCTCATAAACCCATTCCACTAATTTTTCACTAAAAAAATTCAAAAGTTAATATTAACACCATTTTGAATTAAACTACCCTTATTGCCTTAAGTTAAAAATCGGTCAATCGATTTTTTTTTCAAAACCTTTTCATTTTGGAGTTTTCAGATTGATAAATTGTATGAAGAAGAATTTTATTATTAATATTAACTATTTTATATATTTTATATAATTTTATTTTTTATTCAACATGGAAATTTTCTAAAAATACACTTTTAATTTTAAAAAAGATTATAAAAATCTGAAAAATTAAAATTAAAATCATAATTAATCTACAATGAAACAATTTATTAATTCTTCATTTAGAAGGCTACGGGCAATAAGTCCATAATTTTATTAACCCTAGATATTGGGTCTTTTTGAATGAAAAGTTGATGGAATGACTTTTTTGGATTAAGAAATATTTTCGTAGGTATTTTGGATATAAAAGTTTGTTTTAAGGGGGTTATAGAAATTTTCACTATTTCATAATATATAGATACACTATTTTGTTTTAACAATTACTAAGACCTTGTTTGTTTATGTTTTCAGATCCCATTTTCAGTTTTTTCAGTTTTTTTCACAAAATCCTAAAAATCCACACTTCAAACTATTTTCAACCAAATTCATCATCTTTCAAATTCATTTTCTCATTCTCCAATATAACCACCTATCAATCACCACATCCATCATTTCACACAATTATCAATCAATATTAATTTACTTTACACTATTTTTCTCTTTCTCTTTCATACTTTTTAATCAATCAACCCATCACACATCAACTAATTATTAGTGACTAGACACATGTTTCAAATTTCAACCATATTCTAAAAACATAAACAAACATACCAACATATCACATCAAATTCACACGAATATCCATAATATGCGTTCCCCGAATTTTTTTCAAGATTTGAACTCAAAAACATAAACAAACAAACAAAGCCTAAGAAACTGGAGGTATGAGAGTAATTTTAGAAACGCAAGGGCCTATCCGTATTTAAACCAAACATTAGGGAAGCTTATGTAATTATCCCTAAATATGACTTGGTCCACGTTAAGCATTTCTGGCTGCTGATTCTCATTCTGATTCTTCCCTACTGCCTATGCTGATTTAAGTGAATATATAAACCCAGTGCACATGGAAGTACCACAGTTCACGAAATCAAAGCAGTTTTTTAACTTCCTTTGACATGGGGAGACTAAACACCAAACAAGACCAACTAACTACTACAGCAATAAGAAATTATTTCTGAAGCAAAAGGAAAAATTGCATCATTAGTCTTATAATGTAAGTCTCATCGCAAAATTTAATCCCTATGTTTATAAAATTACAAAATTAATCTCATAGAATATAGTTTTTGGCATTTTTAGTCACTTTCAACCTTAAAAAAAAAAAAAAAACCACAAAAACCGTTGGTATAGTTACGTGTCTTGATTGTGATTGGTACTTAATTTAACGGCACTTGCATTATTTGCGAAAAATTCTACCGTGAGACCAAAATTGCAAAATTAAAAAAATGCACCGTATGGGATTAATTTTGCAAGTTCATAAACAATGAATCTAAAATTGCAATATACCCCATCCTATGTGACCAATACAGTAATTTTCCGCCGGAAAAATGCTGGGGATCAATCATAGGGACCAACTTGACCGGAGCATCATGGTTGGAAATTGGGTAGCTCCATCCTTTACAAACACAAGAGATGGCTGCAATTTAAATTTTTTCCCAAAATTCAAGTTTAAAAATGTTTCAACCTGAAAATGCTCCCAATTTTTCGGCCCTTGTAGTAACCCTCCCAATGTCAAACCCCATCCTAGCTCGTCTTCCGGGGTATCACACATTGTAACTGCCCATTGAAGATATCTGGGATTTGAGTTTTTGGTCTCTATCCAACCTCCAATTCTTGTACTATCATCAATTTCTGAGTTAAGGGTCAGTGCAATGGATCCATCTGATATACGGATTTCACTACTCATTGGACTATCTTCCACCATGGATGATTCTGTGAGTCTATTACGCTCAAATATGCTAACGGGAAGAGATAATGCTCCAAGGCTGATATTTTGATTTGACGGTCTAGACTCTTTGTGCACACCCAAAAGGGAGAGATTTGTGCTTCCAGAGAGTTGCCAGACGATTTGTCCAAAAGTGCTAAAGGAGCGTGCAATTCCAGAAGAATTAACGAACTGAGCTAACGAGGCAACCATATTTGATTTTCTCACCTTTATACCAATGGCACTACCATTGTGTTGATTCAGAAGCGGAGGTCCAAATTCAGAATAATCAGTAAGTGCCCTTTCCTGCAAAATAAAAATCAGCTATTACTATAGGAGCTATTAATAACAATAGGAGTGTTTGCGAACTCTAATTTTAAGTTTATCAACTTATGGCTAGAAAGAAGTTGTTTGGGAGTATTTGCAAATTCGACTTATACTTCTAATTCTCTAAATTTAATTGATAGTAATCCATAATCTCTAAATTGGAAAGAGGATGATTATAACTGATTAATATTTATCAATTTTAATCACTTTTTTCGCAACTATTTCCCTGCAGCTATTTTCCACTTTTCACGTATGTTAACCAACACTACCCACTTCTTATTTTTGCTCAATTCTAATTATTTCGCACTTATAATCACTTCGTTACAAGCAATTATGTTTGCAGACACTCCAAATATGCCATGCACAAGTTATAGTACAAAACCATCACGTATGCATTTGATGCTGACAGACAATAGCAGAAAGAAACAGCTCTCACAAAACGGGGAAAGTATGGCACATAAGTAAACGTCAATGCAGTAGAATGATAATAGTTACGAGACAAACTTATACCTGATGAGAACTTGTTGCAACTGCCACATCTCTGCAATGTGCACCCATTGGAATTGCTACTGCAGAGAACCAATCAGTAACATGTGCTGCGTAAAAAACTTTTGCGAGTGAAAGTGGGCCACCCAATTTTTCACTGGTCACAAACTCTGCTAAAAGCGCATCTTTTTCACGAACGCCAGTTTCAAATGCGAGTCTTGCATCAATGCCAGTTCTAATACCCGATCTTTGAATTGCATCACACTTCTGCTCATCAACACCGTCCATAAAGAAGAACGCTCCTAGGACATCCACCTTTCCCCTTACATGAGTGGTAGCTTCCTGGAATGGACTTCCCTTGGAAGATTTATAGAAGGTCAATACTCTTTCCACCTTTTCTTGCCTATCCCTGAGTTTCATGATCTCTGAAAAGGCTTCTTGTTGCAACCGTTTCAAGATTTCAATCTGTAAATCATATTATTTGAACAGTTGTAAAGCCCCGTCATATAGTTTGTTTCTACCTACAAGCAACAAATTTGTCAAACCCAAAAGTCCTACGTAAAGATATGAGTAATACGAAATTCATAGTCAAAGGCCAATAGACAAACCTAAAAATATATTTTTGTTAACTTGTTTCTCGAGGTAAAGGGAATCGACACGTCTGAGCTCTATCAGGACAGAAGAATTCAATTAGCACAACCATTTTCTAATGTTAACCAATAAATGATCAAGCCTTCATTCTTTGATCCAAATATGCCAAATGCAAATAACTTTCCATCCATAATCTCAGTGACGGAGCCGGGGGGCTGGTGGTTGCAACCCCCCCCCTCCCCCCCCCCCCATTGCCCCCCCAAAAAAACCTAAAAATATTAAAATTTCCCCCCTTTTTCGTATTCGCCCCCGGGACCAAAATCCTGGCTTAGTCCCCGCATAATCTAACATATACACTTGTCTGGGAGTGGAGAAACAATTAAATTATACAGCAGGTATGAGCATAGAATTATACGTAATTTCCTATCAAGTAAAATACTCAGATGAGAATCTAATTCTAAAATTAATACGAATACTAAAAACAAGATAAATTTCCGATTGTAAATCAGAAGATCATAGTACTAATTATCAATGATCATAGAAGGAAAAAAGGAACAGTTCTTGAATGTATAAATGGTTGGATTACCGGACTGCGGCGGCTGGACTTGTGGAGCCGATTGAGGAGGCCTTGAGCCATATCCTGCGTCGATTTTGCGAACCCATTCAGCTTGTCCACCACTATTGTTACAGGCTCCATTTCGAAATTTCAAACCCTTGCCAACTATGTATCTATATATGTACGTATATATCTACTGCTTCCACAGTGCGTTGTAGACAATAGCAGCTGTTTAAATAGAATCTCAATTACTAAAAGACCCTTCCAATTTTAACTTTTACTTTAACACTTTAGACTGTTCACATTTGTAATATTTCCTCAAAACCCAGTCGAGTTTTGAAATTACACAAATCCCCCCGTCAGAGCATACACCCTTACCAGCACACGCCTTGGGATTTTTTTTCGGCACTAAAAATGCTGATGTCATCCTAAAAATTCCCATTTTGCCCTTGCATTAACCAAGACCCATGTTGGTCAATTTTCTGGAAAATTCTATGTTGGACCAGTTCCATTGGTCCTGATATGTTAAACACCATATATTTGGGTTGGGATGGGTGATTTTTATCACCCAACACCTATGTTTTTACTACTCACTTCAATACAAATATGTGGTGTTTAAGGTACCAGAACCAACGAGATGGGACTAACATAGAATTATCCCAATTTTCTTATGACGATAATACCCTA
Source organism: Buddleja alternifolia (assembly GCA_019426215.1). Lineage (NCBI taxonomy): Eukaryota > Viridiplantae > Streptophyta > Magnoliopsida > Lamiales > Scrophulariaceae > Buddleja > Buddleja alternifolia. The sequence continues at coordinate 35,706,215 of CM033397.1, read as the reverse complement.
GGGGGCGTACTTGCGTAACACTACAGGGGGTGTTGTAAAAAAATACTATAAACTCAAATAACTGGTTAACTAATGAGATAATTATTCTTTGAAATTTTTAACTATTCAAATAATAAAATTACATCAAAAAATAATAATAAATTAACTATTTAAATAATCAATTAAGTATTTTTTTTTCTTGTTGAATAATGCTAATTAAACTATTTTACTATAACCAAATAACTATTAACTAACAATAGATTATAGTTTCTGTTAATTATATTTACAAATTTTATTTAGTGAGAAGTTTTGAAAGATTAATTTATTATTAATTGGATTTAATAATTAGTTAAGATAGAAAACTTTGTTAATAATAGTCAAAATGTACAACATTTCTATTAACTATATTTAATCGTTAATTAAGACAAAAAGATTATTAGTAATAACAAAATGATGTAATCACCAATTATGAATTAAAAATAAGAAATTATAAGTATTTGTTCTCTTTTAGTTTTTAATTTATTCTTATTTTTCATACATTTTTGTTCAGTAATAACAATCGAAATAGTTAATGCTACTTGTAAGTTAAAGAGAACATAAAATTATAAATAAATTTAGTTTTCTTTTATTTCAATTTATTTTATTCATTTTTTAATTTTCTTTTCCACTTTCTTCTTCTTCATCAATCTCGTCTTCACCAAATCTGAAATCACAGCAATTCACATCAACTCTGACATGGGAACCGCTTGAGGAAGGTCTTTGAACCCTAGTTGCAACTTAACCCTCCATCGTTTCCCACACCTTAAAAAATTCAGTCGCACCCCAACCTGAATACTCGATGTCGTCAGCACCACCACAAAAAGGCACCACCGTAGCCCAAAACTTGTCGTGGTCGATACCGCCTAGTGTTTAAAAGGACAAAGGCATAAGGCGAGACGTTCCATGTCTCCCAGGGCGGGAATTATGGCTTTTTTATATTAAAAAGGTATAAAATAATGTTAAAAATTGATTCAAATTAGAAAAAAAAAATATTTTTATGTTTATGTTAAAAATTACCGCCTAGTCCGCACAATTTTTATTTTTATGTTTTTTTCATTGGTTTGTAGTCAGTATTCCAGAGGGGTAAAATGGACTTTTGACATATTCTGGTGATGTCAGGATCTGACAGAGGGTGTTCGTAGTTTACCAAATGTTAGAGGAGATTTTGGTAACTAACACAAAAGTGATGGGGTGTGCATGTAATTTTCCCTAAATTTTATGTTTACACTATAAACACAATTTTATGGGTGTGAACTAGCCAAATTCAAACCAATCCCTAAATTAGGGGTGTAAACAAGTCAAATTCGGGCTGCACTTTCAAAGTTTGAGAAGCTCGTAAAGAAAATGAGCTCGAGCTTGACTCATTGCCTCGAGTCCTATACGAGCGAATCGAGCTCGGCCCCGTGTTCCTCAAGTCAGACTAAACGTTTCAGAGAAAATGAGAAGCAAACATTTTCTCGAGAAATTAATATAGAAAAACACAAAATAAGGAACACAAGTCTCACTGAGTCACAAGGCTCGTGGGCTCGAAACAAAGGCAATTAAGCTCAAGCTTGACTTGAGCTCGGATCAAGCTAATTCTAAGTCGGCTCATTTGACTCGCGAGCCGGCTCAACTTGTGTATGCTCTTGATTTAAATTAGTATCTGGTCCCTTTTGTCTAATCCTAACTAGACATTCTTATGTTAGAAAATCTCATATACACAATTGAAAAAAAATCAAATTCTTATAATAATCAATTTTACTAAATTATTTAATAATCAATTATGCAATGTTCTAATTAAATTGTACGCTAATAAGTTCTTAGTAAAGAACTAACGAATTGAGCTTTGTTGTAAATCTAGTTTTGGAGTTTTCGATTGATCAGATGCACTAAACATCTCTCTTCTTCCTCATTGTCAAGCCAATGGGTAAGTATTACATAAGGGCAGTGATAAATCCAGAGCAATTTTCCTCCTGCCAGAGCAATTTTAACATTATTCCCAATGTGCCCTTTTCGGTCAATGAGAAAATAATTGATGCATAAATTTAAATCAGAAATGACGCAATGAGTGCAAGGAAAGTAGGAAAGAAGGGAAAGAATAATTAAGTAAAATTGTATGTGGGGCCAAATATCAAGTGGTGTAACGTGTGGAAGGAAACACAATCAAAGTAAATTCTCTGTGGGCCTAGCTGTAAAATATTTTCAATTAATATTGCTTTTTTTTTTTAAAATTAAACTACTTTTTGCTAAGCCTAGTATGACACATTATGAGAACTTTCACCGAAACAAAGAATAACACCGTTAATTAGATTTTTTTTTTTGATAAGAACGGGTATTTAGAGTTTAGACAAAAATGATCGTTCCAATTTGCATGCATTCTGATGAGTCTGATCGCAATTTTTTTCCTGTTACGATAACGTCTAAAAACAAATGACATAAAAACAATCTCAAACCGATCAAATAAAAAATTTCAATTCAAATATAAATAAAGAATGCTCACCTAACATTATGATCATCATTTAGTCAATTGAAAATATCTCAAAAGTCTCATAATCCATAGTCTAAATTGCAAATTAAAGAGGAAAAAACAAAAAAAAGTCTTTGAAACAGTACGAAGCACTTGAATCCAGTGAGTTCTGCATCAATCAAAGTACTTCTTCTTAATCTTGACAAAACATGAAAATGTTCAACGACTAATTCAAATAGATAATATTTAAATTTTTCGTGATAATTTAAAATATTCTGGTAGTGAATATATACTTACGCAAAAGTAACTATGTCAATGCAGACCCTGAAACAAAAAACAAAATGTTAATTGTCTATAGATTTTAAATACAATTAATTGAAAAATTGGTTGATGAAATTGAAAACAGAAAATTTTGATGTAAACAAACTCAAGTAAATCAGAAAGAAGAAAGACTTACGTTAAATTCTAAGTCCCAAAAAGAACTATTGTTGTAATTAGGCGTTATATTCAAGTCAATAGAATTGATTAGCCCTCCATCATCAACAAGGCTACTATCTTGATCTAGAGATATATCCTTCATTGGACAAGTGCGGATATCATGCCCGGGTTCCTTACATTTGCTGCACTTTCTTGATGCTTCCACGATTTCAAACTTTGAAAGATCCCTTCTAGTGGAACTAGACACCCTTATTTTCTTTGCATTAGGTGGTCGTCCTTTACAAGTTTGTACATTTGGCTCAAAAAGTAAAGGAGATGGTCTACTTAAAAGTTGAGATAATTTGGCTTGGGCATCCTCTTTTTCAAATAAAGGCCAATGATTGTACTTATCATACAACTTACTAACAATCCCTTTTAGTGACCTCTCTTCAAAATTTATCTCATTATCAATGAATAGAGAAGCTCTAATATCAATACGCCACTGAAAATGTATAACATTAAGAGATAATACCATTTCTTTCCAATTACGCATCATATGCGCACAAGGTAGACCCATGGTAGCCATAAATTGACCACTACAGGTGACTGTCATTGTGTTCTTTCGTGCCTTTTCAAGCTGCTCATATAACTTTTGCAATGCAAATGCTGAAATACAAGTGATAACTTCACTAAAAAATGGGATGTTACAATTGAGTGGAGTTGCAAATCTTTCACTTGATAACGTAGTTTTTATCTCTTGGAAATCATTTGACATAAGAAGGCACATTTTGTCTTTTACACCTCGGAGATCACCAGTTGAAATACGCAAATATTGCTTAAGCTTCGAATGCGCACCTTCAGCTCTTGAAGTAGCGCGATTTCCAAAGTGTAGACATTTCTCTATTCATGCACTAACAAAATGAGTTTTGTGAGGAAGCCATATTTTCCTCACATAATTCAGGACATCATTCTTATGCTTGTACGATAATTGAAGATCTTTTCAAGCATTTTCAAATGCTTCTTCAATTGCAGAATATACAATCTCATTCCATGCAGATAAAAACTCATCCATATCTTCTTTCTTCTCAAAACTAGACTTGCAATTTCCAACTATGTTCTTTTGGATATGCCATACACACAACAAATTCACAGACCTTTGAAAAACAGATTTGATAGCTTTCATCAATGCAAGTTCCCTATCAGTCACAATTACCAAAGGCTGATTATCTGGACTAAGAACTTTACTAAATGTGCTTAGAGCCCAAGTGTAGTCTTCGTGTCCTTCACTTTTCAAAAAGGCAAAACTAGAAAAAAATGAAGTGTTAAAACTTGTGACGCCGATTATTTCAAGCAAAGGCATGTTGTATCTGTTGGTTTTATACGTGCAGTCCATCACAAACACATTTGAATAACTTCTACTCAATGTTATAGAAGTGGGATGCGCAAAGAACAAATGGGTCACGTGACCCTCTTCATCGCGTTTAATGTCAAACGTAAAACCACTTTCACTGAGATCGTCATACAAAGCCGGAATCATAGAACGACCTGCCAAGCTTTCTTTTTGAATCTTCCCTTTCACATTGTAAATATTTCTAGCCACTGCTTGGAGACTTGGATTTTTCTTTAGGAGAGATGTAGGAATTTGCTTTGGTGCTATTCCTACCCGAGTCATTTGATCAACATCTTTTATCTCTTCTTTTGATAAAACTCGAGCCGACGAATGCCCACAAATATCAGCGGATGCCTCATGGTTGTGCAAGTCATTTTTTATTATAACTTTCCTAAGGTCATCTTCTTGCTTCCCCTGAATTTCAAATGGACAGTTTACGAGACGAGTTTTTGTATTCCTTTGTCGATTTTCAATAGGAATATTTTGTCTATCTCGATAACAACCCCCACGATCACAACCAATAGTTACATATTTATCTTTTCGAGAACTCTTGTTAGACAAAGCATAACCTTGCTTGAAATAAAAGCCCTTCACAACGCTAAGAAGATCATCGCGAGATACAAATTTGCTATTAAGTAGTTGAACTATATCTCCCTGATCGATTAAACTTTTATGATGGACATCTTTAGATGCTAACATTGAGTGTGGGGGAAGATTCATTAATTTCTTGAATATTCATGACTTGTAATTTTTCTGCGTAACAAGTATAAAAATTGCTTTAATTCTATTTTGTAAGTCTTCTTTATGAATCCATGCATGAAAAATAAATTCACATGGGTATGCTCGATGCACAAGTCAATTAGTACATGAATGAGAAACTATAAGGTAAAATTGCTTCTGGCTAGTATTGTAACTTTGAATTTTTGCCTAATTCACCAATCCAATCAATTGATTGCTGCATTTTTGCTTATAGAGGGTTTACAAAATCATCAAATATAAGAAAACCAATAGCTTGTCCACACTATTAATATATTTTATAAAAATATAAAATTATTGAATGCTTGAATAAATACTTCTAGGACATAGAATAAATTAAACTTTGTTATACTAAAAAAAAAGCATTCAAAAGGCACTCACCACATAAAAATTGACTTCTTGAATAATTAAACCAGCTTCCACTTTTTTTTTAAAAGAAAACAAAACACTCACGCCTTAACAAGTAGAGTTCTTGAAGGGTGTTGAGTTCTTGAGTCTTTTAGTCAGCAAAATAATGAAGAAAATCGATCAGAAATAAAAGGAGAGATAGACAGTCATGAAATCCGTGCTAAATATTCTATTTCCATGCATAAAGAGAAGACAAAATATTTTGCAAGTGATAAATAAGGATAGAAAGAGAGAGAGAGATGAATCATTGTAGTACTATTAATAGGAGAGAGAAAGATAAAAAACTTGCCCAAGTTATTTCATTGACCGAAAAGGGCACATTGGGAATAATGTTAAAATTGCTCTGGCAGGAGGAAACGTGCTCTGGATTTATCACTGCCCATTACATAACTCTACTTCTATGACATTTAAAAGCATTGACTCAGAATCTGATAAGTGCAACTTAAGTGTTTGATGTATTGCCTCAACCAACTTTACTCCACAATGACCCTGTTATGTTACTTCTTCTACAGCAAGTTTTTCAAATTGGAAATTAGTTGTAAACTTGTAGTACTTATTATCTGCCAGTTTTCGAGTTTCGTTTGGGCTTCAATTTATTTGTATTTTCGGGGGATATGGCTATCTAGATCATTATGATGGGGATAGTCTTGCAAATTTAGTAGTTCATATCATCATAATAAGTATTAAATGAATTAATTATTCTATATCACTATAATACTTCAAAAGAATTACCGAGGGCAATGCAAGCTCAAATGTGGCATCAATGGTATTGATACTTGTTCTTTTTTACATTTGCATTGTACCATAACGATTAAAAATTCGACATTCTTGAAAAATGTCATATAAGATCAGCTTAGAGTATTTCCAATCATGTACAACAACTTACTAAGACAATTTAATCTCTTATAAGAATATGAAAATAAATTAGGTTAATCTATTGCAGCTGAACTTTAAAGTTATTAAGGCTTTTCTCAGATGAAGCTCTTGATGGTTTGTCTGAGCATCTGATGTACGAGAACTCTGTATGCTTTCTCTGTAAGATGAAAACTGTCCCAAAATATGTAATCAGACACGTTTGAACATGTATATTTGCAAAGAAATGCTACTTCTATTGTCCCCGTTCCACAGCAGCCCTCGTTCGCCACTCTGAATCCTAAATCATGAAAAAAGATTGAATTTTTAATTTTATACTTTTATTTAAATAATTGAAGCATTAGTTTAAGTTCAAAGATTGATGAACATACCATATTTTTGTGGGTTGTTGATGAGATCAATGGGAAGATTATAAATATCTATGTATACCGCTCTTGCATCCAAGTATTGTTTGTTGATAGAGTTCACTTCAGCTAACAGCTTATTGTTGAACAATTCCACCATTTGGTTATATATATCCACACATTGTCTATCGGCTCCTCCCTTCAAAGTTCTTTGCGATGGCAAACATCCGAGTGGTGGTAAACCAAAAACACCGATTCTTCGTGCACCCAATCTGTATAAATCCTACCAACATAATGCAAGAAAGCACATTATTATTGGATCATATTGTTACAACGATAAATTTTATCTGCTATATAGTCTATTAAATTCTCTCCTGCTTAACAGTTTAAGTTTTTAAATGAGATGGTCATTCGAAAATGTCACCAGATTTTACCTGCACAAAGCTTGAGCCATAGCTGACCAGTAAATCAGTGTATGAAGAAAAATCGTAGCGAGATTTTCTCAAAGGCGTCCCGAAATAGGTATTGGTAATGTCATTGCTGCCGGTAACTACTATATATAGGCTCTCACTTATTATCTTTGATGTTCTTTCTTCTCCAGCTATCTTTTCAAGCTTTGTTATGTAATCCTTGAACATCTCTAACTGGTCTGATAACGACAACACTGACTGCATTAATCAGAAAAGTTTATTAAAATATAACTTCGGAAACGAAAAAAAGAAGAAGAAAGGGTTTCCCCGAAGCAATAAATCATACCGCGAGATCAGATGTGAGAGGGTCATAGCCAGCTCCTCCAGAAGCAAAGTTAACTCCAGTTAAGAGATCTTCATCTTGCAGAGTTGGATCAAAATAAGCTGGTAAAAGTTCTTTAATCCCCAACTCTTCAGCTGAAAAAGTTAAGCGGAAACTTATTAAAGTAATTGGCTGAGCTTATAAGCTCTTACAAAGTGTTAATTAAACTTATTAAAGTAAATGGTTGAGGTTATAAGCTCTTACAAAGTGTTAGTTAAATTTTTTGATAAAACAGCTTCTAAGTAAGCTCTGTTACAAGCTTATAAGCTCCTGAAAATAAGTTCCAAAAACATTTAATTATAAGCATTAAAAACTTATAATCTCTTTATCTAATATTATTACCAATAAGGTCAGATGGAACTTTCCCATCGGAAAATCGCCCCGTCGGTTTTCCTCCCTTAAAATCTTTGCCATATGGAGGGTAATTGACTTTTACTATTGTTTGGATATAATTGTTGTTACCGGTATCTACTATTGAATCTCCAAATACAATGACTGCTGGGATTTTGCTGTTTTTTGGTAGATTTATCACTGCTTCAAGAAGGGGAACAGAGAAACTCAGCCATAGTAAGAATGGAAATACTAGTTTGAAGCACAAGTTCTGCATTGGTGTTGCACTTTCCAAAAGAGCTGCCTATTTTGATATTAATAGAGTAAGTTGTGAGTTTAATGTGCCTGATTTTGGAGTGTGTTTTTGGCCTTTATTTTATAGTTTTAAGAATTTATTGTTGTTGGTGGGATATGGATATCTTGATGGGATGGCCCATTATGTTTTCTGGTTGGAGAAGTTTATGTTCCCTTTGTGTTTACTGTTGCATGTGAAGAGTAAAAGACCTTAAAGAGTGGCATTCACTGATCTAAAATTGGCTCGTAGCTGTGTAATCGTGTATGATAGTGCCTCGAGGGGTTTATATTGAACATTTGATTTTAGGAGATACCTTGGGAAACCTACATATATAAAAGTTGTACGAGAATGGTATTTTGGGATAGTGAATCGTGATTTTTAGAAAGCTTTGGGGCCATCTCTATGATCACTAATTGTTTGTGGTAGCAAAGTAGATTTTAGTTGAGTCTCATTACATAAATAATTTTTATTATATCAAAGTGCCGAAGTACGAGAGCTTCTAAGAATGATCGGGATCATTTTGCTTTCTAGAGATAATAATAAAAAACATCATTGTTTGCTATTTTGGGTGGGACAAATTCAGACCCCATAATTGAGAATTTTAAAAGCTGCTTTTTTAATTTTTAGTTTTCTGTGACTGATGGTGAAATGTGATGTGCAAGTATTTCATGGGGTCTAATCTATAGTCAACTATGAATGCCCATACTGTGATCATATATTATTTCATCATTGGAAGACTAGGAATAAGTAAAGTTATCTTCAAGGTAAAGAAGCTGTTTCTACGGCTACAAATTAGGACACATCAAATCCCACCTTTTTTTTTATAATGACAGTAATTATTGCTTCTGTTATGAAACTAGAGTTTGAACATAATGGTAGTTGATGGTTGTCAGACATTTCTAGACAAAAAAAATCGTCTTCAAACCACGATCTTTTAACTAAGGTGCGTTTGATTGTAAATTTTTCCAAAAAATAACACACCACATCGACCATAAGTTCATTACATATCATTGTCTAAAATATAATAATCATTACATTTATTTCTCTAAAATTCTCACATCCAAACGCACAGAGTCTAAAATCTTTCTATATCTCCAAACTGCGTAGTTTCTCCCATTTTATTTACAAAATGAAGCAAGACGAGACAAAACACCAATTAACTGCTCCCGGTTTGAGCTAAGCTGAGGCTGAGCCAAACCAACTGGAGACGAGATCAGTAGTAGATTATGGCAGAGAAGGTATGGGTGGAATATAGCATAATTTAAAGTATTGAACTACTACTAGCTTGACCTAAAACCTTCAACCTACAACTGCACACATTAAATGCATAAAATTCTGCTCTAATCTTCTCTGAAATGAAATCCATGTGCAATACTCAAGATCGTTTATTCAAATGATTCTTGACAATATAAAATCATTTGGATTATATAAGTCCGCTGCAGGTCAAGTAATTACTAATTGGTTTAACCAAAACGATCAATTATATATCAATACGTCATGAATTCACATATATATTACGAGTTTCTTGCTATCCGTCTCGAATTTTAAGTAATAACAACATGAACATTATACATAACTAAAAACTGTCTGAAGTCGACTGATTTATTCGATTTTAGTTCTTTGTACTAATGAAAGAGGCTCATCAGAAGAAGCTGCTGGCATATTTCTGAGAGATTTTATTTACAAGAATTCTGTATCCTGTCTCTGTGAGATGGGCACTATCCCAAAATAGATACGCAGAGGCATTCAGACACGTCCCGCTGAGCTCGTTGCATAACCCGGCGGCTTCTATAATTCCTGTTCCACAACATCCCCTGTCCACAACTTCAAGACCTGAAATCATGATCAGTAAAACAACCTTAACAATCAATAAAGCACATGAAACTTGGAGATCTTTATGATGTACATAACTACGGGACAAAGCCAAAATTTTAAATTTCTCGAAGAGGGCAAAAGTTTAAATTTTAGACAACTTATTAGGAACACAAGAAGACAGGGCAGGGACGACCAGCATAGTACCCATTCTGGCGCAAGGCCTTCATAGTGTCACATTGATGTGAAATGTTCAGATTGAGTCAAAGTTATTACATGAGGGGCGATACGTTAATGGATTAGTATCCTTAATGTTACACTATCAATTTTGAGGGTGACTGCCGTGTCCAAACCCCTACCTCTGTTTCTGATGGTAGAGTTATTCGATCAACAAGTTTATCGAAACGTGAAACTTAAAGATCTTTATAACACTTAATTATCAATACAATTACTATTTACTAGTTTTTCTGAAGAGTAGCAAAGGAAGAAGGTAAGAGATGGATATATTACCATATTTTGAGGGGTTTTGAATAACATCCAGTATTGGGTTAAAAGTATCAATGAAAACCACCTTGGATCCTGGCAACCTTTGGTTAAGTGACTTAGTTTCATATGAGAGTTTGGCATTAACTATGGTTACTCCTTGGTTGACTTTTTCTGCACACTTTCTCGTAAGACCACCAAGAAGGGTTCTCTCACCAGGTAAGCATCCAACTGGTATGATGCTGTGAACACCAATTTTTCTTGCTCCAAGTCTATAAATTTCCTACAAAACAAATTAATTCGATTTCAGAACATATGAAGTGAACCAATCGATGCAAACCAGTTCAAATCGTCTGTTACACAACCCGGTAATATCTATTACATTGTTGAAGTATGACATACATATAATTGAAGTAGTTACTATTTGATTGAACATGTATTGTCGCACATTCATACTTATAATAGGAAATTATTATATATGATAGTGTAAGACATGATGACATTCTTCACGATCACTACATGCTATGAGTAAAGGTTTCTAAGGACATAGTGAAAGATTTTGGTTAAACCTTACAATTATGAAGAGTAAAGGAATAGTTGTTTCATCTTAAATGAAATAGAAAGGAAATAATTAACAAAGTTTGTGATATTCATAATTTCATATGATGAAACCGGTCACATTGATATCCCAATATTAAAAATAGAGCAATTTAATGAAAACTGCAGTAAAACTTGAATGCAAAAAAAGTGAAATTCATTCCCAATTTCCACATTTTATATATAAGCACCAAAAAAATATCGTTGAAAAATATAAACGTCGCTTTTATAATTACATAATGTGATCTGACAAATTATAGAGCAAGCATCATGCACATCGTTGGAGGACATTACAGTTTTTTGGTCCTCACCAAAATTCTTATACATATGAACTGAGTGTAGAAACATGAAACGGCCCGAATTAGACCACATCACGATACTGTGGATTAAAGGTAGATATATAAAATACCTGTATAAAACTTGAAGCAAAGGCCACCAAACAATCAGCATAAGAACCAAGATGATGAAACTGAATTCGTCGAACACCAACGTTGTAGTAAGTGGCAATATCATTGTTTCCAGCAAACAATAGAAATATGCTGTTTGTAAGAATTTGATTTGTTCTTTCTTCTCCAACTATACTTTTCAGCTTCTCAATATATTCTTTGAACAATTTCAGCTGGACAGACAATGGTATAACTGACTGATATTTGATGTACATCACAGAAATGAAAATCATATTTAGTAAGTACAGTTGAAAATATATCCATTATATATGTCACATATATATATTAAGACACAAAATAATAATAATTTAAATATTAGTTAAATTTTAATTATACCGTTAATTTTGGCGTTAAGGGGTCATATCCACTGCCTGCAGAACCAAAGTTACTCCAGTTAGGAGATCAGACGAATTTAAATTTTGGTCCAAGTATGCGGGTACGATGTTTTTCACTCCGAATTCTTCAGCTGAAAATTTAGAGAAAATAAAATGTCAAATAAGGCAGATTTGTTTATGAAAGCCAAATAGAGGGAAGTAGAGAAAGATACATTTTAGAAAATATTATTGTACACAATTATAGCTAGTTTAGAAGAATTTTTAATTTTTTTTATACAATTTGTTTTATTTAGTTGTTTCTCTATATATATACAACTGACTATAAGTACATTAATTGAAACTCAATGGAAAGACATAGATAATACTGCATGCTTACAGATTTGTAGGTGTTATATTACCAGGACATATTTCTCTCTAGCTAATTGAGTGCTAAAAGAAAAGGAAAGTTACGGGGACAGAAAAAAGTTTGATGAATAAAAATGTCACGGGTAATTAAGCAAAATTTTAAAAACATGCGATCGAAAGTATTTAATTTGAGTTTCAAGAAGTCCTTGATGTTGGCATTAAATAGACTCCATCATCACACATTTCGATTTCCGTTATAGATCTTCTATTTCAATTTAATATTCATTAGTATCGTGTTTCAAATTATGTTATATATATAAATATATTGTATATATAGTGAAGAGGGCCTTAGAAAGCTACATTTTGTCTAACAAACAATGGCATTACATGTAGAAAATTATAAATAATGTAAATCAAGTGTTCTTACGCCATGGCTATTAGATTGTCACCTAATGTATTTTGATGAAGTGGAATAATAGTAACCACATACTCCATGAAACCAGATGCATGGAATATTCCCCACGGTTTCTCATTCTTTCTACTTATTATTATTAATATTAATATTATTATTATTGTTGTTGTTGTTGTTATTATTATTCTCCTTTATTTTTCTCTCTCAATTTCTTTTACTCATTTTCTATTGTTCTTTTCATTTTTTTTCTCTCACCTTTTACTTAAATTTATCATCTAACATATGTAATCCATTACGTGGTGATAAGGGTAAAACACGTTTTCAAAGCAAATAACAAAAATACCCTTGAAAATAAAATTAATTACATAACAGTACTAGGATCCGTGTCTTTTTAGTAAGAACCGAGTCGGTTAGGATTTGATCCAATCCACCGACTAGACGACTCGGATCCTTGTGGTTAATTAAGTGAGTGACATGTGTCCAAGCCCATCAAGCCCAGCTGTCAAATCATAAATAGTGGGAAACTCATACTATAAATAACCCCTCATGTTTATTTATAAGGGACCAACATTTATTTTTCATACAAAACTCTCTCTATTCACTTATTATTCAGTGTCATTTCAGTCATAGTCAGCCTCGTTATAACGAAGCAAACACGAGTATATCCAATAATCATTTTAAACTACGTCAAAATTTGATCCTCAAATTAGGTACGTAAACAACTTGATTTTATCAAGTCATGTCTATAATCTCAATTAACTGGTTCTGATTCGACCAATTTGAGTCATTAATTTGATTCAAGTTAGCCTAACGAAATTCGAATCACGTGGCATAAAAGAATCCAACTTCTCTCCACACACATTTTCTCTACACTTACTAAAATGCCAACGAGAGAGAATTTACTTACCATAGTCCATACATAATAAATAAAGAATGAGACAAAAATAATTATGTAATGAGAAATCCGTTGACATCAATGCAAGTTTTTTCATCCTCATAAATTTCAATCATGAATCAGTCATGCCACGCGCGCGTGCACATACCCATATATACATACCATGGAAAATTACACACATATCCCCTTACTTATTATGTAATTATAAAAAACCCCTCACTTATTGGAAATTACACAAAGTCCCCTCATCTGATATACTTACCATTATATCCCATGTGTATTTGAAATTTTTTATAATTTTACCCCTCGTAAATCTTTCGAATGGACCCCTTGAGGGGCTGTACTGGTAATTTCTAAAAGTGAGAGAGAATTTTGGTAATTACACAATAAATTAGAGGTCTCTATGTAATTTTCCCTACATATTTTATACACGCTTACATAAGACCTTTGACATATTTACGCAATTACACAGTCATACATTGATACATATGAGAGAGAGATAGATACAGAGCCAAGGGGCATGTAGTGGTTAGATAATTCTATGTTGGTCTTAGTGCGTTAGCTACCATTGGATTACATAGAGGTGGGTGATTTTTATCACGAAAAAATCTATGTTAGACCAAGTTTAATGGTCTTAATATCTATCTCTTTTACATAGTAAAATGTATTGTGTGCGATCTCCACACACTTGTTTGAAATAGACAGACACATAATACATTTTTCTTTGAAAGAAAAATAAACACTAAGACCATTGAATTTGGTCTAACGTAGAATTGTCCTTTTTTTATCACTTACCCTCATGTGATCGTTGGACTAGGAACAATGCACCTAGTCCATCATAGAATTTCTTGGTGGCGACCCAGTCCCCCTCTACTTTGAAAAATCAAAAATTTTGCCCTACAGTTTTGGGGTATTAAAAAATTCACCCCTTAAAATATAAAAAATATTAAGTTTTGCCTCATTTTTTTAATTTCACCCCTCGAACGAAAAATTCTGACTCCATGACACGAGAGAAGGAGAGTGAGAGTTTATACCAATTAAATCCGGAGGTGTCTTCCCATTGCTAAACCTTCCCGTCGGCTGTCGACACTCAAAATCCTTCCCATATGGTGGAAAATTGCTTTTCAACAGCGTGAAGATTAAATTGTTATTTCCCTGATCAACAAGTGAATCCCCAAACGCAAAAACTCCTGGAACACTCACATTTTCTGGCAGTTTTATTTTAATACCCTCACAAGAACTACTCCAAATCAAAAGAAAAAAACACAGCCATGGAAGAACCATTGAATGAGTTGATGAATAATTATAAGAAATAAGACATATTCTGCTTTATATTGAATAGAAGCTGCGTCAATTTTCTGGTGTAGAATAGTAAGGATATATATATTCTAGAGAAAGAGGGAGCTCACGGGTTCTTCATAATTTGTATGGAAATTACATAAATATATTGTTTCCATTTGGACTTATGTATCATGCAATTATGATCTTTGTTTATATGCATTTCACTACAACAAAAAGTAATATTTGTGACAAAATTTAAAATGACAATGTTAAAATTGTCACTAGATGTACATAATGAGTGACAACAATTTTTGCTTTGTCACAATAAGAATTTTTAGTGATAAGAGATTCTTTAAAGTTGTCATTGTTGACAATTAGTGACACATGAATAGTGACAATAAAAATAGAGTGACAACTATAATTGTTGTTACTAAATTGTCACAAAAGTTGTGACACTAATTATCAATAGTGACAACAATTTTCTTGTCACTAATTATCAAGAATGACAATTTTTATACAAATTTTGTCACTATTAAACATGTGAAACATATTTTAGTGATAAGACAAAAGTTTTTGTCACTAAAAATTGATAATTAGAGACAATTTTGATTTTGTCACTTGGCATTTTTGTCATCAATGTCTTATTTTTTTTTGGTGTTTATACGTGTAGTACGTACGTGGATGTAATTGTGAGTGTTCTCTTTCCAGCATACTATTCAGTATTCACTAGTAAGCGTACGTTCATATTTAAATAAAAATGCATTTTGGTTATGTATTTTGATATATTTTAGGGTAAAATCCATTTTACTCCCTGAACTATCTCCTTCTAACCAAATACCACCTGAACTACATAATACACTTACTCCTTCTATTGTATGAAATGTCTTAATTATTCTTAACCGTCATTTTTCTTTTTTCATTCTTCACCCTTTTTTTATTTTTCACAAATTTTCTTTTCGTACACACATTTAGTTCAAATTTACTTAATACATCAACATTAATTAATTAAAATAATAATTGCGAATATTTTTAGCATTAATGTTAAATTAAATTAGTGACAACAAATTATATATATATATATGTACAACTGATGCATTGTAACAAAATTAAATTAATTCAAGCATATTTTTAATATCTTTTATGTACATTTTGATAATGTATTTATATGTAAGTTACCCTTAAAACTATAATTTGATGTATTCTAAATTAGGTGTAAGAATGAGTATGTTTTGCATTAATGTAAAAATATGTGTATTGTCAAAATAGAATCTGTTTGGATTACATTAATCTAAAACTATATTGTAGTAGTTTAGGTTATTAAAAAATACGTATCTATTGTCAAATCATATATAAAATATATTAGAAACTGTGTGGATTGATTCAATATTGTGACAACATATTAGTTGAATAGTTGAATTATGTCAAACATTATATAATGTGTTATCACCAAATTACTTAACGCCAGTGGTAAAATATTGTCGAATATTGTTTTAATAATTAATCTTGATGTTCATGTATTGGCTAAATATTAACTAATGTATTAAAATAAAATAAAAAGTGAAAAAAAGTGGTGGAGAAATGAAAAAATAATAATAATCAAAGGTAATTAAGACATTTTCATGTTGTAAAATGGGGTAAATATATTATTGTATAGTTCAGGGAGGGGGCGGGGGGTTACGAGGGGTAGAATGTAGCGGGACAAAGTGTATTCTAACCTGCATTTTAATAAAATATTTTTTCACTCCGGAAAATTTGTTTCACTGGACTAAATTGCAGCTCAGATGTTTAGGATATGAAATTAATAAATAGGATTCATTATACACACACACTAACTGATCATAGATTGTGTAATGACGATTTTAATTTTCACATTATATATATTAAGTTATTATGCAAATAGTAAAAAGTGAAATTAGTATGAACTTAGTGATAACGTGCTAAGTAACTTAACATCAATTAAATTTCTCTTTAATATTAATAGAAAGTCTTTGATATTGAACATAAATTATGTGTGAGTGTTATTTACACATGAATTCTTCCCAAAAAATTTGTCAATAATATTGATTAGCGGAGCATATTAGTTTGACCGTTAAAATTTGAACGAAGATTTTGGTTGAAAGTTGAAACTAAATGTGAGAAACTCATAAAAGGCGAGATCAAAAATGAAATGTAGTAAAGTTATGGGACCAAAAATTCGATTTTTCCACTAGTTTAGTCCATGTCACATATTTGTTATTGTAACACCTAAATATTAGTGCAGTCGAATATCTGGTTGATTTAAGAGAGTTTGGTGCTAGTCACAATACAAGAGAAATGAATATTATTAGATAAGAAGTGGTTAAGTTACAACGAATTGCATATACGTGAGGGGTTGTTAATTATTGGACATTAATGAGACAAAAAATTGTGCATAAGTTAGGGCATTTTACTTTACCACCCTTGAGATATCTTCTTTTGACAAATAACCCCCTAAAGTATGATTTTTTTTTTTGTATATAACCACTTCTATTATATTGATCGTTGGATCAAAAGATAGCAAAAGGGTTCAATGACATCTTTGCCCTTGTTCATGAAAATATTGCACAAAACTGAAACATAATTTTGGTATTTTAAGTTTTAAGTCATGTTCCCAATAAACTTGTTTTTATTTTATAATTTAGAACTAATTACTGAAAATTGATCTGAAATAAATATAACATTTATAAATAGCATCTTATAAGGATCAAAATTATTAATGTATAATCATAATTTACCAATAAAAAATAATGAGCAAGAAAAGTAACTATGGTACATAATCTTAAATGTAATTACAATCTATTTAAAATATCAACCAATAGTATACAAGTAAAGATATAAAACTTAATAATTTATAAGAATATTAAGTTTGCTAAATGATCATATTACAATCATGAATTAAGTTATGTACTAACACATATATACTAGCACAATTAATGATTGTAAGAATTATATATATATATATATATATATATTTAGCTTTTCACCGTGAAACCTGCACGTATCGTCAACATATAAGAGCTTTGGCATTGTCATTACATGAAACGGTTGATATATTTTTGAAGGATTTGATCTATAAGAACCCTATATGCTTTCTCGGTTGGATGGTAGCTATCCCAAAATATGTATTTTGAGTCATCAGCACATGTTCTACTATATTTGTTGCATAATATAGTCACTTCTATATCTCCAGTGCCACAGCAACCTCTATCATTAACTTCAAACCCTACAAATCATTCAGAAAACTTTTGTTACGTTGATTCTAGTAACAATTGCTCTTGGACATGATTCTAAATTTGAGATTTTGAGACAATCACATTGAGCATAGTTGACTCCACTTGGATCCCACAATATTAACGGTTGTAATTGTTTCATGTTGACTTAAAGTCTCGCGTGACCACTGAAAACTAATTATAGGCCTCCAAAAAACGATATTATACTATATGAAAATAATGGAAAAAAAGAAAAATACAGATTGCTTACCATATTTTTTAGGGTGTTGGATGAGATCAAGAAAAGGGTTATAAACATCAATATAGACAACCTTGGACAGAGGCAATCTTTGTGTGAGTGAATCAAGTTGAGGTGAGAGCTTTGCATTGACCAATTGTGCTGCCTGGTTGTAATTCTCTACACAGATCCTCAGTAAGCCCCCTGCTAGGGTTCTTTGAGCTGGCAAACATCCTATTGGTGGGATCCCAAAAACTGCAATTCTTCTAGCCCCTAGCTTGTACAATTCCTTTTATTCAAAAAAAAATAAAAATGGTCAGCAATGTTTTCTAATGTATAGAAAAGGAAATACTGTTAATAATGCATTTTTAATTTATTGTTCTTGGAATACTATATCAGTATATCTAATTGCTTGTGATTTAGCCAATTTATTAAAGATAGAAGTTTAGTTGCATGCGAAAGGGAAAAATTATTTTGCCTCCCTTGCGTTTTAGTCCTTTAACTTGTCGCATTACAAAATTAGTCCGTTATCTTCGGACTTTTTATAATTTTAGTACTTTTATGCTTATAAAATTAGTAAATTTAGCCCGTGGGATAGTCCCCCTCAAAATGGTATCTGGAAGACGATCTAACCCGTAAAAAAAGGACTTGGAATATCCGGTAATACGGCGGTCAAGCTGAATTTATGAAAGTCGAATTTTATTTCGGAAGCATGTTGGACTTGATTTATTTGTGGGTATTATGCAACGGACTAAATTTACTAATTTTATAAGCACAAAATGATTAAAATTACAAAAAGTCCGAAGATAATGGACCAATTTTGCAATGCGTCAACTTACAGGACTAAAACGCAAGCGAGGCCAAGTTAACGGACTAAAAAAATAATTTTCCCCATGCCAAAGACGCAAGCAAGATCATCTTTTAATCCAATTTCAACTTCCAATCTACTGAAGCTTCATCATTTCGACCTCTTTGATTCGGTGAAAAAGGGCAATATATCTTGGTAGGTAAAAAAAAAAAAAAAAGTGTTTGTTATAGACAATGACACCTATTTTTACCTCGAGATTTTTTTTTTTGTGTTATCATTAAATTACTCAAAAATCCTAACCAACGGGGGGTTATATATTTATTAGACGACGACAAACATACACTGAATGTAATTATTCAAACATCAGGGGTGTGTCTATATTTACACAAAACCTCATGAGAGGCCCCGTAATTGATATCCCTAAATGAATTCTTATTTGCTACCTCGACCTCTAGCCTCAGGAGATTATGATCATACATGTATGGACCATATACTTGGATATAATGATTTACAATCTACTAAGACAAACTGAGAGGCATATATATATATATATATATATAGTTGTACCTGTATAAAATTGGAAGCAGAGGCAACAATAAGATCAGCATACGAAGAAATATCATATTGCAATCGTCGAACCCCGATGGTGAAGTAAGTATTGGCAAGGTCATTACTGCCAGCTACCACCAAGTGTAAACTATTGCTTAGTATGTTGTTTGTACCTTCTTCCCCAATTCTCACTTTCAGCTTCTGAATATACTCTTTGAAGTGCTTCAATTGATCCGATAAGGATATCACAGACTTAAAAACAAAAAAAATCCAGTTTGTCGACAATTTTTGTTATACCACAAAAAAAAAAAGAAGAAAAGAAAAAACCATAACAATTCGTACATTGGAGGATTCATATATAAATGTGATGAATAATGGGAATTAGTGCTATACATATATACATACATATATATATATATATATATATGTTACGTGTATAGTTACCACTTACCAGCAGTTTAGGTGTTAGAGGGTCATATCCACTGCCACTAGAAGCAAAGCTCACACCAGTTGGTAGATCTTGAGCTTTTAGATTTGGGTCTAGATAAGCCGGTATTAGCTCTTTAATTCCCAATTCTGCAGCTGGAATTTAACGCAAAGTTTAGAAAATTGGTTAAAATTGACCAATTTTAGGACATATAAAGACCAAATTATTTTCCTTAAAAAAAAAAAGACCAAATTATTTACTTATTTTAAACCGTCAAATTACAATTAGGTCAGGTCTTTTGATTCAATTTGATATTTCATCTCACATGCTTATAGTTCTCAATAATCAAAATGAACGAAGAACGGAAGATTTGCTAATTCAAATTTAAATAATTTTATGTTATCCTAGTTATAATCCATGTAGAAGAGAAGTATGATAAGGAGAAAATGTCATCGAGGTAGAATTTAGGATTTTGAAGAGTCTTTTGTATTATTTACTTTGTATTTCCAAGCAAATTTCTAAAAATACGAGAGGGAGATAAAATTAGATTTTAGGAAAAACTAAAAATCTAATTGATGTTAATTTGCATCCAACAGACTTCATCATATCTATAAGATTTTTCTGGAAGAAAATAACTAACTAAATAAATGCACTAGGTATAATTATTATTGTGCATTTAATTTAGTGCAATAAAACTAGCACGCAGATATATATGTTGGAATATATATCCTTACATATACAAGAAAGAATGTGACAATAATTATGCAATTAGATTAATTTGATATTTTATCTTCTATTTCATAATATATATACACATGTTTAATTGTACGTATATTTCCACTCATACACACACGAGAATTGGAGAGAAGCTTTAAGAATATCGAAAAGTCACTGGTAAAAGTTATGCGTACCAATCAAATCCGGGGGCGTCTTCCCATTGCTAAACCTCCCCGTTGGCGTTCCACCCTGGAAATCCTTCCCGTATGGAGGAAAATTGCATTTGAATAGTGTTTTTATTACATTATTATTGCCAGGATCAACAATTGAGTCTCCGAAAGCAAGAATTGCTGGAACTGTTAAATTTTCTGGCAGCTTTATAACCCCCTCACATATTGTAGTCCACAACAAAATTGTAACACTGAAGAAAACTATGTACCTCATATATCTCATTGATATGCACTCTTTATTATAATATTGTTAGGTTTCAGAATTATAGATGTTCTGTGACTATTTATATAGACAATTACTGATTTTATAGTAGTAAAAATGTAAAAGCGCTCTAATGGGAAATTGCAGTATTAGTCCCACAAGTTTTAGTTTTTGCAATTTCGACCCCATTATTTACAAATTTATAAAATTAGTCGTATAGGACGTCCGTTTTTGTATTTTTAGTTTCAGTTGTTAAAAATTTATGGAAATCGTTAATTTAGCCACATTTTTTTTAACGTAATCATTACTTTATTTGCATAAATTTCATAAAAAAACCCATATATTATGTAAAACTTGAAAAAAAAAAGATCAATTTTTATTAATGTTTAGCTTTTAATGTAAAAGTAAGGGAGTATTATGCAATTTAATTTTTCAATTGAAAAACCCTTAAAGGCGTGTGTGCATGGCATAGGCTTCTTTATAGATGGGACCAAATTTCCAAAAAAAAAACAAAAAAAATCCATGAGACTATTTTTCAACTTTGCTAACAATGGGACTAAACTACAATAGACCCTATCCTATGATCAGACAAATATTGTAATTTTCCCGCACTCTAAATCATCAGTTTTGTTGAACTATTAGACAAACTAAGACAATAACTTAATTCGAATGTAGGAAATAATAAATTTAATTTACATGAGATATAGTTGAATAATTGGCCTATTTATGGCTGCTAAGTACACTTGAACTACTCGATTGCGTAGTATTTCTATTTTAGTACGTATATTGGCAATTTGTATGTCACAATACATCTTACGTGAATGGGTGCATCTTATATAAATTACAGAAGTTGAGATTATCTTAAGTTTCTTTTAACAGATTGAAATTAGTTGATTGATCTAATTTAAGAGTCATAAGTTTGAGAGGGACTTTTAACTATACTTGGTAGCGAGCTGGAATTAATTATTTATATTAAATCAATCCGTCGGTCAATGAGATTGATTTTTTTATTTTTTATTTTTTGAACAGATAATGAGACTGATTAATAAATTAATTAAATTAATAAATTGGATCGCAACTCGATTGCCAGGTATAAATTAGGGGTGCAGTCAAACAAAAGTAAAGTTCATTTTTGTAATTTTGCGACTTGAGTTCAAGCAATTGTCATGGTTTATACTGATAATGTGACAATTGTAGATCTTTTAAAGAAGCAATAATAAAACGATAAATATTTATATGAACTTTTGCATGCACATCGGAAATCGCACTTTTAGTCCTATATATTTGACCCTTTTTTAATTTTGGTCTCATTTATTACGGAATTTTCACATTGTGTCTCATAACGTTTAGAAATTTTCACTTTTGGTCTCAAACTAAATTTTTCATCCAAAATTTAACAGTCAACTCCGTTAGTCAACATTTCGACCAGTTTCTTGGGGTGATATTGTGCGTGGATATCAAATAGAAACATCATGCGTTGAATATAATTCGTATGTAAGTGCATTCACACACGAATTCTCCAAAAAAAAAGATCAAAATATTGATTAACGGAGTTGCAATTAAATTTTGGATGAAAAATTCAGTGGAGATCAAATATGAGAATTTTTAAAAGTTATGAGACACAATGTGAGAATCTCGTAACAACCGGGACCAAAAGTGAAAATGGTCAAACATATTGGTCCAAAAATGCAATTTTTCCAGCTATAGTAATTTAAAAAAAAAAAAGGCAGGAAATTTTATAAACATCTTAATGCAATCAGTAGAATTCAGAACCACAAAATTTTTTAAATTCTTCAATTCATAAATCATAACTTAAGACAAGAGTAAATACAAACTTATGAAATAAGAAAACCGACTGGTGATTTGCATAATTAGCGCGGAACACTCATCTTTATTAAGTACCATTAATTGGTTCACCACTCGGTCATTACACGAAACTATTGATGTATTTTTTAATGACTTGATCCACAATAATTTTGTATGCTTTCTCAGTGGGATGATAACTATCCCAAAATATGTACTTAGAGTCGTCTGGACATGTTCCACTATAGTTGTTACATAATATGGTCACTTCAAATTCTCCAGTACCACAGCAACCTCTATCGTTAACCTCGAACCCTGAAATTATTAAAAAAAATCTCTTTTTAGTTTTTTAATTAAAGAAATAATCACAATTGTATATGTATAATTTGCAAATGAAATTGTCTCATGATCTAAATTCTAAATTCATCATCCTTCTAAGAACAATTCTAACTCTATATATAGTGAACTACAAATTTCCTAATACTATATATTCAGAGAAAATTGAATTTCTCATCCTATAACTTTGCCTCATTTTAATTTTAGTCCCATTCGTTACGGATTTCTGACGTTTAATTCTATAACTTTCAAAATCTCTCATATTTAATCTCAACCGAAATTTCCATCCAAAATTTAACGGTCAACTCCGTTGTCAACATTTTGACCTTTTTTTTTTTTTTTTTTTAGAATTCATGCGTGAATTCACTCGCATATGGATTATATTCAGTATCACAATATTTCTACTCAATATCATGTGACATTCACGCACAAATCTTTCCAAAAAATTGGCTAAAATGTTAGCCCCAATGGAGTTTAACCGTTAAATTTTGAACGAAAAATTCAATTAGGCCTAAATTTGAGACGTTTTGAAAGTTATCGGACTCAACGTGAGAAATCTGTAACGAATTAGGCCAAAATTGAAATAAGTCAAAGTTACGGGATTAAAAAATATAATTTTCCCTATATATTCACTATGAAAATAATGGAGAAAAAAAAAGGTTGCTTAATTACGTACCATATCTTTGAGGATTTTGGATGAGATCATGAAAAGGCTTATAAATATCAATATAGACAACCTTGGAATGAGGCAACCTTTGTGTGAGTGAATGAAGTTGTGGTGAGAGCTTTGCGTTAAACAATTGTGCTGCCTGATTGTAATTCTCTGCACACACCCTCAGTGAGCCGCCTGCTAGGGTTCTCTGAGATGGCAAACATCCTATCGGTGGGATGCCAAAAACTGCAATCCTTCTTGCCCCAAGCTTGTACAATTCCTATCAATGTGATGAATAGATACATATATATACATTTTAATTCTTAGAGACAAAGTCGTGCCTTGAGAGTATTAGGATTTCAGGACGAGGAAAATAACAATCATCTATGTTTAATAGACCAATATATATATATATATATATATATATATGAATTGTTGTGTTTTTGTCGTGAATAATCTGATTAGGGGCTACATTGACCACAAGAGGTCATACTCGTTCAATAGTGGACCTTACAAGTGAGCATGACATGATGGCTATATATATAACACCTTTGGACCTACGGATCCCACACTCCGGAAAGTGTATATATGTTGTAATTTGTTAGAGTCCTTACCGATAGTGATAGGCATATTTTTGGTATGTTAGATCTTTACCTTGTTTCGCATTATCATTGTTGGCATCCTGCTATTTATTTTGTAGGCTGTAACTTTTTCCCAGTAACTCAAATGAATAAGAGAACATTCTCTCCTAACTTTTTCATGGCACCAGAGCAGGTCTGATTTTTTTTTTCTTTCCACAAGTTCTTAGCAAGAAACAGACTTGTGAGATGAGCGAGACGGGCAAATCGAAAAAGGTGATGGATCCTTCATCACCTTACCACTTACACCCGTCGGATAATCCAGGCGCCATCATCACGTCATGTTTGCTGGACGGAGAAAACTATGATATGTGGGAGAAGGCAATGATGAACGCCTTCAGGGCCAAAAACAAGATCGGGTTCATCAACGGGACGTTGACGAAACCCAAGCCAAATGAATTAGAGGCAAGCAATTGGGAGGCTTGCAACTCGATGATCATCTCATGGATTTTCAACTCAATCGAAAAATCGATCCAGCCAAGTGTGGCATATATGGAGACCGCGAAGGCAGTCTGGGACGACTTAAAGGAACACTTCTCGATTGGGAACGCACCACGCATTCATGAACTCAAAAGCGAAATTTCATCACTTCGACAACAAAGCATGTCTGTTATGGTGTATTACACAAAGTTGAAAGGGATGTGGGATGAATTGAGTAGCTACTCTAAGATTCCCACTTGCACTTGCGGTGCGGTGCAGGAGTTTATCAAGGAACAAGAGAAGGAGAAGCTTCACCAATTTTTGATGGGTCTTGACGATGCAATGTTTGGAACAGTAAGATCTAATATCCTCAGCATGGATCCTTTGTCGTCGCTGAGCAAAGCTTATGCGATCATCACACGAGAGGAGAGACATCGATCTATTGCGCGAGGGCATGAAGATCGAGTGGAGGCAATAGCCTTGGCGACACAAACAACATCAAGAGGAAAGTTTGCTGCGCAACACAGGCAACAATACGCTGAAAAGACATGTTCACAATGCAAGAAACCAGGTCATGAGGTCTCTGAATGCTTTGAGTTGATTGGCTATCCACCCTGGTTCAACCGAAAAGGAGGTCGTGGACGTGGAAAAATTGAAGGACGTGGTCGAGACCAACAAAATTGGAACATTGGACGAGGTCAAGCCAAAGCAGCTCATGTTCACCAATCCTCGGGACCGACTTCTAGTGACACAACAAATCAGAATACTATACCAGGTCTGTCAAATGAGCAATTTCAGCGCTTGTTGACATTTTTGGATCGACCCAGTGACAGCTCCGAAAAATTATCCAGTAAGATTCTTGAAAAACCGTCTTGGATACTTGACAGTGGGGCGTCGAACCATATGACGGGAAGGTTAGATTTAATTTATGACGTCAAAGAGACAGTTTCCATGCCTGTTATCCTGCCCAATGGTTCAAGGACTACTGCCACAAAAATTAGCCGAATTACTTTGAGTTCCAATCTAATTTTGAATGAAGTTTTATATGTTCCAAACTTAACTTGCAATCTGATCTCTATATGCCAGTTGGTTTGTGAAATTAATTGTCAAGTGACGTTTACTAATAAGCTTTGTGTGATACTGGACCATACCTCGAAGAACTTGATTGGAGTGGGTGAACTACGAGGGGGGGTCTACTACTACAAGCTTACTGAGTCACACAAGGCCATGAAGGCGGAAAGAGTAGATTCATACACACTATGGCATCGTCGGATGGGACATCAGTCAAGTCAGAAATTACATTTTATTCCTGCAATTGGTAGTTTTAAGTTGAAAGACAATGAAATATGTGATGCTTGTTATCGAGCGAAACAAACACGCTCTCCTTTTCCCATTAGCAATAATAATGCAGTTAATTGTTTTGACTTGATTCATTGCGATTTATGGGGTCCTTATCGTACAGCTTCTTCTTGTGGTGCTCATTATTTCCTAACTATTGTGGACGACTGCGGTCGTGCTGTTTGGGTTTTTCTTTTAAAAGACAAGAGTGTAGCTAGTCGACCGCTAATAGATTTTTGTTCTATGGTCAAAACTCAATTTGCAAAAACTATAAAAAGAATCCGTAGTGATAATGGGCTAGAGTTCGAATATGGACCAATGTGAAACTTTTATCGGGAAAATGGAATAGTGCATGAGACTAGTTGTGTCGACACACCACAACAAAATGGGAGAGTAGAGCGAAAACATCGACACATTTTAGAAGTGGCTAGAGCACTTCGATTTCAAGCATGTCTACCGATTGAGTTTTGGGGAGAATGCATTTTGACAGCGGCTTATTTGATAAACCGAACTCCTACCACTAAACTTCATAACAATTCGCCTCATGAGATTTTATTTGGTACTAAACCATCCTATGAGCACATTAAGATTTTTGGGTGTCTTTGTTATGCTCACAATAATCCTAGGCAGAAAGACAAGTTTGGGGCTAGGAGCAGGCGTTGTATTTTTATGGGCTATCCTTATGGAAGAAAGGTTGGAAGTTGTACGATCTCGAGAAAAATACATTCTTTTCTTTGCGAGATGTCTCATTTCATGGAGACGTCTTTCCCTTGGCTCAGAATATTGGCCAGATTGGGCAGGGTCGAGATGCGCAGGTTACTATGGGGCCTTTTGATGACGATCAAGAGCTCGAAGCTCATATTGATGGTGAAACACAGCATCAAGATGACCAAATTGACACTACTCAGGATGAAAGGGGGAATACCATTGACACACGAGATGATGACATTCAAACGAATGGTGTAAAGGAAGATCACGAGAGGCAGCGAAGAGTTACTAGGAGACCGGTACATCTTGGTGATTATGTTGTGTACTCAGCACACGTTAATGAGACTAATGTAGATGGTTTTAGAAATGGGAAAAGTCAAGATCAGATTACCAAAATAAAGATAGACCCCCCCCCCCCTTCGAGCCTCCACGACATGACAAGTTCTCAGGTACTCCTTATCCTTTAGCTCATTATATAACATTTGATAAATTCTCTCACAGACATCGAATATTCATGGCGGCGATAACATCTCAAGTGGAGCCTCGCAGCTACTCTGAGGCAGTAAAAAGTGAACAGTGGCGTGATGCCATGTCAAAAGAAATTATAGCCTTGGAAACAAATAAGACTTGGACAGTGGAGAACTTACCCACTGGGAAAAGACCCATAGATTGCAAATGGGTCTACAAAATAAAGTACAATTCTGATGGAACGGTGGAACGTTACAAGGCCTGACTTGTGGCAAAGGGATTCACACATTGTACTTCCATGAAACCTTCGTGCCAATAGCAAAACTTGTATCTGTTCGAGTTTTCTTGACAGTAGCTGTGTCAAAAGGATGGGAGCTACATCAGATGGATGTGAACAACGCTTTCTTACATGGCGACTTGAAGGAGGAAGTTTACATGAGGTTACCTCCAGGCTTCAAGGCAAATGAAGAAAATAAAGTTTGTCGGCTTCGAAAATCGATCTATGGCCTTCGTCAAGCATCGCGAAACTGGTTCTCTAAGTTGACAACAACATTGAGACAATATGGTTTTGTTCAGTCACTTGAAGATTACTCATTATTCACATATCAAAAAGGCAAAGTCTTCATGGGACTGTTGGTATATGTAGATGACATTGTACTAACGGGAAATGATTCGGCGACATGTTTAGACTTTAAGAGTTATCTCAACAAATGTTTTCGTATCAAGGATTTGGGGTCACTTAAGTATTTCTTGGGTATAGAGGTGGCGAGATCAAACAAGGGTTATTTTTGTGTCAGAGAAAATATGTATTGGACATAATATCAGAGAGTGGGCTCCCTGGATGTAAACCCGCTGACTCTCCAATGGAACAGGGGCAGCGATTGGCGCTAGTAGAGGGTGAAGAACTTAGTGATGCCTCGATTTATCGGCGTCTAGTTGGGCGACTTATTTACTTAACGATCACTCGTCCGGAAATTTCTTATTCAGTACATGTATTGTCCCAATTCGCACAAGCACCTAGAAAAGAACACCTCGAGGCAGCCATGGGTAGTGCGCTATCTCAAAGGTAATCCTGGGCAAGGGATTTTGTTACAAGCAGATAGTGATTTAAAGTTGTATGCCTACTGCGATTCAGATTGGGCAAGCTACCCGATCACACGACGATCAGTGACTGGATATTTTGTCAAGCTCGGACAATCGCCTGTGTCCTGGAAGACGAAAAAGCAAAGCACCGTGTCTCGATCTTCGGCAAAAGCAGAGTATCGTGCCATGGCAGCAGCTACTAGTGAGCTGATTTGGTTGAAGTCATTGTTAACCTCATTGATGGTAGACCACGACGGGCCTATGAAGTTATATTGTGGTAGTCAGTTGGCTATTCATATAGCAACAAACCCGGTTTTCCATGAACGGACCAAACACATCGAGATACACTGTCATTACGTGAGAGAGCAACTCCAGGTTGGGAATGTCGAAACGACTCATGTGCCATCACAATTTCAACTCGCAGACATTTTCACCAAAGCTCTCGTTCGACAACAATTTCAGTTTCTATTACGCAAGTTGGGCATTTGTGATCCTCATGCGCCAACTTGAGGGGGAGTATTGGAAAGTGTATATATGTTGTAATTTGTTAGAGTCCTTACCGATAGTGATAGGCATATTTTTGGTATGTTAGATCTTTACCTTGTTTCGCATTATCATTGTTGGCATCCTGCTATTTATTTTGTAGGCTGTAACTTTTTCCCAGTAACTCAAATGAATAAGAGAACATTCTCTCCTAACTTTTTCAAAGAAAGACATGATAAACATATAGTATGAGCAATACCTGAATAAAATCGGAAGCAGATGTAACAAGAAGATCAACGTAGGAAGGGATATCGTATTGCGCCCTTCGAATACCAAAGGTGAAGTAAGTATTAGCAAGATCATCACTGCCAGCTACCACCAAGTGCAAACTGTTGTTCATAATATTGTTTGTACTTTCTTCCCTAATTGCACCTTTCAGCTTCCCAATGTACTCTTTGAAATGCGCCAATTGATCCGATAAAGATATCACGGACTGGAGGGGTTTTTTTTAAAAAAAAAAGATGTTATTATACAACAAAAAAGAACACAGAATTTAGAACATTGGAGGGTTTTATTAATGCATTGCAAAATAGGAAGTATGTATATATATATAGTATATATATGTACCACTAGTTCAGGTGTTTGAGGGTCATATCCACTTCCGCCAGATGCAAAGCTTACGCCAGTTGGTAGATCTTGTGCCTTCAGATTTGGGTCCAAATAAGCCGGGATTTGCTCTTTGATCCCCAATTCTTCAGCTAGATTTTTTGTTCATAAGAGTAGTGATTACGGGTCGGATTAATTATTCAGGTCAAAATATGGGATTCTTCACATATATAAACAAGCATGGTCAAAACCAATAAATACAACTTATGTGACTATCTGGATCGGACTCAGATAAATAGATATAGATGAAGATATAAAAAAATTGGACAACATTTAGCAAGATGCATGAATTTCTATCGAGTGAAGTTTGGAACTACAATATGAACTGAGATTTAGATTGATAATACATTAGAATTACTTGAACCTTCACATATGTACTCATGTATATGAAATGTAAATATAATATACTTATAAATTAAAATAAGAATGTGCAAATCCATGTGGGCCCCTTTTTACCCATTTATTGGACTAAAAGCCCGAGCCTAGGCTCACCCCTGGAAAATTGTGCTCTAAGTCCCATAAGATATCGCATTTTGTAGTTTTGGTTTCCTTAAATACAAAGTTGTAATTAAATTTAGTCTCATTGAATTCAAAAAGTTACGGCCTTGTTTGTTTATGTTTTCAAATTCCATTTTTAGTTTTCTGAATCACAAAATCCTAAAAATCCACGAGAAAATAGCAGATACCCCCCCAAACTATAAGGTGATGTGCGCTTTGCCCCCAAACTATTAAAAATTGCACTCAACACCCTAAATTATCATATATGTGCACTTTGCCCCCTCGGTCAGCTTCGAGCAACACACAGGGGGCAAAGTGCTACAAACCGCATAAGTGAGGGGGCAAAGCGCACATCACCTCATAGGTTGGGGGGGTATCTGCTATTTTCTTTTCTTTTTTTAAATTCAAATATTCTTAATATTAACTTAACCCCCCTCGGTCAGCTTCGGGAAAATTTTTACCCATTCATCGTTCAATTTAAATCATGCATATTGGGATTTATTTGGATTTTTCTTGAAATATTATTTCTAGGTTTGAAATAAATAATTTTCAAATATGAAAATAAGAAAAATAAAAATAAAACATGAAAATAAATAAGAAAACAATTAAAAGAAGTATAAATTCAAATATTCATAATTTTCTAAAAACAAAAAAGACAATTCAAAAATCTGGAAATATGAAAATAAATTAAAAAAAATGAAAAATAGTATAAAAATAAAAAATTTAAAAAATAAAAAAATTAGTAAAAATTTTAAAAAATAAAAAAATCTGGTGATGTGCGCTTTGCCCCCTCACCTATGCGGTTTGTAGCACTTTGCCCCCTGTGTGCTGCCTGAAGCTGACCGGGGGGCAAAGTGCACATATATGATAGTTTAACGTGTTGACTGCAAATTTTAATAGTTTGGGGGGCAAAGTGCACATCACCTAATAGTTTGGGGGGGCATCTGCTATTTTCTCAAAATTCACACTTCAAACTATTCTCAACCAAATTCATCATCTTTCAAATTCACATTCTCATTCTCCAATATAACCACCTATCAATCGCCACATCCATCATTTCACACAATCATCAATCAATATTCATTTACTTTACACTATTTTTCTCTTTCTCTTTCATACTTTTTAATCAATCAACTCATCACACATCAACTAATCATTAGTGATTAAACACATGTTACAAATTTCAACCATGTTCTAAAAACATAAACAATCACATCATATTCACACGAATATCCATAGTATACCTTCTTCGAAAAGTTTTCAACATTTGAACTCAAAAACATAAACAAACAAAGCCTACACTTTTGGTCCCAAATGTTAACAAATTGACAGAAAAAAGAGAGTAGAGTGTACGCGCCGTTGTCTCCAAAAAAATATAAATTAAAAAAAAAACAAATTAACGACATGCGCAAACCACTCTCTTTTTCCATCAAAAAATTGACGACTGTGATCAAAAGTGCAACTTTCTAAGTCATGTGGGACTAAAGTTGTAACTTTATATTCAATGGGACTAAAATTGCAAAACACAAAATCCTATAGAACTAAATGTGAAATTTCCCCGCTATTTTATAATAGAAGATCTGATATGGCTAGCTATACAGAAATAACCGGGTGATTCTATTCTAAACCGGGTCCAACAGCGTCACTGCACTATACACCATTGGATGCAGGGGCAAAATAGTAAAACACACTTAAAGTACATACATCCAATGAAAATAGATGGACCGGCTCCATTGGATTCGATCCATCTTAGAATTTTCCGAAATAACCACACTTCCAGTAGTTGATTTGATTTGAAAAACATTAATAGATGCAACATGCATGGATACTAAATTTAATGTGTGTGTGTGAGTGAGAGAGAGAGAGAAAAAGAGAGAGGTCTTTTAATTACCAATTAAATCCGCTGGTGTCTTCCCATTGCTAAACCTCCCTGTGGCCAATCCACCTTGAAAATCTTTACCATAAGGAGCAAAATTGCAATTAATTAGCGTCTGAAGTACATTATTATTGCCCTGATCAACAATTGAGTCTCCAAAAGCGAAGAGTGCTGGAATTGTCATATTCTGTGGCAGCTTAACAACACCCTCACAACAACTGCACAACATAATTAACACAAAAACACAAACAGAATAAACCCTTGAACGATCATGAGTTGATGAAATTAGCTGCTTCATATGTATAAGAAGCTTCATTTGGTACGAGGTACTAAAGTTACTTAATAGAGTGATCAGAGACATGTTGGATTTGTGTATGTATATATATATATATATAAGGAAGAATTCATGCAGTTGTATATAATCTTTGTTTATAATTATATTAAGCATGCGTGTAGTAGGTGTTTTGTGTGTGTGACTTTTTAGCAAGTTCACTAGTAAAGCAAAATATAGGGTTCATAATTTAATATACAAATTGTGTCACTAAAGCTTTCCCCATATCAATTATGCAAAATGGTAGGACAATATCAATTATACGTGTTTGGTGGGCTACCTTTCAATTTTATTGATTGATCAATTAAATAATGTTGGAAGGTTATTTTTATATGAAGACTTATCATTTTGGAGATTACTAAAGTAAAACATTTTTAAACGTGGAGCAATGTTCATCAGATTACTAAAAGTGATGGATACTATTTATGGATAAGCTGTTTGGTAAACTACCATACAGAATCAGCTTTTTTGTCTTCGTACAATATTTGGGTTTATTACAAGAAGATATACAAGCCAATGATTCCTAATTAGATTCTTTTAGTTTTTACCTCAAGAGAATTTCTAGTTTTTCCATAATAGTTAAACCTCTTATTTAACTTCGATTTCGATCGATCAAATAGCTAGCAAACATAATTCGATTTTTCTGAAATTGATAACTCGTCTGTAGTCTCACAATCGGATGCTAAATTGATTCGATTAATGTGTATTTGTATACTATTCGCTTTGATTCTTTGATTTTCCCCGATTTTTCAATAGCGAAGCAATCAAATAATGATAAAATAAGCATCAATTCTCACAAAATATTTAACCCAGCAGTTGGACAAGTAATTACCTATCATTTCCCATCAAATTCCTCTGTTTTGCTTCTATTTGATAAAAAAAATTGTAATAAATTACACTACAAGTCATATTTATATAAACTAGTAGAGTGTACGTGCGTTGCACGTAGAATACATATTTACACACTAAAAATTCATATATTCAAGTATTATATCTGGAAATATAAAAAAAATAAAATAAAGACTTATGTTTTGTTCCTATGAAATATTTTGATATGGAATGAATTCAACTATAGTATAAAACTTTAAAAAAAAAAAAGATAGATTTACAGCTTAAGTTGCACGAGAATTGACAGATATCAAGATTATTTTTATAGTAATTTTGGAATGATTTTGGGAAGTTGGAGAGGGAGCATTTTTATTGTTTGAATGTGAAAAGTTGCTCACATTAATAAGATGAATATGAATTATTTACTATCATGATTGACTTGTATGGTTCCATATGGTTTGCGTAGTTGGGAAGGTGGATTTTTTTAAATTCATAACAGACAATTATATATATTAATCACAATTAATAACAAACATATATAATATAAAATAATTAAGTTATAATGAAGTTATTTAAGTAAAGGACAATAATGTACTTTCACAATTGGAAAAAACACCTTCCTTCCAAGATCCATACTTTTATAATAATAATAATATATAGATATAGATAGTGTAAAATTTTCTATTTTCTGCGCCGGAGTTTATGAATTCTATATAATCAAAATTTTCTATTTTCTGCGCCAAAAACAACTCTCCGTCAATATATCACAACCGAAAATACGGAAGAAACTAAAGGGCAAATTATTAATAAAAAAGCTCAACCCCTTAAAACATTTCAATAAATACACTACGAATCATTAAATAATAAACTAGTATGAAAACTGGTGGACTTTCAATTATATGATCAAAGAGGCTGCATAGCCAACCAAAACATATAGAGATCCAAAATCTATTATTAACAGAACCAGTTTAGTTAATCAATCGCCTATATTGGGGTCCGATGACAAGATAATCAATAATAAAGGAACCAACTCTTTGACTTTTAAACGAATAATGGCAATGTTGAAAAATCAGCAAAGTAATTGGAACCAGAGTTGTACAAAAAAAAAAAAATTGGTGCCAGAGAATTCAGTCTTCAATCCTACTAGTGAAGGATACAAGTGAAAATCAAGAGGAAAATAGGTGACACGACGTGTTAAAAGTTCTGAAATTTCCTATTTATTAATGAAGGATACAAGTGAAAATCTTTGGTGAATCGTTTCTATTTGAAACAGGCCTTGTATTCAGTTAAGATGCAAGAAGAGAAATCCATTGATGAACAACTTGATCTCTATTAGGAAATTTCATGTTAGATGTTTTGATGATGATAAGATAGATTTCATGTTAGACCCCAAAGATTATGTAAGTTTATTTTTCTTAGAATATGTTTAAGCGTTTAACAAGTTATAGTGTTGTAATTTTTAGACTAGGCTTGTAATTTTTATCTTTGTAAATTTTAGACTAAGTATTGGATATTAAGTTGCTGATAGAATTCTAGGTGAGTCTGTCAGAGATGAAGTTGAAGAGCAGCATCTGAAGCCAAGTGAAGATGAAGATTCTGTCTTAAGCGACTACCAATGGCTAAGGACATTTCAGGAGTTATGAATCAAGCGCTCAAAGCCATCAAGAGATCAAATGATAAGATTTACTTGAAATAAATTCCGAAGTCATTGAGGACTTAAATGCAATCATCAACTAACATTTATTTTCAACGAAAAATAAATTCAAATGCATTAAATGCTTGATAAGAGCATTAAATGTGATAAGGACGAATTGCATACGGAGCAAGCCACCCTATTGGCTAAGACTGTAAGTGTTTCAGAGTTCAAACCTACCACATCCAATTGGTGCAGTAGAATTTCAAGAATGTCAGAAAAAGGTACTACTCACTCGCTACGTGAGAGGCATGCGCTTGCATGTGTCCAACTGACAAATCCCAAGAAATGCCTATAAATAGTGCCCTTCAGCAAACCCTACACACATACGCATACGCACAAGAATTAGGTCAAAACGTTGCTAAAATTACTCCAAGAAAAGCTTACAAACCTCCAAATTCTTCAAGCTTTTCAAACATTCCAAAGACAGTCACCGATATCTCAAACATCTTCATAAACTATTATTGAGATATCCCAAGTTGTTTGAACTTTACAAAATCAAACAAACCTTGTGACGAAAACCTTTAACCTCTTTAATCTGTGTGTGAAAGTTGTTGATTTGCAAGCAGCATTTTTGTGTGGGAGAAGCTTGTTGAAGAAAATGAGTTGAAGTTTGCGTGATCAAAGAGCTCAAGATCATCTTCCTTTATCCTCTATTTTGTAGAAGCCTTTATGTGATCCTTCAATAATCATTCTAGTGGATTTCCTCCGAGTGTAAAGGAGAAGAATGACGTAACTGGGATTACATCACCCAGTGAACCTTTCATATCTTGTGTCATTTATCTTTACTGTTTTATTGCTTTTCTTTACTATTCACATCATATCTTAAAAAAGCTTTAAAAACAGTTAAGCGACTATTGGTCTAAAAGAACACTAAGCATTAAACTCAATTCTGTTGTGCTAACCCTGATTTAGCGATCTAAGTGTTACCCCACTTTGGTAATTGCCGAAATCACTAAGTCTAAGTTATCTATTCTTTAGCGCTTGACCTAGCGCTTTGCTTTCTAAGCGTTCAAATTCTTTAAAGTGATATTGAAATTGTTTAAGTCGAAAAAGACTTCAGGGTCTATTCAACCTCCCCTCCCTGCCCGCCTTTCTAGACCCTTTCGTAAGTCACTTGGACCACCAAGTGGTATCAGAGTAGTTGAAGTAGAAACCTAAGTGTTTCCGAGTGTAACTGCTTGTTTAGATCCATTTTTCAAAACTTAGTCGCTTTATTTTTGAAAAATCACATATCATGTCTTTTAACAAGATGCCTGTTAGAAAATTTCATGTTAGATGTTTTGATGATGACAAGATAGGATTCAATGTTAGACCCCAAATAAAATGTAAGTTTATGTTTTCGTAGATCATTGTTTAAGCGTTTGAAAGTTTGTAATCAGTTTTTTGTTTAGGCTTGTAATTTTTATCTTTGTAGATTTTAGACTAAGTATTAGATACTGAATCGCTAATAGAATTCTGGGTGAGTCTATTAGAGAAGTGGTTGAAGATCGGCGTCTGAAGTCAACCAGAGATGAAGATTTGTTACTTAGCGTCCGTCAAACGCTAAAGGACCTCATTTCAGGCTGTATGAATCAAGCGCTCAAAGCACTTAAGCGACCGATGTCAGATTTACCTGAAATAAATCCTCAAGTCATGAAGGACTTAAATGCAATCATTCAACGGGCATTTATTTCCAACGGGAATTAAATTCAAAATGCATTAAATGCCTGATAAGAGCATTAAATATGATAAGATGTTTATGACTTGTGGACAAGCCACCCATTGACTTAGACTGTCAGACCTATAAGAGTATATACTTACTCCTGTCCAATCGGAACCAGCAGAAATTCAGGAATGTCAAATAAAGGTAACTACCACGCTCTGCGTGAAAGGCACACTCTCACATGTGTCCAACGGACAGATCCCAAGAATTGCCTATAAATACCTTACCCCCAGCAAACCCAAAAATAATGGTACATAATATTTACAAGAGAAAATTACATACAGACACAAGAAAAACTTGCTGAGAAAAAGCTTAGAAACTCCATAGCCAAATCTTTCAAGCTTTTTATTTAAATTCCAGACAGTCACAAATATCTCAAACCTCTTCCAAAGAAGAAACCAAAACTCCTATTGAGATATTCCAAGTTGTTTGATCTTTCCAAAAACAAACAAAACCTTGTGATAAACCTTCAACCTTTCATCTGGGTGAGAAAGAAGTTGAAACCCCTTACAGGCATTATTTCTGAGTGAGAGAAGCTTGTAGAAGATGATTTTCATTGGTGCTGAAGTCTGTGTAATCAAGGAGCCCGAGATCTTCTTCATCGCTTTACTATCTTGTAGAAGATTCTGTGTGATTCTTTGATAATCAACCTAGTAAAATTTCTCCAAGTGAAAAAAGAGAAGAAGGACGTAGCTGGGATTACATCACCCAATGAACATTATATATCTTGTGTTATTTATATTTTATTGTCTTATTTTCATATTACATCATTCATACTGAAAAAGACAAGTAAAATTGCAAAGTGATTAAATTAACCAAACGAACGCTAAAATCATTTCCGCTGTGCTAACCCTGATTAAGCGATCTAAGCATTACCCTACTTTGGTAAAGTGCTAAAATCACTAAGTCTAAGTTATCTTTACTGAAGCGCCTGACCCAAGCGCTCAGCCTTCTAAAGCGTTCAAATCTTTAAAAGTGATACGAAATTTTTAAAGTCAAAAAAGACTTCAGGGTCTATTCAACCCCCCCCCCCCCTTCTAGACCCTTTTGTATGCCACTTGGGACCACCAAGTGGTATCAGAGCGGTTGAAGTTGAAACCTAAGTGTTTCTGAGCGTAACTGCTTGTTTAGATCCATTTTCTTAAACTTAGTCGCTTTAAATTTTTTTTATAACATCTCATTATGGCTTTTAACAAAATGCCTAAGTTAGTTGAATCAAACTACGATTCTTGGAAACTTAGAGCATTTGCTTATTTATGTTCATGCGATAATGAAATGTGTGATGTAATTACAGATGGCCCCATTAAGATTATGAAAGTAATAACTCGAGCACCTGGAGCTGATGAAGCTACTCCAAATGGATATGTCGAGAAGTCTAAGCTAGAATGGACGCCTGATGATCGGAAAAGAGCAAATCTAGATAAAATTGGACGAAGCGCACTTTACTCAGCGTTAGGAGACAATGATGCATTGTTCAACAAGATCAAGCAATATAAAACTTCCAAAGAGATATGGGATAAGTTGGCTATAGTGTGTGAAGGTTCAGCACAGATGAAGGAGAACAAGCTCTCCATAGCCATGTAAAGATTTGAGCATTTCAAGATGCAGCCCAAAGAGACGCTAGAACAATTGGACGCAAGATTTACTTTGCTCATTACAAAGTTAGCGTCACTAGACAAGGAATTGACCAACAAGGAAATGGTCAACAAGATTTTCAGAAGTCTTCCAAGCAAGTATCTAATCAAGACTGTTGCCATGAGAGAATCACAAACATTGGAGACTCTTACTCCAGAACATGTGTTTTCAGAATTAAAGGCATTTGAGTTTGAATTGGGTGAAGTCAGCGATACATCGACTTCAGTGACTGAATCAGGAGCTTTAATCGTTACTACAAAGAATATGGGTAAAGCAATTAACAAGGTGAAATCAACAGAATCCAATGAGGAAAAAGAGATGGCTTTATTGGTCAAGAAATTCAAGAAATTTCTAAGATACGAAAAGAGAAATCCTATTGGACAAACTTCATTTCAAACCCCTCCACCTGCACCAGCTCCTCAGTATCAAGCGCCAGTGTATTCCTATAAATACCTTACCCCCAGCAAACCCAAAAATAATGGTACATAATATTTACAAGAGAAGATTACGTACAGACACAAGAAAAACTTGTTGAGAAAAAGCTTAAAAACTCCGTAGCCAAATCTTTCAAGCTTTTTATCTACATTCTATACAGTCACAAATATCTCAAACCTCTTCCAAAGAAGAAACCAAAACTCCTATTGAGATATTACAAGTTGTTTGATCTTTCCAAAAACAAACAAAACCTTGTGATAAACCTTCAACCTTTCATCTGGGTGAGAGAGAAGTTGAAACCCCTTACAGGTAGTATTTCTGAGTGAGAGAAGCTTGTAGAAGATGATTTTCATTGGTGCTGAAGTCTGTGTGATCAAGGAGCCCGAGATCTTCTTCATCGCTTTACTATCTTGTAGAAGATTTTGTGTGATTCTTTGATAATCAACCTAGTAAAATTCCTCCAAGTGAAAAAGGAGAAGAAGGACATAGCTAGGATTACATCACCCAGTGAACCTTATATATCTTGTGTTATTTATATTTTATTGTCTTATTTTCATATTACATCATTCATTCTGAAAAAGACAAGTAAAATTGCAAAGTGATTAAATTAACCAAACGAATGCTAAAATCATTTCCGCTGTGCTAACCCTGATTAAGCGATCTAAGCATTACCCTACTTTGGTAAATTGCTAAAATCACTAAGTCTAAGTTATCTTTACTGAAGCGCCCGACCCAAGCGCTCAGCCTTCTAAAGCGTTCAAATCTTTAAAAGTGATACGAAATTTTTGAAGTAAAAAAAGACTTCAGGGTCTATTCAACCCCCCCTTCTAGCCCCTTTCGTATGCCACTTGGGACCACCAATGCCTAAGTTGATTGAGTCAAACTATGACTCATGAAAACTTATAGCATTTACATATTTATGCCCATGTGATAACGAAATGTGTGATGTTATTACAGAAGGCCCCATTCAGATCATGAAAGTTATAACTCGACCCCCTGGAGTGACTCCGGATAGTTATGTCGAGAAGCCAAAAGTAGAATGGAACGCCAGATGATTGAAGAAGAGTGAATCTAGATAATGTTGGACGAAGCA
This sequence comes from Buddleja alternifolia, assembly GCA_019426215.1. Taxonomy (NCBI): domain Eukaryota; kingdom Viridiplantae; phylum Streptophyta; class Magnoliopsida; order Lamiales; family Scrophulariaceae; genus Buddleja; species Buddleja alternifolia. The sequence goes on along the minus strand of CM033397.1, from coordinate 35,666,450 downwards.
CTCTTTACTCATCGTTGATAGATAATGAGGGATTGTTTAACAAAATCAAGCTTTGCAAAACTTCAAAGGAAATTTAGGATAAGATGGCCTCTGTGTGTGAAGGATTTGCACAGATGAGGGAGAACAAGCTCTCCATGGCCATGCAGAAATTTGAGCATTTCAAGATGCAGCCCAGCGAGATGCTAGATCAATTGGATGGGAGGTTTAATTCGCTTATTACAGAGTTAGCGTCATTGGACGAGGAGTTGACCAATAAGGAAATGGTCAACAAGATTTTTAGAAGTCTTCCAAGCAAGTATCTGATAAAGACTGTAGCGATGAGAGAATCTCAAATGTTGGATATCATAACTCAAGAATATGTGTTTTCAGAGCTAAGGGCGGTTGAGTTTGAATGGAAGAAGTCAGCGATACGTTGACTTCAGCTATTGAATCCAGAGCTTTAATTACAACTACTAAGAGTAAGGGTAAAGCGACCAGTGAGGTAAAAGCGTCAAAATTAAATGAGGAAAAGGAAATGGCATTATTGGTCAAGAAATTTAAGATATTTCTGAGATATGAAAAACAAAATTTGAATAGACAAACCTCATTTCAAACCCCTCCCCCTGCACAAGCGCCTCAGTATCAAGCGCCAGTGTATTCTGCACCTCAGCCTCCAGCGCCTCCGTCTTCGAATTAGAACCAGAATCTCTCAGCGCCAGTGGTTTCCAAAAGATTAACAACTGAACAAAAGATGAGAACTAATCTTTGTTATAATTGCAGGAAACCAGGGCACTACCAGCTAAATTACCCGTATCCAAATGTATCTAAGACCACAAGGCAAGATCATGCAGATAGAAACCAATTCAGGAGCAACCTTCGTCAACAAGGTTTGCTAGCAGAATCTGAACCATTCTCCGCACCTGAAGAGGATTTGGAATCTTATGATGAAAGCAGTGATGATGAGCCATCTGTGACTCAGCGCTAATTTGTCTCATGGCGAGAGATAAAGAAGCGTCTGATGACTCACTACCTGAGGTATCCACTGAACTATCTCATCCCCTTTCTTATGAAAAATTACTTGACAAAGTCAATGAAGATTACAAAGATTGTCAAGGTGCCGCCAGACTATATCAAGAACACACTGATGAGATCTCAGGAATTAAAAGTGATAACGTGACGCTCAAAGCTGAGTTGCTAGTTCAGCAATAGTGCATTGAGATCGCTCAGTTGAAAAGTGATCTTAATATGATAGTCAAGAAAGAAGTTGAGCTGGTCGTTAGACTTGCTCAATCAGAGCAGCTCGTCTCATCATTATGAAAGGCTTCAAGAAAGCTAGATAATGTGACTGAGGTAACCATACTTTTTGGCGAAAAGACTGGTTTAGGTTGTGATAAGTTCAGTAATAAATCAAAAGTGTCTAAGGTTACGACAACCAACAAAGAAAAAGGTTACGAGGCCAAATGAGAAAGCCAAAGCTAACTCAGGCAAGGGAAAGACGAGAGTGAATGATTCACAAAAGAAGGTATATCCAAACACTCAAAAGGCTAAGGAGAAACCTTGCAAGTGTGGATCAAACGCTAATCGTTAAGCGCCCAAGGTGCACCCTAAGCCAGCCCCAAGAAAATACCAGCGTCAATATACACAAAGATCAAGGTCATATTATCAATACTATAATGACTGTGATTACGATTATGATTATGATTACTATTATGATCAAGGATATTATGATATAACAAAAAAGCACACACAACACAAAACGAAGCCCAAAAAGGCCGATCCTCCATCAATGAAGATTATGAAAATATGGGTTCCGAAAGTTTTAATTCAGACTAACGCTACTAATGTTGAAGGACCCAAGTCACAATGGGTACCTAAAAAGAATTAGAACTGCCCTTTGAATGCAGGTACCTAGATCCAGCACCGATACATCAATTTGATACATCGATAGTGGGTCATCAAGGCACATGACAGGCTCAAAGGATCTGTTGATCAACTATCGTGACAACTCCAAAGGTAAAACCAAAGGCATAGGTATCATGCATAAGGGGAACATCATGATAAGTGACGTATATTATGCTAAGGGTCTTAAGAATAATTTATTGAGCATTAGTCAATTTTATAATAAAGGTTTTGAAGTTAAATTTTCTAGTGACTATTTCTATATTAACAATGCTAAGACTGGATCTACTAAATTAAAGGGAAAATGAACATATAATTTTTATTTGGTAGATTGGAGTTCAACAATCGATAACAATCCTACATGTTTTGTAGCTAAAAGTCAAAATGAATTGGGTTGGTTATGGCATAGAAAAATGAACTACCCCAACGTTAAGGCAATCTCTAAGTTAATATCACTAAATCTTTTAGAAGGATTACCTAAGGGTTCCTTTCAGAAAAATCGCTTATGTGATGCATGTCAAGTGGGTAAACAAGTTAAATCATTTTTTAGGAAGAAACCTCATCTATCTACTTCTAGAATTCTTTAACTATTGCATATGGATTTGTTTGGTCCTGTTCAAATCATGAGTGTTAGTGGTAAAAAGTATTCGCTAGTGATAGTTGATGATTTCTCACGCTATACATGGGTAGAATTTTTAGTGTCCAAAGATGAAACTAACGTCAAGCTCACAATGCTAATCCGTCAATTACAAACTTCAAAAGATTCAAAGATGACGAGAATTAGAAGCGATAGAGGAACGGAATTTACTAACCATATTGTTGAGAAGTTTTGTACAGATTTTGAAATTCTTCATGAGTATTTTGCGTCAAGAACGCCTCAACAGAATGGAGTTGTCGAGCGACAGAACAGAACGCTTAAAGAAACTGCTAGGATAATGTTAGCAGAGTCCAAGTTGCCTCAAAGGTTTTGGGCCGAAGCAATCAATACCACTTGCTACACTTAGAAGCGGTGTATGATCAACAAGCAACATGAAAAGACTCCATATGAGTTATAGAAGGGTCGTAAGTCTAACGTTTCTTATTTCCATGTATTTGGTTTAAAATGTTTCATTCATAACAATGGATCCCACAACCTAAAGACGTTTGATCCTAAAGCGGATGAGGGAGTCTTTCTTGGCTATGCCAAAAATGGAAAAAGTTTTCGCATCCTAAATAAGATCAAATCGAATGATGAGGAATCTATTCATGTTGTGTTTGATGATGCTAACCAAGTGCCGAGTAAGGTTAATGTTGATGATGTAGGAGTTGAAGATCTATAGGTTAATGTTGATGAGGTAGGAGTTGAAGATCTATCCCAACAAGCATCACAAATTAATCTTGGTGATGATAGTGATGATGATGAGATCTTTGTGCCCAATCCTAAGGTTACTCGTGAGGTTATCAATGATGATATTGCAAGAGATGCTGATGATCATGAAGAGAATGATCATTAAGAGCAAATTGGAACAGTGAATGATGAAGCGACTGCGCAAGAGGAAAATGAGGGTCAAGCGATTGATAATCAAGAATCTCTCAACCCGTTCCAACTAGATCATAAATAGCTTAGAGAACATCCACCAGAGCTAGTAATTGGAGATATTGGAGCACCTATAAGAACTAGGGCCGCTACATTCAATGAGACCATGTTCGCGAGTTTCCTATCTCAAATGGAACCAAAGAAAGTAGATGAAGCGCTTAGTGATTCAAGTTGGGTAGAAGAGATGCAAGAGGATCTTAACCAATTTGAGTGTAATAAGGTTTGGACGCTAGTTCCCAAGACAACTCACCAAGGAGTTATTGGGACTAGATAGGTTTTCAGGAACAAAATGGACGAAGATGGCGTTGTTGTAAGAAACAAAGCCAGATTAGTCGCTCAGGGTTATTGTCCAGAGGAAGGTATTGACTTTGATGAAACTTATGCCCCAGTGGCCCGTCTTGGATCGATTCGGATGTTCCTAGCGTTTGCCACATTCAACAAATTCACAATGTATCAAATGGACATGAAGAGTGACGTCCTGAATGGTAAACTACAAGAAGAGGTATATGTGGAGCAACCCCCAGGATTCATCAACAACCATGGCAAAAGTATGGTCTACAAATTGGATGAGACACTTTATGGCCTTAAACAAGCACCAAGAGCCTGGTATGACACTCTCTCTATCTTCTTTATAGGTAAAGACTTTTCAAAAGGCAGCGTTGACACAACGTTATTTAAAATTACACATAATGAAGATATTCTCTTAGTCCAAATTTATGTTGATAATATTATTTTCAGATCTATTAATTAGCGATTGTGTGAGAAATTTTTGAAAATGATGCAAGATCAATTTGAAATGAGCATGATGGGTGAATTAACTTTCTTCTTAGGATTACAAGTTAAACAACTCCCTAATGGCATATTTATAAACCAAGCTAAATATACAAGAGATATGATTAAGAAATTTGGTATGAAAAATGCATCATCTTCAAAAATTCTGATGAGTCAAACGCTTAAGTTAGATAAAGATGAAAATGGGAAGAAAATTGATATCACTAACTATAGAGATATCATTGGATCACTCCTTTATCTTACCGCTAGTAGACCTGATATTATGTTTTTGGTTTGTATGTGTGCACGCTTTCAAGCTGATTCTAGAGAGTCACACTTAATTGTTGCCAAGAGAATCTTTAAATACCTAAAAGGCACACAAAATGTGAGCTTATGGTATCCAAGGGACTCTCCTTTTGAACTAATTGGTTATTTAGACGCAGATTTTGCAGGATACAAAATAGATAGAAAAAACACTAGTGGTGCTTGTCAATCGCTAAGGACATTTCAGGAGTTATGAATCAAGCGCTCAAAGCCATTAAGCGATCAAATGATCATATTCACCTGAAATAAATTTAGAAGTTATTAAGGACTTAAATGCAATCATCAATGAGCATTTATTTTCAACGAAAAATACATTCAAATGCATTAAATGCTTGATAAGAGCATTAAATATGATAATGACGAATTGCATATAGAGCAAGCCACCCTATTGGCTAAGACAGTGAGTGTTTCAGAATTCAAACCTGCCACATCCATTCGGTGCAGCAGAATTTCAGGAATGTCAAAAAAAGGTACTACTCACTCGCTACGTGAGATGCACGCGCTTGCATGTGTCCAACTGACAAATCCAAAGAAATGTCTATAAATAGTGCCCTTCAGCAAACCCTAAACACATACACATACACACAAGAATTAGGTCAAAACTTTGTTGAAATTACTTCAAGAAAAGATTACAAAACTCCATATCCTTCAAGCTTTTCGAACATTCCAAAGATCGGTCACCGATAACTCAAACCTCTTCAAAGAAGAACCCTAAACTATTATTGAGATATCCCAAGTTGTTTTGAACTTAATAAATCAAACAAATCTTGTGACCAAAACCCTCAACCTCTTTCATTTGTGCGAGAAATTTGTTGATTTGTAAGCAGTATTTTTGTGTAAGAGAAGCTTGTTGAAGAAGATCTTAAGTGGAGCTGAAGTCTGCGTGATCAAGGAGCTCAAGATCATCTTCATTTATCCTCTATTTTGTAGAAGCCTATGTGTAATCCTTCGATAATCATTCTAGTGGATTTTCTTCGAGTGTAAAAGAGAAGATGGACGTAGATGGGATTACATCTGGCAGTGAACCTTTCATATCTTGTGTCATTTATCTTTACTGTTTTATTACTTTTCTTTACTATTCCCATCATATCTTAAAAAGTCTTTAAAAACAGTTAAGCGACTATTGGTCTAAAAGAACGCTAAGCATTAAACTCAATTTCGCAGTGCTAACCCTGATTAGGCGATCTAAGCATTACCCTACTTTGGTAACTAACAAAATCACTAAGTCTGCGTTATCTATTCTTTAGCGCTTGACCTAGCACTTTGCTTTCTAAGCGTTCAAATTCTTTAAATTGATACGAAAGTTTTTGAATTCGAAAAAGACTTCAGGATCTATTCACCCCCCTCCCTTTCTAGACCCTTTCGTATGCTACTTGGAACCATCAATCTCTTTAATAAGTTGATTCTGGATTTGGAAAATATAGATGTAACTATTGAGGATAAGGATCAAGCTTTGTTACTCTTAAGTTCTCAGATCTTATAAGGGGTAGATCTGATCAAAGGGATCCAAATAAGAAAGAAAAATGATTTAGATCGAAGAAAACAAAATGTTACCACTATCATAAGGAAGGACACATAAGAAGATTATGTCCTAACAGATTGAAGAAAATTGGTGAAAAGAATAAAGAGCAGGTTGATGTAGAAGTAGCAAGTGATGGGTATGAAAGTGCTGATGTATTGACAGTATCTAAGGTCAATTCTAACAATGAATGGATTTTGGATTCAGGATGCACATTCCATATGATACAAAATAGAGGATGGTTTGATAAATTCTCTCAATTGAAGGGTGGATCAGTGCTTCTAAGCAACAACAAATCATGTGAAATCCAAGGAATTGGATCTGTCAGAATTAAGATGTTCAATGGAATTGAAAAGATACTGACTTAAGTCAGATACATCCCTGAATTGAAGAGAAATTTGATCTCTCTTGGCATGCTAGATGATCTTGGCTATTCAATAAAACTGGAATCTAGAACCTTGAAAGTTGTTAAGGGTTCAATGGTGATTATGGAAGGAATAAGAAAGAATGGGATTTATTCGCTGCTTGGTAGAACAATTATCGGCTCAATCTCCAGTGTTACTACAGCAGATAAAACTGTCCTTTGGCACAAAAGGCTTGTCCATGTTAGTGAAAGAGGCCTTGTGGAATTATCAAAGCAAGGTTTGCTTGCTGGAGATAAGATCGAGAAGCTTGATTTGAAACTTGTGTTTATGGGAAGACATGCAGAGTGAAGTTTGCAGCTAGAAAGCAGCAAACAAATGGAACTCTGGACTATATACATTCTGATCTATGGAGACCTGCAAAGACAGAAACTCACTCAGGAGGTAAGTATTTCATGTCTCTTATAGATGATTATTCAAGAAAATTATGGGTTTACATTTTAAAGAATAAAACTCAAGCTCTTGAAAAGTATAAACAGTAGAAAGTTCTCATTGAAAATCAAACATGTAAGAGGATTAAAAGGCTAAGAACTAACAATGGCCTAGAATTTTGTTCAAAATAATTTGATGATTTTTGTGCAAAAGAAGGAATTGCTAGACACGGGACAGTACTTGGTACACCTCAACAAAATGGATTAGTTGAAAGGTTCAACAGGACCTTGTTAGAAAGGGTAAGATGTATGCTTTTGAGTGCAGTTTTGCCCAAAAGTTTCTTGGGAGAAGTTTTGAATACTGAAGCTTATCTCATAAATAGATGCCCCTCCACTGCATTAAATTTCAAAACTCTAGAAGAAGTTTGGTCTGGACATCCTTCTAGCTATACTGGCCTAAAAGTGTTTGGATGCATTGCCTATGCTCACATAAAGCAAGATAAGCTGGAGCCAAGAGCTATAAAATGCATTTTCTTGAGTTATCCAGAAGGGGTTAAAGAATATAGACTGTGGTGTCTTGAGCCTAGGATGAGAAAATGTATTATAAGCAGAGATGTTGTAATGCCCACAATTTTTTAGTTGTAAATTTAAGCATTTATATTTTGAAAGGTTTGAATTCAAAATAATTAAGTAATTGACATTGTCTTCGTTTTACTTAAAGTTTTCTTTTGACTTTGTTGTCTTCTTAGACAATAATGAATTATTAATACACACGCTCTAGTCGATCCTTTAAATATCCTGTTAGATAATATAATATCTTTTCATATCTTTCTAATACTTATGTTAATTTAGGTTTCTTTATGTTTCCTTGTATTTATCTTTTCCTTGTTTATAGTTAGGGTTTCTTGTTTACCAAGTACATGTATCTCTATAAATATGTTACTCAATAACACAAGTTCCCTACGGGGTTTTCTCTAATCTCACATGGTATCAGAGCCATGGTTTCGAGCCATGGTCTCTCGATCTCTCGTTGCCGCCGCCATCCTTAAGTCGTCGTCCCCGTCCGGCGCCCCTTATCTAGTTTAGTGTTTCTTTGTCTACTTTTTTTCCTTTCTTTCTCCTATGGCCGACGCCGCCGACCTTCTCTCTTGGTCGCCGCCGCCGCCAGCTTCTTCTCCATTATCTTGTTTTCTCTTCTTTTCATTTTCCTATGGCCGCCACTGCCTTCTTTCTTTGGTCGAGGGCCATCGTGCTTAGCCGCCGCCGCTTTTAGTTTTGTTAGTTGCCACTGCTCACCCTTGGAAAACGAGGACTTAGAGCCGTCGCCTTTTTATTTTATGTTGCCGCCTTCTCTTTGGTCACGAGCCGCCGCGCTTAGCCGCCGCGTCTTTAGTTTTGTTAGTTGCCGCCGTTCACCCTTGGAAAACGAGGACTTGGAGCCGCTGCTGCCACCTTTTATCTTTGTCACCGTCTTCTTCTCAAATTCTCTATGATCAGATTTCTTTGGTCCAGTCTCAAGGTTCAAGACTCTCACGTTTCGACTGCAGGGGAGTGTTAGATAATATAATATATTTTCATATCTTTCTAATACTTATGTTAATTTAGATTTCTTTATGTTTTCTTGTATTTATCTTTTTCTTGTTTATAGTTAAGGTTTTTTGTTTACCAAGTACATGTATCTCTATAAATATGTTACTCAGTAAGACAAGTTTCCTACAAGGTTTTCTCTAATCTAATATACCCTTCATTGTTAAAATATATATATATATATATATATATGTATATATATTATGTGGTAGAAGCTTTCTTGAAATTTGGCTCAAAGGCACATTCTTTAAAACTTTACGAATAACGAGTTTACTGAAAAGGCAAAGGACTAAACTGGAATTCACGTGAATGTATTTTAAGTAAATTATACAATTTTTGGGATTGAACTAAAAGAGATAAATAAACTGTTGGACTGAACTGAAAGTTTTACAAGGTTTTGAGTCAAACTGATAATGCTAAAAAGTTTAAGGATTAAATTGTAATTTCTGAAAATAGAAAAGAGAGAGTTGATAAGGTTAAGAGTGGCAATGACGCGTTTCTACCCCATTTCTTTCCTAAGGTGACACCACTCCTCTTTTATACACATACATAGCATTATATCTATATTTATGTATACATGTGTATAAAAAGCTTGTAAATCATTTTCTTTGTCCCTACCAGCAGGTACGCTTTTTCTTCTTTGTCTTTGCTTTCATTTATTCATTATATGTAAAGTTCTGCTTAGATTTAAGTTAGTTCTTTTTTTTAGCCAAAAAATCTACTCTTTTAGGTAAACAATGATTTCTTAGAATGAGTTAGAAATTAAACAAAGTTAGTCAATTACTTAGTTTTAATTCACCCTTTAATGATAAAAGAAAACTTGTTAGCATAATAGCATTAAACTTATCACTCGGTTAGCTATTAATTTATTTATGTAATGTTGATGAAATATTGAGTAATAATATTTTCTGTGGTAGCTATAAATAACTTGGTTAAGTGGGTTAACTTACTTCAATTATCATTTATCTGTTGCTATTATCCGCGGTTTGATGCATTAATCATTACCTAATGACCTGATTGATAATTAACCAATTTAATTCATAGTATGGTAATTCTTGATTGGTAGCTAAATTGTCATAAGTACGTAATCCTTTCATTTAATATTTTATTTCTTAATTCTAGTAAAATACGGAGTAAACAATTAGACAAGTATGAGTTAGGTAATATTACAGGCCTAACTCAGTTCGTTCATTCGCTGAAAATAACTACAAAAAAATGTTAGTAGATTAGTTAATTACTCATGTGAGCTTATGCTTGAATAAATACATTAACAGGATATATGATCTTTCATTTGGTAGATTAATTCATCTTCTTTAATGTGAAATAAATACATTCAGAAGATACATGGATATATACGTGAATGTGTATAACAAATGTGCTCACTCTTAGGTACATGTGACTAGCTTATCACATCGTATAAAAGCCTTGGACTGACGGAATTAACCAAGTGACCTTAAATGACAACTCATTCTCTCTGTGAGAGCTTTGTTTAGTAGTTTATTTTATTCCGCAATGTTTATTATCATTGTCATCCATATAGAGAAGAATACATCATAAATGTGTTTTATATAATTGTTGTACATGCTTGTATATGTGATAACCATAGTGTTTTACTTTATTGTTATTTTGTGATTGTGACAACGTATTTCTTTACATCATTGTGAGTATGACTTAAACTGTTTTCGGAACTAGAGGAATATATGTATACACCATGTGTGTCTTACATATGTATAAATTGTTGTCATTCTTTACGAAGAACTTGAGTAAATGTTCTTGTATTGTTTAAATTGCTTGCAAGAGAAATGGTCGTGAAAATGGTTATGTCGTTATTTAGTTTTGTTCTTGTTCTATTCATGGGTGCCAATTGCTCAACGAACAACTCATACGAAGCGGTATTGAATATGTTCTATCAAAGCGGTCTTGATTCGGTCTATGGGCCAGGGCTGGAAGGTTCTCGGGGCACACTAGGGAAGCATTGGGCTGCCAGTAGAGGCTTCGTCGTTCAGTACCCACTTAGGTGTCCTTTCATGGCTGGGATGGAGGTTGTCTAGGGTTTGATCGGCGCCGCCATGTACCTAGGCATGGCCAATTCAATGCGGTCCGCGGGGTCGCTCCCTGCAATCGGAGGATAAGGTAGTAAATGTTCGATTGGAAGCCATAAGGGTGGTTATCTAATCTGATTATTGTCGCATATGACATTCACTGGCTTCAATTAGTTACCCATAACATGGTCTTCAAACTCTTATCGCTTAAATTGATCTTTACAAGCTTCTTATTCATAAATGAACGTGATTGTTCGATTGAATACTTAATAGCTATTGATGTTGCTCTTGAATAAATCATGCATCAGGATAATAGTATTATGTAAATGCATAACCCCACACATGCACACACCTGCGCTCACTGGGCTTAGTAGCTCATCACTCGTGTCTCCCCTTCCCCAGGACAAAATGGAATAGATGGGACAATGGTTGATCTTCGAGGGTGATGTTCCGGGGCAACTAGAGTGCAAACTCATCTTAGTAAAGACATCCCGAGCTAGTGACCCTAAAGGAATACAAGGAAGTCAATATGGAGTATCAGTTGATTCAAAATTTAGATATAAGTAGATCGATGGAATAAAATGTTGTGTCCTGTTTCATTAGTGGTCTTCTACTTTTAAATTGTAGAGCTCTGAACCATATTATTTAGAATATTGGATTTTGTTTTAAATAATTTATATGAGTTGAATTTTTTTTACATAATTATTATAGCAGGCAGGTGAATCGGGGCGTTACAGCTGTGGTGTTCAATGAAGATGTGATGGCAAATCTGAAACAGACGAGCAATAACTACAAAGCAGTCCAGAAATGAGTCCAATGCAAATACAAAAAGAATTCAGATTGAGGTAGAGCAAGATGAATCAAAGGTAGCTGACAGTGAGAATCCACTTGATGATCATGAGTGGGATCAAAATACCGAGGAGCCTGAAATTCAACAAGCTAATCTGAGACACTATCATTTAACAAGAGATAGAGAAAGGAGACTGGTTAAGGCACCTACAAGATATGGCTATGCTGATATGATAGCATTTTCTTTAAATATAACTAAGGAAGTCGATTCTGATGATCCTAGGACATTCACTGCAGCTATAACATGAACTAATAAGTCTAAATGGCTACAAGGTATGAGAGAGGAAATGGACTCTTTGTATAAGAACAAGACTTGGGTACTTGTTGACAAACCTGAAAACCACATAATTGTAAGTTGTAAATGGATTTTCAAGAGGAAACAAGAAGTAAATAAGCTGAGATATAAAGCCAGGCTTATTGCAAGAGGTTTCACTCAAGTTCAGGGTGTTGATTATAATGAAATATTTTCACCAGTAGTGAAGCATAGATCAATTAGGCTAATATTGGCTTTAGTAGCTCAGTTTGATCTGGAATTGGAACAACTTGAAGATAAGACTATTTTCTTATATGGAGAACTAGAGGAAAGAATTTTTATGCATCAACCTGAAGTTTTGAAGAAAATGGAAGTAAAAATAAGGTGTGTCTGTTGAAGAAATCGTTGTATGGATTAAAGCAATCACCAAGGCAATGGAATAGGAGATTTGATTAGTTTATGACAAAGAATGGATTCACAAGAAGTAGTCATGATTCTTGTGTTTATTACAAAAGACTTGAAGAAGAACAAATGATATTTCTGTTATTTTATACTGATGACATATTGATTGCTTGTAAGAATAAGTCAGACATCCAAGTTGTGAATGAATCTCTAAAGATGGAATTTGCTAAGAAAGATTTGGGTCCAGCTAAGAAAATATTAGGAATGGATATTTTAAGGAAAAGAGAATCCAGAGTATTGTTCCTTAGACAGAAAGATTACTTGGTGAAAGTGCTAAATAAATTTGCTTTGGAAAGTTTGAAACCTGTCTCAATTCCTTTATCTGCTCAGTTTAGACTCAGTGCAGTAAAGCCTACTGAAAAAGATAATGAAGATGCATTTACGAAGAAAATTCCATTTGCAAGCTTGGTGGGATCACTCATGTATGCTATGGTGTGCACTAGGCCAGATTTGGCGTATGCGATCAGTCTAATTAGTAAATTTATCTGCAAACCTTTCAGGGATCATTAGTTTGCTCTCAAATGGATTTTGAGATATGTTAAAGGATCTGTAGATAAAGGGTTGAAGTTTGGAAACAATACAGTAGAATGGAAAGATCATGATGCTATTCCTGGTTTTGTTGATTCTGATTTTACAGGATGTCTTGATACAAGGAAGTCTCTTACAGGTTTTGTGTTTACTGACTTTGGTGCTGCTATAAGGTGGAAGTCAAGCGTTCAAAAGGTAGTAGCTTTACTGCTATAAGGTGGAAGTCAAGCGTTCAAAAGGTAGTAGCTTTATCAACTACAGAAGCTGAGTATCTAGCACTAACAGAAGCAGTTAAAGAACTAGGGATCAATCATCAGAAGATAAGTGTGTTTTGTGATAATCTAGGAGCAGTTCAACTATCCAAAAATGATATGTTCCATGAAAGAACTAAACACATGGATGTAATGTTAGGAATGGTAGCATTAATCAAGAATCTAGCCTTGAAGATTGTTAACGTGATTCGGCATAATTGCCTACACCCAGGGATAAGTACATCAATCAATGTTTACAAGAGTGAGCTCACATATTTATAATAATTCTAAAACCCTAACAAGTTAGGATTCCTAAACAACTAGGGAGCAAAGTAGTTGCCAATCGTGTCTACAACCGCTCCAGCCGACGGACCCGCGCCCAGGCGCCGACTCAGGCGCGCCTAGGCGCCGCCACATATGCGTTCTGTGCATCGAAAGAAAATCCCTAAATTTTGGCTCCTCTCCTTGACCCTATTTTGATTTGATGTAAAGCTTCATTTCATTAGAAAAGTGGCGACTTCTGGATCAGTGTTGGTAAAGACGATTGGGACCGAAGACAATCCAGCAGATATGATCACTAAGCCTATTCCAAGCAAGAAGTTTGAGTATTGCTTGGACTTAATTGGAGTTCAAAAGCAGTAAGCCACTTGTTGAGGCTTGAGCAACAATCCTGGAGCTATTCAACTAAGGTGGAGAATTGTTAGTATATTAGTTGTATAGCTGGATATATTCAGAAGTTTCCATTATTAGAAGTGAACCCTATTAGCTGAGAGTTGTTGCTTGTAACACACAAGTGAAGTAAGGCAGTTGTAGGATTGGTTAAATAGAGAGAAGCTTACAGTAAATGCTCGTAGCTTTTATACACTCGAAACCATCATCATCAATAAAACTTCTTAGGTTGCTGCTGTGTGAATGTAGGTTCAAATTGGGACCGAACCACGTTAAATATTGTTTGTTCTTGGTTTTCTGATTTTTCGATTTCATACCTTGATTCATTCAATTCTTCCATCAAAACACAACACATATTATAAAATTAAGTCCTACATAACTTGTGACATGAACAGTAATTACCCAAAAAATGATGAAAATAAGAAAAATGATTACTGAGTTTGCACATAATCGGCACGATAACACACATCTTAATTAACCATTGGTTCACCACTCGGTCATTACACGAAATTATTGATGTATTTTTGAATGATTTGATCCACAATAACTTTGTATGCTTTCTCAGTGGGATGATAACTATCCCAAAATATGTACTTAGAGTCGTCCGGACATGTTCCACTATATTTGTTACATAATATAGTCGCTTCTATATTTCCGGTACCACAACAACCTTTATCATTAACCTCGAACCCTGAAATCGGTAAAAAGGTCCCGTTAGTTTTTTTTAAATTAAGAAATAATCAGAGTCAACTACGTATAACAGACTGCAAATGTAATTGTCTTGTGATCTAAATTTTCTAAATTCGTCAACCTTCTAAGATTAATTTTAACTATGTAGTGAATTACAAATTGCTAATACTATTCAATATCATTATATTGGAAAAATGTTTGCTCACCATATTTTTGAGGATTTTGGATGAGATCAAGAAGTGGGTTATAAACATCAATGTAGACAACCTTGGACTGAGTCAATTTTTGTGTGAGTGAATGAAGTTGAGGTGAGAGCTTTGCATTAAACAATTGTGCTGCCTGGTTGTAATTCTCTGCACACAGCCTCTGTGAGCCTCCTGCTAAGGTTCTCTGAGATGGCAAACATCCTATTGGTGGGATTCCAAAAACTGCAATTCTTCTTGCCCCAAGCTTGTACAATTCCTATCAATGTAAATATATATATATATATATATATTAATTGTTAGAGACAAAGGAGTGTCTAGACTGTAGACAGTTTTAGGAGTTCAGTACGAGGAAAATAACAACCATCTATGTTTAAAGGACCAGCATGAACCTCATTATATATATATATATATATATATATATATATATATATATATTTTATTTTATTTTGGTTTCTCCGGGAGTGTTCGGGCCAGCTTTCGCGCACCTCGACTAATCCCCGCTCACGGTGCGTGGCTGCCGTTGGCCAAGCATTATTTAGACAACGCTGGGAGTCGATCCTGGGAGCACACCAGGTCGACCCCAAGTTGTCCCAATGGTAGCCTTATACCACTGGGTTAAGAGACGTAGTTATGAACCTCTATATGAATTATGGTGTTTATGTTGTGAGTAATCTCATTACGGGCTCTTTGATCACACGAGGTCATGTTTGTTTGATAGTTGACCCTACAAGTGGGCATGACATGATACATTTTTTTTTTTGGACCTATTGATCCTACAACCCATTAAGAAAGACATGGTAAACATATAGTATGATCGTACCATATTAGTAAAAAAAGAATTGTATGGTCGTACTTGAATAAAATTGGATGCAGATGTAACAAGAAGATCGGTATAGGCAGAAATATTGTATTGCGCCCGACGAAATCCGATGGTGAAGTAAGTATTAGCAAGGTCATCACTCCCGGCTACCACAAAATGTAAACTCTTGCTCAGAATGTTGTTTGCACCTTCTTCCCCAATTGCTCCTTTCAACTTCCCTATATACTCTTTGAAATGTGCTAATTGATCCGACAAGGATATCACGGACTGGAGGGTTTTTTTTTTCAATTGTTATAGTTATACGTACAACAAAAAAGAAAACAGAATTTAGTACATTGGAGGGTATTATTACTGCATTGCAAAATAGGAAGTATATGTATTTAGTATATTTATGTACCACTAGTTTAGGTGTTTGAGGATCATATCCACTTGCACCGGATGCAAAGCTTACCCCAGTTGGTAGATCTTGTGCCTTCAGATTTGGGTCCAAATAAGCCGGGATTAGCTCTCTAATCCCCAATTCTTTAGCTGGATTTTTTTTATCATACGAGTAGCGATTAAGGATCGGATTAATTATTTGGGTCAAAATATGAGATTTTTCACATAAATTAGCAAGCATGGCGAAACCAATAAATACAACTTATGTGACTATCTAGATTTGGAGTCGGATAGATAGATATAGATATAGATATAAAAATTTTGAACAATGTTTAGCGAGAGCAATTTCTGTCAAGTGAAGTTTGTAAGTATAATATGACTCAGATTTAGATTTGATAACACATTAGAATTTTGATGGGAAGACCTTCACATTCGTACTCACTACTCAATTACTCATGTATGAAATATAAATATAATATACTCATAAATTAAAATAAGAATGTGCAAATCCATGTGGGCCCCCCTTTTTACCCATTTATTGGACCAAAAGCCCGAGCCTAGGCCCATCCCGGAAAATTGCCCTTTGAGTCCCATAGAATATCGCTTTTTGTAGTTTTGGTTTCATTAAATACAAAGTTGTAATTAAATTTAGTCTCATTGAACTCAAAAAGTTGCACTTTTGATCCAAACTGTTAACAAATTGACAGAAAAAAGAGTGTGAAGTGTACACGCCGTTATCTCCAAAAAATACAAAAAAAGAAATTAACGACATGCACAAACCACTCTCTTTCTTCCGTCAAGAAATTGACGACTGTGACCAAAAGTACAACTTTCTGAGTCATGTAGGACTAAAGTTGCAATTTTATATCCAATGGGATTAAAATTGCAAAACACGATATCTATGGAACCAAAAGTGACCGCTATTTTATAATAGAAGATCTGACGTGGCTAGTTTATACTAAATTAACCACACTTGGAGTAGTTGATTTGAGTCGAAAAACATCAATAGATGCAACATGCATGTATACTAATTTGATCCTCTCTCCCTCTCAAAAGTGTGTGTGTGTGTGTGTGTGAGAGAGAGAGAGAGCTATATTATTATATGTACAAGCCTTTCAATTACCAATTAAATCCGGTGGTGTCTTGCCATTGCTAAACCTCCCTGTGGCCAATCCACCCTGAAAATCTTTACCATAAGGAGCAAAATTGCAATAAATTGACGTCTGCATTACATTGTTATTGCCCTGATCAACAATGGAGTCTCCGAAAGCGAAGAGTGCTGGAATTGTCATATTCTGTGGCAGCTTTACAACACCCTCACAACAACTGCACAACATAATTAACACAAAAACACAAACAGAATATACCCTCGAACCATGAGTTGATGGAATTAGCTGCTTCATATGTATTAGAAGCTTCATTTTGTACGAGGTACTAAAGTTACTTAATAGAGTGATCAGAGACATGTTGGATTTGTATATATATATATATATATAAGGAAGAACTCATGCAGTTGTATATGTAATCTTTGTTTATAATTATATTAAGCATGCGTGTAGTAGGTGTTTTGTGTGTGTGACTTTTTAGCAAGTTGCTAATTCACTAGTAAAGCAAGATATAGGGTTCATAATTAAATATACAAATTGTGTCACTAAAGCTTTCCCCCATATCATGTCTAAATAATTATTAAATCTATTCATATTTAGCAATCCAAATTGTGGTTAGGACAATGAATTCTATGCATGCACAATTATTCTTTGATTATATATATATGTGTGTGTGTGTGTGTGATCTTTAATTTTTTCCGTAATTTTTATCTTTGGGCGCTTAGTCGTAACAAGTTTTGTTAAATTACTGATATAATTTATACATAATTTTGTATTATCCTCTAGAATCATTTAGAATATTTAAATTTGTCACTGCTAAAGAAATATTTTATAATATGTTGAGGAATTAATTATGCATATGAAAAATATGGTCAAGGGCTATTACCTTGTTGGTAGGGTTGGTTCAGAAGAATGATCTTATGCAAAATGGTAGCACAATATCAATTCTATGTGTTTTGGTGGGCTACCTTTTAATTTTAGTGATTAATTAATTAAATAATATTGGAAGGTCATTTTTATATGAAGACTTATCATTGTGGAGATAATTAAACTAAAATAGAACTAATTTAAACGTGGAGCAATGTTCATCAGATTACTAAAAATGTATGGATACTATTTATGGACAGCGAAAATTACACTGCTATAATAGGTAATTACACAAACTTACCACCCTCTTATAATTGAAATTACAAATATCTAACCCATTATAATTGAAAATTAAATTTATCCCCTTGAGATCAGTTTTTTAATAACGTCATCATGTGAACTTCCAAAAATGCCCCTGTCCAAATGTCATTTAGGAAAAATTAGAACAACCCCCCTCTTATTTTTGAAATTACACAAACCCCCTGTTATAATGCACTTCTTACAATCACCCCCTATCTATTAAATGATTCTTACAATTTAACCCTTAAAAACCTTACAATTAGCCCTCTATGGGGGGTGTTGGTAATTTCAAAAGCAAGAGGGGGGTTTTGGTAAATACACATTATAAGAGTGGGTATGGACGTAACAAAAATATTATTCCAATTTTTTTTTAATAATTTAATTGAAGGGCAAAAATGTCATTTAGTATTATTTGACTATTGACCGAGGGTTCCAGGGGGTAAATGTAATTTTTAGTTATAGTGAGTTAGGTATTTATAATTTCAATTATAAGAGGATAAAATTGTATAATTATCTATAATAACATTGGGTGTAGTTGTAATTTTCCTTATGGATAAGCTATTTGGTAAACTACCATGCAGAATATGCTTTTTCGCCTTCACACAGTATTTGGGTTTATTACAAGAAGACATACAAGCCCATGATTCATGGAAAAAAATGTCAAATGGTTAACCTAAACTAGTTAGGTTTTACGTTAGAGAATTTCTAGTTTTTCCATAATAGTTGAGCATCTTATTTAACTTCGATTTCGATCAATCATAGAAAACATCGATTTTTCCCGAAATTGATAATTCGTCTGTAGTCTCTCAATTGTTTGATTCTTTGATTTTCCTTTGATTCTTTGATTCTTTGATTTTCCCCGAATTTTTCAGTAGCGAAGCAATCTAATTATGACAAAATAAGCATCAATTCTCACAATAATATTTAACCCAGCAGTTGGACAAGTATCACCTATCATTTCCCATCAAATTCCTCTGTTTTGCTTCTATTTGATTAAAAAAAATTGTAATAAATTACACTACAAGCCATATTTATATGAAGTATAAAATTTTCAATTTTTTGCGCCGGAGTTAATGAATTATATATAATCAAATACACAATCAAACTATACATACACCTCCAACAACAATACATAAAGCCTAAAGGAGTCATCTCTCCATTCACACTATTGAAGATATGATGTTCCAATAATTATCCAAATAAAATACCACATTAACAATTAAAGCCAAAAATTTACATTTACAACGTTGATGAACTCACTGTAAACAACACACATCATATGCAATAACAAATAACAAGTATTCTAATATACAGGCAAGTAGTAATGCAAAGCCAAAAACAACTCTCCGACAATATATCACAACCGAAAATACGAAAGAAACTAAAGGGCAAATTATTAATAAAAAAGCTCAACCCCTTAAAATGTCTCAATAAATACACTAAGAATCATTAAATGATGAATTCAACATTGTGGTTCAGTGGCCAGTGACAAGGAAAGGATGCTGGCAAACCCCACACTCTATGGTCTCCGAACCTGAACTCGGAACTTGAACCTACACCATTTACAAATAGCACAATCAATATAGCTTTTGGCTTTTCGGAAACCCTTTTTTCAAAAATTAGGAAAGAAGGAAGATTGCCGTTTTTATGAAATTCATCGCATGAAGAGAATTATCGGTACCTGCAAATGGACGGTACAAGTTGGGCATGCAACCTCTTTCATCCTCCTTGCAGAACCATCTGATCTGGACCCTGAAAACAAATAATAATAAACTAGTATGAAAACTGGTGGACTTTCAATTATATGATCAAAGAGACTGCATAGCCAACCAGAACATATACAGAGATAGAGTCCAACTCATCCAATCACCAAGATCCAAAATCTATTATTAACAGAAGCAATTTAGTTAATCAATCGCCTATATTGGGGTCCAATGACAGGATAATCAATAATAAAAGAACCAACTGTTTGACTTTTAACGAATAATGGCAATGTTGAAAAATCAGCCAAGTAAATGGAACCAGAGTTGTCCCAAAAAAAAAAAAAAATTGGAACCAGAGAATTCAGTCTTCAGTTCTAAAGATTACTAATGAAGGATACAGGTGAAAATCAAAAGGAAAATAGGTGACACGTCGTGTTAGAAGTTCTGACATTTCCTATTTATGTAATCTTAAGATGAGAAGTAGTTCAGTTGTAGTTAATATAATTTTCCATTTGTCTAGTAAAACGTTTCCTAATGATTACCTTTTTCCAATAAAATTTATTAACGAATCAAAACCATAAAACATATTTCGTGTGAGGGGTAAGAAAGATAGGGGGTGAAGGCTAAAAGATTTTGGAGAAAGAAAATGAGCAAAGAACATTCTTCATAAAAGTGTCCTCAGATAAGTGAAGACAGAAAACCAAGCACAAATGGAGATATGCATATAGCGAACTCCCAGAAATCAACAAAAGGGACAAATCATTGTTTTCACAAATAAATGCACAAACAGATGCCACACAAAGATAGGCATCAGAACCAGTTCTATATACTTCGGCATTCAATTTTACCTGATGACACCTTGCAGCTTCTCTCCAGTTCCTCCTGTATAAATCAAACATCAATGCCGAAAATCATTGGATATAGAGCATTCGAAATGTGAGAACAAACTGAAATTGGAGTGCCAACAAACAAATACACATAGTATCATTAATTTAAAATTAAGGTTTTGACACCAGCAACTTTCAACATGACCAAATAACTAAGAAAAAGAAATAGCTTGGTTACAAGTTATATAAACTAAAAAGGATAAACATGGTACTACCTATAGGAGTATCAAAACGAAAACACTATTTTTTTAACCAATAAAACTAAACTTTAAGCATATAACCAGGGATGGAGTTCATTTTGAGGACAAAATGAAACTTTAATCAACTCTGACTTACAAATAAAGACGAAAAATGTAACCAGGCCATTAATCTATCAAAGTATATTGTTGATTTTAAAATCCTTTATAAGATTTAAATGGGTTGTGCATGACAGTTTTTTGCATAGAAGTTAACTTTATGCATATACCCAGGGATGGAGGTCTGAGGGGGGAAGCGGGGGGAGGGAGGGGGGGGGGGGGGGGGAAATTTTGGATATCTTTTTGCAATATGAAACTAAATGTAACCAGACCATAATCAATCAAAGTATTTTGCTAATTTAATATCCTTGATAAGATTTACCTGGGTGGTGCTCAACAGTTTTTCGCAAAATAAATATGATTCCTCTTAGGATATGTTTTGATCTAAGATTTTAGTGAGAGAAAGGAAACGTGAGAAAATATTAAACTCAAAAGTATAAATTTTATCATTTGAAGTGATAATACATACTACAGGTAGTGTATTGGTTTCACTAAAATCAAGATCCAAACAAACCATTAGTGCAAATAAACCAAACAATCTTCAGTAAACTTGTGCAAGTGGATGTGTGTTTATAGAATTTCTACATGTATAATATGGCCCACAGTATATGTCACCTGAAGTTTCTTGGTGAGATCCTCGTGAGTTTGTATAACAGTTGATCTGCCGGCAGCTTCCTTAGTATTGCTCAATCTACGCGAAACTTCACCCTGTAAAGAATCACTATAAATTAGCTTGCAAAGAGCATTTAACTAAATGCCAACTATTACAATCATGAGAAATTTGCACACGTTGCATTTCGAGAAAAACCAAAGGTATACGATTGTTCATTTTTCCTGAACACCATGAGTGAGTTTACCAAGCAATCACTTTTGGATTGCTGGAAACCTTGGGTAAAGAGCCATGCTCAAACCAAAAAAGGGCAAGAATCACAGTTGATACATACCAAACATCGATCACAAACTCTGACAACCGGAGCATTCTCTTCAGCAGTAAGAGCGGTTCGACCCTGAGTGCATTTGTCGCAAAAAATATCTCCACAGTTCCTGCAGTGATGCTGAAAAATAAAAAAAAAAAGGCCAGTGTAACAATTAAATATAGGCAACCTATAAATATGTAGCTACTATACACATACATAAATACATGAGCACACTTGTATATGCAAAGTAAGTGAATGCATTCCAAGCAGAGGAAGCAAAAAAATGGATTGGAGATTAAATCAAGTTATATTAAGACACACCTTACGCACAAAAGCACTAAAATCTGACCCACAACCTGTGCACTTTGTTACTGCTTCATCAGGGACCTGTTAAAGTTGAACAGAGAATGAATCATAACCTCGAGTTTCAACTCTAAGATAGAGCATTGCGAAGATACTGAAAAACAAACATTATTATAGAATAAAGTCTTCACTCTTAGTAAAGCAGGCACCGTAATTTGAAAAATAGCGCAGTGAACAGAAGGACTATATTAGCATGTTTCACAACCACTACAAGCAAACAGAAATTAATAAGGTAAAAGCTCCAAGGTACAACACAAAATCCAATATAAATAAGGCAAAAGCAGCGATACAAAGCTTCTGCAACCTCTGCATCGTGAAAGGACCTCCATAACAATCCCCTTCTAATCGATAAATTCTAAAGAAACTGCAACAGCCAACATACAAAGTCCTAAAGCAAAATGCTGAGTTGCAACAAAAAGTACTTCTTAAGTGCCCTTGGGCCATAAGTGGTTGTTCTTCTCGTACTTTGCTGATGTTACAAACTCTTAATCATTATAAGAGTGCATAAGTAGTACCAGAAATCAGAGTAGTTAAAAGAAAAACTTCAATGCATCAATTGCTCGACTAAAGAAAAATGAAAACTATATTAGTATATTACCCAGTGATCTTTCTCCTCGTTGACAGGCTTTATCAAATTCATCAAATCAGTAAAACCTTTCTTCTTCTCGGCTGGTTGTTCCACAGTCTTCGGATATTCAGAAGGCCGGCTTCTTCCACTTATCTCTTTGTACTGCAATTTCGAAAAGGAACCAAACAACTCATGATCTCAAATTTATTATACTTGTCAGTTGTCACATGTCTGAACATGCATGGCTGAGTGTGCCCATGCCCGTGTGGACGAAAAAGTAAACAATAGGTACACATTAAAACAAGAATGTAGTGGAGAGTCATCACTGCTTCAAAAACAGAAAAACCATTTGCACAGTATATACAATTTCAAACCTGAACAATCGCAGCAGTAACCGTGTCTAAAAGCGTGTTGGTGGTATAACTATTAGACTTCAATCTAATACGCCTCGGTTCAATGTCCACAGAACTTTTTGACCAGAAGGCAAATATCGACGAATCAATGGCCTAAACAAGGTAAACAAGTAGTTCAGTGAGCACATGCTAAAATAAAGAGAAAACAAACTGCAAGGGCTGAGCCCAAAAGAACCAATAAGAATCAGAGAACAAACATTTTATCGTATATACTGTTAGCAATAGCCTGCACTTGATATTAGCAGTGAGCTTTGAAAAACTTTGATGCCTCTACAGAATAGCCAAACTTTTCCCTATACTCAATCGAAAAAAGTAATTCTATATAATATCATCATAATCTTCCAAAAAATCAAATATATTTTTTAGTTATATTAAATACTCGGAACATCTACAACATCAGAGTCGAGTTCTTGGTAAATGTTATGAACAGGAAAAGACATTCCACCACACACCAAGATTGAACTGCTAAAGCAAAAGAGCTTGCTGGTAATATTGGTAGTTTATAAGACTAAATGAGCTTAAGATTTCCAATTACACTCCACTTAAAAAAAAAAATAGGCAACTCTTCATCCCAAACCCAAAAACCCTTTTGTAGAAATGAAAAGGAGAAGGCGAAACATACTTCACAGCTGGTTATTGTGTCAAGAAGATAAATTCTCAGTATCCGACTGGTACTTGGGTCCAGCATACGAATTCCATCCAAGCCAATCTGAAAAGCAATAAATATCAGACCATCTCGAGTTCAAAAGTTTTATTTGATGTTGCAAATCAAGAATAATAAGCAATTTATACGCTATTACTGCACATTTCAAAAACAAGTCATAATGCAACAGAAACTTGTGTGTCCGAAAGAATCTAATATTGCCCCCAAAAGAGAATATAATTGAAATCAATAAGTAGAGCAAGATTCACGAATGATCCCCAACTGTTATATAGTAATAAAGTAATTCAGTGGTTGAACCAGCAGTTGTCTCTGGATGGGGCCAGCAAATTCAGTGGTTAAACATTTTCCTATGACTTTGTGAAGGATAAGCGTAAAATGTACATATATAATTCAAGTAGCAAATGATATCAATGCAATTCAACAGTCTTGAACAAATCAATGTTAAATAAAGCTAAAAACCAACCAAGCCTGAGCTACACTTATAATCAATGCAGAATAAATCTATAAAAGCTCAGCAATAAATAGTAGAACCTATGCACATACTCAATGGTAGAATTCCAAACCACAATTAAACATTTCCAAGCTAGTTCTTCCGAACTAACCTGGCAAAGAACATCCATGGTGCTCTGTCCACCACTTTCTGCCAACAACTTCACCCTAAACTTCTGAACCCCGCTCTTCGCATCCTGCTCTGAATCTGCTTTTGGAACTGCCTTCACAACTTTCAACCCCGAATTCACTGGTTTCTCCTTCCCTGAAGAAGAGGAAGAATACCCAATAGGCCTACCAAAATCATCGAAACCAGACCAAGTCGAAGACTTTGGAGCCGTTCCCCGAGCTCCATACGGCTCATTACTCCCCTTGTAAGCATATACACCTTCATTACTCCCGTAAAGGCTGTCGTTTCCGTTTCCGTACCCACCGTACTCGCTCTCCGCTCGTTTCCCATACAATTCAGATCCCAAATCCGACCTGCTCCGGTTCAAATTCATGTCGTAATTATCATATGATGGTTCATATGGAGTGGAATTCAATTGAGAGTATTGAGAAGAGGGGTGAATTGACGGATACTGTGAATTGCGAGGAACAGGGTTAGGGTTAGGGTTAGGGTTAGGGTTGGGGTTTGGTATGTAATTAGGCGCCGGCTGATCGTATGATTGATGATACGACGGTGATTGGGGCTGAGCTGGGGCTTGCGACGGGGGTTGGTAGGGCCCATGGGCTTCGAATTGGGGGAAAGAATATGAAGATTGAGGTTGCGAATACGACGGCGCTGTGGGGAGAGGATCGGGAGTTTGGGGATACGAAGGGTAGGAAGATGAATTGTGGTGGTACGCCGCGGCGGAGTAATTGGTGGAGGAAGGAGGCGGAGGAGGTGTGTAACCGGTGGGGGAGAACGGCGGCGCTGAGGCGTAAGACGGTGGCGCGTGGTGAAGGGGCTCGATCGGATTCGGATTCGGATTCGGGTTAGGGCTTGGATTCGGGTTCTGCGTTTGCGGGTAGTGATGTGGCTGGTAGTAGGGGATTGAGGAGTAATCGGCGTTCTGCATCTGTGGAGGTTGATCGGTGAGAGAGGGAATATTCCGGCGATGAAATTGATCGATTTTGTTTTCCGACGCGGTTAGCACTTATTTGGAGAGAGAGAGAGAGAAATAAAAGAAAAAGTAAATTATTTGCAGGGAGAGGGTTTTCGAGACAATTGAAGATGGAGCAGGTTAAAACGTGTTTTAAAGTAATAGCACGCTTGAGGTTGAAGGAAGTGGTCTCATTAGGAAGATGAAAGTCGAACCAATCTATTTGATAACTCGAGCTCGATCGTCAAAAGTTTATTTGCGCTCGACTCGTCAACTTATCAAATCAAGTTTGAATAATTTTTTGTGTTTAATAAATTTTGAAACTCGACTTGAACTTGGCTCAGTTAATAAAAATATATATAAAAAAGTCAAGGTATGCGAGTTTGGCTCATATTTAGCTCGATTAAAGCTCATTGGAGCTTGATTCAATTAACAATCACACAAGTTCAAATATAAATTTTGAAACTCGATTATGATTTAAATAAACTTGAACAACTTCTCCTTCAGTTTGACTTATTTACAAACCTAGTTGTAACCTTTCTAGTGATACTTCTAAGACCCTTTCTAGAGGGGTAATCAGATGCTTCCCATCATTGTATGTCACATGTAGAGTGTTGGGTTGGATTGGTAACATATCTGGAGAAGAAGAAATTAGAAAGTGCTCAAACCCAATGATACCATCTTCTTTACTTGAAGGCCAAAATGGGAAAATATTTGGGTGCACACGGTGTGGTTCCATTTGAGTACACCCACACACATAAAAAAAAAATATAATAATATTTTTAATATAATAATAAATTATGTATTATTTTATTATTTTTTTATGTGTGTCAGACTGTCATTGCACCCAAGTAATTTCCGCCAAAACCATACATTTCAACACAATTTTAGTCAGACCGAGCCCTTTATTTAAAACAATTTAAGATACATTCTTTTGATAATTAATTTTAAAATATAAGATCTTAAATAAAACTTGTAATAAGTTGTTCTATTGTACTATGTCCATGTGATCATGCTAGAGCACGCCAATTTTCATCAATCTATACATAGCCAATATTATATATCCTATCAAAATAGAATAAAGTCACTAATAGTTGTAACCCAAAAAAAAAAGTCATTCAAAACTTGTTAACTTAGTGATATCAGTTTTAACTTTCATGTGGAGGTCCTTGGTTCAATTTCAGATTGTAACAAGTTGTGACTTTTCTCTTTTTATTTGAAATCTTATAGGATTTGTGTGGCCCATAATTAAAAATCAGTCCAAATTTATCGATCCGGGTATCACCCTTCCTTTAAGTATCATTGATAAATAAGCATTCAATCACTCTGTATAATTCACATCATAAAATAACGCCACTATCTGATTTAAAATTTCAAATATGACTAACAAGTAACACTCTACAAAATATAGTAAATTTAGCACTAACGTGGAGAATTATATTTTTGCTATTTAGATAACTTTTAGGATGTTTCATGTGGGGTCAATTACATTGGCGTTCTGTTACAATTACCAAAAATACATTTATGAGTTCGAAAGTTTGGAACTCGGCTTGAGCTAAATTCGATTAGTAAAAAAAATAAAATAATATTGTAAAAAAATCAAGCTACTCAAACTTAACTTGGTTAACAATTAAACCAAGCTCAACAAAAATTGAAGTTCGATAATTTAAATAAGTATGAACAAAACTCATGCAACTCGAGTCAACTTATTTATAGTTCCCCTGTGGGTAAGATTGGTAGTCGTGTCCCAATGATGCACCTTTTTAACTCGAAAACCAAACGCCCATTACCATGCATTCCATATTCAAAGAACTTCACGACCCAACCCATTTTAGCGTGGCCTGTGATAAGCTCTAGTTATTGTGCATACAGGCCTAAGCCGAACTCTCCATATAAGCTAGGGCCCTATTGGGCCAAACCCCTAAAACCAGACCGGTCCATAACCCAGCTTGTCTGGACTCGGGACTAGCTCGAGATCAGCCCAACAAAGGACCGCATGGGGACGGCCCATGCAACCTCCCGAATGGACATAAACTAAATCGTAGAACACTTGAAGTAGATAGAGTCTTTATGACTCCAAATTATAATTATCATCCGAAGTTTTTTGGGCTAGATATATAAGGTATCCCCTCCTCTTGAATTAAAAAAAAAATAAAGAAAATGATGTAGATCTAATCTCACCCTATGATGTTTATTGAATGTAGCATAAAATAAACTCACTGTAATCATTGAAAAAATGATCTCACAACAAATATACACCCTATAGAATTAACTACATTTAGCACATATATATATTAAGCCGCTTGCCTTAGAGTGTGTACCAGTAAACTAATTTATCTGCGATTTGTTCCCATGTATCCATATTTATGTGGGTTGGGACTTCTTATATTCATTATTTTTCGAATTTTGATGACTTTAGAGCTCCCAAGACTCCGAGTATTAGGACAATTACAATATTTATGTGTTATGTATCACTAGCCCCGGAATGTGAATTAATTGTGGTATGATTTTCGAGAACTGAGTATGACAATTGTTGCTAGTTTTATGAACGAACAATTGAACGAATAAAATCATACATAAAACACCAATCTTATTTTTTTTTTAATCATACATAAAACTCATTCATTACTAAAAAAATCAACCCATGCGAATTCAAAGTTTTCTACTACATGTTCATCCTTTGAACTGTTGGCATTACATGCTGCTACAAGCCTACAACCACAATTAACAGACAATCAAACACAAAGAAATGAAAAATTGCTTATATACAACAGATGTGCATGGACTTCGTAGTTGTGATAGTATTACTTCATATATTTTGATAAGATGATCAGAGACGGAGCCAAGGGAGGAGACTGGAGAGGGGGCTGGTCGGGGCACTCCCTCCCCCACTAGCACTTTGAGAAGAAAAAAAGAATTGGCCCTAAAATGTTTGATATTTGAAATTGTCCCCCTAAAATTTAAAAATATCAAGTTTTTCCCTTTTTTTTTATTCGCCCCCCGAACTCCAAATTCTGACTCCATCTCTGAAGATTAATGATATCAAGTATATCTTAGCTCTTGGAGCCCCTCTTCCATCAACAGGTACTTTTGAGGCATCGATTGATAGATCTAAGTATCTAACATAGGATTTCCTTGTTAGATCTATTGAGGTGAAGTATTTTTACCGTAAATTACTCATGAAAAAGTAACGAGCCATACAAAATATATATATTGTTATGACAATTCACGAAATAAGAGTATAAAGATTAAAGACATACGAATTTATGTGGTTCGGCAATTGCCTATATTCACGAGATGAAAGAGAATATTTTACTATTGATGAAAGAGGTAAAAATTACAATAAATGTCAAAAGTACTGAACTAAAACCTTGCCCTGATTTTTTCTTAAAATACACGTGTACCGTACTGCGGGGTCAAGCCTCCGCACCCCCTGGCGATCCTTCGTTGAAGCGGGCTCAACGCATGTTGTTGCAAGCCACTTCAGAACTGGCCCTTTTGATAATGAGTTTGTTGCATAATTTTGGGCCTAGCTAGGACTTTAATACATATCACAATATATGCAATAACCCGAGCAGCACCTTTGTTAATAGGATAAATTACATAGACACCCTCTGTACGAGTACAAAAAATACTATCGAGAGGTTTAAAAAATTATCATAACTTCCTATGTCAATATAAACATATTACAGTTTCATCCTATATTAATAAAATATTATATTTCAAATTCACCCCTCATTTTCGAGTTGTCGGTATCATCGAACAAGGGATGTCTTGACAGTTTGTAAAAAATCAAAAAGACGTGCGTATGGTAAATTATGCAATAAGTGAAAAAGTCTATATATGTAAGTATCTTTTGTTTAGTACAATAATATCCCCTTAGCAAAAATGAAGTAGGCTAGCATTAAAAACACAAATTTGTCCTTATTAGTTTTACTGCCATTCTGAACAAGTGTAAATTGTTTGCTTTTTTCGAGTGAATCATCATCTCATCTGGGAAGTGTGCAGACAGAGATACAATACATACAAAACAAGTACTCTGTAAAAGCTCCATATAATGCAGAGCAGTCTGCAGTGGAGGGTGGCCGTTTCACTTTCAAACTCATTAACTCTGCTTTCAAAATCTTTTACTGTCAGTAGTTACTATAATAGAGAGCTGAGAGCCGCAGCGAACCTGGCAGTTGCCCCAAGAATCCCCTTTGAAAAATCAAATCAATTGGGGTGGTAATCTAAATCAGGAAAAGAAGTAATAAATCCCTTTTCAGTTTAAAAAAAAAAAGAGCAAGACTCTTTACTATTCATTTCACACTTCCATCACCCATCATATCCGCTTATTTGGGTCAATGCAAATACATATGTACATATATATATATATATATGTTTTTGCTTGGATATGTTTATTAGTTTTTTTTTTTTTTCAGAATATTCATTGGGAAATATATAGGGCAAAATACACTTTGTACCACTGAATTATTTATTTTGTCTCATTTAAGTCCTTGATCTATTAAATATAACAAATGATACCTAAACTATCAAACGTAGCAAAATTGTCCCTCGCTTTTGATGGACATGTTTGGCTACTTTTTAAAATCGATAAATAACATATCACGAATGTTATTTTTGAATATTAAGTACTTTAAGTTTTTTTATATAATTTATTTTATTTTTAATTTGGTAATTATTTAAAATATATTGTTTTAGATTTTTAAGAAGATTATTTTTTTTGTATTTTTTGATTTCCAAATATAATACACCGATTTTCTACTAATTTCCTAAGGAAAATTTACTAAAACATCCTTAACTTTATATCCAAAAAAAATTTATAATATTTTTTAATCCAAAAAACTCATTTCACCAACTTTTCTTCCCAGAAAATTCAACAGTCAAGCTAATAAATTTATGGATTTAATTGTCCTTAGTCTCCTAAAGCAACAAAAAATCAATTGTAGTTTTATCTAAAAAAGTATTTATATAGAAATTTTATATGGATAATTGAAACTAATTTTGATTTTAACTTTACATTTTTAGATATTTTAATGTTCTTAAAAATTTTAAAATTTTTTCTTTAAATAATTATCAAATTAAAAATAAAAAATTATATAAAAAATTTAAAGTACTTGATATTCAAAAATAATATTCGTATTATACTATTTATCAATTTTAAAAAGTAGCCAAACATTTCCATCAAAAGTGAGGGACTATTTTGTTATGTTTGATAGTTCAGGGATCCTTTTGTTACATTTAATAGTTCAAGAACTTAAATGAGACAAAGTGAATAATTCAGTAGTACAAAGTGTTTCATTTCATCGTGCCATCAAGCACGCATGTAGCAGCTTCCACCCTAGCCGGACACTTGCATGAGAACAAAACCACATGTGGCTGAACGAACTCTACCTATAATATGAACAAATGTGATTACTCTGCAACTCGAGCCCCACCGCCTGATAATACCCACATAATTTAAAAGAATGGAGTGAACAAAATTGCACATGATCTGAATAATTGTGATTACTCCGAAACTCGAGTCCCACAAACCGATAACAACCATATAAAAGAATGGCGTGAACAAAACTACACGAGATCAAATGAACTGAACAATTGTGATTACTCTGGAAAAAACCCGAGTCCCCTACTACCAACTAAAAGATAAAGAACCCCCTACCTAATAACAAACATAACAAAACCATATAGGCAAAACACAAAAAGATCATATACCATACCACCACTACTAAATCACTACATACAACCCCAAAAACAACACTATAGTGTCATGATCTTTCTTTCATTTCAAGTCTTTCTTATCCACTTTTTCCTAAACCAAGAAAGCCTCTAAACTAGCCTCTTTCACTGTTTCACACACAGGACAAAGCCCCAAAAGCGAGTCACAAAACTTGCAGCAACAGAGATGCCTGCAGGGAAAGAAAACAACACACGATCTTCGAGCATGGCACAATTTACAACCCTTCATATTTTCTTCATCATCATCATCTCCTATTTTCAATTCTAAGTTCGAAGAACCACAAAACGACGCCGCATCATCGTTTCCTTGCGCTACTCGATTCAGCCTGTTGTTAAGATCAACAACAATGGCTTCCGATTCTCTCGCTTTTTTCTCCCACGATTTGGCTTCCATTTCTGCACTGTTCAACAACCCTTCAAGATCTCTTGTTTTGCTTCTTGCGACGATTAATTCTTCGTCTTTTTGAAGCATTAGAGTTTTGATTCTTGATTCGTATATTTGTAGTAAAACTGCTTGTTGCCGGGCTTCTTCTTGCAGTATTGATCTCCTCAATCTCTTACTCTGTTAATTGGAAGGATTACACAATCATGATTTCAGCTTAAAAACCCTTTACACAGTTTTCAAAACATTATTTGAAAAAAGTCCCCATTTTGGATTAACAAAAATCATCAAGACACACAAAAAACAAAAAACCCATTTGATTTTGAGCACCAAAATGTGATGTTGTACACATGCAAACGCAAATTTTGGACTCATGACAAAATTTCTTATACCTACATATATATATATATATACAAAAACTAAATAATCATGATTTCAGCTTAAAAACCCTTTTCACAGTTTCAAAAAAAAACTAAAAATCCAATTTTGTATTTACAAAAATCATCAAGAAATTAACAAAAATCGAAAAAAGCCATTTGATTTTGAGCACCAAAATGTAATATTATACACATGCAAACGCAAAGTTTAGACTCATGACAAATTTCTTATACCCATATATATATATATATATATATATATATATATGGAAAAAAATTGATTTGTTACCTCCAAATGAAGGAACCAATCCATTTCGAGTCTTTGCTTGTCAAGGTCAGAGGACAAAGATTGCACAATCTCCAAGGGCAGAGAAGGACAGCATGAAAACGACGACGTAGAAGAAGAGGAAGAAGCCATATTTACATAAGGATGAAGCTGATCAATCTTGGTCTGATGATCCAACGGCTGTAGTTCTTGGAAACAAAACCCATCTTCAATATTCCAAAAAGAGCTACAAATGGTGGCATATGGAGTAGTAAAACCCATATTTTCAAAACATATATTTTCTGCTTCAACAGCCATAACAGTACAGAATAGTATATATATATGCTTTCACTATATATTGTAAAAAGGCTAAGATTATTATTCAAGAAAGAGAAGAACCAAACGCAACCGTTTTGTTGAGAGAGCTATATATAAAATGGGTAGATATAGAATGGAAAGAAGATGGGGTGGGGGTGGGGTGGGGTGGGTAGGTTAAAAGGTGGAAAAATTCATGTTCTTGTTACATCAGAACAGACGCATGAGCATGACACAAAATTAATCTCTCCATCGCTTTTCTCTCTTAGGCTTTTGAACTTTGGCTGATTTTGTTGCTTTGGGTGGTGTGGATTGATTATTATCTGATAGAGAGATGCACGAAAAAGAACTTTTTATCCGGAGGAGGAACGAGTCATCACTATATATACATATATATATATACATATATATATGCAAAATTACCCACCGAACCCTGAATTGTCAAAACCCTCCACACTTATAGAATATTACCAACACATCAAGGGGTCTATTTGTAAAGTTTGAAGGGTTAAATTGTCAAAAAATTTAAAAACGCAAGGGGCTATATGTATCGATATATATATGCAAAATTACCCACTGACCCCTGACTTATTGTGTAAGTATCAAAACCCTCCTCACTTATTGAAAATTATCAACGCATCTCCTCATAAGACCAATTTGTAAAATTTATAAGGGTAAAATCGTCAAAAAATTTAAATATACAAGGGTGTATTTGAAAGATTGCTTTAACATGATAGGACTCTATGTAATTTTTAATAAGTGAGAGCATTTTTTTGGTAAATATACAATAAATGAAGGGTCTTTGTGTAATTTTCCTATATATATTGATGATTACCAAAAAGGTGAAAAAAAATATAACTTAATTAAATAACAATAATCGGGAAAATGAAAAAAGAAAGTTAATTGGGATTCTGAGGCTACTTTTTTGTCAATGACCTAAAAAGGTTTTGATAATGTGAGAGGAAAAAAAGGAGGGTAGTACTAACGTAACGTGAAACGTACACATATTATGCAGATACGGATTAGGTTAGGTGCCAAAAGAAAATAATAAAAAGGGAAACGTACACACGCAGATTTTGTGACAGGTCCAGGTACGCTGTGAGGAAAAAAGGAGTCAAGGGAAAGAGCATGGGAATATATATATATATATATATATATATTCATTTTAGCTTAAGATTTCGTGTTACTCTAGTTTTAAGCCAACTAATTAAGATTCTTCATGTATGGATAAATGACAAATATGAAATTATAGGTCGAACTTTATTTGGTTTAACTTAAATGTAATTCACTTATTTTGTAAATGACGACACTATTAGTGTAATCTATACTTCAACTCTCGATCGAACAGCCACACGCGTCTAGACTAGAGTTTTCGGGTTAATACTTGGGATCGTGGAATACAAAACCCTTACATCAATGCACACCCTCCACTGTTTGGAATGCACATGGAATGTGATTCAAACACTTGAAAGAGTTGCAAAGTATGAGCCCCAGTCCAAGGACCTCATGTATCACTCACAAAATGTGCTCCATATCCTATTAGTCTAGGTTGCAGCTAATTCTCTATCGTAAATACTTTACCGGAGTTTTGGAAATTATTGCCAATACATGCTAAAAGAACGCGAGATTTGGATATTCCACACTATACAAAACGCAACACTATCGTCCACTATCATTTTATCATTGTATCGTTCACTAATTATCATTGAATTCAAAGGGTTGAGTGGTTTTCACCACCCTCCATCAAACAGTACTCAATGGATTTGATCATCCAAGAATTACACAGATAAAACGCATATATATGGATAATAAACAATAATACTATCAAATCCCTTTTATTCCCAAATAAATCCCTTCAACATCATGTCTCATAAATTATAAGCAGAGTGGGATACAAGATATGAATGATCAATATCACTGTAAACTATGAACTGAAAGAGCAATCCCATGGGGGTAGCAGATGTGTTCCAAGAGCAAGTATACGCAAAATGCTGTTTAATAAAGAATGAATCGACTCTAAGACACCTATTTGTACTCCGCAATCAAGACAGAATTTCACCACCAAATTTCCAAAAAGAAGTGTACTATAATCTCCGTATTAAGACTCATCAAAACACAAATCCACATAAACTAGGGGAGTTGGGTTCGGGGCATTATCATAGGTCAGAAAAGCTCCTGTTAAGAAACATAGTGAAATCAACACTGATTATTTGAGCTATGCTTGGATTCTGGAAGATAGTCCCACAGCATTTTCCATTCGAGAGTACCAATCACCAATCCTTGTATGCTCCACCATGTCTCTACCAGATTTGAGGTAGCGAATAGGTCTTAAAACACCATACACAGCAAGGTCAGCTAAGTTAGGCTTGACTCCACCTGGTGAAAAAATGTTTAGAAAGACAAATTAGCCAGATTATAGAGGGATAATTACATGCACACCCTCACTTATTGTGTAATTACCACGATCCCCTTGAGGTTTGCAAATTACCAAAAAAAAAAAAAAAAGACTATCCATGACAACTTGAATAGCGGCGTGAAATATGTAATTTGTATCAGGAGGTGAAATTGTAATCTACTTTCGTGGGCGGCCAGACAAGGAAGTCATGATAATTTCTCAAATTTCAGAGTGATTTTCGTAATTAGGGTCTTATGCAGGAGGGGTCTATGTAATTTACCCCATCATAGTGAATATTCTGCATCAAGATGAGTTAAAACAAACCTAGAAAATCTCGACCCTTGAGGGCGTCCACCCATGTTTCTGCAGCTTCATATAAAGCAGCCCGTTCATCAGTAATGTTATACTTTTTCTTCAATTTCTTTGAGACAAAATACATTGCTGTAGCTCCAGCATATTTTGCTACTATTCTCTCAGTAAAGCTGAAGTTACCTACACTCAACCAAAATATAAACAGCCAGAATTTAACACAAAGGTTGATGAGGAACAATGTAATCTCTCATAAGCTCATTGGCAACAATTCAGAACCACCAGAAGATAGAGTGGTCATGTGGAACACTTTTAAGAGAATTTTAAAGGGAGCGTGTACACTCACTACCACAAAGCACTTCACAAATCAAATTCTAAGTGACGTGTAAGAAGTGGGCTTATATTATATACACATGCTTTAATTAGGATACTAATCGAAAAAGAATACCAGCATCAAAGATATGCAAAGAGACTCATCAAAGAGAAAGAACATCATCCAAATTCTTCAGCGACGAATAAAATTCTATCAACGTTTAAAACGTGATTAGTAACTGCTCTAGAATATTCAGATAAACAATACGATTCTCATGAAATAACCAGTTGATCGATCTAGTATGTTCTATATGCCATGTCAAAACAAAGTTGGAAAGAGAGAAGACGGAAGATATGCATAAGTTGATGTCATTTATGTAAATAGAAGTACACTTCAAGGCCCGCATCATCGACACTAGACCTTGTTTCTTGGACTGAAAAAAGTTGCAAAACATCACCAGATGCACTTATTTTGCTACGAGATGCAATTATCAATTTTCTTTTGAAACATTTGAATCACCATCAATAATTCGCTAATAATTTTGTGAAGAGTAATTTACATAAATCAACCAATACACAGCCTGTACCTCACCTACAAACCAAATGTCACACAAACACACACACAGACGCGCAGACTCACTCACAGATGAATAAAAGGTCACTGGGCACCAGGCATCAGCATCTATTGTCAAAGGTGTGAAGTTCAATACTCTACAAAACTCCAGTTAGAAAAAAACCTCAACAAAGATATTGAGAATTAAATACTTTCACCAAAAAGGTAAAATGACTACACGATACAAAAGAGTGAATTTCTGTATTATTTATCCTTTCTCTTATTTTCAGTACTTGCACTTCTGTTTTTTTGCTATATAAGCACACGAGTAAGCATAGTGCAAAGTGCAGAGATCCATAATTTAATCGTCCTTCTTAAATAATACGCAAATAAGCTGCATTTCCAACTTCAGGCATTAATAACAGCTATATTAGGCAGAGCAAAATCTTACCATGACTAGTGATGTAGTCAAATGACTCAAGGGCTTCAGAAGTACTTCTATAGATATTTGGTGATAATATATGCACCAAGTGATTGTCCACCCAGCTGCAGTAATGAAAGTTTGTGTTACTGACGATTATGGATTGTGGTAGAATTTCCGCATTTTTAAGAAATTGTCCGCAGTAAAACACCTTTAACTATTTAGGCATTACACTTGGTAACAACTGATGAAAATAAGCTATAAAATATAAAGGGAGATAACAGAGAATCAGTGTCCTTGTGAAGTAAGAGGCAATGATGCTTGCAAGAATTTACCAAACCTTTCTCACAACTCATTGCAGCAACTTTAATTGATGAGGGAAAATGGATGCATATACAAACAGCAGCAAGCAAGCCAGAGAAGAGGTAAAAGTCTAAAAAGTAAGGGATAAGAGCCAGCAATGCATACCCACGCCACTTCTTCTCTTCACTATCTTCAGCGATAGAGTCAACTAATCCATCAGGATGAACCCTTTTTGACAATTTATCAATTATATCTACATAGGGAAAGAAATAACAGGGTTAAGAAGTTGGTTTTAAAACCCACATATCAGAAAGCATTATGTATACATCACCATATATATAAATGGTTTAGGCTATACAACAGCTGTAGATTACTGAGGAACAGTAGGTAATATAGTCTATCATGTTAAGCACCTGATGAGTCAACCATCTGGTCCCCGTCAACCATCAATATAGGTACTTTCTTGTAATCAGACCACTTAATTTCCTTTTTGCTGATTGGGTTGACCTCCACAACCTTGTATGGAATATCGTAGTAGTCCAGAAATGCTGTACAAGTAAGAAACCATAAATACCAAAAACACTCGAAAATCTTCAGACAACGACAACTAGTGCGACGAGAACTTCCATGAGTAGGCGTTTGTTTTTGTTGCTTCAGATATTTAACCTGAGACTATTATGCTTCCTAATAGTGAGGCTCAGAAAGCGCTCCTTACAATGAAACAAAATGCTTTCTTACTCATCTATCAAAACCATAACACTCGGTTAATTTTGTCCCTCATATCTAATCTTTGTTTGTACCTGTACATCTGGTATTAGAACACGTTTGTTTGGACCAATCCTAAGGCACATATGGATTGACTGATACTCAAGAAAAGAATAGGCATCTTCTTTAACAACATGTATCAGATGATCATACATAATCGCTAATTTCAAGAAAACAATAATTTCTAACATTAGGTTCTTGTGTCCATTCTTTTACCATTTTATATGCTGATAATCATAATACTATCAAATCTAAGGTTTGAACTTACCAATACCAATGTTGCATGTGAATGCTTGGAGATGAACACTTAGATATAGATATTCCTAATTTTCGTGTAAATTGAAGATAATTTCTAGTATCAATTCTCTCGTCTCAAGTTCTAGCTACCGGAAAGTAAGCAAACATATTGGCTGAAGCATGGACGTGTCAGTGATAGCAGGAATAATGTATCTATCAGAACAATTTAACATTAGTGGCGCACAGAAAAGCATCAAAGCGAATAACTAACTAAAAACGAGCGAAAGAAGTAAATACAGATTAACATCTAACTGAATCAGGTCCTATCTACCTAATCTCAGGCCATAATAGCGAACAAATTAACTTTATCAGATAAGTAACTATATTCCACGTCCACAATCCAAATCATCCATTGAATCTAAATCTCCAAATGACAAAAATTAGCATAACAAATTCACTTCCAAAAATCATTAACAAACATATCAAAACACCGCCATAAATCATCAGAACTTCACCGAAGGTGAAAAGAGAGATTGATATACCTTTGACCTTGTTACAGAAAGGACAAGCCTCATACTGATAGAGAACGACGTCGTTTGGCCGAAACTTCACAGGCTCTTTGGCGTGCACCTCTTCCACGATCGTAGTGGCCGCCGCGGAGAACAGCATCGTGCCGGCGAAAGCGTGTGCGGCGGCGCGAGCAGACTGATCGGAGGCGATCCTGTCGTACGAAAACCAGTGAGATCTCGTCGAGGAATTGGTGCTGAAAAGAGCCGCCTGAAAGAGACGGTGGTGGTGTTGGTGGACGGGGTTTCCGGCAGCCGGAGCGGCGGCGACTCCCTCAACGGCGCGGCATACGGCAGCGAGTCCGCTAATCCTCCTCATCTGTAGAGCGATCTGAGACAGTGTTGAGAGATTCTAGAATTGAAATGGTGAAGAAACGGTGTCGTTTTAATTTGTGGTTTATGCGAGGGTTTTAGAAGCTGTCTACGTGGGCTTATAAAATTAGTGGCCGTTAATTCGTGGTGCGCCGGCGGCGCGGCCTTAACGGCTCGGCTCGAACTGATTGGAATTTCGTATCTTTTCCTATTTTATTTTTTGTTCTTCTTGATATGAGATGGGTGATATTTAGTAAATAATCTTTCAAAATAGTGGTGCATTTTTCTAATAGGGCTTGTTCAGGGAAAGATTAATGTTATATATCACCGGATATTTTCCACCATTTTGTCATTTTAATGTTATGGGAAAAAATGAATGCAGCATTTGATTTTATATCAGTAATTTATGTTTACTATAACAAATAAATATTTTACCGTATTAAGGAGGTGTGAAAAACGTTGGAAAATAAAACATTAAGAACAATACTCACATGCAATTAATTAGGCCTTATAACTAACAAGTAGAATTATTTTTGTTGTATCTCGTAAGTGATCATATTTGATTCTTTTGATAAAGAAATATTAGGGTTTTAATATCATTCACCATTTTTTTCATTGCAGATATAAAATCCCGATTGTCTTTTTTTTTTTTTTCTTTCTTCAAGTCTTTCATTTGGAAAGAAAGCTCAAACTATTTCCTTTCTATTTTCTTCACTAAATCCAATTATAAAACTATTATTTTATAGGTTTAAAGGTTTTCCAATTTGCACTTTGTCGTGAGACAAAGTTTTTTGCGTCACCTAAGCATACTATACTAGTATGGCGTTGTATGTTGTATGATGTCTTCCGAAAGACAGTAAAATCAAATGCGTTTACCATGATATATAGTTTTATTTGATTTTTATTTGTCATTTTGAAATATGTTTATGATGTCATCATATTTTGCATATTTGTTATAATTGGACATTTAGGAAAATGACTCCAACCTATAGCTAAACTGATATCATAGAATCATCTAAAACATTAGATTGACAAATAAGACCTAAGTTACTAACAACGTAAGATAAATTGCACATTCCATTTAAAGAAAATTAAACTCTTAATCATATAATAATTTTTTCCCTAAGAACTAGTGAAAGCAAAGTCTTCTTAAAAGTAACTTCATCATATTTTTTCTAAAATATGATACGTATTTGTTCCAAATATCAAGTTTTAACCAAAGTCCAATTTGTTTAGAGCATTTTAGGACAAATATTTACAAAATTACTTGTCTGCAATTATTTAATTCTTTTTAAATGATGCAGTTGTTTGAATATTACGGTTGATTTTTTTTAATATAATCCTTAATATAGAGTCGAGCCAAACAAGCTGTTGTTCAAGTTGGTTTGAATTATTATTGAGTTTCAAAATTTATGTTTGAGTGTGGTTTAATTGTTAATCGAATTGAGATCAAACGAATTTTAATCAAGCCGAGTTCTAGTAGTTTGGTGTTTTTGCACATTTTTTATCATTCTTTTTACAACTTCAAAACTTATCAAACATGAAATATTGTTCAAACTTGTTTTAGTATGTTAACAAGCCAAGCCCAAATAAGCTCTTTAGATCGAGCTCGAGCTGAGTAACGAGCAGACTGATTGGTCTTTTAATGCTATAACAAAAATTTAGAATGAGAATTTATGCTAATCACTTTTCAAATAAAATTAAAGAAAAAAAAACAAGCTTATATTGGTTGTTCATTGGTTCGGTTTGGTTTTCCAAAAGCACGAACAGAAAAAGTTCGGTTCGGTTCGGGCCAAACCGAAATTTTGAAAAAAAAAATTGAAAAAAAGGAAAAATCAGGTTCGGTTGCATTATTTCGTAAAAACCCACCTCATAAAAAAAATTATTTTATTTCTTTTCCTATAAGTTGTCACTAAGAAACTCACTTTTTATAGTTTTTAGTCTATATTATACTATATAAAAATAAAAAAAAAAAAAAAAAAAATCAATTTCCGGTTAACCGAATCAAACCGAACCTCAAAACCGAAATCGAGCCGAAAACCAAGGCTATGTTTGGTTATGTTTTGGGATGGTATTTTGGTGAGAATTATTGGTGAGAAATTTATGGGGACACGTGCTCAGAGGGAACAAAAGTTACTGTAGCAGTCAAATCATGAAACTTTTGTCTGATAGAGAGGAGAGAGAAGAGAGAGAGCACATAGAGAGGAGTGTAGGGACAAAGTAGGTGTAGAAAAATGAAAAATAATTATTATGTTTTTTTGGACCAAAAAAGTAGTGTATTTTTGATCAAATATTGTGTGAGCCAAACATTGTTTGATGGGGATTTTGGACCAAACATGAGTTGAAAACATAACCAAACATACCCCAAATCTTTGTAAAAGATTAAACTGGAAACCAAATTGAATTTGGGTTCGGTTCGAACCAAATTTTTTATTTTAGGTCCGGTTCAACCGGTTAACCGAATTTTTGGTTTTTATAAACACCCCCTGCTTATATTCTATCATAAAATTACTCCCAATTTGAGGTTAACACCATACCATGTGAGTCTTTTTCTAATAATTATTAGGGGATTGTAATAGTTGTCTGACAATTTTAATTTGTTTGATTTAATATCCAAGAGATTTAACATGTAACCGATTGATTTACAGAAAAATTAAATATTAGCATTACAATTTACAAGTCTTATTATTATTATTATTATTTTGATAACTAATTACAATTTACAACTCATGTATGTCTTACTATTGCAACTGAAATCTGTTGAGTTGGGGAGTTAGAGAGAGAGAGAGAGAAGGAAAAATGATGATATCAAACGGATTTGAAGACGAGGAGAAATGGCTCGCCGA
This sequence comes from Buddleja alternifolia, assembly GCA_019426215.1. Lineage (NCBI taxonomy): Eukaryota > Viridiplantae > Streptophyta > Magnoliopsida > Lamiales > Scrophulariaceae > Buddleja > Buddleja alternifolia. The sequence continues at coordinate 35,625,099 of CM033397.1, read as the reverse complement.
AGGCATCGCCGGAATCCAACACAACGCCTTCTATTTGCATCGCGCTCTGGTATGTATATATCGATCCAAATATGTATATATCGATCCAATCACACTCCACAATTGCAGAAAAAATCACAGCCCTAACTTGTCAAAATTGAAGCAACTGAATTGTGATTTGTGTGAATTTCGCATTGTTTTGGAAAATTCAGGACTCGAATAATCTCCGCGAAGCACTTAGATACGCAGCTCAATTGTTGTCTGAGCTTCGAACTTCGAGATTATCGCCGCACAAGTATTATGAGCTCTGTAAAGTTCTTCGATCCATTTCTAGTAGTTGGTTGATGCATTTCAACTGTTATTTATGAAAAAAATGGAGTTTGTTTTGTGTAATTTTTGTTCGTCTTATATATATATATGTATATATATTTTGTGTGTGTGTGCGTGCGTTAGATATGCGAGCATTTGATGAATTGAGGAGGTTGGAGATGTTCTTCAAGGAGGAAGATCGGCACGGTTGTCCAGTGGTTGACTTATATGAACTTGTTCAGCATGCCGGAAACATCTTGCCGAGATTGTAGGTTTCGTTAATTCAGCTTTAAATTAAGTCGACATTCTTTTTGTTAATTGTGCCTTTATTTGCTTAGTTGATCATAACAATCATTTTTTTTATATTGCACGGTTCAAGGATTTCAACATGAGATCATGGTAATGTAAGGAAATGACTGTTTTTGGCTATACTGTTAGTTACTTTATAAATTGCCAGCCTTGCATGATATAAATTATTAAGCAGTTTTGGTGATACCAGTAAGTTCTCCATTTTATCTAACACATTGAGAAGGCGCAAAAGTTGTCATTTCAGCCATCTACCTCAGTTCTAATTCACGATTACTCTTGAGTAATGAATTTATTTTCTTTTTTCGTTTTTGTTCTTAAATAATTTTCCATCACTGTAGCATGTAAAATACATATCTTTTATGTGTAATAATTTAAAAGTATCTTATAGCATAAGTTGGAGGTATGGAATTAAGGTCTGAAGTTGGAATTAGAAGAACAATGAAATGCCTGCTATTTTGGTTCTTTTTTTTTTTTTTGCAAAAAGCAAGTGACTTTCATATAACCTCAAACACTTACAAAACCTTCCAGGCATACCTGGGCTATCTTACTACTTCAAATTTACATTTCACCACACCCCAAATGTGATTTACGAGCTCCTGTACAGTTTTCTTACCTATCTCAAACAATCGCCTATTCCTCTCCATCCACAGGAAGTAAACAATTGCAACAAAAATACCTCTTTTAGCATTGCTTAGCTTGGTCTTTCCTTTCATAATCTTCATGCCCCAGCTCACTGCTTCTGTCCAATGAAATCTTCGGCAGATGATCCCCATTTTAGCCCATGTTTGGCACCATACTTCCCTGCTATATTCACACTCAAACAGAATATGGTCCCTAGATTCAATTCCATCAACACAAAACAAGCAATTTTCACTCACATCCATCCATTTGCACAATCGGTCTCTAGTTTTAAGTTTATTTAGGACTGCAAGCCACATTACAAACCTGTGTCTTGCTACCGGCCCTTTTCCCCAAACCAACTTCTTCCAGATGACTTCATCACAATGTTCTGTTACATGATCATAAGCTTGTTTTACCGAAAATACACCCCCTTTCCATCTGTTTTGCACCATATCAACAGCATCAAGGAATAAGGATCTGATGGTAAGCATTCTTTTCCACATCCACGAATCAGACACCTTAGCTTGAATAGTCCAGATTGTTGCATTTTTCAAGTAATAAGCATGTGCTATTTTGGTTTTCTGTTTGCCTATTGTTAACATAAAAAACAGTATTCATTCTTTTTGTATTTTAGACATGCTGACTATATTTTCTCAATTTGACCGCAATTAATAAACTGTTTAATACTGTTAAAGCCACATCAATGCCAAATATTAAAGGCTTCGTGGATGCACATAATTTTTGCTTTATCAATATGTCAGGTATCTTCTATGTACAGTAGGATCTGTTTATATAAAGTCAAAGGAGGCTCCTGCCAAGGATGTCCTCAAAGACCTCGTTGAAATGTGTCGAGCTGTTCAACATCCCATTCGTGGGCTCTTTTTGAGGAGTTATCTTGCCCAAGTTAGCAGAGATAAGCTACCAGATATTGGTTCAGACTATGAAGGGTAACGCAATGACCTACTCCATTTTGTTTTGCAATATATTATTTAGCGCTTCAAATAACTCATTTATAGATTTTTTACTATGTTCATCATTCACAACGGATAGGCAACCACATCTTCTCTTTATTTCTCAAAACATAAAAGAGACTTTCTATGCAATAATCTGCCATATCATCACTTACCATTTTCATCTTTGAGGTTCCACCTGTGTATCTTTCTGGTTATTAATCAATTACAATTGTTTTTTCACCTTCATCTTTGATAAATTTAGTTAGAGCATACAAGTTCGCCCCATGTTTTTTTTATTTTTTTTTCTGCACCATTTTCTCATTGAAGCTCTAGATTTTGTTTTTTCTTTTTTCTTGTAAGTTCTATGCCTGGTATCATTGAGCATTGGCATTGTCAACAACTGAATGCTCCTATGCCTTTTAAGTTGTTCACAAGTAGTGTTCCATCTCCTAAATGGAAGCCTTCCAAAAGCACCTTACTAAAAGTAATGATGTGACTCTATTAACTTCACAATCACTACTTTTGAGGGTCAAAAGTGTATATATACTAAAAACGTTCACCATTTCAAATCTCATCTAAAACTCTATGCAATTTCTGCATGGAAATTCAAATTGGGAAGGATGGAGTATGCCTTTACACCATTTACAAGTGCATCTAAGGCATGTCCTCTTAGACATCAATGCTAACACACAAATTTGCAGATTTGAATCCATGTCTGTCCTAAGTCCTAACAGAATACGCCGGATTAGAGAATAGAGAGAAAAATTTCTACTATGCTACAAGGGATGAAATACTCATTGTTATTAATTGTTGATGCATAACTTTTGCTGATTTAGTTTCTAAATTTCTTAACTAACGCTTGATGTTGCTGCAGTTTATTTTGACCTGTTTTTTCTTTAAAATGACTCTACTATCTTATTATAGTGAAGGGGACACTGTCATGGATGCTGTAGAATTTGTATTGCAGAATTTCACAGAGATGAATAAACTTTGGGTCCGAATGCAGCACCAGGTTTGTGAAATCTCTCAGAATTCTTTTTGAACTATTAATAATGACATGCATGGCATCTGAAAACTTGCATGCACAAAGGCAAAATAAATCATGAACGCATGTTTTGGCATGCAGGAGTAATGATGCTTATGATGCACATATTTGCTTTGGTTCCCGAGTTGAGGCCTTCTTTTCGCATTTCTCGTCTGCAGGGACCTCTCAGGGAGAAAGAGAAACTTGAAAAAGAACGGAACGAACTACGTGATCTTGTAATGCCAATGTCTACAAGCAGTTAGCTTATCCTAATTGTATCTCAACTCTTGTTTTAGCTTTGACGAGGGTTCATCCATCTCTCTGTTGTTTTAGGTGGGGAAAAATTTACATGTCCTCAGTCAGATAGAGGGTGTTGACCTTGAAACATACAGAGACACTGTTCTTCCTAGAGTCTTGGAGCAGGTTGGTTCATCTGATTTTCTGCACCTTTGTCTTTTAAAAAGGTCTTCAAGTATGTGATATGCTTTCTTCTAAGATTTGCGTTCAAAATGTTTGTGACAGATTGTCAATTGTAAGGACGAACTTGCCCAATATTATTTGATGGACTGCATAATTCAGGTCTTTCCAGATGAGTACCACTTGCAGACCCTCGAGACGCTATTGGGTGCCTGTCCTCAACTTCAAGTGAGTGGTCAATCTTGCACTTAGTATTATTATCTCATTAGACTTCTTCCGTTCTCTTTCTTGCTGGGCATGATGGCGGGTATTGCTACGAGACACTCCATTTCTTATGATGCATGGGTTTTTTTCAACATGGATACCCAATTATGGTGCAACGATCTATGAGAATAATCTGTCTTCATAACATTATAAAACTACTTTGGTTAGAGACTTTAGAGTTTCATTCCATCCAATGTTTAATGTAAATGTATAACTTTGAACTTCTGGACATGGAGGGGCGGGAAAGGGCGATCTGGAGATGTACCTGGCCATTTTGACATATAGACTAAGGGGAATGTTTAAAGTTGACGGGCGGGTAGGGGGCTTACCCCTTCTAGATCTTTGGAAAACAAAAGGTTTTCCTATGGGTATTTTCTTTCATTAGAATAGTTATGTCATATTTGCTAGCTATTCTACTTTGTAAATGTTTGGCCTTGCATCAAGCATTTGTTATGGTGAGCTTAACAGAAGTTTTCTTCAGATCAGTGAATAGTTTTCTTGATATTGCTCTATTTCGATTCTCAGCCTACGGTTGACCTGAAAACAGTATTGTCACAACTGATGGAGAGGTTGTCGAACTATGCTTCTTCAAGTCCAGAAGTGAGTCATTTATACACTTCTTAAGAAATCTTATGAATTTCTTTGACATACATTCTTTTGACTAATTTTCCATATAGTTGTTACCAGAATTTTTACAAGTTGAAGCATTTTCCAAGCTTAGCAATGCGATCGGAAAGGTAAATTTGGATTCCTAAATTCAAATAGTTCTGGCAAGCTGAATTTTGATTAAAATTGTATGTAAGAGGGGGTGTGGCTTTTTACTGAGTCGATAAGTGCGTAGTTGTCATCTGCCTATGGAAATGTCAAAGAAATGTTCATATATGAATCGAAACAAATGCTCATTGTTTAATTATGGATTATCAGGAAAAAATTGATTTTAAATACTACTTTTGATGGTTATTAAAAATCCAAACCCATGCCATGCATCTGGTGCCCTGGGCTTTGGGTTTATACCTGTTTTTCCAGATCCTATGCACCCTAGTCTGAAGTACATATGTGATGACATGCAGTAGTTAGCTAAATTTATTCTAACCTACTGAGGGTAATAGAAGGATTTATATAACTGCATTCTTCCATGTCTATCAGTTCATTTGACATGATTTAGTTATGTCACCGCACAACCGAGCCATTACATTTATAATTGTTCCTTCTTGCTTCGCATAATTTGTTGTTATTTGTATGGAAAGGAACTTATGTTTGAGAATGTGTATAATGATTTTGGGATTCCATTTCATTCACATTTCAACGTTCAATGATTTCTTATGCAGGTCATTGAAGCACAAGTCGACATGCCTATTGTTGGGGCAATTACATTATACGTGTCTCTTCTGACTTTCACTCTTCGCGTTCATCCTGATCGGCTGGATTATGTGAATCAAGTGCTGGTATGTTCATCTTTGATTTGATGATTCAAAAGTTCATGCTAGCATTTAGAAAACAGCTGAGCCTACATATGCCTGTAGTCTATTATAATCCATCCAAATACTTGAGTTTGTATTATCATTTATTTTCGTACAGAAGTTATAGAACTCATTTTCTTACGCTTCACCATGAAAGGTTTCATTTTGATATGCCTTGGCGAGTTGCCTATAAATTAAATCATAGTTCTCAGATTCACATAAATTTGTACAGAGTTAATTGACTTCCATAACCAACGTGCATGATATGCATTTTCTTACTTTGACTTCTTTTTGCTTTCTAATCTTTGACAGGGAGCATGTGTCAAAAAATTATCTGGGAAGCCAAAGCTTGAAGATAGTAAAGCAACAAAACAAGTTGTTGCCCTTCTGAGCGCTCCATTAGATAAATATGATGATATTGTCACAGCTCTTACGCTGTCTAATTATCCCCGTGTAATGGATCACCTTGATGCTGGAACAAATAAAGTCATGGCAATGGTTATCATCCGAAGCATTATGAAAAACAAAACTTATGTGTCTACTTCTGACAAGGTAGAATCCTCTTCAATTTTCTGTACAATTTGGTTTTGACCTAGCATAAAATATGGTATAAATTTATTTCGCAGGTTGAGGTACTGTTTGAACTGATTAAAGGCCTTATAAGGGATTTAGAAGGGATTGCCACAGATGAGGTATATAGAATTGTGTCGCTAACTGCACTATTTGTCAAGGACTCCATCGCTTCATAAAATCTCATTTTTCTTCTTGTTCTTTGTAGTCTTATTCTTTTTCTTTCTGGTACGTACTTATAGATATATCTTTCAATGTTCCATTTGTTTTTGGCTAATAGCTTGATGAAGAGGATTTCAACGAGGAGCAAAATTCAGTTGCTTGCCTCATTCACTTGTTGTATAATGATGAACCGGAGGAGATGTTACAGGTAATGTAGGTAATTATATTTTCTTGTTTTCATTTTTATACTACTTAAGCTAACATTACTATAATCTGCAGTTGCTGAACAACTTCTGGGAATAAAGTTATGAATTTCTTGTATTTCCTTCTGCACGCAGTAAATGTGAATTGGAACTTAAGACGCTATTGTCCTTATTCTGATTTTTGACTGAAATTGCAATATTGTGTCCACAACATTGGGCTAGTAAACAGTTCCAAATTACACACGAGTTACAGTCTGAGGTTGTGATATCATGTTGTCCTGGGGGATGTTATGCATAGATAATTTACTTCCGAAAATGTTAAATTCATTTATATCCTATCTTCTCTATTTTCTCGAGTACTTTCCTTGCAACAAAAAATATTAGGATAAGTATTACTTTCCTAACTGCACGGATGATAGGATAAGGCTTTTGATCTTGTAGAGGAGATTGGATGTGATTCTTGGTCATGGTAGATTAGGTTTTGAGCTATAGAATAATCATGGTGATGCTTCAAATGAATTCAGTGCGAGGATCATCTAAATGCATGAGCATAGATGCTAAGTGTAGATTTAGTTGGCTGATAAGCATGCCTTCCTAATAGTTACAACTGCACATTTTGCAGCCCCAATGATTGTAGGGTGGTTATGGATTGAGGTGTCCATTCATCTCATCTACGCCATAGCCTCCATTTTTTTTGTTGAACTTCTAGCCTGGATTCTTTTAGGGATAGGAATGACAAGTTTTGATTCTCTGGCCATCATATCGTTACTAGGAGAAAAGGGCAAGACGGTGAGGATCGCTTTATATAAAGAAAATATGACGAGGAAAGCAAGACAAGGAAGTGACCGGGGTAAGGTTTTGGGCCTTTGGCTAAAATAGATTGAGAATGCAACCTGAAAAGGCTAGGTGGATCTAAAAGGAAAAAGGAAAAGAGTATAGAAACAAGAAAATAAACAGTTTTCTCGATTTTCAACTGTACCTCGTGTAAGGTTCTGAGGATGGGCTGCAGATCGCCTATGCGGTAAACGATGAATTTACAGGGGCTTGGTGCATCTAATGATATCCAATCTGTTTATCAATAAAATCTGGTGCTCTATAAAATGTTCTGATTATGCTCTCGTCTAGCTTTATACTATCTGGGTGGGTTTGCTTCCTGCAACATAAATGAACTGTATTATCAATTTTGTTATATTTCTCTTACTCTTTCTGCGTGCTTATGCTGCAAACTCATTGTTTTTCTACTTATCAGATAATATGTACTGTTTGGAAGCATGTAATGGCTGGAGGTCCTAAACGCCTATCTTTCACAGTCCCTCCTCTTGTTTTTTCTGCCCTCAAGGTATGCTATTGATTTGTCTAGAAGCTAATCAGGGGTAGGCCAGGTAACTTAAAGCATTTCATATTTTCTGCAAGACTTCCTCCCTGCTTCCCAGGAAGGAAGAGAAGAAACTTGATACTTATTGATACATTTTCCTGGTGTAGTTGGTTAGGAGATTGCAAGGCCAAGATGGAGATGTAGCTGGAGAAGAAATTCCAGCCACCCCGAAGAAAATATTTCAGCTCGTGAATCAGGTAACAAATATTCAAACTTAATTTCCTACTTGGTGTATTTGAGTTCATTTTAGCTTGCAGAATGAAGCCATTTATACATAATCTATAAAGAATGTTATAAGATCTCTTAGCCATGTCATCCCAATTCTTGAAGATTTTTCTCCAGAGCCATTTGGAAACCATAGGCAATAGAATCCCTTATGATACGTATTTGACTTTGATTTCTATATTGTAACTACAATACGGATCTATTTCTGATTGTCCTCCGTTCCTTTAATTATCGCAGATTATTGAAGCTCTTTCAGTTGTTCCAGCACCTGAATTGGCATTGAGGCTGTACTTGCAATGTGCAGAGGTAAAAGCTTTAACATTACTGAGAACTGCTCAAAAGTTGATATGGATATTTGTTAGAAAAGCTAGTAAAAGCACCTTTTAAAATGCTTGAATAAGCTGGTTTGGATTTGTGCGTAGTTTCAACCCGAGAGTTGAAAGAAGCAAGGTCTTTATTTAGCTGTCATATTTTACCATCAAAAGCTGATGACCAGGAAACCTTATCAATACGTCATATATACTTTGGCAGAGAAGTTTGGTTTTCAGTATTTTCGAGTTATTTATAACTGTCCCAAAAAATTGCAAGGACCATCTAAACATGGGTGAAGGGAGTGTAATTTTGCAAGATGTATAAATCATGTCTTTCAGGAAACGTCGGTGTTCCTCTTATTTGTGAGTGATTAATTTAAAGTTTTCCTAGAAAAGTTCCATTTCGTGCGTTTTAAAATGTATCTGGGTGCTCGTTCTCAATTACTCCACTCGCTCCTCTATTACATTAGCAACTTCAGACACTAGCTACTGTGCTTCATAATTTAACAATGCACAAAATTGATTTTATAGTTTTTGCATTTGTATGGAAATTTATATCTACAGGCAGCAAACGACTGTGACCTTGAACCGGTGGCATATGAATTTTTCACACAAGCTTTTGTGCTATACGAGGAAGAAGTCGCGGTAATTATTAAATATGACTCATCCTGTTGAACTAATACACAATTTATTCTATGCTTTTTCTAGATTCCGGTGACCTCTGTTTTTTAAGCTGCAGCAATTTATTCTATGCTTTTTCTAGATTCCTGACCTCTGTGTTTTAAGCTGCAACGTTCTTGTTATTATTCTATACTTTGGCAGGACTCCAAAGCGCAGGTGACAGCTATACACCTAATAATTGGGACTCTGCAGAGGATGAACATATTTGGTGTTGAGAATAGAGATACCTTGACACATAAAGCGACAGGGGTAAGTAACAATATCATTTTTCCAGAGTACCTTGTTCCAAATATCATCTTCCTACAGCATCACAGACTGATGTTCTCTTTATTTTCAGTATTCAGCTAAACTTCTAAAGAAACCAGATCAGTGCAGAGCAGTTTATGCCTGTTCACATCTTTTCTGGGTTGATGATCAGGATGGCATCAAAGACGGAGAAAGGTAAACTATGTCTCATATTCTTTGTTATATAATTGCTGGCACCATCTAAAGTGAAAGAAAAAAAAAATGATTCAGATAAACTCCCGCTTTCCCAAATTTGTGGCTCCTATATCCTCTATGGATGTCCCAAAATAAGGTCCCATTTTCTATAATGGATTCTTTTTTTCTAGATTACCCTAAAATAATGATCTGATATCATTAAAACAGTGATTACATGCTTCCAATTTGAGACAACAAGACATAACATGCTTATCTTCCGGTATTATAGGGTTTTACTTTGCCTAAAGCGTTCGTTAAGGATTGCTAATGCTGCTCAACAGATGGCAAATGTTACCAGGGGTACCAGTGGACCAGTAACACTCTTTGTCGAAATACTTAACAAGTTAGTTAATCTGACTATTGTAATCGACATCATAGATATAGGATCTTACATCCAGAATAATGTTTTTCTCTTATTTATTCTTTCTCTTGAATGTGCTTCAGGTACCTGTATTTTTTCGAGAAGGGAAACCCTCAGATAACAGGTTCTGTAATTCAGGGCCTCATAGAGTTAATTAAAACCGAGATGCAAAGTGACAATACAACTCCAAATCCTGCCTCAGATGCTTTCTTCACGAGCACCTTGCGTTATATTCAATTCCAGAAACAAAAAGGAGGTGCTATGGGTGAGAAATACGATCCTATTAAGTTATGATGTGAAATATCAAATACAATTGTGTTAATGGAGCCGGCTTTGAGTGGATAAGAAAGTTACAAAATGATTATTTCACTTCACTTTTGCCAGTTTTATACCGAAACTGAGTGATCCCTCTGTAAAGAAACATCTTTCTCCTTTTAGTTTTTGTGTAATGAGTCGTCTTATTGAATCGGACCTCCTTCAAGGCAGCTGAGGTGCGTGGATTAAAAATGGAGTCACCTCTGATTGTGCATAGGAAACCATTTTTTTGTTTTTTTTGATCTGGTGACTTGCACATTGTACATTTAGACAATATTTGGTCATCTTTGTTGAAAGATCTATTTAATTTTTCATGGCTTAGTATTGTAACTCTGTGGCAGCGTAAGGATGAAATTGTCATTAGATGGGACTGTTCGAGGGTTACTCTATAGTGGACCTAGTGCAACAAAATCGATCTACTTTTCACTATTAAATCATAGTTGGGTGTGTAATTTTCATCACCCAACCCCTTCATTTCAGTGGTAAAAAGTGGACAAATTATGTTGCACCCAGTCCATTATAAAATATCCTCAAGTCTTATAACTCTAGATCAAGTGAACAACTTGAACATCTGCTGTCAAAAAACTGCTATCATCGACATGCTGAGAAACTTATAAAGCACAATTTCCGAACAATTAAGATGCATATTTACCAGGAATACTAATCAGAAATTACAGACGATCGCCTGAGTATGGCATGAAACAAAACAATAATCGGAAAAAAGTCAGTAAAAAAGATATGATGCCTTAGCAAATAACATCGACTTAGTTAGGAACTAGCTTGCATGCAGTGGAGCATTAGTAATCTCATTTTTGGACAAAGATTGTTGCCTATTTTACAAAATGGAGCACCCTCTGTGGCCTTTCTTCTTCTTCTTCTTTTGCTTTGGCGGTTGCAAAACAATCTTAATAGCTGCGTCAAACACTGCCTTCACATTCTGTAGCGAGACAAAAACGTAAAAGCTATCATGAGAAAAGGGCAGTCACTTTTTTTTTGTCTTCCATGCGCATAATTTGGGCGTGAAAGAATCATTAAACCTGTTGTGTTTTTGAACTGCACTCGATGTATACTGGAGCTCCAATCAGCTTCTTGAGTTCCTCTCCCTAGATGGAGTTTTACGAAAGATCTTTGAATGACAACTCAGATGATCAAAATAAGGGGGTGTTTGGGGATCAGATGTTTGTAATATGTGTTCTTACCTGAGCTGTAGTAATTGGTACTGCTCCAGGATGATCAATAAAGAATTGCTTATCGTCTCTAAGATCTGCGTATAAAAGGCATTGTTATTCCTAGGGAGCTCTTGAAAGAAATGATATGTCGAACAATGGTTTTCACAGCTTATGATTAATTGAAATATGTGGTAAAATGATTCAAAACAGTGAATAAGAGCTTCCGGGAGAACAATTAGGACAAAAGATGAGTTCTGTTTTTGTGAGTAAATCGTACATGTCATGAATATCATCAATTAGTAATAAACTATGGTTAAGCAACAACTATTATAATCAGCTAACACTACTAAAAAAATAGAAAAATAGAAAACGACTCGCCATTGGTGAGTGTAGATCTCAAGAACTCTAATATCTTAGAACAAAACCAAAAGATGAGGTCTAAGAGATCAAAACAACATTTTGTTTATACCTTATAATGTTGTGCTAACATGAAAACAAAGAAAAATCTTACCAAGCTTTGTCCCCACAAGAATTATTGGAACGCCCGGAGCGTAATGTCTCAGCTCCGGAACCCACTAAAACAAAATAGCAAAATAGAAGAAGGTGCTATTAGCTTACAGAATACGTTGCAGGACGGTAGAGCAATCTAAACAATTCTAACCTTTTTTGCAATGTTTTCGTAGCTAGCCTTGCTGATAAGAGAAAATGCAAGAAGGAAAACATCTGCTCCACGATAGCTCAAGGGTCTTAATCTATTGTAATCCTCTTGACCTGAATCGTTTTTCATGAAGTACACCGATATCAGGAAAGCACATAGGAAATACTTCAAAAAACCCGAGAAACATAGCGAAAGAATAACCTGCAGTATCCCACAATCCTAGATTGACAGTGTTACCATCCACAACTACATTTGCACTGAAGTTATCAAAAACAGTTGGGACATAATCCTGTAGAACGAAAACAGTTATCAAAAACGGGATTTTGGAAATTTAAGTGTGAAAAAATACGAAAATCAAAAGAAAAGAGCAACATTGTGGCAGAAACATATAAATGCAACTTCAAGCATGTTTTTGGCGAAATCGAGACGAACTTAAGGAACAGAACTCTATGAAGAACTCTTGTTGGAAAGATTTCTTCATTTGAAATTAAGACATTCTTGAGCATGAAAAGATCTTTACCATTTAAGATAAAACAAATTATTTATATATATAACCACCGAATTAAACCCTCAATCACATGGATTAAAATGCAAATCCCTCAAACAACTAGAATGGTAAAAAAAAAAAAATTATAAACCGGGTCATACTTGGAGCTCCCGGGAGTCGGGTTCCCGGGATGATCCACCATCACATATACATGTATGAGTTGTGGTGGAGATCACCCGGGCGCCACCAAGCATCACCCATTATCAAGAAAATGAGTAACAACAATCCCCACCACAAAAACCACCCTCACAAATTAAACAAAACAGAAATTAACAACAAGAAATAGGAAAATTGGAACATTTTTTATGCATTAGGACAAGAATAATGTGAGTTCTTGAGTAGAAGAACCCTACAAAATAAAATTTGCAGCATATATTAATCAAAAATAATAAATAAAAAAATAGGGTGATATAAACTTACAGTGGGAAAAGTGTTGCTGGTATAAGAAATCAACATGCAAGTTTTTCCAACAGCTCCATCACCCACTGTCACACACTTTATGAACTTCGTTGCACTCATTTCATCAAACGATCGTCAAAAAGAAAATTTCTTCAATTTGAAAAAGAAAAAAAAAACAGTTAATTCGTCAAATGTGAGGCAAACCCATATCAAGATTCAAGAAAATTTAAGAAACCCACCTCAAGAATTTTGCAATGCAAATGCAATTAAGGCTTTGGTACTTGGCTGGCAAAACGACGGCGTTCTGACAGCTTTTCTAGTCTTAAAGTGGATCGGGTGGGGTGGGGGTGGGGGTGGGGGTGTCACGTTTTGGTTGAAAATGGTTTTACTTAAATCTGCAAATGGTTGCTGAAAAGTTATTCGGTCAGATAAGGTATGGAAATTTCAATGGTTTATGCGTGAATTTTGTGTATGTTTATCCGTACAAAATATATTTTATTGTGTTGGAAATATAAATATTAGGATCATTCGACTCGATACAATTTTCCAAGTTTGATGGATTTGAAATTGGATCCAAGAACCGGAAGAAAGAAGTTTGGCTGGATTTCAAAAATAGTACATATTTAAGGACAAAAAATTTGAGAGAGATTTTTTTTTTTTTTTGGTGAATAAAAAATTTGAGAGAGATTCTTGTGTAGTGTGAGACTAATTGTATCCATTAATGACAAGCACATGGGGTTGAGGATATATAGCTTAAATCCATAGCCCCATGTGAAATTGGGTTACCAACTTCCCTACCTAATTTTATAATTCTCCTCTTTAACTCATATAATAATGATTTCATCTCTTAATTTGCAAAAATTGTACCCTTGTGATTGAATTAAGATTCCTTAACTACCACGAGCGATGGACAGAGTCAGAACTTGTGATCCGAAGAGCGAATACAAAACGAAGAGAACAAAACTTAACATTTTTAATCCTAGGAGGGGGAAGGGGGGAGGGATTTTAAATTTAAGGGTAAATTAAAAAAACACTCACGTGTTATAACTTTTTTTTGCTAAAAACTCCATGGGAACACGAAATAGCCTAAATACCTCTGTGTTTTTAAAAAAGTCTGCAAAAGCCAAAAAGCCACTTTTGTCAAAAAGATAGAAAGAAATAAATATTTTTTTGGGTGAAATAACATTATTTTACCTTTTATATTATTTGGAGAGTGTATAAATGACAAATAAGTATATCATTAAAAGTGAAAAACATGAAAAACACTCTCGTTGTTTTAAAAAAAATAGTGTTTTGCAGACTTCTTTAAGAACAAAGGTGTGATTAGACTATTTCTTGATCTCAAGAAGTTTTCAGCAAAAAAACTATAATACAAGGATTTTTTTTTGCATTTAATCCTAAATTTAAAAGGTTATAGGCCAATTTTCATTTTTAAGTTGCATCTTGCTCCGTCCTCCTAACTACAAGCCGATTGATCTAGCTGCAAGTTTTCTAACTTTTTTTTAAATGTCATTCATTTGGATCCATAGATGACATAAAACTCTTAATTTTATGTGGGTATTCTATGGTCAAGCTATGACTGACTTATGAAGTTTAATGTATTGTTTTCTTGTATGCTGATAGATTGTAGTTAATAGATTGAATTGTATATTTGAGTGAACTTTGACGAAATGAATATTTTTGTGGCAATTGGAAGTTTTCTTTTGAATTACCTACTACTATTTTCATTCAAACTAACCTTTAACTTATCAAAAAAAAAAAAAGGCAAAACAAAAGTTTGAGCTAAGATTCCATTGCCGGGTCCTTGTTGGACAGCCTAAGTTTGTGTAGTGTGCGTAGATATGGTACAGCACGTAGTGCCGTAGTGGTCCATTTTATCTATAATAATAATGGAAAAATCCTGCCAAAATCTCTCTTCCTTGGCAAGTAACACTCCCACATGTGTGGAGAGAAGTGAACTAAGCCGTCAATAAATTGGCTAACGACGGGCTTCAGCATAGACTTATGCACTTCATTGGAGCACCCCCATAGTCTTCAAGACATTCTACATCAAGATTATGATGGTTTCACTTGGACTAGATATGTAACCATCAACTCGAGCCTATTGAGTTAGGTCGGTAGAATCACCCCTTTCTCTTTTGAAAAAAAAAAGTGGAAAAATCCCATTTCGATCCAAAAATAAACAAACGAGCATAAATTGATACAATAATTGTACGGTAGATTAAGTGCAATCCATGCGATCCACCTTTTTTATAGGATCATATGGTAATGATTTCATTGTTCAGTGATTCAAGTTATGAATGGACCTCGAGTTATTCTACTCGCTCTATTCAAGAATTATCTACTATTATGTGTGTGTATTTTATTAATATAAATTCATGTTGGATTAGATATCTAAAAATTACTATATTTCAATCATGATGCAAAATTTTAAGACAAAATTACACGCAGGCCCCTCATTTATTGTGTAATTACCAAAATTCCCTCTCATTTAATGAGAATTACCCACCCCTCAATGGGTCTATTTGTAAAGTTTACAGGTGTAAAATTGTAAGAATTGTTAAATACACATGAGTGTAATTGTAAGGCATAATAATATGAGGGTGTGTGTCGGTAATTTTCAATTAGTGAAGGGGAGTTTTGGTATTTACGCAATAAGTAAAGGGGTCGTGTGTAAGTGTACCAAATATTAAAGATAGTTCCAATTAGGGCCAATGGGCCTACATTCGATCATAATGGGTGGGCTATATAACTTAATGGGCTTACCTATTGGGCCATCATTACTGATGAAGGCCCAACGCCAGTAGGCCCGGCTCTAGGTTAGTACAGGCTGAATCTGATGGCGTTCTGCAAGGGTTTGAAGTGCTTATTAATGAATGTGTTTGTGTATTTCAATCTCGGGTTATGAATTTTGAGTTTTTGGTTTTTTAGCACTTGTTAGATAGAAAAGTTGTATGAGATTATGAGAAACATGCATTGGGAAAAATAATGAGGGATAAATGCATAAAATGCCCGTGTGTTATATTGAAGATGTAAAACCCTTAGTGAAATAGGCTAATCAGACCGAAATTCCCATTTCGTTAGCACACGAGCAAACGAGCGTGTTAGAAAAATGAGCGTGGGTGTATTAGTATAAATTATGGGCACATCACATACATGAAAATCCAAATTAATTATGTAAACGGAATGTTTGTAACATAGAGTACACTATTAATTATGGGCACATTACATACATGAAATTGAATGATTAATCAGTTATCGAGCAGGAGCTGACGAGCTCGAACGGTGATTTGAAGGCGAGCCAATGCGTGCATGCAGTGCAGAGCGATGCGCGCCTGTCTTCTGACCACCACCCCACGAACAACAGCTTGCAGTTTCACAAGGCTTTTCAGCGCTTTAAATGCCCTTCTACCCTATATATACACATACAATTCAAATAAAAATCATTTAAACGTTAATGTACGTGTGAGACTATGCCAGACCGTGTGCATTGGAGCCGGTCTACTTAGCACTACACATTTGTGGTGGGGTGGGTGGTTTTTGCATGGGTGTTGGGTGATGAAAACCACCCACCCCACCACAAATGTGTGGTGCTAAGTACACCGGCTCCAATGCACCTGGTCTGGCATAGAATTGCCCGTTAATGGACACTAGTCGGATATATAGAGAGAGATATTGAAAAGTATATAGTAGCATGCAATATATATTATACATACGAGATGACCCCTAAAGCATGCTTGGATCGTAATGGCAGCAATCTCTTCTCTGGAGACAAAGTCTAAAGTAGTAGTAGTAGTACTAATAGTGCTGTTCAATTCTTCGCTAAATCTTCCGTTGTTGGTATGAACAACAATTATATTGCTGCTGCTGCTCTCCTGATCATGTTGAGACGACGACGTACAGGGTGATTGGAATAGTTTTCTCCGAATCATTCCCCACCAAAGACTATCTCTTTTTCGGACCATTTTTATTAGCTATACAAGCTATAGTTTTTTCCTTCCTTCGGATCATTTTTAAGGATCAAAATGGGGAAATATTCAAGATTAGATGATATGTGTGGCTTACATGTTTAATTTGTCAAGAGCGAATTTACATTCTACTTTCTCACAACGTGCAACCATGAATCAATTTCTTTAATTATTTGCCAAAACAATTAAATACTTTGTCAAACCTTTATTTCATTCTAGCCCGTGATGTCTTAGCTTAGTGGTAAGACTGAAGTCACATGACTTAGAGGTCATGGGTTCGATCTCACCAGATATGTGTGTTATTTCTTTACTTATATAGTGGTTCTTTAATTCTAGTTTGCAGCTCATTGTAATTGGTTTGTAATAGGAAATTGTGATTACTATTGTTAATTCGATATCCAATGTAATGATGTAGCCGTTTTAGTTTAAAAAAAACCTTTATTTTATTCTGTATGTGTATATCTCTTGAGTTAGGTAGGTTCCACCGGAAATTGTGTGCGTAGAGTTTGTCATAAAGAAAATTGCTTTTTTTAAAATGAAACAGCCGATCGATCTTTTCTCATTTGGTTATTACTACTATATTTTCATTAATAACTAGTTACAGGAAAAAACTAAATATGCAAATTCATGATGACATGTATTAAGCAATGTTGGCCCCCGTTCATCAAATCGGAAAAATGACCGGATCACAGGTCACCAATCCGACTGACGGATCAACCGTGATCGAATTGGTAATTTCATAATTATACAATAAATATTAATTAATATACTATAAGATGAAACCAAATTATTAATTATTATTTAAATCTTCTCATCACAGATTCACTGGCTTCAATTCTATTTCTACTCGGATCCCAAAATTCGAAGGAAAATTTGACGTAGAGGCTTTCAAATTTTCAATTCTTGGGCTGATAAAGTGGATGGAAAATTGATAAACCACAATCAGAATCATCTACTATATATATATGTATTTTATTAATATAAATTCATGTTGGATTAGACATCTAAAAATTACTATATTTCAATCATGATGCAAATTATTAAGGTAAAATTACATACAGATCCCCTCCCTTATTGTGTAATTACAAATTCTCTGAAATACTATCCACACATTTTTTGAAGGGGTTTATTGGTTTATATGGATCAAATTGTAAGAAATTGTTAAAAAATATAGGGGTGCAATTGTAAAGAATCCTTAATATGATGGGTGGGGATTGGGTCTATTTGTAAGATTTACGCGAGTTAAATTATAAGAATTATTAAACACATAGGGGTGGAATTATAAAGAATTTTTAACATGATCGGTTGCGTTGGTAATTCTGTTGAATTTTTTTTTTTAATAATTACACAATAAGTGAAGGGATTTGTGCGTAATTTTCCCACCTACCAAGCACAACGTGAGCTTTCACCAAAATTTGTTAAGAACTGCAAGACTTTTACGCTTTTACCCCTATAGTCCATTCAGATCGATCATAATGGGTGGGCCGTGGGCTATATAACTTATTGGGCTTACCCATTGGACCATCATTACTCATGATTAAGGCCCAACTCATTGCCAGCCCTTTCACAAACCTTAACTACATAATTTCGAAAACCAAATCAAATCGCCGTTCTTACCAAAACCCCAACATGGCCTCACTGAAGGAGATACTCACACGGCGTCCGGTGGCGGCGACGATCCGTCTCACGGTTCCGGCCGGAGGCGCGAAGCCTGCGCCGCCGGTAGGTCCGGCGCTAGGTCAGTACAGGCTGAATCTGATGGCGTTCTGCAAGGATTTCAACGCCAGAACGCAGAAGTACAAGCCGGAAACCCCCATGGCCGTTACGATAACGGCGTTTCAAGACAATACGTTCGAGTTCACAGTTAAGTCTCCCGCCGTCAGCTGGTACCTGAAGAAGGCGGCGGGGGTGGAGTCCGGGAGCGGCCGTCCAGGTCACGTGACCGCCTCGACTGTCAGTCTGAAGCACGTGTACGAGATCGCGAAGATCAAGCAGAGCGATCCGTTTTGTCAGTACATGTCGTTGGAGTCGATTTCGAAGTCGATTATTGGGACTGCGAATTCGATGGGGATTAAGGTTGAGAAGGAGCTTGATTGATTTTGAATTTTTCTGTAAAATTAGGGTTTGAGTTGCTTGATGAATGAATGTGTTTTGTGTATTTCAATCTCGGGTTATGATATGAATATTGAGTTTTTGGTGTTTACTTTTTAGATGGGAAAGTTGGTCTAATTGCGCGTAGAATGAGTTCAATGGTCCGAGCGTAAATTTGTGTCTGTGAGAGATAATAAGATCATTGGACTCGACTTATCTAGATCGAGTTCAATGGTCCGAGCTAGAATTTGTGTATGTAAGAGACAGTAACATTATTGGACTCGATTTAGCATAATAGATGTTACCATAAAATTGTATGAGATTATGAAAAAATTGCATTGGGAATAATGATAATAATAAGAATAGTGTTTTTGTAAAGGAAAATAGATAATTATCTGCAAAAATATCCCTTCAATTGCTAATGCAAAGAAATGATGAATAGAAGACAAGATAACAATAGAACAATTTGATAATTCTACGGTTTTACGTAGTTGGAGATGGATGTTTGTAGGGTGTGTAAATACTGCAATGAATTGCTCTAGTAGCTGATCGAAAAAGGCGATGTCTTGGTTCACACGAGGCTAGGTGGTTGAAGATTTTACGAAATTCAATCAAATCGAGTAGGTTAGTAGAAGAGCCCGAACTAGAATGTATGAATTGTCAATTCCGCAGTGTTATGGGTGAACACAATCTTCTCCCGTTTATTATGTGATTATGTGGACTTAATTTTGGAACTCCGTGATCGAGAAATTCTTAAGAATGACCCGTATTTTCATCTACAAATTTAAAAATAAAATAAAATGAATTATGAATGAAATTGTGAAAATTCCAAGCATGCCCCTAACCATAACTCATGATTCCATTTTATTTAAAATCACACTAAAATCAACAAGAAAAATATGTATAACCATGGATTGATCTATACAAAACCTTGTTTCACAAGCATCCAAATATACAAAAATTATTCAAATTTTTTTACTAAGAATTTAACCAAATCATTCCAAAGTCTCTACACCCTTTTCATCACATTGTAAGTGTACTAACTTATAATATATGCTTCCATGTTTACTAATAAGTTGTTCATGGCTTCCACTTTCCACAGCCTTCCCATTCTGCAACACAGTAATAATATCAGCATCTTGCACAGTTGAAAGCCTATGTGCTACCAAAACTGTAGTTCTCCCCTCCATAAGCTTATTAAGAGCTTCTTGAACTTGCGTTTCGGATTCTGTATCCAGAGCACTTGTTGCTTCATCCAGAAGAAGAATAGAAGGATCTTTCAATATTGCCCTTGCAATAGCTACCCTCTGCTTCTGTCCCCCTGATAACTGTACTCCCTTTTCACCGACACGAGTTTGGTACCCTTCGGGCATTCTGCTGATGAATTTATGAGCATTTGCTGCTTTAGCAGCCTTCATTACCTCAATTTCAGATGCATTTCTATTTCCGTACAATATATTGTCATAAATCGTCGTTGAGAATAAAACGGGCTCTTGCTGCACTAAACCGATTCTAGATCGGAGCGATTTGAGGTTTAAGGTTGTGATATCGAACCCATCGATCAAAATCACTCCTGATGTAGGATCGTAAAATCTTAACAACAGAGATATAATAGTACTCTTCCCCGAACCGCTTTGGCCTACAATCGCCATACTCTTTCCTTTTGACATTTCTAAGTTCAAATTATCAAAAACTGTAATATCAGGCCTAGTAGGGTAATTAAAACTCACATTCCTAAATTCAATATCTCCCCTTAGATCATTCACAAATGTTGACAGGGGATTTTCGGGTTCGATTGATGTTTTTCTGTGAAGAATATCAAAAACCGAGCTAAGAACTTGCGATCCCTTAACAAGATTAGGTGCCAGTGCTAGAGTTTCTGCCACTGCTAGAGCAGTAATAATTAAAACCATGAAGGATTTCATAATGTCTCCGAAATCTGACTTTTTGTCCTTAATCAGAACAGATGCATACCAAAGTCCTATAGCATATGAAGAATATGCAAGGAAAAGTGATATACCGTAGCCAAAACCGATTATGTGGCCATGTAGTAGAGCTCTCTTTCTTGGCTGGTCTAATTTAGAGGCAAATTGTGTTGTTATCCGCTCTTCAGCTCCAAATGCAGCAACCGTACGTATATTAGCAATGGCTTCACGTGCCACTTCTGTGGCTTGATGGTATGCCCCAGCATAATCACCTCCAAACCCTTTAAGAAATAGTTGCTGCAGATATAAACAAAATAAAAAAAATTAGACACAGACGTCCCATGCATGAGACATTGAGACTCTAATTACAAAAAATACCTCGAGATTTGAGAATTTACCATAACGTCCATAGTTAGTAAACACATATTATAATGTCAACCCCCTGTTTATTGAGTTATCAGAGGGTGGCTTGGTAATTTGCAAAACCTCATGGTACAATAAACGAAGAAGTTTGCATGTAATAGCCCTATATGAAAGGAACGGTTTTATTTTGTATAAACAACTTGTTGCTACTAGTCTTGAGGGGGCAAATGACAAATCCAGCCTCAGTTATGATACATATATGGGATATTTAACACGGGCTATTTCGTGTCGTTTTGAGAGACTTTTACCTCGGCAATATTAGCACCAATAAGAAGAGGAAAAACAGCAACAACAACAGCTGCAAGACGCCAACTTAGGACAAAAGCAATCACGAATGCTGTCACAGTTAGCGCCATATTTTGGACAACTGTAGATATACGGTCAGCTATGGCACTGCGTACCAATGTTGCATCCGTTGCCAATTTTGATGCCAATGAGCCAGTGCTATTCTCATCCTTGTCAAACCAGCCAATTTCATTAGTAAGAATGGCTGTCAAATACGAAAAGTGAATTAATAACCAAAAGAAAACCAGCAGGAACAACTGTAATTAAATAGGAAAAAAAGGATACCTGAGAACATTAACAAGCGAACTCGAGCAATAAGGCGCTCCCCCATTAATGTATAGAAATAGTGTTGCAACAAATATATCAATATAGTCACCAACCCCGCCCCGATAAATATGAAAGACACTTGTCGGACCTCTTGTTTGATCCGAGAATCATCACGAGAATAAAACACAGTTAAAATATGTGTTATAGCAAGGGCAAAAAGGGGAGCTTGCATGCCAGCCAAAATTGCACCTAATGACGCTAAACAAGCACAGGGCCATTCTGGTCCATTCAGTTTCATTAGTTCCCAAACTGGACTCGAAAGAGTGCTTTGTGGAGAAATCTTTTGATTGTCCTTTTGCAGCTC
Organism: Buddleja alternifolia; assembly: GCA_019426215.1. Classification (NCBI taxonomy): domain Eukaryota; kingdom Viridiplantae; phylum Streptophyta; class Magnoliopsida; order Lamiales; family Scrophulariaceae; genus Buddleja; species Buddleja alternifolia. The sequence continues at coordinate 35,602,984 of CM033397.1, read as the reverse complement.
ACTGTTAATTATTGGCTGCTTTAGCTGCTGTTGAGAACTTTCAACAGAAGGGGTCATATTGACAGAACTTGCATTTGGTTTATGTTCCGATACTTGCAGGCTCACCAGAGATGCATATTCTCCAGCTTGAGATATCAGTCCAATGTGGGTCCCGATCTCGACAACTTGACCGTTTTTAAGGACAATGATCATATCAAGATCTCGAATGGTTGATAATCTGTGTGCAACTACTATTGTTGTCCTATGTGACATTACTGAATTCAGTGCCTGCTGAACAATGGACTCTGATTCTGCATCAAGAGCACTGGTGGCTTCATCCAGAAGTAGTATCTTTGGATCTCTTAATATTGCTCTTGCGATAGCGATTCTCTGCTTTTGACCTCCTGAAAGCTGTGTTCCGCCTTCTCCGACCTATACTCGACGAGTTATCATGCAAAGAATATGGTGACAGGGGTTAGATTTGATGAAGAGTCAAAGCAAGTAGTGAACCATCAAGGTTTCGATATTCACAGAATTGTGTTTTCATGAAAAGAAACAAAGGAAGTTTTTGTAAGTGAGAATACTTCATCCGTCCCAATATTATGTATCCAGTTTGACCTGAAATGGAGATTTAGATGAGAGCTCAAAAGGTAAAACTTTTGAGTATCTTTAGGGTGTGTTTTGGATGGAGGGATTTGAAAGCCATGGATTTCAAATTCATCGACAAATTCATTGAGTTTGTTTGGATGAGTTTTGTAATGGATTTCAAATCCATTGGTGCTTGAGCAATTTTAAAGCCATTTGAAATACTTCCCTCCAAATCCAAATCCAAATCCTTCAATCCAAACACAACCATAAATTTGCACTTAAAGACTAGTGATTAAGAGTTAGTAGTGTCACATCAAAAGGGAGTAAAGTTTCCATTTTAGGAAGTACAGTCTTATTTTAGAAACTGTAGTATGATTTTACTAACATTGAAAGTTAATGGTTATTTCTCAAACATCGTAGTGCTTTTTGTAATTAGAATCTCACACGGGGGTGCATATAAAATTTACTCTAATATTTTTATGTCAGATACAAAACTCAAATAAGAATACCTATCAAAAGGCTATACCGCAAGAAACGAACCTGAGTTCGATAACCATCAGGTAAACTTTGAATAAAAGAATGTGCATTTGCAGCTTTTGCAGCCTCAATAATTTGATCCATATCTGCACCTTCTTTACCAAACAAAATATTGTCAGCTATAGTGGTGGCAAATAGAGCTGGTTCTTGACTAACCAATCCTATCTGTGACCTTAACCATTTCAGTTGAAGCTTCCCCAACTCATGTCCATCCAAGAAAATTTTTCCTGTTAAGTTTCATTCCATAATAAGTTTTCAACAATTTTATACAAAAATCGAACACAATTATTAATCTCTAAAAGTTAGCTTAAAATACCTGAAGTTGGATCGTAGAATCGTTGAATCATGCAAATAATAGTGCTCTTTCCGGAGCCACTAGGACCAACAATTGCTAATGATTTACCAGCAGATACAGAGAAGCTCAGATCTTCGAAGATCATCATGGGTCGAGAAGGATAAGAAAACGAGACCTCTGAAAAGTCGATTTTCCCTTCAATTCTTGGCAATATAATCCCTTCATCTGAACAAGGACTAGAATCATCTTTTATCATATTTATGATATTTGCAACAGCAGCTCGGCCTTTAGCAATGGCAGCAAGGTTTGGAGCAGCCTGACCAAGGGCGCTGCAGAACGAAAAAAATCTACTTTATATTCCCATACAGGCGAATAACAAACAATATATATATATAGTTTTTGTTTGTATACTTACAATCCACTATAGATGACATTGATAATCGTGGTGAACGCTTTTCCTCCATTCGTCTCACCGTGCCTAATGAGGATGCTGGCATACCAAAGAAGTAGTGCCCAAGCACAAAATAAAAGACCGTAAGTAAAGCCGATGCCTATTCCCTTCGCTATCCCGGTTTTTTTAGCCAGTTTGAGGGCATTTTTCAGTGAGTTTGAATATGTTTCAATGGCCTTCTCTTCTCCAACGAATGAGTATACTGTGCGAACTTGTGAAATAACCTGACCAAAGTGAATATATTAATTAGTCCATAGATGCAATTCCGGGACAACATCATATAATATACAGTTCCATGCAAATTAAAATGTGTAAATTACATAGAAACCCACTGTGTGAGAGCTTAATCACAAAAAACACCGCAAAATTTGAGAACTGTCATAATTTCCAATGTCAGTTAAAACATATTACAATTTCACCCCCTCAGTCAGACTGACTACTAGAAACTCTCATACACAGGGAAAGAAGGAAAACAGATTACAGTTTTACCACTTTTTTTCGAGTAGTTAAGATCTGATAGGAGGTGTGTTGGTAATTTGCAAAACCTCAAGAGGAACGTGGTAATTACCAAATACGTGAGGGAGTGTGCATGTAAATATCCCAATTAAAATTCAAAGTTTTACCTCTTCTGCTACCTTGCCAGCTTCAGCATAAGCATCCTCACTTTTTTTCGACAAAGTGGACATTATTATTGTATATGTTCCTCCAGCAAGAGCAATTAACGGAACAATAGCCAAAGTGAGAAGTGTGAGCTGCCATACCATAGTGAATCCTAAGGAAAATCCAACAATGAACTGGGAAAGATAACATAAGCCATGGCATATCTGCATCGAAATGCAGAAGAAGTTAACTTCGATGTTAAAGTCGAAAATGAAATAGTAACATAAGCAAGCCTAATTTATTACTCATTCTTCTTTTTTATTTTTTTGTGTTTCTACCTTGTCACCTATTGCATCTTGGACCAATATGGCATCACTCGAAATGTGAAAAAGTATATTTTGTTCTCCTGCTTCTGTGTCGAAAAACTCAATATTCTTTCTCAAAACAGACTGAAGATACTTCAGTCGTAATCTATCCGTTTGCCTTTCCCCGGTCTGAGTCCAACATGCAACTCCTGAAATTTACATTTTCGACGTGGACTTTGTTGTTCACAAAAAAGAAATTATTTCAGCTCCAAAAGAACAAGAATGATTCTAAAAACATACCGGTCCATGCTGATAACCAAACACCTAATCCAAGATAAACTAAGTAGAGAGCGTACTGCATGGAAGAGGGAAAATAACAAGGATACATTGTAGTGAGAGAAGAGTCGATTCAAGGTAACAAAAGATCGTCATACATCACGTAGATTCACATTTAACCACAGCATAGATTGAAGTATCACCCATTGAACAACTTTAAAAGAACATTAACTTTTTTCTTTGTCACATCTTTAAAAGAGCAAAATCAATCATGCACATTTTCGTTCACTTTAATAGAACAATGAAACTGTGCATGATGAATTCTGTCATTTTAGTGTCTATCCAGCACTCATTCAGAAAAACACCTTAGGCTACAGCAAGCCATAAAAAGAATAGATAAATTGGAACAATTAAGAAGAGCATAATATGAGAAACTACAAGTAAAAAAACTCTTCCGTGATCAACACATCTCGAATTTTGAAAATCAAAATTGTCCTGATTTACAAGTGCATAGGCAGTGAACAAAATATCCAAGATAAAATGAAATGCCACAAATTTCAGCTTACAGTCTGTAAATATGTATACTTGCTGCATTATTTTGCACATGGCCAATACAACAGAGAGAATCAATGGTGGGAAGAGAGGACGAGACCGTTATAATGTACCTTGGATACCTCTGAAGAAAATCTATGAGGGTCTGTAGACAGGCTTCCTAAAGAATTGATCATACGACCAAACAATACAAAGAACACGGGAAGAGCAGCACCTTGTAAGCATGCTCCAATGCTTCCAATAAACATCAAAACATAGTCAAATTTATCTGCAGCAGCAAACAGCCTAAAGAATGAAACAGAGTCTTTCTTGCTTGAATTTGAAACCGACACCTCTTCTGATCCTAGAACTTCATTGTTCTTAGCAGTTTGATTTGTTGAAAGTTCAACCTCATCCATGATCTCAAAATGGTAGTCAAGTCAAAAAGCGAAAGAATGATATCTCAAAAACAATTCATGGGTTGCTCGTGGAGGATGTAAGGTCTTTTCCCGCCAATAAATTACTGATTGTTTGACAAAGCCAAAAATCGCTCGGTTCTAAATTAAAATTTACATATATTTCTCAAAAGTGAGCTATTGTATGTTATTTATTTGCATGAGAAAGCTACATTCGCTAACTCTTTTCCATTAGTCTCGATTCAGGAATCCATTTTCTATGTAACAGTTGTCATGGACCTACTCAGTTTAATGCTAACAGCAAATTGTTCTGTAATCGCCCTTAATATCAGGACCACTATAGAGATGGAAAAGCATATGGGTCAAATTCATTTAATTTAGTTATAAATCTACACGATAAGTGAAACATTTTCTTATCGTACATGTTATTAATAACAGAATGTGGGCTTAATAAGTATAGGCTCTTAAATTACAATTCATTCGGGTTCAAAAGTTCTGTTAACCGAGTAAATAACAAAATTTTCAAATTCAGAGAACTTACACAAAACATTCCCATTTTTCCATTTATGGCTGAAAACGACTTTCGCAACAGCACACGACACCAACTCTAGCTGTCAAGAAAGTGATTTATGATGCCCATAGGACAATGTCAGTGTGATTTTTGTACTTGATGCTGCAAACTCTGAAAAAATTGATCCTTTATAATTATGAAGCAATAAACCATGAAAAACAAGCCTATTATACGCGTGGAAGTACGCAGACCTCAAACCAGCAATGTCACATGAAAAGCTTTCGACATCATGCAGTTGAAGCTTAAGTCTGAATCCAGTTGTCTAATTAAATGCTGAAGAATTTAACTCACAAAATAATATTCTCCCAGTTTAAACTGACAGAACATATCTAGGAGCAGCAATAGTACAAAGGACTGTACTAATCGTTACCTTAATCGTTATATAACCTTTAAAAATCTATCATTGCAAGACAATAATGAAGTTCTTGAAGCTAAAATTTAGGCCCCATGTGATGCAATTTAATCTTCCAACTGTAAAAGCATTGTAATTATGAAGGCTAGTCCATAACTGGGGTTGGATTTTTTTCCTCTAACATTACACTTTTCATCCATGGTCGGTGTTTTGGGAGCAGTACTTAGCTTTTTCTTTGCTACGTACATTTTCATACAAGCCAAGAAATTTTGGCAAGAATGGTTCTTTACTATTCATTGTGAAGATTAATGAGCCAACAACACAGGTATAATTCTATGTCAGACCGAATCCAATGGTCGGAGTGTGTGTTCTGTGTCTATCTCTCCACATTCTGACCGGGCGATCCAGAAATTTACCTATGAATTTTTCAACTGATATTTAGATATAGAAACATCTACTCATTTCTTCACCGCGGGTTCTTGCATCATTTTCTTGAAGAGATATTATATCACCTTGGGACACTTTAAAATGAATAACGTTTACCCTTCTATTATTCACACAAACCCGAAAATAAAGACGAACCAAAATATCGTCCGATTGTGTAGGAACTGAACACAATACACCTTATTGTAGTCGAGTACCATTGGATTTAGTTTAGCATTAAATTTCCCAACAACATCTTGTGGGGGTGCATTTAGTAATAAGCATTGAAAAAATTGGGGAGTGGATGGTACGTCGATTCAGTGGGACAAAAGGTTGATAAGGTGGTGGTCACAAAATGACAATGCCACATCATTGTCGTTTCCTCTCTAACTATATCTGTAAATAGTGTCCCTTCAGTTGGCCGAGATGATAAGGTATGTATTTCCTACCAAGTTATCCCAGATTCAAAGCTCTCCTGGGACATGAGCCCGTTGCACAGGGCTTGCTTAGTGCGGCTTAACCCCCTCATATGATTTGCGGGCTATTGCATAAGGGCGGAGTTTACCCAATGTGCACCTTCGGGTAGTGGCTGCGAGTTCCCTTGTCAAAAATATATATATATATATGTAAATAGTAACATAATACGTACCATTAAACAACCCTTTATGTTAAAGAAGACAATACAATGTCAAGGATTATTAGGTGAAATGAAATTCAAGTAAATCATATATAATTTATTTTATATGTAATTTTTAATCTAGAAACATAAGATGATTGGTCGTCATCACCAATCCATGTGCAAAAGCCCGATAATGCAACATCTCCAAAAATAGGGCTTTTATTATCCAATTAAGAACCAAAATAGTAAATAGGCCGTAAACACAATTTATTGGGCCTATTGTAATAAAAAAGAACTATTAGGGACTAACTTGGCATTACTGGGCCGAATCTATTTCTTAGGTCTGTAAAACCTGGCCCCCATTCATGTTGAAATTTTATTCCAATTTGTGGACTTCTATTCAGTGAATTTTGATTTTATAAAAACGGGCTAAAAAATACGGAGACATAGTCCTATTTATTATGACCCACTATTTTAAGGTCTTTTCTAAATAGATTTGGTTGACAGTTGTTGTAGGCCCAATCTAAGAAATCCTAGATACGCTTTTGATGTGAAAGAAGGAGAGAAGAACTAACCAAAAGTTGATTCAAGTAGTCGTCTTAGTCATATTCATAATCGATACCATGGCTCAAACAGGTATATAATCTTATTCGATAATATTGGTATTCTAATATCCACAGTGCAGGAATCTGGGATTAAAATATTCTTACAATTTATAGTTCGTATTAGTTACTAATATTCTAGAATTGTTAAAAATTCAGGAAAACTAGCATATGTTATGTATCTTCTTTTAAGTAGCAAGCATCCACCTTTATGATAATACATAGGGCAATTCAATTCAAATATCAATACAATTGCTGTTATTTAAGCCAGTTCTGATGTTGAATTCGTTTTTTGGACTGATGTTACGTCTAGCTTGGGTTGACATGACAGTGAATCTATATTGTTCAATATATATGGCTTATCCGATATTTTCTCTTTTACGAACTCTGTGTTTGTACTCTTGTTGCTTGTTCGTTGCGAATTTAGTCTTGTAATTATTATCTCAGATATTGCTGGAAAAGAAATTCACTACAGTACTATAAGTGATGAAGTATGTAGTTGCGCAATTTTTTGCCAGAGGATTTCGGCAGCTCAAATAGGCTTGTTATTTTTCCATAATTATATTGAATATTTGAATCAGAGTAATAAGGGTTATTTGGTAGAATAGTTGATACTGAGCCATTTCTCAAGACATGTTAATAGTTGCAAAGTTCTTTGAATTGCCTATGATAATTACTGTCAGAATAACTATCTAATGGGAACTACGAAGTATAACATCAAGATTATAAACTAAAATCCATAAAAATTAACTAGGCTTATAAGAGGATGATAATTGATAATAAGTTTAGGAAGATTGCTCTTTTTATTGATAATTGGAATGGTAGTTGTTAAAAACACTCCATGTTTTGTTAAACATATTCCACGTCCTTTTTTAATTAACTAAGTTAGACTATAATACCCCTCAATATCATATATTATTAATATTAAAAGGTGAACTGAATAATCCCTTCTATATAAATTTTGAAGAATATTTTTTAATTCTTTTGTGTAAAAATAATACCAAATAAATTGCGATTTATCTCAAGCATCTTTTTGAAAATAAAAAAATATTTTTCATCAGTGCAATAAGACTAATCATCATGCCATGAATATTCAAACTCCGATATGATTTTATCGAACTTGATAAATGATATGTTGCTCATTTGGTCCATAGTAAATATTAGAATTTCTTTTTTGAATATTGAAAATTAATAAAACATCAAAGGCCTAAAAACTACCTAAAATCTAAAAATAATCGTCATATTATATTACACTGAGTTAGTATTGGCGAACTCAATATGTTCACCTAAAATAATAGCTAATTTTATTTTTTGTTCAATTTAATGAAAAATAATTATCAATTTATCCAAAATAAAATAACATTTATCTTATTTTTGTTCTAAATAAATAAATAAGTAAAAGTTTTAGTCATATCTACAAACTCTTTTTTTACTTATTATACGGTAATTATCCGTCACTTTTATAATTTAAAATTATGAACTATCAAATTTTGAATACTTATTCTACATTTAGTTAGAAATATGATATAAAACTAGTTTGTCAAAAAAAATAATAAAAATTACTTTAATAGATTAAAGGGCATCTTTGTCTATACGGTGAAATTTGAATAAAAGTGGAGTGTTTCCAACAAAACGTAAAGTACCTTTATCAATTTATAATTGAAATTCAGCAAATATTGAAATGCTCACAAGTAATGAAATGCTTGTTCATAATATTCCAGTAACATAAAATTTCATTTTGTCTTATTTTTGCAGATTTTCTAGTTCTATTTTCTGAATCCAAACATATAAAAGTAATGTAAAAATATAACTATGTTATATTAAAGAAAATTCCGTAAAAAACTTGTATTACTGAGTAACATATATTTATATAGTTACATAAAATAAAATAAAAAGGCGGCAAGGGTGAGCGGCGACGACATAAAATAAAAAGACGGCAGCTCCAAGTTCTCACATTTTCCAAGGGTGAGGGGCGGCGACATAAAATAAAAAGATTGCGACTCCAAGTCCTCGTTTGCCAAGGGTGAGTGGCAGCGACATAACACAAAAAAGGCGTCGGCGGCAAAAGAGAAAAAAAGAAAACTAAACTAGATAAGGGGCGCCGGATGGAGACGACGACTTAAAGATGGCGAAAGTGAGAGATCGGGATACCATGACTTTGATATCATATTATATTAAAAAAAAAACCCACATAAAACTTGTATTAATAAGTAACATATTTTTAGAGTTACATAAATTTAATAAACAAGTAAACCATAAGGTAACTACAAGTATATAAATAAGAAAAAATAACTACAAGAATAGATATATAAAAATAAATACAAGAACATATAAGATAAAAAAAAATTCTATGATAATTTAGAAGATATAAACAAACTGCACATAATTTTTGAGAAGAAGCTCATTTATTGAAACATAACCTGGAAGCAATACAATACATTACAAACTTTTTAGTCTCATCATTACAACATTATTGAAGAAACAAAAACAAACCTATCTTTCATTCTTAAGGCTTCAAAGCAACTTAAATCAAAGCCCTCTTTAACAAGCAGAATAATTGTGTACCCCATTCAAAAAAATACACGAGGTAAATCACAATATACTCTTTTGCACTACAAATACGTACGAGTAATTCTACAGTGGACTGAGAATATTGCTCCTAATTCATTTTTCACCGCACAAACATTTGACATGTGATGATTTACACGGAGTAGGTAGGTGTAAAACCACCCCACTCATTTTGAATGTATGGTATAAAATAAATCGGGAGCAACAATCACTGTCCTTAGAATTTTCCAAATACGTACCCAGAAAACTATATAGTAAAAAGTAAAAGAACATATCAAAGAGGTCTAATAATCACCAGCACCACTCTTAGATATAAGTACTGCTTCTTATTTACAAATTGTAATCATCACCGGAGTCGAAGAAGTCGCCGTAGATCATCCGTAGCCCCGGCATCTATTCCGGCAGCCGCCGCCTCGGCTTTGCAGCTGATCACCTTTGGCCTCAATGAAAAAGTGGGCAAAGGCAAGCTACTAGGTGGCGGAGAGATTGAACACACTACAGAACCCGAATACATATCATCTTCCACTGCTGCTTTAACACATGATCTTAAAGTACTGTTAGCATTATTATAATTAATACCAATATTATCATTACAACTACTATATATATAATTACCTGACGATGATATGAATGGCAAAACTTTAGCAACTTCATTTGGCAGGTTCCTTGGATCTGGTCCTAAAGGAGTAGTTGATGAAACAGAAATAGTTTTTTTAGGGGAATTATTTTTTTTGGGAGATTTTGATTTTTCTAATTCTTTTCTGGGTTTGTTAGTACTGTAGTGGGGCTTTCTATTTGCGGCGGCGCTGAGGCGGGGAGCGGCGGCTGGGAGAGGAAGTAGGGGTGGCTGGTGGAGAGAGAAAGGAGGGTAGGAGTGATGAGAGAGAAAAGGTGGTGGAGGTTGTATAAGGCAGCCTCCTCCCACTGTGTGGAAATTATTTGGTGGAAAAATATTGTTACTAGTTGTTCTTGAAATGAAGGGGTGGTGGTGGTGATGGATTTTGGTGGGATAATTTTGGTGGGATTTGTACGGAGAGATTGCCTCCATCGGAAAATTATTATTTTTTTAAGAAATTTTTTGGGAATTTTCCGGCGAAATGATCTCAAATAAACACGGATCAAAACCTTTTTTGTGTGCTAATTAAAGAGAAAATAAAATCTTTAAATTAATCTATATATATATATACACACACACAAAGAGAAGGAGAACGATAATTCTTTAAATCTATCTATCTATAGAGATAAAAGATTGCATATAATCGTAAAACAGAAAGTAGCTATATATAAATTGTAACCCAGATGGGTTTTTTGATTCAGTATTTAGAAAGCAACTCTCTTAAGCTCTCACAGCTGCCCCCTATAAATAGAAGAGAGAATCCTCCAACGGCTATTATTTTATTTCTTTTTAGGGGTCCCTGAAGTTTCATTTTGTATCAATTTAAGCTTTAAAGTATCAAATATTACTCTATCGTCTCAAAAGTTTAGTTTGTGTTTAACTTTCATCCTTCAAGCTATGGATTTTGGAAAGATAGGGCAATGTGTGCACTTCACAAGTTGAACAACAACAACAACATATACATCTCATATTTGCATGTAAAAAATGGCATTTGAGGTGCAAATGCTCCACAATTCAACTAAAATCTACAAAGAAATGTCCTAAATGACGAAATTGAGACACACTTAAACTTTGGAGATAGTTGTGTAATATTTAATACTTTAAAGACCCAAGTGATACAAATGTAAAATTACAGGACCATTTGTGATATTTACCCTTATTTTTTAATATTTTTTTAATTAGAAAAGATAATATTTTCATCCTAATTTACAGACAACAGTAGGCGGTCGGCTGATGCAAGATTTGGGAGTCCTGATTTCTCGAAGATTTTTATTTTAATATATATATATATATATATATGGTAAATTATATATATTTTATGGTGTTGGGCGGCAACCGCCAATGCCATGATGGCCGTTGGATTAAGCTAGTTTTAGAAATAGCCGTTGTGGCGATGCTGACCGTTGATCTGTCTCCTCGGGTTCCTCGAAGTAAAGAAAGAGACTTTGGGAGAAATCGTGGCCACACACGTTCGATGGTGTAAATAATTTGCGGTCACGTGTAATTGATGGGTTAGGCATAAAAGAAGTGATTAAAAAATTAATTATAATAATATTTTACAGTAATTTTAGTTGAAAGTCATATGTCATAGATAATTTTATATCAGATCGAGACTAATAATTTGAGTATAAATTTTGTGTCTATCTTTCTCACACAAATATGTGTGAAAACTGCACACAATATATTTTATTGTATGAAAAATATAGACACTAGAATCATTGAACTCGATTTAGAGTAGATTTTTCCTGTATCTCACAATTAAAAAAGAAAAGTCTGTGGTAAATAATAAAGCAAACAAGGAGAAAAGAATAATATCACTCATGAGTCGTGACATTTATTTTCTTTGCAATTTCTATTTCTAAATTTGTGATTTTCGTGAAAGGTGTATAAGTTTGCTTTAGATTCCCACCGCACTTAGATTAATCACTCATAAAGTGATCTTAGTATACAATTTAGAAATAATTCCCTTGTAATTAGTTGATTGTACCGAGACAACGAAAATTTTCTCTTATACAAATAATATCACAGAAAGTTTTAGTCTGGATTCGATCCTAAATCTAATTTTAGTCTGGATCCGATCTTAAATCTAATTTATTCATCTTGTAATTAATCACATTTTTAATTAGACTTGGATGCAGCTGGATCGAGTTTGAATTAGAGTTTACCTAATATTAGTTATCTTATCTACCATTTGGGGTTTATTATGTAAATCACCTCAATCACCCATGGAAGTATGTCTAATCAAATTATGCAAAAAAAAATCCATGCTGCATGCATGCCCATGCATGCCGTTATTGGGTAACGATGTGATTTTATTTTATTTTTAATAATTTCAACTTTGAGTTTCGTCTATGGTCTACCTATTGCATAATTGATATCTTCGAATTATATTGGTCAATAATATACCATTTTGCTAAATCATTATTTTGTGGTGCAAAAAAAAAAATGTCCAATCAAAATTATATAAAAGCGACAAACACTCTACCGAACCACACAATTAGTTTTATCTTGTTTCAATCGTAGCCAAACGAACTCTTCGACCTTCATAATGACTTGTCAAATTTATTTTTTGTTGCCTGTAGAAGAGGGTGGCGGGATTATAGAATGAGTCTATGCATGGCCACCGAAAGTTCATTTTCTTGCCTAATATTGTACGCCATACATATAATACAATGTTACAAGTACATAGTATTTGACTATTGGTACATAGTAGCTAGGAATTTTTTTTGCTTTTCATTACTTTTACTTTTCTTTTTTACGTTTGATGAACCACATGTATTATTACATCAAAAAATCAACATCGATCATGGATTAACTTTTATTAATTAATAATTCATTTTTACAAATTAATTATTAGAATTAACTAAAATAAAATTAGATAAATGTTTAATTGCACGTATTGGAGTATTTGAAACTATGATTGAATCTTGTTATGTTGATTTAGATAAAGTCCTCATTCTTGTTTTTTAGGCATGTTCTTGACTATGTATGAAAATATCACACTGGAACATACACAATGTTAACATCAAATCGACTTTGTGTGGTGTCAAATCTAAAAACTTTAAAATCAACTATGAGATCGTCTTTAACTGATATTTAAAAAAAAAGGGGAATTCTATGGTCTCGGCCCAGTCACAGTCGCCGGATCCCCCAACAGGGGGGTCATTTAGCAATTTCACCCACCTTTGACTGATCCGATGGCTGTGAATGGTCTCGGCCCAACCAATAATTTACCAAAAAAGATGGATGTTTATTTATTTTCATAGTAATTGGTTGCTAATAGTGTCTAATTATTTCTTAGTTATTATTAATCGATATTCTAATATAAATGTTTTATTATGTATTACGTAATATAGAAAATTGTCTTTTAATTTATGTCAGTACTAGAGAAAATACTAATAATGGCAAGATGTCGAGTGATAATTTCAAAATTATCGCTCATGATATGCATGAAACTAATAAAAAAATTATATTTTAATAATAATAATTTTCACGAGTTTAATAGCGACAAAAATTATATATAAAAGATCAATGTAGACAATTAAGGACATATGTATATATATAGTACTGACATGTTAGTGATGAAAACACAAATATAATATTACTAAACTTGAGCAATCTGATATATCATGCCAAATTAATTCAGTAAATTGGTTTTTTTGAGAATTCGGATTAGAAAATGCCAGGTACGAGAAAATTAAAAGGATGTTCGTGATGTCTTAGTCTAGTGGTAAGATTGAGGCCCCATAACTTAGAGGTCATGGGTTCGATTCCACCAGATGTGTGGGTTATTTATCTATTTATATAGTAGTTCTTTATTTCTAGTTTATAGCTCGTTGTTACTAGCTAGTTTGTAATAGAAAATTGCTGACTACGATTGTTGATTCGATAGTCGATGTAATGATGTAACCGTTTCATTCAAAAAAAATATTAAAAGGATTGTAAAATAATTAAATCAGGAATTATATAATATCATAATTATAACTTAAAGTCCGTCAACTTTTGGTAGCTTGAAATTTTCAAAGATCTTGTAAGGAATTAGGCAATTAGCTGCCTTGGTCATTGTTAGACGAAATTTAATTCTGGTCGGTGCCCATGTCGCACTCACCTCTTCATTAAGTTTTCATGTAATGGGTAATTTAAAATTAAAAATATTAGTATTATTTTCTAATCTTATGATGAACTGTCAACTGTTAAATCATCCCATTAATAAATTATTGGTATATTTATCTTGTGATTAATGTGCGTCTCCTGCTTGATCAGTACCAAACATGATGCATGCACTGATTTAATTAAATGTTATGCTTAATAATGCTGGAAAATTATTGCGGAGTTGTCTTCCAGCTTGACCTCACCCAAGAAACATCAAAAGAAAAACTATAGTACAATATGCAATAATATTAGTCTATTATCTCTTTGTGTTTATACTTATTATTATGTTCCCTCATTAGTTGTGGTGTTAAGAAGATTAAAAGAAAGATCGTACACAAATGACGAAATATTTAGGTAGAATCCATTGTTATGAACTGATCACACAACCAAGCATCTTAGCCCAAGTGATATACGGCTACCACTGGGACAACTTGGGGTCGACCTGGTATGCTCCCAGGATCGATTCTCAGCGTTGTCAAAATAATGTTTGGCCAGTGACAGCCATGCACCGCAAGCGGGGCTTAGTCAAGATGCGCGAAAACTGACCCGAACACCCCGTGAAAAAACCAAAAAAAAAAAAAAAAAAAGGATCACACGAGTTAAGAAAATTGAAATAATGATCGCACATAGAAAAAAAATAGAATTTACTGCTTAACAACTAAAGTCAAGGACTGAACTAAAAATTCACAATTATTCCACCAATATTTTGGCAAATTAAAGTAGCCGATCAAACTAAATCAAACTCCACATCTCCGACGTATCATAATCACAAGTTCAAATCCTAGATACAATATGGTGCTAATGGAATTGAAAAATAGTTTCTGGTTAATGTTTTGGCTCTACTACCAATCACTTCAAAATTAATCAATAAAACAAGTATTGTGCAAATGAAGGTAAACATATTAAATTCCATTCTGAGTTACAAGTAGGCATTTTTTTTCCCATCTTATGGTAGAAATTAATCACTCTTTTCTTACTGGCAAAAAGATAAAGAGGAACAAGAAGATTTGATTAAATGAATGTGAAAAACAAAACTTTAATTTACATAATAATGTAACAAAGCAAAAGTTCTATATGATGGAAAAGGCTAAGTTTTGTCTCCCTTAAAAAGGGATAAAGGAAAAACACTAATATGAATATGAGGTGTAAAGAATAAAATAAAACGTATGAAAAGCAACTATATATATTATCAACTAATGCTTTTGTTAATGGAAAACACTTTTATTCTTTATAATACCACTAAAATTGAAATTCGATTTGTTATTAATTTTGGAGGAGCTGATGAGTAGTTGTTGTAACCACTTTGTGAAGTTGAGTATTAACTAAAATTATAAGATATATGCAATAGAAGGATTAATTTGATTAGAATCATGTACTATGAATTTGATGTTTATGTAAAATAAATATAATATGCGTTTAGTTGTGTGGTATGACTTATTTCAAAGGTCGCATCAAGAGAGTGACAATTTGAGTTTATATGAAATATTTTGCAAGTTTAATTATAGAGTTTATACAACAGTTCTATAGTTTATGAGATGTTAAACTCTAGTATAATAACGTCGAAATTTAAGTGGAAAGAAAAAACTCAAGAATTTTGTAACTTGTTTTCAGTTGCCAATAATTTTTATATTACATCAAGGAAACAAATAAAATTACTGATAAAATATTAAATGATAATTTTAAAATTTAGCTATTGTAATGCGTTAAGTGGTAATTAATTTTAGGTAAATGATATTGGCACTCCAAAAGTGTTATTGACACTCCACTATTCAATACAAATTTCTTTCTAAAAATACTAAAAAGTGGAGCTCCAATAGTAAATTTTGGAGTGCTAATATCAGCTCCCTAATTTTATTTACCATAAAAATAATTTAGTAGCTCCAACTGTTGTGATTACAGTTGTTGACAACCAACTAAACATGTATAATGATAAGATATCATTGGTTAAAGAATCCTTGTGGCAACTTTTGTAGTCATTATATGTATTTATAATTATACATACAATTCTCTCTATTGCTAATTATCAATGTAAAAACTTTTTTTTTTTATAAGAATCAATGTAAAAACTTTTCTACAACATATCTGTTGGGTCCCACCCATGTGCGTGACCATATAAAGGTGACTGATTTTGTTGAAAAACTTGCAGCCATTTTCTTTGAAAATAAAAAGGGGCAAATGACATATGACATGACATAATAAGTGTTGAAAATTGCCATGCATTTTCCCTATAAATAGAGGCTCTCTTTGCCATTCTCTATACACCATCAACGAGAGCTAGAGAGAGAAAGAGAGAAAAAAAATAAGAGGGAAAAATTGGGAGAAGAAAAATAAGATTGAGAGAGTGTTTTATTTTTCTTCTACAATTCCAAGTTTCTAAACTTGATGTATTTGTAATCCAAGGGATATTCTCTTGAAGATTTTGTGTATCCCCTAATTAGTTTAGGGAGATATTGTGTAAGCCCATTATTGATATAGTGGAGGTTTTCGATTTCGGTCCCGTGATTTTTTTCCGATTTAGGTTTTCCACGTAAAAACTCTTGTCTCATTTATTCTATTTCTTTCTATCGTATTATCGTTGGTGTGGTCCCATTTTTATCCAGTTAGTGGGGAAAAGAATTATATCGCTTCCGTGTTACGCCGGTGTCATTTATTTTGGCACTCTTTCCCAACAAGTGGTATCAGAGCTCGTGTATTCTGAGTATGCTCTGTGGTCGCAGTTTAATATGATCTTCCACATCAGAAAAGTTTTTCCGGGCTATTTGGCTTTCGCATTTGGAGAGCCACATTCATATTTGAGGTAACAGATTAAAAATGGAGGAGTCATCATCTATTGGTGATGAAGTAATTGCTTTATTATTGCTCAGCTCATTACCGGATAGTTGGGATACCCTCGTGGTGTCAGTCAGCAACTCAGCTCCCAATGGAGATTTGACCCTGCAAGTGGTCAAAGATTGCCTTCTAAACGAAGAGTCCAGAAGAAAGGAGCAGGCGTTCAGTACCGAGCAAAATGCTTTGGTGACTGAAAATTCTGACAGACGAGGAAGAAACAAAAATAGAGGTCCTCAACACCAGAGAGACAAATCCAGGGGGAAATCCAAGTTCAAAGGAGATTTCAAATGTCATTACTGTGGTGGTCCAAACCACTACGACTGCAGAAAGAAGAAAAGAGATCAAAAGAATGGAAATAATGAAAACAAGATAGATGACAAAGACACCACAGCTGTGGCAACTGATGGTGATGTTGTCATTATCTGTGGTGATGCATGTGTCAGTTCATCATGCCAAGAAACAGATTGGATCATTGATTCAGGAGCCTCGTATCATATCACCTCACATAGGGATATGTTCACATCGTACAAGAGTGGTAACTTTGGCAAAGTCAGAATGGCCAATCATGGTGTGACAGAGGTTATCGGCATGGGGAACATTAACTTGGAACTGACACAGGGTGCCGACTCATTCTGAGAGACGTCAGACATATTCCTGACATTCGGCTCAACATTATTTCCACTGGCAAGCTAGACGATGACGGTTATGTCAGTAACTTTGGTGAAGGAAAATGGAAGCTCACCAAAGGTTCTCTGATTACTGCAAAGGGTAAGAAAAAGAACTCACTCTACCTGATGCAAGCAGAATAATCCAATGGAGAGGTGAATGCAGCAGTCAATATATAGTTCCTCCATTGAGCTATGGCATAAGAGGCTTGGACACTTGAGCCAAAAAGGCATGCAACTTTTGGCTAAGAAGAAACTCCTACCTGACGTTAGTAGGATAGAGCTACAAACTTGTGTTGATTGTTTAGCAGGAAAACAACACAGAGTTGCGTTCAAGGGCTTTTATCCGTCCCGAAAATCACGTCCTCTGGACTTGGTACATACAGATGTATGCTATATGAAAGACAAAACACTTGGTGGTGCAGTGTATTTTGTCACATTCATTGATGATTTCTCTAGAAAGGTCTGGTGTTTTGCTTTGAAATCTAAAGACCAAGTTATAACAGTCTTTAAGCATTTTCAAACAAAAGTTGAAAGAGAAACCGGAAGGAAGCTGAAGTGTATTCGTTCAGACAACAGTGGCGAATACTAGGGTCCATTTGAACAGCATTGTCGTGACCATGGTATCAGGCTTGAGAAGAGCGTTCCAAAAACTCCACAACACAATGGTGTGGCGGAGAGAATGAACAGAACAATTTGTGAGCAGATCAAATGCATGTTATCACACTCAAAATTGCCCAAATCCTTTTGGGGTGAAGCAATGAGGACTGCAGTTGACTTGATCAACCTTTCTCCATCAGCTCCTTTGGATGGTGACATTCCAGACAGCGTTTGCTCAGGGAAAGATGTTTCCTACAAACACTTGAGAGTGTTTGGCTGCAGGGAGTTTGTTCATATTCCAAAAGATGAAAGATCCAAGCTTGATGACAAAACCAAACCATGTACCTTCTTGGGCTATAGCCATGAAGAGTTTGGTTACAGACTTTGGGACCCGGTGAACAGGAAAGTTATCAGAAGCAGAGATGTTGTGTTTCTTGAGGAACAAACATCTGATGATACAAAACAGAGCGAGAGGAAAGAATCTTCTCAGGAAGTTCCTGATGACTTAGATCCAGTTCCTTCACGTACAACTTGGGATCACGGGGGAGATGTACAGGACGAGCAGAATGATATAACTGATGATGAGCCAGTTGATGACCAGGTGCCACCTATACAGACTAATGATCCAATTCCGCCACCGGAGGCGAGGGTTAGAAGGTCAACCAGACAAACACGTCCTTCGACCAGATATAATCCAGATGAGTATGTGATGCTCACTGATGGGGGAGAACTAAAGAGTTACCCAGAGGCTATATCACATGATCAGAGAGATATGTGGATAGAGGCCATGAAAGAGGAGATGAAATCCTTACAAGAAAATCACACCTATGACTTGGTGAAGCTGCCTAAAGGCAAGAGAACACTAAAAAATAAGTGGGTGTACAAGTTGAAAAATGTGGAACATAGCTCACAACCCAGATATAAAGCAAGGCTGGTTGTGAAGGGTTTCAATCAGAAAAAGGGTGTTGATTTTGAAGAAATTTTCTCACCAGTGGTGAAGATGTCTTCGATCAGAGTTGTTCTTGGGATCGCTGTCAGTCTCAGTCTGGAGATTGAACAAATTGATGTGAAGACCGCATTTCTTCATGGAGATCTAGATGAAGAAATCTACATGGAGCAGCCGGAAGGGTTCAGAGTCAAAGGAAAAGAAAACCTGGTGTGCAGGTTGAAGAAAAGCTTATACGGTCTGAAGCAAGCTCCCAGACAGTGGTACAAGAAATTTGACTCATTCATGACAGACCATGACTACACGAGGACCAGCTCAGATCACTGCGTATACTTTAAGAAATTCTTAGATGGAGATTTTATCATTCTACTGTTATACGTTGATGGCATGCTGATTGTAGGTCATGATGCCAGCAAGATTGAGAAGCTGAAGAAAGAACTTGGCAAGTCTTTTGCGATGAAAGACTTGGGTCCGGCTAAGCAGATCTTTGGAATGAAAATCTCTAGGGATAGAGCTGACAAGAAGCTCTGGTTATCTCAAGAACAATACATTGAGAAAGTTCTTGAAAGATTCAACATGAGTAAATCGAAAGCGGTTAGTACTCCACTTGCGGGACATTTCAAACTCAGCTCCGCGCAATGCCCCACAAGTGAGGAAGATAAACAAGAGATGAAGAAGATACCATATGCTTCTGCAGTTGGCAGTTTGATGTATGCTATGGTATGTACTAGACCCGATATTGCTCATGTAGTTGGCGTAGTTAGTCGCTATTTGTCTAACCCTGGCAAGGATCACTGGGAAGCAGTGAAATGGATAATGCGGTATCTGAGAGGCACTTCGAGACTATGTCTAAGGTTTGGTGATGGCCAAACTATTTTAGAGGGGTACACAGATGCAGACATGGCTGGAGATATTGATTCCAGGAAGTCCACGTCCGGATACTTGATTATCTTTGCAGGGGGAGCTATTTCTTGGCAGTCGAAACTTCAAAAATGCGTGGCATTATCCACAACAGAAGCCGAGTACATTGCTGTGACTGAAGCATGTAAAGAGGTGTTGTGGTTGAAGAAGTTTCTAGAGGAGTTGGACTTGAAGCAGGAAAAGTATAGGCTCTACTGTGACAGTCAGAGCGCGATCCACTTGAGTAAAAATTCGACTTTCCACTCAAGGTCCAAACACATAAATGTGAGATACCATTGGATCCGGGATGTTCTTGACGAAAAATTGATACAGCTGCATACGGATGATAATGGCGCAGATATGCTCACAAAGTCTTTGCCAAGAGAAAAGCTTGAAGTCTGCAAAAGCGAAGCGGGCTTGGTTATGCCCCCCACATGAGTTGGAGGGGGAGAATTGTTGGGTCCCACCCATGTGGGTGGCCATATAAAGGTGGCTGGTTTTGTTGAAAAACTTGCAGCCACTTTCTTTGAAAATAAAAAGGGGCAAATGACATATGGCATGACATAATAAGTGTTGAAAATTGCCATGCATTTTCCCTATAAATAGAGGCTCTCTTTGCCATTCTCTACACACCATCAACGAGAGCTAGAGAGAGAAATAGAGAGAAAGAGAGAAAAAAAAATAAGAGGGAAAAATTGGGAGAAGAAAAATAAGATTGAGAGAGTGTTCTATTTTTCTTCTACAATTCCAAGTTTCTAAACTTGATGTATTTGTAATCCAAGGGATATTTTCTTGAAGATTTTGTGTATCCCCTAATTAGTTTAGGGAGATATTGTGTAAGTCCATTATTGATATAGTGGAGGTTTTCGACTTCGGTCCCGTGGTTTTTTCCCGATTTGGGTTTTCCACGTAAAAACTCTTGTCTCATTTATTCTATTTCTTTCTATCGTATTATCGTTGGTGTGGTCCCATTTTTATCCAGTTACTGGGGAAAAGAATTATATCGCTTCCGCGTTACGTCGGTGTCATTTATTTTGGCACTCTTTCCCAACAATATTTGTGGTTGAAATTAGGAAATATATTCTCATTGAGAGGACGTATATAGGCCAAATGCGAGAAACAGAGGATCTCTCTCTTTTAAAGGGAATTCTAGCAACTTGTTTTGATGAGGGATATTAAAAAGCTCATGTACAAGGTCTTACTAAGTGTAATTGAGTTTTACAAAAGAACGTTAACCCATGACTATGGGATTTTTGAATTAAAACTTGTTGAAATGGATAATATAAAAATTGTTTTTATTTTTTCCTAAGTAATTTTCTCTATGAAATAAAACACTAAATTAAATTAAAACATTTTTATTGAATAACTAGAATGTACTTTGATGCAATTGCAAAACGCTGTTAACAATTTTTAGTTGAATTGCATGAAATTTAGTTGGTATGGTTAGTGGAATTAAATGAACTTTACTTTATGAGGTTTAATTGTATACTTTTTGAAATTTTCTGTTTGATTAAGCAATGTATCTTCTATTTTATTCTTTAGCGTGAAATGGAAAAGAAAAAAAAACAAAGGGATAATTATATTCACACTCCATACTTGGGAGAAATTCAAAATCGTCCCTGAGGTTTCAACGAATTCTCAAAATCATTCCTGAAGTTTTTAGTTTTGTCAATGTTGTCCTTTTAGCCAAATTTAATCAACAAATCTCAACAAATAAGTGTATTTTTTTCTTAGATTACTAAAATGCCGTTATATAAGATTACTTGATGCCACTGCCTTTTCTTTTCCCTTTACATTTTTAATAAATTGAAAAAATCAACTCATTAAAAATATGATTATTCTATTATATATTTTCCCTTCTTTAACCTGATGAACCTGGCACCTCTCTTGCAGAAAGCCAGAAAGCAGAAGCTAAGGAAAGGGCATTGGATGGGATGACTCTATCAATTTCTATTTCCGTTTTTCTTTTTCTCATGATTAAATTAAAAACCTAAAGTACATAATTACTTAATCAGTTAATCTACTTATAAAACAAGACATACATTAGTGGGTTAGCACATTTTATCTATATAGTTAAGTTTTAAAGTAGAAAGTAAAATTATTTATTTATTACTTATGATACTGAAATTGTATTAATGAATATAATATATATATATATATTGGGATTTATAATATGTGAATAAAAAATAGCGATTAGATGATATAATTGAAGAGATTTTTTTTAAAAAAGAGAGATGTTAAAAATGGGAAAATATATAATGGAACAGTCATATTTTAATGAGTTGATTTTTTGAATTCATCAAAAATGTAAGAGAAAAGAAAAGGTAGTGAAATCAAGTAATCTTATATAAGGGCACTTCAGTAATTTAAGAAAAAAATACATTTGTTTGTTGAATTTTTTAATTAACTTACCCAAAAAAGACAACATTAACAATATTAAAAACTTTAGGGATGATTTTGAGAATTCGTGGAAACCTCATAGATGATTTTGAATTTCCTCCCCCCCCCCCCCCCCCCCCCTATTGTTCATGTAATTACCAAACTCGCCCACAATTTTGGTGAATTATTCCCACACTCTTGTTTGACGGTAAAATTGTAATATGTTTATACTAACAAGGGGTGATATTTGTAATTTGACGGGGTGAGATTGTAATATTCTTTTACTAACAGAGGAGGTTTTGGTCATTTACCAAAAGTGGGGAATTTTGATAATTACACAATAAGTGAGGGGTGTGAATGTAATTATTCCAAAAAATAATTACATGCATTGCGACACCCGAGAGTTCACCTAGGGATAAGCTTAACCAGTTTAGAATCCAAGATTAAGACCCCAATTGAATGGCACCATATTTATGACTTTTTGAGTTTTTAGAAAAAAAAATCATCGAAAATATGCCATAATTGGTTGGCAACCTCTATTATAAAAATAATATGTTTTAGAGATATTTTCTCCGAATAATGTCTTTGTTGACATATCATCAAAAAAAAATTCAAAATTCTAGCTAATTTAGAAGAAGTTCTTGCAAAAAACAAAACAAAAAAAAAGAGAGTAGATTTTAACTATTTATATAGTTGACTCATCTATTAAAAAGGTTTCTTTTGACTATTTTTCAAAATCCAGAGTCAAGCTAATCATCTATTCTAATGCAAAACAACGCAACCCGCAATATAAGATTCATTTTGCCTATTTTTTTTTATATCCAAATCGATGAGTTTAAGTAAGATATGTTTACAAAAAATTATATTTAAACATCAATTCAAACAAATTTCTCACAACAAAAGACATATCACATCAACCATAATCATTACATATTTTTCTCTAAAAAAATTAAGCCAAACAACTTTTACCACCACATTTTCTATTCCTAAAAAAAAATTCTCACTTTTGTCATGAAAAAAAATTCTCCGATATGGATATGTCATCCAATTAAACCCGCATTTATTTAACATCTCCTAAATATATCTTAAAGAAATGCTATAATCAATACTCCCTGAAAAATCTCGAATTTCTTTTGGAAAATTGATTTTGACTGGCAATTCTCTCAGATTTTTATCAGGAAAATCAAATTTTTTACTATTTATGATTAGATAGTTTACCCAATAATTAAAATATCTTTATACGTATATTAATAAACACATCAAAATAATCACACATCTTGATTCGAACTCAAAGTGTGAAAAAAAGATTCACTTTGTATATTTTTGAATGACTTAATCGATCGATGAATTTAATTTAAATTTGTCTATATTTTCTTATAAAATAAAAACCCATTTATACTAATTTCTCATAAAAAAACAAATTTTCTACCAAAAAAACAATTACATCACACTTTTTCCTATTGAAAAAATACCATCCAAATCCACTTTCTACATTATGTTTTTTCTCCTTAGAATATCTATGGAAAATGAGCAATGAGAAAGAGACATCCATCCAATTGGAGCCTAACTTCCTTTATTCAAAAGTCAAGACCTAACTAATTTGCCGCAGAGCTAGGCTTTTACTTCAATGAATGTTATTATCATCTATATATAATAAAATAGGAAAAATTGCAGTTTTCGTCCCGTAAGTTATCCACTTTTCGATTTGGTCCCATTGCATAGAGATGTGCCACATTTAGTCCCATAAGTCAAATAAAATCTCAATGTTGGTCCCATTGGATAGGGAGTGCCACATTTAATCTCATAAGTCAACTAAAATCTCAATATTGGTCTCATGGACAATTTGATTTTTTTATCTTTCGTAAGCCAATTTTTTAGCTCATTTCAGTCCAAGACGTGTATTTTTCCTTCTAGTTACTATTCCTAACTGAAGTGTGCAATGCACGCGTCTTGTTCCATTTAATTTTAGATGACAACTTGCCTATGAGACCAACATTGAGATTTTATTTGACTTATGGGACTAAATGTGACACCCCCTATCCAATGGGACCAACATTGAGATTTTATTTGACTTATGGGACTAAATGTGGCACATCCCAATTCAATATGACCAAAATTGAAATGTGGACAACTTATGGGATGAAAATTACAATTTTCCCTAATAAAATACAACCTTTTTTTTAATTCCAAAAGAGAGGGGGGGTACCCTAAAAACACCGTGTACGTTAGCCCGACAAACCCAGGTTACTAGTCACAAATCTAGGTCATGTAATGTCATCTCTATCATTATCTAAGAGGTGGTAAATTTGTGAGGGAGGTGCATCCATGTGATGCATATATATGGGTATCAATAACCATTTTTGCTAATCTATCAGCAACTTGATTTGCTTCTCGCCAAATTAGCTGAAATGAGACCTCCCAATCTTGATTTTGCACCTGCCGAAGGCAAGAAATCACACCAAAATAATGATGTTCCATGGAGGCTTCCACAATGCTATCAAGTACAGCCCGACAATCTGTTTCCACAATCAGTTTCTTTGTCCCTGTGGTCCACGCCATCTCTAATCCCTCGAGGATGGCTTGCATCTCAGCCTCCAATGATGAGCATGGGTCATTTCAACCACTGAACCCCCTTAACCAAGTTTCGTGTTCATCACGAAGAGTACCTCCGACCCCCGTCTGGCCACCTGATGTCAGTGCAGCATCCACATTTAGTTTAGTGTATTCGGGTGCCAGCTTTTTCCAGCCCATGTGAATTTGAAAATGCATCACGTCCGGATCAAAGTTAAGGGCATGTATTGTACCGTCAAATCTTTTTCGTAACACATCTAGTTCCCCTGTGGGAACTCCATCTCAGACACCATAGGTCACCTCATTTCGGACCTGCTAAAGAAAAAAAATGGTCTCAGTAAACACAAGGTCACATCTATCACACCACTCATACCTGTTACCCTTATGTGACAGGTTCTAGTCGATCCAGTCCTTCGTTGTTCCTGAAAAAAAGAAATTATGAAAATTAGGGTGCACAAGCTGTAACCAAAAAATTTTCACCCATAGACAATCCTGAATCGCATGAAGTGGGATATCCGAAGCAATCCCACAAATGCTGCAGCTATCTGTAGCTACAATGCCTCGGGTTTTTAATACTTAATTAGTGATCACTTTATCGTGACGAAGCAGCCAAAGAAACATTCGTCGCCGGTGAGCCCTCGGTACCTTCCAAATTTTTGTCCAAAATTTAGAGTCCCGCGTCAGATTAGAAGCTTGAGTTAACGCCTCATACGCACTCTTGCAACTATATTTACCATCCGAGGAAAAAAGCCACCGTGGCTTATCCAATTGATCTGTTTGTCTGTCTAAGTCTATGTCCTTCAGCCCAAGTTTAATGTTATCTGGTAGTCCCTGTAGGGCTTCCCAGTCCCAGCCAAACCCCTGAATCCAATATTGGTCAACCGTGCGACGTAGCTCTTCCGGAGGAACGGGCTGCCTCGCATGTAGTGCCAATGGTTCGTCACTAAGCCAGACGTCCTCCCAGAATTTAATCTGGGACCCGTTACCCACTATCCAACGAATTCCATTTTTGAGTAGAGGGATGACCGACTGAATACTACACCAAGTAGCCGACATAGCATTTTTCGCTCTAGCCCTGTTTCTCAGGATGTATTTATGCTTAAAAACATTAACCCACAAGCTATCCTCTTTCGTGATCAATTGCCATCCCAACTTACCGAGTAGTGCCGGGTTCATGGATCAAGATTTCCGAAGCCCTTGCCCCCCCTGATTCTTCGGTTTACACATCGTGTCCCAATTTACTAGATGCATTTTCTTCTCTGTATCCAAGCCACCCCACAGAAACTGACGATTGGCCTTGTCGATAGCATCACACACACATAATGGAATTCGCATCGTTTGCATGTGATATGAAGATAAAGTCTCCGAAACCTACTTGATAAGGGTCACACGACCAGCCAGAGAAAGTTGCTTGCATTTCCAGCCTTGTAATCTTTTCTTAACCCAGTCCACCAAAAACCCATAGTCCCTGCAAAGAACCCTACCATGTTGAAGAGGAAGGCCTAAATTACGCCCCAAATTGTCAGTTCGTTTCAAGTTCATAATAGTGCTTAACCGACATTTGGTTTGCGGGTTCACATTGCTAGAGACAAAGAGCTTTGACTTTTGAGCATTCACGGCTTGTCCCAAGAGATTATAGTATGATTTCAGAGTATCCATAACTGTCTGAGCTTGATGTACCGTCGCTTCCCCAAATAACAATAAATCATCCGCAAACATCAAATGTGAGATACAAGGGCCATTTCAAGAGGTGGGTACAGGGCGCCACTTCTTCTCCTGAACCTTCCTATCAATCAGGCAACCTAATTTCTGCACACAAAAAATGAAAAGATAAGGCGACAGGGGGTCCCCTTGTCTTAGACCTCGCTTAGGGGCAAACCACTCTGTTGCTTCACCATTCCACAGTAGGGAAAGTTTAGCATGGGTGGTGCACTCCATAATAAGCGATTTCCAATTCTCGGAGAAGCCCATCTCACACAACACATTCTCGAGAAAAGACCAATTAATCTGATCGTAGGCTTTTTCAAAATTGATTTTAGCTAGGAAAAGACCTTTAGTGCCTTTTAGTGTACGAAGGTCATGCAATATTTCCTGAGTTATCAGCACATTATCAATTGTCTGCCTACCCGGGATAAAACTACTTTGAGACCCGGGGATAATCTCATCAATGAAATCTTTAATACGATTTGCCAAAGTTTTAGTGACAATTTTAATACTTACATTCATAAGACTAATTGGTCGGAATTGCGACAGATGTGTTGGGTGCTTAACTTTTGGAATTAACACAATGCAAGAGCTATTAAGGGAAGGATCGATACTACCTGACTGAATAGCTTCCTG
Source organism: Buddleja alternifolia (assembly GCA_019426215.1). Classification (NCBI taxonomy): domain Eukaryota; kingdom Viridiplantae; phylum Streptophyta; class Magnoliopsida; order Lamiales; family Scrophulariaceae; genus Buddleja; species Buddleja alternifolia. The sequence continues at coordinate 35,575,873 of CM033397.1, read as the reverse complement.
GACCAACTGAAAAATATCATCCCCCACGGTATTCCAACACCTCTGATAAAACATCGACTGAATTTCTTCGGGTCCCGGGGACTTAGTCGGACTCATATCCCATAGTGCTTTTTTAACTTCAGCTTTGGTGACTGGTCGAGACAAAGCCTCAACGTGATGATCCTGCAATTTGGGAAACCCTGAAGAATAGGTATAGGTACCCACGTGTTCACCCTGACCATAGAGCTCTTTGTAATAATCAACTGCCATCTGTTTGAGGCCCCGGGTCGAATTCAATGGTCCCATCCTCTCGGTTCAAAGAACAAACACAGGTTTTTCCTTGACAATTAACTACTGAGATGTGGAAAAAATGCGTGTTTAAATCCCCTGCATTAAGCCATTGCATCCTAGCCTTTTGTTTCCAAAGTAACTCCTCTTGACATAAAGTATCAAAGTATTGCACTTGAAGCTTATTCTATAATTTCCTTAGAGAATATTTAAAATTGATTGCCAACGCCCTTTGAATTCCCGAAATGCGTGCCGACAGTTGTTGCTTGCGCTTGAAAATGTTCCTAAATACATCGAGATTCCACGTATGGACGGCTGCTCGAGTGTGTTGAATTTGAGCATGTAATCCCTGTCCGCGTTGTAATTGCCAATTCTGCTCAATTAACTCGGGAAAATTTGGATGAGTAAACCACGCCGACTGAAACCGAAAGTACTCTAGACTAGCTGTAAATCGTGGCTGCTTGGCTAAGGTGAGGAGAAGAGAGGCATGAATCGACCCTATTTGAGGTAAGTGTCGCACCGTAGCCTTCGGAAATTGGAGCCTCCATCTGTCATTGCACAATGCTCTGTCTAACCGTTCCTGCAGTGCCGATCTTCCTCTTTTGGCCCACGTAAATGGGGAGCCTATAAATTTCAAATCAATAAGCCCACATTGGTCCGCAAATTCCAAGAATATTCGACATTTAGATGGATCAATTGGGGCTCCTCCCGTTTTCTCAGCTTGAGTCCTAACCACGTTCATATCTCCCGCTATAACCTACAGACCATGGATATGGGGCTCCATATGTATCAAGTGTCTCCAAAGGTGGTTACGTGACTCAACTTGCGGGCTTGCATACACTTCCGTGAGAACCCAATCTGTGTCACCCGCCCGTCTGATGATGGAAGTAATACTTTGCCTCAATGATTTTAAAGTTAACTTCCAACGAATTCCAAAATAGCCAAATACCTCTCGCAAATCCCCGAGCCTCTACTTTTTTAACTCGGTCAAATTTACTAAACTTCAAAATAGTATCAGCCTTGTTACCCGAAACACGAGGCTCCATAAGTACAAAGATCATCAACTTATGCCGATTAAGAACTTCTCAAAGCGAATTTAAAAATTTCGATTTCGCAGCACCCCTGCAATTCCAAAATATCGACGTCATTTAACTATACAAAGGGAGAAGTTCTAAAAGAACAAAAAACTTATACCGGGGAAGGGGGGCTGGAACCCCCTATCCATGGTCATGTCGACGAGGAAAGCTAAGCCTCCTTGAGATTCATCTTTTCGACCGTCTATATAACCCATCACGCTACCTTGAGTGTCGAAATTGGACGTGTCCAGTTTTTTTACTGATTCTTTATCCGAGCTAAGCATGTCATCCTTATTGTATTCCAGTGGTTATATGTGATCAAATTGAGAACTTGTATTCCACGAGAGCCTCGCATTATCTTCTGTACTATCCAGCTCCCTATCCCTATCTGGAATTATGGAGTTGTTCCTGATTGCGTAAATAGAGCCATGTGTGATTGGAGTAATATTATCCTTTGCCACTATCATCTCTGTCTGAGTCGAATATTTTTCCCGGCCTTCGCCAGACTTTATTAGCCCCTACACTTGTTCCCATCTCGCCTACCGAATTTGTATCATTAGTATTTTATTATTCGAATTGTTCATCCAGATCATGTAAAGCTGAAAACCATGAGCCACTGGGAGTCGAACCCTTATTTTTAGCTTGTTGAGTCCTTTGCACCCTAGATGTATTTCCCTTATTATGAGCATTTGTACCTTGCTCCCGAGGGTCACTCTTTTCCCATGTTTCCCAATTATGTTGATTCCTCGGTGTGTTTTCCTCTTCATGGTTCCCTGCCCCAAAGTAAAATATGTTCGGGTCTTGCTGGTTTCCCGTAACACTCACCTTCCTCGGTCCCTTTTTTCTTGTTCGAGGTGGCACTATGTTCCATGGTCCGAGCGTCGTTGGTGTCGCCTGTTTTTCTTTCCCTTTTTCGGTAGTGTCCGGACTTTGTTGTGATCCGCAGGTCTCTTTGCGGTGCCCGACCGCTCCACACTTAAATCAGATTAATGATAGTCCATAGTATTCAACTACTCTCAACTTCTTGTTAACTTTAATCACCGGCACAAGAGGTTTTTCCAAATCAATTTCAATGCACACTCTAGCATATCGACACTGCAAAGATTCTTCGATATGTATCAATGCCACACACTTTCCCAATAAGTTTCCCCATCCCACAAAGGTGTTTGTCATTGAAGTAATGTATCGAGAGATCTGGGAACCGAACCCAAACTGTTGTATTTGATATCTTTTCTTTCTTTGGGTTGAACGTTCGGATCCCATTTTTGAACTGTTAGATAGTGCCCCAAGATCATCCATGGGCCCTCCTTAAGCACCCTGTCATATTTTACTTTAAGCCTAAATCGAATAAGATAGAACTCATTGCCTATATCGATCGGGTTTATATCATATGGAATTTTCCAAATAGCCTTCATACGTTGTTTCAACATTGTGTGACCTATTTTCCTTCCCAAAACCTTCACTACTAGGGCCCTGCGATACGGAGCCGCCATAACCCGAAGGTCTTCGTCCGAAATCGTGTAACTTGGTATTGAATCATCAGCTTCATCTTCGCTCATATCTTCTTTGTCAAAGAAATCGTCTTCTTTCCCCTCGCCGGTATAGTACCCCGACACCACTGTTTTTCGGTTCCATGCATGGGGAAGATTGTTTGTTCCCCAAGCATTCACCGAATTGTCCTGCCTGGCAGATTGGTCCTCCTCAACCGTATCCTTCTCCACAAACTGGTTAGCATGGGTATCTGTCGATGTCGGCGCAAATCCTACCGCTGGAGAGGGGTTATTCATTGTCACGTCGGGGTTAGGGTTTTGGTTAATCCCATCATCCGCCCCAAGCAGATTTCTTTTCAACTTCTTAGTGTTCCTATTCGACATAACCACTAGCGGTGGTGGCTTATCCAGGTCCGGTTCCTCCATACGCGGAGGCGGGACGGTGTTGACGGCAGAGCCCTAGGCGGATTCGGGCTGCAGGCAATTTTTTTTTTCTGTCGCAGGGCTCCGAATTTTTAGGAGCTAGAATTTTTTAAATCAGATTCATGTTACTACTCTTAAGTATTTCTGTGGTTGAGCTGGGAGCGAGATAAAATTTTTCGTAGAGAATCTAATGCTTTTTCCTGCCATTTTAATTCCACACCTTGGATCATTGACTTCAGACCATTTTAATGCCACACCTTGGATCATTGACTTCAGACCACATGACAAACCTGTTTCATGTTTTCTTTTTTTATACTCACATTGCCTTAGTAATAACAAGGTCAGAATTGCCCTAGTAGTAACAACAAATTTGTCAATTCCATCTAAGCTCATCTTTGGGCCAATCTCAAAATAGCTTTCTGTCATTTCCAAACACAGAGAAATGAAAAGCACACAGAATTTTTAGAGGTTATAGTATTTATGGTGCTAATAATAATAATAATAATAATAATAATAAAAATAATGATGATTAATAAAAGGGGGCAAATGAGTATGACTTGTTATTTTTTATTTTTTTTAATGACTTGTTATTGTGAATAGGGCTGTTCAATTGGTTCGAACCGAACCGAATCGAAATTTTGGTTCGGCAAAATTCGGAACCGAAACCGAACCGTAAAGGCCCGGTTCGGTTCGGTTTTAACCGATTGGATTTCGGTTTTTTTCGGTTGACCGTTCGGTTAACCCAATGTTGACCAAAATCCCCAATTTCACACACTCACAAAAAACACAGCACGCAGACGCAGTAGCCGAGCTCTTCTTCCTCAATTGAGCAAAACCTCAAATTAGTCGCCTTCTCACACACTAATACACACGTGAAAACACCGAGAACAATGGTGGGAGAAGAGAAGACGCATCAGATGATGCAAAATTTGTTCCGCGACCAATCGGAAGAAGAAGAAGAAATTTGTTCGGCGACCAATCGGAAGAAGAAGAAGAATAATAATAAGAGGAGGAGGAGGTTGAATCTGAGCACGAGTCAATTGTCAATGGAAGAAGAAGAGGAGGAGGAAGAGGCATCAGATTTTTTATTTTTTCAATTCTTTATCCTTCACGCAAGTCGGTCAATTTGGGTTGGGTTTTGAAACTTTTTATTTTAGCCCCTAAAGTTTATAAAGTTCCCACAATAATCCCAATATAAAGGGTTAATTGCAAAAAACCCCCCTGTATTATTTCCAATCTGCAAGAAACCCCCTGTGATAAGGAGGAATATAGCCTATGGTATGGGGGAGTTGAACTGCTATCATGTGTTGAATATATACTAGAAACAATTTTTGCCAATCCAAAATCTCCCAAATGGGCAGTCATAGTATCATCCAAAAGAATGTTACTCGGCTTCAAATCACCATGAACAATACTCGAATCTGTGCCACAATGTAGGTATTCAAGTACTGATGCAATATCAATGGCAATACTAAGCCCCTCAAACTATGCTGAGATTCCTTCCTTCTGCACTTTCTTCGTCTTCATTGTGATGCAGCCATTTTTCCAAACTTCCATTGGACTTAAACTCATAAACCAATGCCTTGAAATCTTCACCTTGATAATCTGTACTATCACATATGCTCAATATTTGACGAGGTTTCTATGCCTTATTCCTCTTAGTGCATTGCATTCTGCCGAGAAACTCTTAGAGGCCCCTTTAACATCCAGTTTAAGGACTTTTACCGCCAAAATTGTTTTACCATCATCGAGAATTCCTTTGTAAACTGAACCAAATTTCCCAGAACCTATCAAATTAACCTCTGAAAATCTGCCCGTGACTTTTAAGAGATCTGCATAAGACAGCCTCAAAAACTCAGTCCCAAATCTAGGCATTGAAGATTGAGTTTTTTGTGATATGCATCGCCTGTATATAACTACATGGAAGCATAGTGCAAGGAATATGGCTCCAACACCCACCACCGGGATCAAAATTTTCCATAAAGTTGAAAAGTGTTTCGTCTTGGTATTTTTTGATGGGCAAGGAGGAAGATTTAAGTGTGGAATACCTCCACACAAGTCAATGTTTCCTTCAAGTGAGATTGCACTTTCATTTCGAAACAGTCCTAGACTCGGGACTTCGCCTTGCAGCCTATTGAAAGATAGATTCAAAATTACCAAAGGCATCTGACATAGGAATCTTGGTATTAGCCCTGATAAGTTATTATGTGAAAGATCCAATCCTTGCAAACCCCTCAAAACTCGCAGTCCATCAGGTATTTCATCTGTAAGATAATTGCTTTGTAAATGAACCCATTCCAGACTCATGCATCTGCTCAAAGAATCTGGAATGATTCCTGATAATCTATTGTGAGATAAATTCAAGTTCACAAGATTTCTCAAGAAGCCAACTTCTGATGGGATAGACCTCGTTAAGGCGTTGTAGGATAAGTCAAAGAAAATGGAAATAGAGGAAAGGCTCAGAGATTTGGAGAAGAAAAGGGACTTGAGTATGAAAATGGGTATTTTGTTAGTTTTTGGGGAGAGATGGAGAAGAAGTGGTGGAGATCAGGGACGGAGCCAGGATTGGTAGTGAGGGGGGGGCGAGATTATTACGATATAGACGAGAAGAATTGAAGGGGGGTGCGGGGGGCTGGCCCCCCGCGGTATGGTACGCTATATTTATGGGGAGAAATCTAATAAGGAACTAGGTTCAAGTATGAAAAATATATTTGTGGGGGGAAATCTAATAAGAAATATAGTTAGAAAACATACTATATCTACTAAAATGTCTCATCCAAAAATATACAATTGAAGTCTTATAAAACAAACCAACATGGCTACTTATTTAAGTTAGGCATTCTAAGTTGTACTCGACGAGTTTTTAAGTCATCGAACTCATCAATCATTGAATCAACATCAAAAGTTTGGGCAATTTCTTTCTCAATATACACTAGTAATGAACTAGTCAAAAACTCATCTTCCATCTTATTTCGCAACCTAGTCTTGATAATTTTCATAGATGAAAATGCACGCTCTGTCGTTGCTGTGGAAACTGGAAGAGTCAAAATGAGTCGAATCAATCGATAAACACGTCTAATTTTATCTCTTTCATCTATCGAATAATCCCATATGAGCTTACGTAACCCAGGATCACGTTCAATATTAAGACAATTAGAATCTTGATCAAGCTTTCGAACTTTTGTTGGAGAAGACTCCGGAATAGAAGTTTGATCATCTGAAAGCTTGGAAGCTTCAGAAATAACCGTGGATGAAGTCTCAAGAACAGGAGAACTCGTGCTATCTTGAGAACATCGTTTCTTAAAGTAACAATCAATTTTATTGTTACTCATGATTAATTAACTGAAAAATATATGCAAAAACACAATCTATATTAGTTAACCAAAATTACCCACATAACAAAATAATATATATTGACAATTTGCTTATAATTGTAGTTTTTTTCTTTTAGCATAGTCTCATTTTTCAACTAAAAGTACTACTTTCAAATTTCAATATAATCAATATATACTACACGTCAACATACAAACTTTTTAATGGATTCATGAAAATATTTTGTTATTCGAATACAAGCGATTTCACGCCTTTCCCCTAATTCAGATGACAATTAATCCTATAGAGATTATTACTGATACATCATACATACATATATAGTTTAATTAATTCATAACCAATAAGAATAATTGCAATTATAACAACTTCAAATCTTTTCAATTATAAATTCAATAAATTCACACTAAATAAATGTTTAAAGAGTTAATTTATTCAATAAATAATTCTATTAACATATTTATCTAAAAATTAAAAATACTCATTTTTTAACTAAAACTAAATAATTCAATGGACAAAAATCTATATAAAATATAAAAATTAAAATGTAATACCTTGTTCTTGTAGTGACAATGATAATGTTTTTAATAAATGAGCACCAAAAACACTTAAAGAGGAGAAGATTGAAGTGAGAATTTATGGGCAAGGGTTTTGAAAAATGGGAGAGATGTGGTGTTAAAAAAAGGGGAAAGGAAGAAGTAGGTGTTTTATTTGTATAGAATAAAAACATTAAACATTATTTATTTTTTCTTGTGTTTCCCATATTCCCGTGTCATATGTGAGATGTATAAAATTTCTGATTTTTTTTTTTTTGTGTTGCCATTGAACACCAAATTAAACACCACTAAAAAATTAAACAATACTAAAACAAGTTGGGGGCAAAGAAAAGTGGCTGAAGAAAAGTGGGGGGCAAAGAAAAGTGTGGGGGGGGGGACAATATTTTAATTAAACAACAATTGCCACTAATTTTTTTTATATATATAATTAAGGGGGGGCGACGGCCCCATCATGCCCCCCTGGCTCCGTCTCTGGTGGAGATGGAGATGACGGCGTGGTGAAGATGAAGAAGCTAGGGCTTTTTTTGGAGAAGAAGACGTGTGAAGAACCCAAGGAACATTGCTTTCAGACTTTTTAAATTTTTCTAAGTGTAGAACGCAATTGGGCTTTCAGTTAGTGATAAATATATATATTGGCAACTATTGCTTAAAAATTGCTTGTGGTGCAATGGTAGCATCTAAAGATTGCAGTTAAGAGGTCTTGAGTTTGAGTCTAGAAGCTCACATTTTTCATTTTGTTTTGTTTTTATTATTTAATTTTATTCTCATCTTTAATATTATTTTTATTTCCGTCTCAAATATAAGATGAAAGTATAATTTAATTTTCGGATAAGATTAAAAAAATTAGCTTCTTCTTGGATATATTAACAAATTAAATTAGACAACCCCTTAAAAAATATACATACATATATATATATATATATATATATATATATATATATATATAAGTAAATCTCATCAGTTCATATAGGTTTCAGGGTTGCTTAATGAACTTAACTCGAGCTTAACGAAAAAATTGCTTAACAAACCTAACTCGAGCCAAAAAAATTTGTTCATAGGCTAGCAAGACTCGATATAAATAATAATTTAATATTATTACTTTTAATATATACTATATATACTATATTATAAGTTATAATATATATTAGATATATTATAATTATGTCTTAATGGGCCAATTAGAAAAGTTAATTATATCTTACTGGGCCACATAAAAAAGCTTTGGCCCATAATATTATTAGTGTTGTACAGTATTATTATTAGTTATAGTATATATATATATATATAAATAATATTACTATACTATAAATATATTATATTATAAGTTTACATCAAAGAGAATAAAGTTTGCTGAATTTTTTAATTATATTGACAAGAGATTGGGTTTAAGGATAAATAGTCCACTATCACAGAGATCCAATGGGCTATTTGGGTCTAAAATGCCTAATTAATTAAGGTATTTTAGCATATACATAAGCTAATTTAATAAATTTATAATATATTAGATATACCAACAAGTTTCCGAAAGTGAGCTGAATGGAATTGTTATTAGAAAAGTTTTGGCCCATGGCCTCATTAGTGTTGTACAATATTGTTTATTTAGTTATAATATATATATATATATATATATATATTATACAATATTGTAACATTTATTACTCGAGAAATACCGTGGTGGCATAATTGTCCATTTAGAAGTGGGAGGTCATAATAGTTCGAATTTTAAGTATGCAAAAATTATTTTTAGTAAAACAAAAAATAATAAATATATAGCATATAATTGCACCAATAAGTGTAGTTGTAGCCCTTGTGATGTAGTGGCATTCGCTATCAAAACCTTAGAAGTGATCCGAGGTTCGAATTTCGTTGACAATTTTTTTTTAATTCTAATTTACAAAATAGAGACGGATATTTTCTTCTCTAAATCCGTCACTAATTAGAGACCAAATTATTCGGTCGTTGAATCGGTCTCTAAAATATAATTTCATATTCCGTCGCAGAATCAGTCGCTAAATAATAATGGAAAATTGATGCCCATCTCGATCGCTAAATCTCGTCGCTAATTTGAAAATTAGAGACTGAAAATATCCGTCTCTAACTTAGGTAAGTAAATCAACCATTTAGCTACGGATTTAGAGATGGAAATCACTCTGTCTCTGAATCGGTCGCTAATTCCGTAGCTGTCTTTACACTAAATTACTCCATTGGATATTTTTTTAAGAAAAAGAGACGGATCCGCATATCCGTCGGTAATCCATCGCTAATTAGCGACGGAACCCAAGTCGCTCTCAATTTCCGTCTCTATTTAGAGACCGAATTCCATCTCGGATACCCTGTTTTCTCGTAGTGATAAGTACTACTATCCACAACTATGTATTGAAAATAAGTACAAATTAGTTCATATTTACCACATCACTAACCTACACAATTGATTGGTCATAAAAAATAACCCCCACCTGGCATAATTGATGGCCACGATAACATTCTAAATTCTTATTGTTAATTATTAATTGTTAAAAGTTCAAGAACCTTTAGCCATTAAATATAGCTCGGGCCAAATGGAAGAAGAAGAGGAACAATAGAATCATTAAAGAACTAGTGTGGAAAGTTTTGCCATATTTTTTGCTTCGAATTGATTATAGTCTTGCATGGTTTTTATTGAGTGGTGATAATGAATAAAATTAGTCTTGGGTCCACCCCGTGTCGTGTGGGAGTGGCCTAGACTTTGAAAATTTGAAATTTTTGACGTTAGAGTGTGCGATGCGTTGTACTTAAAACACATATTTATATACGATGAATTTCTGTACTAAAGTACTATATTTAGAAATATTAAAAAATTCTAATACAAACTCGTACTTATTCATATAAAAATTTTGATTTAGAATGTGTTCAACTATAACATTTCATGCAAAATAATAATACTTCAATGCAATAATTTTAAATTGTAATGATGCTAAGTTTTTGTTCAAAAATTAGTTTGAGATAAATCAATTTTATCTTACACTATTAGCCAATAACTCCTTTTGAAAGATATATGTCAACATCTATGACAATTATACTGGAACTATTAAAGTTACCTTTGATGCAATCAAGATATTTATGTATACACTCTATATATAGTCTTGCACAATTATTTTTTAAAAACTCAATTTTATTAGAATATTCTATCTAGAATTAATTTTTTGTAAGTTGTGTAGAAAACTCTGTTTGTTATTGGCCATTTCTAACACTTAACCAAACTTTTAATATTTTTTCCACAATGACACCCGCCCATATTTAGCCACTTTCAGCAATTTTGTTTAGGAATAGGGAAAATTTCTTATTTCATCATTCTGTTGGAATATATTTATATTATTAGGATATATGAATACGGAAGGGGAAAAGATAACTTCATTCTTCTATATTATTGCACAATAAAACATAACACCTATATTTAGTATAAGTAAGTTTTAATTAGATCTAATAAATTAATTTAAGCATTTGATTATTTTCTTATGTTGAGAAAATATAGAGTAAATATTTGTAATATATGATTATTGAAGTAGTAATAATTACATATTTTGAAATAAAAAGTGAATATCAATTAGTAATGTTATGGAAATTGTTGGTGTTAAGGCAAATATGATCATGAGCGGAACTTCAAGGTTTATTAGGGGTGAGCATTGGTTTCGAAAAACCACCCGAACCGACCGCACCGCACCACAACGTTTTTTGTCAAATTTCTAAGCAAATCGTGCTTTAAAATTTAAATGAAACCGCACCGCCCTATGCGGTTTGGTTTCAAAATTAGTGTTAAAAAAATCGAACCGCACCGCCACCGCCTCTATATATATATATATGTATATAATTCTTTTTTAATTTGAACTTTTAGTAGGTTTTATTCGTAATAGTATTCATATTTGTAGTTTTATTTAATATTTGTTATTGAATTGATATGGTTTCAAGCACAAGATTTGTTAATATATTCAATCAACATTTGTGCTTGAAACTTTTTAGAGTGATAATATCTTATGATATTTTAGCGTTATTTTTTTTTTTATATAATAGACACTTGAAGATTTTTGATGAAAAAAAGTATTATAGATTATATTTATAACATTTGTTCTATTTAACTATCACATTATTTGTAATAGCAATGTCGCGTTAGATTATCGATTGTTTTATAACTTTATAATATACTTTACAATATCCTTTTGCATATTTTAGTGCACACATTTTAATAAACAAACAATTGCAACATGTCATTTTTTGTATTACTTGTTTATATACAAATTTCTCGTACTACTTTTCATGCAAGCTAGATGAAGACATTTTCTTATAAATAAGTGTTTTCTTATTTGATAAAATATATATACATTAGTAAAATATGTACATATTATAATTATACTCGATGTAAAATAGATATTTAAATTGATATACTAGTATTTTTCTCATGTTCTAAACGCATGATACACTTATATAATAATATGTAATGACATTAGTGTCTTTTTTAATGATTCATGGAATTTAATCTTGATAAATATTTTCTAGACAAGTATTTTCTTAGTTATCAATTATCATTATCTTTTTATTAATTAGTTTAACAAAAAATATGGCAAACATTGTATGTTTATTTAGTTTTAAAATGTAAAAGATCTTGCAACACCGCCAAACCACACCGAACCGCACAAAACCGCATAGTCGGTTTTGATTACAAAACCGCAATTTAAAATTTTATTTCCTCCAAATCGCACTTGACAATTCGGCTTGAAATTAATAAAAAAAACCGCAAAACCGAACCGCAATCACCCCTAAGGTTTATCAACACAAGAAAATCCATTGTTCTTGTGAATTATGATACTTTTTCTTTTTCTGGGTTAATTGTGTTGGAGAAACAAGAATATATAAATAGATTTGTTAGGGATGGTAATATTAGAGTACGAAAAAATAATCAAGAAACAATAAAACTAAGCCTAAACATGAGATGAACAAACACGAGAATTTTAATGTAGTTCGGCATAATTTGCCTACATCCACGGGCCAACTCCAAACTACATCTTAATTTATGAGTCAAACAAGAGAATCAACCAAATACAATGGTTACAAGCCCCTATTTATAAATGAAGAATCTTGATACACAAGGAAATTAAAAACCTAATCTAAATAGGAAACACAATCATATTATTAGGTAATTAGAAAAACAGTCCTAATACAATTACCAAATCCAAGTGAAAACCACTTAGGAAATAACAATCCCTTGCTTCAAGTCACTATTCCCGCGGTCAAACCCGCGTTGACCTCCCCGAGACCCTTTTTTTGGCTTCTTTCTTGACTTCTTTCTTTACTTTATCAAGTTATCACGATTCTTTGTATCAATCCGTCTCCACAAAGCCATCAAAATCAATGCATACATATGATAGAGGAATCTTGTTAAATTTTGCTCTAGACAATACATGTCATAATCTTGACTTGCTCAAGTCTATATGCAAGGTGCAAATCGATGGAAAGTTCGTCATATAATTACAAAAGACAGGTTTCTTGTACTATATAATGCAAAAAAAGATAGGTAGTCGTGTGCCATACGTTCGTGAAACATGGGACTAATTGCACTAATATCTATATTTATACACTATACTAAATGTGTGGATATTTTATTGTTTCTTCCAATTGTGATTTTACACTTCTACCCACAACTATGTATTGAAAATTAGTCCAAATTAGTTCATATTTATCCCACCACTAACCTACACATTTAATTGATCATAAAAAGTAACCCCCACCCGACATAATTGATGGCCACTATAATAACATAAATTCTTATTGTCAATTATTGATTAATTATTAGAAGTCCAAGAACCTTTAACCATTAAAAGGCCACTCAATTTACTCTAATCTATATACTATACTAAATGTGTGGATATCTTATTGTTTCTTCCAATTGTGATTTTACACTTCTACTCTCAACTATGTATTGAAAATAAGTACTTCTACCCACAACTATGTATTGAAAATTAGTACAAATTAGTCCATATTTATCCCACCACTAAACTACACAATTGATTGGTCATAAAAAGTAAACCCCACCCGGCATATTTGATGGCCACTATAATAACATATCTATATTATACTAAATGTGTGGATATCTTATTGTTTTTTCCAATTTTGATTTGACACTTCTTCTTTTTTTATTATTATTACAATGGGAATGAGACATCTCATTACTCTTCACTAAGTAGATTAGTAACACACTCAGGGGGATCCACCCATGTATGGACTCCAAAAGCGAGGTGATGTCCAAATTTAGCAAGAGCGTCGGCACACGCATTACCCTCCCGAAGAATGTGTCGGAAGATGCAATCCCAAGGTTTTCTAATGAGTCTTCGACAGTCTTCAATGACGTGGCCCAAAGGGTGATGTTCCACCCCTTCCCCCTTAATCAACTTGTAGGTTATTTCAGAATCCACTTCAACCTCAATCCTTTGAAAGCGTCTTTCCCAAGCCAAATTGAGGCCTTTTTCGGAGACCAAGAATCTCCACTTCATTAATTGTTAAATTGCCCATCTTCCAACTGAAACCACCTTGCCAATTACCATGTTCGTCACGGAGGAGTCCTCCGCCTGTTGCTTGTTTATGGAAGGGTAGGACACTTCCGCCCGTATTGAGTTTGTACCACCCTTGTTGTGGTCTTGTCCATTTCGTTACTCTCCTATCAGCTTTGCCCTTCTGGATTTGTGAAGAGAAGGCGAGGAAGAGGTCTAGCGCCATTTTCTTTGTGTTAGAAACCATCTCGAAGAGGTGGGTGTTTCTATTCTCGAATGCAAAAGTATTCCTTGCCTTCCATAGAGACCATAGAGGAGCCAGGAGGACCCAAATCCACGGAATGTGGGGCACCTCAATGTGCGAAAACGATTTCAAACAATTCATGCGAATCCAAGAGTTTAGGGGGAGAACCATAAACTCTAAGAAATAGGAAGGCGTGATTAAATGTTCCCAGAGACAGGTTGAGAAGGAGCAGTCCCGGAGGATGTGCGTTGGATCTTCCGGGAGAAGATTACAACACGGACAGAGGTCCGACTCACACAGGCCCCTGCAAAAACGAACTGAGTTAGTAACAAGACCATTATGATGGATAAGCCAGATGAAAAACTTAATTTTATTGGGGGCCGGCAGTTTCCATATCCAAGCCCAGTTATTCGAATCAGATTGGAGAGGGGTTTTCGAGAGAATATGATGGGCTGAATTGCACGAGAAGATCCCATTCCGGCTACCAGCCCAAATCAGCTTGTCTTTCGTGTCCCTAGAATCAGAAACAATGACTTCCTTGATCTGTTGAAGTAAACTGAGATCCACAGGGGTGTTTAATATGTTAAAGGACCAAGTCCCTTGGCTATCAAGACAATCCGCCACCATAATATTTGTGTCCGTATCCTCAATGCGGGCGCTAGTTAACTCACTCAGTTTTGATTCTCCCAACCATCGATCATGCCAAAAGAAAACATTACGCCCACTTCCAATACGCCATCTCACATGACTTTGCACGAGTTGGATGCTAGTAACAATGCCTTTCCATTGGTTCGAGTTATAAGCTTTTGGCTTCAAATCAAGAATGTTTTTCCCCTTAATGTACTTCTTATGAAAGATATCAAACCAAACCATGTTGGTATTGGACAGAAGTTTCCAACCAACTTTAGCGAGAAGAGATGTATTCATGCGCCTAGCCTCTTTGAGACCGAGACCTCCCAAATTTTTTCCTTTGGTAACTTTTTCCCAATTAACCGTATGCATTTTACGGGAATGACCATCTTTGGACTAAAGAAACGAGCGATTCAACTTGTCGAGAGTCTTACAAGTGCCAGCCGGGAGCCATGTCGTTTGCATTATGTGAGTTGGTATAGCCAAAGTGACCGCTTGGATGAGAATAGTTCAAGCTGCGATATTAAGAAGACTAGCTTTCCAAGACGTTAAACGGGCTTGGACTTTATCGATCAAGGGGCGGTAGATTCTTGGAGATACACGCCCATGGTGGATGGGGACCCCGAGGTATCTTCCAACATCAAAGGTGTGAGAGAGGCCTAGGGCGGAGGAAATACATCTTTGGAGGTTCCAATTCAGTTTTCTGGAGAAGAACACCTTGGATTTCTCGAGATTCATAGATAAATCGGAGCTTTGGCAAAAAGTTGTGAGAACCTCTTTAATACAAAAGGCATTCGTCGTAGTGGCTTTGGCCATAAGGATGAGGTCGTCAGCAAAGAAGAGATGAGAGAGTTTAGGCCCTCGGCGACAAAAGGCAATAGGATCCCACTTCTTGTTAGTCACAGAACTTTCCACGAGATAAGAAAGGCGTTACATACAAAGGACAAAGAGGTAGGGGGATAGGGGATCCCCTTGCCTAAGTCCACAACTCGGCTCAAAATGAGGAAGAGGCTCCCCGTTCCAAAGAACTCTAGTTCGAGTGCTCATCACACAGAACATGATAAGTCGGATTGTTGCCTCTGGAAATTTAAAGAAGATAAGGGTTTGGTGAAGAAAGGACCAATCCACTCGGTCATAGTCCTTTTCGAGATCAATTTTTAATATCATGCCCCCTTGCCTATGTCGCGTTCGCCGGAGTATGAACCATCTCTTGAAGAATGAGAATATTATTGTGGATGCCCCTATTAGGAATGAAACTGCTCTGAAGGGGGGAGATGATACCTTCCATCATCGACTTGAGCCGCATAGTGATAGTCTTGGTGACGATCTTGTAGAGAACATTACACAACGCAATGGGCCGAAAATGGTTAACCATGCATGGGGTGTCAACCTTCGGGATAAGGCATATGAAGCTCTTTCCAACTTTCCGGTCAAAAGAGCTTGATCGAAAGGAGTTTTGAACAAAGGTGACCACCGAGTCTCCGACAATCTGCCACATTTTTTGAAAGAAAAAGGCTTGAAAGCCATCCGGGCCTGGGGCCTTATAAGCTCCAAGGGATTTGACAACATTCCAGATTTCCTCCGGGCTAGGAATTTCAGCAAAAAGATGGCACTAATTTTCATTGAGGCATCTTTGGAAGCTGTTAAGGGAAAGAACCCTCGGTCTCTCATGCCTAGTTGGAGCAAAAAGCTTCGAAAAATAGCCTAGCACATGATCCTTAATCACATTGGTATCTGATTGCCAAACCCCATCGATTTTTAGCATGTTCTACTCTCAATTATGTAACGAAAATAAGTACTTCTACCCACAACTATGTATTGAAAATTAGCACAAATTAGTCCATATTTATCCCACCACTAACCTACACAATTGATTGGTCATAAAAAGTAAACCTCACCCGGCATAATTGATGGCCACTATAATAACATAAATTCTTATTGTTAATTATTCATTAATTGTTAAAAGTCCAAGAACCTTTAGCCATTAAAAGGCCATTCACTTTACACTAAATTAATTACCACTACTATATTCTAGAATTCTAAGAGCCATAGTCCTAATTCTATATAAGGTTGAAATTAGTAGCAAGCACTCATTATTATTTGGCCAAAAACGACATCATAGTTTGCCTCATTTGAAGCTTCGTGGTTTATCATGCCATATTTCTATGATGTCGTTTCTCACTTTGATTGGTACATTTGATTGGTACACAAGAAACATCAACTTTGATTGGTAAATTTCTCACTTTCATGGTTTATGTTTTCATGTGATATTAGCCATGCCTATACTTAACACTTCCATATTGAAATTTGAGCAGCAATAATATACAAAAATTAGAAAATGAGGTGAAACTTTTCAACTAAACATTGATATTCTTTTCCATTTTTTCGTTTTATACCAATTTGTTAAATGATTTTTTCAACACTGTGTTTTGTATACTTGCATATATACATCACCTTAGCATGTATCAGTTAACTATGGTGGCGTTGGCGAGGAGGGCGCAAATGCAAGATTTCTTTTAGAAGTATAATACTATGGTCTGAACGTGAGCAATCGATCAAGAAGATATAATGTGTACAAGTTAACTATGGCGGCGTTGGCGAGAAGGGTGCAAATGCAAGATTTCTTTTAGAGGTATACTAATATGGTCTGAACAAGAGCAACCGATCAAGAAGGACGTCTACGCGATGAAGGAGACACATCTTTTTTTATGGCATAATTCTTAGTCTTCCATATAGGAGCTTATTTATTTTAAATTTTTATATTGATAAATGAAAACTCCCTCCAATAGATGAATAATTATTAACATTCTTTATTATTTTCGATCAAGAAGGGCGTCTACGCGATGAAGGAGACACGTCTTCTTTATGGCATAATTCTTAGTCTTCTGTATAGGAGATTGTTTATTTTAAAATTTTATATTGATAAATGAAAATTCCCTCAAATAGGTGAATAATTATTAACATTCTTTATTATTTTCGATCAAGAAGGGCAAATACGTGATGAAGGGTACACGTCTTTCTTTATGGAATAATTCTTAGTCTTTTGTATAGGAGCTTATTTATTTAAAAAATTTATATTGATAAATGAAAATTTCCCTCAATAGATGAATAATTATTAACATCGTTTACTATTTCGATCAAAGTTACTGAATAAAAATGCTTATTATCAATTGCTTGAAGATTTGGTTATATCACATTGTCGCCAAGTAAAAAGCGTTCACCTTATTTATCTTGTCGGAAAATGCATATTGTTAGAATCATGTCTGACCTCATTACAACAAATGGAGTTACTAGACGGAGAATAATCTATCAGCTGTGATTATTTACGATTAATGACATCATATTTTTTTAAATATAAATTACACTTCTTATAAAAGGACATTGGTTCTTTATTATAAAGAATATAGAAAATGAAAAGAATTCTAAGGCTTTGTTTGGATGTGTTTTCATTTCATTTGCAACCGTTATTTCCTAAAATGTATGGGAGAACGAGTTTTTTTATTTTCGTGTGAAAATGATGGCATGATTGGTTGTGTTTCTGAAAATTATTAGAATTGATGATTTGATGATGTGTGAAATAATTGAGTTAGTTAAAAGTAATGATTATGTGAATAATATATATAAATTAATATGTAATAATATATTGGTTAAATATATTTATAAGTAAAAATGATAAAAATCAATCCCAAAAAGAGCATTAAAAATATTCAAAATGGGTCTTAAAATGTGCACGTGCCTATGAAGATTAAAACCATGTATTTTATTCCACTATAACATCACAATTGTTGCCGAAAATATGAATTTTTGTAAGGAGATGTGAGAGAAAGAAAAATGTGAGTGTGATTTGATAAAGTGAAATATAATTATTGGAGAATATAAAAGTAAAAATGAAAATAAGTACATTTTCAGATAAGAATGGTGTAAAGTGTGTATTTTCATTTTCAAATAAGATTGAAAATAAAAATATGGGTTAGAAAACACAAACAAACATAGCCCAAGTAACCTGAGCAGGAGCATCTTTTGTGATAGCCTGAGGGATTTTCACCAACATTTTGTTTGAACTGATGACAGATATTATTACCCTTTTGACTTTTCTTGGAATTTCATTAGGAATTTTAATTGAGCTTGGTTGAACTCCAATAGAAGATTAAGGGACACTACACAAACTAGAAGTTAGATAATCATTTCATACACTCCATTTTAAAAAAATAACTTGCCGGAAAATCGAGGAGATCGCCATACAAAGAATTATATCAATACAATTACCTTCTGGGCTTAAAGAAAAAAATTACGACCAAATAGCCGTTATTAAGATAATTAACGCCTACAGTTACAATATTCATAATTTCATATCAACATTTAGTATAGCGCTTATGACTAACTGGAGAACCTGACAATCCGAAATTTAATTTTGAACCAAATAGGTCCTACATATCATCAATTGGTCATGCTAATCAATTTCATCTTTATTTTTACTTCAAGCAAATAGATGTTGTTAAGTCTTTTCACTTTTCATTCCAAGCTCCACCACCTGAACGGTTGGTCAATAGTATTGCCTCCGCTCTTCATGCTATAGTCCACCAGGTGAGTAAAGTTTTATTTGTACACATTTTCTTCTTCCATTATAATTCAAAGAGTTAAATTTCCTGATATAAGAACCATGCATATCCATCTTTCGATGCTTCGACTTGTAACAATCATGTCTTTAGATGCCAGTATGGTAGAATAGGAATAGATAATCAATATTAGCAATCCTCTTGATGTGAAAAGTCCTCTTATTGTCAATATTAGCAAATCCTCTCGGTATGAAAAAGTCTTTTCATTATCAAAACTTTTTCCCCAAAATAGTATTGCAAATGATTATTATCCTTCGTCAAATTATATTACATAAACAATATAAATGACGATTGCTAGAGTGGATAATCTGATTAGTACACGTGATTGTGATTCTGATAAAGGATGAATTGGTTGCCCAAAGAAATGCTTACTATTTCTGAGATCTGATTAGTACACGTGATTGTGATTCTGATAAAGGATGAATTGGTTGCCCAAAGAAATGCTTACTATTTCTGAGATCTGATTAGTACACGTGATTGTGATTCTGATAAAGAATGAATTGGTTGCCCAAAGAAATGCTTACTATTTCTTTGATGAACAGTCTGCTTACAACGCAACTATATGCATAAAGAAAAGAGAAAATTACATGTACACCCCCTTATTTTAGTGCAAAATTACCAAACCCCCCCCCCCCCAACCTTTTTGAAATTACATAAAATCTCCTCATGTTAAGATATCTTAACAATTACACCCCCTGTGTATTTAAAAATTCTTACAATTTCATTCCTTATAAACCTTACAAATAGACCCCTTGAGGGGGTCTCGTTGTAATTTACCAAAAGTTGGGGGGGTTTGGTAATTAAGACTAAAGTGAGGGGGTGTGCATGTAATTCACCCAAAAGAAAATGGTTTCGGCTTTGATTTGTGGCCATTTCTGCTTGCTTTGGGGGTGAGACTGACCCTCTTAAAGAACAAGGCACTTCTTTTAATGTCAAAAACTCCAAAGCTATTTTGCCTGAAAATTGCTGCGATCGGTTTAGTATTAATCATACTTAACCGATGCATATATAATTGCCATTGTCCCAGATTCATTGCCGAACATGTGTCCTACAGATACCAATTGATCGTTAATATGGGTAGATTCTACCAACCACTTCATCTACAAAAGGGTGATTTCAGTTTTTAAATATTGTTGTCTGCTATTTTCATTTACAAATTAAAAATATATTATGCTTTGAATTATATCTAATTTTCAATTGTTGAGTTCGTATCTTTTTTTATCTCATTCTTAAATAATTGTGAAACGGTTTTCGTTAAGAAAAAACAAAGATCATTAACTTAATATAAGATCGCCACACATATCTAATTCTTAAGACTTTGTTAATTGATCATGTACGCTCTTACATATTCTAATTGTTCATTTGATTCTATAGGATATTATTTGGTGGCAGCTCTGAATCATCTTCAAAGAAAAATGAGCACACCTCTAATAATGTAACATTTTATTTATTATGTTTATAATTTTTCTAAAGTAATTAATTATTTTGAAGATGATGCAAGGACAAAAAAGTTAGAGCTACAAAGGAAAAAATATGCAAACCTTTCACATGATGAGCGACAAGAATATATTGATAAAGTTGTTGAAGCTAGAAATAAAAAAAA
This sequence comes from Buddleja alternifolia, assembly GCA_019426215.1. Classification (NCBI taxonomy): domain Eukaryota; kingdom Viridiplantae; phylum Streptophyta; class Magnoliopsida; order Lamiales; family Scrophulariaceae; genus Buddleja; species Buddleja alternifolia. The sequence continues at coordinate 35,555,119 of CM033397.1, read as the reverse complement.
AGTTTTGGAACATCAGCCTAAATAATAAGACCATCCTATAAGGTTTCTAAGTTCATAAGACCAACATCCAAATGGTAAGAATAACAAGAAAACTATGTAATTACAACAACTAATAAATAATTTTAAAAAATATACGGGCATTCACGTGCAACGCACGTACTTTATACTAGTTATATTTAAATGTTTTTACTCAGAGATTAATTGCACTTCTGATTTTTGAATTATAGAAAAACTCAGTTGAACCCATGGCAAGGCAAGGGATACAAATTATGTATAAAAAATAATTAAATATTGAAATTAAATATTGATGTACTATGATTATCATTAAGGGCAATTTAGAATATTACACATAAATATATATATATATATAATATATATATATAATTAATTTTTATTAGCCCATTACTAATATTTATTATGTGGGCATGCTAAAAGGTTTCAGTCTGTAGCCTAATATGAATACTATAAATATTTGTTATTTAGTGTTAATCATTCATTATCTAAGCACTTGTTAACATTCTTAATTACTGTTTTCAGTGAAAAGCACTGGTCAGTTGTGAGTCAGGTTGGACCCAACGTTTCATACTATACATTTCCTGGCATCATTTTTTTCGAGGTTCCCAACTTTGGCCTCAACAATATTTTGATCCCGTAACTAATAAATAAATAAATTCTTGTATCTAAAAAATCCATTAAAATATTTTTTAATCTCCAAATTCTACAAACTTCTCATTCCAAAAAACCCAAAAGTTAGGATTAACAACTTTCTGGGCTAAATTACCCTTCATTTATAAAGTTAAGAATTGATCAATTGATTTTTATCGGAATTTTTTTATTTTGAAATACTCAAATTGAGAAATCATATAATACAAATTTTATTTTTTAATATTAAATTTTTTAAAAAAATTATATAATTTATTTTTTATTTGAGTAGGGTAATTATCTAAATACAACTTTTTCTAATTTTTAAAAAAGATTAAAAAATCTGAAAATTTAAGATAAAAATTATAATTAGTATCAATTATCAATATAAAGTTCTAAATAATTATTTTTCTGTATGAAATTACAATTGATTACTTTTTAGTCTAGAAGGCTAAGGACGACTAAGTTCATAAATTTATTAAAACTAAATATTCAGGTTTGTGGAAAGAAAAGTTGGAGGAATAAGTTTTTTGAATTGAAAAAAAATTTCATGGGTTTTTTGGATACAAAAATTTATTTTAGTGGAATTTTAGTAATTTTGTAATTTTTCCTAAATTTTAAGACATTAAATGAAAAGAAGTTCTAATAAATATTGTCACCCTTAAAAAAAATTAAAAGGAACAAAATTGTTTCTTATTCATTTACAAAATGTACACATGATATTTGCTCTTATCTTAGGCAAGAGACTATAGCTACTCAGGCTACCCCATTTTTATTTTTTTTCTCATATAATCAAAGTCATTTCATTGAACAATAAAAACAGTGGGAAAGCTCCCGATTACAATCAAAGGTACACTAAAATTTTTTGAACTACAACTTTAACAAAATAATACTACATCGGGGTACAAAAAGCGAGCACAAAAAAGAAAAGAAAAAAGCTAGGAAACAACCTGATCCTATTCTTGACAAAGAGGAGGTCTGGTCTAGCTAGCTCTCCTGAAAAAAAATTCCACCCTCCTAAGAGGGTCAAAACGAACCAAGTCTAATTTCACCTCGAACAATTAAACTGGAAAGAAATCAGCAGCAAACACACAAGACTCCCCAATGTAGATCTTCACGTCCACAAAATTATGGGGAAAAAAAACATGATTTGAAGCTATTAATGTCACAAAAGCAATCCAAATTTAGTTCCTCGTTGGAACGTCAACATCTTTCCCGCTTGAAATGCAATCCAAATTCTGTGTCACAAAAACGAGTAATATCTCCCATCACAAAGTTGGATGTTCAACACTCGCTCACATGGAGAAAACAGTAATGTTTCTTCTCAAGTAACCACACATGCATTTTTTATCTTATACAATTCTCTAACAACATCTGTCATCAACATTCGATCTCCGGGCAATTCCTTAGAACATGCCACTCCAAAATTAGCTCTTATTGAGATTTATGAAATGGAGAATCCGTGAAATCTGTTGCTAAAATGATATTCAAATCAAAATTTAACTAATCTAATTAATCTAGGGATTTCGTATATTAAAATTTAAAATTATTTTAAAGATAATATTCATGTACTATTTATATATGAAAGGTTTCACTTTATTTTGATAGCATTTCATTATCACATTTCAAAAACACAAATTAGGAAGAAACCAACTCACCACACCAATTATCAACTCATCAAAATTTATCTGAGTTGCTTAAATGATCGACTGTTATCGCGTAACAGAAGTTTTAGTACACGGAGGTAAATATTACTATGCTTACCAAGTTAACTTTGTATATATATTTTTTTAATTTTGATCTTATAAGTTGTTAAATCTTTGCATTAATTTTTTTGCAAGAATCTAACAAGAAAGCTCGGTGACAGGTACTGAATGCAGTCACCAATCAATGGACCAGGTCGTCATTTGGAATTTATTTATTTTTGCGGAAAAAGGTTTGAAAAACGAGCCACCAAAATATTTATGTAATTACACTTCTCAAGGTCCAACAAGATAATGTACTGAAGAAATAAGATTAGTTTGACAAAATAGCATTAAATATTTATTTATCTACATTTCATTTCATATGTTTTTTTATCATTAATGCAATGTTTAATCTTCTTTTTCAAATATTCGCAGTTGTATCAAGAATTTTATGTTATGAGCTTGAGAATAGAGATTAAATGTAAAAGGTGTTCAAAATTATGCAGCGGCAGCCATTTGTGAAGTAATGAGAGCTCTAAACTTGGGTTTACTGTTGGAATTTTTATTTTCTAATTCAAATGTTTGAACATTTCTTTTAATCCAAATACATCATTCAATTTGATTTGCTTTAATTTTTTTTTTCTTTTTTAGGGTTTATAACTGATCCATTTAATTGACCCATTACCCGTTGTAACCAAAAAAAAATTAATTGGCCCATTTCATTTGAGTTGGGTTTGCGGTGCATTTTGATAGTTTTCGATGCAGTTCTAAACCCCCGTACTTTTCAACTTTTTTGGATGTAAAAAGATGAGAAGAAATGAACTATTGAAATATTTATACAACTACATTTGTCAAAGTCCAATATAGGTATTGAATAGATAAAATTTGTTTGTTGAAAGAGCAATAATATTAGTTATCTATTTTTTTTCTTATGTAATTTCTTTTAGTATTAATACAATGCACTAATATCTCTTTATCTCTTCTCATTTGTAGATGATGTAGAAAATTTTATGATTATGTGTTGGGGAATAAAGATTAAATGGAGAGTGTGTTGAAAATGTTGTAGCAGCGGCCATTTTTGAAGAAATAAGAGCACATGAGTTGAGTTTACTTTTAGAATATTTTTATTGTTTATTTTCTGATTCAAATGTTTAGAGTTCTTTTTTCGATTGAATATTTACAATTGTTTAGATTTCATATTATGAGTAATATTAATTATTGTAGCAATTTTTGTAAAACAAATATCAATTCTATAAACTTTCGAAACATCACGTATTTTGCAACCAAAAAGAAAAAATAGATTATATAACTATTGTGTTCTATTTATTTTTCTCTTTTACAAGTTTTTGTTTTTAATTACACATGCATGTTTTTTAATTTCCTACTTTCCCATGCATATGAATGAATGACAACATATTGAATTTCTTCAACGTAGCGGTTGAGGATTTTTATCATTATTAAATATAATAATTAAAAATCCCACTTCATTGTAATTATTTAAGTCCAATTACCTAAATGGCTTTTTTTCATGTTTGGTTAAGTTTACCAATAATAATCAACAAAATAGAGTCAATTTTTTGTATTAATGACGATAATTATCTCTCATTTTAATTTCTAATATTTTTAAATTAAAATTTCCAATATTTTATTATTCTTTTTTTAAATAAAATAAATATAATTTAATACTCATATAAAAGAAATTTTCGATGTTAATCATTAAAGTTGAGTCATATTTCTTTAGATTATAGATAAACAAATTTTGCAATAATGAATATATATTTTTAAATAATTTTTTTTACATATTGAGTATCCCGTGCCTTGGCACGGGGTTATTTCTAGTGTAGATATATATATACAGCCATTTATAGGCTTTTAATGTTTGACTCAGGAACAATTGTGATGTGTTTTATATGTTTGGTAACTTCATTAATAATTAAATTTTGATCGGACTCAATTTTTTGTATTTTGTGAAGAAACGATGCTTACATCATTTAATACATTAACATATCAAATACTAATTAAGTACCTCCAATGACATCTATAACATAATACACTACAAGTATAAATATGAAGAAACTACAATATAAAGTACGTACTTACCAAAAAAACTATAAAGTAGACTATAGCCAAAATTTTAACACGACTCAAACTCAAGACTTGTTAATTAAATATTTGTAAGCTATTTTCTTACAACTTTTAAATTTGTAATATGACTATAAAGTTGAATTATTTTTCTTTTCTTTTTTTCCTTTTTTTTGTTGCGGTTATACTCTGCATCCAACTTTGTCCTTCATTAATATTATCTAGTGATATTAATTATCAAAAAGAAAAAAAAATCCTAAAAGTCAAAAACCTTGGCCATTCCTGGGAAACAATCTGTGACTCAAGATCAATCACAAAAGCTCGTTTCAGCTCAATTAATTAAGATATACAACCAAGTTCAAATATTATTTTCAGTTCAGAAAATTCAAAGCGTAACTCGAGCTCAATTCAACTATTCGAACAAGAATATGGCATGCATAAAAATATCAAATTATTCGAGTTCGTCTCATAGTTGAACGTCATTTAATTATATATTTTCTCATTGGCGGCCAGTGGCGGATTCAGAACGAGAAGTCAGGGGGGGCACTAGGAATTACCGAGGGGGGTGCGGGGGGCTTGCCCCCCGTGGTACGGTACGCTATATTTATAAGGGAAAATATAATAACTAATTAGGTTCAATTACAACTTTTGATATAATTTATACTTTTATACTTTTTTTTATAGCCAGAATTTTGGGTTTTGGGCGGGTGAACTCAAAGTAAAGGGAGAAAACGTGATATTTTTTTACTTTGGGGGGACGAAATTTAAATATAAAAAATTTTGTAAGGTAAAAAAATGAATTTTCAAACTTGAGGGGGGGCATTTAGTAATTTCAGGGGTAATAATTTTCCATATTACCCCCAACTATAAATAAAAATTATATATTATTTGTAAACTCTTTCGATTTTTGGTTCAGTTAACCGAATCCCAAAACCGAAATCAAGAATCTTGAAAAATAAAAATCGAAACCGAACCGAGGGGGGGCATTTGATAATTTGAGGGGGGGCATTAGTGTAATTTAAAAAATTAAAATTTCAAAATATACCTATATTAAAAAAAAAAAAAATTCAGGGGGGGCACTGCCCCCCCCCCCCCCCCTGAGATCAACATACGTCCGCCCCTGTTGGCGGCAATTAGTGGTTTTGGATCTTTGGTCATGTTTACGTTTCTGAGTCATCTAACGTGTTGATTATTAGCTGTGGGCCTTGGTTTGATAAGGGCCCATTTCATTATTTGTTCTGGGCCCAGGCTATATTCGTTAGCCCATCGGCCCATCCCCTTCTTTCATAAAGTTCTATTTGCCTGAATCGTGAGAGCACATCTTGATAGCTTCCTTTGAACATTTTTAACATTTTGCAATTGCACATCTTGATACTATATATTTGACACTTTTAGCACATGTCGACAACTATATATTTCTTTTATCTTCTCAAAACGCAATGGTTCATGCGAAAATTACATATTATGTAGCCAGTGACCTACATGATTAGATATATCTGAGATTTAGGCGTGTCTTTGTTGGACAGAGCCGAGCATGGGCATGCAAATTATATATTAGACTTAAAACTACTTCAGATCAGGATAAACCATTTGGCATTTGAGCTGATTGTCGCCTTTAGCGAGGCTGCAGGATTAGTATGCTCTTTAAATATTCATAATATGACACCAACCATGAAATTCCGATGATCAAATCAGTAAATACGTAGAAGTCGGACAAACACACAAAACGAATGTCATATCAAAACTTGAATGCATATCTTTGTGTGATAAATTAAGGATTATACGAGATACTATTGGATTGGGCATATTTTCCAAACTTCGATCTTTACGTGTCTAATATTAACGACGAATGATTGAATTGAGGTCAGATTCACTAGAAAAAACATGGACCAATGTAGAACTATTTTATTCAAAGAGTAAAGATGGGTAGATAATGCATATGGTGTTGATGCAATCAACAAGGTTTTTGTGCTGAAATTGATGCCCCACGCTTCAAGGGATGTTTGCCTCCATAATTGGTAACCATTTAAAGCTTCCAAAACAACATGTGATTTAGGGACCATCTAAGTATTTAAGTTCTTTGTCTGCTTCAATTAAAATTGCAACAAATAGGATTGTCAATCAAGTTAAATTAATTATCAAAAAAAAAAAAAAAAGTTAAATCAGGGAAAAATCTATGTTAGACTAAATGCAATGGTCCTAGTGTCTATTTTTTTTCACACAGTGCCTATGTTTGATATTAAGTGCTTGTACTTAATGTTTGAATTTAACTTGAAAATAAATATAAGCTTCAAGTTAAGTATGAGCCTAACTTAAAGTTAATTTTTCAATTTTGTAATGTTTATTTCTTAAGAGAATCAATAAGATAATAATTAAAAAAAATGGCAATCCCTAAACACTTTAAAATCATTAAATCAAATTAGATTCATACTAAAGTTTGTTAAACTTGACTCATAAAATCAAAACATTGACTGTCTCTTTATATTAATTCTTGTACCGGAGAATATTTATAATTCTATATATGGTTGACTTAAGAATTTTTTCTAATTTGAATTCTACAATTATCTTTGAAATTGTGAGGCTATGTTTGTTTGTATTTTCAAGAACATATAATCATTTTTATTTTCATTTGAAAATACATTTATTTTCATTTTCTACTTTCACATTCTCCAATAACTACATTTCACTTTATCAAATCACACTCACATTTTTCCTTTTCTCACATCTCCTTCAAAAAATTCGTATTTTTTGCAACAATTGTGGTGTTAGAAGGTATTAAAATACACAATATTAACATTTATAAACTTGTACACCTTTTAAGACCCATTTTACCTATTTTTAATTATTTTTTTGGGTCAATTTATATCATTTTTACTTTTACATATATTTAATCAATATAATATTATCTATTATTCTGTAATATTCACATAATCATTACTTTTAATCAAATCAATTATTCCACACATCGGCAAATTATCAATTTCAACTATTTTCAAAAATACAACCAAACATGTCTACATTTTCAAACAAAAATAAAAAAAAAACCTCATTTTCCCATATATTTTAAAAAAATGACGATTGAGAATGAAATAAAAACCAAACAGAGTTTAAATTTTTGCTTAGACTTATGAGTGAACTTGAAAATTTCAAACCAAGTTCATGACCTTCGTGCCAACTCCGACTTATTAGCAGTCCTATAAAAAGAGTAGAAATTAGGTTGAGACAGGGGTATTACATCCGCAACCACTCTTGTAGAAATTAGGTTGAGACAGGGGTATTACATCCGCAACCACTCTTGTTACATACACTTAGAAAAGACAAACATAAGATTGATATTTGGATTTAAAAAAATCCAACATAAAGGTGAAAATTAGTACAAAAGCTACATACTTTCACGCTTCTCTTTATTTTATGCAAAGCAACTTAAGTTCATTATACATTACAGTTGAGGTTAATTGCTCACATTCAAAATATATTATAATTTTGAAGGAAAAAAGTTCAAACCGATTTCATAACATAGCGTTGTTAGGTGTCAAACCTATAAAAATAATTCCTACTCCTAAATTTGTAGATAGCGATGAGCAGGATCGAATCCGCAGGAATTGGTTCAGATTATTTCTCAAATTACTAAAATTAAAATAAAGAAGGGGGGGGGGGGGGGGTTATAATTGATTAAACTAAAATTAAAATAAATAACAAAAATTATTAAAATCAAGAGATGCAAAATAAAACAAGTAGAAATAATCAATTTATGGTGAGATTCTAGCCTAAGGAGTTATCTCCATTTTGATTCCAAGAGTTGATCCTTGATGCAAAGATACTTCAATGTTCATGAATAAATTAGTTATAGTTATTAACAAGCTCTAACAACCTAGTTTCTCCTTAATTTATCGATAACCAAAACAAACTCTTTGATTACTTCTCTTATTGATTAAACAACCTTAAATAAGCTCTTAGAATTTAATTTAACAATAGCATTAAGAAATAGAGAAATACCAATTCTAACCAACAAACTCGCAAGCTCGGTTCATTTAGATTAGATCACATATTTCCATAACAATAATCGAAAACTTGTCCATAATCAACGTTATTAACTGCCACAAATATTAGAATTAACCAAACAATTACAGATATGGGATTCTAAATGGCTATATACTATTCCGACAATCAAATAACGGGCCCTTATTATTCAATTAATCAAAATAATAATATCAACAAACACAGAAAATATGCAAATACTCAAGAACAAAGAAGGAATAAACATAAATTAGATCTTACAATTTTTGTAGAATCAAAACTTCAATAATCCTTGGCTAGAACAAAACGCAGAATTTTCTCTCCTTCTCTTGTAAAAAAACATGTAATGTCAAAGTATGTAGGAGAGATCATAAAATTCCAGCAATATCTAATTATATATGTCTAACCAAAAGATTCCTAACTAAATCAAACTCTAGTTCTAATGGAATAAATAAAATACTAATAAAACTCCTAAAAAATAGGAAGGCTCCTAAAAAATAGTATTTTCTCTTCCTACTTCACACGCTTAAACATGTCTTCTTCTTTTTCTTCTTTTTCTCCGTCTTTTTCTTTATTTTTCTTCTTTTATAAACTTTCACCTATCAAAATAGAAAATCATAATAAATATCTATTATTTAAACTCAAATACCAATAAAAAATAAAGGGAATATATGAAAAATATGCATAAAATGCATATTAATAAGAGTTTAATTGGATGACCATCTCTTCCTGAAAAATTATTTTTCAGAGATTTTTTTTTCTGAAAGTACACATGGATGTCATGTCTATTGGGGGCAATTTAAAATCATCCCTAAGGGCTCCACGGATTTTCAAAATCATTCATTTTTTTAATTTTATCAATATTGTCCTTTTAGCCAAATTTCACTAGTAAATTCCAACAAATAAATGCATTCTTTTGTAAATTACTAATATATCCTTATATAACATTATTTGGTGTCACTAACATTTTTTTTCTTAAATATAATTTTTAATGAATTGAAAAAATTAACTTAAAAAATATATGGTTCTTCTATTATCTATTTTCCCTTCCCTAACTCACCCCGTTTTTTTTTAATGACATCATCTAATATTAATTTGTCTATCTTTTCATAATCATAAGCCTCAATAGATACATTAGATTCATCAAAAGGATTGCAGTATCATAACAGAATAAATAAATACTATCATTTTTGTACTTAAAAATTTTAGCCATATAGATAAAGTATGACAATATTACTAATGTATGTGTTGTTTCAAAAGTAGATTAAGCAATAATTTACATTATTTTGATTATTTTTTTTTATCAATTTTAATTGATTCTTTTTGGTCTTCAATAACTATCAATAGCATAGAAAATTCTTTTTAATTGTATCGCATCTCTTTTGCAGTTGAGAAAAGGTATTTTCTAAGTAAATTTATCTTTCGCATAAAGTTATATATTTATCATGTTTTATCATGACAAACTATTTAGCACCTTTTAAAGTTCTTCCAAATGAAGGAAGATTAGTATTTTATTTACACCGTAGAGTATATTTAGGACTCCATTTTTGTTGCCCTAATTAATTAACATTATATTAATACTTGAATGAATAGTGGACGATTCAGATTAGGCTCTTCCGATCTCGAACAAACCACTCTTTTATATTTAATTTACTCAATTTTTTAAATAAAGTATTCATCATAAAAAAAATGATCAATAGTATATGTTAGAGTAGAAACTATATTTAAGTACAATTTAAATATCAAATGATGTAATTAACGAAAAAAAAAAAAGTGGTGGAGAGATATTAAGGAAAGAAAAATAGATGATAGAAAAACCAAAAATTGGGTTAATTTTTTCAAATTCATTAAAAAAAATATAGCGACACTAAATAATCTTATATAAGGGCATTTTAGTAATTTAAAAAAGAATAACATTGACAAAATGAAAAATATAATTTTGAGAATCTGTTGAGACCTCGGGGACGATTTTGAATTTTTCCCCATGTCTATCAAGACTTTTTCGTAAAAAAATAATCTCAAGTTCCTATTTATATTTTGTAAGATTTGAAAAAATTAGTTAATTTTTTAAAATATTCTTGAAAAAAAGAGAAAAAATAGTTTTTTTTGCTATTAATGTAATATGCAATTTAGTTCATCCTGTAATTCTCAAAACGTATAATTTTGATCTCAAACACATGGGTTTTTTTTTGATAAAAAAAAAAAAACACATGGTTCGTTGGTTTATTGATGATAATAACTCGTGCATCTCAATTATACTGTTAAAAGGAGAAATTTCCAACCATAATAACTCAATTAATTGTATTTTAAAGGCACTAGCTATTTTTGTCCAAAACCGACATACGAGGAGTTTGAGACTGTGTTTGGTTAAGTTTATTTTAAAGAGTTTATAAGCTCATATATAAAATATTTTTAAAGCTTATAAACTCTTAAAAATAAATTTGGGTCTCTCATTTATTTTTCAGAGGCTTATAAACTCCTACCAACTTATTTAGAGAGCTATAAATTGTTTTATCAGAAAATTTATAAAATAATTTATAAGAGTTTTTAAGCTCTTAGATAGCCTATATAAAAGCTATGTATAAGCTTAATCAAACATAAAACTACACATTTGTGTTATAGGACTAAAATTAAACATGATTTAAGTTTTATTGAAGAGAAAATATAGTTTTCACTATTATTATTTTTTCCATAATAAAAAAGGGCACATTCGTTGCTTTAATTTCCACCTATCTACCCTTTTACTTTCAACGACTAATCTTCCTCCACCACCACCGCACATGCTGCTGCCGGCATTAAAATGCTAAAATTCATTCTTTATGGAGCTTCCAAAAATTGGTGACCCACTTCATCAAAATATTCAAATGCTGAATTCTTTGTTCTTATAGAACAAGGCCACACATTCGTTTTACTTACCACCGCAAAGACGGCATTTTCCTATCCTGATTAAGCACTATTAGTATTACTGATTCTTGAGGGGGCCCATTTATCCAAGAGATATTTTCCCCATTTGGTATGGTGGAAAAGTCTATGCTACAAGTTCAATCGTTTTTGTATTTATATCTCACACAATAAAATTTATTATATGTATATATTTCATTCATATATTCATATAAAAGAAATAGACATAAAAATTTACACTTATATTATTAGACTCGATTTGATATATAATTACTGATGATGTGTTATTTACATACTTATGTGGAAAAAATAACCACCAGATTTATATTTATATTATTGGATTCGATTTGACATAAAATTATTTGCATGGTCTTAAATATCCTTCCATACCTCAAAATTTCGGATTTTCGGGGGTTTCGAAGCGAAATCTCACCTTCGATCCAATTTCGCAGAATATCTATCGAAATTTCTCGATATTTCCCGATATTTACCGAAATTTTCGATATTTCCTGAAATCTTGAATTCTTAATAAAATTATTTTGTTAAATATCTACCGAAATTTTTCGAAATTCCAGAAATATCCCTAAATTTCGGCTAAACTCAAAATACTTCAAAATTTAAAATAATGTGGTTTTAAATGATGATTTGTATTGAAATTATGGTATTTTATTTTAATGAAGTTTTTAGGAGATTTGGTTATTACTTTAGTCTCAAATCATTTTTATTTTATATTTTTTGCCACAAATTTTAATCATACTATTTGACAAAATTCATTATACATACATTACATATACAATATTGTTTATGTAAAAGATGCCTAATTATGATATTTAAAGTTACACAAAATTTCGTTTTAAATTTTCAAATATTTTTATAAATGTCCATGATTTTTTTAAAATCGAAATCAAAATTTTGAATATCCCCGAAATTTTCATCAAAATTTTCTTAAATTTACTATCCCGATATCGATATCGAAATTTAATACCCTGATCTCTTGTCGACGAGAAAGAAAAGGCCAAAGCAAGAGACGTTATAGTACGTTACCCGTTTTGCCGACATGAAATAGGACCCCTTCCCTCCAGCTCACATTACAATACTACTTTGGAAAAGCCGTTATGTATGGATGTGGATCCATATGGGTCAAGCATTTATGTTTTCTTTTATTGCTCTCCTCCTCCTCCTCATAATGGACTTGAATGTTATTATTTATTTTCTCCATTTGTAAATATTTCATACTGTTTTTTGGCTTTATGTTGTTCTTGGACTGCTACTAATCTCACTTCCCTTATCTTTGATCAGGGCTTTTCTTGATATAATGGAAACTTGAGGGGTTGTTTTTTCTTGATTGAAATTTAGTTTTTTTTTTCTCTCTCTATTTTGTGTTGAAGAATTTGAAGAAAATAGGAGGGATGGGTATTATAAGCACTGTAATGGGGGTTTTTGGGTTTGGAATAGGGGTTACAATTGGGCTTGTGATTGGCTACTTTTTGTTCATCTACTATCAGCCTACTGATGTGAAGGTTAGTTAGTTAGTTCTCTCTTTTTGTACTATGTTTTAATTAATTCTATGTTTTTTTATGGTCACATTTTGATTTGTTTAAGGATTTTGTGTATTTTGAAATTTTTTGTTTATGGGTTCATGTTTATGTTAATCTTTGCTCATTGATGTTTGATAGCATAAATTTTGGTGTTTGTTTCTCCTGAATTGTAATTTAGCTGCATTTCTGTCAAGGGATAATTAAATGTATTCTCAATTTGGATGATAAAATTGTGAAATGTAAACATATATAAGTCCTGTATAATTTAGCAGTAGATGAAGATGTGAAGAACCATTTTACCTAAGAATATGAACTGCTTGATGTTTTACCTTTCGTCGTTTGGATCTAAATTGTAAGACATTGATGAACATTTACTTAATAATGCTTTTCCATTAATTTTCTAGCCCGAGTCAAAAAAACATAAAGTGGAGATAAATAAGATTTAGTGCTTGAAGCTTAATCCTGAGTTAAGTAGAAAACCAACATCAAACAATGCGCGTAAAAATTGTTTCCGTGCAATAGATGAATTTATTCTCATTGTTCAGGATCCTGAGATTCGTCCATTAGTTGAGCAAGATTCTAAAAGTCTCCAACAGCTGCTCCCAGAAATACCATTTTGGATTAAAAATCCAGATTATGATCGGGTGAGTTTAATTTTACTCAAAAGTGAGTGTTTATCTAGCTGGTCATAGTCCACAGTTTCTAATTATATATCTCTTTCTGTGCAGCTTGATTGGATGAACAAATTCATTGAATATATGTGGCCTTATTTAGATAAGGTATGTTTGTATAATGTTTTCACTGTAATTTTGTTTTTGTGATGATTTATTGACGTTCTCAAATCCTCAGGCAATTTGCAAGATGGCAAAGAAAATAGCCGAGCCCATCATCGCTGAGCAAATTCCAAAATACAAAATCGATTCTGTAGATTTTCAAGCACTAACTTTAGGCTGCTTACCACCTACTTTTCAAGGTTTTGCTACAAATTCTGTATTCAATTCATTTTTTCAAATTTTATGTAAATTTCAAATTTCCGGTAATTTACTTCTCTGTTTCATATCTGTTTAATTTCGGCTATTTATATTCCGCATTTCATATTGTTATATTTTATAGCTTGGTATTTATTGTTTACAGTTTATATTCCCATATTGTTCCATGCAGGAATGAAAGTGTACAACACCGAGGAAAAGGAATTGATAATGGAACTAAGCTTGAAATGGGCAGCTAATCCTAACATCCTCGTTGCTGCCAAGGCATTCGGATTGAAAGCTACTGTCCAGGTATGTTAATCTATCTATACAATGATTCAACAATTTGAAATAGTGGGACTTGCTATATTTTTGTGTCCCTTTTGCTCATAATCTATTTTCTTTTTATATATTTATTATACCTTTGATTGTATTATTTCAGGTGGTTGACTTGCAAGTATTTGCTTCTCCACGTATCACATTAAAGCCTTTGGTTCCAAGCTTCCCTTGTTTTGCCAATATATATGTTTCTCTAATGGAGAAGGTGCGTATTGACAGGTTTTTTGGCTATTGAACTCACTTATGAAAAATATTTCAAAATAGAAAAGTATAACTTTTTTGTCGTTCTTCTCTTGGTAGCCTCATGTGGACTTCGGAGTGAAGCTATTAGGTGCTGATGCTATGTCCATTCCCGGGGTATACAGAATTGTACAGGTATTTTTCAAAATCTCATTTTATTTCATAAAATCCATCCAAGTTTCCTGTTTTGGGTGGGCTGAAGGATTTGAATTGTTCTATAACTTTGGCCTTAATAGAATTTATGGCTTATGTTTGTTTATGTTCTGAAGTTGTGTTTTTGTGAGATCATTTCTTGAGGACTTTATTGGGAAATGAGCGTGTTTTGGGAGGGTGTGTTTGGTTTTATTTTGAAAAATTAGTAGTACATTCTTTTGTCGCGGGGATGGGTCTGGTTTAGCCTTTTCCAAATCCTTTTTGGTTGGTTTTTTGGTGAGATAGAGTTTGGTTTTAAATCCATAGGGAACAAAAATTATTGTAACTGTCAAATCATGTAAGCTTAGTCAAATTATGTAAGCTTTTGTCAGATATTTATTCGATTCAATTTTTCTGGTCAAAAAATGTGTTATCCAAACATTTCTCAAGATATTTTGGGCAATAACCAAACATTCTCCTATGCTTTTCCAGGAACTTATCAAGACTCAGGTTGCAAATATGTACTTATGGCCTAAAAGACTCGAAGTTCAGATTATGGATCCCGCAAAGTAAGTTTCCTTATGCATTTCTAGCTTTTTATGCCAAATGATATTCAACTTCTTCAATTTCTGACCAAATTCGTTTTTCTTTTTTCCCATTTGACAGAGCAATGAAGAAACCAGTTGGGATTCTTAATGTTAAAGTTGTTAGAGCCATTAAACTCAAGAAGAAAGATCTTTTAGGGGCATCTGATCCTTACGTGAAGCTAAAACTCACTGATGACAAACTTCCTTCCAAGAAAACAACCGTAAAACATAAAAACTTGAACCCCGAATGGAACGAAGAATTCACTTTCGTCATTAAGGACCCTGAAACTCAAGTGTTAGAGTTTACTGTCTATGATTGGGAACAGGTATATTTGTTTCTTATTAATCCTTGTGACCTTGAACCCGTGTTTGATTGACCATATCATGAGTGGTGATAAAGTTTTGTTTTTCTTGTTCGCTTCTTTTTTCTTGCTCTTCTTTGTTGCACTCTGCTGGGTACAAGGATTTTTTTGAAAAGGAAAGAAAAATGTAGGACAAAAGAAAAGAGAATCAAAGAAATATGAAATTCCAAGTTATATTGATTGTATTTTAACAATTGAGGAAAAAAAGAAGAGGAATGGGGCGATGAAGCTTAGCTTACTGATGAAGATGAGGCCCCCAAGATAATAGATGTCTTGTGTTCTACCCTCTTAGTAGTCTACTCTCTTAGTAGTTGTTAGCTGATTGTAAATTGTTGCTATTTGATTGATACTCATGACTTGTAAAAGGTAACCGAATCACTCAAAAAAAAAAAAAGAAAAATGAAAGAGGTGGTTCTCGTGCAGGAGCCGGATGGAAAAAGGAAATAATAGTTGGCTGTGCTTTTCTCTGAATTTTGTCTTCTTTTTGTGTGAAAAATGAGTTTTTCCCCTTATATGATACATTTCCCTTAATTTTTCTTGTCCGCAGTATTTTCCAACACAACCATAATTGTTTTCTCTCGCATTTTTTTGCTCACCAAAAGGCATCAAACGGGCGTTTTTTTTATTTTTTTGTTGATAAGGAAACGGCGTGTTAATGTTTATCAGTCTAATTGAATGCATTTGTTTAGGTTGGCTCACACGACAAGATGGGATTGAACCAAATCCCGTTGAAAGATTTGACCCCCGAGGAGCCAAAAATTATGACTCTTGATCTTCTTAAAAATCTGAAACCAGATGATATTCAGAATGAAAAATCACGGGGACAGATTGTAATTGAAGCCAACTACAAACCTTTCAAGGATAACGAGGTGCCAAGCAATGTCGAAGATTCAGATGCAATACAAAAAGCTCCTGAAGGAACACCTGAGGGCGGTGGTTTGCTCGTCATTACAATCCATGAAGCACAAGATCTTGAAGGGAAGTACCACACAAATCCATCAGTGCGTCTCTTGTTTCGCGGGGAGGAACGAAAAACTAAGGTAATTTTGTACCATGAGAATTAGATATATTTTTGGATTTGTTATTTTCACGCAAAATTTTCATGAATGACATAATTTAGTTATCTTGAACCATATAATATTATTTTATTGAGTAAATGAAATAAACGTTCCCTGCGTAATACCCTAGTTACGAAAAACTCTCCAAGATTTGAGAGTAAAAGCATATTACAGTTTCACCAAGTAAAAACACAGATTACAATTCGCCCCTATTTTTTGAGTTGTCCGGATCGGATGTCTTGTTAATTCACAAAACTTTAGAGGACTGGTGGTAATTACCAAATAAGTGAGAAATGTCCATGTAATTTTCTCTATGTTATTTGATTGAACTATTTGTGTCTCTTGAAAGTTCTTTATTCATTTCTACAAACGTCCTCTACTAAGAGGTCTCTATTCTTAGTAATGGCTTGAGGTTTTGGTCCTTATACAAGGTGTTAAAGATGTTAATTATTCGTTGCATATATGACAGGTTGTGAAGAAAAACAGAGATCCTAGGTGGGACGAGGAGTTTCAATTCACGCTGGCTGAGCCACCCACGAACGATAGAGTTCATATGGAGGTAGTTAGTCATTCAAGAGGAATGGGTCTATTACACCCCAAGGTACATCTAGAATTGCCTCTTCATTCATGTTTTATGCAAAATTGGCTGAAGCATTAGCAATTTTCTTTCTTGTTAACGAGCTTGGAGTGACTCGTTTGGCCCTTGCTTAGCAATGCAAGCCCTCTGTTACACAATTGTATAATAATCTTTGTTACATGCACAAATGTGTTCAAGTGTATGCACATCTAGTTAGAATGCAGCGAGGGAAAATGATTTTGCTGTAGAGGGAAAAATGAAAATTCTCTTTCAACATCCTAATTACCCATGTGTACATTTGTCACGCATCTATGTGCATGTAACAAGTAATGTTACATGGTTACAAAGGATTTTGCCTGGTTTGTTATAGGTCATATAAAACATTATACGTTTCTCTGTTTTTCTTTTAATATAGTTTAAATTTTGAAATAAGACGGATTCAATAGGGTATCAGAGCCGTGTAGGGCTAAGAAAGAGAGAAAGAATATATGTAAGCAAGGACGCGATGAAGACGTTTCAGCTTGGAAGGAGGGGCGAGATTGGACTTCAAAAATAAATTATGTAAAGCTCTTAAATTGAGTAAAAATGCACAACAATTTGAGTTGGCAAAATATATATTTTCAGTAAGCAGGCGACAATTCTGTATTTTGAGAGGTGGCGAGAAAAATTAAATTCTTCGATTATTCATGTATCAAAAAATTCTAGGCATTTTGTGTTGAGAGATATTTTTTTTGATCGAATATGTAAAAGATATTAACCGTTCAACTAACCAACTTTGTCATGCTTTTTTCTTCATAGGAAACTTTGGGTTATGTGGATATATACCTATCGGACGTTGTGAGCAACAAGAGGATCAACGAAAGGTACCACCTTATCGATTCGAAGAATGGTCGGATTCAGATTGAGATGCAATGGAGAACTGCTTCTTGAAGATCTTTTACAACATTGATGATTGAACTCCTGGAAATATTGTTTATGTGAATACATATCCTATGATAAAAGCAGCCAGGAATGTTTAAAATTATTAGGGATTCTTTTTTAGTGTGTTATCGACTCTCCAAGCCCCATTTCGGTGCATGATACGAGAGCTGAGTAGGTCTGCTACGTTGTTGATTGAAAATATAAACTGTCAAAGATTTAGAGTATTGAATGATTTTGATTATTGTCTTATGTTAATTTGGGATTGATTTTTTTTTTTTTTTGTTAATTTTATTGTTATAAGCCAAATTAGAAAGTAATTAGAAAAAAAAAAACGTAAAAAGAAGGAAGAAGCAACTTTAGAAGTAAAAGGGCGTTTTAAGTGATTAGCTAGATTTGTAACTAGAAGGGCAAAAATGTAATTTGCAGCAGTTAGTTGTTGTAACTAACTTTTGATTTTTTTCCAGTGTTTGATACACGCTTACTTCTGTATAAAAACAAAGCAAGCTGAAGAAATGAAATCTACGTTTTGGGTGAAAAATTGAATTCTCTTTCTCTCTTAATTCTACCAATTCTCTTGGGTAAGTTCTTCAGAATTGATTATTGTATTAGCTCTCTGGATTGCTTAGTTGATTTTTCCCATTAATATTTTGTCTTCATCAAGTGGTATCAGTTTCCGGGCGATTCTGGAGATTCTTGTAAGGGTGCAGCAATGGTGGAAACAACACGAAGTAACGTTGAGCTCCGTAAAGATGTTGATGCACTTAAAGATTCGTTGGATGAATTGAAATCGATGATGGCGTCTGTAATTGCGTACCAGAATCAACAAAATTTGGGGGCGAGTGTGGGTCATTCTGCTGAAAATGGGGGCGATTTGAATGGGTTACGCGGAGGAAGCGGATATCAGATTCCTACTAAGGTATCGCGCGTTGAATTTCCTCATTTTTGTGGTGATGATTTGCGGGGTGGCTTTATAAATGTGAGCAATTCTTTGAGGTGGATGAAACTAGGGATGTAAGTTGAGCCGAGCCGGCTCGACTCGAGCTCTACTCGAGCTCGAGTTTCACGAGCTCGAGCTCGAGCCTAAATGTATCTGCAAAAAGCTCGCGAGCCCGGCTCGCGAGCTTTTTCATAATTTTATATATATATTTTTATATATTAAATATTAATTATATATATTAAATATTAATTATATATTATAATTACCAGGCTCGCGAGCCCAATTCAAGCTTGAGCTCGCGAGCTCGAGCCGAGCTCGTTTTTTAACAAACGAGCTCGAGCTCGAGCCCTTCAAACCCGGGCTCGACGAGCTCGAGCTCGTGAGCTCAGGCTCGAGCTCGGCTCGTTTACATCCCTAGATGAAACCCCTCCTATGGCAAAAGTGAAATTGGCATCTATCCATTTAGAAGGCAAGGCCTTGCAATGGCATCAGATGTATATGAAAGGGCTTTTAACAAGAGAAACACCTAATTGGGAGGAGTACATTAGGCCTTTAAATGATCGGGGTGGGGCTTTGGTTTATGATGATCCCATGTCTGAATTAGTCAACTTAAAATAGGTGGGGAATATTCAAAACTATCTGGACAGATTTGATGAGATTGTGAATTGCTTGGATTTGCCTAATCATTATGCATTGAGTTGCTTTTTAGGGGGATTGAAGAGTGAAATATTTGTTCATGTACGCATGTTTAGGCCTGAGGCCATAAGTTTGGCTAAATTGCAAGAACAAGCCCTATGTTTGAATAACAGGAAAACCCCACCAGTATACACTAAACCCACTCTAAACCTTCAAGAATTCACTCCTACTACTTCAATTCCTAGACCATACACTAATTCCATTTTGCCAAAACCCTCCACTAATTCCACAAAACCCTACACAGGCCAACAACGAAGACTAAGTCCTCAAGAACTTGATGAGAAGAGAAGTAAAAGGCTGTGTTTTTGGTGTGATGAAAAATTTACTAGGGAACATATTTGTAAAAATAGAAAGCAAATATACTTATTAGAAGTTCCCTTAGAAGAGGATGTAGAAGATTCTGAAGAAGAAGGGGATGAGGGAGTAAAGGAAGAATTGACAGAATCTCATGTCTCCATGCATGCTATAACAGGCATACATGACTTCACCACTATGAGGGTAACTGGAGTAGTAAAGGGCAAGCCTATTCACATACTAATTGACACTGGTTCCACACACAATTTCATTGATTTGGAGGCAGCAAAAAGATTGGGATGTCATCTAGAGCCAATGACTCCCTTTGCTGTTTCAGTAGCATATGGGAATAAGATTCATAGTTCTTTTAAATGTAGACAATTTTGCTGGAAGATGCAGGGAGTAAAATTCACCACTGAATTAATGACTATACCATTAGGAGGATATGACATGGTATTAGGGGTTCAGTGGTTGGTTACATTGGGGGATATTAGCTGGAACTTCAGCCAATTGAAGATGGGATTTACTGCTGACAATAAGAAGGTGGTATTGAGGGGTATGCAACCTTTTTCTGTAAAGCTTATGTGTAGAAACAAAATGAATAAAATGATCCAGAAATCATCACAAATATCCATGTTGCACATAGGGGTATTTCAAGGAAAAGAGATACATCAGGGTCAACTCTTTAACTTGGAAGGACAGTCTAGTGTCAACAAAAATCAATTACAATCTTTGTTAAATGAGTTTGATGATTTGTTTCAGGAACCAATTGCATTGCCACCACACAGGGAGCAGGATCACATAATTATACTCAAAGAGGGTACTGATCCTATCAGTTTGAGACCCTATAGATATCCTACTAGACAAAAAGATGAAATTGAAAAAATGGTGCAATCATTACTGGATAGTGGAGTAATCAGACCTAGCACTAGTCCTTTTTCAAGCCCTATAATCATGGTTAAAAAGAAAGATGGCTCATGGAGGATGTGTGTAGATTAAAGGGCAGTTAATAAAGCTACTGTCAAGGATAAGTTTCCTATATCAGTGATTGAGAAGCTATTGGATAAATTCGATGGAGCTAAGTTGTTCTCTAAATTGGACTTAAGATCTGGCTACCATCAAATTAGGATGGCTGAAGAAGACATATGCAAAATTGCTTTCAGAACTCATCATGGGCACTTTGAGTTCTTAGTCATGCCTTTTGGCTTGACAAATGCACCCTCCACATTTCAATGTCTCATGAATAAGGTATTCTCTGCTTACCTCAGAAAATTTATCTTAGTATTCTTTGATGATATACTCATATATAGTAAGAATTGGCTTGAACATATTGATCAATTGAGGAATACTTTTCAATTACTAAGGGATAACCAACTCTTTGTTAAGAAAAGTAAATGTGAGTTTGGAAGTGAGAAGATTGAATACTTGGGCCATGTGGTGTCACATGAAGGTGTATCTGTAGACCCCAATATAATTCAAGCTATGGTGGATTGGCCAGTACCTAAGAATCTTAAGGAATTGAGGGGATTCTTAGGAATTAGAGGCTATTATAGGAGATTCATCAAGGGTTATGGTTCTATAGCAAAACCCTTGACTGATTTATTGAAAAAAAGATGCATTTAAATGGAGTGAGTTAGCCCAGGTTGCTTTTGAGGAATTGAAAACTGCTATGACCAAAGCACCAGTATTAGCTATGCCAAATTTTAATGAAGAACTTGTGATAGAAGTTGATGCTTGTGGGAAGGGAATTGGGGCTGTATTGATGCAAAAGGGGAGACCTCTTGCTTTTAAGAGTAAATCTCTCTGTCAAAAGAATTTGGCTTTATCTATCTATGATAAGGAGATGTTGGCTATTGTAGTGGTTGTGCAAAGATGGAGACCATATTTAGTGGGAAGACCTTTTGTGATTAAAACTGATCATAAGAGTCTAAAACACCTGATTGAACAAAGAATTTCAACTCCAAGCCAAGAGAAATGGTTAGTGAAACTGTTAGGCTATGATTTTACCATTCAATACAAGAGTGGACAAGAGAATGTTGTTGCAGATGGGTTGTCAAGACAAGTACATGAAGGGCCTGGGGTATTAGCTAGCATATCTTATGTGAATTCAGATTTATTACAGCAAGTGAAGAATAGCTGGCTCCAGGATGACAAAATTCAGCAGATCATTGCTGACATTGAACAAAGCAAGGGAAGGAGACACAAATATAAGTGGGCAGCTGAACTACTTACTAGGAAGGATAAGTTGGTAGTGGGATCAGATGTGGATTTAAGAAGGAAAACCTTCAACATTTACCATTGTAGTGGGGTAGGAGAGCATTCTGGCATGCAGGTGACATTGCATAAGATTAAGTAATTATTTTATTGGAAAAAAATGAAGGTGGAAATTTGTAAAGCTATAAGAGAGTGTGATGTATGTCAAAAATGTAAGGGAGAAAATGTATCTTCACCTGGTTTGTTACAACCTCTCCCTATTCCAGATAAAATTTGGCATGATATATCCTTAGACTTCATTGAAGGACTGCCAGAGTCTAATGGAAAGAATAGTATATTGGTGGTGGTGGATAGATTGAGGAAGTATGCCCACTTTATTCCATTGAACCATCCATATTCTGCAATGGTTGTGGCTCGGGTATTCATGGATCAGATTTTCAGGTTACATGGGATGCCAACTACTATAGTCAGTGATAGAGATGTTGTGTTTATGAGCAAATTTTGACAAGAGTTCTTAAAAATGCAACAGGTGAAGTTACGCACTTCTACAGCCTACCATCCTCAATCAGATGGGCAAACAGAAGTTGTTAATAGATGTTTGGAGTCATATCTTAGATGTATGTTCAGTGAAAGGCCCAAGGAGTGGAAGAAGTGGCTTCCTTTGGCTGAATGGTGGTATAACACCTCCTACCATTCAGCTATCAAAAGAACACCTTATGAAGTTGTGTATGGTCAAAAACCACCTCTACACCATCCATACATTTAGTTTGAGACTTCTGTGGATGGAGTGGATAGAAGTCTCACTTGCAGGGAGAGTGCAATTAGATTGCTCAAAAATCAATTATCCATAGCTCAAGCAAGAATGAAACAACAAGCAGATAAAAGGAGGAGTGAAAGAGTTTTGGAAATTGGTGACCTTGTCTATGTGAAATTACAACCTTACAGGCAGATTTCAGTGAGGAAACAGGTATATAACAAACTATCACCAAAGTATTTTGGGCCCTTTAAGGTGATTCAGAAGTATGGGAATGTGGCTTACAAATTAGAGTTGCCTCCAGATGCTAAAATCCATCCTACATTCCATGTATCTCAGTTAAAAAAGAAGATTGGCTAGGGCCCTAGCAGTCCCACTCTGCCAGTAATGTTGTCTTCTCATGGTTACTTGGTCATGGAGCCGAAAGCCGTAATGGACAGAAGGTTAGTAAAGAGGCATAACAGACCAGCTACCCAGGTGTTAGTGAAATGGTTCAACTCATCCATGGAAGGCAGTACTTGGGAATTCTTGCATGATTTAAGGCAAAGATTTCCTACCTTTAATCCTTGAGGTCAAGGATTGTTTCAAGAGCGATGGTATTGTTATAAGCCAAATTAGAAAGTAATTGGAAAAAAAACGTAAAAAGAAGGAAGAAGCAACTTTATAAGTAAAAGGGTGTTTTAAGTGATTAGCTGGATTTGTAACTAGAAGGGCAAAAATGTAATTTGTAGCAATTAGTTGTTGTAACTAACTTTTGATTTTTTTCCAGGGTTTGACACACGCTTACTTCTGTATAAAAACAAAGCAAGCTGAAGAAATGAAATCTATATTTTAGATGAAAAATTGAATTCTCTTTCTCTCTTAATTCTACCAATTCTCTTGGGTAAGTTCTTCAGAATTGATTATTGTCTATAAAGTACGGACACTCCAAAAAATCACCACGGGCGCTGTCGGGTGCGTTCGGACACGGACACGGCTACCACGTGTCCCTAATTAAAAAAAAATTGGACGGCCAGGACACGTCCCGACATGGCTAGGACACGGTCAGGACACGGCTAGGTCACTTTTTATAAGATACTAAAACTTTGGGGGGTCAAATTGTAAATAAAAACTTATCAATTTTCTAAATCTAATAAAAACTTACCAACTTTTTATAAGAAACGGATTTGAACAACGGAGTATTTATTTTTGTTATAACATATTTTGGATTGAAAACATGTTTATTGTTATATTTAGTTTATGTTTATATTTTTAATTTGTAATTGTTATTGATAAGTAGTTGAATTATTTGCAATATACATAGTTTTACGAAAAAATAAGTAAAATACAAATTTGTATATAATATATATATATATATATATAAAAAAAAAAAAAATCGGACAGTCGTGTCGTGTCCTATATTTTTTAAAAAATGCCGTTCCCCGTGTTCGTGTCGGTGCATCATAGATTATTGTATTAGTTCTCTAGATTGCCTAGTTGATTCTTCCCATTAATATTTTGTCTTCATCATTTATTATAGTAACTTAGTAAGTTTGTAATTACTCCGATTACCAAAAAAAGGAAGTTAGTAATGAGTCCTCTTTTACCAAAAACTATCCTTACTGCGCAACCTTATTAGCAAGACTTCATCTTCTTTTTTTTAAATAGATAATCACTAAATTCCATTAACCAAAAATATAAAAACATCAAACAGCAGCATTACAAAGCAATATTTATAAACTAGAGATGATAAAATACAAATAAAACTCGAATATAGGAACACAATAATAGGGATCATCACACAGAGAAAAAGGACAAGAGTGTTTACAAGAAACATCGCCTAAACAAACGCTACAATCTCCTGACAATGAGATCATGTCTTTTAAATTGTTCCCATCCCAGAGGAGGGGATATGAAATTTGAGAGAAGCCATTTCCTTTAATGCCTTAATGCCACCAATGGATCTGCTTAAACAACAAAAAGGCATAATAACACCTCGAGCAGATCTGCTTTAGAAACAAATCGACAAAGCAAGACTTCATCTGATTTTCATTTTGTTGGTGCGACAAAAAATTTTTGGACAAATTGTGTGCTAATATTCAGAAAAAGAAAGTATGAGAGCGTTGTTATACTCGATATATGATTGATCACTCATTTTATAAGAAATATTTATGTGTTGCCGAGTCGGGCTAGAATTTCATTGGATGCATTGCAAAATTCTGTCATTAACTCAAGGACAATGCAATTCATTTTTTTTGTTTTTTTTTTGGGATAAGTCGATGCAGTGCAGTGAGAGGGAGCTAGTAAGACCCGATTGGATGGGATGCTGTTTCCCATTTCTTGATTTCTCAGAAATTTTTTTCATCAAAAATGCATATGTTTGACATCTCTCAAAAATATCCCAAAGAAATACTACACACAATTTCTCAGAAAAAAATCTCAAATTTCTTTGAAAAATGGACATTTCTCTCAAATTTTTCTCAAAAAATCAAAATTTTACTATTCATAATTATACAGTTCACTCAATAATTAAAAGTACTTTATCCGCCAATATCTTGATATAATCATCAAAATAGTCACATATCTTTATTTAAAATAATGTAAGCTACGAAATAAGATCCACTTTGCATATTTTTGGATGTCATAATCGATGAATTTAGCTTAAATATGTTAAATATTCTTATAAAAATAAAACTCATCCATACCAATTTTTCACAAAAAAAGATTTTTTCTTACAAAAAAAATATATCACATCACACTTAATCATTATACTTTTTTTTATCAAAAAAACTCATTCAAAAACACTTCCTCTTTCATATCTCTATTTTCTTAAGAATAATTTCTCTTACTTTACCTATGAAAAATGAGAAATTGAAAATAAATTTTCATTCAATCGGCCCTAATTGTAGTTGATTCACAACTCACAAGAGGATATGTAATTAGGTTTTGTCATTTTTACTATCCGAAAAAAAAAATGCATAAAATGCCACCTTAACAATTATTGTCTCGGTTATCATTTTATTTTGTGATTTTTCTAAAATGAGAGTATGTGATAGAAATTTTTAATTAAATACTTTCTCACTTGTGGCAACGTTGGGATTGTTCACTTGTAATAATATTTTCGTGGACCACTCACTACAAGCTCATAATACTATACAAAACGTAAAATAATAAAAATCTATATTCAATTATTAATATTCATTACAACAATAATAATGTAGCCAAAATAGGGAGGGGGATTAACATTGAAATGCGGGCTCATCTCAATATCATCAGAATATCTATCCATCTGTTTTGTTTTGTTTTCGAGGGATTGAAGTGACAAAATAGCCAATGGCATTCAGTAAAAGTAGATCATCATAGCATAGCTGCTCGCTCTACCCACCTACTCTACTACTCCTTTCTCACTTAGTTCTTCCTCCTAATCATTTTCTTCTAGAAAATAGTTGAAAAAATATATGTTGGACTGAATCCAAAGATTTTGGCAATGTGCGGTTATATTTTCTACCATATTTGATTTAAAATTCTCATAAAACTATATTTGGTTCACAAAATATTTAATCAAAAATACATTATTTTTTTGGTCCAAAAAAATATAATAATTTTCCATTTTTCTACACTTATTTTATCCATATACTCCTCTCTATGTGCTTTCTCTCTTCTCTAACAGACAAAAGTTTCATGATTTGACTATTACATTAACTTTTGTTCCCTTTGGAAACAAAATCAAACATTATCTCTAAAAAAAAACCACCCAAAAACTTTCCAAAATAAAATCAAACACAATCTCATCAAACACGCACGTGTCCCCATAAATTTCTCACCAAAATATCATCACAAAACATAACCAAACATAACATATATTGTTCATATATATCACATTGTAAGTGTATTGTGTGTGAATTTCTACGCACTATTGTATAAAAAATATAGATACAAAATACCATTCAATTCAATGAGTTATAGAATTACCCCATACACGAATTGCGGGAAAATTATTTTTTAGTCCGTTAACTTGACATCTTGATAGGAGTCATTTTTACGTGTTATTAAGCCCCTTTGCGTTTATGTTTTAGGTTCATTTATCGCTTGATTTTGTCACTTGTGCGTTTAATTCGTGCATTAAGTGATTTCAGGCCTTAAGTGGATACAATCGAATAAAGGGTGGAAAAAGGACGTATAAAACAAGTTTAGGCCAAAATGTTTCACACCTCTACAACCAAACAAGCAAGAAATAAGCTGGAGTTAGCTAAAATCATATTTGAGTACCATTTCCGCACACCTGGGCGCCAAATCAGAAACAACCTCCACATTGGAACGTCATTTTGATATATTTAGAGATAGAATTGGATAAAGTGGCCTTCTACAAAGTTGTAGATGTATGTCTTATCTTCACATGGGGACTTGAAGCATCAAATTCGGAGGTCTGTGGAGAATTTTATGAATAAAACACTATCTCTGCGCTGGAAAACACGAAAGTGGCAGCTCCCATTCTTAATAGGTGGAAAACAAGAGAATGGTAGTTCACATTCTTGGTAGATGGAAAGGAAGAGAATGGTAGTTCACATTCTTGGTAGGAGGAAATTAAGAGAATGGTAGGTGGAAAACAAGAGAATGGTAGTTCACATTCTTGGTAGATGGAAAGCAAGAGAATGGTAGGTGGAAAGAAAAGAGAATGGAAGCACATGTTCTTGGTAGGTGGATTTTTTGGCTATAAAAGGAGGATTGAAGACCATCCTATAACACACTTGAAAACACATTCCCCATTGGGGGAGTCTAAACACATCATCATCCTTAGATTAGTTATGAAGATTATCAAGAACCTTTGAAGGTGAAGAAATCAAGAAGCATGGAAGAGATGAAGATCGAAGTTCAACCATAAAAAATACGAGGGAGTTTCTTATATTTAGATTTGTTTTTGTCTATGAATATGAATCTTAATTTAAGTTCCTATCTTTTATCTTTTATGATGAAATAGATTCTTCGAACTAAGGCCATATTGAGGCTAAATTATGATAATTGAGTTATAAATTGTGTTTTTCATATTAATTCTATTGTTGCTTTGTGTCTTGATCTTGTTTGAATGCATCATATGCTTAGCTACCATATGCATGATTTATTGCTTAAATTATTCGTTCAAGAGAAGGTAATTTAAGGTGCAAAGAGGATCATCACATAATCCGTAAAAAATATGGAATTGCCCCTAGAGATAGGTAGAGATTCCCGGGTGCAGTTAGCCGGATTAATCCGGGGAAATTCTAGAACTTGAATGCATGATTGTTGGTTAGATTCTCGGATAGACATATTTAGAGAACCATCAATTAATCATAGGATTATTACAGCCGAGACATCGGGTAGTAATTATTTAAGGTTTTTTCCACCAAAGCAACATTCGTCTAATAATATGAGAACATGTTTATAGTGAAAATTGATTAATTTATGCCAACACATGTGTCTTAGTTGCTCTCTTCCATAGCTATCTTGATTTCGACATCTTGTTTCTTATATCTTACTTTCATAATATTTTAGTTAATTCTTGTTTTAGTTTAAGTTCTTCAATTGCTTTAAAATCATAAACTAAAATACAAGTCATTGAGGTTCGACAACCCGGACTTTATTGTCCACTTTATTACTACACACGACCAGTCCACTTGCTGTTTAATACACGTAAGAATTTTTCGTGTCAAGTTTTTGGCGCCGTTGCCGGGGACTTGTTTAATTTTAGTTTTTGATTTTATTGCAAGTTTTAAGTATTCATTTTATTTTTATTAAATTTTTTTTTTTTTTTTATTTTTATTTTTTTCTTACACTATTACCTCGCAATGACTAGAAATTATCCTGATATGACACTACCGGAGAATCAATTATGGCTGCAAAGCGTCATTCAATTCGCAAAGGATAGCAATTTTCCTGATATGACACTACCGGAGAATCAATTATGGCTGCAAAGCGTCATTGAAGCGTGTTATGCACAAGGGTTCTTTCCACAACATTACCAAGAAAGAATTCTTACTCCGGAGGAACAACTTGATAACACCATTGGAGAGCTCCACTTTATGATGAAGGACGCACGGCGGGAAATGAAGGAGATGAATCATCAACTCAAGCAACTAACGAGCGACATATCTGAGAAAGTACCATGGGCATTGCTTGGTACCACTGAGATAGATCAAAAGGAGGAATTCAACACCGTGACGTTGAATGAAATGAAGTTGGAAAATTCGAAAGCAGATTCCTCCAACGATGAGCATTCGACTCCTATCCTTTCTGAGGGTGTTGACATTTCTTTACTTTCTTCCCTAGCCACAGGTAAATCGGTATTTGATGCCGACGATGGAAAGTTGTTATTGAATGTAGGAGATGACATGGTTAATTTCGATAACTATGAGGTTTTTGAGCATCTAATTGATTTTGATTTGTCTTTACACATTGATGTTTTTGATCCTTTTAATGTTGAGCACTTTCATGAAAAACGAGCCAATAATCTTCAACATCCATACATGATGGAGCTGAAATATGTCAAGGTGATTGGTGAAGAAAAACGAGACATTATCTCTAGCTTGGAGAAAAAATCTGCACCACCATCCGGAGCATGAGGAAGAAAAGGTAATAGAGGTATTGAGGGACCATAAAAAAACTCATGAGTGGATGATTGCTTGGTCTAACCCTAGGATATGTAGCACAAATAATTGGTCAATCTTCACTACAAAGGGCAAAAGGTTGAAGCGATACCCAATAGTGGATTGGAGAACGAATAAGGCATTCATACATAAACCGCCTTGAGCCAATCTCTTACATAAAGTCAAGCTAGTGACTTTAAAAGAGCGCTTCTTGGGAGGCAACCCAAGCTTTTTGAGTTTTCTTTTGTTTTTTTTTTTTTTTGCTTCCTTTTTTTGTTTTTGCTTTTCGTTTTATTTGTTTTGTCTAAGCATGCATTTTTGGCATGTGTTTTAATATGCTTGATGGTTTGTTTGATAAGTATGTTGAACATGTTAGTAACAATTTCCCGTTGTTTTGAGAGGCCTATTTTGATAAGATGAGTTTGATTTGGAACATATTTGTGATGAAGGATTGTTTTTCACCAATCCTTGATTGTAAGTACTCTTATACCTTTTGCATGCGTTTATGTGAGACAACATTGGGGACAATGTTGAGTTTAAGTTTGGGGGAGTAATATGTGGGTAGTACTTTGTGGTTTTAATACATTCATATGATTGATCACCATGTGTTTGCTATTTTTGTCATGTCATGTGTACCTCGTTTAGCTCAAGTTTGGGGGAATTTGTATGCTATCATGTTTATATGTGTTTATGTTGAGAAAATCAAGCATGATTTTTTTTTTTTTTAGTCCTTCCAATTGATGCATTTAAATTGATTAACTTGTAAAAATGACATGATTTTTTGAAATAATTTGAATTTAAATGAACATATATATCTTTGAAATTGCTCATGGAGATCCTATACTAGGATTGATTTCTTAGATGATTCACAATGTACATAAATCGAAGGTAGAGGAGTTGAGAGGATAACCATCTTGAGACACTTAAGGAATTATTCCCGGAAAAATTAACTTAGATTTTTCATAAGGTTATAAGTTGAGTAGTAATTTTTTTATGCTAAACAATGAATTAAAAAGGTTGAAGTTTGGTATGGCCACAAGTGGTCAGGCTAATATGTACTGGAGGTGAAAAGTTTCATGCCTATATACTGTACTATTATGCTAATTTGAGCTAAGCTCAAGCCAAAAAGAAGCGAATTGTTTAAAAGATCTAGTTTTATTTTGTGGCCTTTGACACTCGAGTGATTAAATCCTTAGGAGTGTCTTTACACTTAATGCCCCAAAACTATCTAGTTTGGGAGTCATTGATCTAAAGCTTGTTACATGGGTGTCATAGAAAGCCTAATGGAATAAAACATGGCACATGATCTAGCCTTAATGAAGTTAATTGGAAAGTTTCATATGAATTGAAAGTTTGAATGTTTGAGATAATGAAATTTAAATGGCTATGAAATTTTCTATGATTCTTATGCTTTGTGTTTGATCATAAAGTTGATAGATATGGGATTAATGTCCAAAATTTGGTAAGGATGCCTCTCGACTATAATACCTTAGATTTATTTTCACTACACCCTATGGAGTCTTTCCAGTATTGGTGTCACATGAGCAAAAGTAGTTGATATGTATATATATTTGTGAGCAGTAAAAAGATGATTTTGTGCCATTTATTCTTGTTAATTATGTTGAGATGTATTCATTTGGTTATGATTGAAAGTTTGTTAGATTTTGTGGGTATATCATCTGCAAACCCTCACGAGACTATAACTCGTCCTTTGAGGTAACTCAAAGGTTTAAAGGCTTGTTGCACATGCTAAGTGCAATCGTTTACTCCACGAAAGTGAGTTCGTTAGTTGTTTTTGTTTTCTCCTTTTGGTGGATGATATTTTTCGTACCCTAGACCTTTTATTGCTCGAGGTCGAGCAATTGATAAGTTTGGGGGAGTTGATAGGAGTCATTTTTACGTGTTATTAAGCCCCTTTGCGTTTATGTTTTAGGTTCATTTATCGCTTGATTTTGTCACTTGTGCGTTTAATTCGTGCATTAAGTGATTTCAGGCCTTAAGTGGATACAATCGAATAAAGGGTAGAAAAAGGACGTATAAAACAAGTTTAGGCCAAGATGTTTCACACCTCTACAACCAAACAAGCAAGAAATAAGTTGGAGTTAGCTAAAATCATATTTGAGTACCATTTCCGCACACCTGGGCGCCAAATCAGAAACAACCTCCACATTGGAACGTCATTTTGATATATTTAGAGATAGAATTGGATGAAGTGGCCTTCTACAAAGTTTTAGATGTATGTCTTATCTTCACATGGGGACTTGAAGCATCAAATTCGGAGGTCTGTGGAGAATTTCATGAATAAAACACTATCTCTGCGCTGGAAAACACGAAAGTGGCAGCTCCCATTCTTAGTAGGTGGAAAACAAGAGAATGGTAGTTCACATTCTTGGTAGATGGAAAGGAAGAGAATGGTAGTTCACATTCTTGGTAGGAGGAAATTAAGAGAATGGTAGGTGGAAAGAAAAGAGAATGGAAGCACATGTTCTTGGTAGGTGGATTTTTTGGCTATAAAAGGAGGATTGAAGACCATCCTATAACACACTTGAAAACACATTCCCCATTGGGGGAGTCTAAACACATCATCATCCTTAGATTAGTTATGAAGATTATCAAGAACCTTTGAAGGTGAAGAAATCAAGAAGCATGGAAGAGATGAAGATCGAAGTTCAACCATAAAAAATACGAGGGAGTTTCTTATATTTAGATTTGTTTTTGTCTATGAATATGAATCTTAATTTAAGTTCCTATCTTTTATCTTTTATGATGAAATAGATTCTTCGAACTAAGGCCATATTGAGGCTAAATTATGATAATTGAGTTATAAATTGTGTTTTTCATATTAATTCTATTGTTGCTTTGTGTCTTGATCTTGTTTGAATGCATCATATGCTTAGCTACCATATGCATGATTTATTGCTTAAATTATTCGTTCGAGAGAAGGTAATTTAAGGTGCAAAGAGGATCATCACATAATCCGTAAAAAATATGGAATTGCCCCTAGAGATAGGTAGAGATTCCCGGGTGCAGTTAGCCGGATTAATCCGGGGAAATTCTAGAACTTGAATGCATGATTGTTGGTTAGATTCTCGGATAGACATATTTAGAGAACCATCAATTAATCATAGGATTATTACAGCCGAGACATCGGGTAGTAATTATTTAAGGTTTTTCCACCAAAGCAACATTCGTCTAATAATATGAGAACATGTTTATAGTGAAAATTGATTAATTTATGCCAACACATGTGTCTTAGTTGCTCTCTTCCATAGCTATCTTGATTTCGACATCTTGTTTCTTATATCTTACTTTCATAATATTTTAGTTAATTCTTGTTTTAGTTTAAGTTCTTCAATTGCTTTAAAATCATAAACTAAAATACAAGTCCTTGAGGTTCGACAACCCGGACTTTATTGTCCACTTTATTACTACACACGACCAGTCCACTTGCTGTTTAATACACGTAAGAATTTTTCGTGTCACATCTCTTGCGTTTTAGTCCTTTAAATTGTCGCATTGCAAAATTAGTCTGTTACCTTCGGACTTTTAGTAATTATAGTCCTTTTGTTCTTATAAAATTGATAAATTTAGTCTGTGACATAGTCCCCCTCAAAATGGTATCCGGAAAGCCATCTAA
The DNA here is from genome assembly GCA_019426215.1 of Buddleja alternifolia. NCBI lineage: Eukaryota > Viridiplantae > Streptophyta > Magnoliopsida > Lamiales > Scrophulariaceae > Buddleja > Buddleja alternifolia. Next base: position 35,521,939 of record CM033397.1, on the reverse strand, counting down.
TCCATAATAATGAGGACTTGGAATATTCAGTGATGCGGCGGTCAAGCAATGGTATGAATTTATAAAAGTTGAATTTTATTTCGGAAGCATGTTGGACCTGATTTATTTATGGAGACTCTGCTACAGACTAAATATACCAATTTTATAAGCACAAAATGACTAAAATTACAAAAAGTTCGAAGATAACGGACCAATTTTGCAATGCGTCAACTTAAAGGACTAAAACGCAAAAGAGACCAAGTTAACGGACTAAAAAAAGAATTTTCCCCACGAATTGCTTATATAACATGGTCCAAATCACACCCAAATTTATAGTTTTTGTATTGCCATTACAATATTACATTACTTCATCTAATATTTGATGACACCAAAATAATTATGAAAATGTATGAGCACTCTATTCACATGGATAAAATTCTATCAAAACTCAGTTATGTATTGTTAGAGTAACTCCAACGTATAACACAAAAATAGTGCAAAAGTTGCATTATTTTTGTGCAGTTACAGTAACTGTACTCCAATGTACTGCACTATTTTTCACACAAAAATATATTCCCTAAAATATGATTTTTGACACCTCATTTATACTATTTCTCATATTTTACAAATAACACTCAACTTTAAGTTTTTGTTACGTATTAATCCAAGTAAATATTGTGTTGTTCTGTGATATTACAATTTATTATATTTTTCTAATTTAATAATAATAAGAGAAAATGACGTTTATAGACCCTTTGATTTTACGTTTGTGTCACTTTAATCCCTCTAGTAATAAAAGTAGTACATTAGTCCCTCAACTATAAATTTTGTTGCACAGTAGTCCCTAAACTCAAATTCCGGCTGATTTCTTCCGGCCAACCGAGCGCGTGTGTTACACCTGCCGACCATGTGTCACTTTTGTGGATTAAAATGCAATTTAACACAAATATTGAGGGCATTTTTGTCACTTTCAATCCACCCTATTCTTTCTCTCTTTATTTCATCTTTTTCACCAAAACACACACTAATTCACACACACACATATATATACAGGCACACACACACACATATATATACACGCAGACATATATACACACACGCACACACACATATATAAACACACACATATCTAAACACACACACGCGCATATGCATACATATATATATATATATATATATGTATATATAGGTTTATACCATTCTGAAATTTATGGGTTTATTCCCATAAACCCATTTCAAAATTCACCATTCTAAAATTCAATTTAGGTGTGTGTGATTTTATATAGATACATATATGTGTATATGCGTGTGTGTGTGTGTATGTGTGTGTGTGCAGGGATGGAGCCAGGAATCTCACAGAGGGGGGGCGAGATTTATGGGGGGTGCGAGGGGCTTGCCCCCCGCAGTACGGCACGCTATATTTATGTGAGAAAATATACTATATCTACTAAAAAGTCTCATCCAAAAATATACAATTGAAGTCTTATAAAACAAACCAACATGACTACTTATTTAAGTTAGACATTCTAAGTTGTACTTGACGAGTTTTTAAGTCATCGAACTCATCAATCATTGAATCAACATCAAAAGTTTGGGCAATTTCTTTCTCAATATACACTAATAATGAACTAGTCAAAAACTCATCTTCCATCTTATTTCGCAACCTAGTCTTGACAATTTTCATAGATGAAAATACACGCTCTGTCGTTGCTGTGGAAACTGGAAGAGTCAAAATGAGTCGAATCAATCTATCCACAAGATAATAATCCAAAGACTTTCTCGTCTTTGATAATATTTGGCACAAATCCGAAAGCATTGAAACATTCTAAAAATGGATATTGCGCCGAATGTCAAGTTCAAAAAGACCCAATTGGTATTTCATATGCAACTTCTCATGATCACTAAAATCTTTGGGGTAGAACTTCTCAACAAGTGTGCATATCTCATTGATATTGAATGATTTGTATCCATCCCTTGGATCCAAAATTGAGCTTAGCCTAAGCAACTCCACAGCATTTTCATCAAATCGATAATTCATCTCTTGTAATATAGAATCTATCGTACTAGTGAATATATCAACTCGATAATGATGTTCTAAGATAATAGGATTCTCTTTACGAAGCCGACCTCTGCCTGAACGTCGAGGCGCACTCATGTCTGGAATGTCTATTTATTTTATCTAATTAAACTATTAAAATATATCTATTACAACATAAAGTATAGATAGATAAATATTTAGATCTCAAAATGTTAATTTATTTCAGTCATTAAATTTATAATTTCTAGTGAAACTTAAGCATGAGGGGAAAATAATTAAAGCATGAGAGGAAATATAGTACAGATAGATATGTTGTTCTCATCTTTTTCAATTCATCAATCATGCAAATTAAGATTTAGAAATTGAAATTAAGTAATTAAAGCCTAAATAGAGGGGCGAACCGGGGAGGGGTGAGGGCGTGTGTGAGCGGCGAGTTCGACAGCAGCAGCAGCAGTGGTGGATCTTGAGAAAGCTTGAGACTTGAGAGTTGGATACTGGAATGGAGCTTTCAGCTTTGCTTGTAATCTGCAGAAGAAGAACAATGGTGCGTGAATACAAGAGTGATTTGGGGAGGAAAAGAAAAGTTAAGTAAAATAAAGAAAAAGTGGTGTTTGTGGGGGATTAGATGTAAAGTATAAAGAAAAGTAAAGAAAAATGGTGGGGTAGGGGGGAGAATTTTTTTATAAAAAATTTGAACCACTAATTTTTTTTTTAATAATTGAGGGGGGGCGACGGCCCCATCATGCCCCCTAGCTCCGTCTGTGTGTGTGTGTGTGTGTGTGTGTGTCTGTGTGTATATATATACGTGTGTGTGTGAATTAGTGTGTGTTTTGGTGAAGAAGATGAAGTAGAGAGAGAGAATAGGGTGGATTGAAAATGACAAAAATGCCCTCAATATTTGTGTTAAATTGCATTTTAATCCACAAAAGTGACACATGGTCAGCAGGTGTAACACACGCTCTCGGTTGGCCAGAAAAAATCAGCCGGAATTTGAGTTTAGGGACTACTGTGCAACAAAATTTATAGTTGAGGGACTAATGTACCACTTTTATTACTAGAGGGACTAAAGTGACACAAACGTAAAACCAGAGGGACTATAAACGTCATTTTCTCTAATAATAAATAACTTTTTAATAATAAATTATTAAAATTTAATTTAAATCTATTTTGATATTCTGTAAATTAAATTAAAATTTTACACAATATGTAAAGGCTGGGTTTACAATTTATATATCACATTAAACAAAATTTGATAAAAGAGACGTACAAAACAAACATTACATTGATTAATTAACATTACTACAACACGATTAAAAAGGACTTGACAATATCATTCATTAATTTTGTGAATTACCATGTTGCTCCCATAAATGTTCTATTAATGCATTACAAAGTTCATAATGCTTCCGGGTATTTAACGGGGCGACCTGTGGCTTTTTTATATGCCTTACGTATGTATCCGTATACTTTATCGTACAGTAGCTTTTTGTTTGTACGACTATGAGCTAGTCGAACGTTAGCATTTTAAGCTCAACCGACTACTCCTAGATTTGCTTTTTAAGCATTCCGCTCCGTAAGTACTTCTTTTACCCCTTTCATGGTTTATGTTTGGATATAACATTGAGGGCGATGTTAGGTTTAAGTTTGGGAGTGTGGTATTCATGATTTGTGCTTTTATGTTGAGATAATAAAGCATGGAAAAAAAATTAAACGGAGAACTCGAAATTGAAAGATAAGATTAATCAGAAACGCGCAATTTGGATGACTGAGTGTATGTATATATGTGTATGTTTATAGAGAGAGAGAGAAAGAAACCCTAGAGACTCAACAGGGACTGAAAATCGTTCCGCTCTTAGAATATTTAAAATAAGAATTTTTCTGTTTACCGTACCGAATTCGAAAAAAAAAAGTTGCACTATTTTTGTGAATGTATTGCACCATTTTTCACACAAAAATACAATCCTTAAAATATTCCTTTTTACACCTCATTTATACTATTTCTCATATTTTACAAATAACACCTAACTTTAAGTTTTTTGTTACGTATTGATCCAAGTAAATATTGTGTTCTTTTACGATATTACAATTTATTATATTTTTCTAATTTAATAATAATAAATAACTTTTTAATAATAAATTATTAAAATTTAATTTAAATCTATTTTGATATTTTGTAAATTAAATTAAAATTTTACACAATATATAAAGGCCAAGTTTACAATTTATATATCACATTAAACAAAATTTGATAAAGGAGACATACAAAACAAACATTACATTGATTAATTAACATTACTACAACACGATTGAAAAGGACTTGAAAATATTATTCATTAATTTTGTGAATTACCATGTTGCTCCCATAAATGCTCTATGAATACATTATGAAGTTCAATATAAGCATTTCTAATTTTTATTTGTCTATATCGACCAAGGAATTGTTGAAATCTCCGACTTTCATCTGCCAGATCAACTGTTGAAACGGGTGATTCTACCGCAACTACAATTGGTTCGTCCTCAATTCTCATGTTGTGCAAAATAATGCACGCAGTCATGATGTCATGTAGCACTTTTTTATTTCCTAAAACGTGTTGGTCTTGCAACAATTGCAAATCTTGATTGTAGAACTCCGAATGCACGCTCCACACCTTTCCTACATGCTTCTTGTGTCTTCGCAAAATGCTATTTCTTTGGTCCCCACGGCTCTCGAATAGTTTGCACTAGAGTGAGCCATTTTGGATATATACCATCAGCTAAATAATATCTCATATTGTGTTTTTTCCTTGAATAACATAATGTGTTAGGGGAGCAATACCTTGAGCAAGACTAGAAAATAAATGCGATGATTCTAACACATTAGTATCATTATTGGTACCTGGCATATCAAAATACGCATGCCATATCCAAAGATCATAATCGGCTACAACTTCAAGAATAATAGTTGGTGATCCACTACGTCCTGCATATTGTTCGGCCCAGGCTGTGGAACAATTTTTCCACTTCTAATGCATACAATCAAAACTAACCAACTTTATTGGAAAACCAAGGTTCTGGCCAATGTGAAGTAACCTTGCTACGTCGTTAGCATTAGGTGATTTAAGATATTGCTCGAAGAAAATCTCAACAATAGCACGACAAAATCTCTTTAGGCTTTCAATTGTTGGTAACTCCTAATTTTAACATACTCATGAGTTGTATCTGTCGTTATACCATATACTAACATCCAAAACACGACTGTTGTTTTCTGTAAACTTGACAGTCCAAGTTTACCAAAACCATCTCTTTGTTGTTAGAAGTATTCATCATGAACTTTGACTGCATCAACAATACGAACGAACAGGTCTCGAGAAATTCGATATCGTCGACAGAACATTTCATCATTATATCGTGGATTAGGACTAAAGTAATCATTCAAGAGATTATCATCTGTTGCTTCACGATCACGATTGATTACTCAATGAACTGGGGCAGAGTCAGGATGGGAAGATTGGTCGTCTTGCATATTTTGATGATGCCGCCTATTGTTGTCTTGTAATATAAGGTGTAACATTGCTTCATCTGCAACGATTCTTTTCAATATTAACTCAATAGCATTATCATTTGAAGAAGAATATGATGATGATGACAATTGAGATGGAGATGAATTCTCAATTGACATATTAGAAGAACCTCCAATATCTAAATTCATCTTGAAATATTATTTTTCACCTGATTTAGAGAAGAGAAACAAAAATGTGATTTGTAAACAAGGTAGAGATTATGGTGTGAATTGAATTTAGGAAAAGTTGTTATTTATAGAATAAGAATAAAGATATAATACAACATATATATATATATATACATACATATATATATCTCACTTCACCTTTTTTATGGAAGTTCCCTTGAGTGTAAACAAGATGAAATAACATAAAGTGTGTACTCTATTTTAAAAAAGAAAAAACAAGTTGTATGTACATGCAAGTTGTTTGCTTGTACTCTATTCTCAAAAATTGTATGTATATATATATATATATATCACTTCACCTTCTTCCACTTAATATTCCCATGAGTGAATTTTTTTTTAATCGAAGTTCCTGTGACTGTACAGCAAGATGAAATGACATAAAGCTAATCTCAACTTCTGAAAAAGAGAAAAATGAGTATAAAAAACACTCTAATAGCCTCTCTCTCTCTCTCTCTCTCTCAACTCCATTCTCTCTCTAAACCCTAGCTTTCTTTTTTCTTCTATTCCTTTCCGCCGGCGATGGCTTGGTAAAGCAGTCGTTTACTTCACCACTGTTACCACCACCATCATCGGCGGGATGGGTTGGAACACCTTTCTTCAAGTTGTACATCACATCTTCAACTCTAACGAGATGGATATGGATTTAAAGAGACAGAGACAGATCTGAAGAGATAAAGATAGATGATACTTAAGTTTTCATATAGCGTTTTAGATATTTTGTTTAATATTTTATTTTCTCTCGTATGAGAATTTGCTTTATCTCTCAAATGAGAGTTTCATCTCTCCTTGAATAGGAGTTGCACACAAATTTTCTTGTTTTTGTTTGTGAGTTTTTAAGATTTGTTATCTTCGAGAACTTGATAGTTGGTGTTTCAAATGTTTTTACTACATCATTTGAATCGATATGAATTCTATTGTTCCTTCCACGCGTTGTAAACTTTCGATTGAATGATATATAAAACCCATTTTTTTTTTAAAAAAAAAACTTCTGAAAAAGAAAAAACTCGCTACAGCAAGATTCTAGCAATTACACATTTGACTGAAATTTTGCTTGTACTCAATCCTTTAACAGCTAGAATCTAGCTAGCTACATTGTTTGTATATGCAAATTGTTTGCTTGTACTCTATTCTCAAAATTGTATATATATATATATATATAATTGGATGTTGAGGAAATTCATCCAACGGTTGAGATTGAGATAAGAAAATTCATCCAACGGTCAAGAGATTGAGATAAGATTTTTGGATGAGATTGAGATTTTCTTATAGATGACATTTTTGTCTATATATAGACTATCCAGTCATTTTATTCCATCATAAATCTTTTTAATTTCTATTACTACTGTTGTTACTACTACACATTTTTCTCCACAATTTGCATAAAAATGTTTTCTCAATCAACTAATTATCATTTTGAGGAAGATTATCTTTTATGTCATATTTTTTTGGGTGTTTCTCAAGATCCAATTATTAGTAACAACCAGACTAAAAATAGATTATGGGATCGAGTTACTCAATTTTATAATGAGACAAAAGATGTGTCTATGGAGGAACGTAGCCTCAGATCTTTAGATTCTCGTTTTAAGACGATTGAGAAGGGTGTTCGAAGATTAATTCAATGCATCAAGAAGGTGGAACTCTATAACCCAACGAGGCATCAGAACAAGATATAGTGAATAGTTTTCAAAATTTTCATTCTTGTGATTTATATATGTAAATACTTAAGACTAAAAATAAATATTTTTGCAGCTTCAACGAGCAAAACTAATGTTTGTTGAAGTTGTCCAATTCAAGGCTGATTTCAAATTTGATCATGTATGAAACATGCTAAAAAATGCGAGAAATTTCATGATAATGAGACCACTAGGAGACAAGTTTGTGGAGAACATGCTTTCAACTATTCCTCATCATAATCAGATAATCAAACTCCTGATTGTTATACATCAGAATCTCCTGGTTTTTCACAATTTTCTATGAATTTAAATGATGATAATGATGGTATTGGAGGCTCTTCGTATGAATGACCCATTGGGTGAAAAAAGCCAAGTTGAAGATAAAAATTGGAGAACAACGCGAAAAATACTCGAATATGCTTGATGAAGAGCTTAAGGAGATGATGAAGAATGCAGAAACAGAGAGACTCCAACTTATCGAGCTGCAAAAACAACAATTGCATGAGAAACAACAACACATACTTTATCAAACAACAAGCGCTTTTCAAGCAACAACAAGCGGCTGTGAAACAAAGAAATATAGATATTGCACGAGAGGATAGAGTTTTGGAGAAAGACTTGAGTTCTATCAGTGATCCAACAGTTCGTGATAATTATCAAGCTCGACAATTAGAAATTATACAAAAAAGAGCTCAACCACCGTCTACATCAAATGATTATGGTCAGTATTTTCTAATTTTGGTGGAGACGGAACCAATTTACCACCATATTAAATTATTATTGTCTATCTAATTTATTAGTCTTATTATCTTTAGTTACTCCTTTTTCAAATCGTGTATTTTGGTATTTTTTTGTAATATAATCTATGTTGACATGAATATTTTAATATTTTTAACTTATGTGGTATATGCATTTTGTACTAGTTTTAATATATATCTATTATTTATATATAAATTATAATAAAGTAAAAAAAGGACAAACATAGGACCTAATAATAACTTTTTCAAAGTTTAGTGACCTAATTATATTGGACTTAAATGTAACTACACAAAATTGAAATACTAAATTGAAATAACAAAATAATAAAAAGGGGTTAAGGTGGGGTTCATCCACGCCAAAAATGGCGTGGGTAAACAGTGCCATGTTGGCACTGTTCAATAACGCCATTTTGGCATTATTTTGCCCCTCCATAGGAGCTGCTCTTAGGCGACCAAATTTTGAGTCAAGAAACAATTAAATAATTATAAAAAGTTTGGGTAAAAATCATTTTCGACCCCAGTTTATATCGTTGAGAGCATTTTAGTTCCTAATCTATTAATTTTGACACCCGACTACTCAACTTTTGTCAACTGTAACACTTCAGTTCATTTAACCGTCGCCGGCGGAATCTTTTGGAGTATTATGGATGGTAGAAGTGCACAATTTTTTATTTCAAACTCAATATTCCATGAGATTCCCACACCGACAATCAAATGGTCTGAAGAGTCACAATTGAGTCGGACGTCAAAAATAATACGTAGGGAACTAAAGTGCTCTCAACAATATAAATTAAGGTCAAAAATACTTTTTACCCACTAATTACTATGTCATTGAACAATATCAAGCATCAATGTGTCATTATCTTTGCCCACTTATATAAAACGGTGCCATGTAAATAAAAAATAACTTTGTACTAATATATATGGCTTGAGAGGAATCACATAGTGATAAAGTTCCATAACACGTATAATATGCGTTGAAACTTTTGTCATTAACTTAATTTCAAACCAACGGCGGTAAAAATTCAATTCCAAACAAGAGTGCATCTAATTGTACTATAATATCAGTGCAACTTTGTGTCTCCACAAAGCTACAAATTGTCAAGTGTCATAATAAAATGTAGAGTAGCAAAAAACGTGTACACTTTTCAACTTCTAGAACACCAAAAATAATGTAATTATTTAGCGTGTTTTTAGGGAGTTCGAGGACTGTAGCTTTTGATACAACTACAAATATTTGTGAATGTTGAATTTCAATTGACTTTCACCATGCATATTGATGTTTAAATTATGTTGGGTACTCAAACTTAAGTCACGTAATACCATCGTCCCACGAATTTACATTTCACCATCATCAATGAATGATTACGATTTTATCGATCAGATTTGTGAAAATCATCCAATAATTTACATGAGAGTTGGTCATATGCTCTACGCCACGAAATTAAGCACCTATTTCAATCATCCAATAATTTACATGAGAGTTGGTCATATGCTCTACGCCACGAAATTAAGCACCTATTTCAATCATCCAATAATCATCTTTATTCTTGAAACCACTCTCTTGGATTCTATTTTATTTATTTGCAATTCACTCCACCATGAAAACTTTAATTGGGAATATGAATTTGTTCTCTTTCATTTATAGTGGATAAATGTTTGAGGTTAGGGAATATATTCTGCCTTTTTCTCCACATTTTCAGTGGCTTTCAAATTCTCTTCAATAATCTACTAATGGAAGTGAGTGAGGACCAATTCTCATAAAGCCACTTTTATCAAACACTTGAATGCAGTGTAGTTTAGTGTTCTTAGTATATGTTGCTATTTTAATTGAGGATGTCTACGGTTGGGGATTTCTTTATAAAGGTTGACTATTTGATCCATCCCATAAAGAAATAATTAAATTGTGCTCAAAACTTTCAAAACATGATCTAAGAAAATATGGGTATATAAAAGAGAGTCAATGTATGGCTTCTTAGTTTTTAAATATGGGGAAAATGCCATATTATCAACTTTTTTTTTCTTTTGTCAAAAAAAAAAATCGTGAAACTATTTTGCAATTCAAAAAACCATTTCACTAACTTTTTATTTCAAACAAAAATTAATTATTAATAAGCTAGTTAACGACATGGCAATTCTACATTTCCATTGAAATTCCATCTCGTAGCATTGAAATAAAAATTAATAAAATCATCGTTAGACTAGCGTGATGGTGTCATTACCACTTTATTCATTCCCGGTTGCTATCATGATAAACAAATGACAAACTAGATTAATGGTCCAAATCCATCGTACACCATTAGATACATGATGTTTGAGATATTTTGCCATTATAACTCCGCATTCAACATTGTCTTAGTGTTAATTACAAATTAACTCCCTCTGAAATATTGTAAGTGCAAAAAAGAACATGAAAAGACAATTTAACTCCTTGCATTCAACATCGTATTATTAATTGGGATTAATGGCTCAAATCCATCATACATCATTAAGTGCCGCATGTTTGAGATATTTTTACCATTATAACCCTGTAATCAAGAATGTATTATGAAATAGGATCAATGGTCACAATAGGATCACCCTTGTTTTCCCGAGGCCATCCATCCTAATACTACTCTTGCTCAAACATGTTTAACTTGGAGTTTTGTTGAGACCCGCTGTATTAGAGCAAACGGTAGCCATATATTCACCCTTGCTAGTTGCTATCATGAGAGGAAGAATAGAAGGGTAATGAAATTACCAAAGTCTATATTGCCCATTGGTGAATGGCCCCATCAGCCCAACAACTGATAAGTCGCAAACAAGAAAAAGAGTGGACTTTGTGCTTACTACCAAAATAGAGTCAGAGAGGGGTACAGATGTCCTTTTGGTTAAAGACAGATCCAGCCTTTGCCCCGGCCCCATTTTGCCCCGGTTCATTTCTCGGAAAAGCACAAAAAGGTCTAATTCATTTTTTTTTGGTTTCAAAAAATTTAAATAGGGTTGGCTCCGATCACCTATTAGATCAAGGGCATGTCTCCAAAATCATAGGTTATTTACAAAGGTACTTACAAGCATAGGGAATCGAACATACAAACTTTTGAAGGAAAATGACTTATTCTTAACAACTGAATCAACTTGTGTTGGCAATAAAAAAAAAAAAGGTCTAATTCATTATTGCCCATAAATAGAAATCGAACTAGCTGGGATACGATTGGGTGATATGTGGTGGGTCCGAAAGTCTAACTTTCGGGCCATATTCGCCGCACAATTTATTAAAACATAATATAATAAATATAAATTTTTTGATAGATCTCACACATATTTTAATATATTGTACAGTGGATATGGCTCGGAGTTGGACTAGTGGAGCCACCAAATATCAATCGATACGACGCCGTTAGCTGGCCATGTCAAATAGTTTTTGCAGGGGGAGGTCTGACACGACGGACAAGAGAGTCAGCTACGTTATAATAAGGCTGTCATTCAAACCCTCAAATCACGCCGTCACTGCACCCCACACTTCATTATATTATGTTTTAACTTGCGTTTTGAATTATGTCCTAGGGGAGTGTTTGGCATATATGGACAATTTCAGATAAAATGATTTTGATCTTTTCTTTTATTAAAAAAATTATAATTCGCTCCTGGTTCATTCACGTACAAATATATTTAACCAAACCCACTCCACTCATTTATAGTTATAATTTATTTACTTTTATAAAATACACTTAGATTCGATCGAATAAAAAACAAACAAGAATTTCCCTAATCTTATTAACCCCAAATAATTGTGCACCTTGTTATAGACAAACACGAAATAAATACATAAAAGATTAAACGACACGGCAACTTACATAGTTCTAAGGGTGATCGCAGTTCGGTTTTGCGGTTTTTTTTATTAATTTCAAACCAAATTGCCAAGTGCGATTTGAAGGAAATAAAATTTTAAATTGCAGTTTTGTAAATCAAAACCGATTATGCGGTTTTGTGCGGTGCGGTTTGGCGGTTTTTCAAGATCTTTTACATTTTAAAACTAAATAAACATACAATGTTTGCAATATTTTTTGTCAAACTAATTAATAAAAAGATTATGATAATTGATAACTAAGAAAATACTTATCTAGAAAATATTTATCAAGATTAAATTCCATGAATCATTAAAAAAAACACTAATGTCATCACATATTAATATATAAGTGTATCATACGTTTAGAACATGAAAGAATACTAGTATATCAATTTAAATATTTGTTTTACACCGAGTATAATTATAATATGTACATATTTTACTAATGTATATATATTTTATCAAATAAGAACACACTCATCTATAAGAAAATGTCTTCATCTAACTTGCATGAAAAATAGTACAAGAAATTTGTATATAAACAAGTAATACAAAAAATGACATGTTGCAATTGTTTGTTTATTAAAATTTGTGCACTAAAATCTGCAAAAGGATATTGTAAAGTATATTATAAAGTTATAAAACAATAGGTAATCTAACGCGACATTGCTATTACAAATAATGTGATAGTTGAATAGAACAAATGTTATAAATATAATCTATAATACTTTTTTTTTATCAAAAATCTTCAAGTGTCTATTATATAAAAAAAATATAACACTAAAATATCATAAAATATTATCACTCTAAAAGTTTCAAGCACAAATACTGATTGATTATATTATTAATCTTGTAAAGGATATAACCATATCAATTTAATAACAAATATTAAATAATACTACAAATATGAATACTATTACGAGTAAAACCTATTAAAAATTCAAATTAAAAAAGAATAATATACATACATATATATAGGCGGTGGTGGTTCGGTTCGGTTTTTTTAACACTAATTTTGAAACCAAACCGCATAGGGCGGTGCGGTTTTCATTTAAATTTTAAACCACGATTTGCTTTAGAGATTTGACAAAAAAAGGTGCTGTTCGGTCGGTTCGGGCGGTTTTTCGAAACCAATGCTCACCCCTACATAATTCGATAACGGTTTACATCCACGGGTGGGATAGGATAAGAGAATTTTACTATTAACAAAAAAAAGATACATAATACAATGAATATCAAAAGTACTAATTAAAACCTAACCCGAAATTTTCCCCTATATTTATATCGTACCATACCACGAGTTACCAGGGCTTCGTCGTCTGCAGAATATGCTTATTAATATTGAGTCTTTTGGTTCATTATAAGTATAGGACTCTATGACGTATCACAACACGCCTAATTAAAATTTGTTACATTTATGGACAAATGTTATAGGAGTTGAAGTCGAGTCGTGTAAATTTGTTGTTACATCACAAAATGCATAAAATATTAATAACAACTCTTTTTTTTTCCGGTTTCAATTATTAATAACAACTCTTAGTTATGTCAAAACAGACAAAAAGGTAACTAAGAATTCTATCTATATTTCTCGTGCATTTTTTTACTATGCGACTTAGGTCATTTTCTCTACGTTGCAGTCTAAAATCATCACATGAACACGTCAAGACATAGGCCATTATGAATGTTTGAAATTGTGGCTTCAAATGAATGGTTGTGTTGAGGTTGAAAAGTGATTGTGCAAGCACCATTTGTTTCATAAATAGTAATCAGCACATTCGAATTACATTAGTTTAATCCAAGTTTTTCAACTTGGATTGGTCGACTTTAAAAGGCGATTCGGCAAAATGTCGTGTTTTAATTAGGCGCTATAAAAAGTATGCTAAAGGTGGTCAAAATGTTATTCATCTTATTATAAGTATCTTTTCATTAAAAATGTGCAATATGGCGGTTAGAACTTGGAAAAAGAATTTTCAAGTTTTGATGCCTATGATTTATAATTAGGATTGGGCACCAATTTTATAAAATTATTGAACCAGATTGAACCAAACTATTTTTGTCAAATTATTATGCAAATCGCGGTTTAAATTTTTAAAGAAAATTATAATAACGCCAAATCAATTTGATGGTGGCTTTTGCACCAAACCAAATTGCCATTATTATATATTTTTTCGTTTGATTTTTTATTAAAGGAAAACATATAATCACCCAAAAAAAATGAATAAGACATTAAGTTTTTTGTCATGTTATGTAGTTTATGTTCACATTAATGTTTTTGTGTGGTATACATTTCCATTTTTTATGTGAAATTTCACTGTTAAGCTAAGTTAAATAATGTAAAAAAAAATACTTATTTTTTGCTAATATATTGGAATATGTATTTTTACTATTGTTGACTCAATTAATCGTGTTAATCAAAAACCGCAAATCTCCTCACATCATCCAAAATCCCTCCCCTTAGGCTCATTATTTCAAAATGTCAATTTGATATTTTTCTACCGAAAAATCTACTTAGCGATCATTCCCAAATAAATAAATAAATACAAAAAAGAAAGTGTGTATTTCTTTTACACAATTACGTGTGAAGTCTACACACAGTACACATCAGGGTGTAAAAGAGAATAATGCTCCCGATCTACCATAAAATTATCCGTTATTTACTCTCAATTACTGTTTCACTCACCTAACGGCGTCAGAATCTTAACGGTGGTCACAGCAGCCAATGACCACCATCACAGCAGAACAAACAGCAGAAGACTCTTAGAACACCAAAAGCAGACCCAAAATCCAAATTAATTATTAATTTGCCCAACATTTTTATCTTTATTCGACCTTCGATTCTCTACTCATTTTTCCTCACCCTATAAACCTTTGTCTCATTCGAACAAAATACATCCACATATATACATATACAGTCTACAAAAACAATTTCTCCACACCTTCCAATCCATCGTTCGCAAACATGACCAAATCTTCGCTTCTTCTATTCCTTCTCATCTTCCTCTTTTACCACCATGCACACTCCGACGATCTCCACACCCTCTTAACCCTCAAATCATCCCTAATCGGCCCATCCGGGTCGGGCCTCCACGACTGGGACGGCGCGCCATCTTCATCTCCTCTCGCACACTGCTCATTCTCTGGCGTCTCGTGCGACACTCACGGTCGTGTGACCTCACTCAATATCACCAACGTCACTCTCTTCGGCACGATTACGCCGGAGATTGGACTACTGGACAAACTCGTAAACCTTACCATCGCCGCAAATAACCTCACCGGACCTATTCCGATGGAAATCTCCAACTTAACGTCGTTAAAGCACTTTAATCTCAGCTGGAACATGCTTAACGGCACGATTCCAGGGGAAATCGTGTTGAGATTATCCGACCTGGAAGTTTTCGACGTGTACAACAACGAATTCACGGGGAATATCCCCGGCGATCTCGTAAAACTGAAGAAGTTGAATTACTTGAATCTCGGCGGGAACTTTTTCTCTGGTGAAATCCCGGAGATTTTCTCGGAATTCGAGAGCTTAACGCATTTGTATTTGCGGGGAAATAGTTTGACGGGGAGAATACCTGCCGGCTTGGCTAGGATACCTAATCTTCAAGAGCTGTATCTCGGGTATTACAACACGTATGTAGGTGGTATTCCGCCGGAGTTTGGGTCCATATCTACGCTTCGGCTGCTTGATCTCGGAATGTGCAATCTCACCGGCGAAATCCCGGCGAGCCTTGGAAATCTTAAGCATTTGCACACGTTATTCCTTCAGGTTAGATATTACAGAATTGTTAATACAAATATGGTAGGATTGCAGTATTAGTGCATTGGACAGAGCTTATTGCAATTTTAATACCAACGGTTTAAAATTGGACAGAACTTTAGCACGTGTAATGTATGTGCTGTTAATTTTACCGGGTAATGTCATTTTTGATCCCTCGTATTTGCTTTTAGAGTTACTATAGTCATTCAAGTCGAAATCTAAATTGTGACCTTACCATCTGTAATGTGTGGATTTGGTTTCACTTAAATCCTGTTGGGCAATTTTACCCCTGAATTTGATGTGAACTTGCGTTGCTCACATAAAGTGACTAAATTGAAACTAAATTTAGGAGTAAATATGTCCAAAAAAACTTGATTGAAACAAAATTTAAACATTAGGATGTTAAAGTCACTATTCAAACTTGAGGTGTTAAAGTGTTTTTACCAGTAAACATGAGGGGACTAAAAGTGACATATTACCAAGGTATTAAATTTCGGTATCGGTATCGATACCGGGGTAGTAAATTTAAATTTCGAGGATATTCAAAATTTCGATATCGATTTTAAAGAAATCATGGATATTTATAAAAATATTTGAAAATTTGCAACGAAATTTTGTGTAATTTTAAATATCATAATTATGCATCTTTTATATAAATAATATTTTATATATAATGTATGTATAGTGAATTTTGTTAAGTAGTATGATTAAAATCTATGGCGAAAAATATAAAATAAATATGATTTGAGATTAAAGTAATAATCAAATCTTCTAAAAATTTCATTAAAACAAAATACCACAATTTTAATATAAACCATCATTTAAAACCACATTGAGTTACTCGGGAGATCGAAATCACTATAATTGGTCTCTCTTCTCCCACCATTTTCGCACTGCATGTACAAATTATTAGTCAAATGTTGACAGTATTCATTTCATGACATTGAATGTTGGTAGTACTGTATATAATGATGGTAATATAAAGATTACATTTTTCAAAATGAATGTATAGTACATGCAATAGGGGAAAGAATACAAAATTTTGAAATTTTTTTAGTATGGTCGATATTTCGGGATATTTTGGGAATTTCGGGATATTTCGGTGGATATTTGACAAAGTATTTTTTATTAAAAATTCAAGATTTCGGGATATTTGGGAAATATCGGGAAATATCGAAAATATCGGAAATTTTGATAGATATTCTGCAAAATTGGATCGAATGTGAGATTTCGCTTCGAGACCCCTGGAAATCCGAAATTTCGGTCGAAATTTCGAAGTAACGACGGATATTTAAGACCATGCATATTACTCTTTTTTTAATTATATGATGATCACGCGCCTAGCACGTATGTAACCGAACTACCGTTAATCGTTCATTTTATAAATATGAGACTAAAAATGTAAAAATTTACATCCTATTGTCTGAATTTTACAAATTTGTAAACAATGATACTAAAAACACAATTATGGAATTAGTATTGCAACTAAATGTTTCATTTCATTGAAATCTTTTAACATGAAATTTTTGCTAACAGGTGAATAACCTGACGGGGGAAATTCCACCGGAGTTATCTAGTATGCAGAGCTTGAAGTCATTCGATCTCTCCATCAACAACCTCAGCGGAGAAATTCCTGACACTTTCTCCCAATTGAAGAATCTAACGTTGATTAATTTGTTCCAGAACAAATTCCAGGGCCCTCTTCCAGGCTTCATTGGCGATCTCCCAAACCTCGAAGTTCTACAGATATGGAACAACAATTTCACGATGGGGTTGCCAGAGAATCTTGGCCGGAATGGACGACTGTTCTTGCTCGACGTCACAAAGAATCATCTGACGGGGATCATACCCAAGGACTTATGCAGAGGCGGGAGATTGAAAACTTTGATTTTGATGGACAATTACTTCTACGGCTCTTTGCCTGAAGAGTTGGGGGACTGCAAATCGTTGACACGAATCAGGATCAAGAATAATTACCTGAACGGCACTGTTCCGGCCGGGTTTTTCACTTTGCCATCGTTGGATATGCTTGAGCTGGATAATAACTTCTTTACTGGTGAACTGCCGCAGAAGATTTCCGGAAATGCCCTCGGAAGTCTTAGGTTGTCTAACAATTGGATTACAGGGAAGATTCCAGGGGCAATTGGGAATTTGATGAATCTCGAGATTTTATCACTTGATATGAACAAATTTTCAGGGGAGATTCCGAATGAGATTTTCGGTCTCAAGAAGCTTACGAAGCTGAATTTAAGTGACAATGACTTGACGGGTGAAATCCCAAGGTCTATTGCTCAGAAATCCCAATTGACATTCATTGATCTGAGCCGAAACATATTGGACGGTCCAGTTCCGAAATTTATTTCTGGGTTGCGGAACTTGAATGTTCTAAACCTGTCAAGAAACAGACTCAACGGTCCAATTCCAGGCGAAATTGGGCTAATGAAAAGCTTAACAGTACTAGATCTTTCTTACAATGACTTTACAGGCAGAAGGCCAATAACCGGTATGTTAAAAGACGTTGATGACCGTTTTTTTACCGGTAATCCTAATCTTTGTCCACCTCGTACCCCATTTTGCCCCTCGGCGTCTAATCCATCACCGGGCTCTCACATAAAACATGCACCAAAAATCATCATCATAATTATTGTATTAGTTACTGTTTTATTGCTACTCCCTGGGGGTTGGCTAATATTTAAACGAAAAAGGCTCGAGAAATCAAGAACATGGAAACTCACTGCATTTCAACGGCTCGATTACAAAGCGGAGGATGTTCTAGAATGTTTGAAAGAAGAGAACATAATAGGGAAAGGCGGAGCAGGGATCGTCTACAGAGGGTCCATGGCCGACGGGACAGATGTTGCCATCAAGCGTCTCACCGGACGTGCTAACAGCTGCAATGATCACGGATTCGCGGCTGAGATTCAAACTCTCGGCAGAATCAGGCACAGGAACATCGTTCGTCTCCTCGGTTACGTTTCGAACAAGGATACAAATTTGTTGTTGTATGAATACATGTCTCATGGAAGCTTAGGAGAGATGATACATGGACCCAAGGGTGGTTATTTGCAGTGGGAATCAAGGTACAGGATTGCGGTGGAGGCGGCGAAGGGGCTGTGTTATTTGCATCATGATTGTTCGCCTTCGATTATTCATAGAGACGTGAAATCGAATAATATTTTGCTTGATTCTGATTACGAAGCTCATGTAGCTGATTTTGGTCTGGCTAAGTTCTTTCATGATGCTGGTGCTTCTGAGTGCATGTCCTCCATTGCTGGATCCTACGGCTACATTGCGCCAGGTAACTGCTCTTAAAATTGATCATATATATGTTGTTTAGTTTTATAATTATTTAGATATATTGATTAGAATTTCTGAATTTAATTATGTTAATATATGAGATTTAGACATTATTTGAATTTCTACATGTTGTTAGATATGTCCACGAAGGTTCGAAATTAAATTATAATGGTATCTTCGTTTATTGAATTTTAAGCCTGTTAATATATAAGATACATAAATTATTGGGTAAATTTCAGTACCCTTGAATGATTCTAATTATGAAAAACACCCGGATCTTGAGAAATTATCATAATTTTCAGTAAGGAAAAACACAATACAATTTCATCTCGTGTTAGCAAAAATATATCACAATTTCAGTCCTTTCTTTCGAGTTATCAAGATTTATAATGATTTTGTTGGTAACATTCAAAACCCAAGATACTCGTGGTAATTGGTAAAGAAATGAGGGGTTTGCATGTAATAATTCCTAAATTGATTAAATTTCTACATGTTAGAAATGTAAATGCGTGATCCGAATGATAGGCGGATGTCGGTGGACTTTTGTGGCTTTGCATGGTGCTTTGGCATTAATTGGTTTCATGTTACGTCAATCTGAACATGCTGTATCTGTTTAATCTAACGTATATATATATATTTTTCAAATAGAATATGCCTACACTTTGAAAGTTGACCAGAAAAGCGATGTGTATAGCTTTGGGGTGGTGCTGTTGGAACTAATCACGGGCCGAAAGCCCGTGGGCGAGTTTGGAGACGGTGTGGACATTGTGAGGTGGGTCCGAAAAACGACATCCGAGCTCTCTCAACCATCTGATGCTGCCTCGGTTCTTGCGGTGGTCGACTCTAGGCTCGTCGGATACCCTTTGACCGGGGTGGTGAACTTGTTCAAGATTGCAATGCTGTGCGTGGAGGACGAGAGCTCGGCCCGGCCCACTATGCGAGAAGTTGTTCATATGCTTACTAATCCTCCACAACCTACTCCTAAACTCATCAGTCTTTGATGCACTGTAATTATTGAGAATATAATAAATGGTGGGTGTAATAAAAATTAAAAGCTCTTGGAATTTTCTTTGAACAAAAATTTGGATATATTGTTCATGAAGGGTGGTTGTGAGAATGAAAAGGTAATGAAATTTGTGCAATGTTTGTTTGCATATTTTGTTTGAAGCTTTTATTCTAAAATCAGTTGATCAGTTTGGTAATAAAATTTTTACAATGTCCACTATGCAATGCATGGAATTTACCATTTTTATCTGCTGTCTTTCATGTTTCAAATGTCCTGATATCTTTAAGTTAAATTACACACATGCCCTTTCACTTATTCTGGAATTACCAAAAAACTCTTATTTAGTAAAAATTGCCAACATACCTTTTCAAGGGAGCTATTTAAGGTTTACAGAAAATAAAATTGTAAATTTTTTTAAATATGCATGGTGGTCGTTGTGAGAAATAATTTGACATGAGAGGGACTTTATGTAAATTTCAACGAGTGAGGGTTTTATAATTGGCATTTGGATGAGAAAAATTATATTTGGTTACATAATTGGCATTTGGTTGGGGAGAACAGTAAAGCACAAGACATCCTATAATATTATTTTTCCTGATTGTTTGGTTTGAGCCCTAAACTAATTATTTAGTGAATGACTTATTGTTATGTAATTAACGTACAGAAAAATTATCAATCACAAACCTTGTGATTAATTTAATGGGTTTATTACAATTTAGCTCTCTGTGAAATTTGTATATAGCAAAAAAACTCCCTGTGAAAAAATAATAGGCAATTTAGCTCCCTGTGTTTTTCGGAATGAAGCACACTGTCTCCCCGCAGACTTTACACTTTAAAGTTTTTTTGGATGGACAAAAATACCCTCGTAGGCAGACAGCTGTGCCCGTCTTCACGAGAAAATTCATAACTCATTGTTGAAAGCTCGGATTCATGAACCGTTTTCTTCCCATGAAACTAGATACATAAGGCTATCCAAGCATATATCGCACATAATGAAGAGACATCTAGAACAAGGCAGTTTTGTATTCAAAGCTAGCTAAAAATATGTCGGCTGTGCAGATAGCTGTGCGCGTTTTCACGAGAAAATTCATAACTCATTGTTGAAAGCTCGGATTCATGAACCGTTTTCTTCCCATGAAACTAGACACATAGGGCTATCCATGAATATATCGTACATAATCAGGATACATCTAGAACGAATGAGTTTTGTATTCAAAGCTAGCTAAAAATATGTCGGCTGTGCAGATAGCTGTGCGCGTCTTCACGAGAAAATTCATAACTCATTGTTGAAAGCTCGGATTCATGAACCGTTTTCTTCCCATGAAACTAGACACATAGGGCTATCCACAAATATATCTCACATAATCAGGAGACATCTAGAACAAATCAGTTTTGTATTCAAAGCTAGCTAAAAATATGTCGGCTGTGCAGATAGCTGTTCGCATCTTCACGAGAAAATTCATAACTCATTGTTGAAAGCTCGGATTCATGAAACGTTTTCTTCCCATGAAACTAGACACATAGGGATATCTACGCATATATCTCACATAATCAGAAAACAGCTAGAACAAAGCAGTTTTGTATTCAAAGCTAGCTAAAAATATGTCGGCTGTGCAGATAGCTGTGCGCGTCTTCACAAGAAAATTCATAACTCATTGTTGAAAGCTCGGATTCATGAACCGTTTTCTTCCCATGAAACTAGACACATAGGGCTATCCATTAATATATCGTACATAATCAGGATACATCTAGAACGAATGAGTTTTGTATTCAAAGCTAGCTAAAAATATGTCGGCTGTGCAGATAGCTGTGCGCGTTTTCACGAGAAAATTCATAACTCATTGTTGAAAGCTCGGATTCATGAACCGTTTTCTTCTCATGAAACTAGACACATAGGGCTATCCATGAATATATCGTACATAATCAGGAGACATCTAGAACAAATCAGTTTTGTATTCAAAGCTAGCTAAAAATATGTCGACTGTGCAGATAGCTATGCGCGTCTTCACGAGAAAATTCATAACTCATTGTCGAAAGCTTGGATTCATAAACTGTTTTCTTTCCATGAAACTAGACACATAGGGCTATCCATGCATATATTGCACATAATCAGGAGACGTCTAAAACAAAGCAGTTTTGTACTCAAATATAAGGGGGGACCAAATATAAGGTAATTAAGGCTTTTTATAGCAAAAAATGGGCAAAATGGACTTTAAACAGCAAAAACAGCATGCAAAGTCTCAGTTTTGGCGCGTGGGGCGCGTGGGGAGTTTTTTTGCTTCATTCCGAAAAACACAGGGAGCTAAATTGCCTATTGTTTTTTTACAGGGAGTTTTTTTGCTATATACGAATTTCTCATGGAGCTAAATTGCAATAAACCCTTAATTTAATTGTACGACCAATCTATCTCCACAAAAAATTTCTATTATTATTAATGCGTTCGAAAGCCTAAAAACAAAGTAAGTACCTATGTCAATCATCCAAATTGAACTTCTTGTGCAAAGGCCTTGTTTGTTTTGTTTTCAAACTTCTTGTGAAACAAACACAACATACAACACATCAATTCTCACACGAATCCATGTAATACGCATTTCCCAAGAAATTTTCAAAATTTCATCTCAAAAACATAAACAAACAGAGCCTTACTAATTTTCAAATATCTCTTTTGATTCTAATTTTTGCCGTAAAATTCACTCCACCGTGACTTCTAATTGGGAATATGAATTTGTTCTCATTCTCGTATAGTTGATAATTTGTCGGGGAATATATGTTGCCTTTTCCCTTCCAACTCAGTTGAGACCATAATTAAGAGGCCCCGAGACTATAATGCATTGGATTTGACTTCCACGGTTCCATCAATATCATGTGTGAATTCTTATTCAATTTTTTAGTGGTTGTTCGTTAATTATAAATATGAATAATGTTATATATTGCCATTTATATACTAATACTATTGATTTTTTACTCTTCTAGTTTTTGCAATAAATCATTTACAATTAATTACTTTTAATGAATTTAATACAGGGAAAATTTCATTTTTCATCCCTCACTTATACCCCAATTTCAGTTTCGGTCCCCACATATTGGCCTCATCTAATTGACCCCTCACTTATTGAAATTTAATCACTTTTGGTCCCTCCGTTAACTCCTCCGTCCAATAGTTAACGGAGGGCCAATTTTCCCTCTAAATCACACCAATATGGCGCCAAAAAATATGAGTTTCAGCTTTGTTGCCTTTAAAATCCGATTTTCTACCAAAAAATCACAAGTTCTTCAACACATAAACACAAAACATGAGCAATTCATCTTCTTCAACATCAAATACTTGTTCTTCAAAGTCAAATTCATCTTCTTCAACATCAAATTCTTGTTCTTCAACATCAACATGAGCAAACTTAAAGAGGAGAAAATGCAAACTAAAATCTGAGGGCTCAAGATGAAAGAAGAAAGGATGAAAGAAGATTTCGATCGCTGAAGAAGCAGCAACAGAAACCAAGAATTGTGTCAATTTTGGTTTTCCTACTTGTGGTTGTTTTGATTGGTCTTGTTACCAAATACAGGCATATTACACAAAACAGAAATGTATTGTCTTCTATTAGCTATTTGCTAACAGTGTACACTACAACAAATACAAACAACATTGCTTATGAATAAATACAATTGACAATCAAGAATCTCCCAAATGGAAAACGAGAATACTTAAAATACTTAAATCATTCCAAAACAAAGTTCACAATACTAAAATTATTCAAATCCTAACAAACACTAGAAATTATACTTAAAAGGTTGCAATCTTGAAGTCTGACACATTACATAGCACATTAAAAAAGTAGTAGTTGTTCACTAATACAATCCCACAAACTTGTTCATTAATACAATCCAATAAAAGTTTCAAACTTAAGGCTTCCAATGGCTACTATGATCCACCTTGTGTGATCCACCTTTCCCACCAGTTTTTTTTGGAGCACCCATTCTATTTTGACTTCCAATTGTGGCTCTGAGGTTTGGCACAGTTATGAAGTTCATGCCTCCCCTTACAATGACTGGAGTTCTGGCACTTGAAGATTGAGTTACCTGCATGAAAGTGATGAAAGTGCATAAGAATTTTAAAACAGAGAACTAAGCTTATACTAAATAATCCAAGTAAATACTAACATTGATTGATGAAATTGTGTTTGATGTCCCTCCTATCTCAAAACCCACATTCAGCAAGCATGTCTCATCACCAGCTCCATCTACATACAACAAATATAAGAAACAAGAAAAACACACATTCAGCAAGCATTTAACCAATTATTAGCAATTGTTCAAACAACACATTTCACAAATGTAAACCCTAACATGTATGAATTAACCCTAGTGACATGCTGAAATCAAAAAAGAAAGGAATTTACCGTAGTTAGGGGAACCCATTAGCCCATTTTTGGGTCTTCTCGCCATGGAAGAACTAACCCGTAAAAGAAAGTAATTTCACTTTAAAACGTGTATTCTTCTCCTTTTCTTCAAGTGATGTTGACGGATTTAGAGTTTGACTGCAACAATTTGTAAAAAATCGAAGAACTAGGGTTTTGAGAAATTGGGGGAATTTGGAATATGGTTGTTCAGGGGATTATTTATCGAATTTGGGTAAGGATTTAGGATATGAACACTGATTTAAGCTTCAATTTTGGGAAGAAATGGCGGATTGAATGAATTCTTTGTGTAGGAGATTTTTGGGAATTTTTTGGCTAAGGGTGGAAAATGTGAGAAGTGGAAAATGGTAGCCTAATCCCAGCAAACCTAAACCCTTAGTAAGACACGTGAGTAGCACGTGGTGTGATTTGGAGGGAAAATTGGCCCTCCGTTAACTATTGGACGGAGGAGTTAACGGAGGGACCAAAAGTGATTAAATTTCAATAAGTGGGGGGTCAATTAGATCAGGCCGATATGTGGGGGACCAAAACTGAAATTGAGGTATAAGTGATGGACGAAAAATGAAATTTTCCCATTTAATACATCTATATTTTCTAAATCAAAGAGAGGTGAAAAATTAATAATATGAAAACAGTGGTATTTAACATTTTTCTATAAATATAGTTAGTTGGTAAAATTGCTAATTGTTATAGTTTTTATGTTTGAAATTTATGATGTAAGTTGTGAAAATTACAAACAGATCCTTTCACTTATTGGTAATTACCAAAACCCTCCTCATTTTTTGGAAATTACCCCCAGTCTATTTATTAGGTTTATTTTGGAAATCTGTAAAAATATTTTAACATAAGTACATACAGAGTTTTTTGATAGTTACCAAAAATGTGAGGGGTTATTGATAATTACACATGTGAAAAGGTATATACATATTTAAGATTATTGATAATTACACGATATGTGAGGAGGTGTGCACTTAATTTTCCCATATAACAATGTATTTAATTTGATTATGCTAAGAAAAAGAAATACCTCGAATAATACACTAGTGGCCTAGTGGGGACCAATTTCATGTCCAATTTGGATTTATGGGATTAAGATGATAAGGGGCACATAAAGACACTTTTTGAAACAGTTGAAATGCAATTTGGTGTAATAATATATATTTCTATTTTATTTCGAAGAAGTCCACGCTTGGGGGACATCTTGCAAAAAGGTGTATATCTCATAATAGATTGATTAATTTATGATCTACAATTAAATAACTCTTGTTGCCATGTGGATAAGCTAACACGTGTATATGTTTAACAATATGAACAGTTTATTGTTCAAATTAAATTATCCTGAGGTGATGTGCACCAATTTTACTAACAGCATAATTATAATTAGCCCACCTATAAATTTGGATCGGGTTATTACTCCAATATAGTCGGGTACAATTAATGTGGTTGAGCTCATGTGACCAAAGGTCTATCACTAAATGAGCTCAATCTGACAAGTGGGCCACAATGATAATTGGGCCGGCAATCACATAATGTATATTCCCTAGTCTAAATAAATAGTCAAATGGGTCAATGGTCAAACCCTGGCACATAGTCCACCATCAGCCCTATATATACCCCAAAGGAGCTGATGACAATCATTATCTACTTTCCCCAGAAAAACCCACTTGCAACTTTGAAGAGTAATTTCACTATTGAACTATGAATGGACTTGATCCGATCACTGTGGGTACGTAAGCAGTTTGTCTAACAACGAGTGCAGTCTATAAATAATTGAACACTTAACCTAGTTTATCGTGTGTTGGGTCAGATTCCCTCCCCACGTGGCAAATCACGTGATATTAACTTACTGACAAATTTTACCCGCATCTGTTTAGCGCCGCCTGTGGGGACAACAGTCCAAGCACTGAGTGGGCAAACTAGGTCCCAAGCACGTACCACCGGTGATAGGATGACTAGCAACAATGCGCCAGCAATAGGCGAAGAATTCCCTAACCCCACTCCAGAAGGCCTGCCAAGCGTTCAAGTCGGGGGAGATGGTCTACCAGACGTTCAAGTTGGTGGAGGAGGTCCTAATATACCACCTCCAGTGAATGAGCAAAACATGCCTCCCGTAACACCAGCAGTGATTCCACCCCCTACAACTAGGGTGTTCGAGATGACTCAAGTACGGGCAGCGTCGCGGGCGGTCTAGCAGTACGCCCAGGCACACCCGTCACCCGCGATGCCTATTCCATCAGCTGTCAGGGGGCTAAACCCTTAGGTGAGGAATCCTCAAAAGGCACCCCGCCTCAAGTTCAAATCCCTCGGTCAATTCATAGAAGTCAGGAGCCTCGTGAAAAG
Source organism: Buddleja alternifolia (assembly GCA_019426215.1). Classification (NCBI taxonomy): domain Eukaryota; kingdom Viridiplantae; phylum Streptophyta; class Magnoliopsida; order Lamiales; family Scrophulariaceae; genus Buddleja; species Buddleja alternifolia. Next base: position 35,495,120 of record CM033397.1, on the reverse strand, counting down.
AGTCGCCCCAGCGAGTTGAGCCTAGTGAATGAGGCAGCATGTGAAAAGGAAGAAAATAGTGTGGTCTCATCTAGTGAGAGGCCACCTCATGGAAGAGATAAAAAGCCAACACCCCCCAGGTCTCCACGTAGAGGTCAAGTTTCCTTAACCCCCGAAGAGGCCTTGCTAAGGCGAGAAGGCCGGCGTAGACAAGCACCTCATCATGATGAAAGCTTGGAGAACCGTGAAAGTTATGAGGATATGCAGCTAGTACCCTTAGCTGTAGCTCCCACCAAGAGGAGTCCTTTGTGCCTTGCAATTTTGGCAGAGTCAGTACCACAAGGACTGAAGATACCACAACTAAGTGAATATGAGGGAGTTGGAGACCCTCAAGAACACGTTGACAAGTTCAATGCAAAGACTGACATGTAGGGCATCAGCGACATGGCATACTGTAAAATTTTCCTAACCACACTATCTGGTCAGGCCCTTAGCTGGTTTAACCAATTGCCCGCCAGTACCAGCATTACAAAGCAATATTTATAAACTAGAGATGATAAAATACAAATAAGACTCAAATATGGGGACACAATAAGAGGGATTATCACACAGAGAAAAAGGACAAGAGTTTTTACAAGAAACTATCGCCTAAACAAACGCTACAATCTCCTGACAATGAAATCATGTCTTTTAATTGTTCCCATCCCAGAGGAGGGGAATATGAAATTTGAGAGAAGTTTCCTTTAATGCCATAATACCACCAATGGGTCTGCTTCAACAACAAAAAGGCATAATAACACCTCGAGCAGATCTTCCTTAGAAACAAATCGACAAAGCAAAACTTCATCTGATTTTCATTTTGTTGGTGGGACAAAAAATTTTTGGACAAATTGTGTGCTAATATTCAAAAAAAGAAAAGTATGAGAGCGTTGTTACATTCAATATATAATTAGTCACTCATTTTATGAAAAATATTTATGTGTGATCGAGCCGAGAGCGAAATAGAATATCATTGTAGTTGCGGATGCATTGCAAAATTCCGTCATTAACTCAAGGACGATGCAGTTCTTTTTTTTTTATTTTTTTTTGTGTTTTGGGGGTAAGTCGATGCAGTGCAGTGAGAGGAAGCTATTAATTGTAGTTCGATTCACAACTCACAAGAGGATATGTAATTAGGTTCTGTCATTTTTACTATTCGAAAAAAAAATGCATAAAATGCCACCTTAACAATTATTGTCTCGGTTATTATTTTATTTTTGGGATTTTTCTAAAATGAAAGTATGTGATAGAAATTTTTAATTAAATACTTTCTCACTTGTGGCAACGATGGGATGTTCACTTGCAATAATATTTTCGTGGACCACTCATTACAAGCTCATAATATTATACAAAACGTCATAATATTATACAAAACTTAAAATAATAAAAATCTATATTCAATTATCAATATTCATTACAACAATAATAATGTAGCTAAAATAGGGAGGGGGATTAACATTGAAATGCGAGCTCATCTCAATATCATTAGAATATCTAGAAAAATTATAAGGTGGATCGGAAGTGTTGCTCCCAATTCATTTTACACCACATATTCAAAATGAGTGGGATTGGTGTTCACACTCACCTACTCTGTGTAAATTACTCTATCCCAAATATTTATGTGGTAAAAAGTGAATTGAGAGCAACAATTCCGATCCATAGTTGAATTATCCGAATATCTATCTATCTGTTTTTTTCCCAGGGATTGAAGTGACAAAAGAGTCAATGGCATTAAGTAAAAGTAGATCATCATAGCATAGCTGCTCACTCTACCCACCTACTCTACTACTTTCTCACTTAGTTCTTCTTCCTGATCATTTTCTTCAAGAAAATAGATGGAAAACTATGGTTATGTTTGGTTATGTTTTGGGATGGTATTTTGGTGAGAATTATTGATGAAAATTTTATGGGGATACGTGCAATTTTGATGGGATAATATTTGGTTATGTTTTGGGAGTTGATTTTTGAGTGATTTTTTAGTGAGATAGTGTTTGGTTTTGTTTTCAGAGGGAACATAAATTACTGTAGCTGTCAAATCATGTAAGTTTTTGTCTGTCAATAATTAAAAGTTATAATATAATATTGAGATTGTAATAATAATTATATAGATAAATATATATGTATATATGTACAAATTTATGTGTATATATGTAGGTAATAGTAATATATATATTGTAACTATATATATATATATATGTATATATAGAAAAAATTATATTTAATTTAAAAAAAAATTGAAGACGAAAATGTGGTCTTCAATTTGCTTTTTTCCTTCTTCAAATTATATATAATATATATATATATAAAATTATATTTAATTATAAATTTATATTTAATTTACAAAAATTATAAAAAAAAGAAAATTTAAGAAATGTCATCTTCAATTTCGTTTATTTTTTTTATTTATTCTGATTGTATAAAATATATATATATATATATATAAAATTATTTTTAATTATAATATTATATTTAATTTACGAAAATAAAAAAAAAAAGAAAATTGAAGACGACATCGAACGTCTTCAATTTTCTTTATATATATCTTTATATATATATATATATATATAAAGTGAAGACGACATCTTAGATGTCGTCTTCTAAATATATTATAATATATATATATGAAGACGACATTGTGGATGTCGTCTTCCATATTAAGAAATATATATATATATATATATAATATGAGAGAGAGAGAGAGAAAGTGAGAGAGTGAGAGAGAGAACGTGAGAGTGAGAAAAAATGGGAGACATAATGATGATGTTTTTTTTGAAGAAAAATTAACAACTTTTTCGGATGAAAATTGTGTGATCCAAACGATGTCGGGCGAAAATTTCTGGCGAAAATGGTGTTGAAAACGTAACCAAACATAGCCTATATGTTTGATTAAGTCCAAAGATTTTATTGTTCATCTATATCACACTGTAATTGTATTGTGCGTGAATTGGAAAATATGGCTGTGTTTGGTTTTGTTTTCAAACTCATTTTGGCCAAAAAATTTGGCCAAAACTTGTTTGTTTTGTGTTTTTTTGATCAAAAATGATTTTTTTGGTCAAAAAAATTGTCAGCTATTGTCTCCCTATTTGTCTCTACTTTAGGGTACCTACTAATTACATCAACTACAATATAATCATTTAAAACTTATATTATATTATATTTTTCAATCATTAACTAATTATAAACACAACTTTTCTGACAAAAACTTATATGATTTGACTGCTACAGTAACTTTTGTCTCTTTTGAAAATAAAATCAAACACTAAACCAAATACATTTTCATCAAAATACACAACTTTCAATAAATCTTTTCACCAAAATTTTCACAAAAAAAAAACCCCAAAATAAAACCAAACACAACCTATATGTTTGACTAAGTCCAAAGATTTTATTATTCATCTATATCACCCTTGTGTGTGAATTTCTACGCACTGTTGTATAAAAAAAATAGATATAGAATACCATTGAATTCCCGTACATGAATTGCATATATAACGTGGTCCAAATCACAACTTATAATTTTTGTATTGTCATATTACAATATTACATTACTTCATCTAATATTTGATGACACCAAAATAATCATGAAATATATGAACACTCTATTTACATGGATAAAATTCTATCAAAACTCACTTATGTATTGTTAGAGCAACTACAACGTATAACACAAAAATACTGTAAACGTTGCACTATTTTTGTGCAGCTACAACAACTGCACTCCAATGTACTGCACCATTTTTCACACAAAAATATATTCCCTAAAATATTCCTTTTTACACCTCATTTATACTATTCTCATATTTTAAAATAACACCCAACTTTAAGTTTTTTGTTACGTATTGATCCAAGTAAATATTGTGTTATTTTATGATATTACAATTTATTATATTTTCCTAATTTGATAATAATAAATAACCTTTTAATAATAAATTATTAAAATTTAATTTAAATCTATTTTGATATATTGTGAATTAAATTAAAATTTTACACAATATATAAAGGCCGGGTTTACAATTTATATATCACATTAAACAAAATTTGATAAAGGAGACATACAAAACAAACATTACATTGATTAATTAACATTAATACAACACAATTGGAAATGATTTGATAATATTATTCATTAATTTTGTGAATTACCATGTTGCTCCCATAAATGCTCTATTAATGCATTACGAAGTTCAATATGAGCATTTCTATTTTTGATTTGTCTATATCGACCAAGAAATTGTTGAAATCTCTGATTTTCATTCGTCAGATCAACTATTGAAGCGGGTGCTTCTACCGCATCTGCAATTGGTGCACTGAGATCACGTTCATCCTCAATTATCATGTTGTGCAAAATAATGCACGCAGTCATGATGTCATGTAGCAATTTTTTTTTTACAAAAACGTGTCAGTCTTGCAACAATTGCAAATCTTGATTGTAGAACTCCGAATGCATGTTCCACGTCTTTCCTACATGATTCTTGTTTCTTCGCAAAATGTTGTTTCTTTGGTCCCCGCAGCTCTCAAATAGTTTGCACTAGATTGGACTATTTTGGATATATACCATCAACTAAATAATATCCCATATTGTATTTTTTCCATTGAATAACATAATGTGCTGGAGGAGCAATACCTCGAGCAAGATTGAAAAATAAATGCGATGATTCTAACACATTAGTATCATTATTGGTACCTGGCATACCAAAATACGCATTCTATATCCAAAGATCATAATCGGCTACAACTTCAAGAATAATAGTTGGTGATCTACTACGTCCTGCATATTGTCCGGCCCAGGTTGTGGGATAATTTTTCCACTTCCAATGCATATAAGCAAGACTGCCCAACATTCCTGGAAAACCAAGGCTCTGGCCAATATGAAGTAACCTTGCTACGTCATTAGCATTAGGTGATTTAAGATATCGCTCGGAGAAAATCTCAACAATAGCACGACAAAATCTCTTTAGGCTTTCAATTGTTGTTGACTCTCCAATTTTAACATACTCATGAGTTGCATCTACCGTTATACCATATGCTAACATCTTAAACACGACTGTTGTTTTCAATAAACTTGATAGTCCAAGTTTACCAAAATCATCTCTTCGTTGTTCGAAGTATTCATCATGAACTTTGACTACATCAACAATACAAACGAACAGGTCTCGAGACATTCGATATCGTCGATGGAACATCTCATTATTATATCGTGGATTAGGGCTAAAGTAATCATTAAAAAGATTATCATCTGCCGCTTCACAATCACGATTGATCACTCTATGACCTAGGACAGAGCCACGATGGGAAGACAGGTTGTTTTGCATATTCTGATGACGCCGCCTATTATTGTTTTGCAGCATAAGGTGTAACATTGCTTCATCTGCAATGACTCTTTTCAATATTAACTCAATACCATTATGATCCGAAGAAGAAGAAGAAGAAAATGGAGATTGAGATGGAGATGAATTTTCAATTGACATATTAGAAGAACCTCCAATATTGAAATTCATCTTGAAATATTATTTTTCACCTGATTTAGAGAAGAGAAAAAAAATGTGATTTGTAAACAATGTAGAGATTATGGTGCGGATTGAATTTAGTAAAAAATGTTATTTATTGAATAAGAATAATGATATAATAGTACATATATATACATACATATAATTTATATACATACATACACATATATCTCACTTCACCTTTTTTATGGAAGTTCCCGTGAGTGTACAGAAAGATGAAATGACATAAAATTTGTACTCTCTTTTGAAAAAGAAAAAGCTAGTTGTTTGCTTGTACTATATATATATATATATATAGGGAAAATTACATTGGGTACCCTTGAGGTATTGACAAATTACGGTTTACATCCCCTAGTTTAAAATATTACATCTAACATCCTCTAGTTTTATTCCGTCCAACAATAGGCACCTTCCGTTAGGTTTTTAGTACGGCTCCGTTAAATATTTTGTGAACTTCCGAAAATACCCTTAATTTTGGCGGGAAAATTTTTTGAGCCTGGGAGCCCTAATTTTCTGGACAATTATACCCTTTTGGTGTTATTTGTAAGGTTTTGTAATGTTTATGTGTTTTAAAGTAAATTTTATTAATTATAGGTGCTCAAATGTAAGATTGGTTTCTTTAAAAAAAAGGTTACCGTTTATGACCGTTGGTATCTTTTTCCTATATAAACTCCACTTTTTTGGTCAAATTTTTCACACATTAAAATGGCTTCTTCCAGCAACTCTTCATATAGTAATTGTGGTCGATTGAGATATAGAAGGGAGGCATGCAAACACCATAATTGTGGTAGGAGAACTACGATTATCATTTCGGAATCGTCAAAGAACCCGGGTCGGCTTTACTACTGTTGTCCGGAACACAATTTCTCTCATTGGTGTTCACCAATTCAAGACATGGATGCACCAATTCATGCAGAGTTTGAAGATACCAGTCCAATTTACAAGAACAAAGATGTCGCATTCGGAGTCCAAGATATGAAAGATGGAGTAGTAGTTAAGTTGTTAGTTATAAATTTAACCTTGTTTGCATTGTTTATGGTGTGCCAAATTATTCTAATGTTGGCTAAATAGATAGGTTTTCATGTAATTGTACTGTAATGCAATGGAATGTTATTCTAGTGTTTTAATAAATTACCAATTTCCAATTCCCATAAACTAAAAAACCAACAAGACCAATATGTTACCAATAATATTTAACCATAAAACTAATCAATCAAAGTACTAATTGTTCAAAACATATGCCAACACAATCATACCTATCAACTAACACAAAATACCAAGTTTGTAACCAACAGAAAATCCAAATCCATCACCCATATGCCAAAGTAAACAAAAACAAACCATTTTGGGCAGCTTAGCTTGTCACAAGTTTGGACAACAAAAACAAAAACAAATAGAAAGCATCAGGTTTGTCACCAACAAAAAACAGGGGGAAATCCACTGAAATAGCAGCTTAGTTTTCACATTTTGGGCATTCCATATCTTTCTTTTGTAACTGTGGAAGATGTAGTAGGTGAGTCATGGAATCTCTTGCTAATCTCTCTCATAATATTTGTTCCTTGTGTTCCAACTGGAAGAAGAGCAACTTCGTGCTGGGTTGAAAAAATTTGAGGAGCTCTTCCAGTCTGTGATATCCCAATTGAGGCAGATGAAGGGATACTTAAATGCTTAGATGATGATGCTGCGGTTTTGGACCTCCCCATTGTAGGCACTTCAGAAACTGATACAGGATTGGATTTGCCTCTTGAGGCCACTTGAGGAGCTGAAATAGGCTTAGACCTCCCCCTTGAGGCCACTTGAGAAGCTGTGACATTATCTGACCTCCCTTTTCCCCTTGTGGCAATTTGAGGAGCTGAAACTGTAGGGCTTGGATCAGGTTGAGAGCAACATCTTCTTCCCCTTTGTGAAACTGGATCCCTGCCTTTTCCTCTTCCCCTTTGTGAAACTGAACCCCTGCATATTCCTCCCCTCATTTTTACTGAACCCCTTGCTGGAATTGGTTGAGATGCTGATTGGGAAGCTGGTGGAACTGACTCGGAAGCTGTCACATTATCAGGCTGGGAAGCTGGTGGAACTGATTGGGAAGCTATCACATTATCAGGCTGGGATGCTGGTGGAACTGATTGGGAAGCTATCACATTATCAGGCTGGGAAGCTGGTGGAACTGATTGGGAAGCTTGGGAAGCTGTCACATTATCAGGCTGGGAAGCTGGTGGAACTGACTGGGAAGCTGTCACATTATCAGGCTGGGAAGCTGGTGGAACTGACTGGGAAGCTGTCACATTATCAGGTTGGGAAGCTGGTGGAACTGACTGGAAAGCTGTCACATTATCAGGTTGGGAAGCTGAAACCCTACCCATTCCTCTTCCCCTCCCTCTTGACCTTGTCTGAAATCCAGGTGCAGGAGCATTAGCTTTTCTCTTTAATGGCCTTGTCTGAACTGGAGCACTTGAAGATGCTAATGGAACAGAAGACTCCCTATTATCTCCAAGATTGGTATTATGAGTAGGTGGCACCTGGCATGATGAGCATAAAAACACCATTAAATATGATTATACAATGTTAGTTAACTAAGTAAATGAAAAAACATAAAAAAAATAACTTATTTATACCTCAGTTTCAGGTTGTAAACGACTTGGACATGTTGCTCTATTGTGTCCCAAACCCCTACATATTCCACACCTCACAATTGTGGATCGTTTCAAAACATTTCCCTCTCCTGGTTGTTTAGTCCTACTTGTCCTTGGTCTGCCTGGCTGCTTCTTAACAATTGGAGGATGCAAGTTTTTGGGAGTCACCTCCATGTCTTCAGGCCAAAGTGCTGGATCAGTCACTGGACGAATTGCATGCCCATATGCTTTCAAGTATGATGCTTTTGTAAATCTATCATTAGTATAACTCTCAAGAGTCTCTCTCCTATGAAGTATGGCTAATGCAGCATGCTTACAAGGAATTCCAGACACATCCCAAACCCCACAATCACATGTTCTACTGTTTAAATTAACACCATAATTAATGGTTGCATCCCTCACCTCAAACTCATGATCAGTTCCTAACAACAAACGACATTTCTTAGAATCTGCATTAGACTTATTCAACTTTTTAACCACATTTGGAACAATTGAATTCCTCCACTTCAATGCCTTTGTTTTCCTCCTCTGCAATCTAGTCATGCATTTTGTTCTTAACCCATCAAGCAAAGTGAGAACAGGCTTATCCCTAAGTTTTCCAATCCAAGCATTAAAAGACTCTGAACAATTATTGGTTACATGATCATTTTTTAACCTAATGTCATAAGCATGCCTAGACCAATGTGATGATGGAATTTTTATCAGCCAGTCATATGCTTCTCTATTCAATTCTTTTACCTTATACATGGCAAAATTGAAGCCAGAAGCATTATAAGACCTGGCTGCCATCCAAAAGTATTTTTTCAATGCATGCCCATGGAACTGTTGTCTAAAATTGGCATATACATGCCTTGCACACCTTCTTTGTGTGATATCAGGGAGCAATTCATTTAATGCCTTCACTAGCCCCTGAAACAGAAACATAAATTCAAGAAATTCAGTAAGTTTATCAAGTTCTAAACCTAACAAATAACACCCATAATTATATTAATCCTAACATATACACTCATCCTATTTACCATGCACAACAAATAACACCCATAATTAGCTGAAATCCTAACATATACTCTTATCCTATTTACCATGCATAACAAATAACACACAATAGTGTTCATGCATTAATAAGGTTTCTCAGTTAATTCTCATATTACGCCATACAGAATTCATGCATTACATTATGTACCAAACAGAAAAATAAATGCAAGAAATTCAGTAAGTTCAACAAGTTCTAAACCTAACAAATAACACCCATAATTATACTAATCCTAACATATACACTCATACTGTTTACCATGCATAACAAATAAAACCCATAATTATACTAATCCTACCATATACACTCATCTTATTTACCATGCATAACAAACAAGTCCAACAAGTTTTCAAGTAAATAACATCAACATTAACAGTTCATGATTTTAACAAAGTGTTCATGCATTACATTACATTATGTACCAAACAGAATCATAAGCATAACAAAAAATAAATTTACCTTTTGTCTGTCACTCATAAAAGTCCAAGGCTTCTCACCAGTGAATCCTCCAAGCATATTTGATATATGTTCAAAAAAGAACATCCAGGTGTCCTTAGCCTCTACCTCTACAATAGCAAAGGCCACAGGGTATAAGCCATTATTCCCATCAATTCCAATGGCAGCAAGTAATACCCCTCCATATGGCCCTTTCAGATGACACCCATCAAAACCCAAAAATGGGCTACAACCCTCCAAGTACCCATCCCTTAAAGCATTTAGAGCCATGAAAAATCTTTTAAATGTTGGTGTGTCAGGAATGACATCACCCTCTTCCACCAACTCACTCTCTAATACAACCAGGCTACCCACATTTTTTTCACACAAAATCTTAGCATAGTAAGGTAACTTCCCATAGGAGTCAGCACGCCCACCCTCTATTATCTCCAATGCCACTTTTTTTGCCCTATAAATCTGCATATAGGGAGGATCCACCCCATATTTTTCATTAAGTACAGTTCTTATATGCTTAGGCTTCATCTCTCTTAGGTTCCTTAAAACATGCACCAATTTAGAGGCCAACCACTTAACACTGGCCTCTTTAGTGACATCAGTCCTAACACAAGTGTGTCTACGTCTATACTTTTTAACTTGGACAGTGACTTCATCTATCAAAGTAGATGCATGTATTCTCCAAGGACATCCATCAGTAGCACATTTAATAGTCATTCTATCTTTTTGATTTTTGACCCTCACAATCTTAAAAGCCTCCTTAATCACAAAATCCTTTACTCTTTCCCTGAAATCTTTCATATTACTAAACACCATGCCTAACTTTAGTTTAGGTTTCCCTTTAGGATGGGTTGGCAACTCAGCTGCATTAGTGGTCAAAGCACCCCTCATTGGATCATCAGGTAATTCATCATCAGAGTCATTTACAATTTCACAATGATCATCACTAGCATAATTTTCTAACTCATCATCTGAGCACAATGACACACTGTCATTATCCCCATCAGTGCTACCACCCCTATACAAGGAATCATCACTATCATCCCCAACCTCAGCAACCCTAGCTACCCCAGAACCCTCAACAGACCCCTCACCAGGCCCCTCACCAGACTCCTCATCAGACCCCTCATCAGACTCATCAGACTCCTTTTCATCAAACTCCTCATCAGACTCTTCAACTTCATTTCCAGACCCCTCATTAGACTCCTCAACTTCATTTCCAGACCCCTCATGATTGTCCTCAATTTCATTTCCAGACCCCTCATGATTTTCCTCAACTTCATTTCCAGCCCCATCAATCCCAGCAACCTCAACAAAAATATCAATCTTATCCACAGATTGGTTTCTAGCAAACATTTCCATAACATCCTTATCACTATTTACTTCCATCCTATCATTTGTACCATTAACACTACATCTAAGAACAACCAATTCATTTCCCAGACCTAATTTTTCCTTAACATCATCCTTTAGGTCAAATATGCTATATCTGTCTTGATCAATATCAGGAAGCTTACCTTCCTTGTCCAAATAGTGTAATGTGATACAAAATAACTTGTCACCCATACCTAGCAAAAAAAAAAAAAAGTTAGTGATACAAAAATCAATCAAATAATAACATATACAATACTCAAATAAACCAGAAATACCAAAATTCTAAGACATTAAGTAAAACCCTAAATCAATAATTGGGGCTTTTCTGTCATAACTGAAATTAAACACAATACAATGCATTCTAAAAAAGGATCGAACCAAAAATCATTATATAATGTATGAAAAATCATAAAAATAAAAAGAAAACCCTAAGTTAGTGTATTTTGTACTAAAACCGTTTGAAATTTGTGCGAATGACCGGAAAATCAGAAAAGATCAGTAACTACAAGTAGTTTCATAACAAAAAAAAACGTTTCAAGGGAGAAAAATCACCTTTTTTGGTAAACCCGTCGATTGATCGTCTATCCAAGAGGCCACAACAAAGTTGCAACCGTCACAGAGGAAAATGCGACTCTTAAACTCGAAATGCAGCCAAAAATTGGTGTGGAACTGCTGAAAATGAGAAGTTTTTACCAAAACTAGGGTTTTCTACCTTGGAGCCTTTTGAGATGAGGGTGCAAGTGAAAAGGCGGGATTGAGGGTGTAATGAGGGTGAGATGATCTAATTTACACTGAGGGGTACCAAAGTCATTTAACCCGTCAGATATTTGTGGGTTTATTTTTTCAATTCTTTTTTTTTATTTAACTGTTTTTCGTAAGGGTATTTTGGTCAATTGACCGATTCCGTCCAACCTTACATCAACATATTAAACTAGAGGATGTTAGATGTAATATTTTGAACTAGGGGATGTAAACCGTAATTTGTCAATATCTCAAGGGTACCCAGTGTAATTTTCCCTATATATATATATATCACTTCACCTTCTTCCACTCAATATTCCCGTGAGTGTATTTTTTTTTTGTTGAAGTTTCTGTGAGTGTACAACAAGATGAAATGACATAAAGCTAGTCTCAACTTCTGAAAAAGAAAAAGCTCGCTACAGCAAGATTCTAACAATTAAACATTTGACTGAAATTTTGCTTGTACTCAATTACATATTTAATATATACCTATTATTTATCATTAAATTATAATAAAGTAAAAAAAATGACAAACATAGGACCTAATTATAATTTTTTCAAAGTTTAGTAACCTAATTATATTGGATCTAATTGTAACTATACAAAATTGAAATACTTTTTTATAATAAAAAAAGGGATAAGGTGGGGTCCATCCACGCCAAAAATGACGTGTGTGAACAGTGTCACGCTATTTGTTCAATAACACCATTTTTGGCATTATTTTGCCGCTCCATTGGAGCTGCTCTTAGGGGATCAAATTTTGAGTCAAGAAACAATTAAATAATTATAAAAAGTTTGGGTAAAAATCATTTTCGACCCCCAGTTTATATCGTTGAGAGCATTTTAGTCCTTAATCTATTAGTTTTGACACCCGACTACTCAACTTGTGTCAATTGTAACACTTCAATTCATTTAATCGCCGGCGAATCTGTTGGAGTATTCTGGACGGTAGAAGTGCACAATTTTTTATTTCAGATGCAATATTCCAAGAGATTCCTCCATGACAGTCAAATGGACTGAAGAGTCACAATTGAGTTGAATGTCAAAAATAATATGGAGGGAATTAAAGTGCTCTCAATAATATAAATTGAGGTTAAAAATACTTTTTACCCACTAATTACTATGTCATAGAACAATAGCAAGCATCAATGTGTCATTATCTTCGGCCACTTATATAAAACGGTGCCATGTAAATAAAAAATAACTTCGTACTAATATATATGGCTTGAGAGGAATCACATAGTGGTAAAGTTCTATAACACGTATAATATGCATTGAAACTTGTGTCATTAACTTAATTTCAAACCAACGGCGGCAAAAATTCAAGAGAGTATAGCAGATACCTCCAACCTACGAGGTGATGTGCACTTTACTCCCAATTTATTAAAAGTTACACTTAATATCTTAATTTATCATATATGTGCACTTAATCCCCTCGATCAACTTCGGGCAGCACACAGGGGTCAAAGCGCACATCACTGGACTTTTTGATTTTTTAGATTTTTTATTTTTATACTTTTTATTTTTTTTATTTTTATGTTTCCGAATTTCCGAATTATTTTTTTATTTTTAGAAAATTATGAATATTTGAATTTATACTTCTTGTCATTGTTTTCTTATTTATTTTCATGTTTTATTTTTATTTTTCTTATTTTCATATTTGAAAATTATTTATTTCAAACCTAGAAATAATATTTAAAAAAAATCGAAATAAATCCCAATATGTATGATTTAAATTAAACGATGAATGGGTAAAAAAAATCCCGAAGTTGACCGAGGGGGGTTAAGTTAATATTAAAAATATTTGAATTTAAAAAACAAAAGAAGAGAAAATAGCAGATACCCCCAAACCTATGAGGTGATGTGCGCTTTGCCCTCTCACCAATACGGTTTGTAGCACTTTACCCCATGTGTGCTACCCAAAACTGATCGAAGGGGTTAAGTGTACATATATGATAGGTTAGAGTGTTAAGTGTAACTTTTAATAAGTTAGGGGGGGGGGGGGGCAAAACGCACATCACCTCATAGGTTGGGGGTATCTACTATTTTCTTAAAATTCAATTCCAAACAAGAGTGCATCTAATTGTACTATAATATCAGTGCAACTTTATTTCTCCACAAGGCTACAAATTGTCAAGTGTCATAATAAAATGTAGACTAGCAAAAAAAGTGTACTCTTTTCAACTTCTAGAACACCAAAATTATGGGGAAAATAATGTAATTATTTAGCGTGTTTTCGAGAGTTTGAGGACTCTAGCTTTCGATACAACTACAAATATTTGTGAATGTTGAATTTTAATTGACTCTCACCATGCACATTGATGTTTCAATTATGTTGGGTAATCAAACTTAAGTCACGTAATACCATCGATCAGATTTGTGAAAATCATCCTATAATTTACTTTGAGAGTTGGTCATATGCTCTACGCCACGAAATTAAGCACCTATTTCAAACATCCAATAATCCTCTTTATTCTTGAAACCACTCTCTTGGATTCTATTTTATTTATTTGCAATTCACTCCACCATGAAAACTTTAATTGGGAATATGAATTTGTTCTCTTTCATTTATAGTGGATAAATGTTAAGGTTAGGGAATATATTCTGCCTTTTTCTCCACATTTTCAGTGGCTTTCAAATTCTCTTCAATAATCTACTAATGGAAGTGAGTGAGGACCAAATCTCATAAAGCCACTTTTATCAAACAGTTGAATGTAGTGTAGTTTAGTGTTCTTAGTATATATGTTGCTATTGTACCAAAAAAAAAAAGTATATGTTGCTATTTTAATTGAGGAAGTCTACGGTTGGGGATTCCTTTTATAAAGGTTGACTATTTGATCCATCCCATAAGAAGTAATTAATTTGTGCTCAAAACTTTCAAATCATGATCTAAGAAAATATGGGTAAATAAAAGAGAGTCAGTGTATGGCTTCTTAAGTTTAAATGTGGGGAAAATGCCAAATTATCAACTTTTTTTTTTGAGAAAATAGCAGATACCCCCCAAACTATTAGGTGATGTGCACTTTGCCCCCCAAACTATTAAAAGTTGCAGTCAACACCCTAAACTATCATATATGTGCACTTTGCCCCCTCGGTCAACTTCGGACAGCAATAGGTGAGGGGGCAAAGCGCACATCACCAGATTTTTTTTATTTTTTAAAAATTTTACTAATTTTTAAATTTTTTATTTTTTTAATTTTTATACTTTTTTTTATTTTATTTTTTTATTTTCATGTTTCCGGATTTTTGAATTGTCTTTTTTGTTTATAGAAAATTATGAATATTTGAATTTATACTTCTTTTCATTATTTTCTTATTTATTTTCATGTCTTATTTTTTTTTTCTTATTTTCATATTTGAAAATTATTTATTTCAAACCTAGAAATAATATTTCAAGAAAAATCCAAATAAATTCCAATATGCACGATTTAAACTGAACGATGAATGGGTAAAAATTTTCCCCAAGCTGACCGAGGGGGATTAAGTTAAGATTAAAAATATTTGAATTTAAAAAAAAAAGAAAATAGCAGATACCCCCCCAACCTATGAGGTGATGTGTGCTTTGCCCCTCACCTATGCGGTTTGTAGCACTTTGCCCCTTGTGTGCGGCCCGAAGCTGATCGAGGGGGCAAAGTGCACATATATGATAGTTTAGGGTGTTAGTGCAACTTTTAATAGTTTGGGGGACAAAGCGCACATCACCTCATAGTTTGGGGGGGGGGGGATATCTGCTGTTTTCTTTTTTTTTTTTCTTTTGTCAAAAAAGTCATGAAACTATTATGCAATTCAAAAATCCATTTCACTAACTTTTTATGTCAAACAAAAATTAGTTATTAATAAGCTAGTTAACGACATGGCAATTCTACATTTTCAGTGAAATTCCAACTCATAGCATTGAAATAAAAATTAATAAAATCATCATTAGACCAGCGTGATGGTGTCATTCTTGGTTGCTATCATGATAAAACAAATGACAAACTAGATTAATGGTCCAAATCCATCGTACACCATTAGATACATTATGTTTGAGATATTTTGCCATTATAACCCCGCATTCAACATTGTCTTACTGTTAATTGCAAACTAACTCCCTCTGAAATATTGTAAGTGCTGAAAAGAACATGAAAAGACAATTTAACTCCCTGCATTCAACATTGTATTATTAATTGGGGTTAATGGCTCAAATCCATTATGCATCGTTAAGTGCCACATGTTTGAGATATTTTTACCATTATAACCCTGTAATCAAGAATGTATTATGAAATAGGATTAATGGTCACAATAGGATCACCCTTGTTTTCCCGAGGCCATCCATCCTAATACTACTCTTGCTCAAACATGTTTAACTTGGACTTTTGTTGAGACCCGTTGTATTAGAGCAAACGGTAGCCATAGATTCTGATTTAGGTCATATCCGGGGAGACCCTTCCTATCTCAGTCTGGGTCGAGTCACACGACTATACGAGATAAATGCTAGATTATAGACTGCACTTAGATATCACTAAGCTGCTTACGTACCTCCTTGAGGATCAAGTCTAACGTAGTTCAAAGTTAAGAGATTCGTTTCCAGTTGGAGAGTCGTATTAGCGAGCTGAGAACCCAAATTTATATTTAGGGAACTTACTCTCAAGTCTATAGTAGAAAATCAGATTGTGAACCCTTATTACTTGTTTTGAGATGATATTTATAGATGTCCATGTCGTACGAATATGATGGTGACAGTCGGGGACCTAAGATCACGCCACGTGTAGTCAATAGATGGTTCTGATCCCGTGTCCCACTTAGGATTACAGGTCGACCCTATTTGGTCCATTTAGAGACACGCGGATTCTTCGAACCTAATGCCAGAGCATAACTTGTATTTGATGAATGCTAGACTTGTATTCACTTTCACCACTCACTAGACTCGTATTAATGACCAACGTGAGAATTTTGGCGAGGTAAATCAACGTCACCAACAGGTTCGTGTACACGAACGACCCAAGACCTAAGTTTGGTATATCATTAAGTCCCCCGTTTCTTCAGTATTTAAGAAGACGCATTTATGCATATGAATTTTATACTGATGAAGTAAATATCTAGACCTGGGAGTTTTGGCGAGGTAAATCAACTTCACCAACGGCTTCGTGTACACGAACAACCCAAGACCCAAGTTTTGTATATCATTAAGTTCCCCACTTCTTCAGTATTTAAGAAGACACATTTATGCATATGAATTTTATACTGATGAAGTAAATATCTAGACCTAGGAGTTTTGGCGAGGTAAATCAACGTCACCAATGGTTTCGTGTACACGAACAACCCAAGACCCAAGTTTGGTATATGGCGCCGTCTGTGGGAACATTTACTTTAGGTTGCTGGGTAGAATTTCAGATATGGACACTGCGAATCAAAAGTTGAAGTAAGTGCAGATAGAGGATTCGTCCACCGATTGCCCGGATGCATTGAGGCACAGAGAAGATGCAGCTACGAGCGCAGGAATGATCACCATGATGATGGAGGAGCTGAACCGAAAACTAAAATAGCATGGAGATGAGACACTGCGGAGGCTTGTGGCACAGACCCCGAAAACACCAAATATAGGTCAAGTGCATCCTTCACCTCCAACCCCGAGGAGATTATTCCACGGGCAAAGAGGTGAAGAGGGTGATAATGAGAAGAATGAAGAGCAGAGGCATCTTTCTGATGACGAAGTAGACAGTGGTAGGATGTTGGGTGAAGGAAAAGGGAAAGCCCCTGTGACTGAGGTTCCGAAGGAGAAACCAACCCTCTCTTGGGCGAAAATTGAAGATATGTACGAGAAACTAGATATGGTAGGTCAGAAAGTGGAAGCGCTAAAGAGGAAGTTTAGGCATATGACACCGTTGAGGGCTAAAAACTCCCCGTTCTGCGTCGACATCTTAAGAAAAGTGCCCTAAGCCAACTTTAAGATGCCTGAACGAATGAGGTATGATGGTACAGATGACCCTAGACCTCACCTAATCTTGTATGAATTGATGATGTCTTTGCAAGAACAATCTGAGGCAGTCAAAGCACGAATATTTATCACGACTCTAAAGGGACTTGACACCGAGGAATGTTTCCAATTGAAGGATGAGATAGAGCAGTTGATAAAAAGTGGAATGTTAAATGTTTTCATTGATCGCACTCTAGCGGACGTAAGAGCCCTCGAGGCCGACTGCGGGAAAGAGGTAAGACACTCACAAGCATAATGAACGACACGAAGGGTCGGGGTCCAACAGAGACCACGAACGACCCCGTCGATTTATAAAATATGAATAGTATACGCCTCTTAACTCTACACAAAGTAGAGCATTGATGGCAGTTCAGCATATGAATGTACTTTAGTGGCCAACCTCGGGCAAATTGAAGAAATATAATAACCCTAACATTGAAGAATTTCGTAAGACCTAATACGGACGTAAGAGCCCTAGTGGCCAACCGCAGCCAAATTGAAGAAAGGTAATAACCCTAACAGTTGAAGAATTTTGTAAGACCCAATACGGACGTAAGAGCCCTAGTGGCCAACCGCGGGCAAATTGAAGAAGGATAATAACCCTAACAGTTGAAAATTTTTGTAAGACCCAATACGGACGTAAGAGCCCTAGTGGCCAACCGCGGCCAAATTGAACAAGGGTAATAATCCTAACAATTGAAGAATTTTGTAAGACCCAATACGGACGTCAGAACCTTAGTGGCCAACCACTGGCAAATTGAAGAAGGGTAATAACCCTAACATTGAAGAATTTCGTAAGACCCAATACGGACGTAAGAGCCTCAGTGGCCAATTGCGGGCAAATTGAAGAAGTATAATAACCCTAACAGTTGAAGAATTTTGTAAGACCCAATACGGACGTAAGAGCCCTAGTGGCCAACCGCGGACAAATTGAAGAAAGGTAATAACCCTAATATTGAAGAATTTCGTAAGACCTAATACGGTCGTACATCGTAAACGATCCAAGATATATGATCCAAGAAAGATCGTATTTTTAACTCTTTGGTCTAATTAAACTCTAAACTTTGAGGTCGTACATCTTAAATGACCCAAGATATATGATCTAAGAAAGATCATATTCTTAACTCTTTAGTCTAATTAGACTCTAAACTTTCTCTGAGGTCGTACATCTTAAACGACCCAAGATATACGATCGAAGAAAGATCATATTTTTTAACTCTTTAGTCTAATTAGACTCTAAACTTTGAGGTCGTACATCTTAAACGACTCAAGATATGTGATCTAAGAAAGATCGTATTTTTAACTCTTTGGGCTAATTAGACTCTAAACTTTGAGGTCGTATATCTTAAACGACCCAAGATATATGATCTAAGAAAAATCTTATTTTTAACTCTTAAGTCTAATTAGACTCTAAATTTTCTCCAAGGTCGTAATTTTAAACGCCCCAGGATATATGATCGTAGAAAGATTATGTTTTTAACTCTTTGGTCTAATTAGACTCTAAATTTTGAGGTCGTACATCTTAAACGACCCAAGATATATGATCTAAGAAAGATCATATTTTTAACTCTTAAGTCTAATTAAACTCTAAATTTTCTCCAAGAACGTGATTTTAAACGAACCAGGATATATGATCGTAGAAAAATCATATTTTTAACTTTTTGGTCTAATTAGACTCTAAACTTTGAGGTCGTACATCTTAAACGATCCAAGATATATGATTTAAGAAAGATCATATTTTTAACTTTTAGTCTAATTAGATTCTAAATATTCTCCAAGGCCAAGCTCTCTCAAAAATTCGAGTCAAAGGTAAAACTCTCTAAAAATTTTGAGTCAAAGACCAAGCTCTCTCAAAAATTTGAGTCAAAGGTCGAGCTCCCGCAAAAATTCGAGACAAAGGTAAAGCTCTCTCAAGAATTCGAGTCAAAGATCGAGCTCCCGCAAAAATTCGAGTCAAAGGTCGAGCTCCTGCAAAAATTCGTGTCAAGGGTCAAGCTCTCTCAAAAATTTGAGTCAAAGGTCGAGCTCCCGCAAAAATTCGAGTCAAAGGTCGAGCTCCCGCAAAGATTCGAGTCAAAGGTAAAACTCTCTCAAAAATTCGAGTCAAAGGTCAGATTCTCGCAAATATTCTAGTCAAAGGTAAAGCTCTCTCAAAAATGCGAGTCAAAGGTCAAATTCTCTCAAAAGTTCGAGTCAAATGATATAAATCAGTTCCGTTATAAATACGAAAAAATGGTATTCAAAAGAAAAAACAAGAGAATCCCAAACTAAGATGCGAAATTATGAAAATACCCCTGAAACTAATAAAACGCAAATTTGAAGTCTTAAACGATCTCAGATGACTAAAATCATGACACCGCATTGCAATGCTATGCGTCTTGTTCAGAACGCCGTTTCGCTATGACCATGCGATTTTCGTGTCATTCCGACACAATGAAATTTTTTCCCGTGTTTTCGTCTACATCAACTACTTAACCTATCATCTAGATATTTACTTCATCAGTATAAAATTCATATGCAAAAATGCATCTTCTTAAATATTGAAGAAGTCTCTCAGGTCTAGATATTTACTTCATCAGTATAAAATTCATATGCATAAATGCGTCTTTTGGGTCGTTCGTGTTCACGAACCCGTTGGTGACGTTGATTTACCTCGCCAAAACTCCCAGGTCTAGATATTTACTTCATCAGTATAAAATTCATATGCATAAATGCTTCTTCTTAAATACTGAAGAAGTGGGGAATTTAATGATATACCAAACTTGAGTCTTGGGTCGTTCGTGTACACGAACCCGTTGGTGACGTTGATTTACCTCGCCAAAACTCCCACGTTGGTAATTAATACGAGTCTAGTGAGTGGTGAAAGTGAATACAAGTCTAGCATTCATCAAATACAAGTTATGCTCTGGCATTTGGTTCGAAGAATCAGCGTGTCTCAAAATGGACCAAATAGGGTCGACCCGTAACCCTAAGTGGGACACGGGATCAAAACCATCTATTAACTACACGTGGCATGATCTTAGGTCCCTGACTGTCACCATCATAAACAAGTAATAAGGGTTCGCAATCTGATTTTCTATTATAGACTTGAGAGTAAGTTCCCTAAATATAAATTTGGGTTCTCAGCTCGCTAATACGACTCTCCAACTGGAAGCGTATCTCTTACCTTTGAACTACGTTAGACTTGATCCTCAAGGAGGTACGTAGGCAGCTTAGTGATATCTAAGTGCAGTCTATAATCTAGTATTCACCTTATATAGTCGTGCGACTCGACCCAGACTGAGATAGGAAAGGTTCCCCGGATCGGACCTAAATCAGATTCACTCTTGCTAGTTGCTATCATGGGAGGAAGAATAGAAGAGTAATGAAATTGCCAAGGTCTATATTGCCCATTGGTGAATGGCCCCATCAACTTAAAGTCACAAACAAAAAAACGAGTGGACTTTGTGCTCACTTCCAAAATATAGTCAGAGAGGGGTACAAATGTCCTTTTGGTTAAAGACAGATCCAGCCTTTGCCCCGGCCCCATTTTGCCCCGGTTCGAAAAGCACAAAAAGGTCTGATTCATTACTGCCCATAAACTGAAATCGAACTGGTTGGGATATGATGTGGTGATATTTGGTGGCTCTGAAAGTCTAACTCTCGATCCATATCCACCGCACAACTTATTAAAACATAATATAATAAAGGGATAATAGCAGACACCCCCCTTTGTTATGGGGTGATGTGCACTTTACCCCCTAACTTATTGAAATGTGCGATTTACCCCCTCACTTATAAAAAATGTGCACTTCACTCCTTCGGACAGCTCGAGCAGGGGGCGAAGTGCTACAAAAACACATAATTGCAAAAGTCCATTTTTTATGATAAGTGAAGTGCCTGAATCTGCCCGAGCTGCCCGAGCTGCCCGAAGGAGTGAAGTGCACATTTTTTATAAGTGAGGGGGTAAATCGCACATTTCAATAAGTTGGGGGGCAAAGTGCACATCACCCCATAAGTGAGGGGGGTGTCTGCTATCATACCTATAATAAATAGAAATTTTTTGGTGAATTTCACATATATTTTAATACATTGTGCAGTGGATATGGCTCGGGAGTTGAACTTCTTGGAGCCACCAAAGCATCACCCGATACGACGCCGTTAGTTGGCCATGTCAAATAGTTTTGCAGGGGCGAGGTCTGACACGAGGGAGAAGAGAGTCACGTTATAATGAAGGCTGTCATTCAAACCCTCAAATCACGCCGTCACTGCACCCACACTTTTACTGGTCATACTTTGGGAGGAATTTGACTTGAGTTTTGAATTATGCTCTAGGGGAGTGTTTGGCATAGATGGACAATTTCAGAGAAAATGATTTTGATCTTTTCTTTTATTAGGAAAATTCTAACCCACTCCTGGTTCAATCACGTACAAATGTCTTTCACCAAACCCACTCCACTCATTTATACTTATAATTTATTCACTTTATGAAATACATTTGGGTTCGATCGAATTGAAAGCAAACAAGAATTTCCCTATTATTATTACCCCAAATAATTGTATACCTTGTTATGGACAAACAAGAAATAAATACATAAAAGATTGAACGACACATCAACTTACATAGTTCGGTAATTGTTTACGTCCACGGGTGGGATAGAAGAAGAGAATTTCACTATTAACAAAAAAGAGGTACATAATACTATGAATGTCAAAAATACTAATTAAAACCTAATCCAAAATTTCCCCCTATATTTATATCGTACCATACCGCGAGTTACCAAGGCTTCTTCGTCTGCAGAACATGCTTATAAATGTTGAGTCCTCTGGTTCATTATCGGTATAGGACTTTGTGACGTATCACAACACGCCTAATTAAAGTTTGTTACATCTATGAACAAATATTAGAGGAGTTGAAGTTGAGTCGTGTAAATTTGTTGTTACATTTCGAATCGCATGAAATATTAATAGCAACTCTTTTATTTTCGGTTACAATTATTAACAACTCTTAGTTATGTCAAAACAGACAAATTGGTAATTAAGAATTCTTATCTATATTTTGTGCATTTTGTTACTCTGCGACTTGGGTCATTTTCTCTACGTGCAGTCTAAAATCATCACATGAACACGTCAACACGTCAAGACATAGGCGATTATGAATGGTTTGAAATTATGGCTTCAAATGAATGGTTGTGTTGAGGTGAAAAGTGATTGTGCAAACAACATTGTTTCATAAATAGTAATCAACATATTCATTGTTATATAATCGCATTATAAGAAAAAAAAAATATTAAAGACAAACTTTTGAACTGACAAATGTAAAAGTTGTCAATAGATATATGTAATTCAATAAATAAAAATAAATCAAAAAATTACTCCCACTTTGGGCTTTCTCTCGTTTGTAGCGGGCTTTCTCTTCTTCCCTGTTCCATTGCAGGTCTCCCGATGGATGAAAACTTCGGGCAACCACTACCGCTAACGGTGGTGGAGGATATAGATCTATCAAAAAATTCAAACGTGGACTTCCTAGTGATATCGATCATCCAGAGATTTCAAGAGACTCAAACTCCACACACAGGACATGGATGGTAAGGATATGGATCGAACTCAACCCGCAACAGATGCATGGAAATCGGGAAAGTTACATAATACATGGAACGCTAAGATTGCAGAACGCCAATTTTACGCAAGTGAGGGGGGAAAAGATATTGATCTTGACGTGTGGACAAGCAAAAACGGATAGATTCAAGTAACCGTGAAAACCTTCGGGGATACAACAAATACAGTGCCACACTATACTATTACAGACGAACAGATGCTCCTCCTATCCAAACCCTACCGGCGAGCGCTGATAATTAAAGTGCTACGACGGAATGTGGGATATACCACGCTGCGTAATATAATTCGAATACTATAGCAACTCCCCTATGACATTGCTCCAGTGGATCTAGGAAATGGGTACTACATGGTTCGGTTCTACTCCAAAGAAGACTACGATATGCTAGGAGAAGGGCCATGGATTATTTTAGGCCACTACCTCTCGGTGCAAAAGTGGCGTCCAGAATTTCGTGCTTTTATGGCCTCAATTAGCACTACTCTTGCGTGGATTCGCTTTCCGGAGATACTGTTAGACGGCATGGGAAGCAAGGTTGGCCGTGTGATCAAAGTGGATAAACACACTCAAGATTCATTAAGGGGCAGATTTGCACGCGTTTGTGTAGAGCTAGACTTAGCCAAACCCTTGGTCCCGTATATGATGATAAACGACCATCCTCAAACGATAGAATACGAAGGCCTTTATTTGATATGCTTTACCTATGGGTCGTATGGTCACCATAAGGAGACTTGCAACAAGAACACGACACCAAATGATCCGAACCAGAAGGATTCAACATCGTCAAAGGATTACATGATGAATGAATCGCAACAACCTACTCCTGAACCTGACGGGTACGGGCCGTAGATGTTAGCCCAGTCCAAAGCCCGAAGACCAGCCCGAGCATCATCAAAGGAATACGGAGATGGAAAGAACTCTCAGGAAGGTAAGTAGCAAAGTTTTGGAAATGTGAATATTGGACAAGAGGAGAATCAGCAAAATATCCCTATGCATGGAAACAACTCCAAATACATGGTCAGAGGTCGTGGGGCCCCTAACGGTCAATTCCAGCAGAATTATGGCAAGGACTCATATAAAGGTAACGAGAAAAGAAAAGAAAAAATAGGAGATGCGAACCCGAAGAATAAACAAGGTGGTTCTCGTTTTAATGTGCTTGATGGGCTGGAGGAGGTAAATTTTGATTTAAATAATTCCGAAAATAACAAGGCTGGATATGCATTTAATGGACCAAGTGACATCATAATTGAGGGCCCATCCGAGGTGGCTCAATCCCAGCAGAAAGTAAAACCAAATAACATGGAAAAGAGCCCAGCCCGTGTGCTCCAATTTGACAAAACCACCCTACCCCAGATAGACTTTGGAGACTTCTTTGTAATCAAGGAAAAATTCCATCAACCCAAGCCCAGTCGAAGGAGCTGGACTGAGCAAAGACCAACGTCCAACTAAGCCCAAAACCGCCCCAACGAACAAAATACTGGGCCGATTCATCCGGAGTTAATCTTCGAACAATCCCACCACCCACCTATATCCTTACATGAGGGACCGAGTATAAGTACACCTCGGCTTCGTTTGGTTGCCCGCATAAGATTGAATGTGATAAAATTATGCTTGATAGTTATGGTAGAAATGAAAGGATACATTGGCAAAAACTTGTTTGGTTGCAAAAATAAATGAGGCTGATATCGTAAGGATTTATTTTTAAATTGTTTGGTGGACCTTTTATATAAAGATAGATTCAATAGAAAAATCCTGAAATACCCCATTCTTTCTTTTGGATTTCCAAAAATAACCCATAAATTTTATACTTAAAAGTTAAATCTAATGTGGGACCAACAACAATAGTTATACAAAATTACTAAGGCAAGAAAGTGTTGACAAAAGTCAATCACCAACAAGGCAATTGAGAAGTGAAATACGTATTCAACATACAACCAAAAGTTATCTTCTCTTCTCACTTTTCACAAATCTAGAAAATTTGAGATTTTTCCTATTTACCTCAAACATTTTTGAAGCTGAGTGGGTTGATATTTTAGCCACGTTCGAGCCTAGGTTGAGTGAGTCGAGCTTTAAAAAAATAAAAAATAAAAAATATTTATTTTATAAATATATATATATATATTATATAAATAATCATGATAAATATTTCTTATAATTAGTTTTGTTTGTTATTGCAGCAAAACTTTACTACACAACTTGTGTGCATCCAACAATAGGTAAAGTGAGAATTCGTACCAAATTGATGTATTTAGGACGAATCTAATTAATTTTATTTAAGATCTTGCAGTATCTCCAGAGGCATGTTCATCATATTTATTCTTATGATTTCAATTAGGAATTTGATGAAAGTGGTGCTCTAGATAAACATTTTGTGGCTCTTATGTATTTAAGTTTTTTTATGATAGGGGTAAACTAGTAATTACCATGTTTAATGAATTTTAGATATAATCTAGTGATAATGGATACCACTTACTAGGTGGTATTCAGTATCCTAGAATGGGTGTGATAAGAAAGCGGGCCTACTGTGTATCATGGGCCTATCTTGTTGAACCAAACTAAAAATTAAGAGTGATAACAGATATATCACCTCTATAAACCCCAACCAAACGAAGTCCTCAAGTTACGGCCATAGAAAATATAGATCCGGGAGATAAAACTCGAGATGATGGGAATAACAACAATGAAGCAGATGATGATCTATATGAACACTTATATGAGGAGCATTATGATGATGTTGAAGAAGGATTACTTAGTGAAGCGGACGAAAACCCCCTGGGGATGCCTTCTGCCGATCACACAAAATTAGTGGGGGTCATGGAACCCCCGAGGTATGACGCGTTTGTCCCATGCTTTTGTATCCTAATCTTTTAGTTTTTCTAATGAGTTGTATTTTCTGGAATTGTAGGGGTACCGACAGCCCTTCCTTCTTAAATATCGTTCAAGATCTTCTTCAGAATCATAAGCCGAGTATTTTTGTCCTCATGGAAATCAGGGCCAAGAAAGATCGGGCGGAGAAAATAGCTAAATACAGCCATTTGGACAAAGTTGAAGTCGTTGATGCTCGTGGGTTTTCGGGAGGCATTTGGTTCATATGGGACTCAAATAGGGTTCATATTGATATCGTTGCGGCGAACCACCAATGTATCACTGCTATTGTTCATATTCCGGGGAAGCCGGAGTGGGCCCTCACGTCTATCTGTGCTAGCCCTAAACCGGAACTCCAAGAGCATGTGTGGAACTATATCACCCGTATGGCAGATAAAATCCATGGGCCGTGGACATGAATACCATAACCAAGGCGAGTGAGAAGTCAGGTGGCACGCCCTTCGAGCCGAGTAGAAGTCGTTCCTTCATAAATTGTATAAATGCATGCGGCTTCATCGATATAACTTGATCGGGCTTGCGTTTTACTTGGTCTAAAGGGGGATCTTCCTCGCTTCAGGAGCGATTGGATCGAGTTCTTAGCAATGCAGATTGGATCACCAACCACTCCAACTACACGATTACCCACCTACTGAGAATAGGATCCAACCATTCACCTATCTTGCTGAACACCGTGGGAAACGGGATAAGCACTACCATGTATAAACCTTTTCGCATGCAATCTGCTTTGCTCACACACCTGGACTTCAAGCAATTTATTGATGGCAAATGGAAAGATACTCAGGATTTGGATATCAACTCGCGTATTGGAAGATTTACCGAAGCCATGCAAACGTGGAACCGAGAGGTGTTTGGTAACATTTTTAAAAAGAAGAGGGAACTCCTAGCCCGCATAAATGATATCCAATGAGCCCAAGCTATGCGGTTCAAATGATCTCTCTAGAAATTGAAAACTAAGCTCTCTATTCAATACCAATCCACTCTTCGCCAAGAGGAGCTCATTTGGAAATAAAAGTCGCTAATTTGTTGGTTGAAAGCAGGGGACCTGAACACCCATTTTTCCACATGTCTACGACTGCGAAGAAAAATAGAGCCAACATTACCACGCTTCAAACCGAAGAGGGGGACTGGATTACGAACCCTACTAGTCTACGCACCATGGCTATCAATTTCTACAAGAATCTTTATGCTAGTGGAGAAGAGACTTCTCCCTATATGCCCTCAGCTCATTTTCCTAAACTCACGGCCATGCAGATCGACGATCTTAGGGAACCAATCTCTAAAGAGGAAGTTAAAAAAGTTGTTTGTAGCATGCATCCAACTAAAGCTCCCAGACCGGATGGGCTGCAATCATTATTTTATCAAAAGTGCTAGGATTCCGTTGGAGATGCTATCACGGAGACCGTTTGAGTAGCTGTCCACACAGGTAGTATCCCCGCAGGTATTAATGAATCACTTATTATCCTCATTCCTAATGATAAAAATGCTACGACACTTTCTAAGTTTAGACCAATTAGTTTGTGTAACGTGATTCTCAAGATTATTACAAAAACTTTGGCAAATCGTATTAGATCTTTTATGGATAACTTGATACCTCAAACTCAGAGCAGCTTCATTAAAGGGAGACAAATAGTGGATAACATTATTATTGCACAAGAAGTTGTTCATAGTTTGTCCCTTATCAAGGGAACCAAAGGTTTCTTCATTTCTAAAATTGACTTTGAGAAAGCGTACGATCGAATTAATTGGTCTTTTCTAGAGAAGATGCTTGTTGAGATTGGCTTCCCTGGGAATTGGAACCGACTTATCATGGGCTGTACTAGTTCAGAGAAACTTTCCCTTCTTTGGAACCGAGAACAAACTGAATGGTTCAATCCGATGAGAGGGCTGAGGCAATGGGACCCCCTATCTCCCTACCTTTTCGATTTTTGTATTGAAAAACTTGGTGCCTTGTTCACAAATGCCGTGGAGGAGGAATTTGGCATACGGTCCCGACTTCAAGATATGGTCCTATGTTGTCTCACTTGATGTTTGCGGATGATTTGCTTATATTTGGGAAAGCTGACATCCATCAGATGATTTGCTTATATTTGGGAAAGCTGACATCCATCAGATGATTTGCTTATATTTGGGAAAGCTGACATCAGATGGATATTATTCGCAACATCTTAAACACCTATTGTAGCATGTCGAGTCAAGCGGTCAATGAGCATAAATCAAATATATTCTTCTTGCTGAACACGTCGGGATGGATAGCCCGTCAGATTGCTGCTCGGTCCCACTTGCGTATCACTGAAAATCTGGGAAAATATCTTGGCTTGCCACAGCATCACTCGCGAACCCTCAAAAGAGATTATCGTTTTCTCGTGGAAAGAGTGATAAAGAAGCTGTCGGGATGGAAACAACATAAACTTTCCTTGGCAGACCGAGTGACCCTTGTTAAGGCCGTGACATCCATTATACCTTCCTATTACATGCAAACGTCGCTGCTCCCAAAAGGAATATGCGATGAAATCGACAAAATGAATAGACGTTTTATTTGGGGTGACTCGTCGACAAGACATAAACTTCACTTACTCATGTGGGATATCCTATGTCGGAAGAAAGAAGAGAGAGGCTTGGGGCTTCGTCGTACCAGGTACATAAATATGGCGTACTTGGTTAAATTGGGATAACAGATGCTCAAGGATGGCTTGAAGTTATGGGTTCAAGTGCTTCGTTATAAATATATTTTTAGAGGTCGAGCTAGGGCCCGTCGTAACACCTCGTACACTTGGAGAAGCATTCAGGAGGCTTTTCCAATGTTAGAAAATGGGATGCGATGGAAACTAGGCAACGGGAATCTCATAAAATTCTGGACGGACCACTGGAGTGGAGACCTATCCTTCCAACACATATTTGAAGCTCTTCTAGGGGTGGATACACTGAAACGCAATGTGGCTAGCTACTGGGATCTAGCTTCGGGATGGGAGTGGGAAGATTTGCCTTTTATCCCGGACTGCATCAAAAATGAACTTGAGTCGACCACTCAGGATATTTCCTCTAACCAATTAGATTTGGTGGTATGGAAACATACTACCAACGGTTTCTATTCTTGCAAAAGTGCTTACACTTCTCTCACGGAGCTGACTGATCATCACAGAGAGAAGGAAGATTGGAAGAGGATATGGAAGCTAAAACGTACATACCGACGTAAATTCTTGTTATGGCTTGCTCGCCACAATAAGCCCCTCACAAACTCAAACCTTAGGGACATATATATTACTACGAAGGCAAAGTGCAAGATGTGTGGGTGCCCAGAGGAGACTAACATACACGCTCTACATGAATGTTTGTGGGTCAAGAACATTTGGAGGTCGCTTGAGTCCCTTCATCAGCAGGAGCTCTTCTTTTCCCGTAGCCTCGCGGAGTGGATCGACTGGAATCTCAAGAGGAACATCAACAGATATGAGTGGTGTGATTTCTGGGCTAACACTTTCACTGAGACAATCTCGTTTGTATGGCAGGTTCATAATGACGCGGTTCATGGTGAGGAGGTCACTGCTCCACAGGTCAATTTTACTACCCTAAGAAAAAGAATCATGGAAACTAACTACCATCACAAGGCTCATATAGATATTACGGAAGAGACAATCCTGGTGGGATGGCATAATCCAAGCCCCAATATTGTTAAGGTCAACGTGGATGCAACTTTGGTGCAGGAGAGGTATGATAATGGGATGAGGATCGGCATTGGGGGCGTTTTATGTGATAGTCACGGTGCATGGCTGCATGGCTTCAATGGGCGCATACATGCAGAAACTATCCTTCAAGCGGAGCTTCAGGCGATATACCGTGGCCTCGAGGAAGCATGAAATCGAGGCTACCAGGATATTGATGTAGAAACGAATAGTTGGGAGGTGCACCAAGATATGGTGGAAGCAACGGCGAGCCATAGATACTTTGATCTCATCCTTCAGATTCGCAAGTTATTACATCGCCCATGGAAAGTGAATATGAAACATATATTCAGAGAAGCTAATCAGCCGGCGGATTACCTCGCAAAGAGAGGGTTGTACCGAGAGCTGAACTCGGTCACTGACCCAGATGAAGAGGTTATGGTCCTATTGGAGCTAGATATGAAGAGCACTACATGGCCCTGCACATCGACTATAAACCCGGTTTTGTCGGGCTAGTCGTTAGGGTTTCTCCCTCCCCTTCTTGAGTATAAAAAAAATAAAATCAACATATTCGAATTACATTAGTTTAATCCAAGCTTTTCAACTTTGATTGGTCGACTTTAAAAGGTGATTCGGCAAAATGTCGTGTTTTAATTAGGTGCTATAAAAAGTATGCTAAAGGTGGCCAAAATGTTATTCATCTTTTTTTAGGTAACTGTAAAATTTTATACCCACAAAACCATGTTCTTTACAAAACACATAAGGAAGAAAAATAACTTCTAATCCTTGGTGGTTTCCACAGTACAAACACAAACTCCCAAACCTATACAGTGAGTATCTAACTCTAAATATTCAAAATACGTGCTATATATGCTTCATCTCTAGGTGCACATTTCCTGTATTTTAGCTCCTCGAATTTAAGTCCAAGTTCCACCTGTAGCTCCTTAAAAATAGTATTCACCTGCTTCTCCTTTTGCTCAAAGTATCGCCTATTTTTTTCACTCCAAATTCTATTCACAACCCCAACAATACCTGCAATCAATATTTGTTTTCTTATTTTCCATCTATTAAAAGCAAACCGTACCCATTTCATCCATTTATGTAAACCAGTAGACCATATATCCACTTGCATCCATTGCATTAGTTTCTTCAGTAGTTGTTTCCCCTAGTCACACTCAAAGTACAAGTGCTCAATAGATTCATTAAAGGTTCCACAAAGCAAACACCCACAATCCTCAATCTGTATAAATCTACTCAAGCGATCCCTTGTTAGTAATTTCTTATGCATCACAAGCCACATAGTAAAAGATTGTCGAGGAATATTAAATTTGTTCCAAACAATTTAAACCTGTCTAAACTGCTGCCCTGTACCATTGAGCCATTCATAACAGCTAGATATAGTGAAAATACCTATTTTTGAGAACTTCCATCTATTCTGAACAAAGCCCTCCTGTATTTTAGCTTTGAAATTATTGATTTTTCTCCACGCCCAACTGCAGTCAGTGGGAGGAGAGTAAGCCCAGGACTCCTACTCTTTGAGATACACACTATGAATCCATCTTACCCACAAATAGTCTTTCTTCTAAGCCAGGGCCCACTCCTACTTTCCAATTGCTGCTATGTTCCATAGTTGGCACTTTTTGATATTTAATCCCCCACTTTTCTTCTTGTCACAAACCTGCTCCCACTCCACTGGAATTATTCATCTTATTATAAGTATCTTTTCATTAAAAATGTGCACATGGCGGTTAGAACTTGGAAAAAGACTTTTCAAGTTTTGATGCCTATTATAATTAGGGTTGGGCACCAATTTTGTAAAACTATTGAACCAGGTTGAACCAAACCATTTTGTCAAATTATTACGCAAATCGCGGTTTAAATTCTTTAAAAAACCGTACCGCCAAATCAGTTTGATGGTGGTTTTGTACCAAACTAAATTGCCATTATTATATATTTTTTAGTTTGATTTTTTATTAAAGGAAAATATTTAATCACCAAAAAAAAAATGAATAAGAGATTAAGTTTTTTATCATGTTTTGTAGTTTATGTTCACATTAATGTTTTTGTGTGGTATACATTTCCATTTTTTATGTGAAATTTCACTGTTAAGCTTGTTGAAGTGAATTCCCCTTGTGCATTATTCCATAAAAACTAATATATATAGTGTCTTACAAGAGAAATATAAAAGGAAAATATACCTAGTCTCCTAAACAATAATCAATATAAAAGAATTAATATGAAACATAAATAAACTAAATATATTTTAACACCCCCCGCAGTCAAAACGGGAGGTTGCTGAACCGTGAGACAGGATTTGAATTCCAGAAATAGTGATGAAGGTATGCCTTTTGTGAACACATCAACAAACTGACGAGAGGAAGGCACATGGAGAACACGAATATGACTAAGAGCAACATTTTCTCGTACAAAATGCAAGTCTAATTCAATATGTTTGGTGTGATGATGTTGTACCGAATTTGAGAAAAAATAAACTGAGCTAATATTTTCACAAAACACAAGAGTAGCATGCAAAAGAGGACAGTGGAGCTCAACAAGCAGATTGTGAAGCTAACAGGATTCGGCCACTGCATTAGCCACCCCATGATATTCGACTTCAGCACTAGACCGAGAAACAACGAGTTGACGTTTAGAAGACCATGAAAGTAGATTGTCCCTTAAATAAACACAAAAACCACAAGTAGAACGACGAGTTTTTGGACAACCCACCCAATAGGCATCAGAGTAAGCAACTAGCTGAGTGAGAGAAGAAGGACAGATAACTAAACCATCAGAAATTGTACCTTTGATGTAACAGAGAATTTGTTTTAAGGCATTCATATGATCTTCACGAGGATCATGTATGAAGAGACAAATTTGTTGAACCGCATAAACTATATCGGGATGAGTAAAAGTAAGATATTGCAGAGCACCTGCTAAACTACGATATAGGGTAGGGTCAGAGACCGGACTAGAAAAGGACGAAGAGAGCTTAGAATTCGTGTCTACTAGAGTGGAGAAGGGATTACAGGAAACCATATTCGCACGTTCTAGAATTTCACGAGCAAATTTGGATTGAGAAAGAAAGAGACCTGAGGAGGAACTAGACACAGAAATGCCTAAAAAATAATGTAAAGGGCCGAGATCCGTCATTGATAATTTGGAAAAGAGACTATACGTGATAGAGGAGAGGAGAGACGAAGACGATACAGTGAGAATGATATCATCGACATATAAGAGAAGAAAGGCCGTGTGAGATGGTGTATGGAGAATAAACAAAAAAACATCAGCACGACTACGAACAAAGCTGAGAGTAGAAATAAAAGAGGCAAATCGATTATGCCAGGCTTGAGGGGCTTGTTTGAGTCCATACAGAGCTTTCTTTAGATGACAAACATGAGAAGGGTGAGTAGAGTTGAGGAAACCTGGTGGTTGTTTCATGAAAACCGTTTCAGTGAGGGTACCGTGGAGAAAGGCATTTTTAACATCAAATTGGTGAATAGGCTAAGCACGAGAAGTGGCAATAGCTAGAATGGTGCGAATGGTAGCAGTTTTAATAATGGGGCTGAACGTGTCATCATAGTCAACACCAGGACGTTGAGTAAATCCTTGTGCAACAAGACAAGCTTTATAGCGTTCAAGAGAACCGTCAGATTGAAGTTTGTGATGAAAAACCCATTTTGAGCCGACAACATTAGCATTGGGAGAACAAGGGACGAGATCCCTGATATCATTTGAGTGAAGAGCCAAGAGCTCAGCAGTCATAGCTTTCTTCCAATGTAGATTCCGAAGGGCCTGAAGATGAGAACGAGGGAGAGGTAAAATTTCAAAATTGAGGGAGGCGGAGAGATTAGGATTGAACGCGATTTTATGATACCGGATTTTGAATGAGTAGTCATAGGATGAGATGGTTGTAGAGGAGGTTTAGATGGGGCAGCCACGGTAGGAGAGGGAAAAAACGCGGAAGGTGGACCGAGGGAAGCACGAGAAGAAGGAGATAAGATAACCGGTGCGAGAAATGGAAGCGGATTTGGGGCCGACGGCATAGAGGAAGTGGATTTAGCATGACGGATAATAGGGAAGAGCTCATCGTCTGTGGAGAAAAAATCATAGGAGGATGGCAGAGGAGGAGGATTATAAGAAAAGAAAGGGAAGACGTTTTCATCAAACTTCACATGCCGAGAAATAATAATTTTGTTGCTGTGAAGATTGAGACACCGAAAACCTTTGTGATGAAGAGGATGTCCTAGAAATAAGCAAGGAATGGAACGAGGAACTAACTTATGAAGAGCAGTAGAGAAAATATTCGGATAACATAGACAGCCGAAAACACGTAAATGATCATAAGAGGGAGAAACATTATATAAAATTTCAAAAAGGGTACGAAGAGATAGAGTGGTGGTGGAAAGAATGTTAAGAAGATGAGTGGCCATATTGAGGGCTTCGACCCAAAACGAGAAGGGGAGCATGGCTTGAAAAAGTAATGTTCATATAATATTGTTCACGAATTGTATAGTTCGTTCTGCTTTTCCATTTTGTTGTGATGTGTGTGGACAAGAGAATCGAAAATTAATGCCATTTTGATCGAAAAATCGAGAAAATGTTTATTATCAAATTCTCCACCATGGTCACATTGAAAATTACGAATGTTATGATTAAATTGAGTTTTAATATAAGAGAACTAGAAACTGGAGACGTCCATAAATCTGAATGAACAATGTCAAACAAACAAGTACTAGAAGAGGTAGAACTAGAAAAAGAAAGACGCTTGTTCTTGCCAAGCTGACACGCTTGACACAAAGTACTAAAACTAGATTTATTACATGGAATGAAATTTCTAGAGCAAAGAAAATGAAAAACGGATGATCCGGGGTGGCCAAGGAGATGGTGCCAGACATCAGGTGAAACATGAAGGAGAACTTGACGGCTAGAGTTGGTGGAGGAGATGTACGCACTGGATATAAATCGCCCTCGCTATCATTCGGGAAAATTAACTCGTCGGACCTAAGATCCTTCACAGAAAAACTGTAAGGGTCAAACTCTATAGAACAATGATTATCGCGAGTAAGTTGAAGGATAGAAACAAGATTTTTAATAAGACCAGAAGAAATTAAAATGTTTTTAAGGTGCAACGGACGAGCATAAGAGGGGAGGGAAAATGAACCAATAGAATGAACAGGAATAACATCACCATTACCAACGATTATCGATTTAGAGGGTCGTGGCTCTGAAGTCGATGAAACGGCAGACTAAAGATGACCGTATATTGGAGGGTCGTGGCTCTGAAGGAGACCAGGCTGATTTGATGGTAGCGGTGTAGGCCATGGCATAGGTGATGGAGTAGTAAATTGCTGAGCTGCAAAAGATGAGGCCGGGGACCCCGTTTAAGGTTGAAAGGGCCCAAGAAGTCGGGGACTTGACGGAGTGTGCTGAACATACTGCAAAGAAATCCCAGAGGTGGGAAAAGGGCCAGGAGGCCGAGGGCTACGTGAGTTGAAGCTTGGAGAATGACCGACTAACACTGCTCCACTACCACGGACAAAGCCACGTCCCTGATTTTTATTTTTGTTTCTATTGTTACAATTTGTATTGAGACAGGGCTAGTTTTGAGTGTACAGGGTCGTGTTTGAGGTGGGTGAAGAAAGAGAAGAATAAAACCGATTTTCTCTAGTTTCATGAGTAAGGAGCAAATTTCGAACATCAGAGAAGGAAGGAAAAGGTTTGATAGTGGTGATAATGGTAACGAGAGGAAGATAGGACTCAGGTAAACCTTGAAGAAACTGAAGAATAAAATCCTGATCTAGCACAGGAGCATCTAAATCGGCTAATGTGCCAGTCATAGACTTCATTTCTTGACAGTATTGAGAAATCGTTAAAGTACCTTTTTGAAAATTTCTATAACGCTCATTGACTTGCATGGAGCGAGAGGGTTTATTATTTCTGAAATTGTCTTCAATAGTAAACCAAACTTCACTAGCAATAGCAGTTTCAAGATTCATGTTTTTCAAAAGTTTAATGTCGACGGTAGAATAAAACTATTGTTTGATTATTGAATCTAGGGCCTGGTGTCGCCCCAGTGTCCATATACCAGTCGTCGTCAGGCTGCTGAAGTGTCATTGTCCAAAACAATGAAGAGAGATTCGTGGTCGGCTAAGCGTGAGGAGACGACAACTAAGTAGCTGGAGTAGGGTAAGGAGACCAGGCGATGAAACGGCAAACTGAAGATGACCGTATGCTGGAGGGCTAGGCCTCGGAAGGAGACCCGGCTGATTTGATAGTGGCGGTGTAGGCCATGGTGTAGGTGATGGAGTAGTAAATTGTTGAGCTGCAAAAGATGAAGCCGGGGACCCCGTTTGTGGTTGAAAGGGCCCAAGAAGTCGGGGACCTGACGGAGTGTGCTGAACATACTGCAAAGAAATCCCAGAAGTGGGAAAAGGGCCAGAAGGCCGCGGGCTAGGCGAGTTGAAGCTCGGAGAATGACCGACAGACGGTGCTCCACTACCACGACCAAAGCCACGTCCCTGATCTTTATTTTTGTTTCTATTGTTATGATTTGTATTGCGACCGGGCTGGTTTTGAGTGTATAGGGTCGTGTTTGAGGTGGGTGAAGAAAGAGAAGAATAAAACCGATTTTCTCTAGTTTCAAGAGTAAGGAGCAAATTTCGAACATCAGAGAAGGAAGGAAAAGGTTTGATAGTGGTAATAATGGTAACGAGAGGAAGATAGGATTCAGGTAAACCTTGAAGAAGCTGAAGAATAAAATCCTGATATGACAGAGGAACATCTAAATCGACTAATGTGCCAGCCATAGTCTTCATTTCTTGACAGTATTGAGAAGTCGTTAAAGTACCTTTTTGAAAATTTCTGTAACGCTCATTGACTTGCATGGAGCGAGAGGGTTTATTATTTCTGAAATTGTTTTCAATTGTAAACCAAACTTCACTAGCAATAGCAATAGCAGTTTCAAGATTCATGTTTTTTAAAAGTTTAATGTTGACGGTAGAATAAAACCATCATTTGATTGTAATCAAGGGCAAACCAGTCATGATCGTATTCATCTTTTGGTTTAGATTTCCCAGTTAAGTGATCAATGACATAGTAACTACCATGGTTCGCCGGAACGGTCGCGGTGATCGTCGCGGAGGCGGTCGTTCCAGTTCCATTGCAATGTTGTGGAACGGTCGCGACCGTTCCACATAATTTTTAATTTAAAAGTAAAAAAAAATTAAAATTATCTCTTATAAATACTGGGAAAATTAAATAAATAATATAAAAAATATATAAAATCAGAAAATACCCCAAAAATGGGGGTATTCAGAATTTAGCATGTAGTGTTACGACATACACCATGTCGTAACACATTCTTTTTTTTTATAGATTAAGTGTGTTACGACATAGCCCATGTCGTAACACACTTAATATATAGTTTTTTTCTCCTTATTTCCCGCTCATTTTTCTCCTTTTTTCGTGCATTTTTTAGTTTCGACTTGAACATATAAATTGTAGACTTTCATATAAACTTTGTAACCACACAAGAATGGATTCATTCCGATAGCCGAGTGAAGAAATATAACAAGTAAAAAAAGACACATTAGACCAATTTTTTAAAGAAAATAATAACGTTGTCTATGTTTCCGGCTCATTTTTCTCCCTTTTTCGTTCATTTTTTAGTTTTGACTTGAACACATAAATTGTAGATTTTCATATACACTTTGTAACCATACAAGAATGGACTCATTCCGATACTTGAGTAAAGGAATATGACAAGTAAAAAAGGACACACATATATGGATTTTTCAGAAAAAAATATTTTTTCTTCGTCTTCGGGATGATTTTTCGACCTTTTTTGTACATTTTCAGGCTTCGATTTCAACACAAAAAATGTAGATTGACTCACAAAGTTTGTAACGGTATGAGAATTGATTCATTTCGATATCCGAGTGAAGAAATACACTCGGCTATCGGAATGAAAAAATTCATTTCGGTAGTTTAACATGTTGTATTTTTTCACTCGGATATCGAAATGAATCAATTCTCATACCGTTACAAACTTTGTGAGTCAATCTACATTTTTTGTGTTGAAGTAGAAGCCTGAAAATGTACAAAAAAGGTCGAAAAATCATCCCGAAGACGATGAAAAAATATTTTTTTCTGAAAAATTCGTATATGTGTGTCCTTTTTTACTTGTCATATTTCTTCACTCAGATATCAGAATGAGTCCATTCTTGTGTGATTACAAAGTGTATATGAAAATCTCCAATTTATGTGTTCAAGTCAAAACTCAAAAATGAACGAAAAAGGGAGAAAAATAAGCCGGAAACATAGACAACGTTATTATTTTCTTTAAAAAATTGGTGTAATGTGTCTTTTTTTACTTGTTATATTTCTTCACTCGGCTATCGGAATGAGTCTATTCTTGTGTGGTTACAAAGTTTATATGAAAGTCTACAATTTATATGTTCAAGTCGAAACTCAAAAATGCACAAAAAAAAAGGAGAAAAATGAGCGGGAAATAAGGAGAAAAAAAACAAAAAAAAAACAAAATATTAAGTGTGTTACGACATGGGCTATGTCGTAACACACTTAATTTATAAAAAAAAATAAAAAAAATGTGTTACGACATGGTGTATGTCGTAACACTGCTGTTACGACATACACCATGTCGTAACATGCTATATTCTGAATACCCCCATTTTTGGAGGTATTTTTTGATTTTATATTTTTTTTATATTATTTATTTAATTTTCCCATAAATACTTGAACATGTAAAACTTGTTACTAAAGTCTAAATTGCCTAAATCAATTTTTACATTACAATTACAAAATGATATTATTCAATTTTTGTGATAAATATTAGAGTATGACTTGTCAATATAAAGAAATAAATCCTAAGAGAATGTCATGGCTATATATTTAGCCCAATTAAATTGTCCCACTTTATCAAAAAAGGAAAAAAAAATTATATATCAAAAAAAAATTGTCCCACTTTTTCTTATTTTTCACACGCTTTTTTTCTTTTTCCCTTTTTTTCCCCCGGTTTTCCCTTTCTCTTTCACCATTTTCACCGAACTCCATTGTCGGCTGTGATGACCTGCTTGAAGCAATTTCCAGTCTAATACTAAATTTAAGAAATTTCCTTCACAGAATATTCTTTATTTCTGCCTTTGATTTCCATTTTAATTTAAAGTTTTCCTTAATTTTTTCCTTTCACTTTGTCTGCCTCTTTCTTCTTCACCATGTTCGCTTTTCAAAGCCCAGAGCTACCTCAATCCGTCCCGGTCCGTTCCGCCGAGAAATCGGCGATTCTTTTCGATCCACACCCGCTTCCGTTATAGATTGGAACTTTGGAACGCCGGCCTCCGTTCCCGTGCCGGAACGGCGTTTCGGCGAACCATGGTAACTACGACAAACATCTAAAAACATACCCCGCCACAACTTATAATTAGAATCTTGATCAGAAAGTTTAAAACCGAAGGATTGAAAAATATTACCCGCATGAAGAGCCGGGTGAAGAGGGGGGGGGGCAAGTGGGTTCGGTTGTAGGGAGGTTAGGATCGGTGAGGGTTTCATCGGTTTGAGACATAATGTGGTTGCAATACAAACACGATAAACGCAAGAAATAAAAAAAAATTCAGAAAACAAATAACCTGTACCGTGAGAAGAAGAGGTGGTCAGCGGGTGAAGGCTATTTAAGTGAAAGAGCGTTGCGTTGAGGGAAAACAACAACTTGAGAAGGGTGGGGATTCGGCTAAAAGGACCGGCGCAGGGGTGCGGCGGTGACCGGAAGGCGCGTGCAGGGAGCACGGCTGAGGCGCGGCACAAGGGAGGCTGCGCGTGGACGGAGATACGGCGGAAGAGAGAAGCAGTCGAATTTTTTTTTAGGGTTTTAAGATACAAGGCTTGATACCATGTTGAAGTGAATTCCCCTTGTGTATTATTCCATAAAAACCAATATATATATAGTATCTTACAAGAGAAATATAAAAGAAAAATATACCTAGTCTACTAAACAATAATCAATATCAAAGAATTAATATGAAACATAAATAAACTAAATATATTTTAACAAAGCTAAGTTAAATAATGTAAAAAAAAAAAAATACTTACTTTTTGCTAATATATTGGAATATGTATTTTTACTATTGTTGACTCATTTAATCTTTGTTAATTAAAAACCGCAAATCGCCTTATATCTTCCAAAATCCCTCCCCTTAGGTTCATTATTTCAAAATGTCAATTTGATATTTCTCTACCGAAAAATCTACTTAACAATTCATCTCAAATAAATAAATACAAAAAAAAAAAAAAAAACCGCACCACAAACCTCCTAATTCTAGTATTTTTTTTCAAGGTGTACTTGTGTGTCTATCTCTTTCACACAATTATATGTGGGATTCACATACAATACACCTCAATATCTAAAAGAGATAGACACAATTATTAATACTCCCTATCTACAGTAGAATTATCCTTTATTTACTCTCATTTACTGTTTCACTCACCTAACGGCGTCAGAATCTTAACGGTGGTCACAGCAGCCAATGATCATCATCCCAGCAGAACAAACAGCAGAAGACTCTCAGAACACCAAAAGCAGACCCAAAATCCAAATTAATTATTAATTTGCCCAACATTTTTATCTTTATTCGACCTTCGATTCCCTACTCATTTTTTCTCACCCTATAAACCTTTGTCTCATTCGTACAAAATACATACACATCTATACATAGCGCACATCCAAACAGTGTACTTTCTCCCCACCTTCCAATCCATTGTTCACAAACATGACCAAATCTTCTCTTCTTCTATTCCTTCTCTTCTTCCCCTTTTACTACCATGCACACTCCGACGATCTCCACACCCTCTTAACCCTCAAATCATCCCTAATCGGCCCATCCGGGTCGGGGCTCCACGACTGGGCCGGCACGCCATCTTCATCTCCTCTTGCACACTGCTCATTCTCTGGCGTCTCGTGCGACACTCACGGTCGTGTGACCTCACTCAATATCACCAACCTCCCTCTCTTCGGCACGATTCCGCCGGAGATTGGACTACTGGACAAGCTCGTAAACCTTACCATCGCCGCCACAAATAATCTCACCGGACCTCTTCCGATGGAAATCTCTAACTTAACGTCGTTAAAGCACTTTAATCTCAGCTGCAACATGCTTAACGGCACGATTCCAGGCGAAATCGTGTTGAGATTAACTGACCTGGAAGTTTTCGACGTGTACAACAACGAATTCACGGGGAATCTCCCCGGCGATCTCGTAAAATTGAAGAAGTTGAAGTTCTTGAATCTCGGCGGGAACTTTTTCTCTGGCGAAATCCCGGAGATTTTCTCGGAGTTCGAGAGCTTAACGCATTTGTATTTGGGGGGAAATAGTTTGACGGGGAGAATACCTGCCGGCCTGGCTAGGATACCTAATCTTCAAGAGCTGTGTCTTGGGTATTACAACACGTATGTAGGTGGTATTCCGCCGGAGTTTGGGTCCATATCTACGCTTCGGCTGCTTGATCTCGCAATGTGCAATCTCACCGGTGAAGTTCCGGCGAGCCTTGGAAATCTTAAGCATTTGCACAATTTATTCCTTCAGGTTAGATATTACAGAATTGTTAATACAAATACATTGGACAGAGCTTATTGCAATTTTAATACCAACGGTTAAAAATTGGACAGAATTTTAGCGCGTGTAATGCATGTGCACTTGTGCAGTTAATTTTATGGAGTAATGTTTTACTTTTGGAGTTACTTGGACAGAATTTTAGCGCGTGTAATGCATGTGCACTTGTGCAGTTAATTTTATGGAGTAATGTTTTACTTTTGGAGTTACTTTAGTATCTCAAGTTGAAATTTAAATCGTGACCTTACCATCTCTAACTAATGGATTTGGTTACACTTAAAACCTGTTGGACATTTTTACCATTGCTCACATGAATTGACTAGATTGAAACTAAATTTTAAGAATAAATATGTCCAAGAAAAAATTAATTGAAACCAAATCTAAACATTAAGGATGCTAAAGTCATGATTTAAACTTGAGGGACTAAAATGATTCAAGCAGCAAACATGAGGGATCAAAAGTGACATTACTCCTATTTTTATTATATGATCACGCGAATAGCACGTATGTGACCGAACTACCGTTTTCATTCGTTTATAAAGATTGAGACTAAAAATGTAAAAATTTACATCCTATTGTACAAATTTT
This sequence comes from Buddleja alternifolia, assembly GCA_019426215.1. Classification (NCBI taxonomy): domain Eukaryota; kingdom Viridiplantae; phylum Streptophyta; class Magnoliopsida; order Lamiales; family Scrophulariaceae; genus Buddleja; species Buddleja alternifolia. The sequence continues at coordinate 35,453,067 of CM033397.1, read as the reverse complement.
ACAAATTTGTAAACAAAGAGACTAAAAACGCAATTATGGAACTAGTATTGCAATTAAATGTTTCATTTCATAGAAAGCTTTTAACATGAAATTGTTTCTAACAGGTGAATAGCCTGACGGGGGAAATTCCACCGGAGTTATCTAGTATGCAGAGCTTGATGTCATTAGACCTCTCCATCAACAACCTCAGCGGAGAAATTCCTGATACTTTCTCCGAATTGAAGAATCTAACGTTGATTAATTTGTTCCAGAACAAATTCCAGGGCCCTCTTCCAGGCTTCATTGGCGATCTCCCAAACCTCGAAGTTTTACAGATATGGAACAACAATTTCTCGATGGGGTTGCCAGAGAATCTTGGCCGGAATGGACGGCTGTTATTGCTCGACGCCACGAAGAATCATCTGACGGGGTTCATACCCAAGGACTTATGCAGAGGCGGGAGATTGAAAACTTTGATTTTGATGGACAATTACTTCTACGGCGCTTTGCCTGAAGAGTTGGGGGACTGCAAATCGTTGACACGAATCAGGATCAAGAATAATTACCTGAACGGCACCGTTCCGGCCGGGTTTTTCACTTTGCCATCGTTGGATATGCTTGAGCTTGATAATAACTTCTTTACTGGTGAACTGCCGGAGGAGATTTCCGGAAATGCCCTCGGGAGTCTTAGGTTGTCTAACAATTGGATTACAGGGAAGATTCCAGGGGCAATTGGGAATTTGATGAATCTCGAGATTTTATCACTTGGTATGAACAAATTTTCAGGGGAGATTCCAAATGAGATTTTCGATCTCAAGAAGCTTACGAAGCTGAATTTAAGTGACAATGTCTTGACTGGTGAAATTCCAGGGTCTATTTCTCAGAAATCCCATTTGACATTCATTGATCTGAGCCGAAACATATTGGACGGTCCAATTCCGAAATGTATTTCCGGGTTGCGGAACTTGAATGTTCTAAATCTGTCAAGAAACAGCCTCAACGGTCCAATTCCAGGCGAAATTGGGCTAATGAAAAGCTTATCAGTACTAGATCTTTCTTACAATGACTTTACAGGCAGAAGGCCAATAACCGGTATGTTAAAAGGTGTTGATGACCGTTTTTTTGCTGGTAATCCTAATCTTTGTCCACCATTTTGCCCGTCGGAGTCGTATCCATCACCGGGCTCTCACAAAAAACATGCATCAAAAATCATCATCATAATTGTAGTATTAGTTACTGTTTTATTGCTACTTCCTGGGGGTTGGTTAATATTTAAACAAAAACGGCTCGACAAATCAAGAAAATGGAAACTCACTGCATTTCAACGGCTCGATTACAAAGCGGAGGATGTTCTAGAATGTTTGAAAGAAGAGAACATAATAGGGAAAGGCGGAGCAGGCATCGTCTACAGAGGGTCCATGGCCGACGGGACAGATGTTGTGATCAAGCATCTCATCGGACGTGCTAACAGCTGCAATGATCACGGATTCGCGGCTGAGATTCAAACTCTCGGCAGAATCAGGCACAGCAACATCATTCGACTCCTCGGTTACGTTTCGAACAAGGATACAAATTTGTTGTTGTATGAATACATGTCTCGTGGAAGCGTAGGAGAGATGGTACATGGATCCAATGGTGGTTATTTGCAGTGGGAATCGAGATACAGGATTGCGGTGGAGGCGGCGAAGGGGCTGTGTTATTTGCATCATGATTGTTCGCCATCGATTATTCATAGGGACGTGAAATCGAATAATATTTTGCTTGATTCTGATTATGAGGCTCATGTAGCTGGTTTTGGTCAGGCTAAGTTCTTTCATGATGCTGGTGCTTCTGAGTGCATGTCCTCCATTGCTGGATCCTACGGCTACATTGCGCCAGGTAACTGCTCTTAAAATTAATTTTGTTAATATACGAGATTTAGACATTATTTGAATTTCTACATGTTAGATATGTCCATGAAGGTTCGAAATTGAATTATAATGGTATCTTCATGTATTGAATTTTAAGCCTGTTAATATATAATATACATAAATTATTGGGTAAATTTCAGTACCCTTGCATGACTCTAATTATGAATAACACCTGGAGCTTGAGAAATTATCATAGTTTTCTGTAAAGAAAAACACAATACAATTTCATCTCGTGTTAGGAAAAGTATATCACAATTTCAATCCTGTTTTCGAGTTATCAAGATTTATAATGATTTTGTTGGTAACATTCAAAAACCCAAGATACTCGTAGTAATTGGTAAAGAAATGAGGGGGTTGCATGTAATAATTCCTAAATTGATTGAATTTCTACATGTTAGAAATGTAAATGCGTGATCCTAATGATAGGCGGATATCGGTGGACTTTTGTGGCTTTGCATGGTGCTTTCGGATTAATTGGTTTCATGTTACGTTAATTTGAGCATGCTCTATCTGTTTAATCTAACGTATATTTTTTTTTTAAAAAAATAGAATATGCCTACACTCTGAAAGTTGACCTAAAGAGCGATGTGTATAGCTTTGGGGTGGTGCTGCTAGAACTAATCACGGGCCGAAAGCCCGTGGGCGAGTTTGGAGACGGTGTGGACATTGTGAGGTGGGTCCGAAAAACGACATCCGAGCTCTCTCAACCATCTGATGCCGCCTCGGTTCTTGCGGTGGTCGACTCTAGGCTCATCGGATACCCTGTGACTGGGGTGGTGAACTTGTTCAAGATTGCAATGCTGTGCGTGGAGGACGAGAGCTCGGGCCGGCCCACTATGCGAGAAGTAGTTCATATGCTTACCAATCCTCCACAACCTACTCCTAAAGACCAAAACTCATCAGTCTTTGATGCACTGTAATTATTGAGGATATAATAAATGGTTGGTGTAATAAAAATTAAAAGCTCTTGGAATTTTCTTTGGCCTAAAATTTGGATATATTGTTCATGAAGAGGGGTTGTGAGAATGAAAAGGTAAAGAAATTTGTGCAATGTTTGTTTGTAACTTTTGTTTGAAGATTTTATTCTAAAATCAGTTGATCAGTTTGGTAATAGAGTTTTTACAATGTCTACTATGCAATTGATGGGTTCTAAATGTTTTTACTGCATGGAATTTACCAGGGCGGATTTATGTATGTCCAAGGGGCAAGGCCCCCACTCAATTTTTTTTTTAATAAATAAATATTTTTTAATTTTAATTTGTAAATTATATTAATGTCCCACTCAATTTTTTAAAAACCCCCTCTCAAGATCGAAGAAAATCACGTTTTTTCCTTTTACTTTGAGTTCGCCCCCCACCCCCACCCAAAATCCAAAATCCTAGCTATAACGAAAGATGTATAAGAATATAAAATATGTCAAAAGTTGTAATTGAATCTAATTCCTCATTATATTTTCCCCATAAATATAGCGTACCGTACCGCGGGGGGCAAGCCCCCTGCACCCCCCTTTAATTCCTTCATCTATTTGGTAAAAAATAAATTGTATAACTATATCACAAAACTCTCACCCCTCTCAGTAAAATTCCTAGCTCTGTCCCTAGTGCCCCCACTGATCCAAATTTCTAGATCCACCACTGGAATTTACCATTTTGATCTACTCTGTCTTTCATGTTTCAAATATCCTGATATCTTAAAGTTAATATTACACACATGCTCTTGAATTACCAAAAAAACTCTTATCTATAATAAGTTAATAACTTTTCTAATTAATTACTATTCTAAAAGTGTGAATTTCATAATTTACATTTCTTAACTTTTTTGTTAAGATCAAAATAACCTTATAATAATTAAATATTATTATCCAAAATAAAAATAAAAATACATTTATAATTGCTACCAAATGAAAGTGCATGGATTTGTATTTATAAGTAAACAAACATATTTATTAGTAAACAAGCTTGTTCAATGTATATATTATTATTATAATATCAATGATTCACAAGAAGTTTAATGAATGAAGTGAAATGTAATTTCTATTAGTATTGCTGCAAATTCGATTTTTAAAACTTCATCATCAAGCTGAAACAAATTCCCAGCTGAAGAAGGCAAAATATTTTTTATTAATTTGATTTGTTTGCCTTCTTCTTTTAAATTTTTTTGGTGAGAATTTCTTTGCATTTTTATTTGTTTTGTAATGATGAATGGTCTCCCATCTCTAACAAATTTACTCCTTTTTTCACAGTTTAATCAACAAGATCGGCTCTTTTTAACCATTTTGATTTCATAGGTACATGTTTTTCATTTTCAGATGTTTTGTCTTTTTTTCCTTCTTTTTTTTTTTGGTACAATTATGGTGAACCAGTGTTTTATGTATGAATGGCATTATATGGGATCATGTATATATATATATATATATATATATGGTGCTTTGTGTATGAATGGTATTGATATGAAAACATGTATATATTTGTTTATTTATTATTGCAATTATTATAATTATATAGGAAATATATTATCTTCATCTTTAAGATAAAGGTAGTAATTTACAAAAGGATGAGATTCATGGATATGATAATAGAAAATTGAATGCCCCGAATCTTTAGAACCACATGATATTCACGATTCTAGAGTGGTGAAGGAGAAACATACCTAAATTCATAGCCTTCTTTAGATGAAATCCTAGAATAGAAGATTGCAGTTCTTCCGGGTCTTGAAACATAAGCCTCCTCTTGAGAAACCGTATTTTCTCTCTTGTTGTTCTTCTGAAGATGGAATATTAGAAAACTTACTTCATGTTTTGACCCGGGGAATCATAACACTTTAATAACTTATGAAGTTGTTAACATTTACTAATTTAGTCTATCATAAAATTAGGAATTGCACTTTAGTCTCCACACATAGGAGGCTCATACTTTCAATAACAGGGTAAAAGGCCCAACAACTTTATTTGGTCACTTTTAAGGGCCTAACTCCATATAGTAGCCCCTAAATCACACTTATTTTATTCATGGTCCACATAATTATTATATTAAATCTTACATATGAAGTTTAGAAGGTAGAAAGTGGGCGTTGGACAAAACAAGAGAGATGGTGGATTGATTCACATAATTTAGTGATGATGGGTGGGTTTACTTAATGGTGGGCCTGCAACACGTCCAACCTAGGTTGCATGGATATGGATACGGTGGTACGGATACGACATAATACGGACACGGAGATATGGATTTTTTAAAAATTTAGGATACGACAAGCAAGGGATACATGATTAATATTAATATATACATATATATATATATATATATATATATATTTACCAAAAGACAAAATATACATACATGGCCCCATATGTGAACTAGCCCAACATAGATAATTCATTCAAGCCCACATGCACTTTTGGATCTACCATTCAAGCCCAAGGCCATGATATGTTAGCAAAATAAAAGAAAAAAGAAAAAGGATAAAAATGTCAAAGTTTGTCACGCGAGAAATTGAATAACCCTATCCATCCATCCATCCTCATCAGTCATCACCTTTAACCATCCGTCATTCTTTTTCCTCTTTCTCATTTTCTCTCTGTAAATTTGTTTTACAACTCCGTTCTATCGGGATCTAACTTAGACAAATATTTGTTTATCTTCTTTCAAATCAAAGATTCAACCTCCGCCACAACCACCGCACGTTCTCCATTACCACCGCCATCTTCGTTGTCACCACTGCCATCTTCTCCGTCCCCGCCGTCAGGTTCACCATCAACACCTTGTCGTGACCAGCCAAAGCTCATATTACAGACGTGTCCTTGGTGTCGGATATCGTGTCCGATTTTTATTTTCACTTTTTGAATTTTTTATTCCCTTGTATACGCATCGGATACGTATCCCATGCCCAAAACAGGCTTATCTGCGGTCCTACTATTTTAGATTTTTTAACATTATATTCTCTTTTCTTTAATCGCGGAATTTCATCCTTAATTGAATAGAGCTCAAGTAAAGTGGTACACTTGTACTAGTTATAGATAGAGAATCACATGCAAGATGTATTTTAGGCATAAGAGCCACCTCAAGTAATTACAGATTCATACCTATTAAAAAATAAAATATGAAAGGCCTCAACAGAAATGACAAAAAAAACAACCTTTTAATTATTATTTTTCGTTATTCTTCTTATTTAATTTGAGTGGATTTTCAAATACATTTAATTATTAGTTTTATGTTTAAAAAATGAAGTTGTATAGAAACAATAGAATAAGAATATAATTAAAGATTACCCACTAATAACTTAAGAGAGTGGCTCATTACACATATGAGCTTATATTTGTATAGTTTTCCAAATATTTATCTTTTATAGAATTTCATAATTATTTTCCTCAACAAAATTGAATTACAATCTTTTCTTGATGTTGTCCACTTTGCAGCAAGGAATTCTAAAAATGGTTATGCATAAACAATGGCAAAATTGACAGTTTAGTCCTGTAGCTTATTGCCTTTGGTAATTTTAGTCCCGTTATTTTTAAATTGGCAAAATTAGGACATTAAATTTGATAAATTGGCAATTTAAGGACAATTGCCACCAGAATTTGGAAAATTGGCCGGAATCCCAAATCAATTTGGGGATTTTTGGGCCAAATTTGCCTAGGTGGATAACAAGCTTGCCTACTTGGAAAAAAAAATTACAAGTGGACCAATACCGATATGCCAAGTGAAAAATTACAAAAAAACCACAAATTTTATATTCTATACTTTTACAAACTAAACAAATTTAAATTTTTTACAAACTAGAACATATAAATAATATTTTTTAAATAAATTTTTAAATTTAAATTAATATGTATTTATTAATGGCAAAAGCAAATTTCTATTTGACAAAATTTCATTTAATTAAATATTAAGTTACTTAATACATTTCTAAAAATTAGAAAATATTCTGAATCATACTTTAAATATTCATATAGAAAAGTATTTTTCTAATATTAATAGTTATTTTAAACAAATTAAATAAATTTCTCAAGAGAGAGAGAGAGAATGGAAGAAAACCCATCTTCCCCCTTCAGCGACCCTCCCCTCCCAAAAAAAAAAATCCCTCTGCTATAATTCACCACCTCCGGCCTCCTCTCCTCGCCGCCGATTCCCACCTCCCTCTCCACCTTCAATTTTTCCAACACTCGCCCCCCATCTCCTCTCCGCCTCTTTTAATGCTAAATTTGGTTGTGTGTACATGTATGTATTTGATTTTTGAAATTTGTGAGTTTGTTTTGTTGGTTCAAAATGGGGCAGTGGGGGAGGAGTAAAGACATCGACGGAGAAGGTACTAGACGGCGGGAAGAGGGGGACCGGAGGTGGTGGCAGCGGCGATAGAGGTTTTTGTTTGGGTGGGTAGGTGGGGGGGTTGCAAAGAGCCGGAGAGGATGATGTTTTTTCCCCTTTTTTTCTTTTTTTTGGGTAATTTATTTTTATTTATTAAAAACTTATTCAAATTAGAAATTATTTTGGAATATATAATTTTAGTATTTTCAATTATTTTTTTGGATATTTTTTAAAAATTTAGATTTTTTAGAATTGTTTTTTAATTTTCTAAATTTTTTTATCCATGTGAATTTTTTCACTTCAAAAATCAGTCCAAATGGCAGTTTAGATGGAGTTTATTCCATGTCATCCAAGTTCAAATGTTCACATCAGCAAAATTGGTTGAAAATTTGAAATTCCCCAATTTAAGGAGGTCATGTGCGGTGCACGTGTTAAATTCAGGCTAATTTAGTCAATTCCGGTGTAAATGGGCCTCAAATTGCCAAATTGAGAAATGTGGAGGACTAAAATTGCCAATTTAAAAGCAACGTGTCACACACCTAGACCCGACCCTTACATGTAACTCAGATAAGCCACACGATCAGGCCAATGGGCGATGACCTATTTTTTTTCCTTGGAAATGTTATGGTTTTCTAAAATAATAGAATATATCCCTTTTGAAATAAAAGCAAATCATTTTTTTATACACATCAAACCCAGTATCTTCATCCCTATATTAACATACTTATATTTACAAAACCATAATAGAGCGGTTATACAAACCAACATCAGAGTACAAAAGTGCTCGAAGCATGACATATGAACATAGCTCTGTGTGACCGCTCTGGAGATTTTGGCAACCTTCACATATTAACATGATCATCACCTGTATCATAAGAACCTAATGAGCTAATGGCTCAGTAAGAAGAAGCTCATATTTTGAAAAGCAATGTTTCACATATCACATACGACAGTCAATAATGCATAGTTCAGTTAAAACTTTTCTTATTCCTTTTTATCCTTTCCTTTTTGGGTACCCTCGAAGTGTGGTATTCGACTGATAGTAATAGACGTCCGTTTTCGGAACCTTTTCATAACAATTGACTAATGGAAGAGGCATCACGGGGTTCTCATAACCGACCTTTCGGCCCTATGATATTAACCGCTGGCTCTCTCATACATCGTGGCTTTATCTATCTTGGCTTTTACGCCTCAAGGTATTCACCACCAGTACATCGTGGCTTTATCTATCTTCGCTTTTACACCTCAAGGTATTCACCACCAATCTTTTGGGTCCGCCGGTCCCACCCGCTTCCCATACCTACCCGACCATCAATCAAATACCATACCTCCCCTTTTCAAATCATTTTCGTTACATGTGCATCAGCATCATGCATCATAATCATATATACACAATAAACAAGAAATAAACATTCATTCCCAAGTAATCATCTTAAAACATCATAAACATATATACCTCAACACTTTACACAATAGGCAAGTAATAGCATTCATTTCCAAACAATTATCTTAAAACATCATAAACATGTATAATATGGTCCTTATGAAGCAGAAAACGAACTTCAACTTACCTTAAGTCCTCTGCAATGAACTAGAAAAGGTGACGCTACCGAAGTTTGCTAATGATACTTCTTCCTAATTTTAGGTGTGCAATAATCTGTAAAAAGGGTATATAACATATCTAAATACAATTCTCTATAATTATTCCAAATTCACCGATTAAATTGAAGAAACAATCTGTAAAAGACTTAGTTGTAACGGTCACGTCGATATGCCTAACTTCCTTTACCTATTACTCTTCATTCCTATTTTTCCTCGAATTTTTTTTTCCTCTCTTTTCTTTCTTCTCTCTTTTCCTTCTTTTTCTTGCACTTTTCTTTCCATTTCTTTGTCCAGAAAGCCTTTTAAAAGGCTTCAGGCAGTTAGCAAACTTCATTGTGAAGTTTGTTGAAAGATAATATTATTTTATTCATTGAATTATTTGTAGCTGCTAGCTTAATACATGTTATATGTTTGTGCCTTATAATTTTTATGTGTCACATATTTACATTCATCATGACATATAAATAACACCTAAGCAGCACGTAGGGCATGAGTTATATTGACTCGGTGACTAGTGGGAAGTTTTTGTGTATCAAATTCAATCAAAACTCTAAAGTTAAGCGTGCTCAGACAGGAGCGATCCTGAGATGGGTGACCACCTAGAAAGCACGTCTATTATAATCATTTTTTTTAACTAGCCATAAATGCTAGACGTCGTGTCTGCTTAGACGTCATGCCTGCTTAACTAGTGATAAACGTTAGCAAAAATGTACCTTAAATGCAATTATCATATAATTAAAAAGTAATCATGTTCGTGCAATCATGCCATTTATAGTCAATGATAAATGCTAACTATATGACATGCTTATTGTTGGCTGCGTGAGAGATGATTGGGCATTACACAACGGGACTCAAATTGCCAAAGACAATAAGCTACAGGACTAAATTGGCAGTTTTGCCCATAAACAATCTTCTGTATTGAATTCAAATTCAAGTAATGTTGAGTGTTTTCATTTAATTAAAAAATGTTTGGAAACATGATTGCTCCATTTAAAAAAAATTGACATATTTGGGGCTACTGAAACAGATGTAGCAAGACAAAGATGATTGAATTTGATAAAAAAAAAATGCCAGATTTACATTTGAGATGATTTATATTTTTTAACTTTTTTGTTAAGACCAAATAACCCTAAAGTAATAAATTAATACTAAATAGATGTGCATGATCTTGATATTAATACTTCATACTTTTGTTCAATATATATGATAGGTGAAGTTTAATACTAACGAAAATGATTTTTATAAATATGAATAGTTCAATTCAAAGAAATTATTCCAAAATCTCATATATGCATATAGTGAAAACCAAAACTTTGTTTCAAGCAGTATTCAAGAACGATAGATAAGCCGCTATAGTCTTCATGCCACTAAAAAAGTAAACCTCATCTAACACAGAATTCAAGTGTATGGAATTGCGGAGTACATCAAGAAATACTTATTCCTAATAATGATAATGACTTCTGTCTCTTTTTAATAGCTTAGCCTCAGAATATGGTAACCTTTTGAAGGTAGGAATACGTTACTGTATTGAAAATGGTATCGGTTTCTTAACTTGATGGGGAGAGATTTGCACTTCGTTGGCAGTACTTTAGTTCCAAAAGTAAAGTTTTGTCATATAATATGATCTTAAAATGAGTATAAGAAATAAAGTTTGATTTGGGAGAGATTTGGACTTTTTCTATTCTAAAAGTATGAATGCTTTGGGATAATTTACAAGATTTACATTTTTTAATTTTTTTGTTAAGACCAAACTAACCCTAAAGTTATAAATTAATACTAAATAGATGTGCATGAACTTGAAATTAATACTTCATAATTTTGTTCAATGTATATGATAGGTGGAGTTTAATACTAATTAAAATAATTCTTATAAAATATGAATAGTTCAATTCAAAGAAGGGTTTATTGCATAAGATCATCTTGTGATAAGTGAAGCCTGCGCCAAACACTCTTGTGTTATGTTTTTTGCGAATCACCCCCCTCGTGTTATTTTTTATTCTGCACACTCACCCTTTTTTGGTTTTTTTTTGTATTTTTTCCATCATAAATGTCAATCCAAATGCATTTTTGCTCCAAACATGTTTATAATAGATAAATAATTTAATTTGGGTTGGATCTAGAACATTTATGATGAAAAAATACCAAAAAAAAAAGGAGTATGCAGAATAAAAAATAGCACAAGGGGGTGATTAGCAAAAAAATTAACACAGGGGTGTTTGGCCCAGGTTTCGCTTATCACAGGGGGATCTTATGCAGTTATCCCTTCAAAGAATTTGGGAGCTTTTGATTTACGCTAGATATAGTGAAAGTGACCTGCCTATGAGATATTCGGGAGTTCTTTTGATTTCCCCTAGATTAACTGTCAAGAATTCTGCCCCTTTGATAGAGAAGATTATGAAAAGGATAAGCTCCTGGACCTCTAAGTTTCTGTCTTTTGCTGGTAGAAATGATTAAAGCTGTTTTGTTTGGTGTGCAACTATTTTGGAGCCAAATTTTCCCATGCCTTTGACTGTGATCCATGAGATAGAGAAACTGGCCTTTCTGTGGAGTGGCAGAGTAACAAAGAATTATTATGCTCCAATTAATTGGAAGGATGTGTGTTTGCCAAACAGGAAGGGGATTGGGGATTATTGCTATTGGTAAGTGGAATGTTGCTGCTATATTCAAACAAGTTTGGAATATAGCATCAAAGAGTGATACTTTGCGGATTAGATGGGTCAGTGCTTATTATCTAAAAGAAGTTAGTATCTGAAGTGTGCAAACTAAGAGTTATGACTCTTGGCTTTGGAGGAGAATGCCTACAACCAGGAATGAGTTTATGGATGCAATAAATACTATACATAACCAATGGAAGATGGGAGAATTCTCTATTCAAAATGCATATACTCATGCTATTGAGCATAAGGAGGAGGTGGGTTGGAGGAAGATGGTTTGGGGAGCAGGGCTTCTAGCTCGCCACAGATTTATTATGTGGTTGACTTGCCGTGATAGATTGAAAACCAAGGATAAAATTGGAGTGTGGAAACCTTTGCAAGACATGACCTGCCTATTCTGCAGAGTTGCATATGAAAGTAGACCACATATGTTCTTTAGCTCTCCAGTTACTAAGCAGATTATGTGGGATTGTTGGCAAAAGATGGGGGTTACTTGTAATAAAGAGAATTGGGATGATCTAATGATTTTGGGATTGAAGATTTGCAAAGAGAAATCCAGAACTAGCTGTAAAAGAAGGGCTCTTTTTGCGGCTGTAGTTTACTGTATATGGCTTGAAAGAAATACTAAAATATATATACAAAGAAATAGTTCTGTTAATGATATAGTCAACAAAATATGGAATATGATTCAGTGTAAATTTGTGTGTTGATGTATTTCCCAGGTATGTTTGATGTATGTGTTATAGTTCTTTTATTTTAATGAGAAGCTTACTTGATCCAAAAAAAAAATAAAAATTCAAAGAATATATTCCAAAATCTCATATGTAAATAAAGAAAACCAAAACTTTGTTTCAATTAGTATTCAAGAACGATTGATAAGCCGCTATGGTCATCATGCCTCTCGAAATTCATCTAATACAAAGAATTCAAGTGTATAGAATTGTAGAGTACATCAAGAAAAACTTGTTCCTAATAATGATGATGATATCTGCCACTTTACAATAGCTTAGCCTCAGAATGTGGTGACCATTTGAAGGTAGGAATATGTTACTGTATTAAAAATGGTATCTCTTTCTTAACTTGATGGGTAGAGATTTGCACTTCATTGGCAGTACCTTAGTTCCAGAAGTAAAATTTTGACATATAGTATGATTTTAAAATGAGTATAAGAAATAAAGTTTGATTTGGGAGAGATTTGCACTTCATTGGCAATACTACTTGTTCCAAAACTTTGTTTCAAGTAGTATTAGAGAAGATAAATATAAATTTGTTATGTTGTATAAATTTGTCATACATCATACTTAGTTATTTCTTATACTCATTTTAAAATCATACTATAGAGAAGGTTATTTGCAATATAAAAGCACCTAATGGCTCATGTGAATATACATACAATAGGAAAAAAAATCAAAAAAGTCTAAATTTATGAAAACTACGATTGTCTGACAATCCAATTGATAAAACATGACTCTAACTTAAAATTGAATTAATAAGATGATAAAAAAATTACTATAGTAGAAAAAATGAAAACGTGCAATAATTTACTATTTAATTGCAAACTTAATACCATCGTAATTAGGAAGAAAATTAGCCAAAATGTGACAATAATAGGAATGTAATTAACTGTTGCAAGGATTTTTAAAAAAGTAATTGGTAAACTATTTTTTTTTATTTTGTCTGGATTTTTTTATCATATATGGTAGATAATTGAGTTACAAAATCTTTCAAGTGAAAGAATATTAGGTATTAATAATTTGACTAAATGACATAATTTTTTAGTCAAATTAGACATGGACTATATAATTATTCTTTGATGAATGTTATGTTTTGTATAGTTTGATTACAAAATAACTTTCAAGTTAAATGTCCTATATTTTTTTAATAATATAAATATTAAATAAAAGCTAGGCATCTATATCATTGAATAAACTAAAAGGAAAAATAAAAATATTAACTGACCAAACTAAATTAAGAATGTATATTAGAATAATGCATACTTCAGTATTATATTTGATTGTGGTTACCATCGGGTTACCTATTTATTTTTGAGATTCACATAAAAGATGTATAGTTTAAAGAATATAAAGGTTAAAAGTGACCTAATTTTAGTGAGTTGTTATTGAGAGTTGAAAATAATGATGAACCAACTGATAATGAAGGTAACATTAAAAATCCAAATTAATGATTATTGAGTATGACAATGAAGATGAATTAATATACTGTCTTTTTAGAGCTATTCTACCAGATTTTTATAAAAAATGCCCCTTTGGTTGACTACTTGAAAAATCGAGCAACATTACTAGCTAAGAATGAGCCCCTTAGTTGACTACTTGAAAAATCGAGCACATTACCAGTTAAGAGTGACAGACTGAAATTTCTAGAGAGAATATATTAATGAAAGTATTATAAATCAAATAGCCTACAAGTATCAAATGACCTAAGCTTTCTACTCGCACTTACTAGAAAATCATAAACTATCAAGGGCAAGCTTAGGATCATAGTGGATTCAATTCAAAGAGTAAACCCTCAAATTAAGAAGGAGAGAAAAGAAAAAAGAAAAACAAGAATGGGTCGGAAGATGAATGCAAGTGAAACTCTTTAAAAAGTTTCTACATGGAAAGAACTTCAAATAAACACACCACAAACAATGAAGAAAGTAATGCAAACAAGACAAAGCAGCTGACAGCGAACTATAAGAAATGAAACTTAACATAATTTCAAGTGATGCTGAAGAGAAGTGAGCAACTTGAAGAAATAAAAATAAATCCATGAAGTCAAGTAAAAACAAGGTTGCAACGCTCATCAATATCAACCAAGAAAAAGACCGATTAGACCTAATATAACAGTAAACATGGACAGAGTTAGAGTTTTGATCTCGGGGGAAGGGGAGGGGGAGAATACAAAAAGAGGAGAATTTTTTTTAATATTCTTTGGTATTGGAGGAGAGGGGGTAAAATTAAAACTTTTAAAAAAAATGTAAAGGAAAAATATAATTTTTAAAAGTTGGAGGGGTGGGCTGCCACCACCTGCCCCCTAGCTCCATCACTGACAGTAAACCTTATTACTTAGATTTCATGTTATTTATGATTTCGTATTTTTTTTATTGTATGTGTAAGAACTATCACCGAGACATGTTAATGAGTTACCGAAGCAGCGAAAGACGTGTGGACCCTCTTCAAGTACATGCATGAATAATCAAATTGCCTTTGATGACATTTCAATGTATAATTTTTAGTAAGGATGCTATGTCTTCTATTCATATTTATTTTACATATTATTATTAATATATTTAATTTTTACAATTGTTTTAGTAATTCTTATGACGTGCAACACACTTACTCTTTACTAGTTTATTAAAAATTACTAACATATCCCCTCAAGGGGTCTATTTAAGGTTTACAGAAGATGAAATTGTAAGAATTTTTAAATACGCATGATTGTAACTGTAAGAAATATTTTGACATGAGAGAGACTTTATGTAAATTTCAATGAGTGAAGGTTTTATAATTGGCATTTGGATGAGAAAAATTATATTTGGTTACATAATTGGCATTCGGTTGGGGAGAACAGTAAAGGCTTAAAGCAAAAGACGTCTTATAATATTATTTTTCGTGATTGGTTGGTTTGAGCCCTAAACTAATTATTTAGTAAATGAATTATAATTAACGTACAAATTAAGAAAAATTATCAATCACAAACCTTGCGATTAATTTAATTGTACGACCAATCTATGTGGACAAAACATTTCTATCATTATTAATGCGTTCGTGAAAGCCTAAAAACAAAGTAAGTACCTATG
The DNA here is from genome assembly GCA_019426215.1 of Buddleja alternifolia. Taxonomy (NCBI): domain Eukaryota; kingdom Viridiplantae; phylum Streptophyta; class Magnoliopsida; order Lamiales; family Scrophulariaceae; genus Buddleja; species Buddleja alternifolia. The sequence goes on along the minus strand of CM033397.1, from coordinate 35,437,823 downwards.
TCAATCATCCAAATTGAATCTTACTAATTTTCAAGCATCTCTTTTGATTCTAATTTTTGCCGTAACATTCACTCCACCGTGACTTCTAATTGGGAATATGAATTTGTTCTCATTCTCGTATAGTTGATAATTTGTCGGGGGAATATATGTTGCCTTTTCCCTCCCAACTGAGTTGAGTCCATAATTAAGAGGCCCAGAGACTATAGTGTATTGGATTCGACTTCCACTAATATGATGTGTGAATTTTTATTCAATTTTTTAATGGTTGTTTGTTAATTATAAATATGAATAATGTTATATATCGCCTTTTATATACTACTGATTTTTTACTCCTCTAATTTTTGCAATAAATCATTTGCAATTAATTACTTTTAATGAATTTAATACATCCATACTTTCTAAAATCAAAGAGAATTGAAAAATTAGTAATATGAAAACAGTGGTATATATCATTTTTCTATAACTATTATTAGTTGGTAAAATTTCTAATTGTTATAGTTTTATGTTTGAAATTTATGATATAAGTTGAGAAAATTACACAAAGATCCTCCCCCTTATTGTGTAATTACCAAAACCTCCTCACTTTTTGAAAATTACCAACACCACCCTTTGAGTGGTCTATTTATAAGGTTTACATGAGGTAAACTGTAAGAATTTTCAAATACACAAAAGGTGTAATTATAAGAATGCGTTAACATAAATACATGAGGGTTTTTTGATAATTTCCAAAAAGGTGAGTGGTTATTGATACTTACACAATAAGTGAATACGTCTGTACGTAATTGAAGTTATTGATAATTATACAATATGTGGGGAGGTCTACACTTAATTTTCCAATATAATAATGTATTTAATTGATTATGCAAAGAAAAAGAAATGCCTCGAATAATATACTAGTGGGGACCAATTTAATGTCCAATTTGGATTTATGGGATCAAGATGATAAAGAGGCACATAAAGACACTTTTTGAAACAATTGAAATGCAATTTGGTGTAATGCAGACAATCCTCATTTATAGGATGATGTGCACTTTGCCCCTTATTCTATTGAAAAGTGCACCCAATACTCTCACCTATTATAAATGTGCACTTAACCCCCTCAGTTAGGTTCGATCAACATATAGGGGGCAAAGTGCTACAAACCGCATAGGTGATGGAGTAGTCTGCTTAGTTCTTAAATTTCTTGCATTTTTTAATTTTTTTTTAATTCAAATATTCTTAATTTTTTATTCAAAAATATAAAAGACAATTCAAAAATCCGAAACATGAAAATAAATAAGAAAAAATGAAAAAAAGTATAAAAATAAAAGTTTTAAAAATACAAAAAATAGTAAAAAAAAACTAAAAATTTCCTTTTTTATTATTCTAATTTATTTTTTTCTGGATTTTTCAAATTTTTTATTTTGTCTTATTACTTTTCTATTTTTAATGAATTTTTTTAGAAATTTAGTTGAATTTTATTCTTTCCGGAATTTTGTATTTTTTCCCTTTGACTTTTTTATAAAATTTTCAAAATTTTAAAGATTATTTCTGAGGTTTTTCTTTCTTTTTGTGTATTTTTATCTCAAATCTGTTTGATGTTTCGAATTTTTTTATTGTCTTTTTTATTTTTGAAAAATTAAGAATATTTGAATTTAAAAAAAAATTAAAAAATGCAAGAAACTTAAGAACTAAACAGACTACCCCTCACCTATGCGGTTTGTAGCACTTTGCCCCTGTGTGCTGCCTGAACCTGACCGAGAGGTTAAGTGCACATTTATAATAGGTGAGGGCGTCAGGTGCTCTTTTCAATAGGGGGGCAAAGTGCACATTACAGGGTGAGAGGGATGTCTGAATTTATCCAATTTTATTTCGAAGAAGTCTACGCCTGGGGGACTTCTTGCAAAAAGGTGCATCTAATAATAGATTGATTAATTTATGATCTACAATTAAATAATTCTCGTTACAATGTGGATAATCTAACACGTGTAATTGTTTATCATTATGAACACTATTGTTTTACTTAAATTATCCTACAGTTCTAAGGAATTTGTCAAAAAATATATCTTAACACCTTAAAGAACAACGACATAATTATCAAAGTTTACGCTCCACCATTGTGCTAAAACTGATAGTGCGAGCCTCAGTATGGGCCGTTGCACCAAAAACGGAAGAACCCCATTCCTCTATTTACTTGTTTCGCTCCTATGTTTGTTTTAAGTTTTATTTTTATTCGAGATCGATTTTATTATAATAATAAATATAATATCTATAAATAGTGTTAAAGGTCAATCATACAATGTCTAATCGAGTGCATGTGATTTAATTGGGTTCCAATTTTTATGTGACCCTCACTGTATAACCATATTTTAAAGGAAAAATAATCAAGTTAAACATATATTATCAATATTTCATAAATACATTTCTTTAAAAAGAATTTATAAATACATTTTGATAGTATCTAAGTAGATGGAGAGAATGTTTTGGGCCTATACACGGCTAGCTAGTGATGAAGCTGTTTTTGGGTTTACTATTAAGGTTGTAAATAGTTGAATAAATTAAAATATTGTAAATTTTATTAAAATGATTACTTATGTCTCTCTGGCCAAGCGAATATTGGCGATTCTGAACTTTACATATGGACGGCGCCGCCAAAGGTGGTGATGGAAGACAGGCAACCAAAAAAATATAAAAGAATACGCACTAGTGATGGGGTGGATCAAGAAACTACCCAGGAATCTGAACAACAAGATGAAACCGTGGAAACCGGACAAGAAAAGACTGCTAATGTAAATGCTTGGCAAACGGAAGAAATTCTACACGGGCGAGGGTGAAGTCACTGCGAATGATGGGATTGAGACTATGGCAAATTCAGCATGGCTTATTGAGGAACAAGACATATCTGATGAATCGCCATGGCCAGAGGTCCACGTTGCGAAAGAAGTTTGGAAGAGAGTATTCACGCTCTGATTGTGAAGGTCCTCGGCAGGAATGTGGGATAATTAAGGACACTTTGGCAAATAAGCTACGAACTTGAACCGGTGGACTTGGGAAATGGATACTACATGGTAAGGTTCTACAACAAAAACGATTATGACAATGTTTTGAAAGGGGGACCATGGGTTGTGTTGGGTCATTACCTTACGGTACAAAAGTGGAAACCCGAGTTTGAGCCCGAAACGGCATCTATCACCAACACTCTCGCATGGATTCGTTTTCCCAATATACCTACCAATACAAGTGTTCGATTATGAAATAGTACTGAAATGCTTGGCAGAGAAAATTGGAAAGGTGGTTAAGGTAGATAGACACACAAAGGAATCCTTGAGGGGTAGGTATGCTAGAGTTTGTGTGGAAATCGACCTAACGAAACCTTTAATCCAGATAGTCAGGCTCAATGGCCGTCGACAGTTGCGTGTGGAATAAGAAGGTCTTAATTCATAGACAGACATGAAACATGTGGGCGGAAAGTAAATCTTGGAGATGAACAACCGCAACACACGGCGGCGGAAGGTAAATAAGGAGTTAACGTGGAACATGAAGGGAGAGACGAAGCTAAACGTGCGCCGGAGGGATACGGCCCATGGATGATAGTAAATAACAGAAACCGCCAACAAAACAGAAATTCCGGCGCCGGAAAAAAAATGGAAGAATTAGCGGGGAATCATAGGACAAAAGGAAGGAAAGATTCAGTGCCAGATATGGTATTTCGGACAGAAGGTAACAATCACGTATATGTATCAAGATTTGATGTGTTAAAACAATCCTCAACAAAATAAAGAGACTAATTACCATTATGTCGGCCCATGCTCCTCCATCAGGTGAAACTAATATTTTAGTTAATGGACCATTACCTAATATTAAAGAGGGCACTACTTTTCAAATTGTATACAATTCTATTGTCAAGCCCACAAATGCAGTGACTCAACTTTCGGGCCAAAGTAAGAATAACATTGCCCAGCGTCAAAACATTCCGCCCACTCAGCTCACTTTTAATTCACAAACCAACACACTACCACCTAACTTATCCGAATATAATTCTAGTATGCAATTAGTCCAGCCAATTTTTTCACAAGACATTCAAACCAAAGAAAATATTGGAAGAAACTATATATGCATGAAAAAACTGGTGAATGAGGAAATTATCAGGCAACCTATGTTAAGAGCACACAGATGGGTTTCATATAAACCCAACGTTTGATTATTGGGACCATACGGATACGTTGGGAACAAGAGTTATCAATAACATGGTCGACGTCGACATGAAGACAGCCTACTCTACAGATGGCGGTGATCAAGGGGGCCCCATGCCCTCCGATGTATGATTTTAGTCTTTTATGACTTACCCTTGCTTATCGTTTTTTAATGAATTGCATGTTTTGGAATTGTAGCCTACAATATACTAGAGTTTTATGAAAAGAATTTGCCATCTATGGACATGCCCACATCATCAAGTGAACAACTTGGAGACGAAAATCCTTTTTTCAATAAATTGAAAGTAGCATCACATACATCAACAAACAGGGCATCATATGAAATTGATTGCTATCTACAAATGCCCATTGAACATATTAAAGGATTAGTTGATATTTTACAGTGGTGGCAACGAGAACAAATAAGGTTTCCTATTCTTTCTTCGATTGTTCATGATATACTAACACCTCAAATGTCTACCGTAGCTTCCGAAAGTGCTTTTAGTGCAGGTGAAAGGACCGTTACCGATAAAAGAAACCGTCTAAATCCACAATCGATAAAATTTTGTATTTGCTACAAGGATTGGCTAGATCAAGCATGGAGAAAGAAGGAATTCGTACGAGATGGAAATAAATTCAAAGCCAAATTGATATTCGATGACATTGATGAAGTTGTAGACGACAATGATATTGTCGAGACGCCAAACGACGGATCACCACTTGGAGAAAAAGAAGACAATTTGGAAGACCCTTATTCGGGATATGTTCAAAATTATGAAAACCAACATGGATCCCCATCCAATGCCTACAAGGAAAAATGGACACATTTTGAATATGAATAGTGTAATATTTCCATATAATTTTTTTATAATGTGAATACCACTATACATTTAGTAGTATATTGTTTTTCATAATGTAAATGCACAAGAAAAATAAATTGTTGTTTCTCATGTAATTTCATTTAATTGTGCCGTATTTTTCCCCATCTCTCATGTAATTTCATTGAAGTACATAATCTATTTTAGTTTTAATTCTTTTCGTTCAAAGTTTCAATATTGTCTCTTTAAATTAGATATCAATTTCAATTTGATTTTTTTCATTTTTAAATTTCAACATTATCTCTTTAAATTAGATATCAATTTTATTGAGTCTCTAAAGTTAAACTAAAAATAATTAAAACATTCAAATTAACTTATAACTTATAAGAATTAAAAATTAGTTATTTTCATTCATAGTGTAATTTTCTACATTATGTAATAATATATAACATAACATAATGTAACTTTCTACTTACTCAGTTACTCCCAAATAGTTTGCTTGATTTTTTGACTCAACATTGAGACCAAACTTTCAAAAAAAATGAGTTTTGCCATTTTTCAAAAAAAAAAAAAAAAAATTGCAGGGGGCCGGCCCGGTCCGGGTCCGAGTGGCCCGGCCCTGAACAGTGAAGTGGGCTAGGTCCGGGCCCGGGCCCGCTTGACCCGGCCCACTTTAAAAAATGGAACGGTTTGGGCCGGGCCGGGCCTGTGAGTGCCTGGGCCGGGCCGTGCTGGTTGACATCTTTAATTGTAGGGGAGCAGGCAGCCCGTATTTCATCAACTCTTTACTGGATTTTATCCAGGTACATAAGCCTTCTATACTCGTGCTTTCAGAAACGAGGGGTGGAGGCGACAAAGCCAATATTATCCTTCAAAGAAGTTTTTTGATAGAATTGAAAGGGTAGATGCGAGGCACTTTGCGGGTGGTATTTGGCTTTTTTGGAAATCTGATGAGGTACACATTACCCTAAAAGATGCCAATGACCAATGTATAACGGGGATAGTCAAGAGAGTCGGGGAGCCGGAGTGGGTTCTTTCTGCTCTTTATGCCAGTCCTCACCAACACACGAGAGATGTTTTATGGGATTATCTTGAAGGGATGGCGGATTATATTACGGGACCCTGGCTTTTAGCGGGGGACATGAACGTAGTCACTGATGAGAAAGAAAAGTCGGGGGGGTGCGCCAGTGAATTTTCATAGATGTCGTAAGTTTGTCAATTTTGTTAATAACTGTGGGCTCATAGACCTAAAGTTCAGGGGTAATCCGTACACATGGGCCAAAGGAGGGAATTCCACGTTACAAGAGAGACTTGATCGGGTCATTTGTAATAACGATTGGCGCATCAAATTTCCAACGGCCTCGGTCACTCACCTTCCACGTTTAGGATCTGATCACTCTCCCCTGATGCTTAATTTGTTAGATACGAAGAGTAATAAGAGGAATGAGAAAAACTTTCGTTTACAACATGCTTAGTTCACGGACACACGATTCAAGGAGTTGGTTAAGACGCAATGGGGAATGGAAGAGAACATGAATATTTATGGGCAGATTCAGAACATACGAGATAAGCTCACAACATGGAATAAAGAAGTATTTGGAAATATTTTTAAACGTAAACGGGAGTTGACAGCTCGTATAAATGGTATCCAAAGAACGCAGGGACACAATTTTAGTCGATGCTTACAAAAACTTGAAGCTAAACTACTGGACAACTATCAAGAGATTTTGAAGCAGGAAGAAGTGTTGTGGAAACAAAAATCTAGAAATCAGTGGCTTAAGGCGGGCAATCTTAACACGAGATTTTTCCATATGTCCGTTACTACAAAGAAACCTCGAGCGAAGATTCATACCCTTTTACGAGCCAACAAGGAGTGGGAAACGAATCCAAAAAATTTGCAAAACATGGAAGTTGATTTTTATAAAGACCTATACGGTCAAGGGCCTCCAGTTACATCTTATGAAATCACCGAAGGGTTTTCGAGACTTACTCTTGACCAATCCGAGATGCTCCAGAGCCCGGTTACAAAAGATGAAGTTCGAAAAGTATTATGGGACATGCACCCAACTAAAGCTCCTGGACCAGATGGTTTGCAACCTATCTTCTTTCAGAAATGTTGGGACACAGTAGGCGACTCGGTGGTAAGGACGGTGAGCCATGCTCTCCGCACAGATATCATTGATACTAAGATTAATGAGTCATTAATTATTTTATTACCTACAGAAAAAAATCCGACTCGACTTTTAGAATTTAGACCGATTAGTCTGTCAAATGTTATTTTGAAAATTATTACTAAAACAATGGCGAACCGGTTGAAAAATATAATGCATGTTTTAATACCGCAAACTCAATCTAGTTTTATCAAGGGAAGACAGACGTTGGATAATATCATTGTTACACAAGAAGTTATCCATAGTCTGAATCTCTTGAAAGGCAGAAAACGGTACTTTATTGCTAAAATCGATTTCGAAAAAGCATATGACAGAATCAATTGGTCATTTCTGGAAAATGTGTTGGTTGAGCTAGGATTCCCCTCGAATTGGATCAATCTCATTATGGAATGTACAACTACTGCGAGACTCTCCCTCTTATGGAATGGAGAGACGACAGAGTAGTTCAGTCCATTGAGAGGTCTAAGACAAGGGGATCCGTTATCCCCTTACCTTTTTGTGTTTTGTATCGAAGGGGCAATGGCAAATAAGGCAGTCAAGGACAAAATCTGGGCGCCGATTCTGACATCATGTCTTGGGCCATGTATCTCCCACCTGATGTTCGCAGATGACCTAATACTTTTTGGAGAGGCGTCGGAGACTCAAGTGCACAATATTAGCTCGTTGGTGGCGGAGTACTGCAGTATGTCGAGACAGAAAATAAATAGAAACAAATCAAGAATCTTAGTTCCAATAGATGTTTCAAGTCATGAGGCGCACCACCTGGCAAACCGATCCCACCTAAACATCACTAAGGATCTTGGTCGATACCTCGGGTCCCGTTACATCATACCAAAGTCATGAAAAAGGATTATATGTTTCTTGCCGACAAAGTTAAAAAAAGGCTCAAGGGTTGGAAAGGAAGACACTTATCATTAGCGGGCCGAGTGACTTTAATTAAAGCAGTGACTGAAACGATACCTTCCTACCACATGCAAACATCAAGGATTCCATTAGGAATATGCGATGAAATTGACAAAGCCAATAGGCGGTTTTTTTGGGGAGGTTCGAACGAGAGAAAACTGCTCCACTTGATCTCGTGGGATAAAGTATGCAAGAAAAAAGAACAAGGAGGTCTAGGTCTTCGTAAAATCAAAGATGTGAATTTGGCTTTTTTGGGTAAATTGGCTTGGCAAACTATCATGGAAGATGATAAGCTTTGGGTTCAAGTTATTAGGCATAAGTACATTTACCGAAATAGGGCAAGGCCTCGAGGATCTACGTATACATGGCAGAGCATCCAAGCGGCATTTCCCATGCTCGAGAAAGGAATGTGATGGAAAGTTGGCAATGGTAAGCGAATCAAATTTTGGATGGATCTTTAGGTAGGAGATTCCATTTTTGCGCAAAGTATTGGCAAAGAGTTAGAGGAGGATGTAGCGATTCGAACGGTGGATAGTTATTGGGTTCCGAATGTGGGTTGGAAAATGGAAGATCTTGGATTCTTAACCAATTCTATGAAGAACGACCTGAATTCTATAAACCTTGACATGTCTAGTGCTTATGAGGACACGATGGTATGGAAACACACGGCTAAAGGGAAATATACATGCAAAAGTGCTCATGATCTAATTTCTAACAACCATGTGGACGGTGCAGAGGGTAAAAAATGGCAACGGATTTGGCACAGTAAGGGCACGCATCGAAGGAAAATGTTAATTTGGTTACTAAGACATGATCGTGTTTTGACGCGGGAACAAATCGTTCGTCGCCATATCGCTACAGATGCAAAATGCCTCTTTTGTGGACATGTAGCAGAGACAAGCATGCATGCAATCAGAGATTGTGCATGGGCAACAGAGCTTTGGCGTGGGCTGGTGGAAAGACAACACCATGCTAAATTTTTCTCCTTGATCCGAAAAGATGGGTGGATTGGAATTTGAATAACACTCCTAATAGGTATGTATGGAGTGATATGTGGGACATTACATTTTTTAAGACTGTAAACCTTTTTTGGCAAGCACATAACGAAGCAATCCACCAAGCAAAAGTGGTGTTGCCACGGGTGAATATGGAAGATATTCGAAGGAGAACATTTGCAGCGAGAAGAGCGCCATTGGATAGTTGGGATGTATCCGATGAAGTCGAGTACGTAGGATGGAATAAGCCATTCAAAGGGTTCATGAAGGTTAATGTCGATGCAGCGGTCATATTCAATCGCAACAATGTGGAGGGTCCAGCAGGTCTGGGAGGAGTCATTCGTGATAACCAAGGGAAATGGCTTCATGGTTTTTGGAGTGGAGCCGATCAGAATACTCCATTGGGCGCTGAATTGTTAGCCATTTTGCATGGGTTGCACTTCGCTTGGCACATGAATAAGAAAAATGTAATTTTGGAGACGGATTGTACGAAGGCTTGGAAAAGCATTTATGAGGCACTGTTTTCGCACTGGTACTTTGATATTATTCGTGAAATTCATGATATGCTAAAATGGAAATGGAGGGTTAAAATTCAAGTTGTACCGAGAGAAGCTAATCAAGTAGCCGACTATTCGGCCAAGGGAGGTCTTAATCGAAGACGGGAGAATTTTGATGCACTGGTCGAGGTGTATGCAGCCAGTATGAGCAAGATAGAATTGGCACTACATGGTCAAGAATAACGACTATTAGTCCGGGTTTGTCGAACTAAAGCCTAGGGTAGTACCCTATGATGCACGAATACGGATATGGCAAATATGGGTACAATACGATACGAGTACGGGATACGCAATTTTCCAAAATTTTAGGATACGATATGCCGGGGATACGACGATATATATATATATATACATATATATATAAACTTGAATTTTTTACAATCCACTAAATGAAGTTACATGACCATTCATACTTATAGATGAAGATGCTATTATAATAATTAGTTAGTTACTGAACGTATAAAATTTCTAAGATCAATAGTTATAACTATTGAAACTTTATTCTACGCACCAATTAAGCGGCTTTAAAACTTTATCAACCTTTTTCTCGAACAACATTACAAGACAAAAATACAAACCTCAATCTTATATTATTGCATATTACTAAAAAAGTAAAAGCAGAAGAATGTTTATTGTTTATACTCAGGCTCAGCACAACAACAAAATATTTAACAAAATTGAAAATTATAAACAAATCTCAAAATCCTAATTAACTTACTTGAAGAGTTCTTGAAGAACTAAAGGGTGGAATTCAAAAGGAGTTTAGAAGACAGAATACTTCTGTTATAAGACGAAGACGGATTTCTATCGCATATTGGGTATTGCAATTGCAGAGCAGAAGACGGATGAGGGTTTTTTTCTCCATTCTCGTTTCTATTTTTTTCCAATTAATCGTGGATTTTTTTGTTAAATTATTATAGTAATAAGTTTTTACCTTTGAATTTTGAGTTTTGACCCAAAAAGTATTTTCTAATATCAAAAAATACCCTTGTCATATCGGATACTTCCCGTATACTTCGCGGATACTTCTAATTGCCGTATCGAATACCGTATCCAATTATTTTTATTTTATTTTTGGATACTTCAAAATCGTATTCGGTACGTATCCACCCCGTATCCGACCCGTTCCATATTCGGTACGAGTACGATACTGCACGGGGTCATTTCTAGGAGTATCAGTGCATCCTAGGTAGTACCCTTCATTCGAGAAAAAAAAATATTGTAAATTTTGTTTAAATTATTATTGAGTTTTAAATATTAAATTTTGGATTTGATGTTAATGAAATCGAGCTACAACCAACTTTAACTGAGCAAAACACACAAGCTGGGGGTATCTTAATCTTTTGCAAATATACTTTTATTTTTTTTATTAATTAACAAAAAATTTAAAATTTATCCAACATTCTTAGTTAATTTGTTATATTAACAAACTCCCTCTGGAGCAAATTCGCAACCGAGTCGATGAAGCACGTAGAGCTTGTGATCACAACCCCGACGACTTGTTGAACACAGTTCATATGGACCAAGTCGGACCCTGACTACATCAAGGTTAATGTTGATGCTGCCATGCCCCGAATCAATAACAACACCAAACAGGCAGTAGGAATTGGATTGGAGGTGTAATTAGAGACCACTAAGACACGTGGATTAGCTATTTTAGTGGAACAATTTACGCCGAGTCCACTTTAGACATAAAGCTGAAAGTCGTTCGCAAAAGATTGGAGCTTGCTTGGGACGTAAGGAAGACAAAGATTATTTTGGAGAGGGGAAAATTAAATAATTAATATAAAAATAATAAAAAAATCAAAAAATACCACCAAAATGATGGTATTCAGAAATTGGTATGATACGACACTAAGAGACGACATATCCTATGTCGTCTCTTACTTTTTTTTTTTTAATATTGTTATCACGGCAAAAGCCGTGATAACATATATATATATATATATATATTTTTTGCTTGCCGTATTTTTTTATCCGAATATCAAAATGAGTCCATTTTTATGTGGTTACAAAGCTTATATGAAAGTCTACAAATTATATGTTCGGGTCGAAACCCAAAAATGAACAAAAAAGGGAGAAAAATGAGCCGAAAACAAGAAAAAAATTATTATTTTCTTAAAACAATTGCTCTAGTGCTGCTTTTTTTGCTTGCCGTATTCCTTTATCCGGACATCGAAATGAGTCCATTATTATGTGGTTACAAAATTTATATGAAAGTCTACAAATTATATATTCGGGTCGAAACCCAAAAATGCACGAAAAAGGGAGAAAAATGTCGAGGAAAAAAAATCATTTTTTTCTTTAAAAATATTGCTCTAGTGCTGCTTTTTTGCTTGTTGCATTCATTTATCCGGCTATCGAAATGAGTCTATTTTTATATGGTTACAAAGTTTATATGAAAGTGTACAAATTATATGTTCTGGTAGAAACCCAAAAATGCACAAAAAAGGGAGAAAAATGTCCTGGAACAAGGGAAAAAATTGCTCTAATGCTACCTTTTTGCTTGCCGCATTCCTTTATCCGGCCATCGAAATGAGTCCATTTTTGTGTGGTTACAAAGTTTAAATGAAATTCTACAAATAATATGTTCGGGTCGAAACCCAAAAATGCACTAAAAATGGAGAAAAATGAGCTGGAAACAAGGAAAAAAATTGCTCGAATGCTATTTTTTTGCTTGCCGCATTCTTTTATCCGGGCATCGAAATGAGTCCATTTTTTGTGGTTACAAAGTTTATATTAAAGTTTACAAATTATATGTTCTGGCCGAAACCTAAAAATGCACGAAAAAGGGAGAAAAATGAGCTGAAAACAAGTAAAAAAAATTGCTCTAATGCTGCTTTTTTGCTTGCTGCATTCCTTTATATGGGCATCGAAATGAGACCATTTTTGTGTGATTACAAAGTTTATACGAAATTCTACAAATTATATTTTCGAGTCGAAACCCAAAAATGCACGAAAAATGGAGAAAAATGAGTTGGAAACAAGGAAAAAAATTGCTCTAATGTTGTTTTTTTGCTTGCTGCATTTCTTTATCCGGGCATCGAAATGAGTTCATTTTTATGTGGTTACAAAGTTTATATTAAAGTCTACAAATTATATGTTCGGGCCGAAACCCAAAAATGCACGAAAAAGGGAGAAAAATGAGCTGAAAATAAGGAAAAAAATTGCTCTAATGCTACGTTTTTGCTTGCCGCATTCCTTTATCTGGACATCAAAATGAGTCCATTTTTGTGTGATTACAAAGTTTATATGAAATTATACAAATTATATTTTCGGGTCGAAACCCAAAAATGTACGAAAAATGAGTTGGAAACAAGGAAAAAAATTGCTCTAATGCTGCTTTTTTGCTTGCCACATTCCTTTATCTGAGTATCGAAATGAGTCCATTTTTATGTGGTTACAAAGTTTATATGAAATTCTAAATATTATATTTTCGGGTCGAAACCCAAAAATGCACGAAAAATGGGGAAAAATGAGTTGGGAAACAAGGAAAAAAATAGCTCGAATGCTGCTGTTTTGCTTGGCGTATTTCTTTATCCGTGCATCGAAATGAGTCCATTTTTATGGGGTACAAAGTTTATGTGAAAGTCTACAATTTATATGTTCAAGTCCAAACACAAAAATGCACGTAAAAGGGAGAAAAATGAGTCGGGAGCAAGCAAGTATTTTCATATAAACTTGATTTAAGAAAATAATGATTTTTTTCTTTGTTTCCTGCTCATTTTTCTCCCTTTTTCGTGCATTTTTAGGGTTCAGTCCGAACATATAGTTTATAGACTTTAATATAAACTTTGTAACCACAAAAAATGGACTCATTTCAATGCCCGGATAAAGGAATGCGGCAAGCAAAAAAACAGCATTAGAGCATTTTTTTTCCTTGTTTCCAGCTCATTTTTCTCCATTTTTCGTGCATTTTTGGGTTTCGACCCGAACATATAATTTGTAGAATTTCATATAAACTTTGTAATCACATAAAAATGGACTCATTTCGATGCCTGGATAAAGGAATGCGGCAAGCAAAAAAGCAGCATTAGAGCAATTTTTTTCCTTGTTTTAGTCTCATTTCTCTCCCTTTTTCGTGCATTTTTGGGTTTCGGCCCGAACATATAATTTGTAGACGTTAATATAAAATTTGTAACCACACAAAAAATGGACTCATTTCGATGCCCGGATAAAGAAATGCAGCAAGCAAAAAATCAGCATTCGAGCAATTTTTTTCCTTGTTTCCAGCTCATTTTTCTCCATTTTTCGTGCATTTTTGGGTTTGGACCCGAACATATTATTTGTAAAATTTTATATAAACTCTGTAACCACACAAAAATGAACTTATTTCGATGCCCGGATAAAGGAATGCGGCAAGCAAAAAGGCAGCATTAGAGCAATTTTTTTTCTTGTTCCAACTCATTTTTCTCCCATTTTCGTGCATTTTTGGGTTTCATCCCGAACATATAATTTGTAGACTTTCATATAAACTTTGTAACCACATAAAAATAGACTCATTTCAATACCCTGATAAATGAATGCGGCAAGTAAAAAAGCAGCACTAGAGCAATTCTTTTAAAGAAAAAAATGATTTTTTTTCCTTGACATTTTTCTCCCTTTTTCGTGCATTTTTGAGTTTCGACTCGAACATATAATTTGTAGACTATCATATAAATTTTGTAACCACAGAAAAATGGACTCATTTCGTTGCCCGGATAAAGGAATACGACAAGCAAAAAAGCAGCACTAGAGCAATTGTTTTAAGAAAATAATAATTTTTTTCTTGTTTTCGGCTCATTTTTCTCCTTTTTTCGTTCATTTTTGAGGCTCAACCCGAACATATAATTTGTAGATTTTCATATAAACTTTGTAACCATACAAAAATAAACTCATTTCAATGTTCGGATAAAAAAATATGGCAAACAAAAATGTATATATATATATATATATATATGTTATCACGGCTTTTGCCGTGATAACAATATTAAAAAAAAAGAGTTCAAAGTGAGATGACATAAGAAATATCGTCTCACTTTGATTTTTTTTTTAAATAAAAAGAAAAGTAAGAGACGACATACCCTATGTCGTCTCTTATCATACCAATTTATGAATACCACCATTTTGGTGATATTTTTTTATTTTTCTATTAATTATTTAATTTTCCCTTTTGGAGAGCGATAGTTGGAAAGTTCCACTGCTTTGACACGATGGCCATAATCAGAAATTGGCTCAATTAGCCTTGGCATATGAACATGACTCGAATTTGGTATGAAACAAATCAAACGACGGACTCCCTTGCTAAAATGAGAGTCTACCACAAGTTGAAACCTCTCTCTTTCTCAAATGATGATGAAACTAACATTTTCCTCAAACTTGATAAAATGGAGATAGCGACTATAATTCCGGGTCCGTCAGGCCACTAATAGTAGGGCCCGACAACTAATCATTATTAAATGAGCTTTAAAGTAAGTTGGTTAATTTATCGACCCAACAAATAATCATAAAGAAAGCCATTTTCAAATGTCTTCAGCATAATTCTCCCTCTCTCACAAATTCAAAAATACAAACAACGGATATCTTCTGATCTCCGAAAAAAATGGAGATGAAATCTCCGCCGCCGTGCCCCCCCACCGTCACCATCCGCCGCAATCCACCTCGTAAAGCACGCGCCACCCCCTCCTCCGCGATCCCCCTCCGCGAACCGCTATCTTCACCATCTCTGTCACGTGACATTTTCTCCACTGAGCTTCCCCAAAACCCTAACAACACCGACAACGAGAAAATTGATCCTTCGCCTAAAATCCTCTCCGAACACCTAAAAGTGTACTTGAGGATCCGCCCTTTGGCTGTTCAGAAAAACACGAAAAATGTAGCCGATTCGAAGAACGCTTGGCCGAAAAACCCCCAAATCAAGGGTAAATCGAAACCTAAAACAAAGAAGAGCGGTGAAATGTGTGTACAAGTAAATGAGGATTTGCATTCAGTCACAGTCTCAGCTCCTCAAGCATTGCAAGAAACAAAGAGGATCAAGTCCGAGGTGTATGAAGGATTTTCACATGTATTTGCTTCTGAAGCATCTCAGGTTAACTCGATTTTATTGTTATTTCGTTTCGTGTTATCGGGTTGGACTATATGTGAACTTGAGTTAATATTTCCTATCTTGTTCTGTAGATTGATGTGTATGAGGCAATGGTAAAGCCCTTAGTCGAAGATTTTCTTAAGGGGACAAGTGGAATGTTGGCTGCGATGGGGCCTAGTGGCTCTGGGAAGACTCACACTGTTTTTGGGTGTGCTAGGGAACCTGGTATGGTACCTCTAGCTCTTCGTCGCATTTTCAGCGAAAATGAAGGCAGTGAAACTCATTTGTCCAGGTAAAATTTAATTGACAATCTGCTTTCAGTGATATACACTGGTAGGCATAGTTCAATGTATCGGCCGATATCTGATAGTATCGGCCAATACATATCCGGAGGTCAAACGATATTTAATATTATCCGAGGTTATATGTATGGCCGATACAATGATATCTACTTGGCTAATCTTATTTGACATAGCTAATATTCGACCTCTCTGTCACTATCTACTTGGCTCACATTAAATGCAGCAAATGGCTTGTTTCTTTTCACGTCACTGTTAAAGTAAAAAAACAGAAACTTCAAGCGCAAGCTCATTAATCTTTGTAATATTATGTGGACAGGGTATTCTATTTGTCAATGTTCGAGATCTGTTCAGAGAAAGGAAAGGCTGAGAGAATGATCGATTTATTACATGATGGAGGTGATATGTGCATGCAATATTCAATTCTCAAGGGACTTCAAGAGGTTTCACTTTCTCGGCAGAATTTTTGTTTCCCAATGATTATTTTATGTCTTACAGCAGCTGTAGTTTGAGTCTCTTTGAAAGAGATGAATTTGCATTGACAATTATGTATTTATTATGCGGATTTAAACAGACCGTGATTCGTGATGCCCAGCAAGCTGAGTCGCTGATTGCACATGGGATGCTGAAACGTGCAACTGCAATGACAAATTCGAATAGTCAATCGAGGTTTGGGTTCAGCCATGTATTATATATGTCATATTGACAAGGTTATGTGGTGTAAGTTTGAAGCAATACTATCATCAATTGATATTGTGCTTGGCGTACACAATTGTTTGCTGCTTTTTTTTCTGGAAAATTCCCAATTCACGAAAAAATTGATTCCCTATGGTTCATATATCTCATTTTATGCCCTTTTATACGGCGATGTCATTTTTCTAGAGCATATCTAAACTATGGGTTGAATCTGATGAATGATCTAGTTTGTATGCTAAAAGTAAAAACTGATTGCATATTCTTCAGTACATTGTGTTCTTTTCTCAAAATGATACCTATGAAGGAATTGAAGAACTAAGATTATTTTCTGCATCTTTTCATCTATTTCGAAGAACCATCAATAGCTCTAGTGATAATTGCACCGAGTTGTTTCTAGGAGTAGCAAACGTGAATTGAAGTAGACTATGTGTGTTAGCCTTAGCAGTGTAGTTAAATTTTGGTTTAGTTTGTTTGTACCATCTTTTTTTCTAATACCTTTCCGCTACTCTCTTATGAAAAATTGACATTTTTCCATTGTGTATTTGAATCTCTGCCCCTAATCTAGCTGCAGTAATGATCATTCACTTTAGTTCATTGGTGGTCTCTATTTACTTTTTGACAAATTGTTGTAGTCGTTCACAATGCATCATTAACATCCGGTCTGGTTCCAAGAAAGGTGATGAAGAAGTTGATGGCAAAGCATGCAGCCCTATGTTGACAATTGTGGACCTCGCAGGAGCGGAGAGAGAAAAAAAGACTGGGAATCAGGTACAAGTTCATTTATGTTAAACTACGTGAATAAAATTTACCGGGTGTAGAAATGCCCGAGGCTAGAAGACTTGCTTAGAAATTCTGTTGAAATACTTGTATTGATACATCTTCTAAATACTTACCTTATATATATTCTAGATAAATCTACACAAGACTATCATAAACATTTCTATCTTAACTGAAATGAGAGTATAAATAGTAAAGGATACAGTTTTCTCTCTGCAAATATTTATTGGGTTTACATTGTATATCAATTGAGGCCTGCCAATGAGAATGATTCAACACATTATTTCACCACCAGAATAGGTTCAATGTTAGATTTTAGTAGCTTAGCTTTTCAATGTGAACAGAAGAGAGTTGTGAATATTCGATACTTGTTGTAGTTGTTGCTTCATGGGAATAGAGTGGACTCGAAAATTATGCAGTTTTGCTTCTTTGCTCTACATAACTCAATTCATTAAAACATGTAATACATATGATGGAATTAAGCAATCAGGTATCTTTTGGATTTTTTAGTGACCTGATTTTACTTGATAAAATATTTTTGGAAGCATGGGATTAACAAATTCTAAGGTACTACAACCATTATTACTAGTGTGTATGTTCATTATTAGTCGCTGTCTTATGTTAAATACATATAGTGAAGTTGGGACTTAGCATACAACAAGTGCTGTTTGTATTTTACTACCATTAGAACTTTTACAGAAAAACCATATTACATGAGTGTAGGAGACCTCAAATCTTTTTGAAGACAAATGGTATGATATTCATGTAACAGATAATTTTATTATTTTACAGGGGGCTAGATTGCTTGAGAGCAATTTCATCAACAATACCTCAATGGTATTTGGTCTGTGCTTGAGGGTATGAATCACAACGTCTTTTAGTATTATGCTGTTATACTACTCACCTGACCTTTAGCATCCCATACATGGATGAAAATGTATTCAATTGCATCTCCTTGTCATGAATGAGAATCTGCCTTCTATGGTTTTGCTAAGTTTCATTCTTCACTTTCAGTCATTGTTGGAGCACCAGAAGAATCGTAATAAACCCCTGCAGAAACACTACAAAAACTCCTTGGTAATACTATGTTGCTAATGCTGACTATATCTTATGAACTATATTTTATTTCCTAAATCTGTATATGAAATTCTGTATGTAAATTAGAGAATCTGAAATTGAATTTGTTCTTTCGATCAGTTAACTAGATACATGCAAGATTATTTGGAAGGCAGGAAAAGGATGATGTTGGTGAGTATCTTAATATCTGCGGGGTTGTACAGATTACTATGCTGTTACATATCTGCGGGGTCATTAATGTATTTGGAAATTGCAGATTTTAACAGTAAAACCTGGAGTAGAAGATTATCTTGACACATCATTTCTGTTGAGGCAGGCTTCACCATTCACAAAAATTAAGTAAGGATCTCTGTGAAATTGTTACCTCGTCGCCAATTGGCCCTATCTCAAGATATTTGCACTGTTTGCTCTATTGGATGTAGGTTTAAAAACCAAGAAGAGCCTGTAAATCTGACTTGCAATAAGAGGCCCAACCAAGCATTGCCTCGAGCTGAGCAGCTTAAGAAAATGAAGTTTAGCAACATTGAATCTTCTTTGGTACGCCATTGGCTGAACTTTTGGACATCCATTTATTAGCAAACATAAGCTTGTTAGTTCTACTATACTAGTTCCTGAAGCACCATTTGCTAGCACTTACATTTGTCTACTTTATAACTCAATGAGATTCAGAACTGGTTCAATCTGTTGACACGCCTACAAGTTGATGAACCCAGATGTGATTTTCATTAATTAGTAATATGTTAATCGTTGTGGTTTGTATTCTAATTACAGTGAAACTTATATTACAATCTCTTGTTGCATGTGGCTCTACATATTTCGAAATTTTTATAGTGTGTGAGAGAAGAAAAGAGTGGTTCTATGTCTAAAATTATGTCTTCATATCTTAGTTTTAAGGCTGAGTACAAAGACCGGCATGATGTTATTCTATGGCTCGTTTCATAGTAATCTGATTAGCCTTACCTTTGATAATGTTGTTTACATAGTTTAATTTATTTCCTGTTTCTTTCAGATTGATGAAGGAAATACTAACAGAGGTTTCCAATTTACTACACAAGGTTGTTCTATATATCTGTATGGTTGATGAAGCATACTATTTTCATTTTGTATTACATTCTATCGTACTATTCCGGGTGTTATTTCGTAATTCTTATATTAAAAGTTCCTCATATGGTAATTATTATGTGGACAGAGACTGCTGGGAAAGTGGTTAAGGATGGCCTGAGTCAAAACATCGAAGACTTTAATGACGAAAACTTAAATGAAATTCATGTTCTGTCTGATGGGTTTGTTGGACTTGGAATTCAGGAGAAATCATCCCTGGAGGAAGCTTGTGCTAGACAGAAAGCTGAAAAGGATAAGGAATACCAAATTATGCAAGGATTTTCAAAAGCTTTGTGGACTGTCCTGAAAGAGTACAAGAAAAGACTAGAGGTAATATATGATTGCCATGTTAATGGAGCTATATTATCTTTTTTGTATGCGCAGGTTATGTTTCATCTATTGCATATTTATTAGACTCAATAGCTTGCTCTGGCTGTGTCGACAGGGGGTCGAAATTGAAAATTGCCATCTCAGGGATAGCTTGACCAATGAAAGAACAAGAAGCCTTGGTCTCGAGAATGAACTGACCAATGAAAAGACAAGGCTCTCTGATCTGGAAAATGAACTGGATAAGTTGAAGTCTCAATGTAAATGTTGCTTACAAGCTTCACCAGATGTGTTGCGAATTTCACTAAATGATGCAAGTTCCGATCTTTCACATTGTCAAACCGCTGACTTTCAGGAGGTAAACTAGTAGTATTTTGTGTGTATTTTTTTCAAAATCTTTTCAAGATCTAGCGTCAAAAAATAGGACAACATCTAAATAATGTATGTATTCATTTATTGGTTGCATTATTATGTTGACCAACTCAATGGTATCTCTCAATATTTGAATATGGACATGAGTGACATAAATCCTTCTTAGTAATACAATAACTCTTTGAAACTTGCAGGGCTTATTTCTTATGAACCAGCATTGCACTTAAGTAACGCGCTATTTTTTTTGTTTGTTTGTTTCTTTTACGTTCCGTGATCAAAGAGACTTAAAATACTTTGTCAATGTGCTTATCAACTTGTATCTGAACATCTATTTTCTGTTTCTGAAATTTTGTGCAGGTAAGATCAGAGGTTTCATCATGTTCTTTGAAAGAGTTGGAGCAAACTAATAATGAGAAAGAAACTGATCCCTCAGTAAGCCATTTGCATTTGCTACATTGAGTGCCACTTCATGTAGCTGCTCTTACATATTCCAAATAAATTCTCTAATGTTCAGGTTGGAGATTTGTTTCTGACTTTTGCTTCATGCTCAGGTGGAGTAGACGAGCAATATCCTCAGGTACAAAACTGAAGTACTTTTTCAATAATTTTGTTTCCCTTTAATAACTTGCTGGAATAAGAACTTGCATACAGTATATAGTTCCTGTTACATATAAGAGACTACACTTATCTATCATGGCTTATTAATCAGCAACTTGAAGACGTCTCAGAAAGTATTGAGGATGCTCAAGATGTAAAGGGCTTTAAAGATATCACTGCAGTAGATCTTCATTCCAGAATC
The DNA here is from genome assembly GCA_019426215.1 of Buddleja alternifolia. NCBI lineage: Eukaryota > Viridiplantae > Streptophyta > Magnoliopsida > Lamiales > Scrophulariaceae > Buddleja > Buddleja alternifolia. The sequence continues at coordinate 35,416,695 of CM033397.1, read as the reverse complement.
CATGAACTCCCAATAAGTACTAATGATGCTCAAGATGTTAATTGCTCTGAAGATTTAGTCGTACTGGATATGTCTTCAGTAAATGAAGAAATTAGTCAGTTGACAGCCCGCCTGTACCCAAGTCACAATTGTGATGCAAAAAGTTTGGAACTCGAGAGGGAATGCTTATCCAATGGATCATGTCTTGCTGCTTCTCTAGAATGTGAAAACGCAAATAGTTTTCAAAATTACGAAGATCTAAAAGATGCTAAAAGGGAGCCAACTCAAGATTATAAAGATCTAAACATTGTGGGAGATGCAAAAAATTTGGAACTCGAGGGTGAATGTGTATCAAATGGGTCCCATCGTGCTACTCCTCTAGAAAGTGAAAATGCTAATAGTTTTCAAAATTATGGAGATCTAAAAGGTGCTAAAGGAGAGCCAACACAAGATTATGAAGATATAAAAGCTGTGGGAGACGCGAAAACTTTGAAGCTCAAGAGTGATTGTGCAAATGGATCACGTGATGCTACTTCTCTAGAATGTGATAACGCTAATAGTTCTGAAGATTATGAAGATCTGAAAGATGTTAAAGGAGAGCCAACTCAGCTTGAAGCAGGTGCAACAGGTTCAATTGTTAGACCATGCTTCTTTATATACATGTATTGAGCTGCCCTAAGTGCTTTTGCATTTATACATTGCTGTCACAATGGAAACTAACTCCTCTGCTTTAGTAATATCTGTTGGATTAAACTAATATTCAGTTGATGTGGTCAAGTTCACACTTCACATATTGGCACCTAAATATTACTTTAAACAACACGAACATGGACTGAAGAAAGTTTTTGCTTTTAAGACAAAGTCGTGCTGAAACGTGATGTGGATTTTTTCCTATACTTCTTGTATTCTGCTGTCCCTACTTCTTCGAATCATGTTTCTATGTCAAGGCATTTCCCTTAAATGATTTATTTTTTGTTTGGAAGTTTTTCCAATTTAGTCCTTTCATCTCATGCACCCTCCTCAATCATATCATTTTTCCAGAGAGCAGCCCATCATTGGCTGAGGACCGGATTATTTCTGGTGCATTTCATTCACACACTGTCCTTAGCTCTTCTGAATCTCCTCGGAAAGATGACATCCTTCTTAATGTGGATGAAAAAGAACTCAATCATGAAGATGACAAGGTTAGTTTGATGCGCTTGGGACTTTGAAAATTATGATATTGTATTCTCCATCCTACATTATCTGCTTGACCATCTATCTCTTTGATATTAATGGTAGTCCATTATCTTCGCAATAATTCTTTTCAATTACTAGTTCAGCCGTGTAGATCATTTCGTCAAAATACATGAGAAATAATATTCTGGATCTGTGTCTTTTCTGTGTAACAGCCAATGCTTAGCCTTTGCTTACCACTGTGTGCATGGGGGATATTTTCAAGAATTCTCTTCTGCTCCATTAGTCAAGAGAAAGGTGTAATAATTATGACAATACATCCCTTTTACTCTATAACACATAAGCTCTGTCATGACCGCACATTCATGAAGGAAAAAGAAGGTTTTATTTTATGGGGACCACTAAGGGGCAAATGTGATGAAACCTTAAAAAATACTCTTTTTCCATTATTTTTGTCTTATAAGAAATAGTATTATGAGTTTGGTTTTATCTGAATGACAGTCTATATTGCACTTATTTGGCCCTTTGCTTACCTTTCATGCCGTTACCATGATATTCTCCCCTTTGTTCAGTCTATGAGTCTTCTTCAATCTCTATACTTCTGATAAGTTTTGCATCTCCCATGCTAAATCAGTGTCCTCCAAAGTTCGATTGCGTGCATTCGAAAACATGATCTGTACTTGTGGTGTAATATGTAATTCAGAAGTTTGGTTGCATGCACTCAAAATGATAATCTTCACCAGAGGTGTAAATATGGCCTATTAAGTCGGCTTGGCTCAGCCCGTTGAGGCTTGGCTTTGTTGCTAAGAGGGCCCCTTTAGCAACCAAGCCAAGCCGGTTAGGCTCGCAAGCCGGTTTGTTAAGCTTGATAGGCTTTTTTGGCCCTTAAATTGAGGGGCCAAAAAAGCCTATCAAGGCCAAGCCACCAAGCCTAAAGGGCTTTGTTGTGCATGGTTTTATTTTTTTGTTATTTTTTTATTTATTTACTTTTGTTAATTATTTATTTATGTTATTTAATCTATTATATATTTATTTACTGTTGTTAATTATTTATTTAAGTTATTTAATCGAATACATCTTTTATTTAGTACTTGTTATCTACTATTTTTGTAAGAGTTTGATAATATTGAAATAAATATCGGTTTCTTACAAAAATAAGATATATTCTATTAAATAACTTAAATAAATAATTAACAACAGTAAATAAATATATAATAGATTAAATAACATAAATAAATAATTAACAAAAGTAAATAAAAAAAAGACAAAAAAAAAACCATGCACAACAAAGCCCTTTAGGCTTGGTGGCTTGGCCTTGATAGGCTTTTTTGGCCCTTCATTGGCACCTATGATGCAAAAGCAGGCAGTGGAAATTTTAATGTAATTCTCATAAAATTTTAGTATATCTATGATTCGTGAAAAATGGAACTTTACTACATTGAATTTAGGTGCTTATTGCTTCTATTAGGCGGTGCCATTCGTCTTGAGTCTTGAACATTGTTGAAGAGGGTTATGTATATCTGATAACTGGTTGCCCCCTGGCAATGTGAATTTATTGGTACATATATGATGTTCTGATAGAAGAAATATCTACTGTTTTGTGATTGAAGTTTATCTAGAGGTTTCAATTATTTTTTTTTGAAAATTAATGATCTTGCCAAATTTCGGAGCAGCTTGATCAACTGGTCAAAGTTCTGCCTAAGGAAGAATGGGATGTCAAAAACATGTCCAAATTTGCACCAGAACTTGCTTCCACAGGCAATTTCCAGCATACAAAGAAACCAAAAAGGTTTAAACAATTTATTCATGATATCTTTTTATTTTTCCTAGTGTCCTTACTCTGATTTCATTCCATAACTCATTTACTGTGACTATTTCTGAATTTATTCAGGAGACTTCTTCCAGCTTCATCTGTCTTGTTAAGAGATATGAACATATTGGACATCAAGGATGAAAACGACAGGCCAAAGGTGAACTTTGAACTTTTAATTTCAAGAAACATCTTATAGCTTTGTCTTAAGGATAATTACATACACACAACCTCTTTTTTTATAGTAATTACCACGAGCTCCTGCGGTTTTGTAAATTACCAAGACACCCCCTATGATCCTGATAACTAAAAAACAACTTGAAGAACAATAGGCGAAATTGTAATATGCTTTCACTGACACATGGTGAGGGTGAAATTGTAATTGACAAGGGAAGTTATGCTAATTTTTCAACCTCAGGTGTTTTTCGTAATTAGGGTTTCACACACATACAAACATGTGTTTTTATGTAATTTACTCTCGTCTTAAATGATGCTCTTCATTTGATAAATACGACAATCACTGAAGTGCTTTTTGTTTCAGGGAGGTAGAGGAGGGAAGAGAGTGCCACTTGATGATGAGAAGAACAGAACAAAAGGCAGCTTATCTCTTCATAATTTGCTTACAAGTAAACTTAACCGATGATGAGAAAGTCTCGTTCTCTAATACTTGGTATATATTATGTTGTACAGGAATATGTGGGGAAATCTGTTTATTGAAGTCACTAAATACCTGCGTACAGATCGTATTGTTACATAGAACACAAGTGATCCAAAAGTTTTCTTATTGAGCTGTGTATTTTTGTTGAGAAAAAATCTGTGCCATTTTTATGGGGCATAAGTGCTCATAATAATGTAATGAGCCTAACGCACCACATTGAGAAAAAACTTTGCCATTTTTATGGTGCTAGTTTACATTGATTTCCACAAATGTTTTTACTTGTTTAATGATGATTCTATGTTAGAATGCACTAGTGAGGCTTGATATTGTGTTGGCCGCATTGGTATGGGTTCTTTGGGGGTCACTTTTAGGATTTTCTTTTTGGAATTGGAAATCTCGGTGCAATTATAATCATTCGGACCTCAACTTGGTCTGTCGTATGTATGTGTGATTATATGAGGATTTGGGGTCGTGAGTCCCATTATTGGTCTCAAACTCCTTAAGAATTACTCATACTCACAAAAAGGTTATATTGGTCTTTATGTCATGTTCCTACTTCCTCCTATAATTTTGATTATTGCATTTGAATGTAGTCACTGGTTTTTAATACGCAGGGACCACTCTGTACTTGATTAAGGTACTCAATTTCAATATTTAACAGAAAAGTAAAAGGTACTCAATTGCAAGGATGACTAGGTTTAGGATTGTCAACTGAGACCGATTGCTTAAGGCGTTGTTTGTTTATATTTTTGAGTCAGAATCTTGAAAATTCTCGGAATGAGGTTTGTGTGAAAATGATGTAGCGTATGTTGTGTTTGTTTATTTTTTAAAAATGAGTGGAATTTGTATATTGTGTGAAATAAAAATTGATTGGTTGATGTATGATAGATTAAATATAAATAAAAAATTATAAAGTATGAAAGATGAAGAGAAAAATATTAATTGAAGTAAATGTTTATTGATTAATGATTGTGTAAAATGATGGATGCAGTGATTGATAGATAAATTTAGATAAAAATAGTTTGTATTGTGAGATTTTTTAGAATATTGTAATTCATGTATAGAAATTGAAATTTAAAAACATAAACAAACAAGACCTTAAGGTCTATACGTGACCCGTGCCTAACTCAGTATGAGCATTTTTGAATATAAATATGAAAGTTGAGCATGATTAATTTGTGATGAGTTTATTAAAACAAATTTTTGCCCGAATATGACGGATTGAATTAGGTAGGTTAGGCATCCAATTCCTTCTATTTTTGGCTTAAAACACCCCATGAGGTTTAACTTTCATGTGTCAATTTTATCAAATAAAATACGAAGTTATGAAATGTAAGATGACAAAGAGTTAGGAAATTTACTAACTTATATTTTTAATAAATATATCTGTATATTAGCTTGAGTTCGAGCCAAACTATTCCGGCATAATGTGCAGGTAGGGGTTGCCCACGAGCCGAGCTTGACAAAATTTCTGGGCTCGAGTTCGAGACAAAAATTTGGAGCTCGAGCTCGTTTGAACTCAAGACTGGGTCGAGCCTAGCCGAGCCGAGCTTGAGCTCAAAAAAAATAAAAAATTAATTTCTTTTAATTAATATATATTATTATTATTAATTTTGTTTTAATATATATATAATTAAACATTTAATATTTAATAATTAATACATATATAATATTATAAGATATTATATTATATGTATTTTTATATTAAAAAATAAAAAAATATTATATTATATATATTAAAACAAATAAAAAACGTTTTTTATTCAGGCTCGTGAGCCTTCAAACAGGCATAGTTGGGCTCAAACTCGGCTCAACAGAGAAGCTCGGCTCAGCTCGAGCTCGAGTCATGCTTTTTTCGAGCCGGTTCGCCACTCGCACGAGTCGAATCGGCTCGTTAGTCAACCCTATGTGCAGACCTAGGTTAAATGGAGTAATTATGTTTGGAAATTAGAAGTTTTCGGAAGTTTTGGAGAACATGAAAATTTGAAGAAGCATTTTTGAATGAGAAGGGAGTGTGCATGATATTTGGGGAATTAAATATCAAACTAATTGATAGACTTAAAAAATAAATGGGACCAAGTTAATTTAAGATTTGGTCCGTCATATTTAAATCTAAAAGACTCAAGAAAAAAAAACTAAAAAAAAAAAATCCAATTCATTAATTTATTCACCAAGTAAGTCTAGACATCATAAAAGTTCAACTACTTTACTTGAAATTTAAATGTGAGGTTATATTAGAATTAAAAATTATGAGTTCTTTAATTTGAGAAAATAATTTATGGTTGTTCTTATCATTTTAAGTATATGAATACGTATGATGCACAAATACTTTTAAAAATAAGCTGGGTTAGTATAGTATCCGTATCCCATAAGAATACTCTCGGAAATCTTATTCGGATCATTTTTGAAGTGTCCAAAAATAAAATGAAAAGAGAAAATTCCGAATACCGTATCTGATACAAAATTTGAAATATCCGATACATTTTAAATACCATATAAAATATTTTTTAATATTATACATTATACTATGTCCTTTAGAGTAAAATAGGAAAAGAGATAATATTCTCAATCTTTTGTTAAAACTTAAAAAATAAAAATTAAACAAATGACAATTAAATTTAAAGAACTAGACATTAATTTATTCATGTTAATATGAATCTATTGAATCAATTAAATTTTTTAAATAAAATACTTGCTTATAAATACATGTATAATCAATGCATTGTATTCTGAAATTTTAAAATTTATCATATTTTGGGAATGTTTGCAAACTCTACTGCTTCTAAAGAAATATTTTTAAGTGAAAAATAAGCAGAATCACTTGAAAAACAAAAGTGGGTAGTGTTTGCAAAGGCAAGCAGAAAGTAGAAAAAAGTTACAAGGAGTGTTTGCAAATAGAAGTAATTATTAATTAGCTTTTTTGCAGAAAGTACAATATTGCCCCTAAAATAAAATAAAAATCATATTTTCTTCACGTTATATTCCTACTATTTTTTTGTAACAAAATACCTCTAAAAGCATATGTTTATGAAATAATATTGATTTTTAAAGGATAGTCAACATATTCTACTAGTGTCCATTACGTGCTCACATTCAATTTTTTTTTCTTTTATCTTTCTTTTTAAGTTTTTATAAACCTCATTGGCTTGCAATAAAGTATTAAACAAATATTATAAACATAAAAATAATTTAAAAATAAAAATTAATTATTTTTTAATAACAATACATGATATAAGTCTAGGTTGGGAGTTTTTGGATTTTCAGAACTCTTGTTTGATATATTTCTTGATTTCATTAATATTCAACTATTAAAATATAATTAATTTAGTTTCCAACTAATCAAGTAGGAATCCTAGGAAAGGGATGAACGATTTTACATTAAAAAACTGCCTAGGTTGGGAGTTTTTAGATTTTCAGAACTCTTGGGTTTGATATATCTCTTGATTTCATTAATATCCAACTACTAAAATATAATTAATTTAATTTCCAACGAATCAAGTAGGAATCCTAGGAAAGGAATGAACGAATTTACATTAAATAACCGCTCTCCTGATATTTTTGTGAATTTTAACATTAGTTTTTTAAAAAAAATTTAGGGATTAATTTGGGAATATGAAAATATTTTTAAAGATAAAATTGTCATAAAAAAATTATTTAACTGTAGGAATTTAAAAAGCACCTAGAAGCACCCCTTATCTAACTTGGAGCTTTTAGCTTGTGGAAGCTTAATTTTAGAGAATCAGAAGCAAAAGCAAAATTTGCAAACATTACAAAATTGCTTTCTTTTAGCTAAAAGCTCAAAATCGATTTTATTTAGAGTTTGCAAACACTCCCTTTAAATTCGTAGAAATGTTACTTATCCAAACCCGACCCTTTTTTTGCAGATGGGTCCTATTTGGCGACTCACACATGTGGCACGTGTTCACTACCCACTTGTGATAGTAACAAGCAAATCCTGAGAAGTAACAATAATATATATATATATATATATATAAATAAAAAGCAAACAAAAATCAATGTCAAAATCCAGAATAGTAAAAAACGCAAAATTCAGTAAAAGAAGAAAACATTAGACTCCAAACATCTATTTGAGCTAAATTTCTGTTCTATTTTTTTTCATAATTTTCGCTATTTTATAGCTGTTGAAGCAATTAAATTGGGGTTCTAAGATAGTATAATTGGAGCTTTTGATTCAAGGTAAAAAAGCTGTATAGTTTTCTTAATTATTCTGTATTTTTTTCGAGGTTTTTTTTTTCGTGGATTAGAGATTTTTAATTTGATTTTTTGATGCATTAATTACCGTGATCTTAGTCAATATCTCTAGTACATATGTGTGTGTGTATATATATATATATATTTCCTATTAATTGCGTGTATATGTACAATTTACGCGTTTGAGCACGCTAATTTCTGACGCTAAGGTGAAAAATCTGTAATCTAGGGTTTCGGTTTAGGGTTTGGCCTTTGTTTCGTGTTTTTTAAGCTTTCTTTCCTCAATTTTTGTTTTTTCTTTCTGTTTGGTAGAAAATTGGGGTTTTGGATGTGTAAAAACCCTAGATGTGGTTGCTTGATTTTGGGTGTTATGTGATTGTTTTCCATTTTTTTATTTTTGAAAATGGTGCTTTTTGGTTGACTATGTGTAGCTCAATTCAGTTTCTTGTGTGGAAATGTCTTTGATCTGAGAAAATGTTTTCATCGCGGGCGTTAACCTTGCTTCTGATCTTTCAGGCTTCGAAAAGAGTCTACTTGGTGGTTCATTTTGGAACAATTCAGTTTGTTATTCTTGTTTCAACATTGATCAGCCCGTTACTCTGAACAGGTACATCTATACAACCGCTGGATCATATTAGATTTCTTACATGCAAGCATATATGCTGTTTTCGAACTTTTAATAGCATATGTTGATTGGTTGTGTAATTCGTGGCTTGTTCTGTAAATGTTTAGTGTTGTTCATATCTAAAATATCAAAACTATTAATGCTATTTGGAAGAAATTTTGAGGTTGGATAACCATTTGGAAGAAGTTTTGCGCGAATTAGATGCTTCCGTGTTCCAGTGAAAGTTCTCACTTCATTTATACAGACTAAACAAAAATGAATTTAATATCGACTAGAGAGAAAATGTTTTCGGTAGCATTTTGTCGATTGTTTTTGGCTTCATGCATCAAATCTTGTTGTATTATTAGGTACTTATTTTCTGCAATTTTTCACCTTTATGGTATTGCTCTATGCAAGCATACTACCATTAATCTGATAGTATTCAGCTTTAGGGGTTTGCTCTGGGGTTCCATCGTCCTGGTCTACCCATTACTACTTACACGATGACGCACGTGAACATCATATACGGCTTTGGAATATCATTTAGAAGTTCTAACATGGAGTAATTTTATAGATGTGATTCTCTATGATATTATATGTTGATGTAAGATGTTCAGAATGTGTGAAAAATGCCCCCTGGTATAGAATAATCCAGAGACCTATATATATCAAGATGAAGCACTTTCTGCCGCTTGGTAACTTCGGCATTCGGTTACTATATAATACTAAATTGAATACTTTTGATCTTATTACGGTTATCTTTATTTTGGACAATGAGAAGAGATTTTAGATATACTATGTTTTTTTCGAGTGTCAATTCTACAAGATATCACACTCACTATGTTTCAAAATCAATTAATTAAATGGCATCTGAATAGTTCTTTGGGTGTTGACACAAGTAATTAGCTTTGCCTCATAAAGTACAGTATATCTTAATCAAATATAACTTTTGCATTCAATGTGATTTTCATAATTTTGATTTATCTGTTGTTTTAACAATTCCAATGCAAACCACGGACGCATATCCTGCCTGATTCACCACATATGCCATCACCTCTGACAATTAACTCTTTCCATTTAGCTCCAAATTATATAAAATCCATAGACAGATAAGGGAATGAAATCCTGGCCTATATTGATGAATTGGATTGATCAACTTGAGTTCCCACACATCTCAATTCTGTTAATGGGTCTGACATTTGCAACTGATGTTTGATGGTTAAGAGTATCTAATATTGTGTCTTTGACATATTTTCAGGGTAACTTTTGCTGTGGAGGACTCAAGAGGATGCACAGAAAGACAATAGTATATTGTTGTCCTAGCTTCTAAAAGATTATGACACTCGAAGACTTCTTCACCTTGTCTGAGATGAATAATGGACTAACTGATCCTTCCCGAGTCAGGGAACTTGTGGCTGTCATGCAGAACGAGAGAGATTGTATTGTGAAGAATGTTGGGGACTCGACCAGGCAATGGTCTGCAGTTGCAAGTGCTATAGCTGCAACAGAAAACATGGATTGTCTTGATCTTTTCATTCAGTTAGATGGCCTTCACTTTATTGATAAGTGGTTGAAAGAGGCCCAGAAATTCAGCAATGACAGCTTTGTGGAAGAGTCAATTACACATTTGCTGCAAGCACTTCAAACACTGCAGATGGACTATGAAAAAGTGGTTGCTTCTGGAATCTGGACAACTGTCAAGAATCTCCTTGTCCACAATAGTTCCAAGGTTCAGGATAAAGCTCGAGTGCTGTTTGTTAGCTGGAAAACAAAGAGAGAGAGTTGCACATCTATTTCAGATGTGGAGAAGAGCAGAGCTTTGACTGATGACGAGGCAGGAAAAAGTTCAGATATTGAGAGGGATGCTACTATTTCGGGGGAGACTTCTGTTAAGGAAAAGGACAATGAAAGTACCAGAGATGACCCAGTGCTATCTACAAGTTCTGATGTTATTTATTCTGGCCAGATTGAAAATGCACACAATTCAGACAAAATTGTAGACTCCTCAAATGGGGATGAGAGACCTCTAGATTGCGTGGAACCACCTCCCTTAGACAAGCCTACCGTGGAGCCTCCTGTATGTGATTCGGTAGGTACTACCTCAATTGAATCATGTAGTCCAGCTGTTTCTAGACAAGATAATCCTGTTACTCGAACAGAGTTGCCTGACTTGGAGTCACCTAGTAATTTAAAGCAGTTCCCAAAGAATGAAAGTTCACCTGAGAAATTAGGCTCGCTTGAAGAATCTAGGACGTCAGAAGTCAAGCATTGTACTTCAAGTTCTGATGGTGGCGATGCAATATCTGTAACCGAACCCAGTTTGCCAAAAAATATTATAGCTGGAGATAATATTGCATGCAACAAAAATTCATTGTATATTGACTCCAGGACAATCGACTCTGATGGAAAGGGTGTCATGGATGGTAAAAGTTATGTAAATCAACGCAGAAGCTCAAGTCCCTTCATTGATAAAGGAGGGGGTAGTTTTAATCATCATATGTTGCACAAATCCTCCAGCGGTGACAAAAGTTGGGGTAATCCTAAGGATTTAGGGACATTTCTTTCTGGGATTGAAGATGATGAAAAGGTGAACACACTTGACCTGCATGTAAGTGGCTGTGATCTAGCAAAAAAGTTTGATTTTTCCATAAGACAAATGAACAGAGAACCTGATGGGCCTGGCAAGAAGTCTGATGTTGAACTGGACTATGGAATTATAGACCCTCTTGAAGTTGCTAGGCAAGTCGCCATAGAAGTGGAGAGAGAGGTCGTAGATTACAGAGAACAAAGCTGCAGCTCTTCTGAGAAGCTTCCAGAAGGTAATATTCGAAGTCCAGATAGCCCGAAGTCTGTGAGTCGGAAACAATCACATGCCAGTGAGGGCTCACCTAAGGAGTTGGCGAAGAACCCGGATTCATCGGATGAATCATTGCAATCTGCAACTAGTACTGAGAACCAAGATGCTGATGAGACAAACGGCTCACAAGACATGGCGACCTCTCAATTGACCGAGGCGGCTCAAGAAGGAGAAGCCAATGAGGACAAAGGTCGGTGTAATTTTGATCTGAATGATGAAATTTGTTCAGAAGATGCTACTGATCGTCTCGGGAATCAGTTTTCTGCACCAGTCTCTGTTGTTTCTGCTTCAAGAGCAGCAGCAGCTCCTGGACTGCCAGGTGGACCGTTGCAATTTGAGGGAAATCTTGGCTGGAAAGGCTCAGCCGCAACAAGTGCTTTTCGTCGAGCATCTCCTCGACGTCTGCCTGAAAGTGACAACACGGGGGGGAGCAGTGGTATTTCAAAGCAACCACAAGGATTTCTTGACTTTGATCTCAATGTGGCTGAAAGTGTTGATGTTCCGGAATCTTCCAGACTTCCGTCTGGAGAGTCTTCAAACTCAAGAAGATTTGAACATCTTGGACTGGATTTGAATCATGCAAGTGAAGACGGCGGTGTTGTCGCATCAGATTGGCGGATAGCACAGTTATTTCCCCAAGCAAATGGCCACAACAGTCAATCATCATCATCATCAAAGCAACCTTTAAAGAATTTTGACCTCAACGACCAGCCATCTTTTCTCAACGACTCTTCTGATAATTCCTGTTTAGGTAAGTTATCGCAAAATTTCACTGTTTCTGGAGGTATAACATCTAATGATTCGGTAATATCCATAATGGGCACTAGAGTGGAAGTCAATAGGAAAGATTTTGTTCCCCAAACTCTACCTTTACCAGACGGTCGATGTCCAGAGCTTTCATTTGATGTTAATTTGGGGAGAACAGGTAATTTTCCAGGGATTGGATCTGTGCTTCCATATGCCCATTATGGTTACAGTAATATCCCACCTGGGCCCACCATGCCTCTTTCTTCCCCATTATATGGATCTGTAGGACCCATCCCTTACATGATGGATTCAAGAGGAGCACCCGTTATCCCCCAAATCGTGGGGTCCGCTTCATCTCTGCCAACTGGTTTTTCTCAACCACCATATTTTCTAAACATGAATAATTCAACTCCTTCAAACAGTGTTGGACCTTCACGAAGCAGTTTTGATCTAAATTCTGGGATTATGCTGGAAAGTGGAAGTAATGACCCAGCAGGTTTTGGGCGGTTCTTGAACTCGGGTCAAGTCGGGTCAATGGACGGGCAGCTGAGGTCCATTCCCCAACCCTCTATTACTTCAGTTGGTGGGAAGAGAAAAGAACCGGATAATGGATGGGAAAATTACCCTTTTAGACACTATGCGCCACCGTGGAAATAGTTGATTTATTTGGTCTTCTTTTTTGGGTATTGGATTAGGACTAGTGGTTTATAGCATTAGTTAACCTGGGGAATTGACATAGTTGGGGCGGAGATTGATAGAAACTGAATAAATGATTGGGAATTGGGGATGTTATATTCGATTCTCGAGTTAAGTTACCCGGGGGAGAAATACAGAAGCTAGGTTTAATTGTTTAAGTTGTTTCAATTTCTTGCTTTTTTTTGCTTAATTGAAAGCGGAGGAAAACTTTGTGACATTTTAGAATTGATCTCTTTATATTCTAGTTAAAGGGAAAGGCACTTGTATATATTATATGCATTTGTCATATTTTAAGAAACAGCTTTGGGAAGAACTGTAAATGATTGTTGTTTTGGGTCCATATGGATGCTTATCTTTTTCTGCAGTTAGTTGCAACTTTGTGGTACATGTTAAATATATGGTCAAACCCTAACCCAGAACGAGTTTCACATGTATGTGAGTTCTAAGGAATGATGAAAGAATTCTGCTTAGCTATTGATTTTCATTTCTGTCTTTTTCCGTTTTGTCTCGCTTTGTTTCATATACAAAGAGTGTGATACGGATATTAGATGATTTTCTTAATAAGAGACGTATCACAAGTTAACAACCAAATGGCCAAACTGATATTTGGTTTAAAATATGAATCTTCAAGACAATTTTCTTTACTAACACAAGTTAGCTCAGTTAGTAAGAACGGGTCACTTCCTCGAAGGTTATGTATTCAATTTCCTCTGCCGACATAAGGATTTTATTGGTGGGCAATCTATAAATACCTTTGTAAATGACCTATGATCCTTGAGGCAACTTAATCCCGGAGGCATGCTCTAACCCTAGTACGTGATTGAAAACCCTACCTAAACTTTTTGAAACCCAAAAAAAAAAAAAAGACAATTTCCTCTGAAAATATTTTACAGCTCTTTCATGGTGCATATTATTGTTGGCAACAGATCGCAAATATTTTAGCTCCAAGTTCATATGCAACGAAAAAATAAAAAACATTTTTTCAAAAAATATTGCACACAAAGGGAAGATGAAATTCCCAAAAGATTTTCTAATTTATAGATTTATGGTCAAAAACCTTTCAAATGCCAACTATTCATTATTCATGACCATGATGACAACGAATTGAAGACTACGGATATAATGGACAATCCCTGACAAATCTGATAAATGAAAATTAATTCCTTCTAGAACACAAAATAACAGCAACACCCTGGTAAAAATCTGTATGAGGCGAATAAGATTACAAATATAAATAATTCAAGCATATAAAGTCCCCAAAGAACTCCAGAGAGCTACCCAGTATGAGACTCACAAGCGCGTCGAAGAAAGGTTTATAGCTTGTAAGAAATAATGCAGTAACTGGGTGATCTGAAGGATGAAATGGCCCAACTAAATCACCTGAAGATGGAGCTGACCGGCCATCTACTTCAAGAAGCAAGCAAAAACCCATCTTGAACCTACCGGCGCTTGTACCTACAAAATAACAGAGCTTCAATAATCTTCCAAAATCTAATCATAATTAGGCATCTTATAGCTAAATTTACAGCATGCATGTTCTTACTAGACGAATTCCATTATAACAAGGCATGCTGTAAGTAAGAACATGCATGCTGTAAATTTAGCTATAAGATGCATGTTCTTATAGCAAGGCATCTTATAACAAGGCACCTTGATTGATTGACTTGTTAATTACTACAGGAAGAAACAGAAGAATACATCTAAGTTGATAAAACATCACAATGAGAATTTTCATACCGTGACTTGCTCTTAAATGAGGACTTCTTCTTTGGGCCAGTTTTGAGTGTTCTTTTCTGCTTTTTCTCACTCATGTCATCTTGGAAAAGTTCATGATTCTCTTCTGTTCTTGTTTTTGATATTTTGGCAGGATGCTTGGATGATTTAACCGATTTTTTCACAATCTTGCCAGCATCAACAGCCTTTTGTGCAGCCTTGACGGCTTTGGCTCGACGATAAGCCACATCAACAAGAGGAATTCCCTTCTTTTCTTTATTATTGTTCACTTCTCCCTGGTCATCGAAAATATTGATTGTTATAAACAGTTCGAGTAGTATGCAGTGATTGAAACCCATGGGACTGTCCCCACTCCCTCATATGATGATTTGATATATTTTCACAAAGTATATAACAGGGAATGTAAACATACTATGGAAAGGAAAAAAAGGAGAAAATACATACCCTGACTTCATCTTCATCCTCCAACATCTCTCTGGCTGCCTCCAATTTCCTCCGCTGCTTCCTAGGCATATTTTTCTATCCAAAATAGTAGCATCATAAGAATCAATTAGGTCAGATAACTTTTAGTTATATGTATAAATGCATAACGTAAAGCACCTCGCGCTCTCGCTCTCTCTTTTTCTTCAGCTTCAAGTCTTCCGCTTGTTCAGCACTGATCATCTCATTACCCGAACCTTTTCCGTTGCCCAAAGCATCCTAGTAAAAAAAATTCAGAAGCCACCATAACAGTTAACAGACCAATACAACCAACAGATCAAATTGTTCAAACTGAAAATATCAGAACCACAAAGACAGCAATGGATAACACCGTCGCAGTGTGTTACAACGCTACACAAATCAAAATAAGTGATTTGTCTCCCATTAGGTATTGATAGAAAATTGGCCATGTAACTGGAAATATTTAATTTAAAAAAAAAAAACAAATAAAGCAAATGGAACCTACAGGTTATTAGAACAAAAAAAAAAATGAAGTCTTGATCAATTCAAGTTTCCTCAATTGGTTGTAAATCATAAAGCAAGATGCACACTATACTTTTAAACATTAGAAGCACTCTGCTTGAGGCTACTTCATTCACATAGAAGCACCAGTAACGGGAACCTAACAGATGAAGGTCCTTTTCAATACTCGAAGACAAAAGAGCACTCAGATTCACATATTCCTAAGGCTCTGTATGTTTGTGTTTTTCGGAGCACATTTTCATTTTTTGGATCACCAGAAAATGAAAATGCTCATATCAAGCCAAATTTTGAAGAAAATACTCATTTCAAATCCTACTACACATTCCCCTATGTAAACACTCATCGTTTCATCCATTCAATCACTTCACACTTTTTTTTTTCCTAATTATTATATAATTCAATTATTCAACGCATTCTCTTTCTTACTTTATACTCTCTTTTTTCCTATCATCATTACATTGTAACCACTTCAATCATTTCATATATCAAATCCTAATAAAAATCTACTTTATATCACATATACACAACTTTCAACCATTTCTTAAAAACACATCCAAACAAACCAAAAAAGTCAGTATTTTCACACGAATTTCTATAATACACATTCTCCAAGAAAAACTCAGAATTTGATTTTAAAAACACAACCATACATAGCCTAAACATTTCAAATGTCCAGTCAATGTTTTGATCTCGCTATACTATAAAAAAGCCAGTGCCACAGCAGAATACCAGACAACAGGAAATTTCACCTTTGTTGCTTTAGCCACTAGCTTTTTCTGCTTCTCTGTAACAAACCAAGTTCTTTTAGGGCGTGAATATATTTCATCTCTGTGAGCAATCATGTTTTCCACCTAGTCATAAAGAAACATATGTATTCATTAAAAATTGCAATAGAAAAACATATTGTCTCTGGGTAGCATCCCCATATTGACTTAGAAAATGGGCTGAACTAAAATCTAATACATTTTCGCCCTCAAGTCTTTTGAGCAACTTTGGCAGCAAAGAAGCTACTGACTGTTGAAAAACTAATTGAAAATCATAGAAAATAAAACCTTATTTGCCTCCATTTCAGCTTTCCTTAGCGCCATTTCTTCCCTGCAACAATCAAAAATAATAATAAACAGTGGTGCAAACCACATAATTTTTCACGGGAATTAAATGGGTAAAAGAAATCAGTTACCTTTCTTCCTGAACAATTGAGGACACTTTATCTTCCATTTGCTCAATTATTTGAGACCATTTCCTTATTGATTGCTCAGCTACAATTCGGCTCTTCAGCCTCGAACCAGCTCTTTTAACCTGTAATAATGGTCAAACAAGTCTTAGGACTAAGATCATAGTCCACTTTGCCTTCTATTTTAGGAGGACATCCAGAAGACAAAATCATCCGGTGAGAAAAATGATGAATGATCAATAATGAAGGAAATTTACAGAGGATAAAGCAATAAGATATGTAAACTGCTGCTTGAAATCAGAGGTAAAAAGTTAGGTAAGCCTGATGATTTCATGTGCAGACTACAACTTGCTAGTGGCAGAGTATTGATAACAATGTCTATTAACATATTCCTGTGGAAACATTGATCAAATGATTACAAAGAAAGCATGAAAGGACATCTTTACAAGCTATTTTGATGTCCATAATTCATCCTTAAAACCCTTTCATGTCAAAGCACATAAACTGTATCTATATTCAATCAATCAGGCACTAAGACTCAAGGGAGACAGACAAAACAAAAGGCAGAGCACACGAAGAAGAATTTGTCGCAAGAGGTATATAGTGGCCAAGGAAAACTCAATTGAAACATGGTTTGTGTAAGTTGTAAAAAGCAAGTATTGAGTGTCCCCAACCTTAAATGGGGCATAAGAATGTCATGCATTCCACATCCTTGACAGCCTCAGAAAAATAATCACTTGCATCCTAGAATTCTGTTTGTGCAGGCAGTTCAATGCGTTTATAGATTACCAGCTAATCAGTCTTTTAACCATTGTCGCTTTGAAACTAAATATTCTAGGACATATTCTACTGTTACACAATATTGGAACCATTCATTTCACAATCTTGCTGCAGCATTGAAAATATTGTTCAGATGATTTCATATGCATCTTTAAGTGGTCTGCTAATATACTTCAAAGGATTTTGATAGGGAAGGCAACGGGCCGCTTCCGGGTCGGACCCAGCCAAGTTCCCCTCGGACCCGGAACCGGAAATACCGGGTCCAACCTGGTGAACCTGCGAGACCTTTTTTTTTCCTTGCTTTTTGGTATTTTGTACTCGGTATATTACCCCCAATTTCAATCCCGAATTTATTACAGTGTTTAAATTGTGACGATAAGTTTCTTGACTTTAATAATGCACTACAATAATTCGTATAACTTGATAAATTTTTTCTAGAACGCGATCTTTACTTGAAATTTTCCACAACACCTAGTTGCAAGCTCCATCCTTAACAAAATATTTGCACAAATTATACAGGTTGCAAAACTAAAACATAGACAAAATCATACATATTGCACCCGTACACTAGAGGGAAAATCCTTGCTTCTAGTAAACAGAGGCAAATTTTGCCTCTGTACACTAGGAATCAAGAGGCAAATTTTGCCTCTATTTCATTTGCCTATGGTAATTAGAGGCAAATTCATAGGCAAAATTTTGCCTCGCTCAACAGTTTGCTTCCTTTAATAGACGAATGTTTTTTGCATTTAAATAAGGTCAAATTACATAAATGAAGATAAATTTGTTTATGTTTCTATTTAATCGGAATAAAACAATAAATATCTATTCAATTCTATTTCATATAGTTCAAACAAAAAAAAAGAAAAACAGGGGAAAAAAGTTCTAGCGGATCCGGGGCCCGACCCGGAACCGTTAGGACACACATAAATTGGACCAGAAACCGGTTATCGCTAGAGAACTAGAACCATTGGGTCAGTTCCGGGTCAGACCCGGATCCATTGCATCTCTAGATTTTGACAAGCTCAAGTAAAAAAATTCAGGTAAAACTTTGTAATCATCATTACATTTGTTTAACGAAATAATATAAAATTGCACACAACCTCCCAATGCTGTGGAAGCTTGGCCTTATTAATCATACAGAGATTAGATTCCACTCGATTCCCACCAGGTAGATGTTCATGTTAAAGAATAAATCCAAGTCCAACTCGCACTCAGAAACAAAACAGAACTCCCATGGGTGCTCAATCGAACAATTGGACAGACGCAAAGATGTAAATCCAGACAACATCATAAATCAGAATTGGCATTTTAGATACTTACAATAGCTTTTAGGAGAGACCGGTCGTTATCAGTAACAAAGGTAACAGCATATCCTTCTCGACCAGCTCTGGCTGTACGACCCACTCGATGAACATAACTGGCATGAAATGATTTTTATCAATTCCACTTAACAAGGAATATTTGGTTGGGAACACATTTTGACAAAAATGAATGTTAAAAAGATTCATGAGAAGACTACATTCGGTAGTTGTATCAAAAGAGCAAAAAGAAATGAACTGAACTATATAGTTGATGGCGATTTTGAGGCCAATCATAGAAATAGATGCTTACCTAGTGAGGTCTCGAGGGCATGCAAAATTAATGACTGTTTGAACGCCAATTATGTCAAGACCCTAGAATAGAAAAGAAAAGAAAAGAAAATAATGAGATGGCACCGATAGCTATGCAACAGTTGCACTAAATAGGAAATATGTCACTTTCAAACAATAAAACATAAAACCATTTGAGTAGAATATTCTTTTTCTTACACGAGCAGCAACGTCAGTTGCAATTAGAAAATCCACTTGCTGCTTCCTGAAAATTTCCAAGGCCTATGCAACAAGTCATGATAAATGTTTCAAGGATGAAAGAAACCATTCACAAGGTCATCAAAAAGCAATGACACCAGGAGGGACTTACATCTAATCGCTGGGCCTGTGTTAGATCTCCATGAAGCTCGGCTGCTTTAAAGCCAGCTAACCCAAATAAAATTTTCAACCTATGCGCTGCTTTCTTGGTTCCACTGACAATAGAATGTAAAAACTGGTTAGCCATGAAAAATTTAGACCAAAAGAAATGCATTAGAAGACTCCAAACAGATTTAAGATAAAATGAGGATACCAAGAACATTAATTGGGAATCACAGCCTAGTTTTCATTTATGAATTCACTACCCTTGCCCTTTACAGGTCTACATTTCTCAACCAAGAAAACATAAAAGAGGTCATAAAAAGTCAAAATCGGAAGTGTGAGAAATGATAGAAAATATGCATTCTGCTAAGGATGCAAAATGACGCGGTCCGTGTGGAAAATCTACAAGCTTCCCCAGTCAAATGTCTAGTAGAGACCCAGCTGTTGCAGGCACTCTTTGCTCCTAACAATTTTAGTTTCCTGATAGAAATGATACCTTTTAAGGTACTGGGGATTTAATAACTGACAGCATGATTCAATTTACTCCCAATATTCTCACTCTGCTCAAATGTCGTAACACCTAAAATGTACGTTAGGCATTGCAGCTGGAAGACTCAAATCACCATTTTCTGGCGGTGGCGTAATAAAGAAAAAAAACTCAAAGAGGAGAGATCAATAAGACAATATGAACTCATAAGTCTAGCGGGGGTGAAAATAGTAACTAATTACAAATGAGACGGGCAAAAACCTGAAAATAATCACTTTAGATGTAAAGGTCTTCGAGCATAATGCAAGAAGAACCGCTTCATCATTTCCTTCACGAATTCGGCGTATGCGAACCACCCTGTGTGCAAGGTCACAAAGTTCCAATGGTACTTAGTTTATGTAAAAACTAAACAATCATCCATATGATACTTCTAACAGCTTTCATGAACAGTAAGAAAGGATACATGAACTCAAAAGTAATTAAATACCCAAGAGAATTAGTAATGCCTTACTCCTCAATTAATGCTGCTGGTCGCTTTGTTGCTGGATCAGCTGATAGGCGCAAGGGTTTATTCAGAGAGAGCTTGATAAGCTCATCAATTTCCTCAGTCATGGTTGCAGAAAACAACATGGTCTGCCTCCTTTTAGGACACAACTTAACCTGAATGAAGTGATAGATACAATCACCAACAAAGTGTGCTGTTTCATAATTCTTTACGCTGTACTATATTGGAATTTTTTGGGGCTGAAGCATATCATTTAACTTGCAAAATCCAACTTTGACCTACAAATGAATGTTATTCTTTCTATCCAGTCATTTTTCCTCTGATGATGTCGCAAATAGAAACCAGTGTAAAAATAAAAGCCTACTCTGTCACTTCAAAACTAAAACAATTTCTTGCCTAATCTCCTATTCATGTAAAGGTTGTTGGTAGTTATATGAAGCTGCTGGTTGGATGGACGACACACTGTAGGGTCCCAAGGCAAAGCTGAGTGGTGGATTAGGTGGTGGTCATGAAATTGTTTCAAGGATGTGGCAATGGTAACCTTGGGCATAGAGGGGCTAGTGCATGAAGAAAATTATATAAATGTTGGTCGGAATTGACCAACAAGTTTCATTAATGGTTCAGTTGAGAAAATGGACCCAAAAGATTTCATCAATATGCAAGCAAATTATGTTACTAAACACCATCCTTAAGAATGCAATTCCACATATTCAAATTGATTTTTTTTTTAAATAAACTTTAATTATTAGATAGAATTAGACAAATACATTTACTCACTGACGAATAGAAGAGGGAAGGATCAAGTCTAGAAAGTTGACTTTCTGCATCCTACCACTGAGGAACAAACCAAGAGAAGAGGAAGTACATCCTGTGATTTTAAGTTTTATTGCCAAACCTCGAGAAAAGGAAAAAACAAGTGCTTACCCCATTTGTACTTTTTTTCCCCATATATTGAACGATGGAACACAAAGCACATAAGACTTTCATAAATGAAATCTTTAATGCCCTTTTTGCCTATTAATATCCTAAAAAGTGACTACACAAAAAGGCCAAGAATTCTTTCTACAAAACCCATGAAACTCTGAAATAAACCCTCTTTGCAACAACTGATTTTTTGCACCAATGAGCCAGGTTCCCGGGTTATGTATATCATATGAGTCAAATTCAAAATACAATAGCACTAAGCATGATTTTATAAACATTCAGAACTGTTTGAAAATGTACCAGTTCAGTAATTTCAGCGCTAAATCCGAGCTCAAGAAGCCGATCAGCTTCATCAAGTATCAAAACTGCAAGCTCATCCAGATGTACAGACATAGAGTTCCGTAAGTGATCTATCATACGTCCAGGAGTTGCAACAACTATATCCGGCAGTGATCTCAAGGCTGCCTCTTGCACCTAATATGATCTTATATCAGTATAGGTAAATACAAAAATAAATCGTTAAAGTAATAGAAAATCCAGTGCAAAGAGCTTTCTCATTGAGAGATTTCCCATTTCATACAACTCCTACCATCCAATAGACCAGCATCATTTCTGTAGACTTAGCAAGGAACATAAGCTGATTAAAGGCTCTATTTATTATGCATTTGCTACTAAATCAAGTGAGCAACATCAGACAGGGGAGTAGGATAAAACCTCGGAACAACTAATTTTACAGGATTTTTCCAGGAAAGTGATTGATACTTCACATTGGATGTTCTGGAGGTAACATCTTACACTCTTACGGAAATATCCAGTAATCAGATTCGATAATCGTTCACAAATTGGCATAGATACAGATACTGTGACCGCGCCAAATTCATCAATCATATTTCCTTTGTGCGAACTCCCAAAATAAGGCTCCATTTCCTAAAATAGAAACTCTTTTTCCCAAAAGTACCCTCATGCTAACTCGCAACCACTGCTCTCCCCTTTTCAACGTTCATCTAAAACTAGTTTTTTTTTTTTTTTTTGGTTTATAGCCAGGGTTTCCACCACCGATCGCGGTGACTAATCCCCTCGCTGATTTGTAGGCACCTCGAAGGGTGTAACAGCTGGCCCAGGGATTTAAGGTTGCTCCATACCCAAGGCGAGGATCGAACCCTCGACACTTGGTTAAGGGAGGAGGAGCCCCTACCGCTCCACCACACCCCCTGGGTTACATCATCTAAAACTAGTGCCAAGCCGAATAGGAGCTCTAGTTCTAGGACAGAGGAATTAGCAAGTTACAATCATATTATCCTCCAATCAGAAACCACCCTGCATCCTATTTCTTCTCCTCTTCATGCCAATAATTAACAAGCATGAAATGTTTTCAGTGTCCCACCGGGCACCAGCAGAATTTCAAAAGGCCTGAATCAACGTCTCTCAGCGTCTTAACATTTAAAAATAAATATAAAAAAATAAACATTTCTTGCAAATGTGGGCGTTAACACTGCTCATCTTTGACTATCTCTGGAAAATGGCCATCCAGTTATGAAATAAAGATGAGACTATAATGTAACATTTGTTTAGAAAAAATATACAGAGGTATCCAGTTATGTACCACTTGAACCCTAGTTTCCAAGATTTATATAATTCATGACATTTCCAACATTGAGCAGTAACAAAAGTGGGCCACATCCAAGGTAAATGCTGTTACAGTCCTACCAAATCTCATTTATCCCCCACGGAAGAAAGATTTACTGCTATATATTTCTGAAGTAGGCCAAATAGCTTAGAAAGAAAATATAAAGCATCATATGATGTCAAACTTCACCAAATAAAACAGGGGTGTGAGTCACAAGCAAACCTTTGTTGAAAGACCACCAACCACCAGACAACATCTGATATCGGTCATAAACTGAGAAAGTTTTCCAATCATGCTATGAATCCTGAAAAAATAAGTTCACACCTCACGAAATGATTATTGTTATAAGAAAAACAGGATAAAAAGAAACAAAGAGGCAACCAAACAACAGTTGAATTAAATATGTTAAGCCATCGTTGTTAAATGCCCACTGGTGGCAAGAAGATGCCAAGGCCAGTGGGGTTTAAGCGCAAAAGAATTGGGCAAGCATCATGCGTAATTGAAGTAAAGCATTTTCAGCAAACTTAAGACGTAAATGAACAAAATTGCAGACAACAACGAAACATGATAATCGGACTTTCTCTTTTACCAATAAACCATCAGACTAAAGAAAAAACATGTTAAACACCACCTAGTCTAACTCATCATCAGACAGTTCTCACCATATATAGACACCACCAAGGGGATTTTATCTTGCTAAGTTAATTGACAATGAGAAGAAAAAGTACCACCACCCTTTTATGTTTCTCACTAAAATGGTAATTTGAAACCAAAGTAGATCAAGAGATAAAGTAACTTAAATTGAAAGCTAAAGCTTGAAGATTCTCAATTTTAATGTAAGAACATGAAAATTTATTACATCCAATGCGATTCCATACAGCAGCTTGTGCTGAAAAAGTCTTCAGTATCATAATAAATAGTAACAGATTTCTAATATGCTATTAAAGAACCAAATGCAGAGCAGAGACAATTCATCCATCCTCACCAACAGCCCACGTAAATAAGATATGGTAAAGTTCGATCCACATGACAGATATTTGGCATAGAAGCAGAACTTACTGAACAGCCAGCTCCCTCGTTGGAGTAAGAATTAGAACCCTTATTGCTGGCCTATTCTTTGGCCGAAATAATAGCCTCTCCAATGTTGGTAGAGCAAAAGCAGCTGTCTGTATAGCATACAATAATACATTCATCAGTACTCCAGCTGACAAGATCATCTTTGTCGTGACTTAATACGAAACACATACATGTATATGTTTCTAAAAAATAAATAAGGGGAAATGGAAACAAAGCAGAAGGTACCAGAAAAAACCTCAGGCAACACAACCAAATAATATAACCATAAATGTGCACATTCTACATTGCGGACTTTCCATATGTACTTGTCATGTGAGATGGTTTTAGAAACCCAAAGCCAAAACGAAAACAGCACATTTCATGGAGAATGAATTAGAAATACCTTTCCAGAACCAGTAATAGCACTCCCACATATATCACGCCCGGTTAACGCCAATGGTATACAAGCAGCCTATCGACAACGCAAACAATTCAACTCTCCAATTGCAGAACCACATAACACAATTCACTAAAAATTTGTCAAGGTTAAAAACAATTAGAAACCTGAATAGGTGTGGGCTTACTGTAGCCCAAAGCCTCACAAGCCCGAAGCAACGGCCTCGAAATATGCAGCTCCAAAAACGAGTTCGCGTGGAACGATACACCCTCCGCCTTCGAATAGAAGGACTTCGCATCATTCCCGCTCGTAGTCGGCACGTCATCCTCCTCCTCCGGCCTATAATCCTCCTGCACCAATCAATTAACCCTAAAATCAATAACATGAATCAATAACAACAATTAACAACTGATAGGTTAAAAAACAACAATCGAAGTCACCTGGCGAGGGTGTTCGGAATCAGAATCATCTTCGGAGCCAGAATCATCAACGGTAGCTAGGGGCAGCTCTTCGCGAGCTTTGGATATTTTGTGGTCGATTGAAGTGGTGCTCCGCCGCGAGTGTTCGTCGGCGACGGACTCCGAGTAGGCGGAGAAGTCCCACGGCGACTGCGATTTCTTGTTCTTTGGTACTTTCGCGTCTTTCAGTTCGGATTCTTCCGCTTCGTCTTCTTCTCGTTGTTCTTCGTCTTCTTCTACCGATTCGATTTCAGAATCGAGTTCGATTTCCTCGTCGCTCGGAGGCTCGAACACGAATTTTGTGCTGGTCGCCATTGGAGGGAATGTGCAGAGCTGCTGTGAGTGTGGGAAGAGGGTTTAAGCCTCAGAAACCTTGTTTCCTTTTTGGGCTGAGGTTTAGTATATGCACTGCCATTACAATTTACAGCTAATAAAGCCCATTGTAGACGGCTTATTGGTTCTATGCTAATTTGATTTTGAAGGCCCATGTAGAGTTATCCACCCAATTTTATTTTATTCAGGGAAAGTCGCATTTTTGGTCTTATATATTTTATATTTTTTAATTTTGGTTTCATTTATTAGGGAATGCTCATATTGTGTCTCATAACTTTGAAAGGTTCTCGTATCTGGTCTCAATTGAATTTTTCATCCAAAATTTAACGATCAACTTCGTTAGTCAATATTTTGACCAGCTTTTTTGGGAGTTTTTGTATGTGCGTGGCACACTATATTGGATAGAAATATTGTAATATTGAATATAATCTGTATGTGAATGCATTCACACATGAATTTTCCTAAAAAGAAACTGGTCAAAATGTTGACTAACGGAGTTGACCATTAAATTTTTTATGAAAAATTTGGTTGGGACCAAATGTGAGAACTTTTAAAAGTTAAAAGACAAAATGTGAGAGTTCTGTAATGAATGAGATCAAAATTAAAAAATGCCAAACATATATATTGGACAAAAAATGCAATTTTCCCTTAATTTATTAAGAATGAAATTCGCCCATTTGATGAGAAAAACAAATGCAATGTCTTTCGATGATGTTAGCAAATTTCGTTAGTCTTTTTATAGAAGGGGGCGGTTGTAATATTTTATTATAAGAGAGACATATTTGCCATGTGCTCAAAATAAGCAAATTAGATTGTAATTACGCACAATAAGAGGGATAGTTAGTGCAAGTAACCTTTAAAATAATATAGGAGAAAAGCACTTACAAGTTTTGAATTACCTCGAATTAAACCTATAAGTTATAACAAACTTTAATGAATTGGTAAATCTGTACATAGGTAGTCCATAGGTAGTCAAGCAATTCGCACTTTTATAGTGATATTTTCTTGCTGCGTCAAGATTGTTAGTTCTCCCACAACCATATCAACTCTTAATTTAAGGCTTGTGGGGAAAATTACACTTTTCATCGTACAATTTGTCTTAGTTCAATTTTGATCTCAACCGTTATAAATTTTTTACATTTAGTCCTATAACTTTAAAATATCTCACATTTAGTCTCAGATGGAGTTTCCATCCAAAATTAATACTCAACTCTGTTAGTCAACCTTTTGACTGATTTTTCTGGGGAGATTATGTGAGTGAATGACACATGATATTGAATGAAAACATCATGATAAATGATAATGAATATAATACGTGTGTTAGTCCATTCAAGCATAAATTATCTCCCAAAAAATCGGTTAAAAAGTTGACTAACAGAGTTGACCATCAATTTTTTGATAAAAATTTCGGTTGAGACTAAATGTGAGATATTTTAAAAGTTATAGATGTGAGAAATTCGTAACAAATAAGACTAAAATTAAATTAGAGAAAAGTTATGGGATAAAATTTGCAGGTTTGTGAGAAATAATTGTACCAACTTCATGTTCCTCCAATCAACACCGTTCTACTTGAAATAAAAGTCTTTTTTGATAGCTCTCTCAATAATGATCTTAGTGTGTCCACAAGAAAGTGACATACCATTCATTACTTCAACTACTATAATATATGTATTGAGCTTATAATTGAAGGGTAGATATTTTTGGATATTTTCATCCATTGTATCTGAATTTTAAATTTCGTGAGAAAAATATATATTAAACATGAAGCCTATTATACGTGTTGGTATCATGTCTACCAATTACATTTCAATTTTAAATTCCAATAAGATACTAAAAAGGGGACCCTTGTGGTCAGAAAGGTAATGGTACCTCAAGTCTGAGTGATCAATACCATACATAAAAATACATACATGTAGATCATATGTGAACATATTCATAGAAAATAGTGGAGACCATTTTGGAATTTGAGGTCCCCGAATCTCTCAAAAATGAAACCCCTTGTTCAGGCTTTCTTTTAGGTTGATGAATTTTCAATGTATATCTAATGTGTTAGATGAGATTACACAATAATCATGCACGTAATGCAAATGTGTTCAAGGAAGGAGAAAATGATGTTACTCATCGATATCATGCATTTTGTATTAGCATAGAGTCTTTTTCTTCGTAAAATAATTTGTGTAACATTTTTTGTTCCAATCATGGATATGTCATACGGACAAGAAAAATCATAATATGAAAAAAGAACTCTATAACAATCACTATTTTTGTAAACATAATGCATATATCTATTTTGTAAACATAATGCATATATGTGAATCAGTGAATGTAACGGAAGATAAGCACATTCCAAATTGATCTGACGCCTCGTACATTTAGGAAAAGTAAATAGAAAAGACAAAACCACTAAAAAGGGCCCTTGTAGATTCCCTCTACTTCATGAGGCGGCAGAAACGTGTATGATTAAAATATAGTACCAATCATAAACAGCAAAAATTAGTTCAGTTACAGTTACACTAATAGTGAGCAAAGTGTAGGCTATGTTTGGTTATGTTTTCAAGTTATATTTGATCTAAAATTTTCAATAAAGAATGTTTGTTTCACACAATATTTTATAAAAAATACACAACTTTTTTTATCCAAAAAAATATAATCATTATTTTTCCTCTTTCTCTCACTTTGTCCTCTATCTCATTCTCTCTCCTCTATTTTTTATATAAAAATTTTCTCAATCCTCTTAATATTCACTATCTCTCTCTCCTCTCTCTATCCCCTCTCCTCTTTCTCTCTTTCTTCTCTCTCCTCACTCCTTCTCTTCTCTTCTTTTTAACCGTGTCTCTTTTATATTTTTTTTTTTGTAATGTTTTTTTGTAATATATTGTCATATCTTTGATCGTGTACCATTAAACTTTAAAATAGAAAAAAGTTTGTTTGTTTGTAATTTTATCATGAAAAATAGTATTGATAAAACATAGTCTAAAGTAAAACTTTCAAATTTTGTTTTTCAAATTAGTTACAGTGAAAGCATTTGAATTTATATATATCTATATTTATATACATATATATATATATATATATTATTTGTACATATTATTTTAAAGTTTTACTTATTTTTTATGTGCGTGGTTATGTATAATTTATCTTATTGCTAAATTTGTGATTTGATTGTGTGTGGATTGAGAAATGCATGTGTGTTACCCATATTTATATGTGTATGTTTTCTTAATGTATATTATGTGGGGAAAAAAAAGGTCTTGGGACGGTCAAAGGCAATTTGACCACGGTCAACTCAGGTTTGACCGAGTCAACCGTGTGGTCAACGCGGATTTGACCGCTTGAATAGTGACTTGAAGCAAGGGTTTCTTATTTCGAGATTTTGGTTTAGATTTGGTAATTGACTTGTAGTAGAACTGTTACACGTACACACAAACACACATAATTACACACACAGAAACACACACACAGTCACACACACTATTACACGCACACATAAGCACACAATTACACACACACACACACAATCACATAAGCACACGGTTACACGCACTCTTACACACACTGATGCATATATATATATATATATATATATGAATATATATACTTTTCTTTTAATTATATATCAACTATTATTAACACTATTACTTATATATATATATTTGTGTGTGTATATATATATACTTTTCTTTTGACTTTATATAAACTACTATTACTACTATTACACACATATATATATATATATGTACACTAATATATATATATACACACACTACTATTACTTACATATATACATATATATTTATCTATATAATAATTATTTCAATCTCAATATTATATTATAATTTTTAATTATTGACTGACAAAAACTTACATGATTTGACAGCTACAGTAATTTATGTTCCATCTGAAAACAAAACCAAACAATATCTCACCAAAAAATCACTCAAAAACCAACTCTCAAAACATAACCAAACATTTACCCATCAAAATTGCACGTGTTCCCATAAAATTTTCACCAAAATACCATTCCAAAACATAACCAAACATAGCCGTAGTATTCATCTACCCACCCAAACATATCTGAAACTCACTATTTTGTGCTACCTTCTCGTGCATCTTGTCGTGAAATTTTATGTTGGTCTCGGCTCAATTTTGGCCATTGGATCAACAATAGGGGGGGTTAATTTACTAAATGACTCCCTTATTGGGGATTCAATGGCCAAAACTGGACCGAGACCATAGAATGACCCCATCTTGTCTATCTTAAAGCCAATGCATCACTGTTCATGAGAAAAATCTCATAATACATGTTTGAATCATATTCAATCAATATAAATTTTATATAACATGCTAATGTGACATAATCTGAACTGTTGTACTCGAGTGCTAATATAGCCCTTGTTTCAATTGCATCACAATTCTTGTGAAAAATCTCAAAATATGCGCTAACAAAACGGTTAAAGATTATACTACATCTGCAACAATATGAGATGGATCATATTCAATCAATATTATGATTCCTATATAATATGTTGATATATTTTCTTACCATATTAAATCAGTATATTTCTACAACATGTTGATGTGACATAATTTGAGCATAGCCCTTATCTCAAATCTTGAATATACCGCTTGAAAGCATCACAAATTCCAAGGCAATGACAGAAAATAAGCATATATCAATGAACAAAACATTTCATCTCATATATATATATATACAAAAATGGGTCTATAGAATTACAACAACACATGAACTAGCTCCAAAATCTTTTATAGTATTTACACACGACACTACTAATTTCGCGCACACATTTACAGATAGGAGTTTTATATGGCTAATTATTACATAGAAAACTATTTTTTTTAGTAAAAAAAAAAGGGGGGAAAAGAAAAGAAAATGACTATATCTTTTGACTTGTAGTAGTAGACTACTTAATTTTAACCTAATTTTGAGATAGAATGATGATGGATGACGACATTCTCGTTCCAAAATTACTTCAACCTCCAAATTGATTGCCCTAATCGCATTATTCCGGCGCGTTCAATTCAAAATTTTCGAAGGTTACGGTTGCGGAGGGAGGCGGAACCGGACCTGAGACGCCGGCGATTTGACGGCGACGCCGTGCCAGCAGATGCCGCCGCGGCACATTTCGTGGCCGTGATCGCGCGTCATGAGCGCGTGTGTCGCCTTGCGCGATACATCCCAAGTGAGGCTGGCGATGAGGATCGCCGCCACGACCGCGGTTGAGAGGACGAGGACGCAGCCGCTGCTGAAGCTCCGGCCGGCCGCCAATCCGTAGGCCTTCATCGCGGCGATCACCACCAGGTAGATTGTCGTCAGATTCCCCACCACCGCGTCGGAGATCGTCATTTCCGGCGAATGAAGTTCTCTAGAGCATGAGGTTTAATTTGTCGGTGTGGTGAAAATTGGGGCTCAAGGAAAATAAAGGTGGAATTGGTGGGTGGAATTAAATACTTGGGGGTGGGGGGGTTTTAAGCATGGAGAGTGTGCTAAGAGTAGAGTCACGATTACGAAATGGGGGTGGGTGGGGGTAGGGGTAGGCGTGGGGGTGGGGATGGGGGTTGGTTTAAGGGGGGTAGGGGTCAGGTTATGTGGCTTTGAGCTTATCTACTTTTTTTTTTTTTTTTTTGGTTAACGAAAATTTAGATAGGATCGACTCTGATCAATTATCAAAATCAAAATATGCTTTCGAGATTATAAAACTTATAGAGGTATCTATAAATCGCTCCCCAATACAACTCTTACGTGGAGGAAATCGAACAAATTAATTTTTTAAGAAAAAATAGTTGATCTTATTTACTGAGCCAATTTGTACCGAGGTTATCTACTGCTATTACAGTTTTTGGTGTTTTTGAGAAAGTGAAAAGCAAACATCAGCCCACCATTGTCAATGTGGGGCTGGTTTTGTAATACACCCAAAGTCATTGAGACACGTGGCACTGGCATGGCCTAGGAAATCATCACCATTTCCACGTGGGTGAACCACATTCATCGTTGTTATCTAGGTATTTATGATTTTTCTTTTTTTCCACGCCTAATGTGAAATTGTTCCTTTACTTGCCTACTAAGCTTGTGATTCGAAATTCCTATTATACTTGTATAATATATATATATATATATATGTATAATTGTAATAAAAGATTATCTCTTGTGGAATTTTTAACTTAAAGAAAAATGTTCGTATTTCTTTGAGTTGAATTGTGTTGCAGATATACTTTACTTATACTTGACAATAATACTTTATTTTGGCATAAATTTTTTACTACATTTGTTTAAAAACTTGAAAATTATAGTGAATTTTTACAAGAACTAATCTAGTATTATACAATTGAAAACTATGAGAGTTAATAATTTATCAAAATATTAATTATTGACAACTAATCACTCATATAAAACAGTATTTTTATACATTATTAGTGAGTACAGCTATACAAGCAATATATTGTACAAATCTATATATAAATATATTGTATTTTTACTTTCGAGTAATTCATATGTATTCGTATTATACTCGTGTGTTTATAAATTCGTTTATTTCCTGTTTACATATTTTTAGCCGATTATTTCATCTAACTTTCAATAAAATTTCGTAATATACTAATACGTAATAAATGGTGAATTCTTTTCCATCCCGTATTAAAGTAACTAGATTCTCAACTCTTAATTTTTTTTGAATTTGTTCACTTCTGAATTTTTTAATTTTTGGTCACAAATTTGAAGCTAACAGTTGTCAAATTTTTCTCTGTCTAGTGCATCTTTTTTAAATAAGATTTCTAGTCTCTCGTACATAAACGATAGTCAATTTTTTAAAATGCTATTTTGGTGTATTGTTTCCTTTTTCCAAAAAAAAAAATAGAATTTTGATCTCGCATATGTAAATTTTGATCCTTATAATTTATTGTTGTATCCTGTATATACTTTCAATAATTGTTAGTTTTGCACATGTGAGTCAAATATCGTCTGTAGTATGGACGGTAATGTATCATGTTGTATTTCATGCTTATTGTAAATTTTTTATTTTAAGAAAATGAAATGACCAACTAGTTGTCTTGTGTGTGAATTTGGCTATAATTTATTGATTAAACATGAAATGTGGTCTTAAGATTTTATGCTCATAACTAGAATTCATTTAATCCATATTAATTATTAAGTAAGAGACGAAATTATCATAATCAAATCGTCCTTCTATATTTAATTAAGAACATGTTTAAAATTTTATTTTTCTTTAAATGAGACTACATTACGTATTATGCCCGCTAGTAAAAGTTCAACACTAAGGACCTGGAGTTTTAATTATTCCAAAATAGAGGTACATTTCACATATGTAGAGTCAATTTTTAAGATGTAATAATAAATGGTGTGCAAATATTGGTTCAAATTTATTTGTATCCCTTAAGAAATAGATGTTAGGGCACTTACCCTACTTTTTTTTTTCCAATTGAATTGGTTACATGATACATGTTATAAATATCAAATTACAATCAAATAACAGGTATACAATTATCTAACAACTATTATGGAAAATACCTAAGACCTGGTGGCCTAATGGTATCCACCTGGGTTCGAATTCAGGCTGCCACAAGTTGTGGCTCTTCCCTCTTTTATGGAACTAGATAGAGTCTTTATGTTTCAGGATTATAACTATCAACTTAGGTTTGTCGGATTAGATATGTAAGGTATCTCCCTTCCTCTTGAATTAAAAAAAAAAAACTATTATGAAAATGGAAAAAAACCCACGGGCATTTGATGAGAGTTGAACCCAAAATCTGTAATATCTTGAGTTCTCAATTTCACCAGTAGAATAAGGCTTCTGACGGTTTGATTTAAGCTTGAACTATGCGTTCATAAAGGGTGGTTCTTGAAAACCTTGAAACTTCGTTCCTATATAATTACTTTTAGTTTTGTATATTAATAAACCCCATTCGAGTTCCACAAGGCTTTGATTTTTTGGGATTTTAAGTTCCAAGAGTTCTGAAAATTTGTCTATTTGAGTAAGACTAACACTCAATTCATTTATATGGTAGAATTCATTTGGAACTTATTATAAACGAACAATAGTAATAAAATATTTACTATAATAATATTATTATTATATCAGCATTAGGACTTCAATCACTGATGACTAGACAAATGCTTCCATTATTTTATGATCATAGACTAATAGTTTTAACGATCATTTGCTGTGCATTTAGAAATATCTTATTAGATATTCTAAATTAAGAATGAACACTCCGACCGACCAATTATATTAATCAAGCTAGATAAAATATCTGCAAGAAATATTGCAAAGTTAAGGGTGACGTGTGCATTGGTTGTTTGGGGCCCACCAATTGAGAGACCCACCTAAGGCAAACTTGACTTTTATATATTTTTCATTGCGGTTGCTTGAAGTTTCTTTCTCCATAGTTCATCAATTTTGTTAATATTGTCAGTTACTATGATGTTGATGACTTTGTAAGCACATACCGTGCCCCAAACAACATTGTCTCATGGAACAAGGTAATATTGCAATTCTAGTCCTCTACTTAAGGGGTATAGCATTTTCGATCCTATAAACATTGGTAATTACGTTTAGTATATCAACTTTTACTTTTTTTCAATTTGAGAATAAATCTGGTTGAAAATTTTGAATCTCATGGAAAAAAATCACTATCGGCTCATAGCTTTCGAAATGGAGGATTTTCATTTGTGAAAGAAATTCACGACATGAATACCATAAGTGTCACTTACCATAACTTGCAGTATTTAAATGGCAAGTTTTGAGTAAACAAAAAACAAATTAAATGGCAAGTTTTGTCATGTGTGACCTCTCAATATTTAGTCATGTAAACTCGAATGAAAATTACAATTTTATATACTATAAATCAATGGGGTATAATCCTGAAGTGTAAGCTGTAAACTCGAATGAAAATGATGATTTTAAATACTACGAATCAGTGAGTATAATCCTGATGTGTGCACCATGTAATGATGTGAATTTTACTTCTTAAATTAAAAATTCTTAAATTGATATGGTCACCTATCTTACATATGCCATCTTGATGTGCAAAACCCAGTGCATCCAAATTTTTTCCCTTTTATGGTGTAATTTGTCATTCAATTGAGAAAAAATAAAAGTCAGCACATTTACATTGTCAATAGTTGTTATTAAAGAACAAAATGGCAAATTCCTATTAATTGCAGAACTAAAAATGCAATTTTACTAATGGGACAACATTGTCTAATGCCTTTTGTTGATGTTTTTCTTTTCTCTCTTTTAGTTGAAGCGATGAATAACTTAGATTGGTGACTAGGTATTGGTTGGACCATCATTCTCTAACAATTTTGCAACTTTTCAACTTTTGAGATAGGCTGGTGATAACGCCAGAGCAATTCTCATAATGCCAGAGCAATTTTTGGTCTTTTGACCATATTACCCCTCCGTCAACAGTTTCAAACCCTTCTCTCCACCAACCTTTACATGGCTCTGTTTTGTTACTTCAACCATGGCGTTAACCCCTGCAAAAAGATCAAAGGTTGAACAAATAATTTCTTATCTTTTTTGAACAAAACTGAAATGCAAAAATTGCTCTGGCGTTTCTTATTGTGCACCCCTGCAATTTGAACAAAAGATAAGAAATTACCTTTGACCTTTTTGCAGGGGTTTTCAAAAGCAATTTCTTTCGTTCATCCAGCATTCAACGCCTTCCTCGACCTGATGTGCTCTGTAATTACAGTTAGATTTGGGTGTCTATTTCATAAAATTTTATTTAATTGCTTTAGACTTTTGTCTTTCTGAGTTCCTATTCAAACCATTTTGATTTTTGGAATGTCATAATATACCTCAGGTTGTTTTGTTCATGAATATAATGATTTTGAATTCAAATCTTACACAAAAGTGCAAAACCCATTTTGAGAATGACGTAAGAAATCGAGATATGAGATATTGTGTACCCCTGCAATTTGAACAAAATTTTATTTCATATGGATTTCTTTTTTCTAAATTTATTTTTTACTTTGTTTTTTCCCATTTCAGTTTTATGTGGTAAATATAAATGTGTGATGAATTTTTTTGATTATATATTATTTTTCCAAGATATATTGAAGAAATAAAAATATTATCTATGGCATACGCCATGCCATGGCTGAAGTAACAAAACAGAGCTACGTAAAGGTTGGTGGAGAGAGAAGGGTTTGAAAGTGTTGAACGAGGGGTAATATGGTCTGAAGACCAAAAATTGCTCTGGCATTATGAGAATTGCTCTGGCGTTATCACTAGCCTTTGAGATAGTCTAAGAATTTCACAATTCACTCGCAATTTTTATACCGTGCCTAATCATTCAATTTAAAAAGTAATCGTCCTTAATGTTTACAAGTAATATTTTTCTTAAAGTTAATCAAGAATCTCGTTAACTTTAAGCAAAAGTAATGAAAACAATTAAGACGAACATATATTTATGAACAAAGTCCCGTTGTATTTATTGACTATGCAATTGATTGATCAAATAGCATTATAGGGCGTATATTAAATGACAATTGTCAAAACACTCATTAATTTACAACATCATTGGGGTGTGCTGCATAATTATTAATTATTATAACGCAAGATTTGTGGGCTTTTATATAACTTTTGTTATGTATTTAACTGAAATTCTCTTACATCAATGGAAGGAATTGAAAAATATGCCAGAATGGATAAACAAAATAAATTTCGGGAAGAAAAGAAGATATTCATAGAGAAGTATAAATACGTAGAAGTTGGAGAGAGATTTTGTTGGAAATTTGAAGTTTTAAAACCTCAAAATTAAAAGTCAAATTGTCAGTTTCAATTTTAAAAAAAATAAAGTTTGAAACCCTCATTTTGACCAAATTAAAATGTCTTTATTTTGTTATTAATTATGAGAGTTACATCTTGCATTTTAATATTATATATAGGTCTCCTAGATAAGTAGATATGGTGAGAATAGAAAATACATATCTTGCACTTAAAAAATGTAAGTTTTATATACACTATAGGCTGTGTTTGGTTTTATTTTCAAATCAATTTTGGCCAAAACTTGTTTGTTTTGTGTTTTTTTTACCAAAAAGGATTTTTTTGGTCAAAAAAATTGTCAGCTATTGTCTCTACTTTAGGGTGCCTACTAATTACATCAACTACAATATAATCATTTAAAATTTATATTATATTATATTTTTTAATCATTAACTAATTATAAACACAACTTTTCAGACAAAAACTTACATGATTTGACTGCTACAGTAACTTTTGTCTCTTCTGAAAATAAAATCAAACACAAAACCAAACACATTTTCATCAAAATACACAATTTCCAATAAACTTTTTCACCAAAATTTTCACCAAAAAAACCTCCCAAAACAAAACCAAACACAGCCGTTATTTTTGGTCAAAAAAATCGTCAGCTAGTTTCCTTGTGATCGTGCTCACAAAGGAGACGCTGACTTGTCTTCTTTAGGGTGCCTACTAATCTTAGGACAGCGTCAACTATACAAGCCATAATACTATTTACAAATATTATAATATAATTATATCTATATGATTTTTTGCAATATTACATGTAATTTAAACACAACTTTTGACAATAAAACTATAACAATCATGATTTGACTTTAATTAATTGTGTGCTACAGTAACTTAGTATAGTACGATTATTCTCTACGAATCTGGAAGTGCCTAAAACAAAATTGTGCTATAACCACCGGAAAGAAAAGGGACTTTCATGTGCAGATACCATGATCTGATGTCATATTCCTGTCCATTGCATAAAACATTGAGATTTCTAACAAATTGATTAGCTTCAACATATAAAACCAATCCATAAAACAAAGTGAAACCAGAAAATGGATAAAGCTCCCTGCTGATATTACTTACAAAATGCTTGGTCATGAACAGTACCGGTATGTATTCAAGGTTGCAATCGGTAATTTCTGTTGAATATATATATATATATGTGGCATGTTCTTATTTATGATCAAATTGCTGAATTTTAAACAAGAAAAGAAAAAGTAAGAACAAGAAGCATCATGCATTATTCTATTCTTTACATCAGATGTCATATTTTTATTGCAACAACGACGGATAGTCGGTAAATGATATGCTAAGTGTGTGTAGATTTTTTTTTAAGATTATACTTTAACTATGCAATAAAATTTCTGCATATAAGGTTTTCCAGTGACTCAATGCATGAGTATGCGTTGTCTCTAAGTTTGAGTCGTTTCAAAAAGAAAAGAAAATGTACTGCTATTTCTTATGTCTTCATGTTAATGGACTTTAATGATATTTAATGTTGGAAGTTTAGGGGTTTTATTTGTAACTGCTCCAACTTGAAATTTGATTGTGAAAAGGAGGCAATTAAATTGGAAGAGTTAGATCTAAAGTTAGATAACCGTTGACGATATTGGTCAATCAATAGACTGCTAATTTATTTTATGTTACTATCTCATGAAAATTGTCACTGAAAAAAAAATAGCTGTAAATTAGAAATATCATATTAATAATTTTAATGGTGTGGAATTATTATGTCTGCATAAGAATTAAGAATGACATTTATTTTGGAGAATGAGTTTGATTACGATAGTTAGATATTCTCCTACGGTTAGTTTGACCATGTTTTGAATGTAGATACCAATGAACTTAATGCATTATTATTGTAATTTGGAGGTTATATATGTTTAAAATGAAGAAGAGCAAATGGGCATTTTGTCACTAGATTTTCATGTTATGTGTAAATTGATTTAATTTAATAATGGACATAATATATTGAGGATATTATTTTATACCCAGAATACTTAGAGAATAATATATAAATAAATGGACGATACATGTTTGTATGCAAATGATGCACGAGTTCAGAGTTGAAGTGTGAGTCATCATATATATAATCTGCCTATTAGTTTCTAATGTAAATCTTTAACATGTCTATGAGTTATAGTGCATTGGCTCTATAGGATCCAAGGGATCCAAATTGCATTAACTTCTTTGACATTACTAGAGAAGAAAATGAAGAGATCCATTGAAGTCTCAAACACATAAGATTTTCTTTAATTCAAAGAGGTGCGTATCTTCTTACATCAACATACATTTGTATGAAGATTGGTCAACAGGTATGATTAAGCTCTCAGGCACTATAAAATAGAATATAGATTTTGCTGTAATTTTCAGATGCTAAAATTAGGAACTTAGCGTAGGAAATGGAAAATATTGCCAAACTGTCATTAAGAGGAATTTGTCAGGTTTCATTAAATGTCCTCAAATCAAATTTTATTGAACTTTAGGAAATGTTGGTTGACTTTAATTGTCACTATAAGATTTGAAACTTGACCATGAGATACCGTTGTATTGAATTATTAGTGTGTGCATTAATTTTATCATATAAACACAGGCGATAGTTAGGAAAGAGGAATAAAAGCATTTGAAAGATAATTGGTAATTATATTTCTGTGTTGTAATATTCAATTTTGTAAATTTCAAATGTCAAATTGTGTAAGGAAAGTATGAGGTGTAAGTGAAGATGAAATATTATGATACTTGCAAATTCTGAAATAGAAGTACTGTATATTCTTGAAGTATTAATAAATAAATAAATAAATAATGCAAAGAAAATAGGGAAAATTCGAGAACTCTGTAATATTTTGAGCCGATAACTTTATTAGATGATTTTGTGAATTGAGATTTTAATTTATTTCAACGTATCATTTTAGCAATTAATTGTGAATTGATTGAATTTTCTAATGTAAATAATCTCATTTATTCTCTTATGAGTTGTCTTGAGAGACTTGACATACATTAGATTATCTTGAAGTTTGCTTTGGGCAAAGTTTTACGAGATATTTATCTTCAAATTTGAGGTATGTGTTCTCAAAATTTTGAGTTATGTGTTTCTACAATACATAAGAATATGATAAAAGTCCCAAGTATAATTAAAAGAGATTCTTAGTTTGATTCAGGAGATCATTTTGAAAATGAGTCAAGTGATTATCTCAATTTTGTTATAATGGCTAAAGTATGTGTTGCTAAAACAATACATTCTCCTTATAAATATAATAATTGTTCTGAAATAATATATTATGCTGATTTTGAATAAAGTGATTTTAAGATTGAAAATGATTTTTGTTATAGTTGGCAATTAAAAATTTATGACAGTAATAAAAAAAATTAAATTAAAGTTGTAAATTTATTTATCTTTCAAGATATAGTGAAGCTTCTTGATAACTTCTTATAATTTATGTAATGGTAAAATTTATAATACATCTATAATTTGATTCATAACGTTCTTCATGTGTATAGGAGTTAGTAAAGGATAACAATATTTTATTAACTGCAAATGCAATTATATATTCTGCTGTAGTATGTAAAATAATATTAAAATGGATTTTGATGGTAGAGGTTGAATTTTTACTCTGTAACTCATAAATTTTGTAATTCCTTATTACATCAAATTCTACTTGGATATGAATTCAGTATAATCAATTAAT
Organism: Buddleja alternifolia; assembly: GCA_019426215.1. Lineage (NCBI taxonomy): Eukaryota > Viridiplantae > Streptophyta > Magnoliopsida > Lamiales > Scrophulariaceae > Buddleja > Buddleja alternifolia. Next base: position 35,377,081 of record CM033397.1, on the reverse strand, counting down.
TACTTGATTTATTCAAAATGAGATGATACGATAAATTAAAAGAAGTCCCTAATATGTTGACTCCTGGTCATGTGAGAATATTTTAACATAAACTAAACTATGTTATAATTTTGAGATTTTCTTATGGGGAGCTAAGTTAACTGTCTCATACTTAAATATGACAAGTTTTGAAGGTGGTGCGTAAAGTCCAAATATAAGATATCTTATCTTAACTAGAACCATGATTTCTATATCCAAGATTCACTAACCAAGTATTAGAATTTGTGGATTTTAATTGCATTTCATTGATTTCTAAATTATGTCTTCTTATTTGAAATATTCTTCAACTACGGAAAAGTGTGGGGGTATATATTGATTTATTTTATTTTTCACTTTAAGAACTAATTTTATGTTATTGGATAATTCTAGAAAATTGGAAAAAAAAAATGAAGATAAAAGTAATGATAGTTGAGGAGATTAAGTGAAATTTCTAGATTGACCATCTATATATTTATTTTGATAATTATTCCTTGTGGAGTTCTTATTGTGAACTGCAAGTTCATGTTCATGGAACGAGAGAACCAAGATTGTATAAATATAACTAAGAGGTAACACAATATTATGTTCCATGATTTAGAAATTACCTAATAATGTATGATTCCACGGTGTGAAAAATTGAGGTATGTGTGATATTGTGCTATAACATTTCATTTTATTTAAACATAAGATGAGATTAAAGTTTGAATTGGTTTATACCATTATGATGAGGCAAAATGGAGAATGATGAATTGCAATTGAGATTGAGATAATGACTTGTAACAGTCAAAATACTCAAAACAAACAAAAGATGTTAATTAGAAAATAATGGTGATATAATATGTTTGCTTGACAGTGTTATCACTAACCTCTATTGGTTATTTCTATGAAGTATATATTTTAACAGGTGCACGTGCACAAGACAAGAAGAAAAGAGAAGTGAAAGTATACAGAGATACAAAATAAAGCGCTATATAAATTAAATGTTGTGAGCATATGTTGACTAGCAATGATGCTAGATCATTAATCATGCATGATATATATATGCTGTGAGCATATGTGGACTAGCGATTAGGCTAGATCCGTAATCATCGAGGGGATGGGCAGAGCCCGCAAGGGAGTCACCTCCGGGAGAAACCCAACCTTTGTGATGGGAGACCCCCTGAAGAAGGTTCAATGAGTAGGAACAACCAGTACTGCGTGACTCGTAAAAGCACTAATTTAAAGGAGAGTGTCCAAAAGAGATGCCTACTTCCCAATCCCTAAGGTGAAGTGCTTTGGAAGTGTGATGTTAGGTTGGGTATTACCCTTAATGAGACCAAGACAGGAATTCCGCAGGGTAGAGGTCACACGTACCCTTGGAGGTTTCACCTAAGTGAGAGTTGCCATACATAGGCCGTGGCTTTAGGTTGGGCTAACCCTAGAGACCTCACGAGAATCAAGATTAGAGCGCAGGGCCTTTAATGTGCTAACCCGCTCGAACTGAGATCGATGTCGATACTGTGTGTGTGGCGTATTGAAGTTTGGTCAAGGGACCTAATTCAAGGCCTAGTCCATTATGGCTCCCTCAAATGGAAATCGCTAACACTAAGTGTAGGCTCAAGCCCGGAAGGCTCCTACATCCACTGCATAGTATTCAGTTGCCCCTTTTATATGTACATATATATTATTTTGAAGTTTTAAACCTTGTGGGGGATTGTTGGAAATTTGAAGTTTTAAAACCTCAAAATTAAAAGTCAAATTGTCAGTTTCAATTTTAAAGAAAATAAAGTTTGAAACCCCATTTTGACCAAATTAAAATGTCTTTATTTTGTTATTAATTATGAGAGTTACATCTTGCATTTTAGTATTATATATAGGTCTCCTAGATAAGTAGATATGGTGAGAATAGAAAATACATATCTTGCACTTAAAAAATGTAAGTTTCATATACACTATTATTTTGGGCCAATGCAATAATGTCTCGTTCACTAGTTTCCTTGTGATCGTTCTCACAAAGGAGACGCCGGCGTGGCCTTCTTGGGTTTTATCTTGGGATGGTGATGAGCCGCCAATACCTGCATGGAGGGGAGGCTATCACGATCTTAGGACAGCGTCAAGTGGCGTGACTTCTACAGGCCAGCCGTTTAACTTCTTTACTATTTACATGTTTTCTTAATATTATAATATAAGTTATATTTATACATGATTTATTTGCATCTATATAGCATGTAATTTGAAACTTCTCAATTTTGGTTTTGCACAATAAAATTGAAATTTTATAACAGATTTATGTGGGAGAAAATGGTCAGAGAAATATTGGGGAAAAACTCTATGTATTAGACCAAAGACACGTTAACACTAATCTTTATTTACGTGTGTCAACTGCAATGATGTATTGATTTAGTGGTAAAATTCTGACATAGAGGTATGGGTTGATAATGCCGAAGGCGTGTTTCTCTACTTGAGGACAAATATGATGTTTTTTGTAGATTCCGCTCTATTGATGGCTTGTTTACACTCTCTTATAATATCGTTTAAGTATTCAAAATATCGTCTCTTGATAAAAAAATATATATATTAATTTTGCCTCACATTAACTATTTTGACAGGCATATATGTGACAAATTTATGATTCAATTGTCACCGTTTCCTAGTTCGAGACAATAATTAAAGTTATCAAATGACTTTGTCAAAATAGTTTCGTTGTCATTGTATATAATATACCACTAATTGCAATAATAACAACTTCAACAAAAAATTTGTTATTGTTATTTGTAACACTGAGCAATGTAAGAATTAGGGTAAAATTCATTTTGCTTCCCTCTATTATATATACACCATCAAATACCTCCATCTATCCCTAAACTTTCAAACACCCTCCTCTACTATATTAAATTACATCAAACATCCCTTAGACACATTGATAGACAAAAATACCCTTGATTTAAAATGATTAGATCACTTAGAACCCATCTAGTACAATCTATCTAGTATTTTGCCCCCTCTATAATTAAAATTTAATTAATTTGATCCTAAATTTTATTTAAAGATAATTTTATTAAATACACGAACACAACCCTTAAATTAACTATAAATTAAATGAACAAAAAAATATGGCTCCAATAATATAGAAAGAATAAAGAATAAGTTTTCAATAATATAATTAACTTATTATATATTTTTTCCTTTAGAAAGAATTTAATAAGTTTATTCTTCTTTTTTTCTTTCGATAGCTTAGTAGCATTAATAGATATTAGAAACATTCTTGTTATTTTGTGCTTTCCAGTTTTGGTTGCATTTTCGTAAAAATAAATAACTAAATATTGTAAAATTAAAAGTTTATGTGAAATATTTTGAACTATATATGCACGTCTTATTGAAATAGTAGTATTAATAATACCAATTAAAGAAAGAGTAAAAAAGAGAAGCATTTATCACTAATTAACGTTAAAAATAAGGTTGTGTTCATAAATAAGAGTGTACATGTTATATAATAATAAAAAAATGATATGAATAGGTTTATCACTTTATCTTAAAAAGTAATATAATAATTAAAAAAATAAATGATTAGTTTTATTAAAAACTAACAATAAATAACATGAATTATCAATAGTTGTTAAAAATAAAATTAAAGTATTAGCAATATAAAAGAAAATAATATATTAATAGTGATCATAAACATTTATGTGATATTTTTTTAAAAGTTTAATATGTCTTATTCATAATATTACGATCATAATTTACTATTTATTTCATAAATATCGAAGATTAATTAATTTAATAAATATAGCATTAAATCAATTTTGGAGTCAACTTATATTGAAATGTAATTGTAAGGGGGCAAAGTGCTATAGATTACTATAGATGGGTGGAAAATGAATTTTTAATTTTACATAGATCAAGGGTATCTTTGTTTATCAATGTGTTTAAGGGGGTGTTTGATGTATTTTATTTAATATAATAAAAGAGGATGTTTGAAGGTTTTATGGGTAGAGAGGTATTTGAAATAGGAGTGTGTCCGGGGAATGAAATGTGCCCTAAAAATTAGTATCGCCTAACATATCTTTTTTCCCAATAGTGTTTGGAATGTCAATCATCACTTATAAATCCGACTTGTTGGGTTGTTTTCTCATTAATTGGTACTGTAATATAATAATTGATATAGAAAGGGACATATATGATCTAGAAATAGGGCAAATTGTAGTTTGTTTGGTGTATTTTATAATTTTGGCCCTTTATCAACTTTTGGTCAAGGAGCCAACACAAGTTGGCTCAGTTAATAAGGACGGACACTCTCTGTCAGAAGGTTGTGAGTTCGATTGTCTGTGTTGATATGAGGACTGTGTTGGTGGGTGATCTGTAAGTATCTTTATAAATGACTTTTGGTTTCGGAGGCATGCCCTGACCTGTTGTAAGTGATCGGAGCCGGCCAAACTCAAACTTTTTGTAAAAAATAAAAAAAATTGGTTAAAGAGCTTGCTAGAATTCCTCAATAGATGGTAAAGAAAGTAATGTGAATGAAGGTGTTTAGATTAAAAGCTAATTTGAAATTATTGAGGAATTTGAATAAGTTTTTGCTATACTATAAAGTAACTATAGACAACGCAATACCGAGGGTTTAGGGTTGAAGTGATTTTCCTTGAATTTTGGGGTAAAGCACAAGTAAGCACTAATTGGGGGCAAAGTGAAATAAACAATGATAAAATTTGGACCTCTCTTTACTTTTTAAGTTCAATTTAAGTTAAGTTCATGTCACCCACTTTGATAATATCAAGTAAGTTATAGGACATCAAATAATACATAACGGTGTCATAAAGTAAGATAACGTCTTCATCATGTATCATCCAACGACTTACAACCCAAGTACATGCATATTAGTAAATGACTTTGTGAGGAAAATAGAGAAATTTTATTTTTGTGGATTATCTTTCAAGAATTCATCTTGCACCCCTTTCCAAATTTCAAGAGTTTAATTGAATGAAAAGTTTGTTTCTAAAAAATGATTTTGTAAGAAAAATAGTGAAAGTTTGGCTGTGTTTGGCCCATATTGTTTGAAGTGTGTTTGCATTTTTTTGGAGCAAAAATCCACACTCAAACCCTTCTTTTTCAGAATATACTCATTTTCATTTTCTATTTCATATTTTATATACAAACATCAATTATTACACTTTTTCTTTTGATAAGCATTAGCACACTTTTCCATTATAACACATTATCTCTTATCATTAATTAATTTATCCGTACTGTTAAACTTATTCTCTTACTTTATGACTAACTCAATCAATTCCTCCATCAAATCCTAATAAAATATCATCTTTATATCACATCAACACTAATTCCAACTATTTTTAAAAAATACAACCAGACATACCACAAAATTCAACATTTTCATACGAATATCAATAATTCACATTTCCAATATAAAATTCTAAAAATAAACTTGAAAATATAGTCAAACACAACCTTTGTTTTTTTTTATATGTAGAGAAATAATACTAAAGTGTGTTTGAATGAGTTGCTTTTTAAAAGAAAATTGTAATAATAATGATTGGCGTGATATGTTCCGGGCAGTTCTATGCCACACCGGTACCAATGGTCCCTGTGTGGCATAGACCATTGGATCCCTCAAATAGAGAGGGGGGGGTATTTACTAAAATACCCCCCAGGCCCCATTCAATGGTCTATGCCACATCGGGACCATTGGTACTGGTGTGACATAGGATTTTTCGATATGTTCCCCCCTCCTTTTGTTAAAATTACTGAGCTGGTATACCTTTTATGTGAGTATGTGTAAATACGTAGCTTCCATATCGGTGGAAACTAAGAGCATGGACGAGTTGATCGAACTTACCAAGATATACAACCTATATAATTTTTTATCGAACTTCTTTTTGAGTTCGCTATAATTGTTTATAAATGAGCTTAAATGGATTTTCATCGAGTAAAAAATAAATCGAACTCGAGTAATTTAATTTTTTTATATATACATATACACACACATAAATATTTATTAACTAGTTGATTTCAAATCTTATCATCAAATAGAAAATGGAATAACTAAGCTCGGATAACGTCTCAACTCTTAACAACCGATCTTGAATCAGGTATAAATTAATTTGATTAATTTTTAAGCCCAAGAGAACCAATCTCTTTTCATTGTGTTCGATCAAAATTGGAATAGTAATAACCAGAATACATGTAAATTTGGTCCAATTCTTAAATAGTCAGTGCAAATATCTCAAGGCCCAAAATGTGGAGTTAAATTAGTTCGAAAAGTTGCGAATATTTAGGCCCATGTCCACCTAAAACAGATATTTCAAACAAATCCACATGATTATTAGCAGACTATAGTATAAAAAATGTACATATTTTTAGAATATAGATAAAAATAGTAAAGAAAAATAACATGAATAGTAAGATAATCTCTGTATAAATAATTAAAACCTTTATATTTAATTGTAATCAGATAATCTCTTTTTACAAACTAAAGCGTCACATTTAAAATGAAATTAATTAGAAAAATGTTAAAAAGGAATAATTAATTAAAATTGGGATTGACAGGAGTTGAACATAAAGGAGACTACTGGATACATGATAATGTATTTAAAAGGTAAGACATAATTAATTCATCAAAATAATAACCATTAACAAGAATTAACTGTCTTCTTATTTTCTGCATAAAATCTTTAACTTTTTTTTTGTTTGAGAAAAAATCTGTCAATTTTAAGATGGCTCCATGTTCATTAGTTGATATTAACCAAACTTCTTTCTTAAGTGAAATATTTAATTCTGTTATAGATCAATAGATCAGTAATTAATTAATTACAATAAATAGTTAAATAACATTACTCACATTAATCTATGTGAGTCTAGTGATGTGAGAGGTCTTGGGTTCAAATCCAAACTGTCACAAGTTGTGGCTTTCTCCTCCTTTATGGAGCTAGATAGAGTCTTTATGACTTAAGATTATAACTATCATCTTGGATTTATCGGACTAGATATATGAGATATCCCCTTCATTTTGAATTAAAAAAACAAGTAGTGACTCATATAAATTTCGAATTTACTATTAAATGATAAAAGAACTTTATATCACCAACATAGTGGTCTAACAGTGAGACAATTTTGATGTGTTTGGATCCACTTCTTAATTAATAAGTCCATTTGTAAGACAACTTTTCAAAATGAACATTTCAAATAAGTATTTTTAAAAATGTAAAGGCTTTGTTTGTTTGTGTTTTCATTATACTTTTTTCATTTTCATTTTTATCTGAAAATGAAAATACACACTTTACACTATTTTTAACTGAAAATATTCTCATTTTCATTCCTGATTTTACGTTCTTGATAAATTTCAATCATTTATTTAAAATTACATTTCACGTCACTTATCTCACATTTTCTCTCTCATCTCCTTTCTCTCTCCTCTCTTTTCCACCCATCACCATTCTCTCTCTTCCACCCATCACCTTTAATTTTCAATCATTTCACAAATCACTTTTACAAATTTCAACTATTTTTAAAAACACAACCAAACACGTCTACTTTTTTCACACGAAAATTAAAAAACTCGTTTTCTCGTATATTTTAGAAAATAACGGTTGTAAATGAAATGAAAACACATCCAAACAAAGCCAAAGTGTTTGACAAAATTACATTTAAAGTAAATTCTCATAAAAGTGTTGGAAAAAAAGTTCAAAAGCCACTAATATGCACTTATTTAAAATAGACTTTTGGAGAAGTGACTTATTCCAAAAGTCCATTTAACTTTCATTACTAAACAATTAATATTTTTACAAATGCATTTCCATCTCCAAAAGTCCATTTGAAAAGTGTTTCCAAAATGCTCAAACTTTTCACTTGAATGTCATGGGCTTGAAACTCACTGAAAATAAATTGATATGTTTGGTGTAATAAAAACTAAAACTCATTTATGAATACGTCGATGAGATCGTCACAACTAAATTGATCTATATATCCTAACAATTTCGATAAGAATCGACTTATTTCTTAGTGTATGAGTGGAAATGCAACATGCATTAATCAACTTGACTTATATACCCCCATAGACTTTGATTCGTGATGAATACGTTCTCTTTACCAGTTACCACTACAATTTCAGCTTAAAGACTTCTTTAGTTCAGGTGCATCTGCACCCACTTCTCTAGCCAAATGATTACTAGAAAAGAGTAATCACATCACATGAGCTCACATGGACCATGGTATTTTCGCAAAATGCCCTTTTCGTCCGAGTCATATTTGGGAGGTCTTAAGACTCATATTTTTATTGATTTTTATATACATGTGATTCTCAAATGAACGAATACATGGAAAAAATTGGAGATCAACCGAGACGAGACTTGAGTTCCCGAAACCTTTTAAAATTTGATACCTTCCCTGTTACGGGAATCCTTAGACCTACCGTAGGGGATAAAAACCCGGTCTTCCAAGTCTTCTCATGGAGCTTTCCAGAACCCCACAGCTGCTTCACCACGTCTAATAAGCCAAGAGAACCAATGATATACCTCCACGTGTCCACAAACTCACCAATACCGTCCGATAGTCCACGCTGGCTAATCGTAGCCAATCAGAACGCTCATTGCCGTGGCACCCTTTGCAAAATCTCACTATATAGTCCCACTCTCACTCTTACTCCAAATCTGAAGAATTCGAAATTAGCTTAATCTCATTCCGAATTTCGCTGCAACCAAACAATGAAGAAGTGGACGATTCCGTCCGTGCTTTTCCTGTTATGCCTCCTGTTTCTTCTACCAGATCAAGGTATTTGATCATTTATTGTTTTGTTTTTGTAGCTTTTAATCGAGCATTTCGAGGAATGCTTCATTTCAATTTGTTGAAATGGATTCAGTTTCTGATTTTTGGAGTTTTTGTTGATGAAATTGAAAATGTTTAGGTAGGAAAATACAAGCGAATGCAGAAGTCGATTCAGATTCGCCGGTAGATCCGCCGAAGGTGGAGGAGAAGATCGGCGGCGTTCCGCATGGTTTATCGACCGATTCCGATGTCGTTAAGAGGTAATTCGATCTTTTAATTATGTGAAACTCGTTCGCATCTAGTATATGTATATATCACATCATATATATATATGTGTGTGTGTGTGTGTGTGTGTGTGTTTGTGTTTGAGTGTTTATGAAGTTTGTTGATGTGATTTAGAGAAGCTGAGTCGATGTCGAGGAGAACACTCCGTGCGAATGCACAGAAGTTCGAGTTCCAGGCCGAGGTGTCGCGGCTTATGGACATTATTATCAACTCTCTTTACAGCAATAAGGATATTTTCTTGAGAGAGCTGATCTCCAATGCTTCAGATGTGAGTTTCTGTTATGTTGTGAGTTTAGTATTTAAGAGCATTTTTTTTAGAAAATGCTTTATTAAATGCTTAAATTTTGTCAACAATTCAGGCACTTGACAAGATTAGGTTCCTGGCGCTTACTGACAAGGAAGTATTGGGTGAAGGCGACGATGCCAAGCTCGAGATTCAGGTTCTTATTTACTGTATTATGATTTTGCCTAAACTTTTATGTTGCAGTTTTGTGCAGCTTAATTTGATGTAAGTTCTATTTTATTTTAAATTGGAGTATCTTATCATGGTTCGGCATATGTGTGCCATGATTTATTTAGTCTATTAAATTTGATGATACATGAATGCTTAATGATTTCTGAATACATGCTAACTGTTTGCTGAAGCCTAGAATAACTGGAGTTATGTGTTTTTTTTTTGTTGTTGTGGTAAAACCTTGAGCAGTTCAGACTTGTATTTGAAAGTTCATCAGATTAATTGACTTGTTTGACCTCTGAAATCACTTATTTGATAAATGCAGATTAAATTGGACAAAGAAAAGAAAATACTTTCAATTCGCGACAGAGGAATAGGAATGACAAAGGAGGATTTGATTAAGAATTTGGGTACCATTGCTAAATCTGGAACTTCAGGTACCTATAGAGTTGAAGCTTTATGATGATTGTTTTGGTTAAAGCTTTTCGTAATCATTGTTGCTAATTGTTCACAATACATTGTATGTACAGCATTTGTGGAAAAAATGCAGACAAGTGGGGATCTTAACCTTATTGGGCAATTTGGTGTCGGATTCTACTCCGTATATCTTGTTGCAGACTATGTTGAAGTGATTAGCAAACACAATGATGATAAACAGTATGTCTTTTGGACCTTCGTCCTGTATTTAGTAGATTACTGTTGCAGATCTGTCTCGAAGGAAAATTACTTATGAGGTGATAATTGTGCAAATTGTGACCACTTTCAGGTATGTATGGGAGTCAAAGGCTGATGGGGCTTTTGCTGTTTCAGAAGATGAGTGGAATGAGCCACTTGGTCGTGGAACTGAAATAAGATTGCATCTCAGGGATGAAGCACAAGAGTACTTGGATGAGTACAAATTGAAGGTTGGTAAACTATATATATAGTCTTTATTCTTCAATAACCAAAGTAGTTGGTCCGTTCCATTACTATTTGTGGCTATGAGATATCCATGAGAACCATGATTTGATGTTTACAGTCTCTAAGACATATAATTTATATATCCCACGAGTAGGATACATTATGCTAAGGACATTATCCATTCAAAACATAATGCAGCAATTTGTAGGATCCTTTTGTAATATATCATCCCTTCTGATAATCTTGGCCCAATAATAACTTTATATGTCATAGTCTTGGTGATGTTTCTAGTAATGGGCATGCATTAATTAGGTTCTTGATGTGGTGCAGGAGCACGAGCCAGATGAGAGGATTGAATCGGAGAGGCGGGATGAACCTAGGCCGTTGCGAGTTTATGAAAGAAGAAAGAAGCGAGTCGAGAAGCCGGCGGTTGATGTTGTTGCGTAGCTGTTATTATTATTGCTATTATTTTTATTAATTCATTAGGGTTGTTTGAATTAGTAAAAATAATAGCAATAATAATAACAGCTACGCAGCAACATCAACCGCCGGCTGCTCGACTCGCTTCTATCTTCTTTCATAAACTCGCAACGGCCTTGGTTCATCCCGCCTCTCCGATTCAATCCTCTCATCTGGCTCGTGCTCCTGCACCACATCAGTTCTTCATTCTATTTTTGTGCCTTTTGTAACATTTTCTTTCATGATATTGCAATCATGTCTAATGCTCTATGACTGGACTGGAAATTAGGAAGCTATATCATATATGTGTTAAGGCTTGTTTAGCAAAAGTACTTCAGGAAAGCTATACAAAAGGGAAGCTGTATGTGTTGAAACTCTTTTGGTAAATATTCCAGGAAGTGAAGCATTGTTGGTTGCTACATGAACCTTATTGAGGATAAATTGGAAATGGAGAAAGTCATGTAGAATCAAAACTGTCTCCAGTAAAATCCTTATTGAAACATTGGCTATGATCCTTTTCCAATTTCTCCCTCTACCCAATAGTATTGCAGTATCTTTATTTTTTTTTGGGCGGGCTGTTTGTATAATAAAGACTTTATTACCAACCAACGAAATTTACATCACAGTCCTCTCATGCGGTCAAACATAAACAACATCTGCATGTCCATAATTGATGTCCAATAATTGATTACTTGCACATATTTTCTATCAACAAATTGAGCCAACTTTAACAATGTATAATATGTTCTAAGTAAAAATTATATCTTTGCGTCAACTTCTGTAAATTGTACCCTGTGAACCCCATCTTAAGGTCCCTCTTCAGATTTTCAAGCTCATTGCTCCACTCTCTTCCCACACTTTATATACAACCCCTGCCACACCTGCCGTAATTATGCATTGTTTGAAATTTCCATCTCTTAAAGGCATATAGCAGCCATCTTCTCCATCTGTCATAACTCCGCGGGTAGTTACTAGCATCCAGCCATTGCATGCTCCCCAGAACTAGATGTGTAGACCACTCACATTAGAAAAACAGGTGCTCCACTGTTTCTATAACGGAACCACATATAGGGCACAATAACTTAAAGGCATATATTGCAGTATCGTTACTTCAATCTTGAATGCTAACTTTCCTCATTCAGACATATCCTGCGTATATGATGGCTATTTACTCTGTAATTTCGGATGGAATAAACAAAGTCTTATTTTGTGGTCTCTTTCAGAGGGTATTCTCAGTTGATTATGCTTCCCAGATATGCTGTTCAAAATATAAGCCCTGAGTTTGGCTTGAGCTAGGCAAATTGCACTAATGTTTCCTTTTCTTTTTCTCCATCATATCTCATTTCTTTTGCCCAATTTGATTATAAAGTGACGAGTATAGATATCTAAGACCTAGGGCAGAGGATGAATAATTTCCGGGAGAGATATCTGAGCTTTATTAGCTCACGAGAACTCTGTTGTCTATGCTGTTTACCTATGACAAGCTTGAGATAGAAATATTCTTTTGCTGGTTCTTATATCGATACTTTTATCCAACCTGATTTCTTACTTGTGTTGTTTCTTTGCGTCTAATTGCCATTTTGAGCTCAGCGACCTCTTTTTTTTAAATACTCGTTGTTGCAGGATTTGGTGAAAAAGTATTCTGAGTTTATCAACTTCCCCATAAACCTCTGGGCCAGCAAAGAAGTTGATGAGGAGGTTCCTGCTGATGAAGATGAGTCCAGCGATGATGAGGAAACATGTATGCCTGATTTGTCTGCAGTCTCTCCCCATCATTTCTGCATGTTCTGTTATTGTGTTTTATGTGGATGTAATAACATAGTTGACATGCATTCTAGTTGCTCATTCTCACCTTTGTCCACCATGACTTGAACAGCTGAAAGCAAATCTTCTGAGGAAGGAGAGGAAGATGATGCCGAGAAAGAAGAAGATGAGAAAAAGCCCAAGACAAAGACTATAAAGAAAACTACTTATGAGTGGGAACTTTTGAATGACATGAAAGCTATATGGCTACGGAATCCAAAAGAGGTGACTGATGAAGAATACACGAAATTCTATCACTCTCTGTCCAAGGTGTGTGCCATATCTTGATTCTTGAGGGCTAATGATACCGCCATTCTCCCTTTTCATTCATTTTAGATGCTATTTTAACATTTTGATTAACTTCTTAAATTTTATTTACAGGACTTTGGTGATGAGAAGCCATTGACGTGGAGTCACTTTTCGGCTGAAGGTGATGTTGAATTCAAGGCTGTGTTGTTTGTGCCTCCCAAGGCTCCTCATGATCTGTATGAGAGTTACTACAACTCAAACAAATCCAACTTGAAATTATATGTCAGACGGGTCTTTATATCAGATGAGTTTGACGAGCTTCTGCCCAAGTATCTCAACTTCTTGAAGGTACTCATTGTTTTCTCGAACTCATGTATATGTTGTTCTTGTTTTGATATGTTGATGGTTTCTCACTGTTTGGCCTATGTCACCAGGGTCTTGTTGATTCTGACACCTTGCCCCTTAATGTTTCAAGAGAAATGCTACAACAACATAGCAGCTTGAAAACGATAAAGAAGAAACTCATCCGCAAGGCACTTGATATGATTCGAAAACTTGCTGAGGAGGACCCAGATGAATCTAATGATAAAGACAAGAAAGGTATGCCACACAGAAAGACGATGCTTGTTGAAATGCAGCAATTCAGTTATCTTTCTTACTTTTCGTGTTTATATAAGAAAAAAGATTCGTGTTGCTATATATGTTGTATTTCTGGTCTATCATTCCCACCCAATTACGCCTCTCGGGATCTGACTGAATTCTAAAATTTAATGCTGCTGCAGATATTGAAGAATCCAGTGACAGCAACGAGAAGAAGGGTCAATATGCGAAATTTTGGAATGAGTTTGGCAAATCAATTAAGCTTGGTATTATTGAGGATGCAACTAACAGAAACCGACTGGCTAAACTTCTTCGATTCGAGACGTGAGCAGATTTTGAAAAGATAAATATTTCAATGAAACTCGATAAATGAGTTGTTTCAATATAATAATTTCGCATTATTTATTTATTTTTTGCTCTCTGCAGCTCTACCTCTGATGGTAAGCTGACTTCGCTCGACCAATACATCTCACGAATGAAGTCAGGACAGAAAGATATCTTTTACATTACTGGAACAAGCAAGGAACAGTTGGAGAAATCCCCATTCCTTGAGAGACTAAAGAAGAAGAATTATGAGGTAAGCCGCATTCACATTACCACATTCTACTTGCTACCAGTTCTTGGCTTTCCCCACAACTCAATCCACCCTTTTGTTTTCAGGTTATTTTCTTCACCGACCCGGTGGATGAATATCTGATGCAATATCTGATGGATTACGAGGACAAGAAATTCCAAAACGTATCCAAAGAGGGACTGAAATTAGGAAAGGATTCAAAAGACAAAGAACTCAAGGAGTCATTCAAGGAGTTGACAAAATGGTGGAAGGGTGCTCTTGCCAGCGAAAATGTTGACGATGTTAAGATAAGCAACCGTTTGGCTGATTCCCCATGTGTAGTAGTGACATCAAAATATGGTTGGAGCTCGAACATGGAAAGGATCATGCAGTCCCAAACTCTATCAGATGCTAACAAGCAGGCTTACATGCGTGGCAAAAGGGTGCTTGAAATTAACCCAAGGCACCCCATCATCAAGGAGCTCCGGGAGAGAGTTGTGAAAGACCCTGAGGTATTTTTTTCTTTTCGGCAAAATCGCAAAATTTGTTGGGGTTGGCAAATTTAGTCCTATAAATTGTGATATTGGCAATAAAAACACTAACTATTCAATTTTTGCGGATTCAGGACAAATTTCACCGAACATTGAAAAGTCGGATGGAATTTGCACTTAGTCAGTTGCAATTTGCATGTGTGCGAGCACATGACCTTTTTAATTTGGAGATTTTCAATTTTGGAGCAAAAATCATCACAATAGGACTAAATATGCCACTTAGCATTACTTAAAATTGCAAACTTTACGCTGGGTAAACCTGCAAATGAGTTAAGATAATGTGACAGTTCAGTTGTGCAAATTGGTGGCAATAACATTTTTGGTTTTCATGTGATTAACATGTGCTATCTTACATCCATATTAACATGCCACTTTCAACCAGGTCCTTTTTTTTTGGGTGGAATTTGTCCTTAATTTACGAAAAATTGAAAGTTAGCGTCCTTGAATTGTCAGTGACATATCTTACGGAACTAATTTTGTCAACCTCTCTCAATTACAGTACTAAAACTGCAAATTCACTGTATTTTTTGGACTCAATATTTGGTTTTACTCGGTCTCTCACTGCTGCATATGGATCAATTTTGGTTTTGTTTATTGTGCAGGACGAAAGCGTAAAGCATACAGCAAAACTCGTGTATCAAACAGCACTTATGGAGAGTGGTTTTGTACTAAGCGATCCAAAGGATTTTGCTTCTCAAATCTACAGCTCGGTGAAGAACAGCCTCAACATCAGCCCTGATGCAGCAGTTGAGGAGGAAGACGATGTAGAAGAAACAGAGACTGAAGCCAGCACAACAGAGTCTTCCACCACCACTGAAGAAGCTCCTGAAGAGGACGTGAGAGACGAGCTTTAGGTTGGCGTATATCTGGAAATGAGATTGAATGAGGTCTTAATTTGCCCCATCTCTCGGAAAATTCCTTCAGATTTGCATACGTATTTAGACGTACTATTTAGAAATGTGAGTGTCAATTCATAGGTCAATGTAGACTTAGCCACCAGGAATTTTGTCGCTCTCCTTTACTTTTGCTTTGAATGTTTCATGAATGGTGGAGTGTATTCCCATTGAAATGCAGGATTGTATTCTATCTTTGTTTTCTTGTTTTATCATTCAATTGGAAGCTCGTGTCATTTTATGGTCGATCGAATTTATTAGCGTGGTTATCATATACCCTTGGAATGGGGTAAGTGGGGGTGTTTTAACAGCCACATCTTTGTCGAGTGAAAAAGCATTTTCCACCCTAAAAAGTTTGGCTTTTGGCATTTTTCACCCTAAAAAATTAAAACACACATTTTGCACCATCACTTTCATGATACTTGGCAACAAGACGAGCTCCGGCGAGTCTTCCCGATATTTTAAGGATAAATTGAATTACATATTTTTTTTCGCCAAAATTATTGCTGAAGACTCACATGTGCTTTAGTATGATTTTTTTTTGCTTTGTACCACATCTAGGAGTCATACAGTTTGAAGAATTCACATTTCTTTTCGCATTGAAAGAAACTTCATTTATAAGATGAAATTTATGCAATATAATTGTTAGAATATGGAAATAAATAACCATCATTGAATACAAAAAAAAAAAAAAAAAAAAAGTATCTTATCATATAATTTGGGCAATTGTGAAATCTTCTACCTGAATTATCATTTTGCCAATAGGTTATTAATGGCAAAATATGGCCACAATGGCATCGTACAAGTAATTTCTTGTCCATAGTGCCAATAAGATTTACCAATTGCTTGAAGTTTGTGAATTCATGTGCTTAACTTTTGAGATGAATAAGCTCTATTTGCTCTATTTTTTTTTAAAAAAATGGGGTTGCGTCGGTTTTTAGGTAGGGAATGACTCTTTTTTGACTTTTCTTTGTTTTTGGCAAGAGCTTCATGGTGGGAAATAAGGTGTGGAGATATTTTTGGCCCCACCCAAAGAGAGCCGATGAGTTCTTTTGCTGGAATATGGATCAGGGGTGTAAGTTGTCAAAGACCATGAAAAGAGTGCAAAGTTTGTTTTAATTTTTGAGGGTGAAAAGAGCCAAAAACCCAATTTTACATGGCGTAATATGCCTTTTACTCCATCTTCGTCAACTTTGTTAGGTGACATGACACTAATGGGTTTGTTGCCAATGTTCGAAAAATCTATGCTAGTGTTTATTTCTTTCACACAGTAACGTGTGTTATTTGTGGTACGCACACATACTTATATGAAAGAGATAGACATAAAATACACACTCGAACTGTTGAACTCGATTTGTTATAAATTACCCCAATGTTCTTGTGTTTCAACTTTCACAAGAGGTGCCTTGACAAATTGTTCCCAAAATCTAAAACTTACCGTATTTATGTGCAGATCTAAATGGTATTGCCTAAATGGGTTTCTGAGACGCTAAGGCTTTGTTTGGATGTGTTTTAATTTTATTTTCAACCGTCATTTTCTAAAATATAGGGGGAATGGGTTTTTTGATTTTTGTGTGAGAAAAGTGAAAAAAATAGGTGTGTTTGGTTGTGTTTTTAAAAATAGTTGAAATTGGTTATTGTGATGTGTGAAGTGATTGAAAAGTAATGATTAGATAAATAGTGTTGAATTTAAAAATTTAAAGAAGAGGAGAGAGAAATGTTTAAAAAATTGAAAAGAGACGAGAGAGAAAAGTGATAAAAAGAAAGTGTGAGATGAGTGATGTGAAATGTAATTTTAAAAAAATGATTGAAATTTATTGAGAACGTAAAAATGAGAATATTTCCAGTTAAAAATAGTATAAAGTGTGTATTTTGATTCTCAAATGAAAATGAAAATGGAAAAAGTGTTTTACAAACAAACATGGCCTAAACTTGCAAATATGTTAATAAAATGTTTGACGTAAATATAATCATGTGTATTCTGATAGTTCACAATACACTTTAATGAGGACACCCTGATAATTAGTATTGAATGCGTCCTACGTGCCAATAGTCATTTCATATCAGAAGTTACGAAGAAATATCTGGAGAAACAGCTGGAACCTGAATATGAAAACTATATTTCGTCGCTGAAAAAGTAAATTTATCAGAGGGCAGATTTTTATGCAGGAAAAATCTATTACTTACCGAATGCCCCATGAGAAAAAGACAGGAAAAAACAGTACATTTTGTTCATTTTGATGTCTAGGTCACCAATGGCTCATTCTTATGAATTTTCATGACTTGAGTTCTTTGAAATTTGCAAATATTCATCAAAGCTTGCAATTGCAAATTTTCCATTACTCGTTACTAATATTCATCTAACTGAGATTCGGCGTTACCTAGCGTATCGTTTTTGACTACTTTTACACTTTGGCCACCTGTAAACATTCGAGCTATTCAAACCGGTGCCTTGTTTGAACCCGAACTATAAATGTCAAAATCGTCAAATAGTAATCTCAAAATCTCGAACATGCCTATACATCAATACAAGATAAACCACATATCCAAGCTATCGTATCCCTTTTTGTTTTTCCGAAAAAAAAAAAAAAAAGATAAAACTTTCCGTACTTGTAATCTAAATATATAATTAATCACCTTTTAATAATTATAACAAAGTGCAAGGAATCATTACGAAAAATTAAAAGAGATTCGTATAATCAAAATCAAATTCTTAGGCACAACAACCGCAAATCATGCTTTTATTGCAACCGTCCAACAATAAACAAAACACTCAACTACCAAATTGTGCATGAGCGGAGGGGAGACTAATGAAAAAAATGGTTGATTTCTCAAGAGAAAAAGAAGAATATATGATTGACAAACTTGAGGGATCTGCCTTTGCTTTCTTTTTCAGCAATAATTATATAGTTATAATTAATAATTTATTTTAGTGAAAAGTTCTCAATCATTTAGGCTTCAATACATAAAATCACACAAAACTTTTATTTGATTGAATTAGGTTGGTGAAATGTATTTTTAGGGGAATTAGATTGACACTGAAAGTGCTGCCTTCAAATGCTGGAAAAATAAAGCACCATATATATCGAGCCTTTAATGTGAACTATATCTTTGTGCTTAAATACCTACGTTTCATTCTATGTGATTTTCGGGATTGAGAGTTCCAGTTCAACCACAATTATCTATGTGTAGAAATTCATGTCCATGTGTACGAATATCTAAAATTCCCAAATTGATTTGAGGTTCATGTCATTTTCCCAAATTTTGGTGGCAATTTTCCTTAAATTGCAACTTTTACGAAATTACTGACTTGATTTTGCCAATTAAAAAAAGGACTAAAATTGCCAATCCCCTAATTTCCGGTACGACTTTTGCAATTTTGCCATATACGAAAGAAAGTAACTATACCTATTTTACTTGATGCCAAATCTAAAAGTACACTTAGTATATGAAGCAGGAAAGAAACAATTACATAAAGACCTAAAATTGAGTAATAAGTGTCACGAAAACCTATCGTACTAAATAACATATTTGGATTACAGTCACGTTCATATACAAATTACTATGAACATGATAATATTGTGAAAAGAAATATTAGTATCAAGCCATCATATATAGTCATGTAAGCAATTAATACAATTGTTTCTGCATAACATTTTTCACCTCTTCATAATGCTGAAATTAAATCCTCAAGCAAATTTAATAAACTCTAGTCTAGATTTAGTTTGATAAAATCATTTATTTAACTATGATTGATCACCCCTCTCTCACGTGAATTAATGATATGTCAAATAAAAATACACTTATCTCGTATTTAACTTAAGTTTGATCAGATCAATTTTAGACTATATTTCATCATATAAAGGCATTTTCAAATTCTTTAAGAGAACATTTCCCCAACCATTAATTCGAATAAAATGACGAAAGTAAATCATTTTAAGTGATATGTGGTTTGGTGAAATCAAAATTATCATAATTAAATAAATAGCGATGATTTTGTTAATGATGGGCTGGCCTATGTGGAAGACAATATGATTCCATATCATACTTACATTGTGTAACCAAAAGAATCTCTTAAGTCATAATTACCAAGTACCAAGCTTGTAATTCGAGTAAAGTAGCCAAACTTTGCTTAAAAAGGCACCCAACAAATTTTTTTCTTAAATATACTAGTAAATTAAATTTATAATATATGTATATAAAAATAAAGGAAAAATTACACACAGACCACTCACTTATTATGTAATTACCAAAATCCTCTCACTTATTGAAAATTATCAATACAACCTCTTAAGGGGTCTGTTAGTAAAGTTTAGATGGGTAAAATTGTAAAAATTCCTTAACTTAAGGGAAATCGTATATAATTTCCAACAAGTGAGGGGAGTTTGTGTGTAATTTTTTCTAAAAATAAATCACGATATTAAGCATCATGTTAAATAGAAATTATGAAATGCTCAACACAATCAACAAAATTTCATTATGAAGCAATTGCCGCTTTCCTCTATTTTGTGCCAACTTTAAGAAGTACATTTTTCAAATTCCTCTTAAACAATAACAAATTGATTTTTTAATAAGTAAATAATAACAAATTGAGATTGTACAGACTAATTACTTTAATTGTTACATTTCCTCAAAAATTGTGCTTTACAATCCGTCTTAATTTCCATGTATTTAACCCCTTGTTAATTACAATGAAAATTGAACAAATTTTGTGAGACTATAATTGAAGAAATAACAGTGAGAAAAATATTAAAGAAATAATGAGATTAGAGTTTTGCATGGCAAAATTTGATGAGCCCCCTGAGACAAAATTTGACAGCCACGGCGGCAGAAGGTCGTCTTCCGGCGGCGTACCGGAATCAGCCACCGCTGGCGGTGGCAGCGACGTTCCGGCCGTCGTTGGTGATGATGAAGAGTCTCTTGAAGATTTCTGACTGCATAAGAAAGAAAAATAAAATAAAATAAAATAAATAAAAAGCTAACTAGAAAGTTAAAACCAGATCATACACACTCGGACAAGGAAAAAAGATGAAAAAAGAGATCTTATGATATATAACTAAAAAGCAAAGCAAAATTTACCAGAAAAAAGAAAAAAAAGGCAAAGCAAAGCCACTAAAAGATTCTTCTAATTTGCCAGCAAAATTACAATTATTCTCCATTCATAATAACCATAACTCCATAAGATTACTTAGCATTTAATTAATTTTTCTAGGGTTTGATCATACTCCTTTAATTGCATGGCAACTTCAGTAAGGCTTTTCTTGTCGAAAAATTCTTATTAGAACCCAACTTTGTAAATTCTAGCTGGAGTTGAGTTCGATTATACTCCACTAATTATATGTCAAATTCAATAAGGTTTGCAAAGTCGAAAAATTCTTATTTGGACCTAATTTGTAAATTCTAGCTCGGGTCGGGTTCAACCATACTCCACTAATTATATGGCGACTTCAATAAGGCTTGTCTGATCGAATTTTTTTTATTTGAACCCAATTTTGTCATCTATTATAATTAAATGGTAACTCTTCAAGAAGTGTACAATACATAATCACATAATCACATGAAATGTAATCAATCGCCCTGTATATGATTAGGGCTTGGGAAATTCAAATTCGAGTTAAAATTTTCCATAATTCAATTGTCATGTAAGTGATTTTGTTGAACCAAAACCTAAACTACAGTTTATAATATATTAATTGAGACATAATTAACCTAATTTCCTACGAAAATGATCAATATAATTTTCTAGTATAATGTATATGCAAAGTAAAAGAGATAGAGAATACTAACGGAAAAAGCATGTACAAATATACTTATGTTAATAGAATATAACAAAAATTGGAATAAGAAAATATTATTTGATTTGTTCTTTTTTACAGAAAAAATGAGTTGTATGTACGTACCTTGTTAATGAAGGGCAGAATGTAATCGTATAATCCGCACCACTACACGTAAAAGTACTCGTAGCATCATCGTATGCGTAGCTATACGATCTCGGACAAGCATGCTTAAACACCTGCGAGTACGTCGATGGCCGACACGTGTCGGGTGAGCCGTACGCGCCGCTGCAGCAATATTCCGGGCTGCCGAACGCCTCACATGCACTCTTGCATGCCTGCCCATCCCCTGCCCGCAACTCGTTTGGGCACATCCGGTTCAGATCGGTCAGGCAGCCGGTCGAGCCGCAAGCACCTGAACCGCCGACCGCTTCGATGATCATGGGCAAATTGTAGCCGTCCACGAGGCTGACGTCATAGAAATCTTGTGCAGCCGAGCCGATGGTGAACTCGGCTAAGGTGGCGGGAGGGGTTGCGCCTCCGCCATTGCATTCTAATTGGTTGGAGCCGCAATCACCGGTCGAGCAGCGGCCTTGGCCGGTGGTGGGATCGAATGAGCAACCGGTTCGGCCCCAGAACCGACCGGACCATCCGGGTTGAGCCTGGAAGGAACGGATGGCGCCGGGTGGGAGCTGAAAACCGGTTGAGTCTAAACCGGGGCTGCCCGCGTTTGATAGTATTCCGGGCCATACTGTGTAGTGACACCGGTTTACTAATGTAAATGTAGCCCCTAAAGTAGCTGAAAACAAGAAGAAAAGAATAAATTAGAAGAAGATACTATATATATATATATATGTATATATATACTTGAAATAAAATGTGAGTACTAAAATTAAAACTTATATTGATTATATAAAAATATATATAGGCGTTTGGACGACCAAAAAAACTGGAAAATTGCAAGAAGAGTACCTTTTTGCATGAGAAGAAACATGAGGGTGATGTAAAGGGTATAGGAAGGAGTGAAGATTGAGGACATTTGGAAAAAAATCAAATAATTGATTTAAAATGAAAGTTTGTATTATAAAATTTATGAAGTGTTATATAACACACACACACACACATACACATATATGTATTGAAGAGGAAGGAAGGAGAGTACTAATTGGAATTACACTACGGTTTATGGAGATGAAACTATATGTATATATGTGTGTGTGTGTGTGTGTGTGTATAGCTGATATATAGAGAAGAAGAATGTTGTATGAATAGAGAGAATGTAGAGAGGGAGAGAGAGAAAGCGGGGGGGGTTTGAATGAGAAAGAAAATAAATCTTAAGTGTGAATAGAGCTTTTTATATACATAGTGCTTTGTCTCTCCGTGTATGTGCTGTATGCTTTCGTTTGATGATTTAGAAGCGCACGAATTTAGTTTATTAAATGTTAAAAAGCATGGAAAGTTTAATTAATATATAGAATAAGATGTGTAGTTTTTATTTTTTTTAAAATCGATCTTATATATGTATATCATTTAATCGAAAGTTTACAACGTCCGGAACAATACAATTCATATCGACTCAAACGATGTAATAATAACATCTGAAACACCAACTATCAAGTTCTTGAAGATAACAAATCTTAAGAACTCACAAGAAAATTCTTGTGCAACTCCTCTTCATGGAGAGATGAAACTCTCATTCGAGAAAACAAACTCTCATACGAGAGAGAAAATAAAATATTAAACAAAATATCTAAAACGCTAAAAATTAAAAACTTAAGAATCACCCGTTTTCATCTCGTCAGATCTGTTTGTCTTTTTAGATCCATATTCGTCTCGTCAGATTTTGATATGTATCTTTAGATCTATATCCGTCTCGTCAGATTTGAAGATGTGATGTACAACTTGAAGAAGGATGCTCCAATCCAACCCGCCGACGATGGTGGTGGTAACAGTGGTGAAGTAGACCACTGTTTCATCAAACCATCGCCAGCGGAGGAAAATAGAAAAAAGAAGAATGCTAGGGTTTAGAAAGAGGTGAGGAGAGAGAGATATAAGATGTGTAGTTGTATAACGCCAAAATCATGGAGGGTAAGGGGCGCTATCGATCGTTATAAGTTGGACTACGGTAAAATTCTTGCCCAAATTAATTTAGTCGAAATCGAGCTAAATTTTTAAAGTGACAACAAGTTATTCGAGTTATTACTTGGGTTTGAGTGATACTTAGCACAACTGATCTTGTATTTTAAACTTTGTTCCATCTCTTATTCAATTTAATTTTATATGCATATTAAGTGTATAAAATTTAAATTACTTATATACTTAAGAAAAAAATTTATGCAGGTGCCATGCGTATAATTATATAGAATAGGAGACAAAATACCATTTTAAATAAAGACAAAATTGAATATTTAGAAATTCTTATTGGGATATATCATTGTCCAAGGATACGGAGGTTCTAGGGACATGAAAGGTCCAAATTAAGACCCTTAAGTATTAACCTTTGGGTAGGGGTTGGCGTGGGAAACCTAATCCAATTATATTCAAGTAAAACTCGACTCAACCTCGATATTTTTAACACAAATATATTACTGCTTAAACTTGATGCGGAGCTATATTACTTTTACAATTTCAGAAGCCCCAAAGGCCAAAGTGTTCTTTCGGATGAAGAAATCCAACTAACTAGTTTGAGGAGGGAAAAGAAATAACAAAGACGTCTAGAATCTAGGCTTTTTGCTACAAAATGCATGTGCGTACATTAATTAAGATTAAGGATTTCAAACTATTATACGCATCTAGCTATAATTTGACTACTTTTAAACAGAATTCGATTCCTAAATCTGAGATATAATGTTAATTGTCTTTTTTCTTCTTCTGCGGAATCGTTAATATGCATCATTATTTTATTAAAAGCAACTATCAATAGTCTAATCAATCATTAATTAATAATGAACTAACAATTGTATAAGTAGACAAAGATTCATAGATATTTGATTATAATAGGACATCAACTTCGCTATTTAAACAAACTTCATTAGTGATTGACGTTAGTTGATAATAGTGAGAATCATGTTATGTAGTTTCAAAACGGAGAGGTCCTAAGACTAGAACACTCGATATTGGTTGGTTAAAAGTAAATTTTGCCTTCACAAAGACTAAAAATAAAATATTTTTAGATTAGAGTTTTGCAATTCTAAATCTCGATCATATAAAAGTGTGTATAGTGAACTTATGTAAGGTTTATAAGTTATAACATAGGATTACTCCAAATTTTGAATAGGAAAATACTATATACCACCGTTTTTATACCACCGATTTTTCACCGCCCCTTAATTTAGAAAGTATATATGTATTAAATCTATTAAAATCAATTAATTGCATGCGATTTCTTACCAGAATTAGGGGAAGGTGAAAAATTAGTGGTATGTAAAAGGTGGTATATAGCATTACTCTTTTGAATATGAAAAGCAATTAAGGTGACTCCTTATGAACTCAAGTTCACGCAAAACATAAGATGAAAGATTTTTTTTTCTTTAATATATAGAAGAACATGATCAAATATATTTACTCTTTTCTTTTATATTTACGATCAGATCTATTTTTATTTGCGAGTTTAGCAAAAAATTGATTTATATTCTTATAAAATGGTACATCTCAAAAAATAAAAATAAAATGGAGAAGCAAGTAATTAATCATAACAAGATTTTATAGCCGATATAAAGGAAATTTGAAAAACTTATCTAATAGTAATAAAATAAAATTAATTTTATTAAATTGTCATTCGTAATGTTCCCATCTTCAACTCTTCTTTGCAATAGAGTCAATATAAAGAGTACTCCACCGGCCTCTGTGCATTTGATTTATTATATGCTTTGCACTATTCATTTTATAAAATTAATGTAATATAAGATTTTTAAAAAAAATATATATATATATATATAATTATATGACACTTTGATTTTTGTAATATATTTTCATTTATATTCATATTTCTTGAAAAAGTAATAAGCATAATGATTTCAAGACATTTATAAAGGTAGAAGAAAACAACACAAGAAAAGAATATGAACTATACTATAATTATTAGGTTTTGATAAAGGAAACGTAAGAATATTAGTGATAATTTTGTAAAAAATATTAGTGAAAAACTTGGAAAGCAGATAATAAAAATAAGTAGAAATCAGTTGGCAAATTAATCATGTAAAATCTCATTGGAGCTTTTCACATCTTTTTTTTTTTGTTAAACAATATTATCCTCTTAGACTTGTTGAATGAATAATTTTAATGTAAATTTAAATAACATTATCAACCTTTTTCTTTCTAAGCTTCTTACCAAGCTTTTCATTGATTAAAATTACCTATGGACAGAGCAGTACACAATAGCATATTACTATTTCAAAAGTTCAAATTAAATAATGTACATTGGAGAGTAAATAAAGCTAATTAATTACTCAGATAAACCAATTAAGATTCTAGCCACATGCATTCAAGGCTTTAAAACAAATTCTTTTATTTGATAAAAAATCTATCGACTCGAGCTCAACTCGCATTATACTGAATTAAAATTTGCCCAACTCAGCGCATTTACCAATTAGACAAAATCATATATACTTTACCAAACTCGATTAAAATGTATAAAAAAAACTAATAATACTTTATTCGACTCGACACGATTGATATGCATTCATATCATTCGTAAGGTGATGAAGCTTATCTGTCTGTTGGGCTTGTAACTGACGTTTCGCTATCGTGGATTGCACTAAAATGATGGGCCCATCTCACCAAATTTGGTCATTAACACTTTAGTGCAAAATAAATAGATCTTGTGGACCAGATTGTATGAAATCTTTTTCCATCGTGATGAAGTATTTGCAGCATACAATCTCTTACATTTAAGTACGTACAAATCTAAACTGTGAAGTTCTTAGCAAAAAGAAAAAAGAATATATAGATGAAGAGAGAGAAATATTCAAGATAATTTGAGAAAGTTGAACAAATTATTCAAGTAATGAAATTCGTTGTAAAATAGTGCTGAAGTTGGGAATATATCGATAAAAGAGGCTACAAATAGGAGTACAAAATGTATATTAAATTGTAGGGATAATGTCACTTTTAGTCTCTCATATTTAATATTAAAATTATTTTAGTCCCTCATGTTTAAATCATGACTTTAGCATTTCAGATTTGGTTTTACTTAAGTTTTTTTGGACAATTTTACCCTTAAAAGAGAACATGCATTACTCGCATGAAAAGGACTACAATGAAATCAAATTTAAGGATAAATATGTCCAAAAGTACTTAAATTAAACCAAGTTAGAACGTTAAGGATGCTAAAATCACAACTTAAAGATGAGGGACAGAAGTAATTTTAATAGCAAGTTTAATGTTAGCGATGCTAAAGTCACATTTTTAACAGCGACATGAGGGACCAAAACTAACATTACCTATATATTGAATAAGTACAATTAGTGTATTTAAAACTTTCGAAAAGGATATTAGTTAGTGAATTGTGATATCATCTCCAATTATATTACTTTCACCGGAACATTAATAATAGTTTGAGATGAAAACTTAATATAATCAGAGTTTATAATATAATTTGTAAAGTAGGAATCAAAGTCAGGATGGCCGAGTGGTCTAAGGCGCCAGACTCAAGTTCTGGTCCTCTAACGAGGGCGTGGGTTCAAATCCCACTTCTGACATTTTTCAAACTTTTTTTTTTGTCATATACACACACACATATATATATTGGATTTAAAGAGATAGAAACGGATCTGACGAGATGAAGACGAGTGATACATAAATTTTTATATAGCGTTTTAAAAATTTTGTTTAGTATTTTATTTTCTCTCTCGAATGAGAATTTGCTTTCTCTCTCAAATGAGAGTTTCATCTCTCTTTGAATAGGAGTTGCACAATAATTTTCTTGTATTCGTTTGTGAATTCTTAATATTTGTTATCTTCAAGAACTTGATAGTTGGTGTTTCAGATATTCTTACTACATCGTTTGAATCGATATGAATTGTATTATTTCAGGCGTTAGTAAACTTTCGATTGAATGATATATAAAACTGATTTTTCTTGAAAAAAAGACATTTGTTTTTTGGCAGAATTAATTAATTTTAGTATTACTTAGACAACTAATAATTTTATATATGAAAAATTCAAATGCGATTTGAAGCTTCTTTGTACTGACTTGAAGTTGGGTATGAATATGATCAGATTCAGCAGCTGCATAAAAGTCGAAGCATTTTTTTTAGGATAAGATTTCAATAAAGGGGCAGCCAAAAGATTTGGCATATTATAATTTTTAACATTTTGGTATAAAAAAAGATGATGCAATCTATTTTAATGCTTAATTCTTAGCATCATGGAAAAAGTATTTGGGCAACAAGTCAAGGCTTTCCGGGTGGCGACGTGAAAAGTAGGACTGCTTACGCAGTAGAATGAATGCATGTCTACAGATGTACATACACTGCAGGTGGGATCATCTTTAGAAGCAGGGACGTAAGGACTCAAGATTTGGGTTCCGAGGGCGAATACAAAAAAGAAAGAATAAAACTTGATAGTTTTAAATTTTGAAGGGGTGAAATTTCAGTTTTCAAAAGTATATAGGGCAAAAAGACAATTCTCAAAGTTGAGGGGCGGCAGGTGCAGGCACCTACCAACCCCTGGCTCCGTCTCTATTTAGAAGGTTTTAAAAAACCGGTAGTATAAGAGATAGGGTTAAGTACTTTAATTTATTTCTTTTTATTTCAATTTCAAAAGTATACCGAAAGAAAAATTCTCAAAATTGAGGGGCGGCGGATGCCCCCACCATCCGCTGGCTTCGTCCCTGTTTAGATGGTTTTAAATCAACCGGTAGCATAAGAGATAGGGTTAAGTACTACTTTAGTTTATTTTTTATCACAAGGGATAATATAATTACACTTACACTAGCTCAAGATAGTACATTTATCATATTATCCCATATAATTACAAAAGTTAATCACCTAAGGATGCGACGTTTACCAAAAGTTGCATGTTAAAAATTGGTGCATGGACAAATATTACGGATAGGGTCGTAAACTAATTGAATTGAGATGAATAAGATGTTTTTCCAACTTATTTGAAATATTATTGATCAAACTTCAAAATTTGTGTTTCAATTACTTTGTTTGCATTGTTAATCAAACTGACATCAATTGAGCTTGAACTTGAATAATTTGATTTTTTATGACTTATTATTTATCATTGTTAACTAATTAATTCGAGTCGAAACGACTTTCCAAATTTATCGAACAAAGAAAGTTTACGAACTTGATTTGTTTGTTAACAAACCGGAAACAAAGGAGCATTAATTTAAGCATTGATCTCGAGCGTATGCATAAATTAAAATGGAGAAACAACAAATAACACATTTTGATTATAAGTATGTAACACATGGAAATATTGATGATACATAGAAATTAACTAGTAATTTAATTAATTAAGCCTACTTATACAAATACTGCAATCGAAGTTCCCAGTCTCACGCCCCCTAAAAAAAAAAAGATAATTTAGGAGATAATTATTTTTGTTATGTTTGGATAATAACAATTAAAATCAACCAACACAATAGAAGGCGGAAAGTACCAAAAAAGAACAAAACGTCACAAAAGGCTCAACTTTTACCATTCTACTGACTTTATTTCAGAAGGGTGTAAAAATAAATAATTCTTTACCTTTCTAATGCCATAGAAAGAATTTGATAAATGATGCCAGAGAAAGAATTTGATAAATGATGTCGACGTCCCATAATTTTGTCCAAGGGCAATTCAGGCATTTTAATCTTCAATAACAATGTTCCAACGGGCCTATTATATATGAACTAGGAATTATAAGACTTGACTCATTAATCCTATTAACTAAAATTAAAGGCTAAAGAAAATTGAGGCCGATAGCCCAATAAACATCTCTATAAATATTGAAATAATCAAATCATTTAGGATGATTATCAAATCACTCTAAAAACCTGCACCAAACATCATTATCAGAAAGAGAATTAGTTTATCGTGTTAGAGGTCAGAACCATTCCAATCTACACTTATTTCTCAATATCTTTTGGCCAGAATTTGACTAAGCTACCCTGACCCGACTCATTTTTCGCACCAGATCAAATGTCTATATCTTCTCTAACAAGCTTGGAGTCTAATCACTGTTTAACAAGATAATCTTTATTATTTATGACAAGTCATCTTTTAATATATATATATGGGGTCCATCTAGATCATGACCATATCCAATCACCAACTTTTTGTCTTAATATTTTTGGGACTCTTTAGATTCAGCAATGAGGAACGTGCATGGGCATGTTATCTGTCGTGTAAAGAGCCATAACCAATATTTCTTTCCTTTTTCTATATATGCTTCTAGCTAGTTTTTGTTATCTTGCTTTTTCTTTTTACTTTTTGTTAATCAAGAAAAATAATTAAAGTCAGCCATGCAAAAACCTATGATCAATGTTAGGAAACTTGTTATGGGACGAGAGGTCCTTCATATATATATATATATATATAATGCCACATTAATCTAGAATGAGAGGCTATTGTTAAAGTATGTTTGTATATATATATATATATATATATATATATATATATAGCCACGTTAATCCAGAATGAGAGGCTCTTGTTAAAGTATGTTTGTGAACACCATTAAAAGGTCATGCTGCCAAAATCGTTCTCTAGGATAAGAAGACATGTTCGTCCTCTGATGCCAAAGACAACTCCTCTCGGAAGAATTTCAAAATCGATATTATTAAATAAATAAGTTTGACCCTGCATATGTCACAAATTAGTGATGAGAGATCGGATTTCACGAATCAAGTACTACTTATGTTCACGGGAGGATTAGGTTGCATGGTTAACTATGACCTGCAACTCTAGTCAGATATCGTTTCGAGAGAAAAATATTGACTTTAAGTAGATATCCAAGTGCCGATAAGGGAATGTGTATAAGTTCTTGAGACTATAAATCATGTCAAAAATATATCATGCACCATTGTGGATAGAAGCAGATAAATGTTGCGTATTTATTAAGAATTTGGTGGACTCATGAGCC
Organism: Buddleja alternifolia; assembly: GCA_019426215.1. NCBI lineage: Eukaryota > Viridiplantae > Streptophyta > Magnoliopsida > Lamiales > Scrophulariaceae > Buddleja > Buddleja alternifolia. The sequence continues at coordinate 35,346,713 of CM033397.1, read as the reverse complement.
TTCTCGTTGCGCTTTTGTTTCCTTAGGAGGCATGCCTTTAATATTTTTCTTGAACGCATCAATTTTTTTTAATATATATATGGTATAAGATGGAGATTGATAGTAAAACATCATAAAATGAAATGCTGACGTCATCTTTTAAAATCTAATGACTTACAAGCTCATTATTCTTTGAGATCAATCTCAAGACCCGTTTTATAAGCATGTATGTATGTAGACCCATTACATGAAAGATTGTGATTACGTGGGAAATTCTGAGTTTCCAAAGGTTTCCTAAGAATAACCTGTCACAAGACTCACAACCAAATTATTAGGTAACATATATACCCAATTTTTTGGAATAGGATATGATGAGTCATGTATATGTGTGCAGTGTAGGGATAATGATAAGGTTTATTATTAGCTAGTCCAAGGAAAAAGGTATTGAAAAGCAGTAGACAAGAAAACCATAGCCAAATTAAATCCCGGAATAAAATTAAAGTAGAACAAAACACATGGTATTTTGCATGGGCGTCAGTTAATTTACGTAAAAGGAAGCTGCAATATGGCTGATGCGGAGACACACTGTTGGTACATAATAACAGATGATAAAGTTCTTCACTTTTAATTTTATGAAAGAACAAGAGCTTATCAAATATCTCTAAATGGGAAAAAAGAGGTCAAAAGAGAAGGATCTTTGAGGTGGAGGTTGGTGTGTGTATATATATGTATATATGTATGTATATATATGTGTGTGTGTGTGTGTGTGTGTGAGCAAAGTGATAGTGATGAAGGATATGTTGGAGGGTTCAACTTTTACAAGTATTGTTTTTTGCATCACCAGTGACGTCTTATAAAAGGAATTATCCCACATTAGTTAAATTACTTCTTAGCTAAGTTATCTTGTCTTCATTTATCAAAAAAAAAAAAAATCTTCTCTTCATATAAAGATAGAATATGATCTGTAATTCGGTCGTGTTTGATCGAACTTAAACTTAATGAACAGTATACACTTACGACATATGCTCATGCTAAATGATCAATCACAAAACAAATATTGTTAATCTTTTAAAATTTTGGACCAAGCTTGTATATACATCTTTATATCAACAAAGGTACATGGTTAGGGTCTAGACCTAAATATAAAGACGATATTCAGGTCTAGACTCAGTGTAACACTCACCTTTTAGCATGACTTATTAGGCGTGGCCAATTCGATCTGGATAAGAAGTAACCTTAGATTTTGATGGATTAGATGGGGGGAAAAGCTAATTAGTTGATTGTTTAGAGTGAAATTGTTTAGCATTAAGGATGTTCACTTTTATGAGTAGATATCATAGTTAAACTTCACCAATTTACTTAAGTACTGCTTTGATTATTGGAGAAAAGTGAGCATAATTTTTTTTATGATCATAATAATGCATGAATCAGACAGCATTACTACAAACTATGCTTTTCAAAATGACATAATAGGTTCTCTCAAAAAAAAAAAGAAAAAAAAAAGACATAATAGTCAACTAAGATTTTTTATTTTTTAATTAATATATATTTTCACTAAATTCATGTACGAAAATATCAAATTACTAAACACTTTCCATCATGTCCGTATAATTTACAATATTTTTCTAATTAATTTAAGAAGTGTTTTGTGACATGTTTATCAATTAATTAATTTAAACTAAACATAATGTGAGATTGTGAGTTGGGCGTGTGTGTGTGTTTTTTATTTTTTACTAAGGGAGTGTTTGCAAACTCTACTGCATCTAGAGAAGTGATTTTAAGTGAAAAATAAGCAGAATCATTTGAGAAGCAGAAGTGGATAGTGTTTGCAAATTGAAGCTGAAAGTGGAAAAAAGTTGCAGGAAGTGTTTGCAAATAAAAGTGATTATCAACTAGTTTTTTTGCAGAAAGTACAATATTGTCCCTAAAATAATATAAAAATTATATTTTTTTCACATTTATGTTCCTAATCTTTTTTTTAACAAAATACTCTAAAAGCATATGTTTATGAAATAATATTGATTACGTGGGACAAGTAGATTACAGAACGATAATAGCAAAATAATTAAACGAGAAAAAATAGATGAGAAATGCAAGATTTATGTACAAAGTCAAGAAAGAACTAAAACATGAGATTAAGTAAAAGAATTTATATAAAAATGGAGTCAAAGATGAAGGGAAGTTAAAGATGCCCGAGTAAGGGGCTCAAATTACTTACTTTGTCAAAGTTCATATTAATAATAATTAATAGACATGTGCTTTAAAATCACTCTTACTTTTTCAGATTTTTTTAGAGCTCTTGGCTGACATATCTCTTAATTTTAGCAATATCCCAACTAGTAAAATATAATTAACAATAGAGAAAAGGGATGGATTTTACGTTTCTTTCAAGTTTCTGCTCCCCTGAAATTTAATCGCAAGTTTTTTTAAAAACAAATTGATGGGGTTAATTTGGGAATATAGAAATATTGTCAAGAATAGAATTGTCATTAAAAAATTATTTTAATTATAGGAATTTAAAAAGCACCAAAAAGCACCCCCTAACCAGCTTGGAGCTTTTGGCTTCTGGGAGCTTAATTTTAGAGAATCAGAAGGAAAAGCTCAATTTGCAAACACTACAAAATTGCTTATTTTTAGCTAAAAGCTCAAAAACACTTTTATTTAGAGTTTGCAAACACTCCTAAGGGTTCTTTAAGTCCATAGCAAATCAAGGCTTTTTTTTTATGAAGGGTTCTGTGAGTCCATAGCAAATCAAGGCTATAGGCCCAAAGTTGTGACAAGTCCATTGCATTTCCATATTTAGGCCCACTTAACACTCTTTCAACTATATATAGATATAAGCATTGGAGGCTACCCAAGATCTGTTGGTCTGATTGAATCCATCTCCCATTTTATGTAAAAGGTTCTGGGTTCGAATTCAGGTTGCCACAAATTGTGATCTTCCCTCATTTATGGAGCTATATAGAGTCTTTATGACTCAAGATTACGATTATCAACCTAGATTTGTCGGGCTAGAATTTTGTAGGGTATCCCTTTCTTGTTGAATTTTTTTTAAAAAAAAAGCATTGGAGGCTAAACAACTTTTTCGATTATTGTATTCCATCAAGGTTAATAATTTGTAATGAAAATAGTATGATATGGTAATATTATGCAACGGGAGCTTTAGGCAAATAGCCTTAAGTTGGCTATGTTTTTAAACACTAGCCTTCTTCTTCAACCATTTAAGTTGTGTAGCCCTCCCCACTTATTGAATATATGAATTACCCAAAATGCCCTTATCATAAAAATAATGTTAAATTAAATATTTTTAAAAACAAATATTCTCCCCAATTCACATCCCTTCCAAAATCCCAAAAAAAAAAAAAAAAAACTCAATTCATCAAACCCCATTCTATTTTCTTCCCTTGTCATTGATAATTAACAATCAAATTTCGACCAACATCCTTCATTGATGTGTATTGAACTTCTTCTAATGGACATGGAGAAGAAACATTGAAAAAAGAGATACCCCAAAAATTTGAGAAATCAAGTTTTAAAATTGGTAATTTTATCACAAATCTTATACTTTTACATAAACTTTGTTGTTTAAAGATTAGATATTCATATTTAATAGTGTAATTTAAAATAATAATAAGATTTATGTTTTTTTGGCTTTCAAAATCTAAAAATCGGGTTTCTTCATGAGGAAGATGATGAACAGTACTGGGCTGACCGGTGACCGGTCTGTCCGGTCTGCCCAGTCAGCCCGATCAAAATTTTATTTTTGCCACTGGACTGACAGACCGGTCAGATCGGTATACCAATCTGCCCAGTCAGCCGACCGACTGGTCCGACCGGTATACCAATCTACCCAGTCTACCCAATCGGCTGCCCCAATCTTCTCAGTTAGCCAATTATGTAAAAAATTCTTATATATTTTTCTTTTAATTTTTGAATATAAATAACTTCAATTTTCTTGTTTTTATAGGAAAATGTCAGAGATTCCCTTATATTATCGATATGATGGTGAATGGAAGAAAAAAGAAGATGGCTCATATGAATGGTTGTTTTTGTAAAAATGTTTGTATATTGATATGATTTTTGTATATTTATTATTCTTGTATTTGGAGCGCATCAATTATAAGTACTATTATAATTTTAAAAATGTTTTGAATTGTTTAGCATTTAACTACATATTGATCATTTTTTCAAAAATACGTGAGGCATTTTGGGGACCCAATCTGTATGATTCATGACTTTTGATTATATTTTTGTGTATTACGGATGGGATTAAGAGGAATGAGCTAACTGGGAAGATGGGAGATAGAGAAGGAAAAAAAATTGAATTGGTTAATTGAAAAAACTGGGAAGATTGAGCCAATCAGTCTAGAATGACTGCGCAAAATGGTAGACTGGTCTGACCAGTCAGCCGGTCCAGGGACCAAAATTTCATTGAATAAAGTTCCGACCGAGCAGACTGGAGAACCATTCTGACCAGTCGGCCAGTCTAGAGACCAAAAGCTCATACAATAAAATTCCTAACAGAAAGAATGGTATACATGACTAACCGGTCGGTCGGTCGGTCCAGAGATCAAAGATGATAAACTAAAATTCCGAACGAAAAAATTGATTGACTGGTCAATCCAAATACCAATCTTCCAAATGCTTAAAATTTCGAATAGGCAAATTTGTTGATGATTTGACGATCGATCACGAAAGATTGTTTGACCTAATTAGTATTATTTCATTAATTATATATATATTTTTAAAAAAATACATACTCATATAAAATTACATATGATACCATCAAAATAATTACATATGTGGACAAAATCATATAAAATTAATATGATATCATACTCGTATAAAAGATTTTTTTAGTGATAATCATCAAAATTGTGTAAAATCTTTAAATGTTATAAATTATAAATAATTAAGTTATGTCATGGAACATATACATACATTTATTATTAATCTTTATATAATTACTAGTCGTGCCAACACAAAGAACAAGAAAAGTTTCTTATAAAATACAAATAGTGAGGAATACATATTAAATTAGAATACAAGGACTTCTTGAACAACATATAATCGATCTACTAACATTGGACCACCCAATTGATTCTTTCAATGTATAAGCTGGACTCTAGCCGAGTGTGAATAATCATCAATATTATTGTTATTTTAAATTATTCTGAACTCGAAACCCCAAACCCTAAACCCTAAAAAAATTACAACTTGAAAAATCATCAATTATATCGTTGCTTTATAAGAAACTTGATTTGTTATTTATCATAATAAATGTCATTAATAAAATAATATTAATTAACCATAATAATCTTTCTCGATCGACTGGGCCGACCGGTACACTTGTCTGCCCGGTGGGTTGAGATAGTATGGGATCATCTCACTTCTGTCTTGACCGAACGGTGGATGGTTTAGCCGATCGGTATATATATATATATATATATATATATATATACTAAAAGAAACATTTGAGAAAATAGTGAGGAATACATATTATATTATAATACAAGGACTTCTTGAACAACGCGTAATCGATCTATTGACATTGGATGACCCAATTGATTATTTCAATATATAAGCCGAACTCAAGTCGAGTGTGGATAATCATCAACATTATCGTTATTTTAAATTATTATGAACTCTAAATCCCAAACTCTAAACTTAAACCCTAAACCCTAAAAAATCGCAACTTGAAAATTCATCAATCATATCGTTGCTTTATAAGAAACTTGATTTGGTATTTATCATAATAAATGTCATTAATAAAATAAACTTAATTAACCAAAATAATCTTTCTCGGCAGATTGGGTAAACCGATATGCCAGTAGGCCTGGTCGGTCGAGACAGAAGTGTTCATCTTTCAATTCTGTCTCGTCAGACCCTAAACCCTAAATTTAAATTATTTTGAACTCTAAACCCTAAACCCTAAACTCTAAAAAAATCGCAACTTGAAAATTCATCAATCATATCATTGCTTTATAAGAAACTTAATTTATTATTTATCATAATAAATGTCATTAATAAAATAATATTAATTAATCAAAATAATCTTTTTCGGCAGACTGGGTAAACTGATATGCCAGTCGGCCTGGTCGGTCGAGACTGTCTCGGCAGACTGGGCAGATCGGTACACCAGTCGGCCCGGTCGGTGGAGACAGAAATGAAAGATGAACACTTCTATCTCGGCCGACTGGTACCGGTCGGCCCAGTCGGGCGAGACAGAAGTGTTCATCTTTCACTTCTGTCTCGGCTCGGTCGGTCTAGACCAAGGTTACACGGATACGGACACGGGGATACGGGTACAATACGATACGAATTTTCAAAAAAATTTAGGATACGACACGGCAGGGATACGACTATACAATATATATTATATATATATATATATATATATATATATATACTTTTATGCATTAATAATGTACAAATAAAAATATAAAATTCAATCCCGCCGTGTCCTAAAACGTGTCGGACACTTCCCTAGTCGTGTCCCATTCTTTTTCTTTTTATTTGATTTTCAGACACTCCAGGTGGAGTGTCCGACACTTATCGGGGTCGTGTCCGTGTCCCCCAAGTGTCCGACACTGCATTATGTGATTTTTAGGAGTATCCGTGCATCATAGGCCGAGACATAAGTGTTCATCTTTCACTTCTATCTCGGCCGATAGGGCAAACAGGTAGACTAGTCTGCCCGGTCGATCGAGACAGAAGTGTTCATCTCACTTCTGTCTCAGCCGACTGGACAGACCGGTAGACCAGTCGGCCCGGTCGGTCGAGACAAAAGTGTTCATCTCTTTCTGTCTTGGCCGACTGGGCAGACCGGTAGACCAGTCGCCCCGGTCGGTCGAGACAGAAGTGTTCATCTTTCACTTCTGTCTGGGCCGAGCGGTATACCAGTCGTCCCGGTCGGTCAAGACAAAAGTGAAAGATGAACACTTTTGTCTCAGCCGACTGGGCATACCGGTATACCAGTCGGGTCGATCGGTCGAGACAGAAGTGTTCATCTTTCAATTCTGTCTCGGTCCACTGGACAGATCGGTATACCTGTCTGCCCGACCGGTTGAGACAATAAAATCAATTTATAATTTGACCAACACATAATCTAATATTTTTTATTTATTAAATATTTCAATGAACTTTTGGTCCCTGGACTGGCCGACTGGTCAGACCGATCTACCATTTTGCCCAGTCATTCTAGACTAATTGGCCCAATCTTCCCAATTTTTTCAACTAACCCATTCAATTTTTTTTTCTTCTCCATCTCCCAACTTCCCAGTTAGCTCATTCCTCTTAATCCCATCCACACAAATCATATAGATTGGGTCCCCAAAATGCCTCACATATTTTTGAAAAAATGATCAATATGTAGTTAAACGCTAAACAACTCAAAACATTTTTACAATTATAATAGTACTTATAATTGATGCATTCCAAATACAAGCATGATAAATATACAAAAATCATATCAAAATAGGAGATTTAGAAGATTGTTGCTCGTTGCGATTTAATGCTTTTGCGTTTTTGGCGCTCTCTGACAGAAGGTAATCACCGTCATTTCATCATTCTTTGACAACTATTCATATGAGCCATCCTTTTTTTTCTTCCATTCACCATCATATCGCATATATAAGGGAATCTCAGACATTTTCCTATAAAAACAAGAAAAACGAAGTTATTTATATTGAAAAATTAAAAAATATATATATATTTTTTTTACAGAATTGGCTAACTGGGAAGATTGGGGCAGTCGGTCGGGCAGATTGGGTAGATTGGTATACCGGTCTGACCAGTCTATCGATCCAGTGACAAAAATAAAATTTCATCCGGGCGGACTGGGCAGACCGGACACCGGTCGGCCTAGTACTGTTCATTGTTTTCTTCGTGAAAAAACCCAATTTTCAGATTTTAAAAGCTAAAAAAACATAAATCTTGTTATTATTTTAAATTACACTATTAAATATGAATATCTAGTCTTTAAAAAGCAAAGTTTATGTAAAAGTATAAGATTTTCGATAAAATTATCAATTTTGAAGATTGATTTCTCAAATTTTTGGGGTCTATCTTTTTTCAATGTTTGTTCTCCATGTCCATTAGAAGAAGTCTAATACACACCAATGAAGGATGGCGGTCGAAATTTGATTGTCCATGATCAATTCGAATTTGTACCTTTTTTGACAAAAAAAGATGTTGATAGCAGCGGCGGCGGCGGTGCGACGGCGGATGACGGATGATGGAGGAGGTAATGACGGAGGAGATGATAGCAGCTGATATGGGATTTGGGGATTTAGGAATTTTTCCTTTCTTTCTTTACGTGAAGTGAAACAGGAGATGAATTGGGTTTGGATGTTTTCTTTTCTGCAAACTGCTTGGGGAAAGAGGAGAGAGAGAACAATTGAGTTTTTTATGTAATTGATTTTTTTTTCCAGAAGGGTGATTTAGTCTTTATACAATAAAATTAGATAAAGGAATTAAAAAAGAAAATATTTTTTGGAAGAGGGCTATTTGTTAAAAGTGGGTGCATTTGGAGGCTATTTCCCCAATTTTTCCATTATGCAACACACAAATTAAGAAAATTCAGAGCATGTGTCAATCTGTCAAATACTAAACAACAATTAAATCATAAATAATAGACAACAATTTAAGGTTTACAACTCAAATGAGAGAGGAACTATATATAATTCTCATACCCCAAAAAAGAAAATCAACTACTATATAAAAAAATAAGCAATATAAAAGTTGGATATTGCCATTGCCAAGTATATAACCATCTAAAACATTAGAAAATTTCCATTTTTATATAGAAAAGATAGAAGTTGGTTGCATGTTTCGATCAATTCATGTATTCTAACTTGATTTCACCTAATTCAAAGAAAAATTAGAAAAATTAGTTTTGGCAGATGCAATTTATATAGAAAATCCTTCTTCAATACTATGAAACAATATTTTCTTTCTTCTTAGTAGTTATTTAGTTGAACCACATGTTGTCGTGGTATTCAGAAACTTTTTTAAAATGGAATAATTATTTGTTCTCTCGGGATTTCTATTTGAATTGAGTGTGATCAAATCTAAACTGATCGCATATTGAGTATATTAAATTTCACGTATAATTGGTTTAGAGATAACAAGTCGTTAATAACAAGAAACATATGATAAAAATCAAACCTTGTCAAAATAATTAAATGCGATCAAACTCGATTTGGACGGAACATTTCTTGGCGATACGATGAAATGTCACTTTCTTTTTAGCCAGTAACCAATTCTTTTTTCAGAAAAAAATTCGATATTGTAGATTATTGAGAAGTGCATAGAACCGATTATATAGTTAAGTTGATGCCGAGTAAACATCATTTCCTGAAAATATTTATAATTTAATTTAATATTATTACTAAGTGCCCTAGTTTTCTTCAATGTAAGAACATGGAAAAATCTATGTTGGACCGGGTGTAATGGAGCTAGTGCCCATTACACTATACATTTGTGTTGGGATGTGTGAATTTTATTATCCCAACACAAATATGTGGTATAATGGGCACCGACTCCATTATACCGGATCTCCTATAGAATCACCCGTAAGAACATAAAGATGAAGCATAAGTCCATTTTGGTGTACTTAATTACTTGTTACTTTTAATCTTTTAGTCATGATGATGTGACGCCACTGAGGATTTTTTCCATTTTTCTTTTTGAAAACACAAGTTATATGTGGTGCCACGTAGAAGTAAATGAATGAACTTGGTAGATAGATGTCAAATAATGTTTTCTAATTTTGTAACTAACATATACAAATAAAATTATAAAATATTTTTTCAAAAAAATTCAGTCACTCAATAGATATCAGTCAAATAGAATATCCGGAATAAATTGATTAATAGGATTTAATGATGGTGAGTCCTTCCATGGCACCATATTACTAATAACAACAAAAAATTTAATTTGAATTGAGTATAATTAAATAGGGTTCAACCATATAATAAGTGAATTACACTTATTATGTAATAACTTGATATAAGGGGATAGACAAATCAAAAAATAAATATTATGACATAAATAAATGTGATTAAATTTGATTTATCCCTCAACTCATTTATGCCTCTTTCATATGATCTACTTGGTAGAATTGAATCAACCCGCACCAATAAATTAGAGGTTCAACGTTTAATTTTATCAATACGTTCTTACAATTATAATTCAAAAACGAAGAAAATTAGAATTCTTCCCCAAAATGAAGGGGTTACCCTTAGGACGGAGCTTCTAAAGCCCACATGAAATATATACCATATATTAACCATTGTAATTGCACTTAAATTTAGAATCTCAATTTTTTCTTAAAATCATAACATGAAGGAAATATGAATCAACCGAAGTAGGGGGTGTGGCCTAGCAGTCACAAGGCTTTTGACCGTGAGAATCCACCCAAGTTCAAATCACAGGTGATGCTTGGTAAGGGGAGTTTTCTCTCCTATCCTGCCCTGAGGGGTGGTTTCAAAACTCAGGTGATACTTGGTTTGGGGAGTTTGCTCTTTTGTCCTGCCTTAGGGGGCCCTGCGCTTATCAAACCCGTCACCTATGGGTTACCTAGGGCGGCTTGCCTCCATACGTGCAAGGACGGAGCCAGGAATGTGAATGAGGGGGGGCGAGATTGTTGTAATATAGATATATATTTTTTTTTGGCAAATAGTTGAAGGAGTGAAAGGGGGGTGCGGGGGGCTTGCCCCCCGCGGTACGGTACGGTATATTTGTGAAGAAAAATATAATAAGAAACTAGGTTCAATTACAACTTTTAACATACTTTATGCTCTTATATCTCTTTCATTATAGCCAAGATTTTGGGTTTGAAGGGGGGCGAACTCAAAATAAAGGTAAAAAACATGATATTTTTCGATTTTGAGGGGGGGCGAAATACAAATATCAAAAGTTTTGTAAGGTAAAAAAATAATTTTTCAAAATTGAGGGGGGGCGACCGCACCCTCCAGCCCCCCCCCCTGGCTCCGTCCCTGCATACGTGGTTTGCGGGCGATTGCGTATGGACATGTTTGCTTTGTTGGGTGATCGACGGAAATTTACCATGAGATTTCCAAAAAAAAATAAAATATATGAATCAACCAAATCGTTAATGCTCCGTCTAAGACTCTAATTCGAGAATGAGATGTTGAAATTTTGTGTATGAGACAGTGTATTTGGAATAACAATATTCGAGACAACGAGTTTTACTCTTTGTGACGAAGACTATATTGCTTCACAATTGTTCTTAAATTATAGTACTTGAGATAATGACGTTACAAATATTGAAAATCAACTAATAAAACAAAATTTTCGATGAAGGATTTATAGTCCTTCTTGTACGGCTTTTTCTATATTTATTGAATAGAATCTTAATTATTAAAAAGATCTAAAATGGCACTGAGTCTACTGGGATGAGCAAAATTTTAACGTGCACGCAAGGGGAAGCCTCCATAGTGTTTAATGTTCACACGAGGTATGGGCAAATGTAATTATAACTGATATTTTTGGAACTTTGAGTTTATTTTACGCGACAAATAATTTGCACTCCATAAGTTTGCTTGTGCAAGCAAAAGGCCATGATAATGGGTAAAATATCTTAGAAAACTCATATGCTTAGTCAAATATCTTCATAATTAGTTTTTCGATACAATAATGTAAGCAATGCTTAGGACTTAAGGTCCTAAACCTACATTAAGTAGAAAGTCCATGATTAATAGACTTGTTCTGCACATTTCAGTTAATATTTTTGATATTTTTTGTATTATGTATCTCGTTCGTTAATAATGAAATTCTCTCCTCTCTCGTGAACGTAGACAATTGTTAAATTACATAAATTGTTGTGTCTTTTAATTTTTTTATGCTCTTATTTCATGTTCAGTGACAAAAAATCATAAGTATTAATGTAGAGAAGCATAATTTACATGCACATTGGCCATTGCATAACATTTTCTCAATAATCTTGAAGTTTAATGTAATGTTAACAAGATAATGGAGGGTTTCCCAAAAAAAAAAAAAAAAAAGGAAAAACAAGATATTCATTACAATCGACGTCGAAATGATGTCATAAGGTGGGACTCAAATTATAGTTAATGCCAATTAATGTCTTGGAGTGCTACAATAATGGCGCGGACAATAATATAAAGGGAAAATTACATTGGGTAACTTTGAGGTATTGCTTAATTACGATTTGCACCCTCTAATTTAAAATATTACATCTAACATCCTGTAGTTTTATATATTGATGTAAGGTTGTACGGATTAATATAATTATGGGCGTTATTTGTTATGCATGGTAAACAGTATGAGTGTATATGTTAGGATTAGTATAATTATGGTGTTATTTGTTAGGTTTACAACTTCTTGAACTTACTGAATTTCTTGCATTTGTGTTTCTATTTGGTGTAATATGAGCATTTATGGTGTAATATGAGGATTAACTGAGAAACCTTATTAATTCATGAACATTAAAGGATTTTGCCCAACCTTACATCAATATATTAAACTACAGGATGTTAAATGTAATATTTTGAACTAGGGGGTGTAAACCGTAATTAGGCAATACCTCAAGGGTATCCAGTGTAATTTTCCCTAATATAAATGTCTAGCAATATCACCAAATGATTATACATATTAAATTAACAAAATTTATTTTAACTCTTGCCTAATTAATTAAGTTCCATTACTTTTCAAATTAAGGGGACCTCTACAACGTGTTTTATTTGTACTAAGAAATGGAAGTACTTTGTATAAGCTACATTGTGTCGGTCGTAACAATTTAAGGGACTCAGAGTTCAAAACAATCAACTCATATTATCATAATCACGGTACGAACAATTGCTAATTATATAAACTCCCTAATAATCACGGTAGAAACAATTGCTAATTATATAAACTCCCTAATAATCACGGTACGAACAATTGCTAATTATATATAAACTCCCTAGTAATCACGGTACGAAATCAAGTGTATTACATTACATCGGGATGCTTATACATTAAAGGATTTAATTATACATAGAATTATAATTGTCCATTAGTGGCAAAGTACAATTAGTTGACTAATAAAAAGTGAATTATTTCCTTTTCGTGTCCAAGTATTAATTGTATGATAATCTTAGTTGTCAGCAAATATTTTATTGTGTATTAACAATTTGTGTTGTTGATATTGACCGAGAATCCAACTCTCGAACTCACCAAATATCACCCCTAATACCACGAGAGCAATCATCACTTTCCCATGCCAACATTATTAACATAAATATATGCGTTTGTTGAAATTATCCAATCATTTGTTAATAGAAATTTCCAATAATTACTTGCTTTATTTCACATCCCCACCTCATTTCAGTCATAATCAAATGACAACAAAATGAAAATTAAATAACATCTTTTTTTCTCAATCATTTTCGCACCAAACTGCAGTGGTGTTAGGCGTACATAGCAATATATATATAATACAAAATGATTTTTTTCTAACCTACTTAAATGAATCTCAATCTCCACCCCCAATCTTAATGAAATAAAAACTAATAATAATAACTTCTAAAAAAATAAAATAGCCACCCACCTCTAATAAATCCTCTGTGGTGGTGTATCCTACACTATTCCTACTACTACTAATCCTCAAAACTAATATATATTTTTTTATTTATTTTTGCCCCTTTCATTGAGTGAGTTGTCTTCTTGGTGACTCAGTACCTCGTCACATGGGCCATATATGGAGATCAGGCCCATAATGTAAAGAAGGGACGAGAAGAGCATATGGTCCACACGTGACAATCCACCCAAACTCTGACAAGATTAGTGGGGCCACGTGCAAAAAGTTGGACAGCGAAGGTGGCCAGAGTTAGAAGCGATGACACAATCGCCACATCGCCACCACGATGGCAATGGCTCCGCCTAACACGCGCGACCGCGTGGTGGATGGCGCTGCGTTTACGCCCAACGCGCCTTCGTACACCATGTTGCTGTCGAAGGGTGCATTTGTGCTCCCGCCAGACCCCGGTTTTTGGGATTCAGATGATTTTTTACTGCAAAATGAAGCAAGCCCGTAAATATTAGTTAGAAATTGAAGTCACAATGACAAAGAACAATGAATATTATTATTATTAAGAGATCAATTGGACAATTATAACACATCAATCGATTAGTTGATTCTAATTAAGTAAAGAGTTGGATAAGAAAAAGATCAAAAATAAAATTTAAAAGTCAAAACTTGGAGAAATAGAAGAATTCTTTCTTTTTACAGTACCAACGAAAATATATGCGACAATACTATAATAGTTAAATTTCTTGATGTCAATACTTGACTTATTTTAGACTCTTATCGTACATTTAATGACTCAGTATAGATGAATAAACCTACTGATTTTGCATATTGAAACGGTAACAGTTTCTAATAACGTTCCGTGAACACTTCCACGCGGGAAGTTCTAGGCAGACAGGAACTGATAGATGTCGGCTTCCTAATGGGTGGGAGCCTCAGCCGAACGTTAACTTAACGGATATAAACGTACGTTAGGCGGCCTATAAAGTGCAGCACGTAAAAACAAAAAGATAGGCCGCAATTTTAAGGGTCAGATCCCTCGGGAAATGGGTAACATGACGTTAGAGAGCCCCTATCCTCCGTATATTGACAAAGATGTAAAATATATTTTATGTCACAGATTGTAAATATTTTATTGGAAAAAAGTTAGGAGGGGTAATTTACCTTATAATTAATATTGTATTTTTTATTGTTAAATCAGCTGGCCTAATCATTTACCACCTGACTATGAAATATGACCAAACATCATCATCAAATATGTGCCGCGACAAGACAAGTTGGCTAAATTGATAATGACTGGTTATTTTCTGTTCGATTTAATCTGATGACGTGAGGGTTATATTTGTAGAAACGATCTATGATTTTGGAGGTAGGACCGGCCTTAATAGATGATTGGAATCGAATTTATTTAAATTTTTTGCAAAAAATAAATAAATATACATATATACGAGTATATATATATCATATATGTGTAATATAATGAGCCGACTATGATTTGATTATTAACTGACGATATTATACTAAAGTACTATTTAATTAGGCAGGCCATTAACTTAATACGAAATTAATACAGTTTCCCTAATTATGCGGCAAATAATTTGTGAAAATCATGATATAATTACAATGGTTAAAGAAAAAAGCGAGTGTTATAACGTTCATATTGACAGGCTTTAATTCATTGTCAGTGTCAATAGACATAATTACCCTTGATTAGACAAAGATTAGGCATGGGGAATTTCGTAAATTTACCTGGTGTTCGGCGACGGGCAGAACGTTATGATATAGTTGGCATCCCTACATGTAAACGTGCTAGTCTTATCATCATACGCATAGCTGTACGCGTGCGGACACGCGCTCTTAAACGCCTCCGAATACTGAGAGGGTTTACACACATCGGGTGTGCCAAACGCGCCGCTGCAGCAATACTGATCCGTCCTGAACGCCTCGCACGCGCTCTTGCACGCCACGCCCACGCCGCCGTCCCCCGTCACGCGCAGCTCGGACGGACACGCGCCGTTCAAATCCGACACGCACCCCGTGTTCG
Organism: Buddleja alternifolia; assembly: GCA_019426215.1. NCBI lineage: Eukaryota > Viridiplantae > Streptophyta > Magnoliopsida > Lamiales > Scrophulariaceae > Buddleja > Buddleja alternifolia. The sequence continues at coordinate 35,331,135 of CM033397.1, read as the reverse complement.
TGCAGTTCACGCCCGAGCCGCCCTGTGGTACCACCAGCATCGGCAGGTTGTACCCGTCGACGAGGCTGACGTCATAGAAGTCCATTCCGGAGTCGCCGTCGAGCGTGAACTCCGCCAGCGTGGCGGGGGGAGCAGCGCCGGCCCCGGCGCATTCTAGCTTACCGGAGCCGCAATCGCCTGTGACGCAGGAGAATTTTCCGGCTGAATCCTCGCCGCAATGTGTCCTCCCCCAGAATCGGCCGCCCCAAGACGACGGCGCGTTGAGGATTCTCGATTCGCCGGTCTGCAACGCGAAGCCGGTGGGAGTGAGCGGAGCGATTCCGGCGTTGGATAGAATGCCTGGCCATACTGTGAACTCGCACTTGTTTAGCATTGTAAATGTCGCCGATGAATGAACATGACCTATAGAGACAATAAAAATACATATAATTGTTAGGAAATGTTTATCAATTGTAGAGATAAATTTTGTTAAGTTTTGGATAAATTTTACCTGCTATGAAGAGATTAGTGAGAATTAGGAAGAGAATGTTGAAGCAGAGTTTCGCCATTGTTGTTTATGTTACGTGTATGTATATGTATATGTATATGTATGTAATAGAAGAAGAAGGAAGAGGTGAGGTGGTGGAGGAAGCCTTTCTTCTTGACAGAAATGGCGGTGGGAGGAGAGAGAGAGGGGGAGGTTTTTTGGAGGAGAGGGCGGTGGAGGTATATATAGAGAGAATATTGGGGGCTGTGGTGTAAAGGTTGTGTATTACGTGGGACGGGGTGAAAAAGCGTTTTGAATTATAAAACATTGATAATTATTTTTTTAATTCCTACCAGACAAATCGGGACAGATAGTTTTTAGTTATGTGCTACATAATCTCTACAATTTGTAACAGCCTGAAATTGAATACAGTACCTCCAACGTGAAAGCGAAAACTGATACCATCAGGCTAACAAGCCTTGGGTATAAAACATTAATTGATAATTCAGGCGTGCAAGTTGTGGTTATGGCTGTTAACAATCGAGTCGAGTCGAATAAGTTGTTGTTCAAATTCATTTGGATTATTATTGAATTTTAAAATTTGTGTTTGAGCTTGATTTGATTGTTGATCGAGCCGAGCTCAAATAAATTTTAAACTAACCGAACATGAGTCGTTTTCAAGTAGCATGACTTTTTTGCACATATTTTATTATTTTTTACTAATTGAGTATAAAATTTGTCAACCACAAAAAGTTAATCAAGTTTGGTTTTAACTAAATTAATGAATCGAACTCAAATTAGCTTTTAGTGATTGGCTCGTGTCAAGTCAAGTATTAGTAGTTTGGTGGTTGTGGCTTTGTTACTATTGCTTCCCACTAACCTCCATTTGAGTTTGGTTGGGCTTGTCTTATGTTTTATTTTTTTTTATTTTTATTTAATTAATAAATACGATCATTTTACATCTTCGTCCCAAAATATTTGTTTCATACTTTAAAAGTAATTCATTTTTCACTCAAGTGCGTATTAACATTTAACACTATATTGTTTTTATAATACTATAGTTTTAAGTACAAAGTAAGTATTATATATTAGACCAAAAATGTAGATTTAAGTCATGATTCAATTTGCAAGAAAACTTCCTCGTTCCTTCAAATCTAGCATTGAATTTCCTTAATCATTTCCATGATGTAATTAGATGGCAATTACATAGCCATAAAGAATTTTCTTCTCTTTTTCAATGGAACTTGTTTTGGATGTTGACGTATAATGATACGCATTATACATAAGATCTATCAGAAAAGAAGAGGAAAAATAGTCTTTCAGAATTGGAAACAACTTATTTTTAGAGAGAGAGAGAGCGTGGAACGGATCTTCTATCTCATAATGGTGTCATATCACTGTGGGATTGACAAATGTCCATTTAAAAAAAACTACTAATAATAATTCAAATTAAATGGACACTTGTCAATCTCACAATGATGTGACACCATTGTAATACGTCATTGTGGGATAGAAGATCCGCTCTGGAGAGAGCGCCCGATGTGGACTTGTGTTGTGTTAAATATGTTGAAATTTGTAAGAATTAAGAATTTTTGTTCACATGGTAGTTACCCTTTGCTTACTTTTCGCGTGGTAGTTACATTTTGTTCGAAGTTCTTTCAATTCCGTAACACATTTGTTAACTAGTGGAGTTTTTCCTCTTGTAGATGGTGATGTTAATTCTCCTCCGACTGCTTTGGATGCTATTATGGCTGATTTAGCCTCTGATTAATAATATTTCATCGATGATTCCTAAAGAAAAATAGTTGAACTGCTTAACTTGATTGTGAATGTTTAGAATTTTGTTCACGTGGAATATCAAACTTATAATGTGTTATTCTTTTATGTGAATCTTGTAATGCCACAATTGCATAAGCCCAACAGAAATAGCAAGAAACCAACGTGTTTAGCCATAGTTAGTAAAATTCGGGACGGGGAAAAATTCGTTATTTAATACGTACGTGTATATTATAAAATTTTATTGATAGTTAAGGTGAAAAATTTTGCTAAAAAGTATGGAAACAAGAAATAAATGGATTCGTAAACGTACGAGTATTATACGGATATAAATTAATTATTCGGGAGTAAAAATACAGATTAGTTCTATATAAATTTGTAAGATTTATTGTCTGTACTTGCTTTTAATTTATATAAATAATATTTTATATGAGTCATTAATTGACAATAATTAATATTTTGATAAATTATTAACGTTCAGAGTTTTTAATTGTATAACACTCAATTAGTATTTATAAAAATTAATAATAATTTTAAGTTTTAAATCAAAAAAAAAAACTTTTTTGCCAAAATTAAAGTATTATACGACATACGTAAAGTACGTGTATTAAACGGTTTAACTCAAACGTACGAGTATTATTCATTACGTTCAGAATGCATACGGGAAAAGAAAATATTTTTCAATTATACGTACATACGCGTATTATACGGGTATAATATGAGTTTTTACTAACAGTTAACCTTCTTGATTTAATTTATGTTACCTTCCTTCACGTTTATCTTTTAATTTTGGTATCAGGTCTTATTGGGTCTAAGAGCATCTCCAACCTATAGACATAAAAATGGTGCAACTTTTGCACCATTTTAGTGTTATACAGTAAATTTACTCCAACCAATAACTCTAATTTTAACACCAACAAAAATATTCCCTATTTCACATCTTATATTTACTATTGTCTCTATTTCACAAATAACACCCAAACTTCAAGTTTTTTTAAATATTCATCCAATTTTTATTTTTTTTGTTATTTCATGGTATTAAAAATTCACAATTAAAAGACATTTTATTATTATTTAATAATAATAAATAATTAAAACTTATTTTAAATCTATTTGGTATTTCATAAAATTATTTAAACAACCATTTGTGTTATTTAGTAACAATCGAAAGGATTAAAAAATAGTTAAAGTATATTTTGTTATTTAATAATAAATATGTAATTATAAATTTACACAATACATTAAGATTGAGTTTACTATTTGATATAAAAAAAAACATAACAAACAAACATTACGTTGAATAACTAATAATACTAGAATAAAATAAAAAAAGACGCAACAACATTATTCACTATCCCCAACATTAGAATATTGGTCCCATAAATGCTTTATTAATGCATTACGGAGTTCAATATGAGCATTTTTATTTTTGATTTGTCTATGTCGAGCAAGAAATTGTTGTTATTTCTCTAATTTCTCAATGTCTTATTATATTAGTTATTTTGTATTAGAATAGTGTAATTCTTAATATTAATCTATGTTTATATAAATATTTTAATTTTTTTAATTTATGAAATATGCATTTTGTAACAGTTCTTAAATTTAAAGTGAAATCATATATAATTGAATAAAAATAACATTTATAGGACATAATTATAACTTCATAAAGTTTTAAGGACTAATTGCAAAAGAAAAATAATACAAAAACTAAAATGCAACCAAATAAAGAAAAGGAGGACTTGCAACAAATTTGGTGCAAATGTGAAGTTTTAAGCCAAATATAACGTGCAACCATGGTCTTAAATTTCACCAGAAACATCGAAATTTCAGGTTTTCGGGGGTTCGAAGTGAAATCAAACTTTTGATCAAATTTTGTAGAATATCTTTTAAAATTTCGACAGAAACCCGAAATTTCCCAAATTTTTTGTCGAAACCCAAAATTTCCAGAAATTTAAAATAATATCTGCTAAATATCCATCGAACTTTTGACCAAAACCCGAAATTTTCTGAAATTTTCATCGAAATCCGAAATTTCTCGAAATTTAAAATAATCTTTTTTTAAAATATTTTAGAGTTAAAAATTAGGGTCAAATGATCATTCAAATTAAAAGAAAATATAAATAATAACCAATTATGTAAACCAATAAACAAAAAATTTAAATACGAATCTGAAAGTGATATTAGGCAAAACTCCTATTCTAAACACAAAAAAATATTTAAATAAGATCTCCTAAAAATTCTATTAGAAGCTTGATGTGGTTTTGGATAATGATATTTACTAAAATTGTGGTACACTTTATTTTAATGAAGTTCTTATAATATTTGATTATTATTTACTACCATTATTTCATATTTTTCACAGCAGGTTTTAGTCATTCAATTCAACAAGATTCATTATACATTACTATACATGAAATATTATTAATGTAAAAAAAATGCATAATTATGATATTTAAAGTTACACAAAGTTTCATTGTAAATTTTCAAATATTTTTATAAATTTCCATGATTTCTTTAAAATCAAAACCGAAATTTTGAATATCTCCGAAATTTGAATCGAAATTTCAGTAAATTTACTACCTCGATGTCGACATTTAATATCTTGCATGCAACATCACAATTGCACCAAATTTGGTGTTAAAATGATGTGGGTTGGAGTGTCAACCCATACCATTTATACCATTTTCAACCCTAATTTAGATTGGGTTGGAGATGGTCTTATAAGCTATTTAAAATATTTTATAAGATGTTTAAGAGTTTATAAGCTCTTACAGAGTGTTTGGTAAACTTTTTGGTAAAACAGTTTATAAGCTCTTAAAATAAGATGTTAGGAGCTTATAAGCTGTTAAAAAATAAGTAAGAAAACCCCAACTTATCTTTTAAGATTCCAAAAATATCTTATATGCACTAAGAACTTATAAGCTTTTTAAAATAAGCTTAGCCAAACGCCCTCTAAAAGGGCGTTTGCCTAAGCTTATCAGCTCCTCTAAACATCTTATAAGATGTTTTAGAGCTTGTAAGCTCTATAAATTTGTTTGGTAATTTTTTGAAAAAACAGCATATATGACCAAAAAATAAAATGTTTGGGTCTTATAAATTGTTTTTAAAAAAGTAACTCAACTCCACCTTTTTTTAAACAGCTTATAAGATGTTACATTTTATAAACTCCTAAAACATTTTATAAGATATAGGAACTTATAAAATGTTTTGAATAAGTTTAGCCAAACACCCTCTAAGTCTCCTTTTACGTTTTGGTCTAGTATTAGTCTTGTCTTTTAATTCTTTAGTTGCTGTGACTCTTTATCCATTTAAGCTCTTTAAGTTGTAGTTTTCCGTCCAAGAAATAATAAAGCAGAATTTGTTTTCATTTCTCTCTTCTCTATCGTTCTAAATTTTTTGAGATTATTCTCATCTCGAACCGGTATTTTACACTGGTGCTTTCATCAATCATGCCTCCTCTTTAAATTTCTGGAGATTATTCTCATTTCGAACCGTGATTATTACAAATCTATCAAATGGTATCATTTAATATTGTTGGTCTAATTTATAATTTCTCGCAATTTGTTAATGTGCATTCACTTTCTTTAGTCATTGGTCAAAATGTTGATTATGGTTACGGACTTCTACTCTGAAATACAAATATAGCATTATCCAAACATAACTAGTTCACATTAAACAAGTTGCTATGTTGATTGTTCTTCTATCGTTCAATTATAAAACGAAAAATTCACAATAGTTCTTCATTCCGTAAGCTTTTTGCATTTGTTTTCTTGCGTATCATTCTTGTATTTAAGCATGAAAATATATAATATCACAAGTCTGATTTTTTCGAAATATTTAACATAATAATTGGATCATCAACTAGTCACATATAAAATGTATAAGTTGATGATGAACAGTTTAAAATATACTTTGACTTGTGTTGCTTAACCTTTTTAAATGAGTAAAGAATAGATTTAGGGTCCCAACACAATTCATTTAGAGTTTAGACACAAGGCTTGTTAGCCTAACGATAATATCAGCTTTTATTTTTATGTGTGAGGTCTTGGATTCTATTTCAGGCTATCACAAGTTGTAATTTTTTTTTCTCATTATTTGAAATCTTAAAGGGTCTATATGACGTATGATTAAAAACTATCAGCCCGAAATTGTCGGGTTACTGTATCCCTTCTTCGACTATTTTTTTTAAGAAAAACACTATTCATTTAGATTTTGTACAATGAATGTGAAATTGTGAATAAATAGTAGATGATGTTCAAACAACGTGGAAATCTATCTAATTATGCATGTGTAATATATTAATTTTACTATGCACGAATTGGTTTATATTTTTTAACCCATTTGACTGCCTATAGCATGAGCCATTGTCAAATCACACGTTCTAAATGATTTACATTTATTGTTGGGATATTTCACTGATGGACCGACAAGTTTTTGTTTAAATTCACTTTACTCCTTAATTTTCAAATTGTTCTGATTGTGTCCCCAACATTTTATTTTAATTTCAATATAGTCCCTCAAATTAAACTCCGTTCATTTCTTGCCTAAAAATATGTTATGTATGTGGATTATGACATACTCTAAGGATATAATTGCCATTTAAATATATGTCATTTTCTTTTTTTTTTATTAAAAAACTTCAATTTTTTAATTTATTTCCTTTTTGGGCCTAAACTTGGGGTAATTCTATTATAGACCAATACACAATTGGATGGGGGTGATTGATGGGCCTTTTACTATTACACCTCTGCATCTAACGGTGTGTTCTACACCAGGACCATTGGTCTCGGTGTAGTATAAAATTTTCCCTAAACTTGCCACATTTTTTTTTTTTTGGGAATAATCGAATTTTAATCATCTAGTCCACAAATATAGTGCCTCAATAATTTTCATTTCTAATTTCTAATTTAATTGGCCATGATATTTCATTTCGTAAGGAATTTTTTAATAAGAAGGATGCGTCCAATAAATATATATATAAATTGTATATATATAAAATAAGGAGTTTTGGGAAAATTCTAGCCCCCTCTGATTCGGGCAAATTCATGTGTATTTTTTAAAATAATTTATTAATTATATGGCAAGTGTAATACACTCTCCTTGTGAATAATAACTTGAATACGGTCAAACCGGATCTGGGTTAAAATTTTTCGGAGTGTTAAGAGGACGTTTCCGTAAAGATTAAAGAGAAATTTTTGTGCACGGTTCTCACAAATTCAGGTGGTTCCATCCATCATCAGTCGAACTTCCTCCAGTTGGTTACATACGCTTTTGACGTCCCAAAAACAAGTGGAAACGCGACTTTTACAGCTGCAAGCACTTCTCTCTTTTTCATACCTTTTACAATCGAAAAGAAATTCTTTACTCATTTTATTTGGCTTTCAATCAAAAAGTTCTGCTTTCAATTGCACCAGTGACGAGAAGTCACTCATCTCGTCTGTGCTGTTCTTTGCAATTGCAGGTCAACATCTAAGTGTGACATTTACGGCTCGAAAACACGACTTATGTGCGAGGATATTCATGTTGTTTCCAGCATGCAACAACACCACTTTAATGAGAGGAGATATTTTTTGTTTTTTCAAATAGTATATTCAAGATATTTATCTTTGGTTCTGTTTTTTTTTTTTTTTTTTTGATGATATTTCTCAAGATATTTTGTCGTGCATATTTAACTCAAATTTCATACTTCAATTTTCGGATATTCATTATTCGTTTTACAAAATAAATTTCCAACAATTTTAATTAGTTAAATAATTTCATTTGAGAAAATAGTAGATACCCCCAAACTATTAGGTGATGTGCACTTTGCCCCCTAAACTATTAAAAGTTGCAGTCAACACCCTAAACTATCATATATGTGCACTTTGCCCCCTCGGTTAGCTTCGGGCAGCACACAGGGGGCAAAGTGCTACAAATCGCATAGATGAGGGGGGCAAAGCGCACATCACCAGATTTTTTTATTTTTTAAAAATTTTACTAATTTTTTTATTTTTTAAATTTTTTATTTTTATACTTTTTTTCAGTTTTTTTATTTAGTTTCATATTTCCGGATTTTTGAATTGTCTTTTTTGTTTTTAGAAAATTATGAACATTTGAATTTATACTTCTTTTCATTGTTTTCTTATTTATTTTCATGTTTTATTTTTATTTTTTTTATTTTCATATTTGAAAATTATTTATTTCAAACCTAAAAATAGTATTTCAAGAAAAATCCAAATAAATCCCAATATGCATGATTTAAATTGAACGATGAATGGGTAAAAATTTTCCCAAAGCTGACCGAGGGGGGTTAAGTTAATATTAAAAATATTGGAATTTAAAAAAAGAAAAAGAAAATAGCAGATACCCCCCCCCCCAAACCTATGAGGTGATGTGCACTTTGCCCCCTCACCTATGCGGTTTGTAGCACTTTGCCCCTGTGTGCTGCCCGAAGCTGACCAAGGGGGCAAAGTGCACATATATGATAGTTTTGGGTATTGAGTGCAACTTTTAATAGTTTGTGGGGCAAAGCGCACATCACCTCATAGTTTGGGGGGTATCTGCTATTTTCTCATTTCATTTCTATAAGATTTTCGATCATCATGACGTAATTGAATTCCTCAAGATGTATCATCAAATCTTGTTTTAATGCCGGATATTTTAAAAATGTATTTATCATTTATCCACCCTATATTATCTTTATTCGTAAGCGCCTCAAAACATTGAAGTGCTTATAAGCTTATTAAAAATGTTTAGATGATTTTTTTAACAGGAGCTTATAAACTTCCAAAATAAATCAAAATAAAATGTTAGGAGTTTATAAGATCATTAAAAATAAGTTGGATCGATTTTCAACTTATTTCTTTAAAATGTTGACAAATTGTACACACACAAAACACACAGTTTACTTACACACACTTTACACATTTACACATGCACGTAGCACACATTTACACACACACAATAAAGACACCTTTATACACAAACACACAATTATTGTTATAGAAAAATACCAACTTTATAATATGATATTTAATTAGCACAATATTTGAATTCCTAAATCTAATTTTTCTGTAAATCCCGAATACCCAAATATCTTTTAAGATCTAAATGTATCTTAGAAGCTCAAACATCTTATTTTGTCCAAATAATTCGGGAACTCATTTTTAAAATAACATCTAACATCTTCTAAGAGATAGAAACTTATCAAATTTATTTAAAATAAACTTAGCCGCACACCATGTAAATAGGATCATTCCAAGAAACATATTTCCATCATAGCAAGTTGATAATAATTAAATAAAATCTAATGATCCTATAACTATAAGTAGGTTTGAATGAAGCTACGAAATGAACCGCAGCCATCCGCAGCAGTTTCTTTCAATAAGGCGGCCTCGGCGCATGACTAAAATTTTGAAAAGTCGGGTTTGGCAACCTTTCTAGTCGACAGATGAATATAAGAATTTCAAAAAGCACGTTTCTTACTAGATATTGTTTGTAGGTCAATCATCGGATAATATTTGTCCTTCGACAAGAATTCCTGAAAACCCGGACAAGGCAATGCGTATTCATTCCATGTCATCCGAGTGGGTAATTAGTATTGGGTAATTCTATACCACATTGATCGAGTGCAATGGTTTAAATGTGTATTATGTGTCTATCTATTTCATACAAATATTTGGGAACCACATGTAATACAGTGAGAGAGACGCACACTAGGACTATTGAATTTGGTCAATCATAGATTTTTTCGGATAATACTCAAGATTTGTGAACCTTTAAATATGTATATAATAATATAATAAAGTGAAATGATGGCATCATTATTTATAATCCAACAATTTAAATTTACCTTTGGTGTATACCCAATTCTTTTTTGATGAGTACAAAATTATATTAAAGAAGGAAAATGAGCATCAGTTTGAGGGATAAATACCCTCGTTACAAAACACTTACCAAGTGGGCAGACCAAGTGGGTATATACCCACTTGGTAGAATGGAATGAGCCCATTTTTAATTCGTATTTTCAACATATTACTCATTCTTTGAATCAAAATTGTTGATTATCTTGTCCTCCGATAGTCTCAAGTGGGTATTCATTTTTAATTCGTATTTTCAACATATACTCATTCTTTGAATCGATTGGAATTCTATCTTGCCGCCCTCCTGCAGTCTCAGGTAGTATTCAAATTGACGTGGATCTTTCCCTTTTTCAATTTAGGAGTGAAATAAAATGATGTTGAGTGTTGACTAATGAAAAGTACAGGAGATTACATAGTAAAATACTAATTAAAGAAGAAGAAAACTCAGAGCAAAACATATTGGTCTGGTGATAAGATTAAAGCTCCATGAGTTAGGGGTTAGGGATAATATTTCCGATCTCACCAGGTTGTGAGTACTCATCTACTTATATAGTAATTTAATATTTCTAGATTGTAATTGAATATTGTTGATTGATAATAGTCAATTTGAGACTTGATCTAATAATGTAACAGTCTCACCAAAAAAAAAAAAACCTCAAACACTTAGGATTGCTCCCAACCATTACCTTGAAATTAGAAGCAACTTTAGAACCAATGCTTGTTAATCTAGTGATATCAGCTTTCACTTTCATGTGAGAGGTCTTGGGTTCAATTTCAGGTCGTCATAAGTAGTGACGTTTCTCTCCTTATTTTGTAGTATTAACCTGTGATTAAAAACTATCAACTCGGATTTGTCGAGTCAAATTATCTCCGCCTTCGTCTAGAATTAAAAAAAAAAAAAGAGAAGCTACTTCAGAAATTAAATGAAAGTTGCTATGAGGAAAATAAGACTGCATAAATGAGTTGTTAGGGCGTAGGGGGTCAAGAATTCTTTGTATTTTCTTTTCTTTTTTCTAGTAATTTTTCTAGAAATTTTTTTGAATCAAATAAGTAAAGGGACCATCTGGAAATGTTCCAAACTATTAACTATATATTTTATAAAAACCTAGCTAAACACTTTGCCGGTTATGTTTTCTATAAGTGGGCGACAACAATCTTTCTATAGATTAAGTCTAAACTTATAATGAAGACTTTTAAAAGTTAGGATAATTTATCTTAATTTGTTGAAGTACCACATGCAATAGAAAATGTGATAGACCCCCATTTTATTAATAAAACATACTCATTGCCTTATCACCAAAAAAGAAATTGCAATAGGAAACGTCAAAACTTTTTTTTTTTTTTTTTTCCAACTTGCAATTGTCCTATTTTCCCCATTTTTATTTTTTAAGATAAGATATGATAACTAAGTAAAACCTACCTATCCCTCAAAAAAAAAAAATGTTTAAAAGCTACCTAACTTTAACTGGTACTCTGGTAGCATGAATTTTTTTCCTGTGTTTGTCAAATATGATTTATTTTTAAAGATGCTAGGACATAATTTAGGGGCGCTATATAGTAAATATTCTCACACAAAGACGCTCATAACTAGTTATTGTTGGTTAAAGTTTAAATCACATTTTATTAATGTGCTTGACACATTAATAAAATGTTATGTTTAAGAAAACATTTCATATACTCGACCTCAACAATCTTGAGATGATGTGTTAAAAAAAACATTTCATATACTCAACACACAGTGAAATACAAAACAAAAAATATTAATGCAATAATTTAATTGGAAAAAGGAAACATTATTAATCACCTATTTTATTTCACTTCTCTTCTATTTGAATATTATTACCCATTTACACTATAAGAGTTAATAAATTACCAAAATTCCATATCAAAATTAAGGGAAGTGGAAAAGAAAAATTAATTACACCCCCTAGAAAGTAAAAAATTCCGATTTATAAGTTACCTGAAATCCCAGGGGTAAGAAACTGTCATAAGAAAAACATGTGGTTCAGATGTCATATTGGTAAGTTAATTACAGGTCATATTTGGTGGCTCCTGGTGTTGGACTCTCGAACGATCTCCACCCCACATATATAAATACCCGTGTTGGGGGGTCCACCATCACATATGCATGTGATGGTGAAGATCATCTCAAGAGTCTAACACCGGGAGCCATTAATTATCACCCGATTTAGAATATTAGATGCCGTCATTAGACGAGTCTGGTGGGCCTAACTTTATCCAATTGTTCCCACTTGGGCTAATTGCATCTTACAAGAGAGTCAAATTGCTCTACAAGTTAGGTACTTAAAGCTAATTCACCGTATCAGATGTTAATAAATTGAATGTAGCAATTTTATATCAACTCGAAAGACAAGGACTTGACAACCATTTCACATTGATACAAACAGAAACATGGTATATTTTTCCAATGAAGAAAGGTTTTTGTCTAATCGCTACAACATTTTTCAACAGGAAACATCAACCAATAAACTGCCAAACATATGTATGATTAGCATTTTGACGTTTCTAAGATGCTTTACTTGTTATAATTACCTTAGCTGATGCAAAAAGCAACCCAATGGCCATCGGCATATCCCAACGTCATTGTTAACGACGTGGAATTGCATTTTCGGGCCAATTAGTCATATGTACTCTTCACTCAAGACAAATAAGTTCTTCTCCTCCTATCATTTTTATATCATAGCAATATCTATGACTTACTCAAGCCACCATTCATGACGGGAGATCGCCATCATAATCTGTCAGCGTTACTCAAAATGCATGAATAATTTACCAAGCATGCTTTAAATAAAATTACCCCACACTTTTATCAAATATCGTTTCTTCCTTTCCTATTTTTTTTTTAAAAAAAATAATTGAGGGGTGGGGTGGGAGGCATTATATGAAATCTTAATTTTTCAGATTTCAAGTATAATTCGCTAAAAGATGACCATTAATAATACAAAGGCAAGTCTACATACTATTCTGCAGGAAGCTGACTCGCAAGATCTCTAAGGAATCGAGTGAGAGATTTTTTGGCATTCACAGCAGTAGCATCTGGTTTTCTATTTTCCTCCGACTTCACTTTACGGTCTAGTGTAGAATGCACTTTCCTAACCAATTGTCGAAGTTCCTAAGATAGTAAGACAGGAGAGCAAGAACCCATCAGTAAGATACCATTTTAGAAGCCACAACCATATACTTGAGACATTAGAGAACTTAATATGCTTTAAATGCCAGTATATGGCTAATGTACATTCAGGTATAGACAGTTTCTTTATTTTTCGTTGTAGTGCTCTTGCAACCGGTCAAAAGCTTATAAATAAGTCTAGCGAGCATTTTCTTGAAAAAACTAAAATATACGTATCTTACTCAAAAAAGAATAAAGCCTTTTTTCTTCTTTTCTCTTTTTTCTTTCTTATCTATTCACCTTCCTTCAAGTTCAAGTTATCATTAAAACTAAAAAGGAAGAACTCAGCTTAGCACCATTTGAAAAGTAACAGATTAGAAAATTGAAACAAAAAACCTCTGCAGCTATATAAAGAGGGTGTCTCTCTAAGCTTGTTTAAAACATCTAATACACTCTTACAGCTAATAAATGTTTTTGGAGCTATAAGATGTTACACCTTAAATAAAAAAGGAACTTTTGAAGCTTTCAAATGAAACAAGATCATGAGCCTGTAAGGTGTTTGTTCATGCTTCACCAGGCAACTGCTCATATTTATAATCTCAGAAAAGATAGCATATTCACATTAGTATACAATTATAATCAGACTTGGTGAGAAACAGACCTGACGATCAAACTCAACCTCCCGAAGTGAATAAATCTCATTGGTAATGCTAATGTCCTTATTGACCAGACCATCAAACCATCTAGTTGCAAGGGCATTGTTAATGGAATCCTGTGACAAAAGCCATATTCAAAATATATATATTTAGAGTAAATATATTACAAACCATTAAAGCTATTTCACTAACAAAGCATAGGTAATAAGTGTATTAAGTACGAAAAATATATTTAACACATTACAAGGAAAGCTAGTGAGAAAATTTGAACTACACGAGTGTTTTCGTAGAATCTATCATGTAAATATATAACTAGAAGGTAGCCAAATCGAAAAAAACACCATGAGCAGAGCGCTAAAAAGGTAGACAGGTTCTTGCAGATAAACAAAATAAACATAAAAAATAATTATCATGAGAAAATCAGTGGGAAAATTCTATTGACCTCCCCCGAACTATAGGTATTTGGCATCCACACCCCTCACGTTTGATATATTGGCAAGCACCTCCACTCCTTCAACTTTTTCCTAAACTTTACAAGATAAAGACTATTATACCCTTCACATTTCAACTAAAAAAAGGTTTAATTAGATGAAAAATTGTCAAAATATTATCAAATTACTTTGTAATAAAATATTTAAAATGAATTTCCTTTTACAAATATCTCTAAAATCCATAAACCTTGAGAATTTATTTTTACAAATATCTCTAAAATCCCTAAACCTTAAATTATATATTTAAAAGGATTCGTGAATAGTTTATCTTGGACAAATATTTTTTGTTTTAGTTGTGCTATTTTTATTTGTTACATCATTTTTTATTTCTATCGCAATATTAAATCAATTTGTCAAGTACTTTTTTTTAATATAGTATTTAGTATAATTTCATATTCGGAATTGAGGATTTATGGTGATGTCTTGGTTTTTCTTTTCATTCAGTTAAGTGAGATTCATAAATATATATATATATACACATATACATATACACACATATATATATATATACACAGAGAGAGAGAGAGAGATTTGCTACTTTTTGAGTTATAATTTTTCATTAAATTGTAGTTTATTTATACAATAGGCATAAGTTAATTTTTCAATTTACGTTTTTTTAAATTTCAACTTACGAATAAAAGTATCCGAGGTTTTTTTTATTATTAATTTATGGTTTAAGAGTTTATATCTCTAAATTTTTTTAATTTTGGATGATTTATGTTTTGTATTTTATTACAATGTCATTTAATGATACTTTGAAGAAAGAAATCCAACAAATTATTAAGTCTAATTCAACATTTTTAGCTCTTAACAATAAAGGGCATAGTTCAGGGGTGTGGATGCCGATTGTCCATAGTTCAGGGGAGGTTGATGCAATTATCCCGAAAATCAGTATAAAGCAAATTCATTAAAATGGAACATTTAAATACTGTGGTTTTTTCTGTTTAGAAATGTGGACGGATTTTGTTCCATGCAATTACCAAGCAGAATGTATTAGGAAGGATAGCGTATCAAGAAGGACACTGGATTTTCAGCAAAACCCAATAATGTGTGCTTTTGATACTCTATATGCCAGGAAGGATGAGAATAGAAAAAATGAAAATCAGTAATGGAACTCGTCGCATACTACTATGCGCTATCCACCTTTCAAAACGAATAGACACGCAGCTAAAAAATCACATTGATCCTTACCTCTTCTTCATACTCCTCGGCAATTTGTTCCTCTTCCTTTTCTTCATCATCAGTGACCAATGTTTCTGTACCTAATAAATCTTGAAACTTACTCTGGTCCCCGTCTTTTGTGGCTTGAATCAAATCATCCATTAGTTCAGGCTCCACTTCTCGAAGCAGTCTTCCTACCATAACCGTTGATTGTGTTATTTTCTTATCAGAAACAAGTTTTGGTTTGTAGAATTAAAGACGATCAACCAAATGTTCTAAACAACAAGAAAAATCATTCGGCGTCCCCCACATAGCAGATAATAAAAGCAATCACGAATGAGGACCTAATGTAACATCTTTCAAATACAATTTAGTATTTCATGACATTCCAATGCACTAGAGGCCTCAAGTGAACCCCAAAATTGTGGAAGTCACCAAACACATAAAACAGTTAAACCACAAATCCAAACATTTTCATAAATATTTCAAGTACTTTCGGGATTGAAAAATGTATTCAAACCATGGACAATGCATCTTTAACAACTTAGTTTACAGTATATGCTCCAATAATTGCTTTAAAATAGATAAGAGAGCCAATCAAAAAAATATATTTATCTTGTCATTGGAAGCAATTTGCTTCCTCTCGCTCTCGTAAAACAAGCATATGCAGCATTATCATATCTGTTAGTCTTTCCTCACCGATATAATTATACTGTCTTCGCTTTCCTTCTCGAACGTCGCGGCCTAGTCTCTGCGACCAAAAATCAAACACCTTATCTACTTCAACAAACAACACAAAGAAAATACAAAAACAACAAACCTAACAGATACTATATAACAAAATGAGCTACTTAATAAGCTGATTTGCTTTCCAATAAGTAGAATAAAGTACTAATTAATCACCTTTACCACCATAAGAGCCTCAAACACCTCTTCCTCAAGAGCAGCCACTCTGCACAAACAATCACACGAGCAAAAAAAAAAATAAAAAATCAAATGATTAGGTTTTACGATACATATTACAATTTGCAGATAAATGTGACGATAGATTTAAAGTTTAGATTATAATACCTAAGAATTCGTTTGATTTGAGGCGGAGAGAAGCCAGCGAGCTGCATACCCCAATGTACCGCGCGTCGAGCCTCGCGCTTTTTCTCGTTTCGGCTTTTCTTTACCGCACTGCTATCCTCGTCGTCGTCGCTCTCGTTAGCGTCGGAGAGCGACGGATCGTCACGTGATTTGCGAGCGCGTGAGCGGAAATGGACGGTGCGGTGAGCTGTGGAGAAGAAGGTGAAGAACGGAAGAGTGATGGCGGCGCGTGTAGAAGAGGCGTGGAGGCTGATGATGTGAGAGAATGTCGAGTGACGGTGGCGCCACCGCGGCCATTGCAGCAGCGGCCTCACTACGTGAGCCATTCTCGGTTGCCGCTTCTTCTACTGTATGGATTTGGTGTTTTTGTCAAAATATGAAGGTTTGGTCCAACTTTGCGATGGACTCCAGCATTTCAAATTGGGCTTACATTTGTTTTTCATTTTTTTTGTTTCCCACAGGGCCCAATGAATCAACCTTATGTTGCTCGAGCCGGACATCCACAGGAAACGTGGACTAGCTCTTTCAATGAGAATTCTATACCCAATTACCCAAGACTCGATCCCAAAACCTCTTATTAAAAGAACTGAGGAATAAACCACCTCGATCAACTCCCGTTGGTATTGGGCTTACATTCAACATTATTAGTAAATAGTGATATCATTTTTGTACTTTATTATTTTGAAGTAGCATTTCATTTATTTTTGTTAAACAAAAGTAACATTTCATTTTAAATTTATAAAATTAAAATAATTGAAGTTAAACATAAGACGGTAAATTACATGTTTTTTTATGTTATATAAGTTGACTTTAAGTTGGCCAATGGCCAATTATGTAACGATCTCTCTCATATTCATTTTTTCTAATACAATGCAATTGGTAATACTATATGTATATTTGTTCGTGTTTTGCTTTGTAATTGATTATAGTGGATAACTCGACTAATCTCCAAATATATAGATAAGTTCATGAGTTAAACCGGGAGTCGGGACTTGCAAAAAAACTGAAATAAAAAATGAATTCATAAAATATTTGAAGATAACAATTGTTTTATTTTAAATATGAATTATCAACACAAGATTGGACCAAATAATTCGTTAGTTTGAAAGGAAAAAAGAAAGAGAAACTAAAAAAAGCCATTCAATTGGTGAGTTTTCTTTTCTTTTCTTATTAGTACATAGAGATCCTGCAAATGCAGAAAAGGGCTCAATCAAAATGTGGATCTGACCCAACTATTGTAATGGGTAATGGCCACGCACACAAAAAATTGCCAAAATTTCACACATATGGTGGGAAGCGAATAGAATTATCGATGCGTTGACTAAGATCGGTCACAACAGGAACATGGAGACCCTATCTACTCCAAGTGCGGAACTTAGGAACAAGTGGAAGGCAAATAAGGATGGCGTCACATGGAGCAGTATATAACTGTTATCCCGAATTTGTTGGGATAAAATAGTAGGGTAACCCCTTCTCTTAGTTGCAAAAAAAATATATATATTGTATCTAACTCACGGGTTGTATTTGAGTCGAGGGATCTTAAAAATGGCAGATTTCTATAATCACACTTAAACAAAATTGCTACATATTGCTCCCTCGTAACATTTTTTTTTATTTTTTTTGGTAAGTTTATTGCTCCCTCATAACTTATGACATATAAAAAGAAAATCGATTATAATATAATAATTTTGTGTTGAAGCAACTGAATATTTTTTATTTTTTTTGGTAAATAAAAATTTAGGTAGGATCGGCTCCGGTCACCTATTAGGGCCAGAACATGTTTTCGAGACCATAAATCATTTACAGAGATACTTACAGATTGCCCACCAACACAGCCCTTACGTCGGTAGAGGGAATCGAAAGCACAACCCTATGAAGGAAAGTGATACGTTCTTATCAATTGAGCCAACTTATGTTGGCGAAGCAACATAATATGACAGCATGGACCATCACAATTGCTTTTTAAATGCACACACATGGGGCAGTCACGTATAACCCAAACTCGTTACATTTTTAACAGGAATACCATTAGGACAATGCGAAAATAATATTGGACCATTATAATTGATGTTTGATATAACTCCTTTCACTTTCCATTTGAATTACATGTAGCCGAAAGAGTGACAAATGGAGAGTAGATACTCATACAACCTTACAAGGCTAGCGATAATGCCACATGGAAATTAAAGACAATAGTTACAGGAAGTGGCTACAATAATTAATTTTACATATTGAGCCGAGCCATTCTTGAGAGTTTGAGAACTTCGAGTTCCGTAATAATCACAATCATGATGTAATGAGATTCACATCAGTTCATCTATATAAATATTTGTGGTTATATTAATATATGAAGGCACGAGGTCCCTGAGAGTCTTTGGTTCGGATGCCAATTTTCCCAACTCATATTCTATATTTTACCAAGATCTAAAAATGGACTAAAAGTCACCTCAAAAAAGGAAAAAAATAAAAAGGGATTCAAAGATTAGAAACATTGATGTGGTACGCTATAAAGCACAAATATTTCAAAAATTATTGTGTGTTATGTTGGACATGGGTCAAACTTTTTGTCTAACACAACATGCTTATGACACGTGTTCGACATAGAAGTTTTTGTACTCATAAATTAAACAATAAAAGAAAAACGTTCACATGACTAATGACATGTTTACAATAAAAATACCTAAAATTAGTTAGAGAATCAAGAGCATTCATGTCGATATCTTAACTCCTAATGTACAAAGTTAGATGGCAATGCCAATTGACATTTATTTTATAAACTTTAGAAATTGTGAAAATATTAACAAAAATATAAATACGTAAATTACTTAAGAAAATAAATAACTCATTTTATAAACTCGTATTCTATCTTTTACCAAGATTTGAAAAATGGACTCAAAGTCCCTTCAAAAAAGAAAAAGAAAAATGGATTCAAAGAGTAGAAACATTGTTGTGGTATGTTATAAAGCACAAATATTTCAAAAATTATCACGTGTCGTGTTGGACATAGGTCAAACATTGTGTCTAATACAACATGCTTCTAACACGTGTTCAATATAGAAGTATTCCTACTCTTAAATTAAACAATAAAAGAAAAACGTTCACATGGCTAATGACATGTTTAGAATAAAAGTACCTAAAAGTAATTAGAGAATTAAGAGCATTCAACTAACTGACATGTTGGTCTGGTGGTATCCACCTCCCACTTTATATAAAAAGTTATGAGTTCAAATTCAAATTGCCACAAGTTGTGACTGTCCTCTTTTTTTGGAGTTAAATAGAGTCTTGTAGCTCATGATTATAACTATCAACCGGGATTTGTCGGACTAGATATATATAAAGTATCCCCTTCCTCTTGAATTAAAGAAAAATAAAAAATTAAGACCATTCAATTCAATATCGTAACTCCTAATATAC
The DNA here is from genome assembly GCA_019426215.1 of Buddleja alternifolia. Classification (NCBI taxonomy): domain Eukaryota; kingdom Viridiplantae; phylum Streptophyta; class Magnoliopsida; order Lamiales; family Scrophulariaceae; genus Buddleja; species Buddleja alternifolia. The sequence continues at coordinate 35,311,111 of CM033397.1, read as the reverse complement.
AAAGTTAGATGGCATTGCCAATTGACATTTTTTTTATAAACTTTAGAAATTGTGAAAATATTAACAAAAATATAAGTACGTAAATCACATAGGAAAATAATAATATCTCATCTAAATTCACATTCTTTTATCCCGACGCATCCCCTGATAGATACATAGATTTATTTAGATTGGCGGGATTATATATATATATATATATATGTATATATATAATATATATATATCATACTGTGTTCTACTTTTTTAAGAATCATTGTGTCCTTGTAGTGTTTGTCCTTTTTATTCTTTATACTAGTTGTGTTGGCACACTTGATGTGTGTGCTTAATAAATGAATTTTTTAAATAAAAAATAATTTATTTAGTTTTATCTATTATTTAATTTAGCTTTAATAAAAAATGTTTAGCTTTATCTATTATGAATAGTTTTGCTTGAATATGTGGCAAGCGTATTTTTTTACTTATGATTTTATATAGATTTATAAATAATTAGAAATAAGTTAACAAGAAAGTAATAATTTTTTTGTAAGAAAAACAACGAGTAAACGTGAGATGAGAGAGAGAGAGAGACAAAAAATCAAAGTGGGGAATTAGAACACGTAGTGGAGGAGAGGAGAGCGAGACTAGTGGATAAAAACTATTCCAAAATTCCATTATTTAGTTGGTGCCCTGGTGGTAATGTAGTAATTGCATACACTAAAAGTAGGGAAATATTTACACTAAATCGAGTTTAATGGTCTTAATGTTTATATTTTTCACACAATAAATTTTATTGTGTACAGTCCATATATACATTTCTGTATAGGAGATAGATGCAGAATTTACATTCACATTATTAAATTTAATCTGCTATAAAATTACCTTAAAAAATAGTTACTGGTTGGTGTTTTAGAAAAGAGTATATATATTTGTATCGTATCGCTTTTTAATGTCGGTATAGCAGAGATACAAGTGAATTTGACCAAGGATTTGAGCTGAAATATGTAAATCCGGCTTGTCCAAGTATTCTTACAAGTCAATTCGGATTTGAAGAACAAAGAGATAAATATAAGCAATGTGTGGTCAATTCATTGGACAGGTAATGGCACAACGAATGAATGGCAAAATCAACGCCGTCACAGTTAATACAGTTGCCTCCGACCGCCGGGTACAACTGGCCCCACAATCAAAGAATTTTTCACTTTTTTTTTTTGAACAACAAGAGATTTTCAACTAAATTACCCAAAAACTAATAATAAAGGGGGAAAATGTGTTTCAAATTAGTGGGATTTAATATGAGAAAAGTTTGAATCCATCGTAGAATGTTTAGGCTCTGTATGTTTATGTTTTTTGAAACGTTTTTTTATTTTTTAGATCACCAAAAAATAAAAATACACATTCCAAGCTAAATTTTATAAAAAATACTCAAATTTTAAATTTTACTACACATTTCTCTATAAAACAGCCAATCATTTCATCCTTTCAATTACTTCCAATCTTTCAGCACTAATTACACTTATCTCGCTATACAATTCATAGGCGATGTTTGGTTATGTTTCCATCCCATGTTTGGTCCAAAATTATCACCAAATCATGTTTGGTTCACAAAATATTTGGTAAAAAATGCACTACTTTTTTGGTCCAAAAAAAATGTAATAATTATTTTTTATCTTTCTACACCTACTTTGTCTCTACACTCCTCTCTATGTACTCTCTCTCTTCTCTCTCATCTCTAACAGACAAAAGTTTCATGATTTGACTGCTACAGTAACTTTGTTCCCTCTGGAAACAAAATCAAACATTATTTCACCAAAAAAACACACCCAAAAACCAACTCCCAAAATAAAACCAAACACAATCTCATTAAACACGCACATGTCCCAATAAATTTCTCATCAATAATTCTCACCAAAATATCATCCCAAAATATAACCAAACATAGCCATAACTTTATCACCTTTTATATAATAAAAAATTATATTCCTTTTTTCACTATCATTATTAATTACACCATCTCACCATCTTTTTCATTATTATCATTACATTTATAAACAACTTAATCATTTCATATATCAAATTCTAATAAAAATCAACTTTATGTCATATCTACATTATTTTCAATTATTTTTAAAAAATACATCCAAACAAACAAATAAAATACATATTTTCACATGAATTTCTATAATACACATTTACCCAAAAAAACTCAAAATTTATTTTCGAATACACAAATATACAGAACCTTAGGCTTCGTTTGTTTATGCTTTTGAGACAAAATCTTGAAAATTTCTCGGGCAATACGTACGACATGGATTCATGTGAAAATGTTGTGACGTTCGTTATGTTTGTTTGTGTATTTAAAAATGATTGAAATTTATAAAATGTGTCAATCAATAGTAATTGATTGATGTATGATGGGTTAAATGATTACATTAGTTATTTGTGAATGATTATGTGAATAAATAAATAATAAAGTAAGAAAGATATGTATTGTTAATTTATTATTAATATATAGGAAATAATTTTGATTGATGAGCGTGTAAAATGATTGATATAGTGAGTGGTAGGTAGTTATATAGGAGATTGAAAAAGTTAAATTGAAAAAACATGAGTTTAAATGAAAATAGTTTGTGTTATATTTTTTTTCAAAAATTTGTAATCCAAGACATTAAAAGTGAAATTTGAAAACATAAACAAACAAGCATTAGTTACTGACGAGCTATTTTTCTGGTCATATATTTAAAACCCCAACGATATTGGAGTCGTTTAGAAAAGAATAGGCAATTAGATAACAATCAATTTTAACTTTTCAAATTCATGAGCAAGTATCAGTCTAAATATTTTGTAACACTTTCGTTGCAGTAATTAATGTATAATAAATTTATGCACAATGTTAAGATGTCATTTTTTTTTTTTTAATAATATTAGTTTATGCAAATCTTATTGTTGCATAGAATTTGGACTAATGCAATGATGTTTGAGATTGAGGGTTTGTTTGTCTACTTTTTTAAGTTAAGATTTTGAACTTTTTTGGGGAGAATGTGTATTATGGTTATTCGTTTGAAAATAATATGACGTGTGATGTGTTTGTATATGTTTTCAAGAATGGTTGAAAGTTGTAAGATATATCAAATAAAAAATAATTGGTGTGATATATAAAATGATTAATTTTTTAACTTTGTAATGATTATATAATTAAAAAGAATAGTAAAATAAGAAACAATTCCATTAATGGGATCTATTGTAAGCTCAATGCACAATATACAGAAAAATATGGCCTAGACCGATATGGTGAAACTCAAATATAATCTATAAGATGAGTGAATTATATAACTTATGTGATTAACTACAAGATAAATGAATTACTATTGGACTTTATTTGGCCAAATTCAAATATAATTCATAAAGTGAGTGAATTATATTACTATTAAACGAATTATACTTGTTATTAATTGATTACTATATTAGTGCACAACCTTCGGATTTGTTCTGACCAAACCCAAAAGTAATCCATAAGGTCAATGAATTATATTTGTCATGTGATTGATTACTAGACATATGAATAACCTTCGTATTTGATCTATCCAGAATACAGATCATATTTACCATTTGATTTATTACAAGGCAAGTGAATAACCTTCGGGTTCCATATGCCCAGAACATGATGTAATCTACAATGTGAGTAATTATATTTATTATGTGATTGGTTGCAAAACTACTTAGGAATCCATCTAGCCAACATTACGTAATCCACGATATAGTGCATTATACTTGTCATTTGATTAATTACTGGACAAGTAAATAAAATCTGGGTCCGGTTGAACCAGGTTCGTGTGGAATTTTTTCGATATTGTAATTTCTCATCCTCCATGACATGTAATATTTACTTTTTGGATCCAAGTTCCATGACAAAGAAAAACCTTTCTTTATAACAAATTAAATATCATGGTCGATATTTTTCTTGATACTTAATTAAATATATAACAAAATACTAGATCAATTCAAATCACAGCTATATACATAATTTACTTAAAACACTTGTTAGAAATTTCATTTTTACTATTATACAAGTTGGTTATACATATTTTTTACAATTTGAAGGTTTGGCGTAGTGGCTTGTCCACCACTACGTTCTTGAGTGAGGACTGAGGAGCGTGTTCGATTCCCTCCAGTAACAAATCCCCTCAAACAAGCTGCAGACTCAGTACCGCGAAGCGGGATTAATTTCATACCCAATGTGACGTGAAAAACCCATGAGAAACAAAAAAAAAATACATATTTTTTGCAAACAAAGGCTTCAGTATATATAAAACAACTAGCCAATATATTTATCTGTACACAATTTCGGAAAATTCTATGCCAGAAAGAATCCAATGGTCTTAGTGTCTATATTCTTACACATTAAAATGTATTGTGTGCGATCTCCACACATACTTTCATGAGAGAGATAGATACATAATTTACGCTCGTACTATTAAACTCGATCTAGCATAAAATTACCCCCCACAAGTTCCAATAACCCCTTCAACATTTGGAGGCTAAATTAGTCATTTTACTACCAGCACTGATCAGTCTCCCAAGTCCGCCCCCGCCGAGTCAACTCGGAATAACCGTTCGCCGACAAACTCGCCGCCCTCATCCGCCGCCGGAAAAGTGAACTATCATATACCGCGCGCTTCTCCGGATCGGAAAGAGTAGCGTACGCCGCGTGCACTCGCATAAACGCGTCCGCCGGTGACGTGTCGCCGTCTCGACCGTTGGATGCGACGTCAGGATGCAGGACTCTGGCGAGCTTTCTGTAGGCGGATTTAATCTCCTGACACGACGCGCCGGTTTGAACACCCAGCACTTCGTAAAACGACGCCGTCGGCGAAGCGTTTACGGCTAAACTCGCGGAGGCGCGCTCGGCGGTGGCGCAGCCGGCGGAGACACGTAGTGAATGGCGGAGACTCGGCGGCGGAATGGCTCCGGCGGGGAAGCTGTGGTGGATTAATTGATTCGAGAGTGCAAATGATGTGGAAGCCATGAGAGGAAATTTAGGTATTTGATTTTGAGTTTGAAGAATGATGATGAGATTCAATCTTTTACAATGAATCTGTTATATATATGTGTGTGTATATATATATATATACACACAGAGGTGATGAAGCGTGGGACCACGGGTGATGCGTGAATGATGAACTAGCTTATCCATACATAGATCATATGGATAAAAATGCTGACTCAATAACTGTTAAGAGATTAACGTTGATTTATGTCTAATTATTATTTAATATTTATAATTATTAATAAATTTTAATTACAAAAAGTGCTATTTCAAATAGCAAATTAGCTCAGCTAGTTGTTAATTGAAAAAAAAAAGTTCAAATAAACTTGAATATGAAAATGGCTTTATTTTTTGACATTTGTACTAGTTTTGAGTATATTTACATTTAAGTATAGGATGACTTGTATTTTGAATGTGTTTACATTAAATGACTGATTCAATATTATTTTATTTGTTTTGAATGTATCTGTGAAAAGTGAAAACATTATAGACAAAAAAATGCTCAAAGTCGGGCCTGCCGAGTAGGACCCGGTCTCGCCAGAGCCGGGGCGAGTAATGAACAGGTCTGGGCGTGTCCAAGTATAAAAAATGCTTAATCGAGTTCTGCAATACTTGGTTCATACCCGCCCCGTTGCCATCCCTAATCATGGACCGCGGTAAATGATCCCGGTCTACAATACAGTATTGGATGAGAGTGATTAATGTACTTTTTTACGGCAACATCCCTACATCCAACGAAGTGTGTTATTAGTCTTGGTCTAGTATAAAATTTCTTGAGTGCTTTGCATAATTTGGACGGACCAAGATTGATGGAACTAAAAGTATATTGCTACAAATTACCGTACTCATCATAATCCAACAATATATGGTGGATCAATTTCACTGATCTTTGTTTACCATGAAATAACTTGGAAGGCTTCCTTTTCCCCTCGACCTCCTGTTTGTCACATACACATCGATGGTTGTTCATTGTTATGTTATATGGAATAATTTGAAGTTGTGTTTTACGTTCATTGCAAACTTTTGTATTGAATGAATGAAAGAAACAATTGGCTTTTAATTTAAAAAAGAAAAGAAACAGATTTGAATATTATTTTAAGATATATGCTTGTCCAAAATTATCAACTCAATTAAAATAGTAAAACGACAATTACTAATTCGTACTAATTACTCTTAGGTTCAATTAAATTAAGTAATTACCAACTTAAAATCTCTAAAGATTTTTTTTAAAAGAAAAATCGATTTTATATATCATTCAATCGAAAGTTTACAATTTATGTTCAATTAAATTTAAGTAATTACCAACTCTCAAATCTCTAAAGATTTTTTTTAAAAGAAAAATCGGTTTTATATATCATTCAATCGAAAGTTTACAACGCCTGGAACAATACAATTCATATTGATTCAAACGATGTAGTAAGAACATCTGAAACACCAACTATCAAGTTTTTGAAGATAACAAATCTTAAGAACTCACAAACGAATACAAAAAAATTCTTGAGCAACTCCTAGCCAAAGAGAGATAAAACTCTCATTCGAGATAGAAAACGAACTCTCATACGAGAGATAAAATAAGTTACTAACTAAAATATCTAAAACGCTATATAAATTTAAAAACTTAAGTATCACCCGTCTTCATCTCGTCAGATTTGTCTCTGTCTCGTTAGATCTGGAGATGTGTCTTTAGATCCATATCCGTCTCGTCAGATTTGAAAATGTGATGTACAACTTGAAGAAGGGTGCTCCAACCCAATCTGCCGACGATGGTGATGGTAACAGTGGTGAAGTAGAGGATTGTTTCACCAAGCCATCGCCGGCGGAAGAAAATAGAAGAAAAAAGAAGGTTAGGGTTTAAATCTCTAAAGATTAATTATATGGATTAAAAGGGAATTTTTTTTGTATCTAGATTGGAGGTTGAGCATCAATCGATTTGAATTGAATGATGCAATATCAGAAATATCCCAATGTGATCTCATTCAAATCTTTTAGTGAAGAAAAACCTTTTTTTAAAACAGTATAATAAAAAGAGTAGATGCATATAAAAAGGTTTCCGTAATAAAAATAATTGCATATTATACTGGGTAATTCTAGTATTGTAGTAAAATTATATTGAGGGAGTTGTTATATGCACTTCAACTTTTGTTATAGGTACTCCAACTCTGTTTTCATTTTATTAAATAAACCAAGATGTTGTTCATTGTGGAATACAAAATTTTTGAAGAAAATATATATTTGAGAAAATTATAAAGTATTGTCAATCAAGCAATTCTATATAAAAAAATATAATTATTATTAATATAAATACAAAATATAACTAAAATCCAAAATACTTAATATTATATAATGATCGTGGGCCGGTCCGTAACATCTTGAACAAATAAAAAATCTCGAACACAACTCAACAAAAAACTCAAGCTCGAGCTGACTTGACTTTAGTTGCACCCTCGCAATCGGTAATTTTATTTGTTTCATATTTCTTAACTCTTTTCCTATTTGCATTTAAATTTTGTTCATTCTCAAAAATAAAAGTTTGAGTTTTGTTCAATATTTTGCTTGATGTTAAATTGTCAATGTAGTCGGTGTAGTTTGCTCTTAGTCGTTTTAATTAGCTTTTAGTTTTATGTCTATTTTGATTGGAACTTTTGCATATTCTGTTTGTTGTTTCTTTTTAGTCTGATAATGAAAATTTTGTATTTATATATATATAAATATAAAAAAAAGTGTTGCTTGATGCGTTATTTGGTGTTTTAATAGTTTAAAAAATTGTCAAAATTTGATCATATTGATATTATTGTTAGTTAATTATATATATGTGTGTGTATATATATATATTATATTCTTTATGAGTGCATTTTAAGTGTGTCAATTACTAAAGACACAAAATTAAAAAGAATCCAGGAAGGGACTGTAATAATGCTTCATTAAAATCCTTAATAAAGATAATATATATATATGTTTTTAAGAATTTTTTAGTTTACAAGAATGACATTTTAGTCTATTGATGAAAAGAAAAGTGAGTTAAAGTATAATAACAAAAGTTAAAGTATTTTTAATAACTTTTTATATTAATTATCTTACATTCAATGATGTATAATGCAACGAGTCCGGGTCATTCTATGTCATATCGGTATCAATGGTTTCGGTGTGGTGTATACTATTGAATCCTCCAATAGGGGAGACATTTACTAAAATAACCTCTCATTCAATAATATACACCACATCGGAATCATTAATACCGGTGTAACATAGAATTTTCCAGTGAGTCCACCTCATTTCACCCTATTATACTTTAGAAGTTGCCGTTGACAGAAAAATTTAATTCGGATCTTCAGCTTGGGAGTCTAAACCAACTGCCATTTGACGGTGAAATTTTGTATTATATAATCTGAAGTGTTAGACTGCCACCTTTTTGTGACGTAGTTATAAGAAAAAGTAAGTTGAAAACCGATCAAGTAGTGAATAAATTAATTGAATTTCGTGGTCCGGTGCACATTGGAAGCCGACTTTTAAAGGGGAAATAGGAAGTTTAATCATGTGATTTTTATTTTTCTTTTATGAAATTAGGTTATCTCATTTGACTAAAAATAAAAATTCACAATATAGATGACATTAAATTATGATGGTGTTGTCTACCATATAGTATTAAAAAGTTATTAGAATATATGTCAAATTAGCAATAATTGAATCTTTGGATAAAAATCAACAATCAAATTCTAAGTTTAAGGACGGAAACTCTTATTCATGGGACTAAGCCATCGTATGAGGGAGAAGAATTAATAATAATAATAATAATAACAAAATTAGATGAAAATAATAAGAGGGAATTTGGATGGGTTGGATAGCTGAGGCAATATGTGTTGACATGTGTCCTCCGTCTCTCCTCATCATCCCTTTCTTCGACGAGACAGAGGACACATGTGGACACATGTTGCCTCAGCCATCCAACCCATCCAAATGGTATGAAAATCTAGAAGAAGAAAAGGGATTGAGGTGGAGAAGGAAAAACACCTATCTTGGTCATATTAAATTAGATGCTTGTACAACTTGATCTCGTCAAATCTAGTTTATAATCTTATTTACAAAGTTCTGGTTCAATTCATTTGATTCGCAGACTAAGGTTGGAATCATTCAACAAAATTCGAGCTAAATCATTGTAGGCCAAAAACAGCCTTCTTAAATATAAGATTCGTTGAATTTCGAACTGAAAAATTAAAGAGGCCTAGATTCGGCTAACGTAGTCATTGGAAAGAAGAAAAAGAATATAAAATATTAAAGTGTAAGGTTTCTGTACAACATTTTGGAACTTTATCCTTAATCTTAAATAGTCGGCCAGCATTGCATGTGCTTCTACCTTATTTTTTGTCAATTTTCTTACATGTAACATGGGCCTTCATGATTAATTTGAGAGCTAAGGGAATGGACGAATTAGGTGTTATGCCAAATTTATGGTTTTTTCAATACATTTAATTTACATATTTATGTTTGCTAAATGATTTGGGAAATGGTTTTTAGAAATGTCGTGGGAGTGCTGTGAAAGGAAAATATATGCACGGAATGGCCTAAGTAAGAGGCCGTTTGGCCCAACTTTTGAAATGCAAAATATTGTGTTTGGACTTTTAACCGTAATTTTTGTGTGTTTGATCCTCTTTTTTATAATCTCGTTTGGATATTTTTGCATTACAAAACCACGTTTTGAAAAAATTGAAAATTCTAACCTTTGTCATAATCAATTCTGCAAGAATCAATTATTCTATAATCAATTATGCAAAAATTGAGCTGAACTCACCCTAAATACGACGGTGAGATGTGCATTTTTATCAATTAATTTGTTATGTTGGTTTGGTCGCCAAACTTTGGTGCTTCATTTTGGAAAATACATTTGAATTATTTAATTTCGAGTATAAAGTAAATAGTATTCATAAATGATTTGAAAATTAAATATAGGCTTTTAAGATTATGTTGAAACTAGAATATATATATATGACTGAAAAATAAGGTCGTTTCCTGAAAACATTATTGATTTGCTATTTACCGTTTTAGATGGGGACCACGATATTTTAACTATGTAATAGAGACAAAGGTTAACTGCAATTTACCTTCATGTGTAATTTGTAAATAGCCAAAAAAATCCGTGTACTTGTGTATCTATTTTTCCCCAAATAAGTGTGTTTAGGGTCCACACACAATATATCTTAATGTGTGAAATAGATAGACACAAAAAATAACACTCCTAATGTATCATAGTATTATCCGGATATACTATGGGTTTTTTTTTAAAAAAAAAAATTCCAGACGAAGGGGATACCCCGCTCCGACAAATTCGGGCCGATAATTTTTTAATTATGGGCCACATAAACCTTATAAGACTTCAAATAAGGAAAGAAAAATTACAACTTGTGACATGGCCTAAGATTGAACCCAAAATCTCTTATATGAAAGTAAAAATTGATAACAGTAAGCTAACAAGCCCTGGGTCGGATGTATTAAGGGGTTTTAGTGATTATATGTTATATTTGATTTGGATTATGAAGACAAGTTGATTACAAAACCAAAGACCCAAAGTCGAGCCCAAAAATCCCATTTTGGCCCATTTTATCCCGGTCAAAGGGAGGGTCCATTGAAATCATATATCCAACAACATTTTAAAGATAAAATTGACCAATCAAAGGGAGTATAGGGCGGGGCGGGGCGGGGCGGCCCACGATTGCTTGGTAGGACCATTTTAAAGATGTCGAATTCTAATCCTATCAACGTGTGAATCTTTTTTTAGTTTATTTTTTTTAATTATCAGTTAATATGAATTATTACTATATAATTAGCCATAACTGTTAGAATATAGGGAAAATTACTAAAAAATCCTTAAAATAAATTTTTATACCCAAAAAACCCGTGATAATATTTGTCAATCCAAAAAACCTATTCCATCAACTTTTCATTCCAAAAAAACCAATATTTAGGGTTAACAAATTTATGGACTTAATTGCCCTTAGCCTTCTAGATTAAAAATTAATTTATTGTTGTTATCCAATAAGATTTATTTATTTAAAAATTTTGTATTGATAATTGATATTAATTATGATTTTAATTTTAAATTTTCAGATTTTTTAAAAATTTAAAACATATATTTATAGATAATTACCATATCAATATCAAAAATAAATTATATACAAATATTTAAAAAAATTCATATCACAAAAGAAAATCGGTATTTTATGATTCGTCAATTTGAAAGAATCAAAACAAAATGATACATTAAGAAAAAATAATTGATCAATTATTAACTTAATAAATGAAGGGGTAGTTTAGTCCAAAAAATTGTTAATTCTCACTTTTGGGGTTTTTGGAATGAAAAGTTTGTAGAATGGATTTTTAAGATTGAAAAATATTTTCATGGGTTTTTTGGATATGAAAAATTATTTTAGGGGGTTTTGAGTAATTTTCCCTAGAATATATTGTAGAATATATTATTGTTTGTCGTATCTCTCTTATCCCTTGTATCTAGTTTAGTATATATATTCTATTTTCATATATATAATGTAGGTTACAATCTTTCCATATCTCTTGTAACTCTATTTATATTGATGCATAAAGAGAATAATCCTCAAGGGAAAATAATACATTCCCACATGGTATTTAATACATTCATACAATAACATCTATTATTAACCAAATTCACTAGAAAGACAAAAAACACAAAATTTGTATCGAGCAGAATTTTGGTTTCGGACCTCTCATCATCTTGTAATGTGCAATGGATGTGGTGTAATTAATATACATGTACTTAATCACACACAGACCATTTTTTGTAAACAGGCTTTTACTGATTAAAGATTATTAAGTGACGTTTATCGAAATTGATTAGGAACACTTAATTAATGAAACAGTTAGTTGGGATAAATATATCTTATCTTTTGCATAACCTTTAGCTGATTTGGGTCATTCTTAGATGTATTAGTTTGAAACACTCATAATTATAAATGTCCGATATTTACACAACATTTACAATAATTATAATTGTATCGAGATTTGACGTCTTGAGACTCCTAAGAACGACTCAAATGAGATTGTGAAATGGGAGTCAATGAGTTATGGCTGAAATCGTGAACTTTTTTTTTTTGAACGATTACAACATCTTAATACATCGGTTGCAAGAGAATCTATTACAAGTAAGCATCATTAGCAAAATACAAGCACAAGTTACAAACTATTACAAACAAACTACTATTACAAATTAAAGTAGAGAGAAAACTCACATGCATCCAGTGGGAGTCGAACCCATAACGTCTTGGTTATGGGGCCTCAGAAATCGTGAACTTAAGTTGCCATGATTATAAGTTGGATAAGTTCAAATTTCATCACATCTGTTGGCTGTCTTTATTCTATTTACATTATAGTTTAATTAATCAATGTTAATTGTTGGTTGTTGTTAATCGAGAGATTAAGCAGAAGGGATGAAATACAGTGATTGACAAATGAAGATGGGTTATAAGGGTGCGAGTTATCCCACATCGAGAGAGGAGTAGTAGATGGGTTTACGTGTGTTTAATAAATTTGATTGTAAATGAGCGTAGAAAATTATGATCCTTCAGGCAAGTTTTAAGCGGATGTGATGAGTGGTAAATGCTCGCAATTAAATATGCGAGATGGGTGCCCGCCTAGCCTGGTTACGACAATGGGGCACTCTCATCTTCACCATTCTGATCCCTGCTAACAAAAACAACTCCCCTTCCCCCAACACCGGGAAATTTTAGAATACACTGGGATCATTCCGGGTTCAATGATGCCGGGCCAATTCAATACAATAACACCATTGAATACAAGGGTTTTGAATGATTTTTACTATCTTATCTCTGTATTCAATGTTATATGATGTACTTGTCTTGTTGGACCCGGTGTGACATAGAATCAACCCGACACCCACCCCAAGCTCCCTTATAATTTGAACCCATTTTTTGTTTTGTTTTTTCTTTTTTTAAATTACTATATATCAGCATCAAAATCTAAAGGGATATTGTCTTTAGATTTGACATATATCATTCATTTTAAGGGTTGATATTTATTCTCGAGCTTGATTGAGTTAAGAGTTAAAATTGATTTAATGAGGAAAGTGCTTACTACCTCTTTTGTAGATTGATGTTTCTTTCCGATTCTTTTTAAGAGTGACATAAATTTATGATAAATATATTCATCAATCAAAGCATTTAATAAAGTGATTCATCAATCAAAACATTTAATATAGTATCACGGGGTATTATATGTATTTAGATTTGATCATCATTTTAAGGATTGATGTTTATTCATGAGTGTCCTCGATTGACTTTAACTCATAATCAACAAATTCATCGAGCAAAACGCTTACTTCCAAGCTATTACTAAAGATTGACATTTTCAATTCTCCTTAAAGAGTGATATAAACTCGTGATCAATAAATTCATCAATCAAAGCGTTTAATGAAGAATCCGAGTGATTTGAACTCATGAACAAAGTCATCAATCAAAGCGCTTACTAAGAAGCTACTTAGATCATCAATTCCTAATAAGAGTCTTTATAGCTTGAAGAAAGTTGGCCAACATAGGGATAATTGGGTTAATCTAAGGAAAAAGGCAACTTGTTTGGTCCTCGGAAAATTCCTGAGGTTATAGGAACAAAAACAACTAGAATCTATGATGTATGGACACTGACACAGTGACACGGCACGACGGGAGACGGTATTTTTCAAAAAATTAAGACACGATAAGGTTCCGACACGAATGTCAATTATATATATATATATATATATATATATATATAACAAAATTAGATATTGATTTTAATTTCAATATAATTTGTTAGAAAAATAATCTATGAAAATGTTGTTTACTTGTATTGTTAAATTTGTATTTTCCTTACTTTTTTGTAAATCTCTATATGTTTACTTATCAACAATAAGTCAATAACGAATGCAAAACAAAATATAAATAGTTATAAATTACAAAACAATTACAAATACAATCAAAATATCAAATGCTCAATAATTAGAATTAGGATTTTTGAAATTTTTCTATTTAAAATTGGAACCCCACACATTTTAATTTCTTAAAAAAATTGTCCACCGTGTATCACCGTATCAGACACACATTTGGTCACGTCCGACACAATGTCCGAATTGTTTTTTTATTTTTTAACCAGGGACACATATTAGCCGTGTTCGACACGTGAAGGAGGCGTGTCTTGTTCAACACACGCGCCTGACACCGCCCGAAAATAATTTTCGAAGTGTCCGTGCTTTATAGACTAGAATCATCCATGAATAGTGAATTATTTGAGCTCACCATACTAACAATTGTGATTATCACTATTTGAGTCCGAAACCTAAGAATAATTTTAAAAAGGCGTTCAGAGCGATCGACTCTCTTCATCGCAAAAAATAGCATACCGAAATACTAAAAATTTCAGATCACTAGATCGAGATGTCACAAGACAACTTGTCATTCCAGCACAATGAAAAATCAAAAAAAATAAAAATAAAATATATATATATATATATATATATATATATATATATATTCCTAGAACTAGAATAGAGAAAATGATTACCACACCATCCAAGTGAAAGCACAAGCTACTCAAGCTAAATTACGTCTCACAAGTAGCAAACTTCTCCTCCATATCAATTTTAAATACAAAATTTTCCGATATATAAAATATCACCCACAATAAAAGGCTATATATACACAATATGGCCTAAGATCCATATATATATATCTGAGCATAAATCAAATAAAAGAATAAACACTTCACCTCAAATCTCCCCTTGGAACTGAAAAGCTTGAATCCAAACCATCTAATATATCCAAAACATCCGCCTTCGGATGTTTCAATCCTCTACGAGGAGAGCTTCCCAAGCTCCTACTCAATTCCCATACCTTACTCTTCTTCTTATTCTCCACCATCACGAATTCTTGGCTTTTGCTTAGTCCTGGGACTAGCTTCCTTCTTTTCATCACTTCTTCCAACAAATTTTTATCGTCGGGCGATAGCTCGACATTTTTAATTTTGCCATTATTTGTTAATTTCTCGGCATTGAAGTTTGATCCTTTCTGAGTAGGAGAACGTTGTGGTAGAGCTTTAAGCCCGTTATCTTTGTATCTCACGTGACTGATGAGACGATGAAGCCAAGTTACTAGCTCGAGGATGTGAGACTCGACTTTGCGCTTGTCAGCATGGTAAAGGGTTTGCAAGCGGATTAGGCTATTTGGTGTGCTCGTTTTCTTGCCAAACTCGTTACTGCAAAAGTGAAGAAACCAAAACTAAGTTGATCGTGGAAGATGGAGATTTAATGTTGAGTTTGGATCGAAGGGAGTTGAGGATTTCAAAACGCAACATTAATTTACCCTTCAAATCAATCATTATGATTTCAAATTCTAAGTAGAGAACCTTCCTCAAATCCAAAACTTTCCATCCAAATGCAACATAAGAAAAAATAGAAGAGAAAGGATTGGGCAGGGGGGAGGGGAAGAAGGATTTGCTTGACTGACCCTGTGTTGGCCCACTCTCCGACCCATCCGAAGCCCTGATGCGCTCTGATTTCAGTATTACCCACATTGGTAAACAAACAGTGTTAGTTCATCAGCATATGAAAGTTCATAATAAAATGAAGATAAGACAATATTACAAAATTCTAATTCATGTTTTGGGTTTAGGATTATTGAAAATTAAAATATCATACTTGGTAGTATCGGTTGCTACTGGTACAAGCCATTGAAGAGATTTTTCCATCTCAGCTTTGATTTGAGGAACTGTGAGCTGCAAAAAGCGAATGAAGGAAAACGATCACGAATAAGTTAAGAAAATGTGAAGGAACTAAAGATCCAAATGTAGCCTAAAGGAATGTGAGAAAAAGAGAAGGCAATAAAAGATGAATTTGCCTGAAGAACATACCTCTTCCTTGGCATCAACTATCTGCAACTTGGAGCGAAGAGCAGCCTTGACAGATGGCGGCAAACCATTGTATAATGTATCCCTCATATTTGGGGGAAGAGAAGTAGGGCGTGATGCCTTAAATAACAGAAAATTCAATTAAGATATAAATCTATAAGTAGAAGTATAGCTACATGCATTACAAATGTGAAAGAAGAAAGTTCAATGTAATATATACTCACAATGTTATCAATTTGATTAATTATGTTAGCATAATGTAATGCAAGACCAGCAACACCTAGTCTTTCTGGTTTATTACCCGAAACCTTGTGCGACAAACCTGCCATATTATGTAACAAGAAGTAAGATATATATGTACATGTATATATACACACAAAATAAAGTACAAGAAAAGGAGAGAAAAAATATGAAGTACGTATTCATACCGTTATCTCCAAATGCTTCTGCAATTTCTTGATGAATGAAAGTAACAATGTCAACAAGCTTCTCTACAACCTACATGATAAAATATTGATGCAAAGTTAAACTACTAATGTTCCTTGTCACAATTATAAAGCACGATAGCGAAGAACAAAATTTGTTCACCTTCTCAATTCTAGATATTCTCATTACTTGATATATGATAGAAGTAGGATGAAATGTAGAGTAACAAGTCGTGAAGGAGATAAATGGTAATATATCAAAAAACCACTGAAAAAGTTCCCTACTGTTTGTGTATGTATAATCGATTACTACTACAGCAAAGGTTGTGTTTATGTACCTGCTCCAAACTTTTTGACCAAAGAGATTTCTTTTTCAAGTTCCTTACAAGTTTTCGTTGATGTTTTAGCTCACTTAGTAACATTGAAAGAGTCTCTCCTACAATCACAAAAAAGATATTATACGTCAATTAAGATAATATACATTTTAGTAGATTAAGTCAGAAGTAAACACAAACGTGCATCATTTTCATTTTTTTGAAAGAAAAAAATCTCTGTTTGATTAACTATATTTTGTCAGGGAAGTTGTGGTGGTGGTGGTGGTGGTGTGTGTTTGTGTGTGGGACCACTGAATGAGCATTGCGCACCATGAAAACTGAAGTAGCATACTCATATCACAAATGTATAAGACCACCAAATAGATCCACAGAAGCGATAGAAAGATTTGTAAAACCAGAAAAGACCAATCTGAGCTGAAATACTACAACCATAACAAAAACGTATAACAATTGTTGGTTCATGAAGATAAAATGATAACTTCTCCATTTATAATAAAAGCCATCGAAGTCCCTATAGTTCATACACCTAAAATTTTCAAGAAAGCATTCATAACATTTATTTTTCTTTAAAAAGTTTTTATTAGAAAAAGTAGGAAGATGCCTTTAGCTTTACGGCTACCCACCCTCCTGATCCTAATAAATAAAGTCAAAAGAATCTTTGTCTAAAATACAGCTTCTGAAAATGAAAACAATATCACTAACCTCTTCGAGGCAGGTGCAAGGAATCTACTTCCTCTAGCTTCCTTTGATAATCTTGCTCAAATCTGTCCAATGCATGCAACTCATGATACAACTCCTGTACATGCAGCAGCATTGAGCTTTACATCATGAACACGTGAACTAGAGACTTTTAACTTTTTAATATAATCAATCAAAAAATATCAGTTTATATGTAATTAATTAATTGCAAATGACCGATTTAGTTTGCTTCACTAATTAGAAGTTGTTAAGGTTTTTGCTTCACCCATCAAAGTTTGTCTCATTGATCATGTCTGAATTTCTTGATGAAATATTCATTTAAGCAAAGTCATTCGCTATGCATGAAAAAAGTAGAAGAAAATAATATTGATTCATCATGAGAACAACTCTGTAAATGAGAACATTGGGGAATACAGATTTGAAAAAAGTTGTATAAATGAAAGCATGTGAAGTATATATCTAAATAGTTGAGTCCTCGATAGATTATATCATACTCGAAAGAGTATTAAAGAATATAATCACCCGATAAATGAGCCCCCTCCCTTGCTTCTCTCCTTAAAAGGGTCTGCAGTCTGCTGGGCTATGTGCATAATTAAAATTTCATCTAATGAGGTATCTTATGCTGTGACAATTCCCCAATCAAACACCAAAAGAATAACAGTGAATTTTCAAGAGTAGCAAACATTTCCCCACCAATATGCAGCAAGGTGAAATGGGTAACAACAAATGGTGAAATTAATGCAATGTTATCATCCCCTAATGAAAATACATAACAGGGAACAACGATAGAACCGATAAATGTCAAGTAAAACTTACAGAGGTATGCTGAGCCAGAGTGGTGAGTTCTTGCATAGTCATTTCTGCCTCTTGTCTTGGTTGTTTATGAATGTCAGGATCTGAATCCAACCTAACAAGGTGAGAGGTGCTTCAGTTAATATTTCTCTTCAAGACGAATGATTAGACTAATGTAAGAAGTAAAGTCCAACTTACTTAGAAAAAAATCTGTCTAGGTTGTGCCACTGTGGGTCTTTACACAAATTTCCAAATCTGATAACCTCCCGAGAGAAGACATCAAATTCCTCCCTGCATAAGGGTGAAATAGAATCAAACAAAAGAGAAATTCAACCAAGAACTTTTTCCATGCCTAACTAATTCATTCAATTTTTTCTGATTTGGGGCACCAAACTTTCCAGGCCTAATATACTTTTGTATTATTTATCAAAAAAAAAAAATACTTTTGTATTGGAAAAATTGCATAGTGGTTCTATAGGATAGGGCTACTGCAGTTTTAGTTTCATTGTTTTCAAATTTGCAAAAACAGTATCATATGGTGTACTTTTTTGCATTTTTATCTCATGCGTTAAAAAATGAATAGAATTTCACGCGTGGAATGCAGGTGCCGTTGAATTAAGTATTGATCATGTGCAAGGCACACGATTTGAAACCAACTGTTTTCGTTCATCTTTAAATGGTTGGGAGTTGGGACTAACAATGCAAAAAAAAAAAAAAATTAAAAAAAATACATCACATGGGACTAATTCTGCAAGTTTGTAAACAATGGGGCTGAAATTGCAGAGGGACCTGCCCTATGATACTAATGCCGCAATTTTTTCTTTTTGTATATTGGAACTTTTTATCTCTTACTGCAATGAAATTTCATCGTCAACACGCACAACAAAAAGAAGGAAAACAAGAACTTCTTCCCATAGGAATAACTAGGAAAGAAAGAGAGTGGAAATTGTTGTAAGCAAGAACATGCTACAATAGACAAATAACTCAATACCTTTTATCAGAAGCTGCAATACTAAGAAGCTCATTCATATCTGTGGAAACCAACTGTCGTACCCCTTCTGAATTCAAAATTTCCTTTTTCAAAACCTGGACATCATCTTCAGACAGCGATTGCAACAAGTTTGCGCCTTTGCCTATGGTATTGGCAACTTCAAATGCTAGAATAGTTACTTTATTTCCCCTAGAAGTCACACCGGTTGTAAATCCACCAGTATTCAAATTTGTCATGCTGCTGCCTAGAGTATCTAGAACTTCCACTGCTTTCTCTAGCCCTACTATGCCCGCCTTTCCAAGAAATGATGTCGCTTGAGGTGCCTGGTATAAGAAATTACTGCATTAATGTCACAGCCAAAAGATTTGCAATACCCTTGTTTCTTTTCAAAGGGAAAACGAAATGACAAGCAAGCAAAATTATTTCGTCGAGGAGGTGCATTTTCCAATAAGGGATGGTCTACACGGAAATGAACGATATAAGCCCACAACCTCATTTTAACGCTAAAATTCAGCTCAAGCTCTCAAAGCAGAATTGTAGTCAATCGGAAAGTAATGACACAAGTAATTCTCATTATTTCTTCAAGCCCTGTAAATGCATGGTCTATTTTGCAAGTTCAGAAGAATATATTCGACCAGATTGTTTGTGGACGTTTGTCATCTACCATGATTATCAGTCGTAATATAAGCTCCTTCCGCGCTTATTCGTTCTCATGAAACTGAGATTATCATTTGAAAATCAAAATAGATCAACATACTTGCCGAACTACAATCCAGTCCAACCATGTATTTCATTATATCCATTCAGTCCGCCCCGTTTCTCAAGTAAGCTTTTCAACTTTGCAAACTGTTCTTAAAGATCTTCACAACTCATCATAGCTAAAAACAGAACACCTCAATTTACTCAGAAAAAAATCTACCCCATCAATATCCAAACTCCATCCACCACATTCTTTTTCACAATCAAACTCTGTTAATCATTCATATCCGCCCGTAAATCGCACAAACTAAACTCAATACAGAAACTGAAACACATAAAAAAGCAAAGCACACATTCATATCACAAAAATATACCTTATGAGCTGGTGTTCTAGCTGGCGTCGACGCCTTCAATTCCCGCGAAATCGACAGGTTAAGCTCACCGGAATCGAACAACAAATCACGCGGCGCCTTCTCAAAGGCATCATCAATTTCATCAGGATACGTATAAGAATCTTCATAATTCTTCTTATGCTTTGCAAAACTACCCATGGATTTCAACTTCCCTGAAAACCCTGAACCACTACTCTTCACATCATTCTCATCCTCAATTGATCTCCTACTCTTCTTAATTGTCCCTCCAGAACAAACCCCTCCCATTGTATGTATATGTTGTATGTATATACAAATCACACACACCTATTCACATACACTTCAAAACCCACCAAAAAAACCAAAAAATAAACAAAGCCCATCAGTTTATCAAGTATAAATAACTAAAATCTGCTCAATCAATACACACAACATAAATATATATATATATATATATATATATATTGAAACATAAAAAATTAAAATCATACCTGTCTAATCACTGGTCGGAGAAATTGAAGTAAGAAAAAACACGAATCGGGTTATTTAATTCCAATGGACAATAAAATTAAAACCGCGTGAAACGAGATCGGATTTGATTAATTAAACTGAAATTTGATTGAATTTAATGAAATTATAAGAAAAAGGACACGAAAGAAACACGGGGTCAGCAGTAGTGAACTCTTGACTTTTTTCCTTTTTTCCCTCATATATATATATATATAACATATAATATGGATTGGGTTTAAATTTTGTAAATTTGTGAAGAAATTTCTAAGTATGAAATAAGAAGCTGTGAATTTTTATTATGAAGGGAGTCACCGCCGGTGTCGCCGTCAGTCGTCGGAGGATTCTTAATTGACTATTCTACCCCTTGTGTCTTGATCACGTAATTTGGTTTTAAATACTAATTAATAGTAATTATAATCATTTTGAGGTTTGACCATCTTTTTTACTTTTCTGTCCTTTTTTCTTTACATGTTACATCTTGTCTGCCATGACATTGTTTCTACTTTTCAAAACTCTTTTTTTTATTATTATTATTTGTTATGATTTTGTTTCTTTAAATTGCACTTTCGTACTCTATTCTCTATCATAAATATATAATATATAAAATGTTTTGAAAGTGTGTTATGATAAAATATTGAATTAGAAATTGATTAGTCCAAGTTTTTCTATATATATACTGGTACAGCATGAAAGAAACTAGATTTTTTTTTTGTATTTTCAAATTATTATTTATTATAGAAAAACGATTACATTTATAGCAATCACTAAAACTATCTGAAAGTAGAGAGATCCACACGTTCTCGATGAGAATAGAACACATGACCTCTAATATTTCAAAATCTTAGTTTCACCTATAAAGCTAGACCTCATCAGCACGATTGTCCAATTGCATATCTGAAATAGTTGTTAAAAAATAGAAATTTCTATTTATGGCTCTATTCAATAATTCCAATTCATAACTGAAGCTTAAAATAACATCAATAATTTCGTATTTGGATGTTCAAGAATTCTTTTGTTTTTCATCGCATATTCTTCTCTTATTTTCTCATTTTCTTTATTAGTTTTATCATCTCAAGTATTTGGTGAGTTTATACTTTATATTCTTAAATTTGAACGTAATGAAACTAAAATAGGATGAGAAGTAGATAAATAAGTAGGTCCAAATTAAAAAAAGAAAAAATTGTGGACCTCATTACCTAAAGTGGTTTATAGTTATTTTAATATTATGATAAGAATGTACCAAAAATGTAATTAGAAGTTTGGTACAACTTTGAACAAATCCATAAAATTTGCTTGTAATTTAAAATATTCCTTCCTTTTCTTAAAAAAAAATCATATATTGGCAAAATTGGATGCTCATTATTCACTTTGGATTTAGTCTAATAGTGCACATTTGTTGATCTATTGTTAGCCTATTTCTCTTTTTCATTCTCTATTCTAAAATATATTTTATTTTATATAAACATTGACGTTATAGAATTCACGTCACTTGTATTTTTAAAGAACAAAATTGTACATATTTTAAAAAAATTATGCAATACATGACATTCGTAAAATAATAAAATACGAAATAAAATAATATCTGAAATCAATGATGGTGGTCAAAAATGCACAATCATAATTTACCCAACTAAAAACTTGGCAAGGTAACACCTATAATTTGACTTTTCAATTGTCATTATTTTAATCATAATTGTTATCCCTAATAAAGACACCAGAACATAATGACAAGACGATGAGGAAAGGGTCATTTTAGTCAATATACTGCATTTACGTCAGGCAGTGGGTCCCATTTTGAATTGAAGTAGTCAGAGAGGAATGGCAAAACAGTATTATGACAAAGGGCGAAAAAGTCATACGTCTTTTACTTACATGCCGTGAAGCTGTTGGATAGCTAACGTGGCGGATGCTTATTGGTTGTTACTTGTCGTAGAATGGCATGTATATTGGAGTTTCAACAACCAGTCCCACTCAAGACGCCAAGCATCTCTTACTTTCACATTTCTAATTTTCAACTTGCTTAGTTTCTTTCTTTTTTCTTTACTTTTTCCTTCTCTTTTTTTTGGATTTTATGGTAAAGTTTGAATGTGTTACTTCTCAAGTACAAAAATTATTTCGTGACCTATTGACTATTGTCCTTTTTCTATTAGTGCTACACGATGTTGTTCTGAATTGGTGATCATATGTATGTAATTACTATCCCGCAGCGGATAAAAATGAGGGAATTGAGATGCTTATAAGTTTTAAGGTTTCATATTCCTAGTCAGACGTCTTTTAATAACAAAATTATACAATTTCGGTTAAAAAGAACAATACCTCGCGCAAGAGCATTCTATGTTCAAGAAGATAAAAGTGTATGCCACATCATTTTGACGTAGTATGTGGGAAAGAGGCTGTGTACCCTAACCTAAAACACTCGTATGAGGGGGGTTGATAATGTGGATGTAACTACTAACTGATAGGTTTGGTGGAGTCGGATAGAGCCAAGAAGGGTCGGGGTTGATCGGGATCGCAAAAAGATGTAAATGAGTCAAAAAATGGATCGGAGCAGCCCCAGGCGCGGGGCCGGTGGCGCCCAAGCACCGGCTGGGGGAGCCCAGGCGCGGATGTGTGCTGCTGTACGCGTTTTTTGGTGAGAATTCTTGTCTTAGGCTGCAAGTTGGCAGATTTTGGCATATTTGAGTCCTAAAATGATTAGAATTATTTGCTATTGTGTTTAGGAATTATTCCCTTTGTTAATTAGGATTGTTTTCCTAATTTGTTAAGGTTTTAGAGTTCTCCACCATTATAAATATGAGAACTCTACTTGTAATTCATTGATGTACTCAGATTCACTCATTGAGAAATAAAGATGTAGTCTAGGTTGACTCGTGGATGTAGGCAAGTTATGTCGAACCACGTTAAATCCTCGTGTTTTTCATCTTCATGTTTATGCTTAGATATTCTCATTTCTTGATTATTTTTCGTGTTCTGATGCTATCATCCCTAACACTAACATACATCGGATAGAGACGAGAGACCTGGGATGCTTATAAGCTCCAAACTCAGACGCTATTGATGTCTATGTCACTATTATCTTACATCAGATTATGAAAATGAGATACTTTAGATGCTTATAAGCTGCAAGCTCTCATCTCCCTAGTAAAACGCTTTTCAAGCCAAACAATGCGGCTCCAGTTAAAATAGATAATATCCAAGTGTGCGAGAAGTTAACAATAGGTTCTTGTCAATAGCTTCCCAAGTCCCATTCGTATGTGGGATGATGATATTAGCATGATTATGATCATCATATGATGGGTTTGAGAAGGGCACATGACTCATTCTCACGAACAAGTGCAACACGAGAGATGTGGCATACACTCGCCTTCTAGCATACCGGAAAACCTTGTGCGATATTGTTTGATTTAGTTAGAGCCACACGATTTTGTGTGAGTGTCTAGCCATAGAGACGAGAGCTTGAGGCTTAGATAAATCTTAGTCCATCGTCTCTATCTAATGTGCAATGATAATATCGTACTAATTAATCAACATAAGGCTCATATGAATTCATCGCACATAAATAATTATTAATTTAAATACCGGAACAAAATCATTTTCTCCCAAAATCAACTAATTGCGTGTGAGCAACTTAAAGTTTTTACAAAACTTACCCGTTAGTTTTAGATGAATTGACCTTCCCTGTGTTATACTTCATTCATTTGACCCAATTTTTTTTAATCAAATTAATGAATGTAGTTAAGCTATTGTTTAAATTTGTTTGAATTGTTATCAAAATTTTAATTTGTTTTTAAATTTGGTTTGATTATTAACCGAATCAAACACGAGTTAATCATTAATAAATAATAGGTTGATTGTTTTGCATATATGTTATTACTTTTTATAATCTAGACGAGTTGAAGGTAACTTATTCATTTGTTTAATGAATTAGTGCTTAAATAAACTTTTAATCGATTTCGAGTATTTTTTTTTTAATTCAAGATGAGGGCAGATACCCTAAATATATAACCTGACAAACCCGATTGATAGTCTTAATCATGAGCCATAAAAATTCCATTTAGCGCCATAAATGAGTGGAGTGCTACAACTTGTGAAATTATAGATTCGAACTCAGGACCTCTCACATTATGTAATGTGAGAGGTAAATAACACTAAATCAACAAGTCTTGGTCTTTATATTTTTGAGACCACGATTCACTGGCCTGAAACAATAGGCCTTTATACTTAGGTCCAATGAATAATTTCTGTCGCAATTAGACTTGGGCCGGATTGACCAGATTCAGCCCCGAATTAGAGATGACCAAGATATTGCATTTTCCAATCTAACGGGGTAATGATTAGTTTTAATTCATTTGTCTTCAGATTTTATAGTTAGGACTTAGGATATTAATGAATTGAAGTTGGTTCGAAGCTCGTGAGTTCGGTATAGAAACTTTCGAGCCGAGTTTATATAATTTCAAAAAAGGTGGGTCTAAACACAGAAGGTTAAGTCTTGCATTCCAATTTAAGCAACACATGAGCTGATGTAACCTATACTTGGGTTAGACTTGAGCTTATATAAATAAATATAATTATGTTTATTACTCGCTTATTATTACGAAACTCATGAAATAATGAATGCAAAATATTAACATGTAAAATACATAAAAAGTACTCATAAGTCATAATAAGTATTGAAATTTTATTACCAAAAAAATAAATAAATAAGTATTGAAATTTCAAAGACAACGTAGAGAGTTAATGAGAAAAATTCTTACATGAATTGTATTTTCATTTCTAAATATTTTCCAATACAAAAAACATATAAACATATAATAGATTTTGGATTCTCATGACATCATGTTTAGTATAAGATATAATATGCTTTTTGTTATTTTGAAGTGGTTTCAGATAATTTTTAGGGAAAATTACTCAAAACCCCCTAAAATAATTTTTCATATCCAAAAAACCCATGAAAATATTTTTCAATCTTAAAAATCCATTCTATAAACTTTTCATTCCGAAAACCCCAAAAGTCAGGATTAACAACTTTTTGGACTAAACTACCCCTTCATTATTAAGTTAATAATTGATCAATTATGTTTTCTTAATGTATCGTTTTGTTTTGATTCTTTCAAATTGATGAATCATAAAATACGGATTTTCTTTTGTAATATTAATTTTTTTAAATATTTGTATATAATTTATTTTTGATTTTAATATGGTAATTATCTATAAATATATGTTTTAAATTTTTTAAAAAGATTAAAAAATCTGAAAATTTAAAATTAAAATCTTAATTAGTATCAATTATCAATACAAAATTTTTAAATAAATAAATTTTATTGCATAACAACAATAGATTAATTTTTAATCTAGAAGGCTAAGGGCAATTAAGTCCATAAATTTGTTAACCCTAAATATTGGGTTTTTTGGAATGAAAAGTTGGTGGAATGGGTTTTTTGGATTGACAAATATTATCATGGGTTTTTTGGATATAAAAATTTATTTTAAGGGTTTTTTAGTAATTTTCCCTAATTTTTATTTCTCCTGGTATTTATGTTACTAATATAAAAAATAAATTTCAAATTAACAAATCAAAATAAGTTATATTTGAAGCTTGTATTTATTTTAAACCAAGCTCATTTAAATTTTGAGCGCAAAAGCTCATTTAATATCAAATTAAGCTTGAACCTAAACAACTTCATCTGATTGTGTTTGCAATAATCTTAAAAACTTTTGTTTGTAAAACTTACTAGGAATCGAAACAATAGAGAATGAAGAAATAAACAAGAATTAGAATATAGTCTCTAAGATGATACAAAAAATTTAACATGGTTCGGTTAATCTACCTACATCCACGGGACAACACTAGATTCACATCTTTATTTCTCGAGTGAATCATCAATTACGATGTACAAGTCCACATATATAGAATGAAAAACATGATACACAAAGAAACTAAAACCTAATTTGAAGGGGGAACACAATTCTATTTGTAAACAATTAGGAAACACAATCATAATACAGGTCAATTGCCAAACACAAGCCAAAACTATGTAAGAAACAACAACCCACCCCCCACCCCCACACACATTGTCTCAGTGCTACACCTCGGCGCTAGAATGCTCACCATGAGTGCTACAGCGCTCTGTTTTGTAAGCTTCTACCCACCGTGGCGCTCTATTGAGCGCTTCCAGTTACCACCAACCACCCCAACGTCTTAGCGCCTATTTAGCTCTCTTGACTTCTCCTTGATCCTTTCTATCAATTTATCTCCATGAATTCATCAATATCCCACTTAGAGACTAATTTGAAATCCCAAAAACACTATTTTGTACTCCTCCATAGGCTTCAACCGTCTAGTGTGACACTCTTTCACACTGGAGAACAACTGTCCTAGTCAACCCGTCTTACTAACATCCTTTCTCCAAGGATTTTCCTTAATTTTTCTCAACCCGTCTTACTGACATCCTTTCTCCAAGGATTTTCCTTAATTTTTCTCACATATATGCTTTTTGCCCGATTGCATAAGCTATGTCTGGTGCATCTGCCGACAACGCTGGTTCTTCAATAGCCATCTAGGATCTTTGACGTATCTGCTTGATGCTCCCACTGTACATGCTATATCTGATCCCTTTGCAATAAACCTCGGCTCCACGAATTTGCCTAACTAGCTTCGCATCCTGCCTCCACAATTTTTGCTATTACATATACGTGACAAACAAATTCGAAAATGACAATAAATGATAAAGTTAACTAAGATTGGTTGTTACACGTAGATGGTTCATTCCCCTCTCAAGAAGTGGAGTAGTTATTGTTCTACCGAGTCTGCAAGGGGATGAGTTAGAATTTGTTGTGAAGTTTGAATTCAAAGCATCAAATAATGAGGGAGAATAAGAGGCTCCCATACATGGTGTAAGGATGGCATTAGAGATAAAAGGCATGAATTTGGTGGTCTACTGTGATTCCCAGCTAGTAGTTTGTTAGGTGCGAGTAACATAGATTGGTTTTTACACGTAGATGGTTCATTCCCCTCTCAAGAAGTGGAGTAATTATTGTTCTACAGAGTCTCCAAGGGGATGAGTTAGAATTTGTTGTGAAGTTTGAATTCAAAGCATCCAATAATGAGGGAGAATATGAGGCTCCCATACATGGTGTAAGGATGGCATTAGAGATAAAAGGCATGAATTTGGTGGTCTACTGTGATTCCCAGCTAGTAGTTTGTTAGGTGCAAGTAACATACAAGGCTAAGGAGATGTGGATGATTGACTACCTTATGTTAATACCCCGTGCTGAGAGCTTCAAGATTATGCAAATACCCCGTTCTGAGAACGCTATAACTGACTATCTAGATCGATTGGCTGGCTCAATGATAGATGATCGTGCTATAAAGATAATATACAGGTACTGCCCAAGACATGTACAAATGAGGAAGAAGTGTTGGCGGTGGACCAGATGTTAGGATTATGCCCTCCATGCCATAGAGGAATTAGATTTTTTAGGGCATTTAATTTTATGTAACTCTCTTTAAATTATAAAAGGCATTTGTTTTGTTCATATAAATCTTAATAGCATTCATAAAGTATTGAACAAATAAGTCCAGAGTAATCAAGAGGGAGCTTCTACTCCTCATGGTTCGAGGAGATCGACACTAGAAGTGTCAGTTGCTTGATTACTTAAATTAGAGTTCGCAAGTCAAAAAGTCTTAATTGGGCATTATGACCAGACTTGTATGACGCAAGCTTTGACAAGGAGTGTTAGTCGGTCACTTTGGAATAGTGGGAGCTTGTGCCATAGATATATCAATGAAATTGATATATTTGAACACGACTCGCCATAGTTTAATCACATGAATATTTACTCAGCGACTATCAATGATTGAGCTACAGGTCATGGTAGTGTGCGTGAGCCTTAGACCTGAGGATTCACGAAGATTTAATTGTGACACTAAACGAGTTATTAGAGTAGTTAGATCCAATTCACCTGTAGATGAGATCAACCCTGAAATGCGGTTCAGATGGACAAGTAGCAATTGTTCGGTGCCAATATGGGATTCACTGTCTCGAGTAGTAAATGAGTTAATGTCTTGTGTGCTCACAAGTAAATGAAATTATAAGTCTTTGGCCAAAGCATGAAAACTAATTTGTGTATGGAACGCAAGGTAGTTTAGCAATTTCATCTTACTCTGATTCACTAAGCACATCATCGAGTCCGATGAGTTTGACATAAACCATGATTCTCACTCGATCGAAATTTTATAGTGAAGGGCTTATACTCACATGGTGTCTGTGACCTAAAGGTTCGTATTTGATCTATTAGATTTGATCTCAATTGGGTTTTGATGTGAGTCCACGAGACTGGCTAGGTGACACTCACATCCTTAGTTTCCTCCCAATGCCAATTGAGACGAGCCTAGATAGTCGCGCTTTCAAGAAATTGAGCAAAGAAAATTCTTTCGTAGTCAAATACATAAATTAGGCGATTTTTCATTTGATGGACAAATTAATTTATTTGATTAATTAGATTAACGAAAATAAATTAATAATAAATAATTAGATGTATTTATTATAATCATCCTAGCCTAAATAAATTATTTGATTATTTAATTTAGATGATTATTAATTAATATCATATTTTAATTAGATTAAAATATGTTGGACTTAATTAATAATTGGACTAAATTGAAAGTCAACTTAGCCCAATTAAGAATGAAGTAGGTGTTGGGATCGGTACAACCCCGGGGATGCCGGCACAGCGAAAAATACAGATTGAAAAAATAAAAGCGCATCCCCAAATTAAAGCTAGGCAGAAGTGGTACCATCGGATTCAAAACTATTATAAAATAAGGTTTTCTCATGTTTACCTCTCGAAGAACTTAAAGCAACAAAGTTTTTTTAAACTACTCCCTGCTACATCTCTCCGAATTGGATTTGCTCTAGCGCCCCAAGTGTTGCGCCTCTGAGTTTATCCACACCCTAACTCGTACCCTAGATTATCTTCACCAGTGCTAGCCAAGAGAATATCGAATTTTGGCTTTTGAGGAAAAAAGGTTAGGAACTTATTTAGTGTTCTTCGGACTCAACACATGAGTTGGAAGAATTCTTGTGAAAGATAAAGAGGAGAGAATAATAGAAAATGACTTGTCTATTTTTTCAATTAATCCTTCATTATTTTTAAAAGGCTGGAATGCACACATATATATAGAGTCCGCATAGTGGAAACACATACACACATGCACGCTACTTCCCTAAAAAATAGGGGGCGTGCATGTTATATATATATATATATATTCCATTTTCCTTTCTTTTATTCTCTTTCCTCAATTAGTTGGACTCCTTTTCAACTAATTAGATATTCCCATATCTATCCAATATCCTTATATATATATATACTAGTATGTAACCCGTGCTACGCACAGCCGATATTAACTTAAATATAAATTAAGAAAAATGATATCATTGTTTGGAATTGAACTAAATATTTGACTGTTTTTATTTTAATAAAGTTGAAAACACTCTACACAAACATCTTGGTACATCATAAGTACAAAGAATAATAAAGCAAATAATAGATAATGATTGGTTAAAAGATGAAATCACAGAGTCACAATCTCATTATTTAACAAAATTTTCTAAAGAGTTGAAATATTTGAGAAGTCATTAAACCTTTAATATATTGTATAAAGACCTAAAATGCCAAAATTTATGAATTGTTAGACAATATAATCACAATTCTTGTAGTAAAGTATGCTAATTCTTGTTTTCTCGAAAAGGTGGAGCCTGCGAAATGAAAAAAAAATATCATTATTAAATTATTTATTAGAATATGTTCATAGTTTGATAAAGAATTTGTTACAACAGTGAGGTAAGAAAATAAAAAAAAGATAATAATATTAATTACCATTTACGTACGTAGACAACGTACTCTCTCTGGAAGATGTGAACATTCTTCTGACCAATCCACGGGTAAAATAAAATTTACCGTGCAACGAACATTTGATCTTGCAAATGTTGGTGGTACCGGAACAATAAATATAAATGCACGATCTTTGAACGAATTGACGTGGTCTTGTAACAGGTTTCTACCATTCACCTAAAAATATTATTTGTTATTGTAGAATCTTCAAATTTTTTTATACATTGACTTTGTTCACAAATAGAATTGTAAGTGTACCTTTTCTTCTAAACTTTTGAAATAAGCAGCGTGTCGGCGAAATATAAATTTAGCTTGTTGATTTAGTAACTTTAAATCAATAACACCACTGATGTCTTTTACACTAAGATGAACGCGAAACCTGGATTTAAAGATTAATGTAGTTGCTTCAAATAAAATAATAAAATATAAGAAAATAAATGCATTAAAAATTGATACCTGATAGTTGCATTCACGACATCATTGCAACCAACACATACCATTTTCCCATGATAAGATACACAACCATCTTGACAACGATTGCAAGTTGCATACCATATGTTATCAGGATCAATATTCTCAATGCGTGCAATAATCCGAAATTTTTTACCTATAAACAAAATTACATAATTACATTGAAGTATAATATATCAAATTATAACAAAAAATAAAATTTGAAATTCTTACATCATGTTGATGTCCATAATCACGTATTATAATTCTCTTAGCATTTGAAATCTTTAAAGATCTGGATATAGTAAATTTACTGGCACGTATTAGTGATACTAACTTTTGAGGGCTCCGTTCTTCAGAAAACCTAGTAAGATTTGAAATAAAGATTGTTTTAATAAGTAAAGACAATTAAACTACAATTATATGATTGTGAACATTTTATTCTGACCAAGTACTTAGACGATCAGTGAACCTTGTCTTGCAATTAATATATAGTCTGCTAAACCCGTGTGTGTATATGCAAGGGCCTGAAAATAATAAGACTATTACTCTCACATAGCTCAAGAATTTTAAATTTTGTAAAATATAAATTATTTACCTTCAAGTTTCCTTACGACAACTCCACATGCCAATACTATATTATTATGATCTATAGTCCTTAACAATAATTCCCCTTCATCGGTTGCCAATTTACCAAATAGAACCATGCGAACAAATGTCATGCTGTTGTACAAAAACAATTATAAAAAATTACTTAAAGTCGTTAAAACAAAAATCAATACAATATAAGAGCTATTACTTACGTTGTGTCAAGAAGTATAATTTCTCGCATCGATGAACCATCAGGTGTCGAAAGACAACGTGTTGCACAAACAACCAATCCAAAAATATCTGTGATAATCGTAACAGTTACACATATGAAGAAAAAAACAACTACTAATACAAAGTATAGGACCACTCACCAATTAGTTGCTCATCCAAATCCAAATGACTTTCAATATCTTGCAGTCTCACAATTTGATGAAAATATTGAAAAAACTCATCACTAAGATCCAATAACTTTTCAATTTTTGCATCTTTCCCTAATAACACTTGATAACGATGTGGTACTATTTTATATTTTTTATCTGCCATTATCACTTGCACGCCGTGAATATTGTAAATGCTCCCCTCAGTAAGACGTGCAATGAAATAATTGACATTAACACCGAATGCAACACCTTGCATAAAGAAACCCTAACAAATGATAAGGAAAACATATAATTAAAATTGATACGAATAGAATTCACAAATACAAAAAATTCTATATTAATATGCATGCTTACTTTAAGATCAACATACACCATCTTTAATGTTCTTATCTTATATTGATGGGGGCATACATCTATCAATCTAATCACTCGAACTTTGATATTGAATCTCCAACTGCAAGGATTCAACAGCTCCAAAAGTGTATACATTATATATGTATCACCTGCACTCATTAATAATATCTATATCAAATTTATATTTGATGTAATTAGACGACAACACGAATAAAAATCAATTTAAGAAAAACATGATAAAAAACTAATGAAAGTTATATACATGACATATACAACTTGGTTATCTATTCATGTTTACTTTCAAACGAATAAGAAATAGATATGGTAATAGAAGTCACAGTTTATGGATTGAATAATGTATATTAAACGACAACAATTTTATTCATGAACAGCACTAAGTACTTCAGGATATACAATATTCCTAGTACAATTTTGAGGTACTCCTGGTCTATTACAAATGAGAATCTTCAAACCAAGTGGATTCGTTACACGTGACAATGCAACATATAATTGTCCATGAGTGAATACAGGATTCGGCAAATATAATCCTACTCTATCAAGTGTTTGGCCTTGGCTCTTGTTAATAGTCATTGCAAATGCCAATTTCACTGGAAACTGCCTTCTTTTTATTGGAACAAAAGTCTGAGATACAGTTGTTGTGAAAATAATACGTGGAATCAGAACTTCTTCACCCATATGAGATCCGGTGATTATACGTGCCTCGAGCACCTTTTCACCCATTTTCAATATTATAAGTCGAGTCCCGTTGCACATACCCAAAGATTGATTCAGATTTCTGAGAAGCATTATAGGTGCACCTTCCTTGAGCTCTAAACAGTGATTAGGAATACCAGCGACCTTTATAGAATGCAATAGTTCTAGAGGATTCATAGTTTGTTCACGTTCACTTGTTTCACCAGGGCACAATGTGTCTGCACTATAAAATTGTCGAACTTCACCTGAAATCATGGATGACATCATAGAATTGATTTCATCGACATCACTATTTTTTGGAGCCAAAATGGCTCTTTCTTTCAAATAAGCAGAATCCTTGTACCTATTACTCAACTCCGGATAAGTTGCGTCTATCAATTTCATCAAAGAATTATCACATTTTCAACTAATAACTCTTCTGGTATTTCGATCCAGTCTGATTCAGCACCATCATCAAAATGTATACATCTTGTTTTGCCTTCTCCAACATTATTTAGCCACTCAGCAAAACTCCGCAGGTTATTGAGTGATTGTGTTGAACCATCATGTGCAATGAGTCGCATGTTTATCTTCAAATGCATAACTCTACACTGATTCCAGAGTTCAGATTTGTGGAGTGAGGCTGCAACAATAGATTCACGTCTTCCTTTAGTCACCACAGGTAATATTTGCTTAAAGTCTCCACCTAAGACGCATAATTTTCCACCAAATGGTTTATCGCTAGAAAAAGTTGGAGTTCCTTTTAGCAAGTCTTTAAGAGTTTTACTCACTGCTTCAAAGCCATGGCGATGCATCATTGGCGCCTCATCCCAAATTATCAATGACGCTTCTTGAATTAATTGTCCTAGATCACTGTTCACATTGATAGGACAACGTGATTGTTCATGTAGATCAAAAGGGATTTTGAAACGTGAATGCGCAGTTCTGCCTCCAGGTAATAACAACGCAGCAATTCCAGATGATGCAACTGATAAGACAATTTTTTTTTGCAATCTAAATTTTGCAACTAAGGTTCTCCATAAATATGTCTTTCCAGTCCCTCCACTACCGTTGACAAAGAAAATCCACCACATTTACTCTCGTAAGCTTGAACTATTTCATTGTATACTCCCAGTTGATCATTGTTCAAACCGTTAAAATATGACCGAAATAATTCTTGTTCTCCAGTATCGTCATAATCAAGCTCTTCTCTTATAAGCCTATTCGTTATATGCCCAAATGATCTAAAAGATGGTAGGGGCATAGGAGGAAAGTCTTCAAGTGTCTTTCCATTTTTGTTAAGAATATATTCAATTTCTTGAAGGCCCCATTCTCTCAGATCTTCATCATTTAGATGTATGTTGCTATCACGCAAGTCTCTTCGAACTCTATATTGCAAATCATCCACCATAGATCTCCAATGTTCTTCCCATAGGTTGACAGGGTCTGTTATCTGTGAAAACATAAGCATCATGGAAAACATATCTCTAAGTTTTTTGGATGATGCCCAATTCGATGCTTCAGATAGTGCATCATGCCATTCATTATCATCATCTAGCAAGCCTCGCGCGGCACATGCCTGCTTAAACGTCGGGTACACTAACCGATTATAAGTTCTTAAATCTTCATAACATTGAGCTCCACGAACTTTGTAAAGCAACATCCGCAAGTAGTATTTTTCTCCAGAATTTGCATGTGCGAAAGGCATCCTACCAATACATTTTCCCTGCTTCCGCTTGACCCATTCCTTCCTATCTCGTTTCCATACCCATGCAGTTGGAAACTCAGCATAAGTCAATGTTCTTGCTTCTGGATATTTTTTATTTGCTTCAAACCACTTGGTTAACATTGTATCTCTAATACCTTCACGATGGACAATATTGTGCAAATTGTCATCTTCGTCAAATACAACAAACTGTTGATTTGGCAAATGATATTGTAACCGCTCAACAGTTGGACTATGCTTTTGCAGCTCAAACTCATATATTCTCCAGCATGCCTCAATAGCAGATACATAACGACAATCTAAATATTGTTTGATTTCATCAACATGTCTATACCTCTGCCTTTCATTATTTTGAGCATTATCAACATTATTTTCAATTACAATCGTAGCCATATCCACACCCTTACACATGTATTTGTAGAGATACTTCATAAGTTTTGGAGATCCAACTTTCTCAACATTTATGTGGGCATCAAATAGCACAATGAGATCCCGATTGTATGGAACAACCCACCTATTATCTATCTCCACCCCATTTATAAAAATTGTATTATTCGGATCATTTCTACGTCTATATGACACAAATCCGTTGTCATCAATGGTAGTTTGATCACAGAATTTTTTAGGGTAATGTTTAGAGCATTTTCCATCTACCATGCATGGAGCATTTGGATTATGCGGCCCACATGGCCCATGAATCATGCTTCTAGTCACTGTTTCATAAGCTAAAGGATCGACATTCTTATCCGGAATTTCTGCACATATGAATTTATCAATGTCCTCTGGGGTGATGGGTTTATCTTGCTCTGCTAGAGTCAAAGTTAAATGTGAATGAGGCAATCCTCGTTTTTGGAACTCTATCACATTAACATCTGTTTTGCATAAAAACATTTATAAATATTAGACAATTGCTTATCTAATATATTGCATAAAATGATAGATACGATGTTTACCTGCTAGAACATTTCCAAAAAACTTTTTGTCCTTAAAATACTTAAGGAGTTGCTTGTGCTTCATTCTGAAAACTCGAGCCATAATTTCCGGTCTATCTTCAGTACGTTGACCAGGAAGCTTTTGCAACTCTTTAGAAATTTCAGGCCAGTTTGGGTTGCATGTAAAAGTAATAAAAAAGTCTGGAGCTCCAATTGCCCTACATATGGCTATAGCATCCTGATAATGTTGCATCATATTACGTGGACCTCCTGTGAAAGAAGATGGTAAGACAATTCTCCTTCCAACTGCACTCGCATCCGTATCCCCAGTAACAATGCTATCTTCCAAACCTTGATACAAATCCGCACGCATCTCGGCCTGGTGGGTCTTTATATAATTTAATCTCAACTGCTCAATTGCTGCATAACAATCAACAGCAAGTTGATTAAATAGACGGCCACCTTGCAGTAATGTTGTCCCTTCCGATGCTCTGTGTTGGAATCGAAAAGCCCAAAACTCTCTCATTGAGACTTTTCCCTCTTTGGATTGTTCTGTAGATGAATTGTAAGGTATGCCTATTCTCCATCCATCAGTACCATATGGAAAGAGCAATGGATATTGCAGTGGTGTATATGATGGATGTGTTTCACTAATTCGTTTCAAGTATCCATCATTTTTACAGACTATGATGTCACGACATCCTATAGCATTTGTGTCTTCTCCAACAATTAGTGCAGCAATCTCGTTAGAAGTGGGTTGAATGTATTGCCTATTGCTCCTCGAATTCAAAATGCGTATATGCAGGTTTGCCCCACTATCGTGTTGCAATGCAGTCCTTGCACTACGAAAAATTTGAACATATGGATTGACATTATCCAACATAGTCTTCAAACTTTCAACAATAGAAGAATGGATTCCGGAGTTATTTCCATTGCTTCGCAATACATTCAAACGATTGCGAATCTCAATTTCCGCATCACAAATATATAATTGTACAAAGCTATTCATTCGTCCAGGTGTCGGAAGTAAAGACCCAATTCGATGATAATTTTCACCAGAAATCTTGAAGCAAGGTGGGCCTCTTCCGTCCTGGACAGATGTATCAACTTTTCCTCCCATTGACGTGAAGCAGAACATAGAGTTAAATGATCTAATGTTTTCCATAAAAACACGATCTCTAAATAACTCATCAAGATACTCAGGAGAATGCGGTAGTAAAGGTAAAATAACTTTTCCACTTTGGCAACATAGCCCAAATTTTGGATTGATATTTGAGCTACGTGCAACTTTCTCTTCTAACCACATAATTGCATGACAAAATGGACAAACAACATTTCTTTCACCTAACACTGATCTTGCAAATACACGATTTGTTGTAGGTCGTGGTATAACTGATGCATCTGTAATGTGTCATTAACATATAAGTTTATGAGACTAAGTGGTAAGATGACATTTTTTTAATAATAAAGACCTTAAAATAATTATTTAATCTAAGAATATCATACGAATTCAATACTCATATAAATAAGTGAAACTCCTCGAATACTATAACCAATATAAACACATAATTAGTATTATCGGAGTTACAAATATGTTAGTCATTATATATATTATCACTAATATTGGTCATAGAATTAGAGGATATCATTCAATTTGTTATCTGACTGTGAACTTATTTAAGATTGTACGAACTATATTAGTACATTAAACAAAAAAAAAAATCAGCATGTTATTACCTTGAATATTATGTGTAGATGGCAGATTTATATCACATGCATTATCATTTTCCATTGGTATGCTGCTGGGTACCAAAGTCTCATCATCCGAATCAGAAGGATCATGTGGAAGGTCTCCTAAAATATTTGTGATCATATGTAAGACTTGTTTGTTGTCTTCTTTAACAGTAAATAAATCATATAACATGTAATAAAGTGCAACTTTAGACTTACTTTGTAAGATATTACAATCTACTAATGGGTCCACGTGCACTTCTCCAATCATACTTGTACTTCCATGATGAAAGGTGGATGGAGCTCGTCCAACGAAAGGATTGTAGTTTAAGGGAGCAAGATGAGATCTATCTGCAACTATATTTTGTTTTACACATAAGTTCATATAAGTTTTCATAAATGGATGTTATGATACTGAAAATACATATATGTGATTTTGGTGGCTTACCATGTGATGTATTATGTAAGGCACTTGATGTATCAACGTGCACTGGATGCATTACATTTATAGGATCCTCTATACAACCAATAAGTATTTTTTGGATAAATAGGTTTAAACATTATCGCACAAAAAATTGATAGAAAGAAAAGATCACTTTTTACCTTGAATAATAGGAACTGAATAGAGAGATGGGACCGTAAGTTGATCAGGACCATTATTATCAACAGTTTCATCCCCTACGTGTAAGTATGTTATAAAAGTGTATTGCATTTTATAATCATATTGATCAAATCCCTATGTATATATAAATTAGGAAATGGTGATAGATATTTACCATTCATGGCATGAGGAGGGTTGTGAGTTATAGCAAGCCTTATTTAACAAATCCCTATGTATATATAAATTAGGAAATGGTGATAGATATTTACCATTCATGGCATGAGGAGGGTTGTGAGTTGTCAATATTGATTGATTGACATCATTATCACCTGCAAGTTCTTGTACTATACAAAATAGCGATTAGTGGACAAAATATATTTGTCTAAATATATTTGTCTAATGAAAATGTAAATAAACATTCTCAATGAATATTTAACTAAAAAATTAAAATTAAAAATAATAATTAATGTTTGATATTATAACTAAAACTTATTGTTGCATGTTTCAGATTTTAAATGAGATTAGTATTGATTATGTATACATCAAAAAATACCAGCTTATAAATTAAAATGAATTAATTATTATACCATTTATCGTGTGAACAGGTGCGATTGTCACCATTGTTGGTTGGTTTCCACCATTATCATTTGCAAGATCATGTCCTACATAAAAAATTATGAATTAAAGCAATAATAAATATTGTTTTATTGAAATTATCAATCAACAATCTCAATAAGTATTAGTTTAAAACATATCTGAAGATATATTACTGAGTATGACCAATTAGAAAATTTGGTTACAATTGCTACATAGGAGAGCATGCGAAACTGAATATTTATGATTAAGTTATGAACAAAAACATACAAACATTTGAAAATATTAACATGGCTTAAAAAATAAAAGATTAAAGTCGATAAGAGTGCAATTTGAACAGTTGCTAATCCTCACTAAGAATGAACGTACCATCCCCTACATAATGAGAGTGATGTAATGGATCTATTATGGTTCGACCACCACGTCCTACATTTGTTGTACGGAAGGATGATCCTCTATTGGAACGTGACGAAGATCTTCGTGTGGTTCGCCTACCACGCGGTAATGGCCTATAGACAGGAGATTGTTCACCAACATTCAAACAACCACCATGTACTTCAATTATTCGTTGATATTCCACATCCATGCATGCCAAAGTTTCAGCAAATGCATGATCGTGGACTCCTCTGTGCCGTTTAACATATAGTTCCCTCCTTCGTTTTAGTCTTGCGAGCTTATAGCGTACTCGACCGTCGTTCATGGTACTGTAAAAGTAAAATTAATTATTTTAGTGACAAAGAAACGATCTTGAAAAAAAATCAAATTCAATTTTTTCATTTTGTACTCTCGTAAATCGTCTAGTAAGCTAATCTATTAACCATAAAATATTAGTTCAATTTTACTACTAAATTGGACTATTAATATTTTTCTAATGTCAAAATATATAATTTTTTCGTCAATTTATTTTATTTAAAAGCTAAGTAGCTTTAAAACAAATCTTATTTACCTTCTGAAAATTACAATCAGTAACTGACTCGAGTTACTGGGCATGGATTATGTCACATTTTGTAAGAATATTGTATCCTCAAAAGATGATTGAACCTAAAATCTTTGGTTTAAACGATCAAAAATAATTGAAGAACAAAAATGAGTCCAAGCATCTCTATTACCACATGAAACAACTATAAGTTTTATAGTTTTATAGTGTTTTCGGTTGCAAGACATGTAAATAAGAAACTTTCAATTAACTTTTGACCTTTCCATTTTCATGTCAATTCATTTTTTAAATATTAGAATGATTTTTTTTTTCCATTTCGGATGCAAGCCTTGTGAATAGGAAAGTATCAATTAGTATTAATTGGATGATTTAAGAAATTAATCAATATTTAAGAATTTAAACAACCAATGAGAATTTTCCAACACAATAAAAAAAAACTCAAAATTCTGAGAATTCAGAATTTTGAGTCAAAATTGGCATTGGGGTCAACAGACCGCTTAGGCTATAATATATATAATATTGGATTTGGCAAATACAATCCTACTCTATCAATTGTTTGTCCTTGACTCTTGTTAATAGTCATTGTAAAAGCCAATTTCACTGGAAACTGCCTCCTCTTCATTGTGACGAAGGTTATGAAAAAAAATCAATTAACACTCAACAAATTATAAGATTTCAGTGGGCTTACGATTAACTTACCACAAAACTTGATAACTGAACTGCTTTTTTTACAAATATCACCCTGCAATAAGAACTAAAAATTTTGGAAAAAAATCAATTAACACTCAACAAATTATAATATTTCAATGGAATTACGATTAACTTACCACAAAACTTGATAACTTAACTACTGAAAACACATAACAAATTATAATATTTTAAATGATATAGATAATAATAATTTACACGAAACTTTATGGAAATTATAAAAGTAATATTTTGTATTGTAATGATAAAACTGGATACAACTTTTTAACTTACCACGAAACTGGATAACTTAAATGTAATTTTGCAAATATCACCCTATTATAAGAATACAAATTTTGAAAAGAAAAAAATCAATTAAGAGTCAACAAATTATAATATTTCAGTGGGCTTACGATTAACTTACCACAAAACTTGATAACTTAAATGCTTTTTTTTGCAAATATCACCCTGCAATAAGAACTACAAATTATGAAAAAAAATCAATTAACACTCAACAAATTATAAGATTTCAGTGGGCTTACGATTAACTTACCACAAAACTTGATAACTTAACTGCCTTTTTTTACAAATATCACCCTGCAATAAGAACTAAAAATTTTGGAAAAAAATCAATTAACACTCAACAAATTATAATATTTCAGTCGAATTACGATTAACTTACCACAAAACTTGATAACTTAAATGCTTTTTTTGCAAATATCACCCTGCAATAAGAATACAAATTTTGAAAATAAATCAATTAACAATCAACAAATTATAATATTTTAGTGGGCTTACGATTAACTTACCACAAATTTTGATAACTTATATTTTTTTTGTTGCAAATATCACCCTGCAATAAGAATATTAATTTTGAAGACAAAAAAATCAATTAGCACTCAACCAATTATAATATTTCAGTGGGTTTACGACTGTTCTCGAAACACTTAACAAATTATAAAATCATATAGAAAGACAACAAAAATTTAACATTTTGACTTACCACAAAACTTGATAACTCAAATGTTCTTTGCAAATATCACCCTACAATTAGAGTATAACTGTTATTGTAAAAATTCAATTGACATATGATATTGATAGAAATACACAATTTAAAATAAAAATTAAGACTTACCAAGAGAGATAGACTGAGCAATATGAAGATAAAAGAACAATGAAGAACTACAAATGCTTTATGTCTTTTAAGAAATTAAAATGGAGGAAAAATTATAATCTATATATAATAGATATAGCATATAACATATGCTGAAAAAACTCTTTACTTATTCGAAATAGCGAATCTCGGCTAAATATGACCCTAATTTATTTCTTAGCCTAAATTAAGCCTTCATATCACAATGGTAGGCCTTAATTAACAAAATATGTTTAGCTAATTATTTATCATTGTGGCCGGCCGAGATTACCTTTCAATCATAATGGGAGTAACTTTTGACCTTTCCATGTCCAAGTCAATTCATTTTTTAATTATTAGAATGGAAGTTTTTCTTTCCATTTCCGTTGCAAGCCAGGCAAATAAGAAACTTTCAATTAACTTTTGACATTTCCATCTTCATGTCAATTCATTTTTGCCCTCTTATTTCTCTGTATATTTACGGTTCTTTTTGTCTCCTTTCCTTATTCAACTATATCAAAAATAATGACAAAGAAAATTGATTTTCCAATTCAAAAAAAGTTGCCGTTTATTAATAACTATATTTGGCAAGGTTTAATCTGATTAAGACCAAGAATTCTAGTCATAAATATAGTACAATTCAAATCAACCAATAAGAAAATTTTTAGGTATTAAAAAAACTCAAAATTCTAGAAAATTAGAATTTGAGTCAAAGTAAGCAATTGGAGTCAACGGACCGCTCTGCTATAATATATATAATAGATATATATAGGGCAAAGATCCAATACATACCCTATATTAGATAAGATCTAAGACTCAATATACACCATTGGATCTATTAAATC
Source organism: Buddleja alternifolia (assembly GCA_019426215.1). Classification (NCBI taxonomy): domain Eukaryota; kingdom Viridiplantae; phylum Streptophyta; class Magnoliopsida; order Lamiales; family Scrophulariaceae; genus Buddleja; species Buddleja alternifolia. The sequence continues at coordinate 35,268,802 of CM033397.1, read as the reverse complement.
TAACAGTCCAAAAAGGAAGCAAAAACAGGCGGGAAAATTGATTCCAATTGGGATCAGGGGTATCATAATCAATTTACCTCGTTATACAGACTATCCACCTACCAAAAAAGAAAAAAGGCACAAAATATCCTCTAAAACCTTCCTAAAATCTCTCAAAATTTAATCGAACAAAATCTCCCCTAAAATCACTTAATTTGTTGCCAAAATCAACTAAATCAAGATATAGAATCATATTAAAATTGTAATTCCTTCGATTATCACCACAAAAACTGGTTCCAAATCAATCGATTATCATCACAGCAAAACCTAAATTACAGAAACAAAATACAATCGATTTTTTTTTAGCAAAGATGAGGTCGAAAACAGCTCCCAGAATGATAGGTAATCATTTATACAATAGATTTTCTGTTGTTGTTCGACCATATACTGTATAATGACATATTTTTTGTTTACGAAAAATGTTTTTGTTGATTTGCTCTGAAGATTAGCTGTTGATTGGGGTTGAAATATGTGTTTTTGTTGATTTGGTATGCATATTTGTGTAATAGAGGTTGAATATTGTTAAATTAGTTGGTGTATTGTAACTGTATAATAAATAAATACATACTATATAATGGTTTATAATATACTGTATACTTGGTTATAACATATTGTATAATAGTTTATAAGATTGAAACTGTATGATGTATACACACACACTGTATAATTGGTTATAACATAATGTATATTGGTTTATAAGATACTGAATAATGGTTTGAAATCACGAATTGTGTATCATCAATCACAACTGTATATCACCATTGTATTTGCTGTATATTTGTTTATTAGCTATTGTATAATGGATTAATTAGATATTGTATAATGTTTATTAGCTATTGTATTCACTGTATAATGAGTTATATGATTCTGTATATTGGTTTATATGATACTGAATAATGGATTATAACATACTGTATAATGATTTATAAGATTGTAACTGTATGATGTATAAACATACACTGAATATCATCACTCATGTGCTGTATTTTCTTTTATTAGCTATTGTATAGTGAATTCAAATGGGGAATTGATGATGATTACATGTATTTGTGATTTACAAGGTACTGTATCATGAGTTTTTATTGTATAATACACTAATATTTGTTGTATAAAAAGTTAATGAATAATGAAATGCTCTTTTATGATAACTGTATGATGTGTTAACACATACTGTATAACATAATAAATTAGTGTATAATAGTATTATATTTAGTGTATAATATCTTAGTTGTTAATGAATAATGTGTTAATCCACACTGTATAATGGTGATTATGTACTGTATAATGCAGTTGATGAAGAAAAGGCATCATCACCAGTGTCAGCTAATAGGTTACAGCTTGTGCCTGCACACGTTGAAGAGCCTCTTAGTGTCGAACAATGTAATTCTGATGATGATTACGTGGAATCACAAGATGAAGAGACGGAATCGGAACAACAATCCACTCCTAAGAAAAGACGTGCGGAACAATTGCCTGCACGAACACCGTAAAAAAAATAGAAAACACATTCTGTATCCAAACATCAATTAAAAGGGAAGAAGAAGTCGGTTGATTATGCGTAAATAAGAGTGTCCATGAAGGTGTTGGTGGAGGCTGTTTCAACCCTGACAGAGCCACAAAAGGAGTGGGTGAAACAGTCTGGGTTCAGCTTCTTTTTGGATTTCAAAATAAACGAGATGCCTCACAAACTTGGGTTTAAGGTTTTAAAATCTTTAAATCCCGAAAACTTCAGACTAACTCTGTTCGGAGGAAAGATCAATATTAATGAAGAAGACGTGGCAGAAGTTTTAGGTTTTTCGCATGGTGAATGGCATAAAGACCTATCTGCTAAAAATCCAGAGAGGGCGGACGCCTGGACTGACCAATTTGGACTTGATAAGTCCAAAAAAATTAAATTTTCAGCTCAGATGGCGTTGAAAGAGCTGCGATAGAAGAATAAACTCACAGAGCAACTCAAGCTCAATTTTATGACGATTTTGTACAATTGCCTGATCGAGTCTCCTAGTACAACATTTGTCAACAAGAAGATGTTGAATTTTAAGGGATCTCTCGATGAGTTGTTGACTTACAACTGGCCCAGACTTGTTATGGACAGTTTGAGAGACACAAAAGATGCGTGGGAAGCGAATCCAGCGTCTCGCATGTATACGGGACCTCTTCTATTTTTTATTGTAAGTGTACATGACTTTTTCTTATGTTGATTGTGTTCCAATAATGTATTTTAACTGTGTCATGTATAAACACACACTGTATAATGGTTTGTTATCTATTGTATAATTGTTTATAAGCTACTATATAATATGTTATAAGTTACTGTATAATGGTTTCGAAGTTACTGTATAATTAGTTACTGTATTTTAACTGTGTAATTTATAAACACACACTGTATAATGGCATATTATCTATTGTATAATGGTTTATAAGCTAATGTATAATGTGTTATAAGCTACTGTATAATGGTTTATAGGTTACTGTATAATAAAACACATTACCATTCATTACAATCTCATTTTTTCCCCTCCAAATGCAGATATTACATGTTGACAGAGTCAACTATAAGGGCCAAGTAACAGTCGAAAGATCAATCCCAACTTGGCTTAATTGGACGGACGATGCACTACAGCAAAAGAGTACCGTAGAGATTCAACAAGGATTCTTTGGGAAGGGGGTGATATCAAAGGGACAGTGGCTGTTGAAGGCGGAAAATGGGAAAAATGTTGTTCAACCGCTTGAAGCTCCACACCAACCCTCTTCCTCATTAGCAGTTCCAACCGAACAAGATTTTCCATCAAAGAATGGAATACGGTTGAAGACGTATGCATATTTATGTAATAGATACTGTGTATTGTTTAATTAGTTAGTGTATTTTAACTGTATGATGTATAATTACATACTATATAATTGTATCTTGTATATTGTATATTGGTTTGTAAGCTACTGAATAATATTTTGAAATCACTAACATACAGTATCTAACAACACAATATACAGTATCTAATATAGTAGTATACATTAAGTAATAAGGTGATATACAGTAGCTAACAACACAATATACAGTATCTAAAAATGTTACTCATTATTTTTAAAATATACGCATGGGATATTGAACAATTTGGAAAGGTCTGCATTCAACCTGATTGATTATCTTATCAAGTACAATGGATACATGAAATCATTTGATTCCATGATTCCAACAAATCCACGGTTGAAGGAAATTGAACAAATGGTGTTCGATCATGTTGCAAGTATGTATAGAACACAACCAGGGACTGAAGAAGAACCATTCATTGTTCCTCCCAAAAAGACAACTACAGAGCAACAAGAAACACCTTCCTCACATGAACATCATGCAGCCCAAACTGTTCAACCTCTCCAAACCGAAAAAATTACACCCGAACAACCTATAAGTACACCAATGCATTCATAGCCAAATTTCAACTTGTTGTCGCTCCAAACACCAGAGAAAATGCAACAAGCGAACAAAGTTGCAACAAAGGAAATAACAAGCCTCCCAATGTCAAATTTTAACCTGTTGTCACAACAAACACCAGAGAAAACACATCAGGCTAAACCGGAGGGGACCGTAATGGATGTAGGAGTGTCAATTGCTAGACAATACACTGATGACGCCTCCAATATCACTAACCAAGTGCCTCCATCAGCTTCAGATGCGACAACAAAGGCTGATAAAGGGAAGGGACCGGCTGCATTGGAATACGTTGGTGAAAAAAAGAGACAATTGAAGCCAGGGCCAGATACATGTTCTCCTCACATTCAATGGGTTGTACAAATAAACTCAAAACAGAGCCCAAATGAAAAAAGACTGTGGGATTGGATGAAGCAGGTTAATGAGGACAACATGTGAGTACATCTCATTTTTAATAAATTTCTTTTATTGAGTTTCCTGTGAATTCTATATGTATACTGTATAATAACTTTATGTACACTGTATAATGTATCACTGCATACTGTATAATTACTGTATAATGTATCATTGCATAATGTTGAATCTAGACTATATAATGTATCATTGCAAAATGTATAATGTGCACTGTATAGTTTATGATTGCATACTGTATAATATATATTAAGCATCTGTATAATCACTCATCACATACTGTATAATGGTTTTCAGGGCTATTGTTTTCAAAAGTGGTGATGTAATGTGCAGTATTTGGGTTGTAAATTCCTTGGCTCAACGCAAAGAGCTTACATCTGGCGTGATTGATACTTGGTCATACATGCTGAACAACGCCGAGAAGACAAGATCCCCAACATCACCGCTTAGATTTTATTTTGCCCTTGCCGACACGGTAAAAAATATTGCTTATATTTTGTTAAAACGTATAGAATAATGTTCTGCGCGCTAACTAATTTTTTTTAAAAATGGATTACAGATTTTCTTCACATCGACCCAAGGAAACAAAGAAAATGATACACATATCTCAATCTTCCTGGAGAACATACAGAATCGTATGAACATATTTCCAAATATCAACATAACTGATGTGACCTTGGTAAGTTAAACCCGTTTGTTTATTCTAATTATCATATTTTATGCAATTTTATTAACATCACTTTCATACATCGCTGTGTAGGTTTTCTTTCCTATTCTTCAATCTGGACACTACTACGTGGTATGCTTTAATTTGAAGCATCCAGCGATTGAGATCCTTGACAACAGCGCGACGGATGTGTCACTCGAAGTCAATATCAATTTGTGCCCTCCACTTTGGTAACTGACCTTTGGCCTGACTTTATTGTATATTATATAGTAATGTACCGAATAATGATATAGAAAAATACTGTATAGTGATTTAGTCAGTGACTGTATAATGCCATATTAATGTACTATATAATGACATAATTTTGGACTGTATAATCATATAGTATTGTACAGTATAGTGATATAGTTGTTGACTGTATACTGATATAGTAATGGACTGTATAATGATGCAGTATTCTACTGTGTAATGATATAATAATGTACTGTATACTTATATATTTCTACACTGTATCTTACATTTTTTGTTTGTTGTTTCAATCAGAGAAACATGTTCTTCAAGTTCCTGATGGATAAGAACCATCCAGCTGGAAATGCGTTCTCATCCGTAGAAATTGTAAGGCTTCCAATGCCATGGCGTACGCTCAAGGATAAGGAAGATTGTCGTGTTTTTGTGATGCGTCACATGGAGACTTACAGTGGTGAAGGATTGAAGAATTGGGATCCGGAATTGGGTCCAGAAAGTGTAATATTTTACACTTTTTTATTTATATGTATGAAATTTTGTGTAACTCTTTTTTTCCTATAAAACTAACTTTAATATTTATACAATGTAGCCTGCACAAATTACAAAACTCCAAAGATTGAGAGGCCTTTATCTGGAAAAGATCCTGACTTCCGAGCTGAACGCACTCAGAGACGAAATCGTCAGACAGTCAAAGAAGGTGGAACAGGCTCAAGCCCAAAACAAAAAGGATAGAAGAGGTAAATAAAAGCCTTTTGTAATGGATACAAAAATAGCATTGATATTAATAGAATGTAAAACAGTAGAATAGATATATTAGAATGAAGGATAACACTTCATTATACGGTTTATTGTTTAATTCTTTAAATTTCAATGTTTGTTTTTTTATTTATGAGTTTTTGTTACAATGTAACTTTTATTTGGATCATTTAAGTCTATATATAGAAGTTGTTCACTGCACAAAACATGATATTGAACTATACATTGACTCATATATAGTACATAAAATATTGTTATACAGTAACTAACACTTCATTATACAGTGAATAACATTTCATTATACATTATAAATGCATGCAGTAGAAAATATAACAAATTCATTATACAGCATAAAAATAACACTACATTATACAATTAATAACACTTCATTATGCAGAAGAGCATTAAATTGTATAATACAAAACACTCAATTCTACATTGAATAACACTCAATTCTACATTGAATAACACTCTATTATACATTGAATAACACTTCATTATACAGTTAATAATGTTTCATCATACATTGAATAACACTCCAATATATAGAGGAATATCACTTCATTATACAGTGGACATCACTTCATTATACAGTACCTAATATACAATACATACAAAATCCTAATGAAGGTAAACAGTGGCCTACTTCATTATATATTGAATAACACATTGATATACAGTGTATAGCACTACATTATACAGTGAACAACACTTCATTCTATATTAACAAAAATAAAGGAATACACTTCTATTTTTCCTTTGAGGGACAAGTGCTCGCATTATGCCTGTCAACTTTTCCACATGCAGCACATTTTCTCCTCTTAGGAACATGCTTGGATATCTCCACACTGCTCTTAATTCTTTTACCACAGCCTTTAGTTCAGCTCAGTTGAGGATTTCTGATCCCGAGCTCATTCTCAAGTTGGGGGCCCACTAGTGTCTCGATAACAGCATTCTTGCTATTCTTAGTGTTGTCGTCCGCACCGACACTCAAATGAGACTTTATATCCACCAATTGATTTTTTATGTAGTCGAGTTTTTCTTTGTAAAACCTGTAAGATTTAAACATGATTGAAAGTCAATCCAAATTTGACTCACATCATTTGTAGTCTTCTCAATCATTGCACGATATTGTGTGACATGGTTGTTGATTATATCGGAAGCCATAATTTCTGCATTTTTCCTCCACCTCTTTAGAACATACTCGGTAGGCAATTTGTGTATTCGCCCATGGTTAAATGCAAAGAAAATGTGTCTACACAAAATACCCCGCTTAAAAAATAATTTGCAAGAACAATCAACCTGATTGTTCGATACAACGTTTTCACCTGCAACATATATACAGTGAACACAACTGTAACATACATTAACTGTAAGATGAATATACAACATATATAACAGTAACATACTTTGTTAAAAAAAAAAGGATACCTCGTATAAATTTGATTCGTTGTCGGAGTCGAATACGACAAATAATTTCACACCATCGACAATGTTTAGGCTTTGAAGTAGCACTTGATACTTTAGCACATTATGTTAAAGAGCATTATACACTATATAAAATAGCATTATACAGTTGGTGAAAAACTAATAAACAGTATGGTTCTGAAAACATGTTAAACAACACTGTACACTATATAAATTATAATTATACAGTTGGTGCGATAACATGTAACACACATTATGGATTGAAAACATGTTAAAGAGCACATTCTATATACACTGTACATTGCCTACAACATAATTATGCAGTAAAACACAAACCTTGGTAGGAAACTTCTTCATGATATGCCACGAGCACAGACGATGCCTAGCATTTTTAAAAACACTAGGGACATTGATCAGATACAATGTAGTTTGGTTCTCGTCCCATTGCACGGGTAAAAACTTCAAAAACCCACGTGTACGACTCAATGTCTTCTTTTGCGATTAAAGAAGCACCAAATGTGACTATTTTCTTGTGGTTATCTACACCGGTAAAAGGAACAAACTTCATTTGATACCTAAAAATGTAGTGTAAAACAATATGTAAGGTATTTTCACTGCAAAAATAGTTACTATGGATGAATTATACAGTAAATAATAAGGCATTATACAGTGACTAACAAAGTGTTATATAGTACATATACATTACCTATTGAAATGTACATTAGCATTATACAGTCACTGCATAAACATTATACATTGACTATCAAGGTGTTATACAGTACATATGCATTAACTATTTATATGTATACTATCATTATACAGTCCCTGAATAAACATTATATAGTGACTAACAATGTGTTATACATTACATGTGCATTAACTATTGAAATGTACATTAGCATATCTTATTATCAAATAAATGTGCTTAGTTGTTGGATCGAAATGTTGCGTCGACCGAGCAAACATCACCAAAAAGTTTGAAATTCCGTATTGCAATAGGATCAGCCCAAAACAACTTACTCATACAATCGTCGGCATCTGTGTCATAATCAAAAAAGAATCCTTCACAACCTTTTTTCATATTCATAAATTTCCTAACAATCATCTCCCCGTCTTTCTCACCGACGTACACCCTTTTTTACATTTTTAAAGTCTATAGACGTCGACCCAACATTATTGAAACCACCTGCAATTTCCTTTAGAAATAAATGTGATCTAACGGCACCAATATTCACCTTTGATGCGTTTAAGCAAAACATAATCTGGGACAGATCAATATTTTGATTGACTTTCAGAAACTGTTTCCCTTCATCCGTTGCCAACTTGTGATTGTGAACATATCCCTCTAAAGCACTAAACCTCAAAACAATCTTAGCGTTACAATCACATCGACCAATCATAAACTTCTTCTTTCTACTAACATCATCACAATTTTTGTAAATACCGGAACAACTGCATACACAGTGTTTCGATATGACCGTACCATCCTTGTGTGTTTTTTGTGAACACTTACGGACATCAAAACCACGTAAACGTGCGTATTTTTTGTAAAACTCAAATGCAATCTTCAAGCTTTCAAATGCCTTACCAATGCAAGGTTTAAACTCAGGAGCACACACTGGAACCCAATATTTGGAACCACCCGGTGATGTGATCGAATTAGATGACAAAGAAGATCCAACACCTAGGATCTCAACATCATTATTGCTAACCACTACTAATCCTGTTAAGAATATACATTATAAGATAACAGAACATACATTGTGTGGAATACTATTATACAGTATACAAACAAACAACATTCAGTAGCTTATAAATCATTATATAGTAAATATAACTGTGATATACAGTAACTTGATATATAACATACAGTAAATAATGAAAACATGTTGAAACATTATTGAAACATGTTAAAGAGCACATTCTATATCTCTATACACTAAATACAACCTCATTATACAGTATGTGTAATTAAATGACACAGTGTTTAACATATAACATGCAATAATTAATGAGACATCTTATTGTATAATACTTAACCCACATTGTATATTGGTGTATAATCTATTGTATACTGTATTCAACTTACTGTTTAATTAGTTAATCATAAAAGTATGATGTGTTAACCCACACTGTATATTGATGTATATCTTACTGTATAATACTTAACCCACACTGTATATTGATGTATAATCTACTGTATATTATATTCAACTTACTATTTAGTTAGTTAATCATAAAAGTATGATGTGTTGACCTACATTGTATATCTCCATTATATGTACTGTATAATGTAATATAAGTTGATGTATAATGTATTCAAATCCACTTTCTAATATATACAATTCACTACTTGCAATGGCAACTCATCCAACTGTATATTGATGTATAATATGTTGTATTAGGCCTGTCAATCGGGCTTTATGAACCGAGCTTCAACTCGCTCAAGCTCAAATATCATCGGGCCTATCGACCATAAGCTCAAACTCGGCCCATATTTTTTTTTTGGCTCGGCCCAAACTCAGCTCACATATTTACACGAGCTTCGGGCTTATTTGGGGCCGGCTCACAATTTTTTCTTTATTTCATTGAAATGCATACGAGATACTAATTTCACATAGTCTAATGAGATTATACTAATGCAATATAAATTTCAAATGTGTAATCAAACCATGACCATTAAGCAATACTTTGAATTCAAAACTCATACGAAAACAATACTAATAAAATTTGAAGTCCCTAAAAAGTATATAACAACTCAAAAAGAATTGCAAATTCTCTTCCAAGAAGATCTTATGACAATCCGCCTCCGTAATCTTAGCAAGCATCCAAATTCCAACATAGATCCTATAAAACAATTAACTTTAGCTCACCCAACAAAATAATTTAGCTTTAAGTAAATAAATAAATAAATATATGAGAGGTTATAAGCACAAGGTTAATGAAAACTTACATTTAGTGCAAGTTCATAGGACGATTAAAGCGGACAAAATTAGGAAATCTTAAGGGCTGCAAAAAAGGAAAAAGCAAGCAATATGATAATCAATTCAATAAAATGATATTCAAATCATAAATCATATTCTTTTTATATTACCGAAAAAATCTGCATCAAATTCGTCATCACACTCAAACTGCATATCTCCTCCACGTATCCAGTCTTGAGAGCAAATTAGTGCTTCAAGTGTTGAAGGAAGCAACGAACTTCAAAACTTGTTTAGAACTTGTCCTCTAGTACTAAATGCACTCTCGGAAGCAACAGACGATACTGGAATTGCAAGAATATCCTGTGCCATTCTAGCCATAATAGGATATTTTCAAGAGTTTAACTTCCACCAATCAAAAATGTTAAAATCATCCTCTAGAGCCTTTTTGCTAAGGTGCAACTTTTCCTCCAAGTATATATCCAATTCAGTCTTATCCTCACTGCTTGCATTTTCTTGTTCGGCAAATTGATAAAACTCAGCCATCATATCAATATCTGATGCACTATCAAACCATGCAATGTCCTTAGACTTTTTGGAAGTCTCCTCATGGTGATTCGATTGGTAAACAACAAGATATTCATTAAACAGATTTTGGAGCTCCTTTTTCACACGATCCATCAAGCTTGTTGCTAGAAGATGGTCATAAATTTTCTTGTAGCAAAATTCCAGATACTTTAGTTTATATCTTGGGTCAAGAACTAGAGCAATCGAGAGCAACAAATTTGGTTCTTTTTCAACCCAATACTTCTCAAACTTTATAAGCATATTGAATGCCATCTTTCTCAGCAATGTGCTAAGAACTTTTGATGTTTCACGCAATAATATTAATATTCGATACGCCTCTCGAAAAAACACATTTGCCGTGCAATATTCAGTCCCTGAAAAGATTTTCGTCACAGTATTGAAGGTCTCCAAAAACTTATGAACTGCCATATCTTTTTCCCAATCCTCTACCATTGGTGGATCTTTGAATTGCACATCTCGTGATCGCATGCGATCATAAGCTTTCCTATAATGCAAAGCAGATCCAAGCATTAAATATGTTGAATTCCATCGAGTGCATACATCAAGTACCAATATTTTACCACGAGATATACGTTCTTGATCAGCATAATGAAGAAACTCAAGTTTTCTTTTCTGTGATGCTTTCACATATTTGACTGCATTTCTCACTCTATAGATAGAATCTTGGATTTTTGTCGATTCCATCTTGCACAATCAAATTGAGCACATGACACCAACACCTTACTTAAAGATGCCGACCTTCCAGTAATAATAATCCTCTAGAAGATTATTGCTCCGCAAGAATAGAAGCTACGACATCATTAGCGGCATGATTATCCATTGCAATGGTGCAAACTTTTTCCAGATTCCATTCAACCAAACAATTAGTGATGATGTCAGCTAGATTTTCTCCACTTGCCTTAACAAGAACAATGACGAAGTTTATTATTTTCTTATGTAGTTTCCACGCACCATCAATAAAATGAGCAGTTAGAGTCATAAACGACAACTCTGTCTTGGAGGTCCATGTGTCAGTTGTGAGACATATCCTTGCACTTGATTTTTGTAGAATCTGCATCAATTTTCTCTTCTCATCTCCGTAAAACTTCATGCAATCATTCCTCACTGTATTTCTAGAAACAAACTTGAATCTTGGACAAAGATTATGAACAAACTTCTTAAAAGTCGAGTCATCAACAAAATTAAATGGTAGCTCACGGACAATAATTAGTTCGATGAGATCATCCCTACTTTTTGCTTGATCAAATTTCCATGCAGCGAGTTTATCTGTTTGCCTATGATTTTCCTTCTCAAAATTGAGAAGAGCCTGAGACTTGTCGGTCTTCTTATTCAAATGTTTTTTTCGATAAACAACACATTTTAATTCTTTGATATGGCGAAGTAAATGCGTCGTTCCACCTTTGCTTGGGCAAGAGAATATCTTTTAGCAGTAGTTGCATTTGCATTTTGTTGTTCCTTCTTTGTTCTCAAACTTAGTGAAATGCTTCTACATGTCGGATCTTAATTTCACTTCTCGTTTCCTTTTCGAAGTATTGCCCAAACTTGTTTCACCAGCTTCTACCTCCATAACATCTCCACTATTTTCAGGTGATACCTAAAAAAATATTATTAAATAATTTCAGTCATTTTATATTGTTCAATAATTATTATAGAAAATGAATCATAAAGAATCAAATTATTATAATAAGAAAAGTAGTACAATCATAATACATTTTAATTTCTTGAAATATAAAGATGTTTGATATAAGTGACTACTATTAAATACTTAAACAACATAGGTCGTTTCAAAATTCTACAAAAAACATAACTAATAAAATAAAAAAAGAAAAAACACAAAAAAATGAAACCAAAAAAAAATAAAAAATCAGCAAGTAAATATGACCCTGCAATGGAATTATATGTGTTGAAAAAAAGACAAAGAGGGGTTGTTTTTAGTGAACACTTTTATACATTTTGTAAACTTATGAATACATCTATCTTGTTCTAGTATTTTTCTCAAGAAAAATACATTGAGCACTTGTTTTGATCTAATTTTTTATTGAATATTATGTTCTAATAAGTCTCATATCAATGAAACAAATATATATATGATATATCGAAATGCATAAGCTTAGAGTGTAATTACAAAATGAAGTGTCATGTGAAAAATTTATTCAAATGGCTTTAAAAAGATTGTAAAAACTTCAAAAATCCAACATCAAATACCCCACTTCAAAGATTGCATAAATCCTAATGTTCTACAGATTTACTACTCATAAAATTAAAAGAACATTTAAAAATAATAGTAAAAATTACCTCCATGAGTAAATCCCAAGACTGCTCAGAGAATTTGACAATTAATCTAACTTGTTTGTTGAATTCTCACTAAAAATTGAAAACCAACTAAAATATTGATTCAAAAGACTCTTCAATCTTCTTTTTTTTTGTCCGTAGCCCAAGGAGTTGGTTAACACACTTCACAATTTTTTTTCTCAAGTACCAAAATTCTTTTTTTTTTGTTAAATCACTAATAAAATATCTTGATTCTTGGAAGACAAAATGATTTTTAGAACTTAGAAGGCCATCAGTCATTGACTCATTGATTTGAACAGCTAGAATCTAGAAGGCAGCTAGCAATTAATCTTTGCACATAAAACAAGGTTTAGCTATTTTATAATAATAAAGTATAAAAATTTAGAATGTTTGTGATATATGTGATATATGTCTTATATATATATATATGTATATATTGAACTTTAATCGAGTCGGGCTTAATTCGGGCTGAGCCGTGTTAAGCTCAGGCTCGGCTCACAAATTAATCGGGTTATATCTAAAGGCTCAAACTCTGCCCTGCTCATATTCAATTAAGCTCGGCTCATATATAATCGGGCCGAGCCATCGGGCTTCGAGCAGGCCCGACTCAATTGGCAGTCCTATGTTATATATCACAATTCTATTTACTGAATAATGATGTATAATTTGTTGTATATCATAGACATGCGTATTTCAGTAACACACGATTTTGAAAATGATAACATAAATCGATATGAAAACATGATTACGCACACCTTCATCCATCTCAGCCATTAAAACGTACTCAAAACCTATTGATAATGGAGGAGAAAACACATAATTGACAATGTTGTTGGAATGACGATGATAATGAATTGACCTTGCTAATTAAATCAGTTTGATGATGAATAATGTAAATATTTTACTTTCTGCGGATCAAAATGTTAGGTTCTGTGAGCTGATCAACTTGAAATTGGAAAGAAAAAATGAATTGGAAATAAGAATCAGTTATGCAGAATTTGTGGGATTTGATTTTGATACTGCATGATATTTGCATGAGTTTGTTACGTTTCATTGACTAAAATGCCCCTGTCATCATTAAAAATAATTATACAAACTGAAAAATGTAGTTAAATTCGGGCCTTGGGATCAAATGGTATTAATGGTGTAGATTGGGTCTTAGATCTTATCTAATGTAAAGGTATGTATTTGATCCATACCCTATATATATATATATATATATATATATATATATATATATCTTATAAGATCTTTCCTTTTAATTAGTTATCTTAACTAATTAAAAGATTTTACCAAATATATTTATAAGATATAATATATATATATATATAAACTTGATGAACAAGATAAATCTTTACACCAATTTATCACACACATATATATACACGCACACGTGCATATACATACATATATATATATATATATATATATATATTTTCTTTTATTAATTAATTAGTCCTTCCCAATTTAATATTTCAATATTAAATTCTAGGACCATTAATTAATACCATATATTAAATTCCTTTCCTTGATAAATTAAATCCACTTAATCAATCCTTCCATTAATTCACAAAGAATTAACTAGCCAATATGTATTATACTAAGTTATGTGTGTGACACCTCAGACTCATTGACAAGCTAGCAATAAGTTCTCACATAGGCTAGATTAATTATTCACAATAATTAACCTAGACTTTGGATTAATTTTACCAAAATAACCCAAGGCACCTATCGGTCGTGGATCAATGTCTAGCAACGTTGCCACGACTTCCTAGATGTCAACGATGAAAAGCAAACCTATCCAAGTTACTATCGTCATTTGAGTAGAATCCCTTCATCAGTTTTCCGTCCATGGTCTAGGGTATGGCGACGATTGAACCCTAATAACCTTAGAAATTATGAATGTGTTGTGACATCTAATGATCCAGTCTTCTAAGTCGTGACCACCAATCCCTCTTAGAAGACAAATGATTTGATTAAAGACTTTCATCGATCATTTAGATCTCGCAACAGCATACGAAATACCGGGTACTCGTGACCCTGGATGAATCCATCGACGACTGTCACTTGTTCCGTTATATTACCAGACTATACATAACATACACGCCATATGACTCTACTGGAGTGCACGTGCATATCAAATTATAGTGAGTAATACCCTTTCCAATGACATCTCAGGTCTAAAGACTAATCTCACACCTACGAAACCCAAGGACTCCATGTTCGACAGCACCAACTAGGAATCCTTAGCGAGGTCGTTCAATTCCATAATCACCCAAAGTATGAATCTTCATACATGTATTGACTATACTAGACATCGACAATGTAACATGTCAACCTCTTGGGAGAGTTACATGTATGGACAAGTTTTGGTGTGGCTAGTGATATCCCACATCTCACAACCTTTATGACTTGGAACATTATTTAGGATTACGATCTTTGAGAGCATTCCATAGGTATCACAACTGCTCCCCTAACCATATGTAATCCATCAGATCTTCAAGTCATTATTATTACTTGTGTTACTTATTATTTCTTCATCTATACCGAAAACCTAGTTCAAGAACCTAAGACTCTAATAAGTGACTTGACAACAAAGAAATAAGATAAAAAATTCTCTCCCCCTCCTTGTAGCCGTTGGCCTCCACAGAGCCAAAGGTGGTGGATTTTTCTTCAAACTTCTTCCGGTGTGATATTTAGAGGCAAGAGTTTTGAATTGCTGCTACCCAGTAAATCAAGAATTAAGATTCTTCATAAAGGTTAGTAAATTGATGAAATTTGATTTCATCATTTTATTTTATAAAAATCATTAAAATCCAAAAGTGACCTGTTTGTGAATTCGAATATGCTTTTCTTTTTTTTTCTGCTACGCATGAACCAGGTTCACAATACCAGATACACGATTAGAGGAAAGAAATAGTTAATTACATGTGACGAATAATCCTACCTGACAACAACAAAGAAGCTACTTGTTTTGTTATCATAGGAGGAGCATTATACAAAAGATCTTTTGCTCATCCCCATCTCAAATGTGTTTCCCATAACAGACGAGAAAATACATACTCAGGTAGATACACGAAGGATGTTGTGCCAACCTAGTGTCCGACTATGACAACTTAGTTGGGATACCCTTGAGTAGTGTCTGACTATGTGGCTTGACCCGATGACTGGGAGGCTATCAGCCTGAGCACCTACCTCATCATCAAAATCGAGAGCATCCACTAGACGGAAAATTCTAAGGTGGATCGGGAGTGTTGCTCTCGATTCATTTTACACCATACATTTAAAATAAGTGGGGTGGTTTTCACACCCACCTACCCTGTGTAAACCACCCCACCCAAGTATTTGTGTGGTGAAAATAGACTGGAAGCAACACTCCCGGTCCACCATAGAATTAACCCAACTACATCTGCATCCTCATTTAACAAAAAAGAGTGAGTATCAGAAATGGGGAATCCAATGTGACGATTATTTTAAGTAAAAAAATATTTGCGATGGAGCAGTGAATTATATGCACATAATGATATCACTAAGTTGCATAATTGTACTAAAATTGCTAAAATAATATTAAAATGAGCCAAGAATTGTCTTAGGCCTATTCTAGCTAGAGAAAAAATAGCTTTAACGAAGGAAAAATATATTTGACACATGGAATATTTCATTATATAGGATATATAGAGAGAGACCAAATTTATCTCATCAAACTGGTTAAGCTAGGGAAAAATTACTAAATATCCTTTAAAATAAATGTTTATATTTGAAAAGCACATTAATTTGTTTTTTAAAAACTCATTCCACGAACTTTTTATTCAAAAAAATCTATAAATTAATATGAACAATTTCTTGGATTGAATTACCCTTTTTTTTCAAAGTCAAACATTGATCATTTGATTTTTTTTATCGCAATCTTTTTGTTTTAAATTTTTCAAATTGATAAATTGCATATCAAAATTTTTATCGTTTAAAATTAAATGTTTTAAAAAATTTATATAATTATTTTTTGATTTAAGCATGGCAAATATTTAAATATATCTTTTTATTAATGTTTAAAAATATCAAAGTTATAAAAATTTAAATGGTAATTGATATCAATTATCAATATAAAAAATCTAAATAAAGTTTTTTTAATAAAAGTATAATTAATTAATTCTTAATTCAGAACTCTAATAACAATTAAATTCATAAATTTATTAATTCTAGAAAGGTGAAACAATTTTTGAATTGAAAAATATTATAATAGATATTTTTAATGTAAAAAAGGAAAATTTCATTTTTGGTCCCCCAGTTTTACAAAAAATTCAATTTCGGTCCCTCAGTTACATCTCTCATCAAATTTGGTCCCTCAGTTATCATTTTTTAATCAATTTTGGTCCCTCAGACAACTTTTGGGGTCAATTAAAATATCAAAAATTACATTTTGCACCCCAAAAATATAAATTATGATAATTTTCACCCCAAAAAAGAATAACTAACGAATTTTACCTTTTTATCATATTTTTAATTATGATATATTTACATATTTTTTAATTATGCATGAAATAGGACATGTTAAAATATATTATAAATGTATATGAATACCATAAAATTGCACACATTGTTAAATTTATACATATCAAATGTATAAAGTTATATCAATCATGAAAGGTATATACATATGAAACTAAAATTAAAGCTTATGTTTTGGAAAATAAATTTGCTGGTTCATTTCAATCCAGATAATTTTCTATATAAAGTTGTGTAAAATTTACTTTTATTAATTCTTATAGGAAAATTTGGAATTAGACTCTTTCTCAAGTTACAAAAATTGTTGAAAAATTATTGTATAAACTCGACGTTAAAAACCAAATGATTTACATTATAACACATCAATAATAAAATATATAACATATTAATATAACATTAATTTGGACTCTTTGATATATTCAACACGCACATACAAATTCTTTTAAAAATTGCTCACTTTTCACACAAACTGTCTCTCTTTGTGTCCAAGTTTTACTTCAAGATTCAAGAACAACCAGCACTAGAATAACTCTATGTCTCTCTCTACTCGATGTATATATACAGTCTAGCTTCTAGATTTCTTCTCTTATTACTTAATTAATTACCTTTCCCACTTATTCTCTCACTCTTCTATTTTGTTTCACACATACACACAAATACACACATAAACACACACAGTCAGTGTGTGAGGATTGGAGAGTTTGATATTGAAGAGAAAAAAAATGGAGTTTTGCTGGGCAAAGACATGCAATAATGAACAAAAATGGGGTTTTGTTCTCTCCATTGTGAAATGGAACAAGATGTGTAATTTTATGATATATATACACATACACACATTTATAATATATCTTAACATGTCTTATTTACTGAAAAATTAAAAAATATGTAAATATATCATATTAAAAATATAATAAAAGAGTGAAATTCGTTAGTTATTCTTTTTTGGGGTGAAAATTATCATAATTTATGTTTTTGAGGTGCAAAATGCAATTTTGATATTTTAATTGACCCCAAAAGTTGCCTGAGGGACCAAAATTGATTAAAAAGTGATAACTGAGGGACCAAATTTGATGAGAGATGTAACTGAGGATAGGGGTATAAACGAGCCGAGCTCGAGCCGAGCTTGGCGATTTTGCCAGGCTCGAGCTCGAGCTCGTCGAGTTCGCAACCTGTAAAAACAGCTCGACTCGAGCTCGCGAGCTGTCATCAAAAGAAATTTAAAAAAAAAAAAAAAGCTTGAAGAATTTGTAGCCAAGTTTGTGCAGATGGAGATGAACAGTACGAAATGAAGACAAAAACCTCCAAAATTTATGTGAGTTTTTATTCCTAAGATGCAATTTTAAGGTGAGAGAGAAAGAAACCTTAAAAAAAACTCGACTTCTATTCCTTTCCAACATAAAATCAAAAGAAAATGAAACACCGGTGAGATTTGAGGCGGCGGCGGTACTGGCGGTGATTCGCACAACAAGCGGTTGGTGACCTTGACGACGATGTGAAGGCTATGGTGATTTTCCGGTGGCAATTTGACTTGAGGAGGGCCATAGATGGAGGCTAGGGTTCAAGTTTTTTTCACCTGGGTAGAGAACTCTGCTAGTACAGATGGAAAAGTGAAAAGAGGAGTTTAACAATTTATTGTTTTAATTATTTGCTGATTAATTTATTATTTTATTAATAATTTGATAATATAAAAATATTATATATATTAAAAATCGAAAAGCTCGCGAGCTTTTCTTCAGAGGAAAAGAGGCTCGAGCTCAAGCTCGACTAAAAGCTCGAGCTCGAGTCGAGCTCATTCGAGCCGAGCCAGCTAAGCTCGCGAGCCGGCTCGGCTCAAGTTACACCCCTAACTGAGGGACCAAAATCGGATTTCTTGTAAAACTAGGGGACCAAAAATGAAATTTTCCCATGTAAAAATGTATTTTGAAGGGTTTTAAGTATTTTCCCTATATTGCAACATAATTACTATACTCTCAATTCAAGATAAACAAACCACAAGAGGTTTATTACAAGATGGAATTATTACTATGAAATGACCAAAAGCTCCCCGGCTCAAGAGAGCTGCCCACAATCGTCAATCACAACGGGCTTTGTGGTCTCGCCTGAAGACGTGCCCACCTTCTCAACAGCCTTCACCACGTCGAGCCCCTCTACAACCTGCCCAAACACCACATGCTTACCATCAAGCCACGAGGTTTTGGCGGTACAGATGAAGAACTGAGATCCATTCGTGTTCGGGCCCGCGTTCGCCATCGATAGTATACCCGCCCCAGTGTGCTTGTTAATGAAGTTCTCATCGTCGAATTCAGGTCCATATATGGATTCCCCTCCACTTCCGTTCCCTGCGGTGAAGTCACCACCCTGGCACATGAACCCCGGGATCACGCGGTGGAATGTGGAGCCCTTGAAGTGAAGTGGTATGCCGCTACAACCGATGCCTTTCTCGCCGGTGCAGAGTGCTCGGAAGTTCTCCGCTGTGTACGGCGTTGTGTCCACGAAGAGCTCCATTACTACTCGGCCAGCGGGTTGGCCGCCGATGGTGATGTCGAAGTAAACCCTTGGGTTCAAAACTTGCTCTGATTGAGAATTCGCCATTTCAGAAGGGTTCAACTCAGTGGTATTAGAAGTTAACTTAGTCAGGATAGCGTCAAGTGGTGTGTGACTATCTGACACGACATCAATGGGTGAGAGGCTATTATCAACCTCAGCACGTAGCTCATCATCAGAATCGAGAGCATCTACTAGACCTGCATTCTCATTTAAGAAAGATGAGTGAATATCAGAAAGGTTAGAATCTGGTGGGACGATTATTTTGAGTTAAAAAATATTTGCGATGAACCTGTGAATTATATGTACATACTGAAATTTACTAAGTTGCATAAATGTAATTTGCCCTAAGAAAAATCACTAAGCCATTGATGAGGTTAATCTTAACTGTATCAAAATCATATTAAACTGAGCCAGAGATTGTCGAAGCAAAAATAAATTTGACTCATAGGATACTCCATATTATTAATGATATAGACCAAATTTACCTCATCTAACTAGTTAAGCTAATGGAAAAAAATACTAAATTCCCGTTCCAATAATTTTTTTTATCCAAAAAGCACATTAAAATATTTTTCAATCTCAGAAATCCATCCTACAAGCTCTTAATATCTACAAATTAAGCCAATTTATTGATTGATCGATTAATTTTTCACCGTAATGGTTTTACTTTAGATTTTTCAAATTGATAAATATTTCATTTTAATAATAAATATTTTTAAAATTATAACTAAAAAGTTGGTGAAACAATCTTTTCAATTGAAAATAGGTTTTCGAAAAAAAGATTTAATTTAAAAGGTTTTTAAGGAATTTCCCTAATTAAGTTGCAGCCTAATTCTATAATCTTAATCCAAGACAAACAAACCACAAGATATTAGGGATAATTACACTCACACCCCCTCCATGATATAGTAATTACATAAACCTCCCCTCACTAGTTGATAATTACAAACACACCCCCTCATGTTAAAGATTTCTTACAATTGCACCCCTTGTATCTAACAATTCTTACAATTACACTCTCTACAAATCTTACAAATAAATCCCTAAGGGGGTGTATTTGTAATTATCAATTAGTGAGGGGAGATTTGTGTAATTACCTCATTATTGAGGGGGTTTGAGTGTATTTATCCCTATTATCTATTAGGAGATGCAATTATTATGATTATTATTATAATTATGAAATGACCAAAATGTCCTCGGGTCAAGAGAGCTGACCGCAATCCGCAATGACAACGGGCTTTTCGGTCCGGCCAGAAGGCGAGCCCACTTTCTCAACCGCCTTCACCACGTCAAGCCCGTCAACGATCTGCCCAAACACCACGTGCTTCCCATCAAGCCACGTGGTTTTGGCGGTGCAGATAAAGAACTGGGACCCATTCGTGTTGGGGCCCGCATTCGCCATGGACAGAATGCCCGGCCCGGTATGCTTCCTAATGAAATTCTCGTCCTCGAATTTCGACCCGTATATGGATTCCCCTCCGGTTCCGTTCCCTGCGGTGAAGTCCCCGCCCTGGCACATGAATCCCGGGATCACGCGGTGGAACGTGGAGCCTTTGTAGTGGAGCGGTTTGCCGCTGCGGCCGAGGCCTCTCTCGCCGGTGCAGAGTGATCGGAAGTTCTCCGCCGTGCGCGGCGTCGTGTCGGCGAAGAGCTCCATCACGATGCGGCCGGCGGGGTGGCCGCCAACGGTGATGTCGAAGTAAACCCTAGGGTTTGGCATTGTGTGTATGTATGTATTGATTGTGTGGGGTTCTTGGTTCAGCTGCGGTGCTGAGTGTTGTATACATACGCCGAGGAGTTTATATATAATGTCACCGGCGGTGGAAATATTAAATATCTTTGTGGAATATGGACACGTGTTTAGAGGATTTGAATGATGAATGCTGAGTGGGCCAGTGGGGGCAGTAGAATAAGCATCAGATTCTTGAAGAGGGGTCGTAGTATAAAGCGGCAAATTCGAATCCCATAAAGTTGCTTGGTTTGGTCCTTTAATTCTTTGAATTTGGTCAGCTGGTGCAAATTTTATCTCCATTGTTTTCTTTTCAGATTTATTTTTAATATATATCCAAAAGGGAAAATATGTCCAAGTAACCCCTAGGGTTCACGCTAGCTGGTTTTCTAGCCAACGAGCTCGAGCCTGGAAAAATCACCAAGCTAGTGCTCGAGCTCGGCTCGTTTACACCCCTAAACTTTTTTATTGTTTGTGTTTCAATATTAAAGACACCAATTGAGTATTTCTGTACAAAAAAGTAATAACTAAATAAGTTTTTTTTTGAAATGTCGTATGCGAGAAGGTCAATTCTGCTCATTAAGAGTAAGGGTTAGGGTTGATCCAATGCTCATATTGATATAAATTGGGGTTGTCCCAGTGTAACTTTTTAAATAAAAAAATCCTCGTTAAGGTTAAATTTTGGTTTATGCCAATATGGACTGTAAAACCAGTAAAACAATTTGAATCGTGTATGATCTAAGTATAGAGTGAGGCAATAAATAGCATATCTGAAAAATGACATGAAGTGTGATATTTATAGATTTATTCCATGGTGTATGGTCGAATGGTGGACATGCGGTATGATCCAATTATGCCACGCATACATAATTTGCAATCCTACATCAGGTCATGTGGTCGGGTCGTGTCGGATAGACTCAAACAAAGACACACAGACATTGGGATCAAGGATTAAAATTTAATTCAAAGATAAATTTTGAGTTGTTAAATATCAGAAACGTATCGGAAACGTTTCTGAAAAGCTAGAGAAAACTTGCAAAATGCTAGCAAGTGTTAGAGTAGAGAAAATCTCGTATGAAACTTGTATTACTGAGTAACATATTTATAGAGATATATGTACTTAGTAAACAGGAAACCCTAATTATAAACAAGAAAAAGATAAATACAAGAAAATATAAGAAAAACTAAATTAACATACTAGAAAGATATGAAAATATATTATAGTATCTAACACTTCCCGCATGTCGAAACGTGAGAGTCTTGAACGTTGAGACTGGACCAAAGAAATTCGGTCATAGAGAATTTGAAAAGAAGATGGCGGCAGCCTTAAGAGGCAACAGCGGCTCCAAGTCCTCGTTTTCAAGGGAGAGCGGGGGCAACTAACAAAACTAAAGGCGACGGCTAAGCGCGGCGATCCGCAGCCAAAGAGAGAAGGCGATAGCATAGGAGAAAGAAAGAAAAAAAATAGCTAAAGAAAAACTAAACTAGATAAGGGGCGCCGGACGGGGACGGAGACTTGAGGATGGCGGCGGAAGTGAGAGATCGAGAGACCATGGCTCTGATACCATGTTAGATTAGAGAAAATATCATAGGGAACTTGTATTACTGAGTAACATATTTATAGAGATACATGTACTTGGGAAACAAGAAACCTTAACTATAAACAAGGAAAAGATAAATACAAAAAAACATAAGAAAACCTAAATTAACATAAATACTAGAAAGATATGAAAAGATATTATATTATCTAATAGAAAGAAGAGAGCAATAGTAAAAAAGAAAAAGAAAATGTGAGTTGCTCCCTTTTTTTCATTAGAAAAGGTCAATATTTAATCGATCAAATATCACTAACAAGCAAAGTGTTGATGTTGGATTCAAGTTTAACATTTATAGAGCATAGAATCAACAAAGTTCTAGTAACTTAGATTGTGAAATATTAAATTATAAAAGTGTTATTGCCAGAAAATAATTAATATCAAAGATACTATGGTTTCAAATTAAACACATCTGCAACTTACTAAAAAAACATAAGTGTGATATTCACATTTTGATCGAGTCACCATGAACCACATGATAAAAAAATTGCTCCTCCGTGAATAAATATTTGGTTGACTAATTCGAGCATAATATTCTTATGAAGACGCTCCATGATATTCATTCACACATTCTTTCCTTTGTTCAAGTAACCCATATTATCATAATCACTATCATCTTCAAGGTCATAAGAAAATTGTCACCTCCAATATACTTAATTATTCTTTCTGGTTTGTTGTTTGCGTATTTGCAGATAAACAGAATTCTCATATGATTTGGTTGATTATCTAAGTGACTTGTTTGATTCTATTTAGGACTTAATTTGGTATATTGTTAGATTGATTACTCTTTTCTTCTTTCTTTTTTTTTTTTTTTACTTAAAATTCAAAGATTTGAAAGTTTTGTTATCTTGGATAGAACAACTCTTTTTGAATGAACTATGAAACTTTCCATGTTTCCATGATTTTCACAGAAGCTATGGAACATTGAGAGTTTTCATAGAAATCATGGAAAAATTGAGAGTTTTGTAAGAAACAATGTAATTTCGAAACAATTTTATGGTTTCTTTTTCATAAGCTGAAAACAGAAGCTTTTCAGACGTTTCGGCAAAAAAGAAATGAAAATTAGAACCATGCATGGGATATTTTGTAATTGTTCATAAGTATGGGGTGTTTTGGTCATTTGAATGTTCCAGCTGAATGAAGAAGAAAAAAGATTACATTTTGTTGCTGCAAAAATTACTATAAAATACTTTGCTACTCAAAATAATTTACTTAGCATTTTTTTTTTACCTAGAAAAGTTAGTTAAGAAACAACACGTAAAAATAGTATGGGTTAACAATGACCTTTGTAGTTTTTAAATAGTTAGATTTAAAACTAAAACATCTAAATTATAGGGTAATGATATTACCACTTCACAAATTACGGTAGGAGCTCTAATTTTAACTTTTACACTTAAATGTGACATGAATGCCTTTAAATCTTAAAACTACCCTTATGCAATTAAAAATCGATTTTCATATTATAAATATTTTTTTCACTGCTTTAAATTAAAGTCAATTAATTAAAATACAATAACTAAAAAATAATAATGCATTAAACTATACAGCATCATCGGAAAAAAAACATCGTGTAAAATTTGCTGATGACAATTATAATACAAACGAAAAATAAAAAGTGAACATTTACTTCAATTAGTTCACTCCACTTACTTTATAATAGTACCTCGTAATCAACATTTTATTTTTGTTCGATCAATAAGTTTAATTCATCATCAGAGTTACGCATAAAGAAGTAATACAAAGCATTATTCACTCATATGAAACAAAAAAAACAATAATGTTATAAGAAGTAGTTAGCAACTTTTCATGCAACATCCATGTAAATAGATAATTGATGTGAGTAGAAATCCATTTTTTTGGCCAAGCTGAGTAGTCCAATACCTTATGGGCCCAAGCCCAATGATTTTATGGACTTGAATCATTCTAGAAGATATTATATTCGGACATACTTCGCTGGAGGCCCCAACGACCAGACCTACACAGGTAGGGTAGCGCTAATTATTGACAGCCTGGAGACAAGATCTAATCAATCACCAACCTTGCCAAATACAGACTTGTGGAGATTAGCCCTGAGATTCTATATATTTACCATTTATACCTTATTAAATATATCCCAAAATAGAGGGATCATGATTTATTCTTATTACCTTATGTATTTTAGGCATAGTTGACTTACCATTCTAGCCAACCCATCAATTAGTTGTATAAATACCCCTATGAGGATGAATAAACCAAGCTATCATTTACACCCGTGGACGTGGGTTTTCATTAGACCGAACCACGTAAATCTCTTGTTATTTACATTATCACTCTTATATTATATGTTAAATCTCACCATAATACTCATATTATCCCATATATTAATATAAATATTATTGATGTGAAACCCACACACATCAATTGGCGCCATTTGTGAGAATATTGAGCGAGACGTGAGTTATTTTTTAGAATTTTGTCAAAATTTTGAGGGAACATATGAAATAATTGGGAAGAAGTGATTTCAAAACGTGAGATGTTTTCATTATTTATTCTATTTTGTTTTATACATTTTAACAAGCTCTGAGCATTGACAAAGATGGGAAGAAGGCCTAGTTGGGTTCGCGTAATTGGTAATAGTTGGTTAATTCATCTTTTTGCAATCACTTCCGTTGACGTCTTGATTTGTTGTTATTTAGAATTGATTATCCCATTTCCATAACATATTTTAAAAGCTAATTAGACAATAGAGCAATATTTCTTTAAGTAAAGAAGAATGATATGAGCCAAGGTGGCTGTGTTCATACATTAGAAGAGTATTATGTTGTGGCACATCTCTAATGTTTATATCTAATCTCTTAAACAGTCATCGTGGGGCAATGGCATGCTGGAAAGAGTTTTTCACGCGAATTCCATTTGCGGTTAAATTCCGGTAAATTATACTTATTGCAAACCCTTTTGAATCCTATTTTATGGTTTTCTAGAGTCGGAATGAAATTTTTCAATACGATTTATACTATAGCTAAGTAGCAAATATGATCGGTATGATAAACTATGCACCGTTAAGTACATCAATATCAAAATTCAAGTTTTTAGATTTGCTGGCCAATGAATCATTGATAATTTGCTTACGATTTACCCTCTAGGAGCAATGAATGTTCTAAAATTAATTTCCCCCTTTCAATTTAAATGAAATCTAATACGGTTGAGTTATTACTTAATCTCAGCCCCCATTGGAAGGAGAGGTGCATGCTTCCCCAAGTACCCTCCAAACACCCCCCCAATGGGGGTGCTCTTAGTGCATTTACTTTTTCTTGGGGAAGTTCACTATTGACATTAGGCGTGCACACTATTGTCTAGAATTTTCATTTTTATGTTGGTTATCTATGAAATATGTGAATTTGTGCAAAAATATTCCTATTAAATTAAGGTATAAATATTTACATGCCATGATGAAGAGAATATCCTTTTATTTTCCATATGATTGAGATATGACTTTCTATGTTTATATTAATTCTTTTATTATGTTGTCACGTGATAGGAAAATTAAGCCACACATTTGGAATTTTCATGCTCTCATATTACATGATTTTTAATTATGGATTAAATCAAGTTACTTACCATGTTTATATTATTTTCTTAAATCCGCAATTATCCTATGACATTGAAATGGAAGGTGACAAATAAAAAGGAGAATCCCTAAGTTTCACTCATATTTTTATTTTTTGAGAGCATGAACTGATAATAGATCAGGAACGCATGGTTTGTTTTAATCTCTTTATCAAATCCTTTTTCATAGATCAGCGACGAATCAAGGCATCGGGGAACTAGCTATGCAGGTATGGAAATGTCAGATGTGGCGAGCCAGGTAAGCAAGTGTGACTGGAACATACCTGAGGCAAATGAGGGAAAAGACGGTAATAGCTGGAGCAGCTAAGGCTGCCCAGCAAAAGAAGGAAAAAGACGGTAATAGCTGGAGCAGCTAAGGCTGCCCAGCAAAAGTGGGAAAAGACGGTAGCAAAAGAGGAAAAAAGATGGTAATAGCTGGAGCAGCTAAGGCTGCCTAGCAAAAGAGGGAAAAAGAAGGTAATAGCTGAAGCAGCTAAGGTTGCCAGCAAAAGTGGAAAAAGACGGTAATAGCTGGAGCAACTAAGGCTGCCCAGCAAAAGAGGGAAAAAGACAGTAATAGCTGGAGCAGCTAAGGCTGCCCAGCAAAAGAGGGAAAAAGATGGTAATAGCTGGAGCAACTAAGGCTGCCCAACAAAGGTGGGAAAAGACAACAATAGCTAGAGCAGCTAAGGCTACCCAGCAAAGGTGGGGACAGACAATAATAGCTGGAGCAGCTAAGGCTGCCCAACAAAGGTGGGAAAAGACGGTAATAGCTGGAGCAGCTAAGGCTGCCCAGCAAAAGTGGGAAAAGACGGTAATAGTTGGAGCAACTAAGGCTGCCCAGCAAAAGAGGAAAAAAGATAGTAATAGCTGGAGCAGCTAGGGCTGCCCAACAAAGGTAAGAAAAGACAGTAATAGCTAGAGCAGCTAAGGCTGCCCAGCAAAGGTGGGAAAAGAAGGTTATAGCGGAAGCAACTAAGTCTGCTCAGCAAAGTCGGTAATAGCTGAAGCAATTAAGGTTGCACAGCAAAAATGGTAATAGCTGAAGTAGCTACGGCTGCTCAGACGGTAATAGCTAAAGCGGTAAGGCAGCTCAGCAAATGCGGGAAAAGACGATGATAGCTAAGGCAGGTAAGGCTACTCAGCAGATAAAGGAATCCAGGTTAGATCTTTGCTTGACCAGAAGGAAACTTAAAAAGTTTCATAACAAAAATCATCCTTGGACACCATTCAGGTATCATAAGCATAGCATTGCGTGCGCACCATAAGCACAGTCAAGCATCATTCATGCATCATGTGCATAACTACCTATCCGCATCAATAGTAACATAGGCATGGTCAAGCATCATCCATGCATCATGTGCATAGCTAATTATCTACACCATAATCTAAGTTGGAATATTGTTCAATTAGGATTAAAGAGTTATACTTATGGAGAAGGTAAAAAACTTTTTGCAAGGTTTTTGCAGGACTCTCAATTTTCATTAACATTTGTCTTTTGAGAAAATTAAATAGGTACTAGCTGGCAGAGCATACAAGCTGGAGGATATTCAGGGAAAACTACTCCCTCGCCCACGGAGCATACAAACTTTTAAAAAAGTTCTATATTCAATTATTTGTGATATGCTTTATTTTGCGATTCAATGTATGGACTCACCAAATTGTTAATCTTTTTGTGCGTAGTGATGGTTTTTGTTTTCAGGTAATACCTAAGATTATAGTACCTTCTTTGCAAAGTCAGATGCGGCTCCAAAGTTCTAGTAAGAATTTATTTTATGAAATATTTAAGATTGTATATACGTATGTATAAATTGATTATTGAAACGTGGAGTAAAGGTGGTTGGTGGAAGGGAGATAGTCGGAGGACTAGGAATGTACCACCTGGGTAGGTAGCTGGGATCCGTGACGCCAGGCGTAACATCGGTGGCAGACCCGAATGCCCTGTACCAAGAGGAAATAAGGAGGGATTGGATGAGGAATCACCTTCGGGGTGGTTCCAGGACCTGTCCTAGGAAGACCGGGGTTTGGAGCGACAAGGAGGAAGGGGTAGCCATAAGGTTGGAGAAGAACTAAGGAGGGCAGGTACAGAGAAATGTGGGAAATAAGGCAGGATACCTGCGGTAAGCGCTGGCCACCCGAGCCCGTTCAGGAAATTTGTGTACGTAGAGGAGGAAAAGGTGTAATAAGGAAGGTGGCAAATGCAAGTCTCCACGATTGCATAGGTGCGGTGCAAGTCCCCGCGATTGTACACGCTTGTTGACGGGTGTTCGATCCCGTGTGCAAGTCTCCATGATTGCAAATGCAAGTCTCCACGATTGCATAAGAGAAAGTAAGGGTGTTTGATCCCGATGCAAGTCCCACGATTGCATAAGAGAAAGTAAGGGTGTTTGATCCCGATGCAATTCTCCACGATTGCATAATGACAGTGCAAGTCCACATGATTGTACGTGTCAAGAAACTACTAAGAATTGACGGATGTTTTGAAGCAAGTCCCCACGATTGCTGAAATTGTACTACCTAACCCAGCTGTAGTTATAGCTCAGTGTAGGTCTGGTGGTATTACCTGAAAACTAATTAACTTGTTTGATTTTCGTGAGGTATATTGGATGTTGGATTCTACAGGAAATGTTTGAAAGTCCAGGATAGAGGTATGGTCATGATATTTTGTGAAGATTTTATGAACACAATATTTTACAGCAATTTCATTCACTGTTTATCCTACTAAATTTATCTTGTGATGAAGTAACACCAAGGCTAACCTACTTCTCTGAGGAGGAAGAGCAAGTTTGGTTCTTGATGAGTGCAAATAATCCTTCCCTTTTACCTTTATATTCAGTCAACGGTCAATGGTAAACAACTACTACTATTCATGGGGTATAAGGTGGTATGATGGGTCAGGCACGACCCGACCCGGTCCATGTATCCGTGGGTCCTTGTAATCCCTATCCACTATATAAATGACACATATATTGCCTCAACAGGAGGACCAATCATGTCATGTATAGTGGTTACCTGATCTCATATAAATACCCCCTATGGTTCATTAATGAGGAGGGAGGAAGATCCATAAAAATATACTGTTCACTTAGAGAAAAGGAAAATCTTCTCATAGTCAATATCTAACAATTAACCTCGTGTCATACGACGCTACTATTGCTAGTTGCATAGCACATCTGATTGAACTACGTCCAGACTTGATCCTATACATATAGGTACGTAGGCAACTTGATTATTTCAGGTCCAGTTTATACAGTTTTACGTCCATTTGGTGGTTACGACCCCCTGGGGTCGTCCGATTTGCCTTGGTCATTCCTGGAAAAATTAGAGGTAAATCAATTCTATTTTTTATTTTGTGAAACGAGGTAGGTAAGGCGTAGGCAAAGCTGAGCAATACGACCTGCAAACTGGAGGAATTGTGGATGTACCTGCCTAAGACCTTGGCAGGTGAAGAGTGAGAAGTACACGCGCTCATTCAAAAGCACAATTCATGAGAGAAGGAAAATTACTTTGCAAGCTTCGCCTCGGCAAAGAAAGGAGTAGCGTTAGCCAAATCAGGAAGGGTAGCCTCAACAACAGCATTCTGGTCAACTAATGAGAGGACGACTGGACCTACATAGGAAGGATTCTCTGGCAAAACTGGAGAGGCCACACCCGTGATCATAACGATAGAAGATTCTTCGCAATGTCGGCACTCAAAGAAAGGAATTTCTCCGCAACATACATCAAATTGATCGTGGATCAACTAAAGAAGGATCGTGGACGCGACTACCCGACCTGCGGAGGTCTGCAGGTCTGCAGGATTCGAAAAAAGCACGTATAGACCTGATGTACTAGTCCCTGGACATCCAAAACTGGAGAAGATGATGCCAGAGGTGGTCTTAAGATCACTTCAATAGATGACATACTTGGAGCTGCACGACCTGGACAAGCTGGAGAAGTAGTTGTAGATTGCGCCACTCGTGGTTGCGGACCTTCAGGACGACCAACATAAAGAAAGAGGAGGATTCACCTCTAATAATTGGATTCGACACTACAGCGACTGGTGGATCATCGCCACAACTAATCAAACATCCTATTTGAAGTTTCCTGGAAGAATGGAGTATTAGACACTCAAAGAAGAAGTCGATTACAAAAAAAATCAATCAAGTTGTTACGAATTCTTGAATCTATCTTGGAGAGGAAGGTTCGTCTTAGCTCTGTAGCTCAAGCAGTTGTGCAGCTGAGGCAACTTGGCAATTTCGTCAGCTTGGCCCACAACACTTGTTTCTTTTCAACTCTTATAGCTTGACTACGTCAAACTTTAGAGTTGGGGGGACTTATTGATGTGAGTAGAAATTCGTCTTTGGGCCAAGTTGGGTAGTCCAATACCTTATGGGCCCAAGCCCAATGATTTTATGGGCTTGGATCATTCTAGAAGATATTATATTCGGACATACTTAGCTGGAGGCCCCGACGACCAGACCTGCACAGGTAGGGTAGCGCTAATTATTGACAGCCTGGAGACAAGATCTCAATCACCAACCTTGCCAAATATAGACCTGTGGAGATCAACCCCGAGATTCTATATATTTACCATTTATACCTTATTAAATATATCTCAAAATAGAGGGATCATGATTTATTCTTATTACCTTATGTATTTTAGGCATAGTTGACTTACCATTCTAGTCTACCCATCAATTAGTTGTATAAATACCCCCTATGAGGATGAATAAACCAAGCTACTATTTACACCCGTGGACGTAGGTTTTCATTAGACCGAACCACGTAAATCTCATGTTATTTACATTATCGCTCTTATATTATATGTTAAATCTCACCATAATACTCATATTATCTCATATATTAATATAAATATTATTGATGTAAAACCCACATACATCAATAATGATTTTATATTTGAATACACACACATATATATATATATAACAAAAAAAAAATTGTTCTTTAACAGTCTTGATGAATAAATTTACACTTGTATAAGATTATATGTTTTACAGTACTATGCTATTTATAATCTATCATTTTGACGCAATTATTTAGATAAATTAAAAAGAGATCCTATTATTTTTAATTTATCAATATCAAGCATTAAAGTATTTGGTGGTGTACCAAAAAAAAAATATATGAAGTAAACACTTTGCCTATTGTTTATTAATGGGTATTTTTGTCATTTTCATAGATAGAAAAATGAGAATGGTGCTCCTATAGTAATTTTTAGGACTCCAATATCAATTCCCAAAATTATATTATAGGCAAAGAATATAAATACATGAGAAAAATGAGATCACTACCTCGGCTTGTACCCATAATGGGCTTATCTTATCAATTTAATAAAGAATGGGCTTTCTTCTCTAGTTGAATCACAATGGGCCATTTCAAGCCAAAATTAATTTTAGTTTGAACTTATTTTCTTTTGAACAAATTTCAGTTTGAACTTAAAACTGTCAAAAAGCACCAATTTACATGTTTAATTAGGTAGTATTTAATTATAAATTTATATTTAAACAATTTGATGCAATAATTCAATTCCAATTACGTCGCTTTTATTTTCTTTTTCATTTGATGTGACAATGCCAATTTTTTTTTAAAAAATGTCAATCTTCTTTATGATATATTGTTATTTTCCAACTAATTCTAGTGTTACATCTAACTCGCTTTTAAATTTCATTAAAATACCATAACTTGTCATTTTATGTGAATATACCCTATGTTGATTGTAGTTAATTTATAATCTATGAATCCATGAAGATTATGACTTATTTTTTCAACGGTCGATGAACTTGCAATAATCAAGTTGAGTTATTTTGCTCCTTAAAACTGCAATAATCAAGTTGAGCTATTTGCTCAAGAACTTAGCGAAAGAAACATTATATCAAAGGTAGTCCCTGAACTATTAATTTTGTCCCATTTTAGTTCATGAGGTCATAAAATTGTCAGAAATAGACGGAAAATGATTTTTGTTTCGATTTTGCATTTGCATGTAGGAATATTCCATCCAAATGAAGGAATACTCTGTCAATTGCTAACGGATTTTTGACTTAAAATTAGTGGTGGATCCAGAAATAAATGTCAGTGGGGGCACTCGTCTAGGCCTTCCCCTTTTTGCCAAATAGACAAAAGATTTAGGGGAGGTGCGGGGGGCTCGCCCCCCGCGGTACGGTACGCTATATTTATGGGAGAAAATATAATAAGAAATTAGGTTCAATTATAACTTTTGACATAATTTATACTCTTATACCTCTTTTGTTATAACCAGGATTTTGGGTTTTAGGGGGTCAAACTCAAAGTAAAGGGAAAAAACGTGATATTTTTCGACCTTGGGTGGGCAAAATTCAAATATAAAAATTGAGGGGGGCCACTTAATAATTTGAGGTGGGGCACAAATGTAATTTATAATTAAAAATTGAAAAATATCTATACATTAACAAAAAAGAAAAAAAGTCAGTGGGGGCACTGCCCCCCGAACTAAGCATAGATACGCCCCTGCTTAAAATACATCAGTTGGACAATTTTAAAAGTTGAAGGACCAATCCGTCAAATTTTAGACTTGAGTGACTAAAGCGGGACAAAAGTAATAAAAAAATGAAATTGTCATTTTCCAAGTGATTAATTTTATAATCCCCATATTAGTTAAGTTAATAATAAATAAATCCAAATTAATGACACAGTCCTTGCTTTGTATAGTTATATGCTTACATTATATTATGATGAATTGCAATTTGCAGGGCTAAATCAAACGCCGGCAAAGGCGGCTTTCATTTTCATGCTGACACATTTTGTCATGAACTATGTGTTTCTTCTTCAGAATATGCTTATCGATCAAAACTTGAGTTATGATTATTAATCCAGTTTGTCGTTATTCATTCTATAAAATTCATTTTTTTTCTGCTGATCATATATTTGTTGTTTGTTTTCAGATTTTGGTTTTAAGTTTACAATCAAGTAAGAGAATGCCATTTGAAACTGCTTTTACTTGTTCAACAAGTTCTCCTCGGCCAGTTCAACAAGTATTGCTCTCTCTCTCTCTCTGTGTATGTGTATATATATATATATATATATATTAGTGTTTTACACACGATACATGTTGTTTGCATAACTAGTAGCGTGAAAAGGTATTATATATGCTAGGTTTTCAACATTCAGGACATGATATTCTCGTGTTGATTTGATTCGGTGTTTGAATGGAGTTTTTTGTTTTACGATGGAGTTTTATTTTGATTTGTGCTGCTCATTGTGTTAAAATCTGCATACATTAACGATGATTGATTTTGTTATGTGATGAACTGATCTATTGTCATATATAATCATTTTGTGCGATGAACAATCACATTTCATTTTACTTGTTTGCAGAGGTATTCTTATTATTATCGATAGTGATTAGAGCTTACAAATAGTGAATGCAGTTAAATCCTTTAATTCTGAATCGATTTTTTTTTTTTGGTGTTAATCGGAAGTTACAGTACCATGATTTTCAGTTAAAGTGCTGAAATTTAAATTTTCACTTTGTATTTGTAATGTCAAGTTCATAAACAACAATTAAAAGCCAGATTTCCCTCGATTTGTTTTGTTGTTTTTGT
Source organism: Buddleja alternifolia (assembly GCA_019426215.1). Classification (NCBI taxonomy): domain Eukaryota; kingdom Viridiplantae; phylum Streptophyta; class Magnoliopsida; order Lamiales; family Scrophulariaceae; genus Buddleja; species Buddleja alternifolia. The sequence goes on along the minus strand of CM033397.1, from coordinate 35,234,488 downwards.
TTCCGCGTGCTAGCTGTAATTCAAGTATACGCAATTTTGACATTTGGTATTTGTTTCGAGTAGTGAGTATGTATGATCATGCAACAGATGGAGAAGAAGGCCAGGGCATGAATTCTTGAACTGTGTTTCGATTAATAAAGTTATAAATAATGGCTGGACACTACAGGTTTGAAATGGACCAAAAGGATATAGTAAGATCACTGATCACCTCTATAGGAAGTTTCATTCAAGATAAATTGATAGATAAAGAACAAAGAACCCAACACAAGGAACAATGTGCTGAGAGATTGGCAGCTGATAATGGCAGCCCCGAGAAAGGCACAGAGGTCCGCTACTCAGACCAAGCAGTTTTAGCAAATCTTGATTGGGGAATCGATGCCCTTGAAGAGGCAATAAACACATCGAATATGGAAACTAAAATGGCTCGACTAGACTATGCTGAGAAAATGCTTCAAGTGTGTGCGATGTTAAATTCTAGCCAGAAAACTGCAGGGGTCCCTAATTTTTACCTCTCAGCTTGGGCACATTTAAATTTATCGTACTTGTGGAAGTTGAGAAATAACATTCAGAATGCAGTCCTTCACATTTTGGAGATGTTCATCGTGGACCCTTTTTTCTCGAGGATTGATTTTGCTCCTGAGCTTTGGAAATCTATTTTCCTTCCCCATATGGGCTCCATTGTTGGTTGGTACTCACAGGAAAGGCGAAGGATAGTGATGGATGTGATCCCCGATACTTCTGATCTGTCATTTACTGTGGATTTTGATAACTATTTTAATGAATCTTTGATTTTGTCCGTGAGGCCCGAGCAAGCGGAGAGAATTCAAGAATTAGAGCAGCTTTATGGTCAATCTTTGGATGAGAATACTAGGCTTTATGCAAAGTATTATAAGGATTGCATGAACTATGATTCTGCCACTAGCAGGATGGTGATGCCTATGTTGCCAATTGCAGAGCCACCTATGACTCCTTTGCATGAGCTCAGCAGCCGCTCGATTCCTGATTATGTCAAATTTGGTCCAATCTTGCCCAAGAGTGCTGGTTTTTCTCCAGTTCTGAAACCTAAAGAAAACACTGGAGACTCATCCAGGTATAAAACTCTACTTGGAAATTCCTAACTGCTTGATCATTGAATTAAGACTTTGAAGTAAACTTATTGACGCTTAGGTTCGGTGTGAATGACGGGCGAGGACTTCAAATCCATAATACAAGTACATTAAGCTTGTTTGAATAGTTTCATGTTACATACGATCTCAAATCCATCATTCCAATCCTTTTATCCGAACATTACGTTAGACTTCATGTTGAATTTGAGATCGACTAAAACTTATGTTTATGTTTTTTTTCCTTCCATCAGATTGAAGGCATCTAGCTCCTCAGAGAATCTTGAAGATTCTGCTTCATGGGATGCTCAGGTTAGGTCATTATGATTGTGGACTAAAATTGTATGTTTTGCAGTTGTGATTTGTGAATGACTGAATTTGCACTCTATGTGTGTTTTCATTATCAGGAGGAAATTCCTGTGAGTGAAAATTCTGGTGAGGTTCCTCATGCATATATTGAAGCTAAGGATAGATCACATGAAATTGTATCCAATAGCTTTAGGTCAGAAAAGGATGACGATTCTAGGTCAGTTGTATCTAATAGAAGTATCAGACTGAAAGACGAGGAAACCTCCTCTAGCAGACAAAGGGTAAAAGTGAGTAGTAGACAATCTCCTCAGTTTACCTCTCCTATGGATTCTCCCAAAACTATTCCTTCCACAAAGATTACATCTCCAAAAGTAGCTACAAGTTCTGGAAAGGTACCTACATCTATGCTTCGCCTTCTCTCCACCCGTGCGATGGACTCAATTTCCACTTCTTTGCCTGTTTCTCCACTTTCTTGTGGTGACAATTCAAGCATTAGCTCAGCAGATTCTGATGGAGAAATAACAGTATATTTCAAACCTTAACTCACTTTAAATTGAATAGTGGTGTATGTAATATATATGTGTGTGTGTGTGTGTGTGTGTGCGTGTGTGTGTGAAATTTCTGGGCTTACACTGAAAATGGCATAGACAACCAGGGACAGATTAAAACCGCGAGGAAAAGTGTTGGCCATGCACTTAGTGTTAGAGAAGTGTTTTCAAAGAGGTATGCTTAATTGCCCGTAATTTCTAAAGCTATTGTTTTTCTTCAAATTCAGTTTGGGATGCATTAAGATTGAGCAATGATTGGCCTCTTTTCCTGCCCTACGAGACTGATAATTCTTTCATATCTTGAATTTGTGGCAGTTCTCTTAGTCAAGGTGATGATGGAAGCCAGAGCTATGCGTGTTCTCCATCATCTGAGATGTTGACTCCCCAGTCAAGGCCACCAAAAGATTTTGTCTGCCCTATTACTGGCCAAATTTTCAATGATCCAGTCACCCTTGAAACGGGACAGACATATGAAAGGAAAGCCATTCAAGAATGGATGTATAGAGGAAACACAACATGCCCTATCACACGACAGCCGCTCTCTGCAGCTTCACTACCCAAAACAAATTATGTTCTGAAGAGACTGATTACTTCTTGGAAAGATCAACACCCTGATCTTGCTCAGGAATTTTCATGCGTTGAAACACCACAAAGTTATTTAAGCCACACGTCCAATCTTCCAAGTGAAAGAAACACTAGTGGTGAAGTTGATTATAAACCTCAAAGATTCATGCGGGCTGCATTGTCAACATCACCAACCAGTGTAATATCTCAAGCTTCAGTTGAAACAGTAATCAATGCATTGAAGCCTTACATTCTCTGTCTCTGTAGTTCTGAAGACTTGCAAGAATGTGAAGCAGCTGTTTTAACAATAGCCAAGATTTGGGAGGACTCGAATGCACACTCGGGAATTCATTCCTATTTATCTTCACCAACAATAATAAATGGATTTTTGGAAATATTGTCAGCATCTTTGAACAAGGACGTTCTCAGAACAACAATATATATTATGTCCAAGCTGATATATATAGATGATCGTGTCTGTGATCTTCTGACAAGCATAGACTCCGATTTCTATTGCTTGGCTGATTTACTGAAAAAGGGTCTTCCAGAAGCTGCTGTTCTTGTATACCTGCTCAGGCCATCCTTTTCTCATCTATCTTCTCACAACTTAATAACCACTCTTATCCATATAATTTCTAACAAAAATGAAGACCACAATGGTTTTCAATATGCTATAGCGCCTAAAGATGCTGCTATAGCATTGCTTGAAGAGATTGTTGTGGGTGGAGATGAGAGTGACAGATCACATAATGCAAGAAATGTTGTATCAGATAATGGAATCCCCGCTTTGCTGAGTTGCCTCAGTAGGGTGGATGCAAGACAGTCTATTGTGTCAATCCTTCTATGTTGCATCAGAACTGATATAAGCTGCAAGGATATGATAGCAAACAAGATTGAGTTATCTCCTGTTCTTGAACTATTTCATGGTGGAAATGATAGCGTTCGAGGAATATGCATAGAGTTTCTCTACGAGTTGGTTCGGCTTAGCAGGTATACTTGCTTATTTTCTTTCTACTGTTCAGTCCTTCGCTTCTCATTATCCATACAATTGAGTTCATTTTTTCTGTGTCACAGAAGAACATTAGGCAACCAGATTTTGCAGATAATTAAAGAAGAAGGAACATTTAGTACTATGCACACCCTTTTGGTTTATCTGCAGATGGCCCCCATGGAGCAGAAACCTGCCATTGCTACCCTTCTCCTTCAGCTTGATCTTTTGGTTGGTTTCTTTTTCATCATTGTAAATTTAGCTCAAAAGAATATATATGCTGAAATAGTTCGGAGATTCTGATTACGTATTTTACATCACAGGTTGCTCCCCGAAAGATGAGCATCTACAGGGAAGAAGCCATCGAAGCACTGTTAGAAGCAATTCAAAGAATAGAATTTCCATCTTCTCAAATTATGGCACTTGGCGCACTATCAACTCTTTCAGGACATTCAAGTGCTTCAAGAAAACCACTCATGGAAACTCGGTTGCTAAATATAGCAGGGTTCGATCAACCATACAATTCTATGAAGCAAACGGAGGAAATGGAAACCAATGAAACAGAATTAATCGAAATGGTATGCAAAATTGTGTAGTTTTTGGGTTGTTATCAGTTTTATGTGTTTGTGTTTTACTTATTGAACAAATATACTTAGAAAGAGGAAAAGAAAGCAGCAAGGACCTGGGAGAAGAGGATGGCATTTGTGCTCTGCAACCATGAGAAAGGCATGATTTTTCAAGCTTTGGAGGAATGTTTTAAAAGCAATTCAATAGAGATAGCAAAATCTTGCCTTGTTGTAGCCACATGGCTTGTGCATATGCTTTACAGTTTTCCAGATTGTGGCATAAGAGGCGTTGCTCGTAAATCATTGCTTGACAAGTTTATAAATGTGCTTCAATCATCAAAAAACCTTGAGGAGAAGATATTGGCTGCCCTTGCTTTGAGAAGATTTCTCAGTGAACCAGGTAAAATATCACTTATAAGCATATTTCACTCCTCCATTCTGAGTGATTCTTAAGTTGTCCCGGGGCTTTAGTCCCGTTACAATCACAAACTTCCATGTATGGTGGATCCTAGTGAATCCCATCAGATGGATGGTTGTGATCGTCCAGGAACCTCCTAAGAATAATTCCTTCTGGTTTAGTAACTGAAGTTGATTATCCATATTTTAAGGTGGGATAACTGAAGTGGAGGTATATGCCAAATCTATATGGAAAACTTTGAAGAGGCTTAGGAAGAGTTGCACAGTGGTCCATGATATAATGAAAGCATTGATGAACTTGCCATCTATTGATTCAGTGAGTGGTGTATACAAATCCTTTGTCCATTGCAATTTGATACAGTATCGTAGTTTCATAACACTAACTTTAAGAAATACAGGCAGAATTGTGGTCCTGCGCTGAAGGCCCGGAGATAGATGTCTCCATGAATGGAGAAATCCTCTCGATACTTCATATAAGAAATCGGTTGATAAGCAGCCATTCTGATGGAACTATAAAAGTATGAACTCAAGAATGTGGATTAGCATGAATCAATATTCCTTTTTCTTTTTTCCTTCATTTGTTTTCAATTTTCCCCGTGGATTCAGGTATGGGACACTGGAAAGAGGGCTCCCCGGTTAATTCAAGAAACTCGTGAACACTCAAAGGCTGTAACATGCCTCTATGTTCCTCCTTCATGTGACAAGCTGTACAGTGGATCTTTGGACAAAACCATCCGTGTAAGACTTTTATGCAGCAATTTGAGATTTAATAACCTGAGGCATGTTCGTTTATTTACACAATAAGACATAGGTTCCAACACTTGTAATTTTCCTCCAACACTTGTAATTTTCCTCCAACACTTGCTTATGCATTGCCAAGAATAATGTTTGTTTCAATTATTGTTTACAGGTTTGGTCAATCAAGCAAGAGGAAATTCATTGTATTCGGGTACATGATGTAAAAGAGGCAGTGCTGGTGCTAACAGCTAATGCAAGTGTGGCGTGCTATTCGTCTCAAGGAAATGGAGTCAAGGTTCGACATTCTAAACTTACTCAAATCACCTTAAATATGGATAACGTCCTAAATCTAACACACGCCAAAAAAATCAATGTAGGTTTATAATTGGTCAAGTGTTCCAAAGCACGTCAACTTCAACAGACAAGTCAAGTGTCTGGCCCTTGAAGGTGATAAACTCTACTGCGGTTGTTCTGGTTACTCTATCCAGGTAATGTACTTTTCAATAAGAAACGTTCAAATCCAAACTTGTTTTCCGTTGTGCAAATTAAATCGTGGTGGTTTATGTTTTACGGGTTATCTTTTCTGAGTTGAGAATTTGGAAAATGAATAACAGGAGGTGGATTTAAGAACTTATACATCATCAACATTTTACTCTGGTACCAAAAAGTTATTGGGCAAACAAACTATCTATTCAGTACAAATTCACAATGGTATTCTATTTGCTGGTGGATCATCGGTTGATGGTATAGCAGGAAAGGTAAATTCATACTGACTAAATAGTATATAATTCTGCCTATTAAACTTGTCCTGGTTGTGAGACTGCTTCACTGATTCTATTCTATGTTTGAATTAGGCCTTGGTTTCAAATCTCGCACATTTGTGTGGTATTTATCTATTTTAATAGTAGTTTCTTTCGTTGAATGTTTCCGTTTATTTCATTAAGAGCCTCTGATTCTACTTACGACTCAGCCATGGTAATAATATATTGACGTAGGACATGAGTGATTGCTAAAGAGCTTTCAAATTTTGATATAATCAGACAATAATGGACACTACATGAATAATTATGATTCTGCTATAACTCAAAGCCTAATGACCTCTTAAGACAGACCCGACTATTGGTGATAAACATCACAATCATTATATTTGGTGGGGCCACATGAATCTTATCATTTTAATCATTGTAATTTTACGGAGACAATAGAACCTCCTAAGAACATTCGGAACTATTACCATACGAAATTTAATACTTTTCCCTGAAATGACATTGCATACAGGTGTTTAAACTCTCGAGCAAGGCGGTTATAGGATCTTTGTCAACTAGTCTGGACATTCAGCACACGATTGTAAACAATGACTTCATATTTACAGCCACAAAATGTGACATTATAGAAGTATGGCTAAAAGATAGAGTGACAAAGATTGCTTACATAAAAATGGGAAATGGAGGGAATGCAAGAATTACGTCCCTTGCCTCAGATGCAGATGGACAAAAGCTTTTTGCTGCAACTTCTGAAGGCAAACTTAAGGTACAAACTGCATTTGCCATCTAATAAATCGTCTTACCACCAAAAAAAAAAATCTAATAAATCGTCTGCAAAATATGTTTTTATTTATTAATGGGGAAAATTACATACACACACCCTCATTTATTGTGTAATAACCAATATTCTCTTTACATATTAGAAATTACTAACACCCCTCCTCAATTGGTTTATTTGTAAGGCTTACATAGTTAAAATTGTAATAATTTTTAAATACACAAGGGGCGTAATTATAAAAATGCCTTAACATAAATCAAACTTTATGGAATTTCCAATAAATGATGGTTTTGATATTTACAAAATAAATTAGAGGGTCTGCGTATAATTTTCTCCTATTTATATTACTCATAGTAGTACATGGATATTCGTAGATGATGGAATTAGACCATTCTACCATAACAGAATCACCTTATTCAAGAAAAAAACATACTCCATACCAACTTGTTATTTTTGAAAAATTGCTTATAAACTTATCTTTTTTATTTGTTACAGTTTATATACATATCGTACATATGTGAAATGAATATGAGATTAACAACATTATGGATAGAATTTTAGCAATTGATGTTTGATCATTTTCTTAATGGGTTAATTTCAGGTTTGGAGTTTGGACTAAGAAGACTAATGGGTTCTTCCAATGGAGGTCAATGTGTGTCCTGTAATAAAAAATAGCAAATTTGCTAATAATTTCTCTTGCATTTTGGATTTCCTTAAAAAAAAAAAACACTTCTCTTGCACAAATTAATATTATAAAAATTTCAATTCTCTGTTTCACTCTACTTTCATTAAATTCGTAGGTATTTTTCTCATTTTTGAAGTTTTGATTAATGTTCTCATCCAGATGTTCAGATAAGCTTGTAAGAAACATAATCTGAATTCATCTGAAGGAATTAATTAGTGTAGGGTGCTGCATTCATCCCAAAGGCATTGTATTAATTTTGCCAGAGAGTCAAACTCCAGACCCATATGATTTAGCTGCGTATTATGTTGAAAAATCTAAATACAATCACAATTTAATCATATATGTAGGGCAACAAAATAAATCAAATTACCCAATTCTGAACTCGAGATCAATTGTTAGAAACTCATTTTAACTCAATTCAATCAAACATAGAAAATAAACACATTTAAGTATATTTTCATTTTCACCAACATTTGAAATCCAGTTCAATTCAACTAGTTAAAAGTTGCACAAATATGTATGTTAATATATCAAGTTGGTCGTGTTCGACTTAACTAAAACTCGTTAAAATTTAATTCCCATTAGAAACCTTTATTTATAACTTCGCAAGGAACTTGACAATTTTATTTGCACACCAAAATTGGAAAAAATTGGAAATTTTAGTTAAATTGATCTTAGTCAATTTCATGTAGCACTCAGAATGAAAAGGACTTGTGTTATAGTACATATCAAAGATCGGACCGATTGGTCGATCTCATCAGATTTATATCCTCATAGTGCCAAATTATAATATCTAAAAATAATTTAGAAAAATATGGATGCTAAATGAAAAGAGAGTATTAAAATTGAATTTTTAACAAATATAAATTCTAAAATATATTTGAATAAAAAATTAATTTCAATAATGAAAATGGGAGCATTCAGAATGAGTAGGAGGTTAGATTCCTTCATGAATTGATCGGAATAATTTCAAATTTATCCTCATTATGCTAACCCCATCAAATTCCAGAAGCATAAAAACATGAAAACAAATCTTGACTATATTTATATATATATATATATATATATATAGTACAAAACAAGTGATTTTAGAGGAGAAAAGTTCATCAGAAGATTGGATTAATACATCAAAGATGACACACACAGATGCGTGCCTCAGACGACCGTCGTGAGATATTGAAATCCAAAATCATCCTTTGAGCTTCAACTATATTCGAATTCGATAGATACACATACAAAAATATATGAAGAATAAATATAAGCGCGGAAATAAGAACGATTTATCGTCCGCAAAATAAATAGAAAACGAAGATTCAACAGAGATCGATTTGCTTTGACGACCACAGAATGAGGTGGAAGATAAACTTTCATATAAAGGGCTGAAATTAGGGTTTTCATTCTGTTTTGTAAGTTCCTTTTTACCCTTCCAGGGCCCAAAGCCCAAGCCTTATTTAAGCCTTTTATTCAATTTGTAAACATAAACTCGGAGAAAAAAAGGAAAATAGAAAAATTAGAGGCGTTTCATTAAGCTAATTTTAATGTAAGAGAATGAAAAATAAAATGTAAAAGTCACATTACTCGTCTTAGAATTACAACTATTACCCCAGGGCCGTCGGATAGTCTTTAGGGTCCCTTTAAATTAAAAAAGAAACGTAAATGTCATCTACATTTAATATATTTTTAGCCAAACTAGACGTGGATCAAATTATTTAAGATTTAGTCAAAATCGTCGATTAAACTAATTCGAGATTTATTGACCCGCATATTGAAAATGAACGTTCAAGGAAACATTATATTCATTGAGTTAAAAACTTAGTGGAGCTAAACTACTTAAGTAGTGAACCATGATTTGTATAAGAATACCAAATTGTTAGGATTAAGTTCATATTCGATTTAATTAAAGCTTAACACAAGTTTGGTTCAATAAGAAATTCATATTATACTTGGAAACATGTGTTGGTTGGTTATCAGAAAAAATATCAACATAACAAAAATCCTAATCTGCCTATGGTAAGTGGACTCCAATTTGGGCCTTAAGAATGGCCCAAAGCCACTGAATTCCGTAAGTCCAAACGAATTGTGTTTTTTAGTAAAATTATCATTTTTTTTATTTATTTTAGAAACGTGTATTATGAGTATTTGTATAAAAACGAAATGATGTTGATTGTGTTTATTTATGCTTTTTGGAAAATGGTACCATATAGTAAAATGATCAAATCAATTTGATTTATTGAGAGTGAAATGACTGAGATAATTATTTTGGGATCCCATGTGTATTGAGGTCTAGTTAATCACCAAATTTCACCTCTTAGAGATAGCTTGAAATGTTAAATGTATTGATTAAAATATAGTTTTATAGCAAAATATGAAAATAAAGTTGAAAACGTGCTTTTGATTGAAAATGATTTGTAGTTCTAGTTTTCCAAATTGTGATGCATAACATAGAAAATTATGTTAAAAAACGTAATAATCTATTTGGTCCAAGAAAATTACTAGGGAAACGAAAAAAAATACAAAGAAAATCATTCTCCTTTTCCCACTTTTTATCTTAACGAATGGTGGGAAAATGTAATCCCCAATTGGACTTGGATGACATCCCATTTCTTATTTTTTAATTTTTCATAGATTTTTTCATAAAAAATGTACTAGTTTGGCATCTATTAAAAATTATCCAAAGAAATGCTATAGTAAATATTCTCTAAAAAAGTCTCAAATTCCCTTGAAAAATGGATTTAATTGTATTTCTCTTAAATTTTTTTCAAAAAAAATTGATTTTTACTATTCATAATTTGACAATTTACCCATTAACTAAAAGCCTTTTATCCACCAATATCCTAACACATGCAACTAAATAATTGTTTATCTTGATTCGAAATGACCCGAGGTGTGAAATAAAATCCAATTTACATGTTTTTTGATGCATTATTCAATAAGTTTAATTAAGAAATGTCTAAATTTTCTTATAAAACAAAAACTCACTCATGCCATTTCTAAAATACAAAAAGCAGCTTTTCTTACAATAAAAAGACATATCACATTATAGCGATGCCATTTCTAAAATACAAAAAGCAGCTTTTCTTACAATAAAAAGACATATCACATTATAGCGAATTATTACACATTTTCCTATAGAAAAATATATCCAAGCATACTTTCACAATCATATCTCTATTCTCTAAAAGTAAAATCTCTTACTTTTTGTAGGAAAAATGAGAGAATAAAATTTCTTATTTTTTTCTCAGGAGAATGAGAAATACAAAATAGCATCTCATCCAATTAAGATCACGATCCTATAATCTCAAGTTTTTTATTGGATTCTTTGTTCTATTTTCTTGTCCTTTTTCATTTTTCTTTAGTAACCAAGTAATGGAAAATGATTTTTCTTGTGTTTTCTTTTCCTTTCCCGATTTTCCGGAACCAAACGGAGTGTAAGCAAACATGGCCTTAGAATTCTCTCCTCGCCATCAGTCTTCACCCTTGAGTGATTCGAACCTCAGTCTCTCTCAATTCTCACAACTTCGCTTGACCACCACCACCACCGCAGCCATGGCGATCGACACCGTACCGCCGCTCATCGGCGCCCAGCTCAATTATCTCCTCAGTCACTGTCCGTTCTCCGTCAAGGTATGCATTTCATTGCCCCAAAAGATATACGTATATATCCACCCATGTTTACTCACTGCTATATTCGTATATATTCGATTCTGGATGCACATGATTTATTTTTGTTCTTATATCTATCTCTCTCTCTCTCTCTCTCTCTCTCTATATATATATATATATATACCGAAATAGTTATGTTTTTCCTGGAATAATTCAAAATAAGAAAAAGAAATGTTGCAGGTGGAACAACTGTGGTCAGGCTGCAAAAACCCTAGCTTGCTTGATCGCTTCACTTTAGTCATCCCGTATTGTCTCGACTATATCAAATGTTAGTGTTCATTTGAAGATTATATGTTCAAATTCTCTTGTTTTTTTTTTTTTTTTTCATTTTTAGTAGGGTTATATTTTTTTTATTCTATTATAATTTTGTAAAAATAAATTTAGGGGATGTTGTATACAATGCCGTATATCCATTGGCTGCGCCGGATATAGTATTTGGTCCTGAAGATGAGAGTTTCCGGCCATATACTGGTGGCAAAGAAAAATCATGTAAAAATAGTTTGGCTGATTGGAATAGCAGGGATCCAGCTCGGCTATTGTCTCTCATTATCGAGCTTAGGTGAGAGATCTTTTGATATATGACTGCACTACAGGGGAAATTTTGATTTCTTAGATGTTACTTATCGGTTAATGGCACTGAGTTTTGGATGTCTTTGTTTAATATATATTCTAGGGATGCATATAAGGCATACCAGAGAAAACGTATCGAAGAGATTGATGACGACAGATTGAAATTTGAAATCAGTACTATGCTTGCAAGAGAGGTTAGTGTTGAATGAGCTCCACATAGATGAAAAAGCATATGAATTCATGCTGTTTGTTTCCCGGATACATAAGCAGGACTTGGTCTCTCCGTGCTTTCTGTGCATTGGTTGTCTTTGCTCTGTTTGCTTGTGCCTAGTGTTTGTATGTTTTTCCAAATGCAACTAGATGTTCTTTCACTGGGCTGCTATGTTTCATTATCAATAAGAATTGAACTTGAGAAGTTCATTTGGTTACTACACACCAATATGAAGCTCTTTATCACCTGTTTTGAAAAGATGGGTTATGCAGTTACACCTAGCCGAATAATTAAGTACAACATTTGATGCTTTGGTCCTTGCTTATCGGCAAACTCTTGATTTTCTTACTGCATGGATGTCTTACCGAGGGATTATAAGTCTTGTTATGGCCGTACCTTTGGATCAAATTGCAGCGTGAAATCATCTCAGGCATTTTAATTAAGGGGAAAAGCTTCAACATTATCACCGTGTGTCTGCCTGTGGATAGTTTGATTTGAGATCAATAAATGAATTTAAGGATCCCTGCTTGATTCTCGTCAGTTATTCCTAGTTTATCTAGCTGAATAAAGTAATATTGGAAGAAATTTAACAATATCTGAAATAACAAACTTTTTCCAGCTATGCTTAATTTCTTTGGCATTTCAAATTTGGATGCCTGCAAAGGTTATACTTTCTAGTTGCCTCATGTTTATTAATAATATCGACATTTTGTGTTTCAAGAAATCCTATTTGCTTTATAGGAATAAATAGACCAATTTGAGTCACTGATTGTTTCATTTAGAATCTTGTGCCTCCTTTTTACTTTTTTTGATGCATCTTCTTTGCATTATGTCGCCTATGGGAACCTGATATAGATCTGTATCTTAACATGTTCTAAAATTCAAACTACAGGGAATTGAAATGTACATGAGTTCCGTCCTCGACAAGGTTACTGACTATCATAACTTTTTTCCATCTTATTATCATTTAAAATATTGAGCTTAGTGAGTTCTAACTTTCCTGGTGGTCTTTTGCCATTGGATTGTAGTGTAGCCGGAAGAGGTTAAATTTGCAGTTCCTTTACTGGATATGGATTTAAATAAATTGGTTGCTGGGTCCACCTGGAAACATCCGCAGAAGATATACTTACAGGTTGGTTTCTGCATAAATGATTGCTCTTATGCATAGAATGTACTCACCGAAAAGAAATTTTACAGCAAATGAATTAATCGTTGATTTCAACTAAGCTAAGGCTGGTGGCAAGACAAAAGTACAACAAGATTAACGGCTTATTATGGCAGAACACATTAGTTTTGTACTTATCTATTTACCTGGTAAAATAAAAAAAATCACATACTCACTCAATGATGGGTGGAAATTCACTGCCCCCTTACGATATCAGAAATCGATGAAAATACAACTAATGATCCTGTTGTGCATAGTGTTAATTCAATTCTAAAGAAAGCTTTAGACTCTAAAGTTTGAAGGTAAGCATATTAGTGAAAATGTGAAACTGATTTGAGATATCTTTTAATAATACATAAACCACCATCCACAACTTAATATTATATCAAAGTTTGTTTATTAGAGAGTACTTAGAAACATGTCAGAAAGTGGAAACTCTCACCATTTCTTCCTCAAGCCTTTCCAGAGCTTGCCACTGAAATTTCAGTTTAACTAACCATATTATGCTCTTATCAAGTTATGTTTAATGCAAATGGGCAATATTTTCCAATGCATAGTTTGTTCAAGTATTTTCTTTTTGCACTCCGCAGATTGCAACTTATTTTCTTTGTTTTTCTTTCCACTTCCTTTATCAAGTCACACTTCTATTTGTTGCCTAAGGTGCACTTTTGTAATGCTTGTAGGTTATATTTCCAGTTGGTAAAAAGTATTCTACTGCTCCTCCACCCCCACGCCTAAAATTGGTTTCTTCTGCGGAGTTGAAAGCTTTATTTTCCATTGAAGATTTTAGACTTCCTCCTTGGGTAGATGGAATGTAAGTATAGATATTCTTTTTCTATTAGATTTGTTTAGTTTTTTATTCCCTTGGTCAAGGTTGTGTGTCCTTTGTATCTATCTTATCTGTATTAATCTGCAGGTGCACAGCTGAATATCTTCTAACTTTGGAAGAGATGTTGGAATCTCAGGTTTGCTGCATCTTTTATCGACTTATATTTCTTCATAGATGACCATGGCTTCAAGTTAAGAATAATTGTGGCAGGCTGTTGTGATCTCTGTAGTATAATACTTCGTTTTTGTGTGACAGATTAAAGATGCTGTCTCATCCGTCGAAACAAGAAGGAAGTTTATTATGGCATTGGCAACTCATTTTGGAAGACCAATAGAAGCTGATCCGGTGTGCATTCCTTAACTTTCTATAATGGAACAATTTATTGTTGGTTTTTATTTCTTAATGGCCGGATTTATTTCATAAAACAAATTGGTCGGTTATCCTTGCTTTGGTTCACAGGTCTTTTGCAGGAGAGCAACATTTCTTGCGTCTGCTGGGGTGTTCACTTTTCTGGTAGGATATTTTTTTGGGCACTCCATGTTGTGTCTGTTTTTATAATGATATTGCATCTAATATAATCCTCTCCTAACTTTTCTGGACTGAGAATGCTGCCACAATCAATAATTCTTTTGGATTTACGGGAATGAGTCCAAAAATTTACAGCTGTTTGTTCTCTTCCATCTATAAACTGAATATTTGAATTTATTTAAGTCATTATTCAATTATCGAGTTCATTGAACATATACTTGGGAGCTTGTAGCCTTCAATCCTCCCATTGGTGCCTATAATTGGGTAAAACATCAATTACCGTCTACTCTTGTTTTTTTTTGGTTTTTTTTCCTTTTTTGGGGTAAAAGTTATCATTTAGTAAAACATCACATGTAGAGATGTGATTTTTGTTCTTGTGGGTGATAAATTTCAATATGCCTTTTTCCTTAGAAAGTGTACTTGTAGAAGAGGATTCTATAAGTAATGTGAATCAATGTAGAATGCAGTCTTCAACTGGATGCTTTTACGGTTATCATCCTTTTGTAGTGTAAGATCACACCATTTACAAAATGCAGAGAACAGAACATCTCAGCAAAAGTTTGTTTTTATGTTTCAAAAGGAACAAGCAATCTGTTCCCATGTTACATCCTGCAGGACATCATGGGTTTGCTTATTAAGTTGTATCTATGTACACACATTGCACATATATTAATTTTTTTAAAGCTTTTATCTTCTTCAAAATATTCTTTGTGGGCCAGCTGAACCATATCTCTCCCTGTAAGAAACCTTTTTTCTTCAGAAAGCTAGTGAACACAATGAACCTTGTGGCCTCACAATCGACATCCTCTTAAATTTAGGTATGAAAGTTTAATGGAATAGCAGCATTTATATTGGTTTAATAACCACTACGATTCACTTGCTTCTCTTATTTGTTTGCTTGAACATTCTCACACTTGATATCGTCAATAGCAATTGCTCACAACTTGCAACACCATATACTCTGTAGATAGGATATTGCTGTGCCACATTGTTGGATTTGTGATTCTTTTCGCAACTTTGTAGTCTTATGATCTTGTTTTTTCAGGTCCATCTATCTTTCTCTCTTCAGTTCCCAAAGTATCAACCAACTTTAATACTTCAGAGTTCACAGGTAAGAATCTTTCGGATCACAATAGTGGTTTGTAAATCGACATTCCAACCTTCCCATTGGTCCTGGGTGGGTCCTTCTTAGAGGGTCCTGAGACATAACAACCATTCATCATCTGGGCCCTACACAATAATGGTTGTGATGTCCCCGGACCAATAGGTCCCTTGATTGGGTAAGAATTCACCGTTTCACAACTTCTATATGCCTCGATATTATGATGCTATTGCCATGCATCATTTTTGACTGATAATGGAAGCAACCTTTGTTGAATCAGTTATCAGCCTATGCCTTCAACTTTACGTAACTTAATGAGACTAATATTTCTATCTGCAGCATTTTAATTCCCAAGGTGTGCCCATCAAATCACCCAATCTAACTGAATATCCATGGAGTCCAAGATGGGAACCATCAGAAATGGCCGATAGGATCTCGTAAGTAGTCTATTTTTGGGCAAAACAAATTCTACCAATTATAAACAAATGTTGAAGTAAAATTCTTGTGAATTCTTGTGGCAGTGACTTTCTGGCAGACGAATGTTTGAATTTCAAGAAGCACTGCAATCAGCTGAATCAGCAATGAGGGTATTTGCTTCAGCATCTTTAGGGCCGTTTCCTAAGATGGCATTTCCGTTTTGAGAATTCCCGTATGCTATGACGCCCTTAGCAGTTTGTGTTTGTCCAGTTTTTGATGTGGATTGTGATTTGTGTTATTAGGTGTGTTTTTGTATGTAAAGTGGGAACAACTTTGAATCCATTAGTTTCTCTCTTTAATTGAACGTGGAGTCTTCTAAGGCTTAATGGGTATAAAGTTTGTGTTATGGTCTTGCGCATTTTATGGTCTTGTGCATGTTTGGTCAAAATTTTGGGGAAATTACGTTTAGATTTACAATTTTTGACCAAAGCCCAACACAATTATTTGGCCAAAAACAATTGTCCCCTTTTAGATGTGACCGATTGAATTGTGGTGATGGGCTATTGACCAATCTCAAGATAAAGTAATAGAGTGATAGCATAAAATAATTAAAAATCCTATTCCCCATCATATTTGAATGTTGACATTTCTTCTTAATTATGATGTAATGGGTCCTATAGTAAGATATAACTGGAACTTCGGTTCTTAATTTTGACATTACGAATAAAATAATATTTTATATATTAATAAAAAGAAATGCAATATGAATATCACATTAACCATAATAATACGTTTATTTATAATATTATATGTATATTATAATATATAGTGATGAGTGCAAATAATCCTTCTCTTTTACCTTTATATTCAGTCAATGGTAAACAACTACTATTATTCATGGGATGCAAGGTGGTATGATGGGTCAGGTATGACCCGGCACGACCCAACCCGGTCTGTGTATCCGTGGGTCTTTGTAATCCATATCCACTATATAAATGACACATATTGTCTCAACAGGATAATCAATCATGTCATGAATAGTGATTACCTGATCTCATATAAATACCCCCTATGATTCATTAATGAGGGGGGAGAAAAGATCCACAGAAATATACTGTTCACTTAGAAAAAAGGAAAATATTCGCATAGTCAATATCCAATATTTAGCCTCGTGTCATACGACGCTACTATTGCTAGTTGCATAACACATCTGATTGAACTATGTCCAGACTTGATCCTATGCATATAGGTACGTAGGCAGCTTGATTAATTCAGGTCCAGTCTATACTGTTTTACGTCCATCCGGTGGTTACGACCCCCTGGGGTAGTCCGATTTGCCTTGGTCCTTCCGGAAAAGTTAGAGGTAAATCATTTGGCGCCGTCTGTGGGAACTTTGTTTCCCTTTGTTGGGTGGTAATAGTCAGGGCAATGGAAGAAACAGAGCAGAGACGAGCAGAGGGTGTGGCAGTAGAGCCTCAGGGATCACCGTTAGGAGATCCCCAGCAGCGGCTCGAAGTGGAGCCGCCACGGGAAAAATTTGTTACAATGACGGAGGCGGAGTTCCACAAGAGGATGCAAGAGTGGGGACAGAAGTTCTTGCAAGAGCATTTGGCTCAAATGCCAGCGACGCCAAACGTGGGGACTGCCCATCCTACTCCAGCTAACCCAGGACGACAATTCCCAGAACTCGACCCAGAAAGGGAACGAGGGGAAGATGCTCGCAATACGGGGGCACGCCGAAGATTATTTCACGAACCTGACCTACGAAGGGAACAAGGTGAAACGAGCCGAGGCGAAGGGGACCGACGAGGTGAAAGGGAAGGGAGTCCACATGAGGCAGGAAGTGATGCTAACTCAGCACGGCGTGAAAGAGCCAGGATTGAGGTAGAACCCGGCGAGATAATGCACGGTGAAATGCCCCAAAAGAGAATGATCCAAGTTTCAGCGCTGCAGCGTCGTAGTTCGCCTTTTCATGTGGATATCCTTTCGGAAGGTATGCCGTTACATTTCAAAGTACTGGAACTTCCGAAATACGATGGAACTCGGGATCCTAGGGAACATGTAGTTACCTTTGAAACAATGATGGTGTTGCATAATTTAAGTGATGCAGCAAATGCAAAGATTTTCCCAACTACCTTCGTGGGCCGGGCTTTGGATTGGTTCGTAAATCAACCCCCAGGCACAATCGTGTCGTATGAACAGTTTGTTCGAAAATTTGAGAATCATTTTGCTAGTAAGGCTCGTGCTGCCAAGTCAGTATCGACTTTGTTGGGGACAAAGCAGCGAGAAGAAGAAACGCTGAGGGAGTTCGTAGACAGATTCAATGACGAGGCCCTGGATGTCCAAGGTGTGCAGCATGAGGTAATTCAGCAGTTGTTTATCAATGGCTTGAAGGAAGGACCATTGGCAGGGGCGTTGATACGAAACCCTCCCGTAGATTGAGAAGGGATGATGATCCTTGCGAGGCAGTATATACACGAAGAGGATGTATATAGGATTAAGAGAGCCGAGAAGAAGGCATCGAAGCAAAATAAAGAGCAACCCGAGCTACGTGGAATGCCGAGATCCGATAAGGATCAAGAACGGCAACCGCGATACGCAAAGTACGAAACTTACACACCTCTAAAAATGACACGGGGAAAAACCCTGATGGCCATTGAAAATTCAAAATTGCTCGTTTGGCCCAAAAAGATGAAATACGATCCAAAAAGGAAAAATAGCCACAAATATTGTCGCTTTCACAAAGACAATGGCCATGACACTGAGGATTGTTTTCAATTAAAAGATGAAATCGAGAGATTAATTAGTCAAGGCTATTTGCATGACTTTATCGACAAAGCCCGTGAGGCTGAAATGAAAAAGCAAGGAGAGGGGACACGACGAGACCACAGGTCTAGAAGTCGATCCCGGGAACGAGGAAAGGAAATGGAGAGAGGCAGGGGTCGCGAGCAGAATGATGATAAATATCATGACAACCGGAAGAATCTGCCCAGACGTGATGAAAAACGAACTCACGAAGTCCAGCATAATCCACAATTGTGGGGTGAGATTCGCACCATTGCCGGGGGTCCCTCATCCGGAGACTCCCATAGTGCACGGAGAAGGCACCTCCGTGATGCCCGATCCCACGAAAAAAGAGGGGGATCATTGCCCATGATGAATGTTACATCGGGATACGAAGTTATTAGCTTCGATGACCGTGATTACGAAGGAGTGATACGACCTCATGATGATCCGATGGTGGTCACTATGAATGTGGCAAACTTCTCGGTTCACAGAGTGTTAGTAGACAATGGCAGCTCCGCAGATATTTTGTTTTGACATGTCTTGAGAAAAATGAATTTTGATGAGAAGAGACTTACCCCTGTAAATACTCCTTTAAAGGGGTTTGGAGGAGGAGAAGTTGCCCCTTTGGGAACAATAGATTTACCCGCCTCGTTGGGATGCGAACCCAAGAGAAGAACGGTAATGATGAAGTTTTTGGTGGTTGATGAACCTTTTTCTTACAATGCAATTATAGGCCGGCCTGGGTTGAATCTTTTTGAAGCCGTAGTGTCAACCATGCACTTGAAATTAAAGTTTATGACAAGTGGTGGAGTCGCGGTTGTACGATGCGATCAGCAGGTTTCCAGGGAGTGTTACACCATGTCCTTGAGGGAGGACAAAGGTGAAAAGCAAGAGAAAATGACGAAGGTAGGAGGTGTTGCTGTACCTAGTGGAGAGATGGAGCAAGATCCTGGGAAACGGGCTCACACAAAATCTGGAAGAGTCGAACCAATGGAACATAAAACTGTTGAATTGTTCCCTGGAGACTCAAACAGAACTACCAAAGTGGGATCTCAGATGCCGGAGAGATTGGAAATGATGATAATTGGATTCCTTAGGGGGAATTCCAATATGTTTGCCTGGCAGGCTTCGGACTTCAGAGGAATCGACCCCGAAGTGATGGTGCATCGTCTGAACTTAGACCCGAAAGTAAAATCGGTGCGGCAGAAGCGTAGGAATTTTGGGCCGGATAGGAACGCGATCATAGAGGTAGAAGTGAATAAGTTACTCGAGGTGGGCCATATCCAGGAGATTCAGTTTACTGATTGGCTAGCAAATGTAGTGCTTGTACCCAAGTCAGGAGGTCAATGGCGTATGTGTGTGGATTTTACTGATTTGAACAAGGCCTGTCCTCGTGATCCGTATCCACTGCCTCGTATTGATCTCCTCGTGGATTCGACGGCTGGGTACGCCCTATTAAGTATGATGGATGCGTACCAGGGCTTTAATCAGATTGCAATGGCGGCGGAGGATAGAGACAAGACTTCCTTTGTCACGGCAAAAGGAGTATATTGTTATAATGTGATGCCTTTTGGGCTCAGAAACTCAGGGGCTACGTATCAAATGTTGGTGAACAGGATGTTCAGGAGTGAAATAGGAAAGACCATGGAGGTCTATGTTGATGACATGTTGGTCAAGAGTGTAGAAGAGGATGAACACTTAGGTCATTTACAGACAGTCTTCCAAATTATGCGTGAGTATGGGATGAAGCTAAATCCCAGGAAGTGTACTTTTGGGGTGAGAGGCGGAAAATTTTTGGGTTATATGGTAACAGAGCGTGGAATCGAAGCCAACCCGGAGAAAATAAAAGCAGTTATAGAAATGAAGTCCCCGAATTCCGTAATAGACGTACAAAAATTAACGGGGAGAATGGCTAGTCTCAGCAGGTTCATATCAAGATCCGCCGATCGTGGCCTACACTTCTTCAAGATACTAAAAAAGGTAAAGAATTTCGAATGGACAGAGCAATGTGAAAATGCTTTTCAAGAACTTAAAAGGTATTTGACCTCTGCTCCGTTATTGACGAAGCCAGTGGTCGGAGAACCTCTAATGTTATATTTGGTTGTGTCCAACGAGGCCGTAAGTGCTGTTTTGCTTCGTGAACAGGAAGGCGAGCAAAAGCCAGTTTACTACATCAGTAGAATGATGCAAGGTGTTGAAAAAAATTACACTCAAATTGAAAAGTGGGCATTAGCTCTAATAACTGCAGCACGTAAGTTGCGACCTTATTTTCAATCACATACTATTGTGGTGCTTACAGATCAACCTCTGAGGCAAATTCTGGCTAAACCTGATGTTTCAGGTTGCCTCGTAAAATGGGTTGTCGAACTTGGTGAATTTTTAATCGAATACAAGCCACAAACTGCCGTAAAAGCACAAGCACTGGCGGATTTCATAGTCGGGAAAACACAGAAAATAAGCATGTTACTTCTGGCCCATGGATGCTTCATGTGGATGGCTCGTCCATGACCCAGAAGGGGGGCATAGGAGTATGGCTCCGAGACCCAAAAGGTACAGGAGTTACGTGCATAATATGGCCTCGAACTCAAAAACTACGTAATGATTACTAATGAAAGTAATCGTGAAAACTTATAACCACAAAGCCAAAATCATCACTTTGCACAATTTGCCTCGTGATGTGTGTATACTTGGTGATATTGTTGTCATGATTATTCCTGAGCTAAACTCATGATTTAACGCAGGGAATGATCATGAGTTTGCAATCAAACTGAACTTTGAGGTCTCTAATAACGAAGCTGAGTACGAAGCTCTAGTGACTGGCTTAGAAATGGCTAGGAACATGCAGGTGACACATTTGAATGCGTACACAGATTCTCAGCTTGTGGCGAACCAGATTTCGGGTTCGTACGAGACGAAGGAAAGGCGTCTTGTGTTGTACTTGGACAAAGCGAAAGAACTGATGAGGGAATTTGAACATATTCATATTTATCAAATCCCTCGAGGTGAAAATGAAAGGGCTGATGTACTTTCAAAATTTGCGAACCTAATCACGGGTATACGAAGTCGTAAGGTGACCCTGTTAATGTCTAATAAATCAAAGGTCTCGCCAGAAGTTATGGAAATGATGGTTGCAACCAACGAAGAATGCTGGAAAAATGAGATACAATTATACATGTCGAAGGGTGAGTTGCCTCAGGATCGTAACATGGCACGAAGGATCGTATATAGAGCTTCAAGGTTCACCATTATCGATGAGGAGCTCTATAAACGATCCTTAGCTGACCCACTATTACGATGTCTCACTCCTTCTGAGGCGGTGTATGTGATGAGAGAGATACACGAAGGGAGCTGCGAGAACCATTCAGGAGGCCGAGCATTGGCCCAGAAGATAGTAAGACAAGGTTATTACTGGCCGACACTGGTTAAAGATGCATCTAAGTTTGCAAAAAAATGCGTGGAATGTCAAATGAATTCGAACCTATTGCATCGTCCGGCTGTTGAAATTGAACCCATAAGAATTGCTTATCCGTTTGACCAGTGGGGGATAGATATTCTAGGCCCTTTTCCTCCTGCTGCGGGGCAGAGGAAATTTATTATTGTGGCGGTGGAGTACTTTACGAAGTGGATTGAGGCCGAAGCAGTGGCTAAGATAACGGAGCATGAAGTGATGAAGTTTTTGTGGAAGAATATAGTGTGCAGATTTGGCATCCCTCGTGTGTTGATATCGGATAACGGAACCCAGTTCAACAGTAAAAATGTGATGCAATGGTGCGAGGAGCTAAACATTCAGCAAAACTTCACAGCCGTAGGCAATCCTCGCGCGAATGGACAGACTGAAGTGGCGAACCGGATAATTCTTCAGCATCTCAAGGCTACGATTGAAGGTAAAAAAGGTAATTGGGCCGAAGAGTTACCAGGAACCTTGTGGGCATACCGTACGACCCCAAGAACTTCGACGGGTGAATCACCATTCTGCTTGGTGTATGGTTCGGAAGCGGTGATTCCTGCTGAAATTGGGATGAGGTCGTATCGTGTAAAAACCTACGATCCCGAGGAGAATGTCGACGCGCGGGCATACGAGCTGGATGTTGTTGAGGAATTAAGGGATGCCGCCTATGCAAAAAATTTAATACAAAAGGAGATGATGGCAAGAGCCTATAATATAAAGGTGGTACCACGAAACCTCCAGGTCGGTGATTTGGTTTTGAAGAAGGTGGAGGTATCGAAGCATGTGGGTAAACTTGACCCAAATTGGGAAGGACCTCTTAAGGTCACAAAAATAACTAAAAAAGGGACTTATAGCTTGCAAGATCTTTATGGAAAAGATCTACCTCGTCCTTGGAACATCCAGAACCTACGAAGATTCTATGCATAAATATTCAAGGGAAGTCCACCCTCCTTTTGCTGTAGAGGGGGACTCAATTTTGTGTGTATGTAATCATCTTTTGCTTCAAATGATATACATGTGCATTTTTGGCTAAAAGCTATAAGAGCATTCTACTCACATGCATATACGTCTACAACCGAATAATAAAACAACACAAGTGTACGCTACGAAGCGAACAACAAACACTTATCATGACAAAAATATCATTCATCTAACCAATGACAAACAACTTGTCCAATAGATTATTCAAACGAGAGTTCATAAAAACAATAGACGAACACAGATAAAAAACTGTTGCTTCGAATAGATACAAAATCTAGGCATTCTCAGCTACCGAAGCTTGAGCCGCATCGTCAAGATCCTCATTATCCGGAATAGGGCCTAGAGGATCGAATTCAGGAAAGGGAATGGCTGAAGGGCTAGGATCGGCGCAGGAATCTCGTAGAGGTGGCGACGCGATGAACTTCTTAGAAAACTCCTCATCGTCGAAATCCTCAGGTAAGATTCTCTCCTTCTTCAAGTAGTCGAGGGCCTTCATGAAACCATCCAAAATAAAATCGGATTCTTTCTCTTCGACTAATCCCTCGAAGGCAATAGAGCTCTTGAAATCCCTAGTTGCGTCGAAGTGAATCTGCTTCATAATCTCCTTGTACTCAGCTGATGCCAAGAACCTGGATCTACCCTCAGCCACCCCAGCGTGGAATTCCACCTCTTTAGCCTTTTGCATGTTTGCTTGTAGCTGCTGCAAATCTGAATACATTTCTTTCATTTGCTCCCTCAAGGAGTTGGCCTCGAAGATGCGGGCATCTAATTGCTTTTCCAGCTTAGCCTTTCCGTTATTAAGGAACTCTGTGACCTCGGCAGCTGCAATCTTGGCCTCCTGCAGCTCACTCTCCAATTTACGCTTCTGCTCCTTGAATTCATTCTTCGTGGTAAGTCTACGGTCACGCCGGAAGGAGAGACCCAAGGAGAGCTCATGCAGGCAGAGAGCAATCTGGAAAACAATAGTATGATGTCAGAATAAAGAGGATACAGATTAGAATAAATTGTGTCGATGTGCAAATAAGCTCAAGGCAGTTACCTTTGCGGTGGCTTCGAAGCCCTGCTGTTCGATGGCAGTATGAGAAAGAGTGGCGAAGATGGTCTTGTCTTTAGGCAGAATAATTCCCTGTACTAGCTCCGATGCTGTCAATGGACCCCTTGGACCCATTATAGAGCTATCGTCGTAAACGCGCCAGTCCAGGGTAATCGCCGTTTTGCCTCGATTAATGAATAGACGATCACGACCACCTGTAGCCTCGGCTCTGTCTTTTTTCCAGATTCCTTCAAATTTCTTAACGAGCCTAGCCACCGATGTCTCGTGAAGGTCGCCCATCGCTTTGGACCCTAACTCTGGGCTATACCCAGTCCCGTCGAACCTCCTCTTCTTCCTCAACTCACCGGCAGCTGATCCAAGGGGAGAGGATGGGTTTGTATGGGAGCCCTCTGATATGTCTACCACCGGCTCTCTCATTGGTCCTGCCTGACTGATTGGAGGGACATCGTATACTGGCTTGTCATGAAGAGGGACCTCGGATGCACTCCCACTGGGGACAGGAGCGCGAGATTGTGCCCTCGTAGTTGCTGCAGAGGCACCTTGTCTAGTTCTTCCTGCAGCACGTTTAGCCAGGTTCATCTGCATGCGAGCTGCCTTTTCAGCCATACCTGAGACAAGACAATAAACATAAGAGAACAATAATTAAAAGAGACAATATTACGAGGCTGCGAGCTGGGTGAAGTACGATGCTTACCCACTCTATCAGAATCGATGGGAGCATAACTTATTTAACACCGAACCAAAACCCCTTCGGTAAGGAGAAAATCAGCATTGTATAAATGCCAAAAATGCTCCTCAATAAAGTGGGGACCCCAAGTCACCTCCTCGATATCCTTCGGACGAGGTAAATCCAACCTCCACTCACGAGGCAGTTTCCATTTTTTAAATTTAGGTTGCGCTATATAGAAGTATTTATTCTTCCACGTACCATATGAGGAGGTATTCGTTTTAAAGATACGAACACGAGGGTTACGAGGGGAAATATAAAAGAATCCCTCATCCCCGGTACCTGATCTACTAAATTTAAAGGTTTCTGTGAAATGGGCTAACGAGGTTGCTGCCCTCTAATGATGCATTAGGATGATAAAAGCATTGATGTGTCTGTACGAGTTAGGCAATAGTTGGGTCGGACACAACCCCAACCTAGACAGGATTCGAACTGTTGTAGGGTGAAGGGGAAATCTCACTCCAGCTTGCAGATGAGCAAGGTGTAAAGTCCTATAGCCGGGAGGGGGAGTGCCAATGCGCTCATTTGGACCAGGAATCCTAATGTCAAATTCCTCGGAGATGTAATACCTCTCTCGTATCTCCGGAATCATTCGAGGATTTAGAGTAGATCGCATATTACTCCAAGGATGATACACCCGAGGCACTCTATGTACAGCCTCGTCCTCGGATCCCTCCTCGTTATCTCCCTCGTCCTCATCACCTTCATGGTCATGCCCCCCAACCCCGTCTACCGCCTCATCCTCAAATTCATCTATTTCGAACTCGTCGTCATCTACGGTCTTAGACAAGGAATCTATATGTTCTAACTCTAGGTCTCCAGCTAACGAACCAAGGGACTCGTCGGATCTAGTCCTAGATGTCGAGCGAACCATGGTGTATGCAGACCTCGCAAACAGTATATATACGAGGCTAACAGAATACGAAGCGAAATATAAAACTTTTATGCCACAAAAAGCTTAGGATAAAAACAGACGAGAACGGAGAAGAAGATAATACCTACGACGATATCTGGCAAAAAGTTTAAAGGAGAGTTAAGGTGAAAACAAGTCCTAATTGGCGCGCCTCTTTACCGTGGCCTGAATTTGACGATTTTTCTTCTTTCTTCCTGGTGTGATCCAAAACTCCTTTAAATCTTACTCGGAATCGCTTGATAAAGGAATGAAATAGAGATTTGTGTAATCCCACTGCCTCTTGCTCTCTCTTCTCTCGAAAGTTCTCTCTGAGTAAGTAAGGGAAGGAAAAAGTAAAAATGTGGATGATTTTTCCCTATTTATAGCTCACCTTACTGGGCGGGAAAATCAAAGGTCGAAAATTAAAGAAATAAGCAGTTACAAAATTCAAAAAAGAAAAACTGATACTTTACACGAGGAAGCTGATGTCATTTCCTCATTATCCATTATTCTAGAGAAAATAACTGTTATGCAGTTATTAGTATTAAAGACACGTGGCTTATCCCCAAGCAATGTATGAGGAAAATTGGAAACTACAGCAAGAACTACCCCCATCAATCACCTCAACGTGATTGGTCATTACTCTAATTCGATACAGTCCATAGGCCCGATGGCCACGCGTCGAGGCCTACGAACTGGGGGACTAAATGATGAGTGCAAATAATCCTTCCCTTTTACCTTTATATTCAGTCAAAGGTCAATGGTAAACAACTACTATTATTCATGGGGTGCAAGGTGGTATGATGGGTCAGGTATGACCCGGCACGACCCGACCCGGTCTGTGTATCCGTGGGTCCTTGTAATCCATATCCACTATATAAATGACACATATATTGTCTCAACAGGATAACCAATCATGTCATGAATAGTGGTTACCTGATCTCATATAAATACCCCCTATGGTTCATTAATGAGGGGGGGAGGGGGGGAGAAAAGATCCACAGAAATATATTGTTCACTTAGAAAAAAGGAAAATATTCTCATAGTCAATATCCAATATTTAGCCTCGTGTCATACGACGCTACTATTGCTAGTTGCATAACACATCTGATTGAACTACGTCCAGACTTGATCCTACACATATAGGTACGTAGGCAGCTTGATTAATTCAGGTCCAGTCTATACTGTTTTACATCCATCCGGTGGTTACGACCCCCTGGGGTCGTCCGATTTGCCTTGGTCCTTCCGGAAAAGTTAGAGGTAAATCATATAGTATATTATATGAATATATATTGTGTAATGGGTATATTATTATTATTATTATATATTATATAATCATTTAAAATTTATAATATAATATATTTTTTAATTATTAACATTATTTTTTCAAACAAAAATTTACATGATTTGGCTGCTACAATGATTTTTGTTCCCTGTGAAAACAAAATCAAACACATTTTCACCAAAAATCATCCAAGTATTACTTCAAAATAGCTAATCCAAACACATTCTTACCAAAATACACAACTCCCAATAAAATGTTTTATCAAAAATACCCTCCAAAATAGAAACGAACACAGCTAAAATTTTGAAAAAAAAAGATACTTAAATGTGTCCCTAATTATGAAGTGCTTATGTTGTAGGGAAAATTACACCAATACCCACTGCTATAGTTGGCAATTATACAAATTTACCCTCTTATAATTGAAACTACAATTACATGACCCATTATAATTGAAAATTACATTTATCCCTTAGAAACAATATTAAATGATATTTTTGTCCTTTATTTAAATTATTAAAAAGAAAAGATGGAATAATATTTTTGTTACGGTTGTACCCCCTCTTATAATGCGTAATCATAAAAAATTCACTCTTGTTTTTGAAATTACCAACACCTCTTACATGGGGCTAATTGTAAAGTTTTTAGGGGTTAAATTGTAAGAATTTTTTAATACATTGGGGTGATTGTAAGAAGTGCATTATAATAGGGGAGATTTGTGTAATTTCAAAAATAAGAAGGGTGATTGGTGTGATTTTTCCTAAATGACATTTGGATATGGGTATTTTTGAAAGTCCACATGATAATGTCATCAAAGAATTAGGGGTAAAAAACGAATCAAAATACTCAATACTCGACTTGAACTCGATCGTTATAAGCTCGTTTGAACTCGATTTATCAACATATCAAACAATTTTTGAACAATTTTTTGTGTTTGATAAGTTTTAAAGTTTGACTTGATTAGTAAAAAATAACATAAACACTTACAAAAAAATCAAACTATTCGAGCTCGACTCGTGTTCAGCTCGATTAAAACTCGTTTGAGCTCAACTAGATTAATAATGAAACAATCTCAAACACAAACTTTGAAACTCTATTGTATTTCAAACGAGCTTGAACAATATCTCGTTCGATTCGACTCAACCCATTTACACCCCTACGAAAAACTGATCTCGGGGGTAAATGTAATTTTTTAATTATAGTGGGTTGAATATTTATAATTTTAATTATAAAAATGGTAAATTTGTATAATTACATATTATAGCAGTGATGTGTTCAGATTCATCTTTCCAACTTATCAGATAAGCTTTGATTTTCTCCCTCTCTCTCTCTAAACCCTAGCCTCCTTTTTCTTCTATTTTTCTCCGCCGGTGATGGCTTGGTGAAACAGTCGTCTTCTTCACCACTGTTACCACCATCGTCGGCGGGTTGGGTTGGAGCACCCTTCTTCAACTTGTATATCACATCTTCAAATCTGATGAGACGGCTATGGATCTAACAAGACAGAAACAGATCTGACGAGATGAAGTCGGGTGATACATAAGTTTTTATATAGCGTTTTAGATATTTTGTTTAGTATTCTATTTTCTCTCTCGTATGAGAGTTTTCTTTCTCTCTCGAATGAGAGTTTCATCTCTCCTTGAATAGGAGTTGCACAAGAATTTTCTTGTGTTCGGTTGTGAGTTATTAAAATTTGTTATAACTTGATAGTTAGTGTTTCAGATATTCTTACTACATCGTTTGAGTCGATATGAATTGTATTGTTCCAATCGTTGTAAACTTTCGATTGAATGATATATAAAATTGATTTTTCTTAAAAAAAAAAAAACATATTATAACAGTGATGTAATTATCTATTGAAAATTTGAAGTTGGTTACTAGTACTAGGAATCGAATCTTGTGAGAAACTGAATGGTATGATAAATGTCTTGATCTTTCAAAAAGTTATTCTCCAATAAGTTGTTACGATAAGTATTTACGGATATAAAACATTAATCTCCAATCAGTCACAAGTTATAAAACATTAATTCCATTTCTTTTATTTTTTTAAATCTTTGTAGATGTGCGATGGGGATTGGAATAAAGTAATTACAGCGAGAAATTGCATTGACAAAAGTTGCTTTCAAATGAGGTGTTAACAAGAAGTCTTTGCAACTTTGTAAAAAACAAAAATTCTTCACCAACAAATGAGTAATTACCACTATATGCAACAGTTAAAAATGTTTTCAAATTCTATTTTTAATATTCTGATTATAAAATTTTAAAAATCTACAGAAATTATTACCAATTAAATATCTTTTTTTTCAAATTTACTTTTCGGTTCTCCAATATAATTACTTATCAATCACTACATCTATCATTTCAATTAATATTTATTTATTTTATAATACTTTGCAAACATTTAACTCATCATACATCAATTAATCATTATTATTTTGACATATTTTATAAATTTCAATCATATTTTAAAAACATAAATAAACACACCAGCACATTACATCAAATTCTGTCAAATCCGTTCCCCGATAAATTTTCATGATTTGTTCTAAAAACCATAACAAACAAACATAAATGTTGACCAATATATTCATAGATGGGAAATATTGTGTGTAAGCTTTTATACATTTTTACGCAGGAAATTAAACAAAATCATTAATATCTGTCGTGGCACGATAGCATTGGTTAGATTATTAGCAAATAAAAGAAGACAAAACAGAGGATTATAATCCCTCCAAAACCCTAAAGCAGCGTTACGGCTCGCAGTTCCACCATAGTCTTCCCTCCACAGTCCATAAGACTGGAAAAGCACACACACATTCACCTCCACTGCGTGAAATATATATATATATATATGTATATGTACACACACTGTAATGAATTGCTCACAAATTGGTCATTTACTTCCGCCGGTTTTCTCTCCCCTGCAGTTCAATCGCCTCTCTCTCCTCCATTCTCACTCCTCTGCTTCCTTATCCACCACCTGTAAGTCTCTCTCTCTCTCTCTCTCTCTCTATATATATATATATATATATACACATTGCTTGCATGTGATTGAGTGTGTTCGTCGGCTGCTGCGGCGCGTTTTTTCTTTTTTTCATTTCTTAGCTTATCTTTTAAGCTGATGTTAGTTGTACCTGTTGAAAGAAAATGAAAGTTATTTTCAATTGAATTGAAAATTGTGGACGAATTTTGAATTTACAGGTTAAGAATTTTAGGAAGCTAGGTTTATTTCAGATTGTATGCATATCGGTGACGGAGCTTCGAGTTTTCTGTTAATATGGTTGATATCTCGTTTCAAGGTTGAATGAAGTGGATATCTGTGAGGGTGAGACCTTTACCGAAGAATTTGTTTAGAATTGTAGGGTGTATTGTATTTAACCTAAAGCACTTGTTAGAAGTTGTTGGATATCAATTTGTCATTGAAAGAGAGAGATGAATAAAATTTGAAGAAGTAGGGGTGCCCACTATTATCCGTTGATACAATATCACAGTTTTCGATCAGTGAAACATGCAATGAAACATCTTGGTCTTTTTAACTTCTATTATCCTTTGCCATAAATCCACAATAACTCTCCTGTCATGTTTTTCTCTCTTTAGAAAAGAGTTTCAATATCCTCATTTTCACGAATTCATCTATTCTTTTTCCAAAATGCGTGCTGGCAAATGGAGTTTTCGATCATTAGTGACTAGCTTGACCATTTGTAGCTTTGATTCCAGGTGTATAAGCATGCACATCTTTTGTTGGCATTCTGTATCCGTTCATTTTACATTTGAGGTTCTTATATGATTGCCATTAGTAAAAATTGGGGTAAATCAATACTGATGAAGATTGTACAAATTGAGTGCTCCTAAATGTCACTAAGTTTCCTTTTCTTTTTAAACAATTTCTGTAGATTGTGAAATATTTAATATGTTGAAGCTATTTTTCAGTATTTTTCTAGCATTTTATTCAGATATTACATTTTGCTGGTGCTTTTGGTAATTTCTCGTGGTTTGTATTAAACTAGACAGGTATTCTTAGAACTTCTCGAAGACTTTTTGTCAGAGTAAAGGCATCATCACCGACAAGTATGGCAGATGTAAGTGTACCTCAATTTCTACGAACACTTCACTTATAAGCAAAAGCACATTCTGGTATATCTATACCACAAGGCATTATGAACATGCTTAATGTACATGATGTAGCGCACTTTTCTTACATTCTGGTGTAATGTACCATCAAACAGGAACAAGACAAAGTTGGAAGCCTTAAGCATCAACTAGCTAAGTTATTTGAAGAATCATTGAGAATAACAGTCCCTGAGGAGTTGGATGTAAACCCTGCTATCGCTTCGTGCCAAAATCCTAAATTTGGTGATTATCAATGGTATTGCTTGTTCTTTTCTATGTTATTATGCAAAATTCCGTTCCTTTGCTCCGCTTTTCCTGGAGAAGTAAGTTTGCCTTGAACTTTTTGATTTATTTGTTTGTACTAACCTTGATAATTTTTTTGCAATAGATTATCTTTACTCCTTACTACCCCTGCGAGTACTAATCATGAAATTCTTTCTTATTGTTACAGCAACAATGCTATGGGCTTGTGGTCAAAAGTTAAAGGCAAGAGCACCCAGTTCAGAGGTCCCCAACCAATAGGACAGGTGGTTATCATACGGATGTTAGATCATGCTGTTAATGTTATATCTTAAATTGAAGGCATGAAATTCTCATTGATTGTTTACTTTTTATAGGCTATAATGAAGAATCTCCCTGCATCAGAAATGATAGATTCTTGCTCAATAGCTGGACCTGGCTTTGTGAATGTTGTATTGTCTCGGCAATGGATAGCCAAGGTAATTTACTTTTGGGACTTTTCTCTACTCAGCATATATGTTCATGT
Organism: Buddleja alternifolia; assembly: GCA_019426215.1. Taxonomy (NCBI): domain Eukaryota; kingdom Viridiplantae; phylum Streptophyta; class Magnoliopsida; order Lamiales; family Scrophulariaceae; genus Buddleja; species Buddleja alternifolia. The sequence continues at coordinate 35,202,496 of CM033397.1, read as the reverse complement.
TATTGTTTACGTAAATGTTACGTACATTTCCGCAGAGCATTCACAAGATGCTAGTCAATGGTATTGAAACATGGGCTCCTAAACTTCCCGTGAAAAGGGCTGTGGTTGACTTCTCATCACCCAACATAGCAAAAGAAATGCATGTTGGTCATTTGAGATCGACTATCATTGGAGATACGCTGGCCCGTATGCTAGAATATTCAAATGTTGAGGTTCTTAGGAGAAACCACGTTGGAGACTGGGGGACACAGGTAAGTGTTTATCTGCCCATTGACAAATATAAATCTGTAATATTCCTATATTTTTAAGAAAATATTTGATATTCTTGTTATACACTACAGCTTATAAGTACTATTTATTTGTTTGTGGACCAAAAGCAAAATTAAGACTTCGCTGAATCCTTATATTCTTTATTATTTATTCTTTTACCTCCTGGAACTACTGAAGTTATTCCTTTTTTCTTTTTTTCTTTTCAACATTCTTGTAAGTAAATAGTTAATTCAGTACTCTAATTCCATGATATTTAGAAAATCCCTTTTCAGTTCAATGATGTGTATGTACAAATAAACTGTGGACATAAAGATATTTGTTTGGCTGTTGAATATGGAGAGTTTCTTTGTGGGCCCCCCTGCTGAATCCAGAAATAATTGTTTTCTTTAGTAACTCTATCATGTATCCTAATGCTGTTCTGGATGTTTTGCAGTTTGGCATGCTAATTGAATTCCTATTTGAAAAGTTCCCAAGCGGGGAAGTCGCCAGTGATCAAGCCATTGGAAACCTGGAGGTGAGAGAAAAACTTTGTATACTATTTGGGCCTCACTGATCTTGTGGAGTTACTGGTCATTTGTTTTGACTTTGAGTTGGGAGCATGTAATTGCATATGTAGCAGTAGAGGATTTAGTGAATTTCATAGCTTGATATTAAATGTTTGTTAACAATCAACTGGCATTTCTGGACACTTTTTCACCAGTAATTGTAACTTACACGTTTCTCTATAATACTGCATTATGTATGTGTAAACAGACACAAATGAAGTCTTTTTCCCTCTCCCTGCCCCTTTCCTCGACCACTCCTGCACATATAGTCAGATGTTGAATACTTAATTTACTATTTATCTCAAAATGATGAGTAATTATCTACACATATGTTCTTTGCTAAATACACCCAACATCTATGTCCAAAATTGTCGGTTAATCATGTATAAAGATTCGTACGTAGTGGTTTGTATCATTAATTTAGTGTATCTTTGGTTGAAGTTGGCTTGTTTATGTTATAATTTGTTGAGGACACAGATGAAGCAGACATGTAAAGAGCTCAGATGCTTGTAGAAAAGTCTACTGAATTGCACTTCAATTGTGTTTGTCCACTCTTCAATGAGATCTTAATTCCACGTCATCTTAATGTCTACCAGGGATCAAATTCCACTTTAACACTTAATGTATTTGTTTTTGTGACAATTTTTGTATTTTTATATTTCATTGTAGTAATTGTTGGCTAAGTTAGTAAAGGAAACACAAATGCTGCACTTCACGAAAAAGAATCGTGAATTTATGATGGACATGGATTCTCCTATTTACTCATATGCTGCTTTTCAGGCATTCTATAAGGCATCAAAGCAGAGATTTGATAGTGACCCTGAATTCAAGGAGAGGGCTCAAAAGGCGGTAGTCAGTCTTCAGGTAAATAACTTGAATGCCAAAGGATAGAGAGGTTAACCTGCTGTACTTGTTTGTTTCTTCTTGCCTGCATGATCAAAAAATAATTGAAACCCATTTTCTGACTTATTAAAAAAGTTGAAGCTATATTTCATGTACAAGTGCCCTTGTCTATACTTTTGTTCGTGATGCTATATGCACATTACAGGCTGGAGAGGAGAAGTACCGAAAGGCATGGGCTCAAATTTGTGAAATTAGTCGGAGAGGATATGAAAAGGTTTATGAGCGACTTGGAGTTCACTTGGAGGAAAAGGTACTGGAGGACTTTCTCTTTTTTAAATTGCTCATCCTGGTTTGGAAGATTTTGGAGAATTCATATGCTAAGGCTATGTTTGGCCATATTTTCAAGTTTGTTTTTAGAATTTTATATTGGGAATGGGATTATAGATTGTGCGAGAGTGTTGAATTTTGTGGTATGCTTGATTGTATTTTTAAAAAATGGTTGGAAGTAGTGCTGATGTGATATAAAGATGATATTTTATTGGGATTTGATGTCAGAAGTGATTGAGTTAGTTATAAAGTAAGAAAAAGAATAAGTTTAATAGTGTGGATAAATTAAGTAATGATGAGAGATAGTGTGATATGATTGAAAAGTGTAATGATGGATGTTTGCATAAAAAAATGTGTATTAGAAAATGAGAATGTGTATTGTTTGGAGAAAATGTCTTTGGGTATGGTGATTTAAAATATTAAAATCCACCTCAAAAAATATGACCAAACATAGCTTAAGGTCTTCTCTATCTAGAACATTTAAAGTTCTGTTGCTCAATGAGCATCTTTTATGCATGATTTATTTCAATATCCATAACTTCCCTTTCAGAGTTGTGGATTATAATCTTTTGATGCTAACTTGCTCATCACCTAGATATTTCCTAACATGAAATGTTTGCCTCCCCCTTCCTTCAACACAATGTCTCTTTTAGTGTCTGCGTTATCTTTTGATTGTTGATTTTGATTGTGTCCAGCTGATGATGCTTATAAGATGTCGTTGTTCCCTTTTATCTTATTTTCCACCTGCTATCAGTATGCATTGATTTAAGCGTTTTTTTCCCCCTAAAGCTTTTGCAATCCGTAATGATGTGCATCAGATGTTATTAACATGATTAAGTGTCTTGTTCTTCTGACCAGGGAGAAAGCTTTTACAATCCATACATTCCTAGGGCTCTAGAGTTGTTGAGTGAAAAGGGATTAGTTGAAGAAAGTGAAGGTGCTCGTGTTATCTTTATTGAAGGGAAAAATATTCCACTTATAGTTGTGAAGAGGGATGGTGGATTCAATTATGCTTCAACTGATCTTGCTGCCTTGTGGTGAGTTCCACATTTTTTATGTTCACGAGTTCTTCTTCTGTCCAGTTCTCTCTAATCCTATTGTTACAAGATTTACTTGTGCAATTTATAGGTATCGACTGAATGAGGAAAAGGCTGACTGGATTATATATGTAACTGATGTTGGCCAACGAGAGCACTTTGAAATGTTCTTTGCTGTAAGTTTGAACGTCTGACTGATTATTTTAGCATCCATATATTGCAAGTTTTGAGGCTATAGAGCTCTCTGGAATGTTCTTTTAGGCTGCCAAGCTAGCTGGTTGGCTTCCAGCTGAGGATAATAAGTATCCTAAAGCCAGCCACGTAGGGTTTGGGCTTGTTCTAGGAGAGGATGGAAAGCGATTCCGTACTCGCAGTACAGAAACTGTTAAGCTGGTCGATTTACTCGATGAAGCCAAAAGTAAATGCAAAACAGCCCTAATTGAAAGAGGTCAGTTGCTTTTCTCAATCATGGTATCTTGTCCATACAACTGGATTTCCAGAGCATTGCAAACTATATGTAACTGTTTTATTATATCATGCTACATATATGTGAAATTTGAACCTCACAAGTGCATCAAATGTATGCCAGGGAAGGCTAAGGATTGGACTGAAGAAGAGCTTGACGAAACTGCTGAAGCAGTTGGATATGGGGCTATTAAGTGAGTATTGTGCTTTGTGCCTGGGTTTTTCCTGCTTAAATTTTTTCCAGTTTAAGAAGACCTCGGAAACATTATGCTGTCTTTGTAAAATATAATTTTCAGTTAGCTTTGCTCAGAAATTTGGTCCCAATGTATGGTTCACTAGATCTATCAGCTTCCTTTCAGTTCTACGTTTTGGTTTTGCACTCGAAAATGGAGACGTGTGCATGTGCTAGTATGTTTGGTTTGGCAGAATTTTCACTACTTTTTCCATAACTTTTGCTTACAGAACATTTGAAGAAAATAATTTTGTTTTTGGTATATGAAACAGATATGCTGACCTCAAGAACAACAGAACAACCAATTACACCTTTAGTTTCGAACAAATGCTCAACGACAAGGTGCGTTCATTGACTACTATGAGTTTAAAGTAACAAAATAGTACTAGTATTATTTTATGGTTTAGTAATATCGCAAGAGTACTGCTGGTACTTCTTTCCTGTGCAATCTTCTTCTGGTAGTGGTCTTTGTGTATTTCATATCGTTAAAAAAGAAATATTATTGCTCTGGTTTGACAATTTATGGATGCTGGCCGTGCTATAACCTATAACTGCCTTGATCCTTTATGAGCAGGGAAATACTGCTGTTTATTTGTTGTATGCACATGCTCGGATTTGCTCAATTATCAGGAAATCGGGTAAAGATATAGAAGAACTAAAGAAGGTAAGCCAATGCCCTTCTTAGTTATAAAACGTAGGTGGTTTTTACCATGCTTTTAACTCTGTGATGTGGTCTAATTATTTAACCTTGTCATGCATTTTCTTAAATGTCAAATCTTCAGTTATATTTGACATATTGACACATGAATATTGTGCTTGTTATGCATAATTTTTCTTATTAATGGTCGCTTCACAATTTGCGTCCATCTCTGGTTTGGTCGTAAGAACAGTTGGCCTTTTGATCAGTTTATTTTATCTTAAACATCTAATGCTGGTCTTCTACTAGTTTGAAATTTCTCAATGTGGCCCTTTAAAGTTATCATTCCAAACTGCAGTTTAATTCACCACAATAAAAATGCTGTAAGATTATTATTTCCAATGTTTCCTCTATACTGCTTTTTGCTTTAGCTAAAATGGAGCTGAACCTGGTAACTTTTTCCAGACTGAATGAACATCAAGGGTAATATATGATTCGCATTGTGGTTCTTGGTTTTTTGTTTCCGGCAGACTGGGACATTAGACTTGGTTCATCCCGATGAACGTGTATTAGGACTTCATTTACTACAGTTTGCGGAGGTAATAACATTAATTAATTAATGTTTAATTGTTTTATTTAATTTACTCTCCCCTGGATCTTACTATACATCTGCTATTCCTTCTCAGATTGTTGAAGAGGCATGCACCAATCTATTCCCAAATATATTATGTGAATATTTATACAATTTATCAGAAGATTTCACAGGATTTTATACCAACTGCCAGGTAAGGGCCCCTTAATTTATTTTTTGAATTTGTATTTTGGTTGGTGCTCCAGGATCAGAATCTTGATTAATGGATCAGAAGAAAACCACATGACAAGATCTACTAATATCAATATTTATTTGTAGAGACAATTGCATGCATACCCTTCACGTATTGGGTAATTATCACTGACCCCTTGGGGAAAGTCGTCGTAATTCTCAAATCTCGGGCTGTTTTTCGTAAATAGGGCCTCACACATGGGTTAGTAATTAACCCTTATACGAGTGATTCTTATGGAGACCTGGTGTAATCAGAATGAACTTGTGTGATATATCCCATGTAAATTTCACCACATCGACTTACATGATTGTCTAGCTCCTAAAAACAATTCAATTTCGCATCACATGGATGAATGCGATTTTTTCAAAACTTGACTTGGGAGCTCCTAAAAATGCTGGATTTTCTATTTCTTGTCCGAATTTCTGTGAAAATTGCAAAATTTTGTAGGTGGTGGGATCAGCTGAGGAGACGAGTAGACTGTTGCTGTGCGAGGCAACAGCACTTGTCATGAGAAAATGTTTCCATTTGCTCGGAATTACGCCTGTTTACAAAATCTGATCCCCCTTTCACACTTACTCGGAAATATATCTTCCGATGGGACGAGCCATTAGTGTTTTTCTTTGGGAATCCAACATACATCAGAGTTGTATATGCCATTGCCTGTTAGTGTTTTTGAAGGCGTTTATGTACTCGCATGATCATAAAAGCTTTAGAAAGCTCAGGATTTTTATGTTTTTTATTGCTAAGTAGCTCAGGATTTTTATTGGTATTTATGGAATGTTACAACTGGTTGATGGAAAATGGAAAAATGTTCGACCATAATTTTTTTTTTTTTTTTTTTTTACAGTTCTAATGTTTTTTCTTAATGGTTCCAATTTGAAATGTTCGTGTAATTGACAGTCGATTATTAATCTCTTGCACGTCATTAAACAAACTTAATTGATATTAAACCTATTCTTTTTGTGGAAAATTTTAACCAAACTCAGATAGGTAGAATTAAGGTTCGATGCACAAAACAAATGAATTACATTTAATTTAAAGTATATCAAATCAACTGAGTGAGAATTTTTCTCGTTTTGTAGCTCACAATCACAGGTCATATATTTGTAAGTTGTAACATGAATGATTATGTTTGACATGGGAATGAAGTTTAATATCTTGATATCAATAATAGCCCATGTAACTGCCCCCATTTATTTGGGGTTTATTTCTATTGATTAAGTTGGATACTTATATGGAAAAGTTTAAGGCTATGTATGGTTGTGTACTTGTGTTTTCGAAAATGAATTTTGAATTTTTATTGGAGAACGTGTATTATAGAAATTCGTGTGAAAATATTAATAATTTTTGTTTGTTTTGATGTGTTTTTGAGAAATGTTTGGAAATTGTGTAAATGTGATATAAAGTTGATTGAATTAGTTATATATGTAATAATGATAGGAGAAAAAATTAAAATAATATTTTATTTATGATAAAGTAAGAAAGAGAATATGTTGGATAGTTGAATTATGTAATTAATGAAAAGAGAGAATTAAGTGATTGAATTGATGAAATGATGAGTAGTTGTATAGGAGAATGTGTACTAGGATTTAAAATTTGAGTATTTTCTGTAAAATTTACCTTGGAGTGTGTATTTTTATTTTCTGGATCATCAGAAAATGAAAATACTACTCAAAACACCTAACCATACAGAGCCTTAGACTTTGGACCATTTTTAGATTTGTCCATGTCTTCCATAGGCATGCTAATCCTTTCTGTATCATTCCAATTTTATCGGATGTCACGGGACACTAGCTTTTTTAGGCATATGTTTTAGGGAAAATTACACACAAACTCTCTCACTTATTATGTAATTACTAAAACTTTCCCTCATTTATTGAAAATTACCAACAACCCCCTTATGTTAAGGATTTTTTACATTTACAACCTCTATATGTTTAAAAATTTATAATTTTACCACTGTAAACCTTATAAATAGACCTCTTGAGGGGTATGTTGATAATTTTTAATAAGTGAGGGGAGATTTTGGTAATTATACACTAAGTTAGGGGCTTTGTGTGTAATTTTCCCTATGTTTTATGAAGCGACTCACTTCTTTTTGAGGGAAAAAAAAAAGTAAAGAAGTGAGTCGCTTCATAAAACACACTAAAACATGGTACTAAGTCTACAAGAGTAGAGAGGTGGCCTCCTAGGCAAAACCTATTGACGGTAGCATGTAATGCAAGTCCTTATACTAAAAGGTGTTTCGAAAAAGGAAGGCAATACAAGTAGTAAGCGGCTCTATGCTCTTTGTTGTTAATATTGATGAGTGGTATTTGATGAGCTCTAGGATTTTAGATTTCGAGCAATCTCCACCATCCAAATGAATAAACACATGAAAGTCCCATATGGACATACGCAAGGAGAAATGTGGAGATTATCCTGGAACCAAAGGTCTCGGAACCTCCAAAGAAGGATCCATTTTGACGGACCCATTTACTAATTACTTTTTAACTAGTTAGTTAACTTTTACATTTGGCAAGGACGTCCGCGTCTTTTCTTGATGTTTATATACCAATTATTTAAATTAAATCACTTTTTATTATATTGTTTTGTATGTAAGGGATTATGTATTAGAACGACAATAATTATCATAATTTCTCCCAACGAAATGAGTTATCTTATGTCATAGGCTTTGGTTTTTGAATTTCTAATTGAACGTCTTATCAAATATAAAATCATTTTTGATTGAATTCAAGTTTAAAGTATATTGCAATTTGAAAATTAACCTAATTACATAATTTCTTTCAAATTTAAGCTCAAGGGTGTGGTATTGGTGTACATGTATTTCAGATTCAAATTTTTTAAGAGGATACATTGAGGGAAGAATCTATGTTATACCAATTTCAATGGTCCAATGTCTATATCTCTCACACAGTAGAGTGAATTGTGTACAATCTCCCCACACAAAATTTACATTAGAACTATTGAACTCGATCTGACATAAAATTATCCATACATTGAGGATCAATAAAAAATAAAAACAACTATCTAAATCATAAATTATCCTTAACCATGAAAAATATTCATTTTCATTGACGGTCAATATAAAAACATATTAAATTTAAAAACTCAAATCATACATCCCCATTTGTCTGAAATTAAATGCACACACACAATATACCACCTCTAGTTGCCGGCTAGGCCCGCACCCAGCGGTTTCATTGTCCTTATTCACCCCAACCCACCCCACCCCCTCCCTCTCTCTTACCATCCCTCCAGTTCCCTCCAATTCCCTCCAATTCCCTCTCAAATATCCCACATCACACAATACGCTTCTCTCGACAAATCCACTTCACCGCTTTTTCCGCTCACTGCACGCATTGCAGAGAAAATCACGGGTCCTCTTCAAATATCTCCCTCCCTCCATTCCATTCCTCCCCTCTCTCTCTCATCTCTCATTCCATAACCACCCACACTTCATCACCATCGCAAACCTCTCCACAAGAACACGCACAAACACGCGAAACACGCACTGAAAAAATGAGAGAAATCCTGCACATTCAGGGAGGACAATGCGGCAACCAAATCGGATCGAAGTTTTGGGAGGTGATCTGCGACGAGCACGGCATTGACCCTACGGGTCAGTACAAGGGCGACGGATCGAACGCGACGGAGTTGGAGCGGATCAATGTGTACTACAACGAGGCGTCCGGTGGAAGGTACGTTCCACGCGCCGTCCTCATGGATCTGGAGCCTGGAACCATGGATTCCATCAGATCCGGTCCGTACGGGCAGATCTTCCGTCCTGATAACTTCGTGTTCGGGCAGTCCGGCGCGGGGAATAATTGGGCGAAAGGACATTATACCGAAGGCGCGGAGTTGATTGATTCGGTGCTCGATGTTGTTAGGAAGGAGGCTGAAAACTGTGACTGCTTGCAAGGTTTGTTTTCAGAATGTGCTTTTGATTTTGTTCTGTTTTGGTTGAATGTGATATTGTGCGTTAATTGTTTTTGATTTTTAGTCATAATAAGCGTGTGATTGTTATGCTCTGTTTGTTTTTGTTCCAAGCGTTACGTTTCGCGATTAATATGTGAAAATGAGTGCAATTTTAATGGTGTTTTCGTGCTCGTTTTAGCAGTGTTATGCTCAGAAATCATTCAACGGTAGAATTATATATAATTTTCATATGATGTATTCATAGGAAATAGGATCTCACTTACATGTTGCAAGATCTAGTGTATGATTTTACTAGAAACGTTTACTATGATTTTCGTATTCTCGGTTGGGTTGAGTCAAAATGAAGACATCTGTTAGCTTGGAATTGATTGAAATTGATGGCTTATGTAGCCTGTTCATGTAATTGTCAAGTTCAATCATCTAATTTGCTTGGTTTAATCGGTGTACTGCAAGTTCTCTGGTTAAGAAATTTTTTAGCAACCGACGTTTTGATTAAATTTTTACAGATTAAGAATATCTAGGCGTTGTATGTATTTTGTATCATATTTGTGTTTATATGTAAAATAGATCGTAATGCAATATGCTATGCATTGGGATCTAAGTTACATCACATGATAACGAGAACTCTGATTACAAATATGCATGTTTTGTCCACTAATCATGCAGTGTTTACTTTTGCGTTGTTTATGAGGTCAATTGCTTAAGTAATGAAGCATTATTTGTGGGGGCCACGCCAGATTAGAACAATTTATATTGTTAACTTTATCATGCTCATTTTTCAGACAATTATTATGCTGTTTATTTATTATTGCATTGCTTGAACACCGACAATTTCTCGCTGGCTACAATTATTAGGAATTGTCAGGTCCCTTGTACTTATAGTGGTGTGACTGTTGCACCAAACCTAATGAATCCTTTGTTTTGTTGATCTTGATCACTTACAATTCATGAGAGTTTATCTCTCTGTTTGGGATTGTTGGTTTGATTTACTTGGTGAAATTCACTGCATGAAAATTTTCTTTAATCCTAATGGTGTCTATTTTCTTAAATTAATTGGTGTTTATGATACTCGGAAACTATATTATATGGGATGTTTATCAGAATGTTTTATCAGTGGAATCAACTATGATATAGTCTGTTTTCTTTGTTGATCGCATCATTAGGAATGGGGACAATGATTTCCTACTGTTAAGAAAAATTGTTTCTTCAGTTTACTTTTTTCTTTTTTGGTTGAATCCTGTTTTTCCTTTTGCTAGAAGAACTAACGCATAACTCTTTTATGGTTTTCGCGTGGCCAGGATTCCAGGTATGCCACTCTCTTGGAGGAGGCACAGGTTCTGGCATGGGCACCCTCTTGATTTCAAAGATCAGAGAGGAATATCCAGACAGAATGATGCTTACCTTCTCTGTTTTCCCATCACCAAAGGTCTCCGACACTGTCGTAGAACCATATAACGCCACACTTTCAGTGCACCAATTGGTCGAGAATGCTGATGAATGCATGGTCCTTGACAATGAAGCTCTCTATGACATTTGCTTCAGGACTTTGAAGCTCAGCACTCCAAGCTGTGAGTTATCCCATCCATTTTATATGAATAGTTTTGAGTAATTCTTAGGAAGTATTGGTACTCCAGGTTCCAGACTAATCTCAACCATCTGTTTGTAACAAACTCCTCGTAGGTTCTGTTGTGATTATCCTAGAGTACCGGGACCTCCTAAGAAATATTATTAGCTTGAAGTTTTTTAGTATAAACTAATCCTTGGTCTTTCTTTTGATCATTTTGTCACAGTTGGTGACTTGAACCATTTGATCTCTGCAACTATGAGTGGTGTAACCTGCTGTCTGAGATTCCCCGGTCAGCTGAACTCTGATCTCAGGAAGCTGGCAGTGAATCTGATACCTTTTCCACGCCTTCACTTCTTCATGGTGGGCTTTGCCCCGCTCACCTCCCGTGGATCCCAGCATTACATCTCTCTCACTGTCCCCGAATTAACCCAACAAATGTGGGACTCCAAGAACATGATGTGTGCTGCTGATCCTCGCCATGGACGCTACCTCACCGCCTCCGCCATGTTCCGTGGCAAAATGAGCACAAAAGAGGTCGACGAACAGATGCTCAACGTGCAGAACAAGAACTCTTCATACTTTGTCGAGTGGATCCCCAACAATGTTAAATCGAGCGTGTGTGATATCCCACCAACAGGGCTGAAAATGTCGTCCACCTTTGTGGGCAATTCTACTTCGATTCAGGAAATGTTCCGTCGTGTGAGCGAGCAGTTTACTGCCATGTTCCGGCGCAAGGCTTTCTTGCATTGGTACACTGGGGAAGGCATGGATGAGATGGAGTTCACTGAGGCAGAGAGCAATATGAATGATTTGGTGGCAGAGTATCAGCAGTATCAGGATGCTACTGCTGATGAAGAGGAGGATTATGAAGAGGAGGGTGTTGAAGAGCAGTATGAGAATTGAGAGAGATTTATAATAAATAAATTCTCACTATTTCTTTTGCGTGTTATGTTTTTTTTATTATGAATTCTGTTATGTGAAGAATGATTTTGTGTTGAAATTTGTTGGTATTGTTTTGGATGCATTTATTTAGTGATTTAGTAATGTGTTAATTTCAGTAGCAGAAGGGTTTTGGTTAAAGCTCTTCTGTTTTTTGTTTGAGGCCTTTTTTTTTGTTCCATTTTTCTGATCAATGTTCATTATTATTTAATTATAGTTTGAGTTGATTTTTGAGTTAGATTTTTTTTTTTTTAATTCCACTTGAATATAATTTAATTTTTATTATATTGTCTTTTAGTGCAGGGTCCTTTATAAGCCAAGTAAAATTAGTGAGGGTGAATTTCAAGACTTATTATTATCCATTATAATTGTACTGATTGACCAATGATAATTGTTAGCGTATGCTGAAGAAATACCTTATACTAAAAATCCAAAATTCAATGTTATATATAGATGACACAGTACTTGGGCCATAAAGATTATCTTTTGGGCCTTTCAAACATAAGTCTAATAGTGACTGGGCATCCCTATCCAATGTCCTTATTTTTCTCTATTTGCTTTGTTTTTTTTTCTAGAAAGAAGGGGACGTCACTTTTTGTCTCTCGTGTTTGATGTTAGAATCATTTTAATTTATCGAGTTTTAATTGACTTTAGCTCATATTGTCCTAATTTAGTTTCATTTAAGTCAATTTGGATGTATTTACCCATAAATCTGGTTTCACTTTAGTAATTTCATGTAAGCAATGCATACCTATATTTAAGAGTAAAATGCCCAAATTTGCACATTAGGAATACTAAAATTAAGATTTAAATATGGGGGACTAATGTGATTCTAAAATTAAACATGAGGGACTAAAAATAACATTATTAAAAAGAGAAACTTCCAATACAATTTTTTTTTTTAAATTACGACTTATGTAAATAGTTAATATAACACGATCACATAACATGTAATATATATTTTAATATGATTTAGAATGGGGAGGGGCTCTGTCGCTTAAGCAAGAGATCTTGTGTTTAAACTTTTGTGGATGCAAAAAACTTTTTGCGAGAGGTCACTGTAATTGCGTCCGACAGTATCTTCGAGAGATTAGACTAAAGCACCGAACTCGAGGACACCTTCGAAAACCAAAAACCAAATATGACTTAGAATGGTCTTGTAACTTAACACTTCAACATACATAATGCTGTTATAGGTACAAGCAGAACCAAAATATTGATTTTGAGAAAATTTCCAAATACAAAATCAACTTAATTTGTAGTTCAGATTTTCTATTTAACTCCATAAAAATGTTTTGAGTAATTCTTGAAAGTGAACCTCATAAATTTTTTAAAATTAAATTAAAATCCTAACTTATTTTGTAAGCTAATAACAATTTTTTTAGTTTGATTTTGTTATTTGCATATACTTATTTGTAAATTCTATGACCTTATTTCATCCTATCGCTCAGATAACTTATTTTTAACACAAAATTCTACATCCTATAAACTCCGAAAACATCTTATAAGAGAGTAATGTTATATACGAACGGTTTTTCACCTCCCCTAATTTTTGTAAGAATTAATTGCGACCAACTGATTTTAATGATTCTTATCAAATAAAAAAAACTGATTTTAATGATTTTAAAACATTCATACTTTCCAAAACAAAAGGGGTGAATAATCGTTGAAATGAAAACGGTGGTATATAACATTTTTCCTTATTAAATACTTAAATAGGTTTAACTAAACACCCTCTAAACTAAATAAGGCAGTTAAACAGTTAACCAAATCTATAATAGTTTACTAAAAAGTAGCTAAAAATAGATATTCCAACCAATTATTTCTATGGAAATCTCCTAATTTACACTTTTGGATAGTAAATAAATTATCTCAATCTGAAAATTTTCCCAACCTCAAATGATAGCCCATAAAAAAAAAAAGGGTGAACACATTAATTATTATTATCTATGTCCTGGCAATTTAATACCACAAGCACTCCTCATAGACTTAATCTTGATTATTCCCTTTCTCCTCCTCCTAGCTTCAGCAAATCTGGCCCGTCTATCAGCCAGCACTCTGCTCATATCCAACGGCTGAGATGCGTCCACCACAAACACCTCTTCAGCAGATAGATTCAGATCAGGGATCCCAAGTGGGCCCACATCGTTGACCGGCCCAAGCCCATTATTGGATGAATAGAATTGGGCCGTTAATGGGCCAATAGAATACTGAAAAGTCTCAGCCATTTGATCTACAATGAGTGGCTGCTGATGAGCCACAACACATTTTTGATGATTGTGGGTTAATTCCCCTCCAATATTCATCCCTGCGGTTATCGCCAATTCCGGCTTTTCCTTTTTATGGCAAGAATTTAGCACCTGTATAAAGATTACAAAAGGGTAACCAAATAAACCAGGATTCTTACCACATATATAACAATAAAATTATTATTTTTTTCGAAAAATAAAAAGAACCCTAAAGGGTAATTTTCACTATATAGGAAATTTTAATAATTATATAAAATAAATATACCTCTTGTTTCATTGATTTCAATTGTGAATTGTAGGCATTCAACTTGTTGTAGTACTTTGTGACATTTGCAATCTCCTGTTTAGTTGACAAAAAGAGCAATTAACCAACGAGTAATTCTAGATCAGATCGAATCCAATAGTTCACGTGTGCGAAGACCACATAATTTACTGTACGAGACTATTCAACTCGTTCTATCATATATTTTTTCCAAATAAAACAGGACTATATAGAAAAAGATAAAGATAATGTGGGGGGAAACAAAAAAAAAGACAAATTATGGTATTTTTACAAACTCTCACCCCTTTAAGCAAATCTCTGCGCTGAGTTAATTCTTCAATCATATCAATATATTCCTCTCTTGGCTGCAAAATCAATTACATTTAATTTTGTAAATCTTATTGCAGAGATGAAACAGAGCTAAAAAACAGGGGAATGTAGAAAAAGCTCAAAAAATATAAATTGAAAAACAAATCACAATTTTTATATAAGCTCCAACATCACCAAAAAAAAAAACACACAAAATCAAAAAAAATTTTAAAAAAACAATTTTTATTCAACTAAAAAAATCAACAAATATTTACATACTCTTATTTTGGAACATTTCTTGAGAGCATGTCTGGACTTCTCATCAGATTCGCTCGGCGAGAACGAGAGAGGAGTGACCGGACTGGCGGAGGCGGCGCCGGCGGTTTTGATTCGAGGTTTTCTGTGCTCAATTTCGTCGTAGGTGGACGGCGAGGGTGCACGAGAAGACGGTGCACCTTCATCCAGGGCAGATCTCCTCCTCTTGAGTCCCCATTTGAACGACGGCGGAGATTCGAACGCTTCGATCATCTTCGGAAGATCGAGTAGAATTTGAGCGACGAGGATTTCATCTTCCGTTTGTTTTGAAGTATACAGCAATGGAGTTTTTTGTTTACTACTACTTCTGCTTGTTGTTGTTGTGGTGGTGGTGGTGTCTTTCATTGTTGTGTATGTATCTATTTTTTGTTAGTTTTCGTGAGAAGAAGTGTGGATTTTGTGGAGTGATGAGGTGAGTGACAATGGCGGAATTAGAGAGAGAAAGGGAAGGATTTAGAGAGAGAGAGGGGGGAGGAGGGGGGGGGGGGGGGGGGAGTTGCTTGGAGTGGAGGGGTTTCTTAATAAGGGAAAAGAAAATCCATGGAGAGAGAGATGGGAATGGCTGATGCCACGTGGCAAGCAAGTAGAGATTGACGTCGCCTAGGGTTTATACGATATATATATATATGTGTGTGTGTGTGTGTGGATGTGTGGGTGGGTGGTGTGGGTGTGTGCAATATGCATGGTTAAAAATTTGTTTTTGTTTCTAAAATTCACAATAAAATCATTTACATATTTAGTTACCATAACTAACAACATGATCTATAGTAGACGCTCCGCGCTCGTGGCTTGTAATAATAATAAATGGATTTCGATAAAATAAAATTATTGATTAAACTTTTACTTAATAAATCAAGAGCAGTTTAGTCTCAAAAGTAGTTAATCTTAACTGTTGATTTTCTCAAAAGAAATTATTGTGGAATGGATATTTGAGATTAAATAAATTTTTTGGATATGAAAACATAATTTTGGGTGGCTTTAGCGTTTTTCTCTAAACAAGGAAAATTACAATTTTCGTCCCTGAAATTGTAACCAAAAACACATTTGGTCCCTCATATTTCAGCCTCGACACATTTGGTCCCTCAATTTACAAATTTTGAACAAATATGGTTCCTGCCGTCAATTTACCGTTTAGAATTAACGGAATCCGCACTGTTCATCATCTTCTCCAACTATCCCAACCCTAAATCCGATTTCAAACTTTAAATTATGATATCTCACTCATTTCAAGTCCATTTTTAACGAATCTTATATGGTTAGAATCGTCTCAACGAGTAGAATCCATCCATGTAAGTTTTGTCCCAACATACGCTGATTCAGAAAATGGATTTTTTCGGATTTGTGCGGTTCGGGTCAACATTTTCTCACATCATGCAAAATTCTTAACCATGATATATAGCACATCATTTCTCACTTATTTTTTGGGGGTATTTTTTAGTTTTCTGGATATTTTAATATATTTTGATATTAATTTAATTGAGAAACTAAAAAAACCCCTAATTTTGAATGTTTTGGGGGATTCCGTTACTTCTAAACGGTAAATTGACGGCAGGGACCACATTTGTCCAAAATTTGTAAGTTGAGGGACCAAATGTGTCGAGCCCGAAATATGAGGGACCAAATGTGTTTTTGGCTACAACTTCAGGGACGAAAAGTGTAATTTTCCCTCTCTAAACATTATGATCATTTATTGTACCTCTAACCAATTAGTGTATGTCCACCAAATGTGACTAGGAGTGATCGCGGTTCGGTTTTGCGGTTTTTTTTATTAATTTCAAACCGAATTGCCAAGTGCGATTTGGAGGAAATAAAATTTTAAATTGCGGTGCGGTGCGGTTTGGCGGTTTTTCAAGATCTTTTACATTTTAAAACTAAATAAACATACAATGTTTGCAATATTTTTTGTTAAACTAATTAATAAAAAGATAATAATAATTGATAACTAAGAAAATACTTGTCTAGAAAATATTTATCAAGATTAAATTCCATGAATCATTAAAAAAAACACTAATGTCATCACATATTAATATATAAGTGTATCATACGTTTAGAACATGAAAAAAATACTAGTACATCAATTTAAATATCTGTTTTACACCGAGTATAATTATAATATGTATATATTTTACTAATGTATGTATATTTTATCAAATAAGAACACACTCATCTATAAGAAAATGTCTTCATCTAGCTTGCATGAAAAATAGTATAAGAAATTTGTATATAAACAAGTAATACAAAAAATGACATGTTGCAATTGTTTGTTTATTAAAATTTGTGCACTAAAATCTGCAAAAGGATATTGTAAAGTATATTATAAAATTATAAAACAATAGGTAATCTAACGCGACATTGCTATTACAAATAATGTGATAGTTAAATAGAACAAATGTTATAAATATAATCTATAATACTTTTTTTCATCAAAAATCTTCAAGTGTCTATTATATATAAAAAATATAACACTAAAATATCATAAGATATTATCACTCTAAAAGTTTCAAGCACAAATGTTCAGTGAATAAATTATTAATCTTGTAAAGGATATAACCATATCAATTCAATAACAAATATTAAATAAAACTACAAATATGAATACTATTACGAGTAAAACCTATTAAAAGTTCAAATTAAAAAAAAAAATATACATATATATATATAGGCGGTGGTGGTTCGGTTCGGTTTTTTTAATACTAATTTTGAAACCAAACCGCATAGCGTGGTGCGGTTTTCATTTAAATTTTAAACCACAGTTTGCTTAGAAATTTGACAAAAAACGGTGCGATTCGATGCGGTGCGGTCGGTTCGGGCAATTTTTCGAAATCAATGCTCACCCCTAAATGTGACAGAATAAAATACACACTAACATCATTCCAAGTTAGTCCACAAGTACGGTTAGAACTAAAACCTATTTGAGATTAGTAAATTCTAAGGAAGGGAAGAAACAGTTTAAATCGAATCATGGACGTAACAATCTCTTAATACAAAGTTAATCGGCTCAAAGATATTAGACCTCGACGCAACTGATTTGCATTGAGTAGTTGAGCTCGATTACTGCATCTGAAGCTCCAATATCAATTCCCGAGTGGATACATGTATCTCTCGAACATTTGTACTTAACAACACAATTCAAGAATTGGAACTCCTAGAAGGCACCTTTCATTTGCCACTTTTGATCTTAAGATTAACCTAATGATATCTAAGGAACTTATCTAAGACGTTCTCTGTTTCTTCGACTTTATTGCATTCAATACAAAATCATCATCGTCGTCCTCTTGAGAAGAGCCGTCATCATCATCATCATCCTTGCTCTTGCGTTTCTTCGATTGCTTTGGTGCAATTTTGGTATTGGGCGTCTTCTTTTTTTGTGATGAAGCTGGGGCCTTAGATGATTTCTTTTCAACGGTCACAGATTCAGCTTTCTTCTTAACAGTAACCATGCTTTTGATAGGGGAACCGAGCTTTTGCTGCTGCGTCCTCTTCTGTTTTCTCTCGAAAACTTTCTTGGCTTCCTCCTTTGGAAGCAAACCAGACTCCATCATCCTGCACTGACATCAAAATGCTTCATCATACTTATCACATTGAGTTCTTTGACTATACATAAGAAACTTTTAATTAAGGTACTTATTATTAATCAATGCTTCATATGGTTCTAAATGAAACATTTATTTAGCAAAGGAAACAGAGAAGGATGTTGATTTTTGTGAGATTGATATACTGGGAATTTGACCTTTTGCAGAGTTCAATAATGAGATAGAGACATAGCTTATTTAAGTGTAACGGAATTTGCTGTCACCATAAAATAGTAGATGTGCTCTAAGATCCTAGATTATCACGAGTGATTTTTACGGAGTCCGAGACTCCGAGTCCTAGCAGCATCACAACCACATGTATATGGTGTACCTCGTGTGGGTCGTCCCATTACATAAATGGTTGTGATTGTACCTGAACTCCAGATTATTAGCAGTTCAGTAACTAACAAATCCATTAAATTACTATAACTTGGGAAGTATATGTAATTTGGATATTGACCGAGCTCCCTTTACTGTGTGCAGAGTAGCATAGCATGGTAAACAGATAGATATAGACAAAAATATTACCACAGGCGACCACAGAAAATATCACGTTATTGTGTGCAGAGCAGCATAACAAGGTAAGCAGATAATATTACCACAGGGCACAGGCGACCACAAAAAATATCACGTTGAAGCGTATGCATATTACAATCATTTTGATTGTACAAGTAAGGTCATCCAGAGAAGCTCCCGAGACTGGGTGTCTCAGAACAATCTGAACCATTCATGTGGTGGGATACATGTGAGATCCACTATACATGTACGATTGTGATTACACCGGGACTCTCCAAAAATCATTGGATAAATAGGAAGAAGCATGCCTAAACTCTAGGTACCATAGCTTTTAAGAATACAAGTCTCTCAATTACTACTCATTAAATCCGTCATGCCCCACCCCGAGAGAGATAAAACAGTGACGAAGTCAAATGAAACATATGGACCATTACTATTCTTATGGAGATGTAGAATCCCAAAATAGTTACTCCGGTAGAAAGACCAACGGACTACACTTTCTATGATCATATTAAAAATATTAGCACAGGATACTATTTGTAAAGCAAGTTATCGACACATTTAATTATCAGATACGTCACTGAACATTTAGAAAGATGAACTTCAAATGAATTACGCCCTAGCAAAATCAACATAACGCGAACCTTCACCAGTACACAAGTACCTAATTAGACGGTGGTTTATGCAAAATTCATCGAACATTGTCAATTTCTTTCTTGATTAACAAATAAAAACTAGACTAAAACACATCATATATATCGTAGGAAGCAAACGAACGAATTGAAACAAATTTACTTTCGAGCAATTAGCAACAATGTGGATATTAAGGCTGTCTTCTACAGTAAAGCGAACGAAACATTGAAAGCGCTTTACCATATCGCTGCCATCTCACTAGCAGGCACTTGCTTGTACAGGGTCTCGTAGAAAATCCTCAAGGGGTCTCTCTGAAAACCAAATTCAAAACAAATTCGTTATTAACCACAATATCAAAACCTCATTTCTAAGCATAAACATCAAATAGAAATATACGAAAATAAGAACAAAAAACATCTTACTTCCTCAGGAGGATCCTTCTTTTGACCAGGCAAATCAAATATTTTCTTTTCCCTTTTCTTAACATCCTTATTATTATTATCACCACTTTTATCTCCCTTCTTCCTCTTCTCTGCAGCCTCTTCTTCTTCTTTTTTCCTCTTTTTCTGCCCATTTAGCCACACAAAACCCACCAACAATCAAAACAAGAAAAATTAAAAAAGGAAAACCACAATACAATTTATTTGATCATGAGAGATCAAAAAGAAAAATCTACGTTAGATCAAGTTCAATGTTCACTAAAGGAGCCAGAGGCTGATAGGGGCACCTCGGGGGTGAAAGACGAACCAAACTACTCTACACTCGGCTCGAGCTCGCTCGTTAAAAGCTCGTTTGAGTTCGGTTTGTTAACTTATCAAACTTGAGAACAACTTTTTGTGTTTGATAAATTTTGAAGCTCGACTCGAACTCGACTCGATTAGTAAAAAATAATAAAAATATGTACAAAAAAATCAAAATACTCGAGCTCGACTCGATTACTAATCAAACAAGCTCAAACATAAGAAGCTCGATTGTATTTCACACAAGCTTGATCAATATCTCTCAACTCGGCTCGTTTACGCCCCTAGGCACCTGCCCTCTCAACTCCGAGAAATTGGTTTCTTTGCCCCATAAATTTGTGATATTCGAAATTTCGCTCACTCAAAGTCTAAAAATATCAAAATTTATCCCTTTTTTCTTTATTAGCCCCTTAAATACCAAATTCTAAATTCTGGCTCCGTCCAATTCTAAATTATGGCTTTGTCCCTGTCAATGGTCCTAGACTCTAGTGTCAATTTCTCACACATCCACTTGCGTGAGAAGAAATAGATACAGAATACAGACATAGAATTTCCTCCGAACCCAGCAAAAGAATATAATTATATACCTTATTATCGGTCTTGTTGGGGGATTTCTTTGATGAGGGTTCATCAAAATCTTCATCCGCATCTTTTTTTTTCACATTTTTCACTTCTTTCTTCACTTTTGGATGCGATTTAGGAGTGGCATTGCTGTTGATGGCTGATTTCTTCTTGAGGTTCGCAAAAGCAGACGCTATGCTCTTCTCGTCATCATCTTCGTCTTCAATTTCTTGTTTTTTCGAATCTTGTTCAGGCATTTTGCAAATTGTGAAATTCAAAATTATTTTCTGAAGAGAATTAAAATTTAAGAACTGAGTGAGAATGAGTGAAGGGTTCCGTTTTTGTTTCTTTCGGAACCAACGGTCACAGTGACAATTTTGCCCACCCCTCTTTTGTTTTGGGCTCAGCTGAAATTAAAAGGGCCGAGAAATATATATATATATATATATATATATTACAAACAGTAGACAGTTGGATTCCTTAAATATTTATTCATGGTTTGATTCCTGGCGGTGTGTATGAAAAAGGCTTTGTTGAGGGAGTTAAAATCCACTTTGTTGATCTCTACACCGGAAATAGTCTCTGTTGCTATATAGCAAATAATGGTACTTCAAATTCATGCCTTTTGAATTGGGCTCTTGAAAGGCCCAAATAATTAGTGGGTGGATTCGTGGTGATACGGGTCTAGTTTAACTAATATTTGGACTACAAGACATGATCCGACATCTCGGAGGCTTAATTACAATTTACAAATGTTGTATGGGTGTGAAATTGGACTTGTGCTAGCCCACATTCGAATAAGGAATATACTTGTGTATATTTTAACGGACATGGTCTTTTATCGCAAAATGGTGTCACATCAATAAAAAATTGATAAGTGTATTTAATTAATATGTGAGTCACACAATTGTGGGATGGAAGATCCGATCCGACATTTTGCACCAGCTCTTCATAAATTGTCAAGATCGATAGCCCCATGTTAGCATAATGTATATTGCTATTCATTATGTGTAAAAACCCGGGGGAAGGCTAGCATATACTCCTAATATTGTGTTGTGCCCTAGTGCTGGATATCTTCGTGAATCATAAATTGGAGCTAAAATCATATGTTGTATGGTGGTTTTTTTTGCGAAGAATGCTAGGTCACGTGAAATTTGTAGTGGCTACCATAAGAAAGAGAATTTTACAACCACTGTCTTTTTCGTAAAGCTTGTTGAGACATATCGTCCAACTTGATTACTGCAGTTCCACCAATACAAGGAAATAAGCTATAAAACTTATCATTATATCAAGCATCATTGGCCCATAATGCACCTAAATACAATGACTGAATTCTATGTTTTCAATAAAGTTCGAACTCATTACATTGAAGTAGAAAGATAAAAACTTAACCATTCGACCACCGTATTGGTGGTAAATGTTAACTAGTGTTACTGAACAAGGTTTTGATGAATAATAGAGCTGAATATTTCCTTTTGTATGAATAATATAATATATTAATAAGAAGCCAAAAAACTAAGTTCCAAAGGACAATAACCATACACTTTTCATTAAAGTATGTATAATTGACCCCAATGGTAAGTGTAATGTTCACGTTCAATCATAACCATTCATTTACAATGGATTTCATCTAAACCACGCTACATTTTAATTAGAGCAAAATACATTTTATACTCCTAAATTATTCATTTTGTCTTATTTAAGTCCCTGAACTATCAAATTTAATAAAATAATCTCTCAATTTGACTTTTTATAGCTTGCTGTGACTTGATTTGAGCGGCAATTTTTTTGCAATTGATAGTTCAGGGACCTATACAACAAAGTGAATAGTTCGGGCATACAAAGTGTATTTTGCCCTTTTAATTATATTAAAATTGAAAGTCTCAAAAAAAACTTCTAAAAATAACCGTACAAATTATTTAGAGATTGCATTTAAATGTAAACCTTAAAACCGCAAAGATTCCCCTATCTACAACAAAACTGAAGTTTTCTTAAAGCATGAGGTTCGCCAGTAGCATCGTTGCATGATTACAGCACTAGATTGTTGTAGGAATATATTCTTTTGCCTTTTCTCTACCTGCATAAACATTGCAATAAAAATAATCTCCCATTTTAGCATTGATCCCTTTGAAAATCCAATCATCCCAAAAATTATGCTAAAGCATTATCCAACACCTATACTTATATATATTCTCATACCATAATACACACTTCACATTCAACATATACTTCACTAAACCCTCAAATTAATCTTCAAATTAGAGAAGAGTTGAAGAAGAAAGAGATTATATATACACACACACATATATATAATCATGGGTTGGTTTGTAAGAGAAAGAAGGGGTCCCACAAGCTGGAAAGAACAAACCCTAGATTCAATATCTGCACCACCTTTGCCATTACTTGTGTTTTTTGGGCTGTTTATTATGTTGATGTGTTTGGCTACTTATTCTGAGTTTAAGGAAAGGGTGGAGAGGAGCAAGATGGGGTTCAGGTTTGGTCTGTTGCTGCTGCCGGTGGTGGGGATTCTGGTGGTGAACGTGATGATGCTCCGCCACAGGTGGCGGCGCTACGTCTTCGGAGTGGGGAAGCCGGTGTACTATGCGGTGGCGGAGGAGGGAAGTTCGCCGTGGGGGTTGGTGGCGGTTCTGGTGGTGCTGCTTGTTATGGTTTATTATCAGTCCTCTTTTCAGTCTCTTTGGTTTAGGTCCATATAGGATTTTGGATTATGATTTTTAAGATATATATTAGTTAGTTCTACTTTTTGGGTAGTGATTTTCGCTTTTTTCATTTTTAAGTACAACCATGGGAATGTATAGAAGTGAAGAATCGAACATTTGACCTTCCACGGTTAAGTGTGCTTAATTAAATGGGTATTGACTGCCGATGAAACTTTGATCTAGTTGGTTAAGGTTGAGGTTCCATAATCAAGAAGTTATGGGTTCGATTCCCACTGGTATATGTGAGTTGTTTTCTCTACCTATATGGTAGTTTGTAATAGTTTATTATAAAATTTGTGTTGATGCTTCCTTATAATAGATATTCTCTTACAATTGATGTAATATGATGATGTAATTGTTCCTTTAAAAAAAATGGCTATTGACCGGTGAATTATCGTTCTTTAAGATCGAGGCGAATCTTGAGGCTTTATGTTTATGTTTATGTTAATTAATTTACTAAATGACCCCCTTCCCCTATTGGGGATCCAATGACCAAAACTATTCTCGGTCCAGCATAGAATGACCAATGTTATTGTCATATTTAGTTTCTTGAGATGGTATACATGGACAAGTGTAAATTAAGTTTTTCTTCAATTTTTGTTGCCCGTTTGTATAAATAGTACAAGAGATCAATCTAAACGGATTAATGTGTAAAAGAGTTGATTTATTATGTTTACAAATTGGCTCAAACAATTATGTTAAAAGAAATTAAAGGGGAGATGAAACACCATGTTAAGATGAAGTGTCACATCATCTCAAACACTAGTGTGAGTTCAGTATCTAAGTTACAAACATTTTTAATCACGACTAATTTCGTTTCATTTCAAGTGTAATTGACTAAGTGAGTGGAGTACATTTAATATGTAATTAAGTTACAAAACAAATAAATTACACTTGAGATTCATAGAATTTGATATGGGTTAAAATTTCTTGTACGATGCACATATAAATGTACGACAGTGTTAAAGCATGCAAAATATTTGTTCCATAAAATTAGATTAATTTTGCGACACATCTATTTACGCTTTTGGATCGAAACTAGGAAACATTTCCTTTTTCACGTTAAATTTCCTGTATGCTGCACATACATTTATATAGTATGAAAGCGTGCAAAATATTTGTTTCATAGAATTATATTGTGTAAAACATATCTGATCTTCTCCACGTATAGATGTGTTATGAGAAATAAAAAATTCTCCCGCCCATATCTTTCCATATCATGGTAAATTTTTACCGTATCATGATAGATTAAATTTCTATATGTTTTGGGTCGAAACTAGGAAAAATTTCCAATTTCCAATTTCCAATTTCCAATTAATAGAGACTAAAATAAATCGTACTCTCAAAATCTTTTAATTCCATTTCTTCGAGACTACTTTCAAAGCAATAATCCCAAAGATTCTAATCGAAACCTTTCCATGAATCCATCATATATATATAGCACCATACAAACTTTGGTAATTTTACTTTTATTTATTCATTAGCAATATATAAATTCACGGATATATAAATTTACTCATGCAAAATAAAAACTAGGTGACTAAGAAAAGGAAAGAAATTAAAATCTCGCATTTTTTTATTATTTATATTCGCCTCCGAACATAAAATCCCGACTCGATCCCTAATTGTGTATCAGCACTCTCCTCGGGCCTCAAGGATGGAAAGAGGCCATTGACGCAATTTAGCCTCATAAGTGAATTTGACCGATTTTCCAGCATCTATAAAGTGATTTGGAATAAAACTGCATTTACCTCCAGGCCCCTCATTTTTAAGGATATTTGGTGGGTTAATGTTTCGCACTGGAAATGGAGGGCAAAATAGTACTATTTCTCCCACTTCACACGTGCAACCGTTACTCACTGTCACTTCGAACACTGAATAGTCTTCGTGCTTTCCTTGTTGAGCTTGTGAAAGGACAACATCGCCCGTTTGACATTTACCTGTAACCATGTTTTTGTTTTGAAGTAAAAACCAATTAAGTACATTTTTAATCAAAATATAAAAAGATAAATTCCATATACGTATCAATAACGAATTAATATTAGATGAATAATTCCATAGATTTTCGATTCAATTTTGTATAATGTTAGGGCAATAGTCTCAACGACAAAGAACGTAAGTCGAAATCTTTTATTACATAATCGTGTAACAGTTTTTTGTAACACGCATATATGTGCTACTAGCTAGTCTATAATGTGAATTATGGAGAGAGAAAAATTGTGATATGAATGAAAATTTAAATCTCTCTCTAAATCGTAACTACTTATGTATACAAGTGTCACTCATCTACTCATCTATACCTGTAACAAGAAAAAAGTTTTGACAAAGAGCAAAGTCTCATGCCCAAATTTAAATGGAGAAATTTATGATTACTACGCACTTCATGCAGAGAATTAGTGTAAATTGCTATTGACTTCATGAAGTACTAGTATGAAGTATAATAAATTTTATATTTATATTATTATGTAACATATATGTTATTACAAAGAAAATTATGATAACATATTTCACGAAGAAAATTAGAGTAAATTGCTATTGATTTCATGAAGTATATCGCTAACATAATAATATAAAAATAATTTTTTAACTACAATTCATGCTTTAATTTACCACTGTTAAGATTAACACTTGAAAAACAAACATAATTTCACAAACTTTGGAACAAAATTTCGACAAATATTATAAAAATTGAAAACATAAGATCAGGAGTAGTAGAGAATTACCCTCTAAACCTCTGGTTAAGAAACAAAGGAACAAAGTGACGAAAAGAAATTTGGTGGTGTTTTCCATTGCGAATGCTAATTAATTAAGAGAAATATGATTAAAAAAAATCTTTGGTTGGATTGCCTTAACTTAAGAAATAAGCTCTGACATTTATAGAGGAAATTATGGAATAAAGGGAGTAATTAATATATATGGAACGAGATTTAGATTTTAGAATTCATTGCAACATCCCTATTTTTCCATCTTGGGTGACTGCAAAATTAATGTTCACATATCCTCACACCTCTAATTTCCATTAAATGGGATTCAATAATGGTAATTATAATTTGAGAAAATTACACACGGACCCTTCACTTATTGTGTAACTGCCAAAACTCCCCCTCACTTATTAAAAATTACCAACACATCCCCTCATGTTAAGAATTTCTTATAATTACACCCCCTATGTGTTCAACAATTCTTACAATTTTAACCGTATAAACCTTACAAATAGACCGATTGAGGGGGTGTTGGTAATTTCTAATAAATGAGGGGGAGTTTTTGTAATTACACAATAAGTGGGGATGTGTAATTTTCCCTTATAATTTTCCTAGTGCTGTGCGTTGGGGCTTCGAAGAAGATATTGATGTAAGTGGTAAATATATAGCTATTGGGCTGGAACAAAGCCCTAAAAAACTGGGCCAAATCCACTAGCAAGCACTGTCGACCCACATATGCTGCGTTGAGGGCAGACAAGATCTGTCCAGTTGTGGACGTTACCATAGCTGGCTGAGCTCCAAAACGCTGATTAATTAGGCCTAATCTCTCTAAGTTAGATCTAAAATAAGTAAAGGGCTTGTAATCTTAAATTAGATCTTCTATTGCAATGCGTGTCGCAATCTCCTATTGTACTCTATATATAAATACCATGTGTATTAAATATTTTCTTAAATATAAATTTAATATAGATTATATTTTCTTAAGTATAAATGTAATCTCTTATTATCAGCTAGGGGTGGACATTGGTTTTGAAAAACCGCCCGAACCGACCGTCACTACAACAAAAAGTAATATTAGTGATAAAATTAGAAGTGACAATGTTAAAGTTATCACTAGATATATGTAATTAGTGACAATAATTTTTGTATTGTCACAAAAAGAATTTTTAATGACAAAAATTTCTTTAAAGTTGTGATTATTGACAATTAGTGACACATGTATAGTGATAACACAAATAGAGTGACAACTATAATTGTTGTCACTAAGTTATCACTAAGGGTGTGTCACTATTTGTCAATAGTGACAGCAAATTCCTTGTCACTAAGTATCAAAAGTGACAACTTCTATACAAATCGTGTCACTATCAAATATGTATAACATATTATTGTGACAAAACAAAAAATCTTGTCACTAAAAATTTACAATTAGTGACAACTTTTATATTGTCACTTGACATTTTGTCATTAATGTATTATTTTTTTGTAGTGCGTATCGCACCGTTTTTGTCAATTTTTTAAGCAAACCGTGGTTTATAATATAAATAAAAACCGCACCGCCCTATGCGGTTTGGTTTCAAAATTAGTGTTAAAAAAACTGAACCGCACCACCACCGCCACCGCCTATATATATATATTTCTTATTATTTTTTTTAATTTAAACTTTTAATAGGTTTTACTTGTAATACTATTCATTTTGTAGTTTTATTTAATATTTGTTATTGAATTGTTATGGTTATATCTTTTACATGATTAATAAGATGTTCAATCAACATTTGCGCTTGAGCTTTTAAAGTGATAATATCTTATGATATTTTAGTGTTATATTTTTTTTTTATATAATAGACACTTGAAGAGTTTTGACGAAAAAAAATATTATAGATTATATTTATGACATTTGTTCTATTTAACTATCACAATTATTTGTAATAGCAATGTTGCGTTAGATTACCAATTATTTTATAATCTTATAATATCATTTACAATATCTTTCGGGCCTTTGCAGGTTTAGTGCACAAAAATTTTAATAAACAAACAATTACAACATAACATGTCATTTTTTGTATTGCTTGTTTATATACAAATTTCTAATCCTACTTTTCATACAAGCTAGATTAAGATATTTTCTTAGATATGAGTGTGAATTTATTTGATATATTTTATATATATATATATAGTAAAATATGTACATATTATACTTGTACTTAGTGTAAAATAAATATT
The DNA here is from genome assembly GCA_019426215.1 of Buddleja alternifolia. Classification (NCBI taxonomy): domain Eukaryota; kingdom Viridiplantae; phylum Streptophyta; class Magnoliopsida; order Lamiales; family Scrophulariaceae; genus Buddleja; species Buddleja alternifolia. Next base: position 35,174,072 of record CM033397.1, on the reverse strand, counting down.
TAAAGTGATATACTTGTACTTTTTTCTGTTTAAAACATATGATACTCTTATATTTATAATAATATGTAATCACAATTCCTTTAATGATTCTTGAAGTTTAATCTTGATAAATATTTTCGAACAAGTATTTTCTTCGATATGAATTATCATTATCTTTTTAATAATTAGTTTAACAAAAAATATAACAAACATTTTTTGTTTATTTAGTTTTAAAATGTAAAATAACTTGAAAAACCGCCGAACCGCACCGAACCGTACAAAATCGCAATTTCAAATTATTTCCTCCAAACCGCATTTGACAATTCGGTTTGAAATTAATAAAAAAAATCGCAAAACCGAACCATGATCACCTCTATTATCAACAACTACCATATTCGATTAAGGCAAAAGAATCATGTATTGATTGGCTGCCATATCAATCACTATCATCGAACATGCATAAATACATTGTATGATGAATAAAACTCTTCATTCAATTTCCTAAGAAATTATTATTATTATTATTATTATTGTTTTTAATCATATTATATTATTGGTGTGAATCGGAAACACATCAATTCGCTCTGCTCCGTTTGTGTGAAATTGAGCAAAGAACCTAGTAATCTTCATTTTTCTTGTAAGACTTTATTTAACAGGTTTTGATGGGAGTCCAAGATATGGGTAAAGTAAGCATGTATAAGAAAGCATTCATTTAAGCATGCATGATAGGTAAAACTAAGCCAACCTAACAATTGTCATAAATTTTGTCTCCTAAAAGTTGGTGTCTTATAGATATTAAGGGTGCACTGGAGTCAAGCCAGGCCAAATTGTTTGTTCTATCTTGAGTTTGGATTGGGTCGAGCGTAGCTCGAGCCAACAAAAGTTTCTTTTTTTCTAAATAAAAGAAAAATAATTTTTTATTGTTATATATTATTATTGATATAAATATATTATGATATATATATAATTATATAAAACATAATTATGATAAATATTAAATATATCATTATTTATATTAATGATATTATAAAATATGATATTATGTATTAATAAATATATTATATGTGTTAATAATTAAATAAATAAAATATTATCTCTTTTATACAGGCTTGTAAACCTCCAATCAGATAATAAATTGGCTCGAGCTTGGCTCGTTAGAAAAATTCAACTTGTTAGGATTGACTCGAGTTCGACTTAATCCGGCTCGCGATCCTGCTACTCAATGGACCACCTCTAGTGCAGTACCGCAATTATAATAGTTATAGATTTTCCATAATAAAAGTACTTTTTATTAATGTGATAATTAGTATAATTACTTTCTCATAAATATAAGTACCATTAGCCCTTATTCATTTATATCATAATTCATATGGTTACGAATGAATGCACACAAGATAATAGAGATGTGAGTGTGACATGCTCATAGTTCACGAAGTCAAGATATTTGTAAATTAAATATCGTTTCGATAATAACAATCTATTTTTTTCTTCTTAATAGGAAATATTCAAGATATTTGTAAATTAAATATCGTTTCTATAATAACAACCTCTTTTTCTTCTTCTTCTACTTAAGGCCCGTTTGCTAAAGCTTAAGAAAAACACTTTTCAGCTTTTTGCTGGATTTAAATTGCTTTTTGCTGTTTGGTTTCACTGATTCTGTTTCACTGAAAAAAAACTGAAAATAAGCAGAAACTAAAAGCAGATCTTTAGGTACTTCTGCCAGCTTCTTCTATATTTTCTGCTTTTTAGCAAGTTTTGCAAATACACTCAACTTTAACATTTCAGCTACTTTTACAATTTTTTCTAAAATTCAACACTTTTTTAAAAACATAAGCTCTTGCAAACATGCCTTTAATAAGAAATATTAATTAACACATAAGAAGAAGACTTCTAGACCCACTTTCAACCCTCTGTTTCACTTTCAAGTCGATATTTCACCACTATGTATATATCCCATTTCTCATATATAAACCTCGTGCATAATTTTTTTTCTTAAATGGTGTGAATTTATACATGTATATTAGAAATAACACCCAATAGACATGTCCATTGGTTGTGACTCTTGGTGAAAGGGTGTATTTTCCTCTATAAATACAGCCATTGTTCATCATTTTAATTACTAGAATATATATACTAATCCATATCATAAACTCTCCAATACTTTAGATACTTGAGTCGTGAATTTGTGTCTTCGGTTCTAGTAATCGAATTCCTGACGGTGTTCGTGTTTCATTCAAGAAGTTCGGGACAACGTGATTCTAATCAAGTTCGTTCACTATAACGTTTCCGCATTAGGTACGCTCTCGATTTCTAACAGTGGTATCAGAGCCACATTGATTAGTTTTCGTAGCCGTTGCTTCTTGTGTGACATTTTTTTATCTGAAATATGAATCTCTATTTGAAATATGAAATACACATTTTCTGTCGCATAAAATTTGGTTATCTTTTATGAACCGACATATTTCATTACGAAACGTCATTTTGTTGATATGTTGTTTTTGAATACAAGAGGGTTAATGAAGAAAAAGTGGCATATCATACACTGATCATGGCCGACATTAACAATTTTATGCATTTGGGATTTGGTTTTGTTTTTCTCAATTATGCATGAGATTGGTATGCAGTGAGAATATTAATTCCAACCAGATAATGTGCTTGAAATTTTTTTCCATTTATTTTCTTTACACGAGAAATGTGATGAGAATTGATTTACCTTTACATGACACCTGTTTGAATACATGTATGTACCGTTTCGGTTGTCTTATAAGGAAACATGATTGAATGGAGATAAAAATAAAAATCAGATAGTATAGAAAATAATTACGAATTTCTTATATATGGTTTTTTTTTTAAGGCAATGATTTTCTCCAAAGAAGTGAGTTTTTTTTTTTTTATATATGCTTCTTTATTCTAATAGAATAGTGATCACAATACAAATTTAATATACGGTCTGCACTAATTCACTATTGATTAATTAGTCATGCTTTATTGTATATTTATTATGTGATCATAATATCTTGTGGACATTAATATTCTGGCTAAATGTGAATATTATGTGAAGTGGGAGGATATAGATTGGTAGATTTGTTAGACATTTCTCATTTATTTCCTAAGATTTTTCGCAAATAAAAATTAAATAATAATATATTATTATATTGACAAGAGATGATTGAGTATATTATATTTCTTTCGATCTTGTGATGTATTTAATTTTTATTATTTAATTCTTGATGTTGCGACAAATTTATTTTGTTGTGCTAGTTAATGATTATGTGCTATTATGTGTCGTTTTATTTTTTTTCCGCATTAGAATATCAAATGGCTGCAACAAAGAGCATAATCGCTGATCTTAACCAAGGAGATAAGTTGAATGATCAGAATTATGATGTGTGGCATCGTAAAATTCAGTATCTTCTTGAAGATCAGGACTTATTGGAAATCATAAGTCAGCGATTGTCTGAACCTGAACAAGGAGGGACTGAACAGCATAAGAGAGATCTTGAGGCTTACCAAAGTTGGAAGCGTAAAGATCGTCTGGCTCGTCTGGTATTACTAAGTAGCATGAGAAATGATCTCATGATGCGATTTGAAAAGTTTAAAACGGCTAAGGAAATTTGGGATGCCGTCAAAGTTCAATTTGGTGGAACATCCACAACAAGATTGCGCCAACTTACTATGAAATTTGACAGTTATGAGAAGCGCCATGATCATTCAATGATGCAGCATCTTACAACAATGTCAAATATGATAAGCGAGTTAAGGGCAACAGGTCATGAACTAACAGACGAACAACAAGTACAAGCGGTTATCCGTTCTTTACCTCACTCCTGGGAACATCTGCGAGTTAATCTTACTCATAATGATAATATCAAAACGTTTGATGATGTTTCTCGCCATGTTCAACTTGAGGAGGATCGCCTAATTGCAGATAAGCACTCCGAAGAGGCATACATGATAAACTCCGACTCAAATAAGAAGTCTGGGTTTAAATGAAAAAGAGGCAGAGGTAATGAGATGGAGTCATCTTTTAAGAAGGCTAAGAAGAATAAGCGCTATAGAGGGAAGCGCGGAGGCAAGAATAAAAGAGACAAGTCTAAAATGTCTTGTCACAACTGTGGCCAACTGGGACACTTTGCTCGTGAATGCATTGAGGCAAAGGTACGTTTTACATTATGTCGTTCTCCTCAATTATTTGTTAGTAGTTGTTTGATGTTGGCTGAAAATCTACCTATTTGGACTGTAGACTCAGCAACAACAGACCACATAGCGAGGGATCGAACAACATATGTAGACTTTCGTCGAATTCCAGTTGGAAGCAGACGTATATATATGGGGAATAACTCAAGTGCTGATGTTCTAGGAATTGGAACTTGCAAAGTAATATTGCGTGGTGGACGCGTATTATATCTCCATGATGTATTGTATGCTCCGGATGTTAGACGAAGTCTTGTCTCTATTTTGGTACTTCTTAAGTTAGGTTTTAGATTAGAATTTGCTGATAGTTATGTCAAGTTGTACTTAGGAACTACATATTATGGATCTGGATATTTGTCAGATGGTTTTATTGTATTAGATATTGTACCTTTATCTAATGAGAATTATAATAGTTTTTCATATGCTACATCTTCAAGAGATGGCACCTGTGATGATTGTATGAAATGGCATGCTAGACTTGGACATATAGGTCAAGAAAGAATGCATAGACTTGCTAAAGAGGGCTTTCTTGGTCCTATTTCGAAAGTCAACTTACCTACATGTGAACATTGTCTAGCTGGAAAAACTATTAGAAAACCATTTGGAAAAGGCATTAGAGCTACAATGCCTCTGCAACTTATCCATTCAGATATTTGTGGCCCAATGAATGTGAAGGCAAGACATGGTGCTTCATACTTCATCACATTTATAGATGATTTACGCGCTATTGTCATGTATATTTAATCTCTCATAAGTCTGAAGCATTAGATTGTTTTAGACGTTATATGAAATTGGTTGAAAATCAATTAGAGAAAAATATCCAGTCGCTTAGGACTGACCGAGGCCGTGAATATTTATCTGATAAATTTAAAGAATTATGTGATGAAAAGGGAATAGCTGGACAGCTTACTATTCCTGGTACTCCGCAACAAAATGGTGTTGCCGAGAAAAGGAATAGAACCCTTTTAGATATGGTTAGATCGATGATGGCGCAAGCTAATCTTCCAATTTCATTTTGGGGAGATGCTCTACTTACTGCAGCCTACATCCTAAACCGTGTGCCTTCTAAATCTGTGTCATCTACTCCTTATGAACTATGGACTGGTAGAAAACCCGATTTAAATAATTTTCGTCCTTGGGGTTCAGCAGCTTATATTCATTCACCTTCTCAAATGTATGGAAAGTTAAGTCCTAGTGGGAAAAAGTGTATCTTTATAAGATATCCTGAACATTCCAAAAGATATGTTTTCATTGGTGAACAAGCTGATGGGAGTGTAACAGAAATTGAGTCACGAGATGCTACTTTCTTGGAAGAAGATTTTCCTAGAAAATGAGAGGTTTCTAAGGATTTTCAATTTTATGAATTGAAAGATCCTGAGATCGACACATCAAATCGAGTTATTGAAGGATATGATAAGTTTTCTTATCCATCTCAAACTAGTGGGAGTGATGATGTGTCCAATAAAACCACTCGAATAGAGGAAAATCTCGAAGAACCACAACTTCGAAAGAGTAGTCGTGGAAGAATTCCTCATCGTCATTTTGATATTGAAGGGGAAGCTTTCATGATAGCTCCAGAAGATGGTGAAGAACCACAACTTCGAAAGAGTAGTCGTGGAAGAATTCCTCGTCGTCATTTTGATATTGAAGGGGAAGCTTTCATGATAGCTCCAGAAGATGGTGAAGAGCCAAGAACTGTACATGAAGCTATTAATTCTTTAGCTGCAAAAGAATGGATGAAAGCAATGCAAGAAGAAATAGAATCCATGGAATCAAATCAAGTTTGGGACTTGGTTGATCTTCCACCTGATCGTAAGACGATAGGAAATAAATGGGTTCTTAAGATTAAAAGAAAGTCTGATGGATCTATCGAAAGATATAAGGCTCGTTTAGTGGCAAAAGGCTACACTCAAAAAGAGGGAATCGACTATGAAGAAACATTCTCACCAGTTGTTAGATTCTCTTCGATTCGCCTTATTTTTGCTATTGTCGCACATATGGATCTTGAACTTTACCAAATGGATGTGAAAACGGCTTTCCTCAATGGACAACTAGATGAAGAGATTTACATGGATCAACCTGAAGGCTTCATAAACAAAGGTCAAGAGCGCAAAGTTTGCAAGCTCAAAAGATCTATTTATGGCTTGAAGCAAGCATCCAGGCAATGGAATCTCAAATTTCATCAAGCTATGATAGCTGATGGATTTACAATGATGAACGAAGATCATTGTGTTTATGTTAAACAATCCAAAAGTAAGTTTGTGATCTTGTCGTTATATGTTGATGACATTTTATTGGCCGAAAATGATAAGGAGTTAATAGAAGCCACTAAGAAGTGGTTGTCTTCAAATTTTGAAATGAAAGACATGGGTGAAGCTAGTTATGTACTAGGTGTCAAGATCATTAGAGATCGATCAAAAAGACTTCTTGGTTTGTCTCAAGAGACTTACATCAAGAAGATGCTTGAAAGATATCGAATGCATGACTGCAAACCTATAGATACTCCTGTCGAAAAGAATTTGAGCCTTAATTCTCAAACGGGTCCACAAACTCCAGATGAAAAAGACAGAATGTCTAGAGTTCCTTATTCAAGTGCAATTGGCAGCTTGATGTATGCAATGATGTGTACAAGACCGGACATTTGTTATGCAGTTGGTCTTGTTAGTCTTTTGCAAGCCAACCCCGGACTTGTACATTGGAAAGCAGTCAAGAGGATATTTAGATATCTTAAAGGAACAACAGATTACATGCTATGTTATCAAGGACAAGATTTGCACTTAATCGGTTATAGTGATGCTGATTGGGGATGAGACTTGGATGAACGCAAATCAACATCAGGATATGCTTTTCTACTTAATAATGGTGCCATATCTTGGAGTAGAAAAAAGCAATCCTGTATTGCCTTGTCAACTATGGAGGCTAAATACATAGCTTGTTCTGCGGCAGTGCAAGAAGCTGTTTAGTTAAGACAATTTCTAGAACATTTGAAAGTCATTGTCGATGCTTCTAACCCAGTAACAATATACTGTGATAGCACGACAGCGCTTTCTTATGTCAAGGATCCTAAATATCATGGAAAAACCAAACATATTCAAATAAGATACCATTTCATACGAGACATTATAGCAAAGAAAGAAGTGATCTTGAAACGCATTTCTACTAGTCATATGGTAGCAGACCCAATGACCAAACCAATAGCTAGAGATTCATATTTATCACATGTAAGATCTCTAGCGCTCCGTAGAGTGTGATTGTATTTCTTGAAAGGATCATTTTGTAATCATATATTGATAATATATAATATATCAATCTTTTTGCATAATTTGTTGCAATAAACTAGTACATTGATTTGATATGTATGTCGATAGGCGGAGATTGGCTCTCTCACACGAGCAATCGCCTCTAGCGCTAAGAAAGCGAGTAGAGATGAGACATTTTTTTACGTAAGCATTGTTTTTAGTGTTACGTAGTTAATCTATTGATATGTCGCCTTGGTGAAAACCAAGATGAGGCTCATTTTATCTTAAGAGCTGACATAGATGTTTACCCACCATCTATGAAGCCTATAAGTTGCCGGGTGCGAGAATTTATTTTAGAATTATTCATGTGTAATATATTCTCGAATTAGGCGTTCTAAAAACGAGCTAATTAAGACATGTATGGTGTAGAGAGATAGAAGACATACACTCTTTATGATAAAGTGTCTCCACCGTTGCATGTATGTCATACTACATGTGCATAGCGACCCAATTGGAAGTGAGTGAATGGATCCCTGCTTCCTCACTGTGTGAGTCCTAAAGATCATTGATCTTAGTAATACCCTATGTGACTTTTAACTGTGGCACAAAGTGAAAAGTTAGTGTTAGCTACTCTAGCATGTTATCTATGGCTATGGATGATGCGGTCTAAAGGAACATGACTGGGAAAGCAGCTAACTTAGATCCTAGTGTAAAAGGAAGACAAGCTTAGATTCACGCCTTTCACTTGTATTCACCGGCTAGCCAGTTATGTTAATCAATGGATTATATAACTGTGAATACTTGTGAAACTAACAGAGTGGTTAAGTATAAATTTCTAGAGGGATTAAGATATACTTAATCAGGGTGACTAACGAGCCTGGGGTACAATACTACACAATACAAAATTATCTCCATCAAGGGTTGATGTCTCCATTCTGACCGTTAGAGGTTTCTAGTTTGGAGCTCCCGATATTATAAGTGTAGACGCCGGTCGCACGACTCATTTATCGGTATGATAAGTTTTTTTGGGAGAGTATATGTTTATATGGATCTATGGTCATGCCGTCATGGGTGAGTGGGAGATATTAGAAATAACACCCAAGAGACATGTCCATTGGTTGCGACTCTTGGTGAAATGGTGTATTTTCCTCTATAAATACAGCCATTGTTCATCATTTTAATTACTAGAATATATATACTAATCCATATCATAAACTCTCCAAATACTTTAGATACTTGAGTCGTGAATTTGTGTCTTCGGTTCTAGTAATCGAATTCCTGACGGTGTTCGTGTTTCATTCAAGAAGTTCGGGACAACGTGATTCTAATCAAGTTCGTTCAATATAACGCTTCCGCATTAGGTACGCTCTCGATTTCTAACAATGTAAATTATGTACGCATATGAAATAAAATACAAATTGAAACATAATCATGAAACAACAAAACATCTAAAGTGCACTTGACCAAATAACTAGCTAACACCCAAAAACATATAAATATGGTATGGTATTATAATATATCAGTACAATATCCATGAAAGCACTTTCAAACACCATCAAATTTATTATAATTATCATAAAACAATACCTTTTTTCCCTTGACAATAATTCAATATTTAAGCTAGAATTTCTTCAAGACCTTTGCATGACTTAACTTTAACTTCAAATTTGGCTTTATCCAGTTCCTCCTCTTCGTGCAGCTTTGTCTCCTTAGCCAGCTTCTTGAGCTTAGCCAGCTCAAGATCCTTGCTCATCTTCCTCTTATACATCTCCGAAAACGTTATCGGCTCCTCCATTATCGACTTCGCTCCATCTTCGATCTTCAGAGGGTAAACTGTGGCTTCAGCCGCTGGATTCTGGAAAGTGGCGATTGATAATCTGCTGTAGTTGGAGTTCACTACTGCTTGATGGTCCGCATTCTTAAACCTCCCATTGCTAAGATACTGTTTACATTTAAGACACAAAAAAAGAAGAAGTTAATTTGTTTTTCAATTTAAGATTCAAAATAACAATATCGGTGCTAATATCGTTATGTATTGTTTCATACTCCATACTATGGTGACATATCGAGATACTATCGACTGATACGAAATAGATAAATCTATAAAATGCAAAAAAGTATCTAAAATATATAGTGAAAACGTAGAAAAATATAACTATAATTAGTTATTATCATTAGCACATGGTAAGAAAATTTATTACTAAACTATGTATAAAATTAACCCAAGACCTGTTGGTATAGTGGTATCCACCTTCTACTTTATGTGAGAGGTTCCAGGTTCGAATTCAAGCTGTTATAAGTTGTGGCTCTCCTCTCTTTTATGGAGCTAGATGCGTCTTTATGACTCAAGATTATGACTATCAACCTGAATTTATCGATCTAGATACGTAGGGTATCCATCTTCCTCTTGAATTTAATAAAATATATGTATAAAATTAAACATAATGTATTGTTGAACTTAAATTTACAATATGAATGAGTTTAATAGTAGGTAATTATATCAACAAGTGCTAATTGTATACCTAATAATTCGTCTACTCGATCTTATCACAAAGCTTTGCACCTCAACAAAGTGGAAATTCGATTATTAGAAGTATGATTGAAAATATCTAAAATTATCGGATAATATCATGACACGACTGAGTAATATCATAGTATTGGCAGTATTATATAAACTTATAGAATATAATAGATATAGTCTGATATTAGGGATCCACAAGGGTAATTAATACCTATCAGTAGGGATGAAGCCATGTTTTTTAATAACGGTGGGCGAATATAAAGATAAGGGGTCAAAACTTGATATTTTTACTCTTTGAGTAGCAAAACTTTAAATTGTAACAATTTATAGATTTATTTTCTTTTTTTTTTTAAGTTGAGGGGACAACTGCCACCATCTGCCCCTTGACTTCACCCCTGCTTATCAACCAATATTACCAGATATCAATCGATACTTGAACCATGTATGATAATGATCTTGACCACATATTTAATTGCTAACAAGAAAAATAACAACTTACATGGCCATGGTCACCAAGATTGACCACAAAAGCACCCTCGACCGGCTGAACCGTGATCCATGTCTCGCCACCATCTCGGGTCGCTTGTAGCCCACCCACTTGATCCTGGAGCAGCAAAGTGATCGTACCCGGATCTGTATGCCGCTTCAACCCTAGTGTGAGGTTGGGTTGTGGGCACTTTGGGTAGAAATTCACCACCACTTTTTGATCCATGTCCAAACATGCTTTAGACAGTGCATCCTTTTCAAGCCCCATTGCCTCTGATAAAACCTCTAGCAATTTACACCCTAGTCCATTCAATTGTTCGCTATACGCTTCAGTCACGGCCCGCCACCCCTCCGGCATGTCGGGCCACCTTGAGTAGTCCCGGGCCTTAATCGGATACGAAAAATATGTGACAATTTCGCGCCAATCTTGTACCACTTCACCCTTTGAAGGAAAAGAAAAGATGCTTATGTGAGATTCTCTTCATTGGAAGAATGAGTTATCAGGGACAGAGCAAAGATTTTTGAAGCCGTTGGTTGAATACAAAAAGAAGTAGTAGTAAAAGTCAATATTTGTAATCTTTGGGGAAGTAAATTTTAAATTTTAAAATTGGCATTAAGATTAAATTTTAAATTTTAAAAATTTATGCCAATTTTTATAGTCACCCCCGCGCCCCCCCCCCCCCCCCCCCCCAACACCCCTCATCCCTTGTGTTTCACCTTCTAGAGATTTGTTTGACACTTTGCATCTTAAAATTGCAGAAACTGCGTATAGCACCATCCGACTGTCAGAGACTATTAATTCGCGCCATTTTCAATAATAAAAATGACGGCGAGAGAATTGTGCACAAGTTTTTTATGGTCTGAAAATGGAGGTTATGAGCATCTTATGATGATTTTGCACTCCGAGTAAAGTGAATTAATGAATCACAAAACAAATATAAAATGTAACAATATTTATGAAAATTACTAAAATCTCCCAAAAACAAATTTTTTATATCTAAAATTCAAAAAATATTTTTCAATTTAGAAGGCTAAGAACAATTAAGTTTATAATTTTATAAATCCTAATGTTGGATTTTTTTGAATAAAAAGTCGGTGGAATGATTTTTTTAGATTAAAAAATATTATGATGAGTTTTTTGGATATAAGAATTTCTCTAATATTTATTATGTGATTAATTGAGTTCAGTCAAATGTAATTTACGTGTTTTTCCATAACTAAGAGGATTTTTTTTGAATAAGAAATTGGTGGAATGAATTTTTTGGATTAAAAAATATTATGATGAAGTTTTTGGATATAAAATTTTTCCTTATATTTACTACGTGGAGTTCGGTCAAATGTAAATTACGCGTTTTTCCATAACTAAGAGTACATATCAAAGAGATCATGTGCCTTGTTTTCTAACCCCAAAAAAAAAAAAAAAAAAAGAAAAATGTGCCTTGTTATCACATTAATTAAAAACAAACTAACAGTAGGTTAACTACTTAACTTTCTTAACACTCCATATGTCTACACATTTAATTAGATTGTCCTTTTTTACGGCTATCTTACCAAACTTTTCCATTAAATTTCGTCAACATTATTTGTTACTCAATATGAGGGAATGTACTTTGTGTTGCAGTTTACATTTAATTGATTTTGGTTTCAAATTCAAAATTTTGGTTTACATTTGCACCCAAGATCTTTCATTGCATAATTATGTTGTATTTTGTGTTGCATACTATGCTATGCTTGTTCGATAAGTGTATGTAATTCATATTAAATTTATATTCAAGAAAATATTTTATACACATGTCATTAATATGTGAAGTGTAATAGGAGATTACAACAACATTTGCATTTGGACCGTCACCAAGCAATATATTAATGGCCATGTATATTTCACATGTCTTTTCTCGTCAAAGACTAATATACGGTTTGAAAGAAAAACAATCTAATATACCATAAATTAAATTTTGAAACTTGTGATCAAAATTAAAATACCAATAAACATTTGCCCAAAAATGAAATCTTCATATTTTATGAGATCTCAAAATCGCAAATTTTTGGTATATTCTTACGAAATAACCAGAATCCACTATTAAAATATGGCAAGTTCAATTTCATTTGTCTGGTGATTGGTAGCACTTCTCATAATATATATACATATTATCACAAATGATAAATACACTTCACTCAGTGGTTCTATAGTTAGCTGGGTAAATTATACACACACGGTACATATATACATGGTATGAGTGTTTCCACCACCAAACATCCATGATCCAATTAATGGAATTCATCCCAAATACCGCCGCTCATGTTATTTGTTTGGTGGAACTAAAATTTCCCTAATACATATATATATATATATATATATATATATATATGTCTCACCCAACTTTCCTTTTCCCTCTTCATGCATTATATTTCTCTCAACCAACATTCAAAACCACAAATCCATGAGAGCCCAAGGTTGTTTACGACACATTTATTTTACGTTAAACATGTCTTGCATGAGAAACATCAATATAACCTTATAAAAACTTCAAAAAAGAATGCACCATAACAAATAAGTGCTGATTAGAATCATGCAAGAATTTTCATTGAAAACATTAAAAACTATAGTAACAATAACTCTCCAAATATTTTAGAAAAACATCGATATTTTTAGTGTTATAAGAATCCGGAATATTTAATTTAATTTGTTAACTAACTATAAATAAATAAAATTACCTGAAGGTGGCTAGAAACAATGAAACCACCTTTTTTCCCTCCAGACATGTCGAAACGGAGCTTTTCTTCGGCAGGCAAAGCGAAAAACTCGCGAGCCAAACGAGTCATATCGGAGATGAGCTTCGAGTCGACCCCATGATCGACCACCTGGAAAATACCCCACTCCTCACAGGCTTCCACTATTTTCCGGCATATCTCCGCCCTCTTGCCTCCATCGATTCCGGCGAGTGATATCACCGGAATATCGGAGCTGAATTGGTCATACGCCACCTTAGGCCTCTCGTCTTCGTCTCTGATGAATTTTTGGTGAAGGGATTTCTCTTGTGCTAGTGCAGTTAGAGTGGTTGGAGCCATAGTTTTTTGGTGGAATATGTGGGATGTTTTGGATTAATTGAAGTGTTTTTGGGGGGGTTTATTATAGGGTGAGATAAAGGACTTAATTACGTGATTATGTGGATAAATAGCAGCCCCTTCCTCAATTCATGTTACCTAACATTCTTGCCACTTAACTTTCAATCTCATATATAATCTCATGAATTCTGTTAGCTAAAAGGTCGATATCTTCTGTAGCACATCTTTGTAATTCTTTAATTATGTTACGTACATGGACATCTAATAAGTGTATACACGGATTGTTAAGACGTAAAGAGAGAATTTTCAGATTTTTTTTTGATAATACAACTTTTTATTTATTATAACTAATTAATTTATCACACATTTATGTGTGTCATGATTGTGACTTGAATTGATTAGTAAAGACTCTAATTGGCCGGTCTTTGTTTTTTGACAGTCCCCATAATTTGTCACATAAAAATAATCGTCTTTCACTTCGATAAGTATGCAAGCTAAATATGACATATATTTTTTTTAAATATGAACTCGATGTGGATTTTATACATCTAACAAGTAAGGAAATAACATTTGAAATAACATTTTAAAATGGAGGATATGAAGTGTTGTTTGGGAACGCAGCCATATATGTGTTTCGTCACTACAAAATAAAAGGTTAATATCACTTTGTCCTCTTGAACTACAATCGAAAATGAGAATGTTCCGTCCTTATTTTTATTGCATTAATTTGGTCCGTCTAATTTTTTCAAATATTTTTATTACCAAAAGTACCTAAAACCTAACCGTTGATATGTCATATTAAATTAATCTGTCCTTAATTCAAATAAAGATTAAAGAAAGGAGGAAAAAATGCATATATTTCTTTCATTTTAATGCAGTTAATAAATTTTTCATGTCATTGATGACTTTATACCATGCAATTTGCTTGGTAATTGGATAAATTGCAATTTCACCCATAAAAGGTTAAACAAAGTTGCTACAATTAATCATATATATATATGCTTTTAAAATGATTATGATTTTGCATTTTTTAAAACTATTTTGATGTGATTCATTTAATCAAATCAAAAATCTTTTATCTACTATTGTTTAAATTGTGTTGAGAATTGTCCATTAAATCCACACCTATTGCCTCTCATCCGTTAATTAAGTTCACCTAAATTGCCTCTCATGTTATGATTTAAGTAAGTTCACTATCATATCATATTTCATTATTCTTGTTACTCTACTTTTCTTGTTACTCTACTTTCCATTGTTCATCTATACTCGCAATTTAATTTGCTTTTGGAGAGTTATTGCCAAGAATAGCCTCTAATAATTTAAATTTAAAGAACAAACCCAATGTCGACAAATGTTTACTGGGTTTATTGCAATTTACCTCCCTGTGAAATTCGTATATAGCAAAAAAACTCCATGTGAAAAAAAAAAACAATTTACCTCCCTGTGTTTTTCAGAATGAAGCACACTGCCTCTCCGCAGATTTTACACTTTAAAGTTTTTTTGGATGGACAAAAATATCCTCGTATAAAATGCAAATTACCTTATATAGTAATCTCAACTTTGCAGCCCCAATTCGCCTACAGCTGCCATTGGTTTGTTGCTTCTAAAATGCCACATGCTTTTACAAGTGATAAATCGTTTCTTCTTTTTTTATTTTTTATTTTATCTTTTTCTGCTTCTTCTCTTATTCTAATAATAAACAAAAAATCAAACAAATCAACAAAAAGGGCAAAATGGACTTTAAACAATGAAAAACACCATGCAAAGTCTCAATTTTGGCGAGTAGCGCGCGTGGGGAGTTTTTTTACTTCATTCTGAAAAATACAGAGAGATAAATTGCTTATTTTTTTTCACAAAAAGTTTTTTTTGCTATATATAAATTTCACAGAGAGGTAAATTGCAATAATCCCAATATTTAATTAATTAAGAGTGCGGGACGACTTTGAAAATTCGAATACGACAATACTTCATTAAGAGTGTTGGACAATTCAGAGCCAACCCTAAAGTTGTACCGCAACAATATATAATCGATTGGCATTTGGCCCCCAAGATAGATTATATGTACGATGGGCTAGAGTCTTAATTATAGTTTTATGTACTCACACTAGCTACTACAAAAAATATTATCACTGTTAAAATTTTAAATGAGAATATTGTCATTGTCACCTAAAAAATATACATAAGTAACAACAATATTAATTTTGTCAAAGTAATACTTTTTAGGGACAAAAGCTTTTTATAAGTTGTTACAACGATCATTAGTGACAACACAAATAGAGTGACAATATTTAATTTGTTGTCATTTAATATATATAATTATTAGCGGCAAATACTTTATCATTGTCATGACTTGATATTTTATCACTAGGGTTCTATTTTTCTGTAGTGTAAGTTCAAAGTTTTATACCACTTTTCAGTGCAGACTTATTTTTGTCACGCCTTAGTCTCAAATCAACAAAAAGTAATATTAGTGACAACTGACAAATTTTAAAATAACATTGTTAAAATTATTACTGGATGTATATAATGAGTGACAATAATTTTTATTTTTTCACAATAAAAATTTTTAGTGACAAAAGTTTTTTTAAAGTCCTCACTATTGATAATTAGTCACACACATAAAACGTAAAGTGATAACACTACAAAAAAAGAAGACATTAGTGGCAAAATGTCAAAGTGACAATGTTAAAGTTCTCACTTATTGTAAATTTTTAATGTCAAGAATTTTTGTTTTGTCACAAGAATAGATTTTACATATTTAATAGTGACAAGATTTGAGTAAAAGTTGTCACTTTTTATAGTTATAGTGACAAAGGAAGTTGTTGTCACTACTGACAATTAGTGACTCACGTTTAGTGATAACTTAGTGACAACAATTATAGTTGTCACTCTATTTGTGTTGTCACTATACATGTGTCACCAATTGTCAATAGTGACAATTTTAAAAAATGCTCTTGTCACTAAAAATCTTTATTGTGACAAAGCAAAAATTATTGTCACAAAATATATATATCTGCGACAACTTTAACATTGTCATTTCAAATTTTATCACTAATATTACTTTTTGTTATAGTGTAATTTAGTGACAACTCAAATAAAGTGGCAATAATAATGTTCTCACTAAGTTGTCAGTAAAAGTGTGTTACTAATTGTCAATAATGACAATAATATCCTTATCACTAATTATCAATAATGATAACTTATATGCAAATCTTGTCACTATTAAATATGTAAAACTATTTTTGTGATACAACACTACAACAAAAAGTAATACTAGTGACAAAATTTGAAGTAACAATGTTAAAATTGTTACTAGATATATACTAGATATAAAGAATGAGTGACAAAAATGTTTGAATTGCCACTATAAAAATGTTTAGTGAAAAGAGTTTTTCAAAAGTTGTCACTATTGACAATTAGTGACACATTTATAGTGACAATTTAGTGACAACACAAATAGAGTGACAATTATAATTGTTGTCATTAAGTTATCGCTAAAGGTGTGTCACTAATTGTCAATAGTGACAACAACTTCCTTTTCACTAACTATCAAGAGTGACAACTTCTATATAAATTTTGTCACTATTAAACATGTAAAACATATTCTTGTGACAATACAAAAAATTTTATCACTAAAAATTTGCAATTAGTGACAACTTTGACATTGCCACTTGATATTTTGTCATTAATGTATTTTTTTTTTTTTGTAGTGTAAGAAAAATTCTTGATATTAAAAATTTATAATTAGTGACAATTTGAATATTGTTACTTGACATTTTTATCACTAATATCATTATTTTTTTGTAGTGTCTTATGAGTTCGTTAGATGAGTGATTGCCTTCAAACCTATCAAGTGCATCTTGAAATTGAGCTCCCAACCACTTCATTAAAAGGGTTATTCAATTAATCCACACGAGTTTATTAACCAATGCTTGTAAGTCGTTCGTTTTATGAATTCTTATTGTGTGTGGGATACAATATCTATGCCTGTCAATCGAGCCCTATGAGCTGAGCTTAGTGTAGCTCAAGCTTAAGCTCATTGGGCTTGAATATTATAGGCTCAAACTCAGCTCATAATTTTTTTTCTTCGGCTCGGCTCAAACTCAAGCTCAAGTTTTTTTACGAGCTTCGGGCCTATTTAGAGCCAGCTCATTAGTTTTTCTCAAATAAAAAAAGCATCCAATAGAATCATATTAAGAGACTAATTTCAAATAGTACATTAAGTAAATGTTTACGCTAATGAATATGTATAATTTCAAATTTTACTAATGGGAGTCAAAAAGTCTACAATAATAATTATGAAAATTTAGAATCTTTATCAATGTATATGAGGTAGTATAAAATAATTGGAAGGTCTTCCTAAACCTCTTTAGACAAAAAGTTTCTACTAATATATACATTTCGTCGATTTTGTAAATTTCAAGCTTAAAAATCTACAATGTATTTTATATAAGTTAACTTAAAAATAATTTTACTATATGAAACAGAGCATTAATTAAAGAAAATTTTGACTTCGGGATATTCGGGTTGAGCCTATTAAAGCTCAGCTCATAAATTGGGCGGGTTCAATTTGTAAGCTCAAATTCGGCCCGACTCACATTCAATTAGGCTCGACTCATTCTTAAGTGGGGCCGAACAATCCGGCTTCGGGTAGACCCAACTCAATTGACAGTCCTAACAATATCACGATCACCACATCTTAGAAATGAGATCAATTCTGTGTAATCACTCGGGAATTAGTTTAATAATGTCTAAATAATATTAATTTATTAATGAGTTTTTATTATTTACGAGCAATGAATTTAAGTACACCTTTACTTTAGAAAGGACTTCGTTTTTTCAACTATGTATTTTTCAACTTTAAACTTACATGACATAAAATGTCAAGCGTATTGAATTTAGGTATACTTAAAATTACTGCTATAGTTGCAAAAGTTCTATATGTAATTTCTATATATTTGCATTATTTATTATGTATGTTAATTACTATTTTTCATATAATTATCATGTCATTGGTTTAAGCACTATTTATTGGGCGATCGAACCAGTAAATCTTAACCCACCTGAATTTCTAATTCAATGAACTATTCGGGTTTTAAAACAAATAAGTATAGCTTTAAGTTGTATGTGGTTGGCCCTATTTATATTCATTGTTTCTTTATAAATGCAGCTGACTTTACGATTTTATGTAATTAACCTTACTTCCAATGGAGGTAGTAATTAATATTGGCATTTACAATTATATGACAAGTGTAATACACTCTTCTTGTTAAATATGCTTGGACCCAATTAAGTCGGGTCTGTGTTAAAAAAAATTGTGGAACAAGAGCCAGCTACTAAAATGCCGTGCAATTTTGTACAATACAAGAAAACATGGCATTTCATTTACCAAGAAATCAATTTTCCCACCCACTTTCTAGAGTTACTCACTTGATTAAAAGTCCTAACCACAAGAAATCAATTTCCCCACCCACTTTCTAGAGCTATTTACTTGATTATAAGTCCTAACTAAAAGAGTACTACTAGACATCATCATTTCTTCTTTTTTCTTTTCAGAAAAATCAACTATATCATTTCGTTTTATTCGAGATTGTACTCAAGGTCATAAATTTCAGTTTCGGGTAAATATCGATATAGTAAATTTAAGAAAATTTCGATAGAAATTTTGGAAATATTCAAAATTTCAATTTCGATTTCGATTTTAAAGAAATCATGGAAATTTATAAAAATATTTGGAAATTTACTATAAAATTTTGGGTAACTTTAATTATCATACTTATGTATCTTTTACATCAATAATATTTTGCATATAATATATGAATAATGAATTTGTTAAATAATATCACTAAAAACTGTTGCGAAAAATATGAAATAAATATAATTTGATAGTAAGATAATAATCAAATATCATGAGAACTTCATTAAAATAAAATGTACCAAAATTTAAGTAAAAGTTACTACTCAATACCACATCGAGTTTCTAGGAGGATCAAAATCGCTATCACTAGTATCTGTCCTACCTCTACTTTCATATTGCAAGTGAAAATTATTATTTACATGTTGACAATATTCCACCCATGACTTGGAATGTTGGTAGTACTTCATATAATGATGATGATGATATCATTCTGGTGTTGAATTTTGAAGAACCCGAGTAGTACAATTTCTTCAATCATATTCATTTTTAGTTTTTTGCTTGACTGCCTCTTGTGGTTAGGGGGTACGTGGTAGGTGTGGTCCTTATCAAGTATAAATATAATTTTTTAATTATATAATATTTTTAAAGTTTCGGCCGAAATTTCTGTTTCGGTGAATGTTTCGAGAAATATCGGGTTTGTCTGAAATTTCGATGGATATTTGACAAAAATACTTTAAATTTTGGGAAATTTCGAGTTTCGACAAAAAATTCGGGAAATTTCGGGTTTTGATCGAAATTTCGATGAAATTTCGGAAGATATTCTACAAAATTGGATCAAAGGTTCGATTTCGCTTCGGGGCCTCCCGAAATCCGAAATTTCGGTCGAAATTTTGGTGTTTCGACCGAAATTTGAGACCATGATTGTACTATACCACCCAGATGACAATACAACATAGTGATACCACTATAACAAATTAATGAAGAAACCATAAAAACAAAATTTCACTTATGCTACTGTTAGGTTAGTGCAATCGGATCAATAAGAGGTCGAGAGTCGAGAAGACAGACTTGATATGACGCACCGGGCAATGTTTCTTTGCCTAGTCGCTGCGGTGCGAAAAATTTCATAATGCTGCAGTATTAGAGACTTGAAACAATAGTTCTATTCAACCCAAACCCTAATGTACTATTACATGTATATTTATACTAAGAGATACCTAGACTAATAAGGTAACATAATGGATATAGAAAACTATCTAGAACATGGAAACATATCAAACTAAATCATGGAGAATATATGGCTCGATACACCCCCGCAAGCTCAAGGCGGTCTAGGGAAGACATTGAGCTTGTCTCGAAGAAACTCAAAGCGTGTGAACGAGAGAGGTTTGGTAAAAATGTCAGCTGTCTGATCATCGATAGAGACAAATCGAACTTGGAGATCATTATTGGCAACCTTCTCTCGTACAAAATGATAATCAATCTCGACATGCTTAGTGCGAGCATGAAATACCAGATTTTTGGAAAGATAAGCAGCCTAAATATTTTCACACCAAAGAATCGAAGGCTGGGCTAAAGAAATGTGCAGCTCACGAAGAAGGGATTGTAATCACGTGAGCTCGGCAGCAGTCTCAGCAAGAGCTTTGTATTCGGCCTCAGTCGAAGAACGGGCGACAGTTCGTTGTTTGCAGGAGCTCCATGAGATCAGATTAGGCCTTAAAAAAATGACATAGCCACCGGAAAAACGACGATATCAACACTACAAACCCAATCAGCCTCGGAGAATGCGGTAAGAGAGACTGACGAGGAGCGACAAAAATGTAAACCAAAGTCAGTTGAATGTTTGAGATAACGCAGAATGCGTTTGGCAGCCGTCTAATGAATTTCAGAAGGATCAAGCATGAACTGACAAATCTGGTTGACGGAGAATGCGATGTCGGGACGAGTCAGAGTGAGATATTGTAGAGCACCGACAATTTCTCTATAATTTGTAGGATCAGAAAAAGGAAAATCATCATGTTTGAAGAGTTTGGTGCTAGTGCAAAGAGGAGTATGCACGGGCTTGGACGTATGCGTGCCGGCACGAAGAAGGAGATTGTTGACGTAACTTCTTTGAGAGAGGAAAGCACCATCGGTCATAGGAACCACTTCAAGACCAAGAAATAGTTGATGTCGCCAAGGTCGCGAAGTGCAAATTCATGGCCTAAAGAGGAAATAAAAACTGCAACACTGCTAGGATCGTTACCCGTGACAAGTATATAATCAACATAAATGAGAATGTAAATTAGAGTATCACGAGTAGAGAGAATAAAAAGAGAAGAATCATCTTGAGATGTACAAAACCCGATTTTATCAAAAAAATCTCGAAGATGATGAAACCAAGCTCGAGGAGCTTGTTTCAGGCCATAGAGAGATTTTTGTAATTTGCAGACATGATAGGGTTTATTTGAATCCACGAACCTTTGAGGTTGAGACATAAAAACATTTTCACGAAGAACTCCATTTAAAAATGCATTACGCACATCAAGTTGTCGTAGAGACCAACCGTGTGAAATAGCTAAGGAAAAAACAAGACGAATTGTTGTGGGTTTAATAACTGGACTAAAAATTTCATTGAAATGGACACCTTCTTGTTGATGAAAACCTTTAGCTACTAAACGTGTTTTAAATCGTTCAATGGATCCATCGGGTTTGTATTTGATTTTGTATACCCATTTGGATCCAATGACATTCATACCTGGGTGAAAAGAAACCAAGGTCCAAGTCTCATTTGTAACCAGAGCATTAATTTCCTCCGTCATAGCCTTACACTACTGAGGATCTTTATTGGCCGAGGAGAAACAAGTAGGTTATTTTGAGGAGTGGTGGAGATAAGGGTAGAGGTATTGGCACAATAACATTTCGGAGGTTGAGGTGGGCGAGAGTGGAGTTGCATGGGATGTGTTGAGAGTGGAAAAACAGGTTCGGGTGGCGCACTGGCAGCGGGTGGAGGAGGGATAGTATAGGGAGTGAGGTCTACACAGAGGGGTATTGTTGAATTTGATGAGGAGGAGGGAGACTGATTTTTTGAGGAGGAGGATATAGATGAGAATGAATGTGGCGAAGGGGTCATGGGATTTGGCGGGAAGGTGGTGGGCGAAGATGAGGGTAAATTAATGGAATGTGGGAAAGAAGTGGCGGAGTTTAGAGGAAGAGAAAGTAAAGTTCCAGGACTGACAATGGGTGGCGAATCCCGAGCCTTGATTGTTCACGAAAAGGAAATGAGTTTTCGTCAAACTTAATGTGCCAAGCAATGTAAAGACGATGTGATTCGTTATCCAAGCACCGATACCCTTTATGAGAATGACTGTAACCAAGAAACGTGCAAGGTTTGGACCGAAATCAATTTTATGTTTGTTATATGGCCTAAGAAACGGAAAGCATAGGCATCCAAAAACTTTTAAAAAATTATAATCAGGCGGTGAATTAAAGAGTATTGAGTGTGAGTTATGGTTATTAGTTAAAGATGATGGTAATGGATTTATTAAGAAAACAGTTGTGTCAAAGGCAAAGTTCCAAAAACGATACGGTACCGAAGATGAGGCTAGCAAAGTAAGACCAGTTTCAATAATATGCCGATGGCGACGTTCTACACTACCGTTTTGAGCATGAGTATGTGGACATGTAATACGGTGTTGAATACCATGAGAAATAAAGTGAGAGCGCAATTTGTGATACTCACCACCACCATCAGTTTGAATTGATTTGATTTAAGTATTAAATTGATTCTCAACAATTTTTTGAAAACATAAAAACACAAGATAAACATCAAATTTATGAGCAATGGGATAAAACCAAATAAATTTTGAAAAATAATACACGAATATTACAAAAAATTTATGGCCCTCAGATGACAAATATGGTGAGGGACCCCACACATCAGAGAAAAGAAGTTGTAAAACAGAAGTACTTCTAGAGGGGGGTAGGGGAAAGAGGTAAACGTGTCGACTTACCTAATGGACAAGAATGACAAAAAAGTCTTTAGCACAACTAGAACATACTAAATTATTATAGTATTAAGAGTACGCGAATTAGGGTGACCTAAACGTTGGTGCCAAACCGACACGGGTGCATGGACAAACCATAGAAACCGAAGGTGTGGAGATCTCGGTGGAGGATAGTGAATACAATCCGTTATTGGTCGGTTCGAAAAGTAGGACTTGTTTGGTACTCCAATCCTTCACAAGAAAAAAAGAGTCGTGAAACAATAGTTCTATTCAACCCAAACCCTAATGTACTATTACATGTATATTTATACTAAGAGATACCTAGACTAACAAGGTAACATAATGGATATAGAAAACTATCTAGAACATTGAAACATATCAAATTAAATCAAACTAAATCGTAGAGAATATATGGCTCGATACGCGGCGTTCCAGGCGGAGTAGGAAAAGCAGTATATTTGTGAAGAATCGTTGTGGCATTTGGGACCCTTCGCTGCGGTGATCCCGGCGAGTGAACAATATCCGAGTGTTTAAAAATGCTATAGTTCGTGTCGTAGTGTGTTAGGAAATTGCTCCCTACTTGAATGAGATTGTAACATAGTTTGATAGAGTGTTATCTTACTCTCAAATTCCACTATTATAAATAAGAGACTTAATTTGAAGTTGATTGACCACTTGAGGAAGTAATAAGACATTTAGTGTGGTGATGTGTTTTTTTCTCTTTGTTTTAGAATTTCCACCATAAAACTTATGTCTACTTTTAAGTTTGTTTATTTTTCTCTTTCTTGTTTTTCTTTTTCCTATGTTTTCCCTCATCGAAACTGTTGTGTGCCAAACATATGATAATAACTTTTAAATAAGAAAAAGAAACTCTAAGTCTGGATAATGAAACGGGAGTTGATATTGGCACTCCAAAAATTACTACTGGAGCTCCACTTTTCATTATTTTTAGAAAGAAATTTGTATTGAATAGTGGAGTGTCAATAACACTTTTGGAGTGCCAATATCATTTACCTAATGAAACTCTCATTTCATAAAGAAAATATATTAAAGAACAACTGAGAAGTAAACACACAAAAATCCGCCTCTGAAACCCATATAGTCTCTAGAACTTGTTAGAGGCGAAATGTTTCAATTTGTAGCTGAAAGTGGCGTCGCTAATCAAAGACGAAATATTTCTGTCTCTGATTTCAGAGATGGCTTCTATTTTGTTCTATATTTTTGGGCTAAATTGTGGAGATTTTGAACTAAATCCGTCTTTAAATCCATCACTATGTCTATGCATTTGTTTATGAATACATTCATATTTGGAAAAGTGTCTCTAAATCTATCTTAAAGTTTCCATTTCTAAATTGTTTCATTTAGTCAATATTCCCGACCCAAGCTCTCATATATTAGTCAATTTACATCTCCAAATCCATCTCTGATTCAGTCAAAATTTTCATATCTAAGTTCCCCAATATTTTCTATGCTCATTTTATTAATTCTTTAAATCCTTATCGTTATAAACAACTCAATAAAATCAAATAAACATCAAATTCTAAACCAATTCCAACCATACACAAACAATATAATCATCATCGAATATTACAACTTAAACATACATTTAAACAACATTCTATAAATCAACTAAATTATTCCTTCAAACAACTCGATACAATCTAATAAACATCAAACTCCAAAATAATTCCAATCATACACAAGTAACGTGATCATCACTGAGTATTTACATTAGATTTAAACATCATTCTATAAATCAAGCAAATCTTTAGTTCAATAAACCTAACATTTTAATCAAAAACTAAAGTGATACTTAATTAAACACGAGTTACTATATCATTCGCCCAACTAATAATATCACTTTAACTCTTCATCTTGAATACAAAGGTCTCTCTCTCATCCACATTGTGCGTCACTTGTGTTTTGTGCCTCGAGCTCGATCGCATTTTACGCTTCGTTCTCTAGTTAGCATCCTATCCTTAAAAAGAAATCTCAAGTTTAAAATATTAATATGAGACAAGTATTATTGCTTAATTGAGTAGAAGAATGCTTACATAGTCTTATATAATGAAAACCGAATAGATGCCTTCCAACAAGTCAATACGAACAAAACTATTACGTAATAGAAATTGAGAAACCAAGATGAAGTTGTTATAGTTAGTAACGGTGAAGTATAATATCTGAAACAAAGTTTTCAAACTCTCAACTTCCTCACACAAATAGCGATGTCTGGAACATAAATGAATATCCACATAAATATACGAAACAAAGTTAAAGTGCTGCAAGTTAGTTAACTAATAAGCCGTTCCACCATGGCCCTTGACATTGTCGTTGCCAAAATTGTCTGTCTCCAAATCTATAATGACTGTATAACAACAAAGGCACAAATTGGAGAGTTAGATCTTCGCTTTTCTTTTACTAATGTTTTTCATCTTCCCTAATTTTAGTGAAAATGATTACAATTAATTCACTTGAACTTACTAAAAAAAGGCTAAATATTTTCTAATTTAAGTGGAGGGTTGTTAGAGCAAACACGATAATAAAAGTATGAAGAATTAAATGACACGATAATTTATGTGTTTTGACAATTGCCTACGTCCACGGGAGAGAAAAATAGAATTTCACTATTAAGAAAAGAAGTACAGAATAAAATGAATGTCAAAAGTATGAACAAAAACGTGTAATGATGAATGTTCAACCAAAACGTGCATTGAGTGATAGGTATATTGGCTTAAACTCCCGGGGGTTCGCATGCTTTCTGAACTAACATGAATCCATGCATGTGCATCTACTTTTCTTCCTTTTTGTTTGCTTGCGTTACGTATCTAATTATCTTTATTTTCACTACTCTTTTCACAAAGAGCACTTTAAAAAAACTAATAATTAGAAATATATATATGTGTATATATATAGAGAGAGAGATACATACATGTAGTATTAAATTTACCCCACTACATGTAGCAGGTAGCTATAAATCATTTTTTTGATTGAATCTCATGACACGTTATAATATAGTCCAGTGAATGTGTTTTATGTGTCTAACTTATCAAAACCGGCACCAAATTGTGTTAGAGTTATAATAGAATAGGAGTGTTATTTATTAGTTTCCTTTTTTATTATACTTCCTTTGTATGGTCTATAAATATGTTTCATTATCAATAATATTATTCAAGGAGATTCACATTATAATATTCCCACTTTGTATTTCTAGTTAAATGTCAATTATTATAAAACCAGGAGAAAATACAATTTCCCAATTAGAATTTGCTGGTCCCGTGCGTAGACAATGACAAAAGCTTAGATAACACTAGGATTGATCATTTGACCAAGGAGGGTAGAAGTTACATTTAGACAAATTAACTTATTCATTCCCTATTGTACGGCGTGGATAAGCAACACGTCACAAATAATTTCATATGATTTTTTTAGATGATTTATCAATTAGACATATATCACTCATCTGAGTTTTACAATAGGAGATGCGATATAAAAGTGAAATAGAATTATCTCATTTAAATTAATTTAGATAGGAAATTTCAATCCACCAACTCTTTAATTTTGCTCGATTTGAGAATACCCCTAGTGCGAAAAATTGAAATTCCCGAAAAGGGGTCACGCGTAATGTAGGCGACCAAAATTTGGGGATTTTGCCATGCTTTTTACATGTGAGAATGTCACATGTTCTAATTTTGAAGACTAAGGGTATGTTTGGATATGTTTTGGAACTGTTTTGGCCAGAATTTCTGACCAAAACGTGTTTGGCTTACTTTTTTTTGCCCCAAAAAATGCTTTTATTTCTGGCCAAAATACCTTTCTAAGCATTTGTCAGATTTTGCTGTATAACTCTGTTCTCTTTTCATCTTTGGATGTGACTTGACTTTTGGCAAGTGGGTTGCACAGGTGGTGGCATAATGGGGCTTTTTATTAAAATAATATAAAAACATAAAAAAATTCTTAAACTAATACTATTTGAAAACCTTTATGAAAATAATACAAGACGACATTTAGCATGACATCTTCAATATTCCAAATTTTGCGTTATTAGTCCTTGGCTTTGCAATATAATACAATTTGACCCCAATTTAAAGAAAATGATAAATTTAAGTCCTAAAATTATTAATTTTAGAGCTAAAAGGTTGGGAAAATTTTAGTTTTAAAGAACAATTCATGATAGCCAGATCCTTTGACAAAATGGTATCAGAGCCTAGGTTTATTGATGAAAATTTTTAATTAAGTACGGAAATATTATTCTATCCCTAAGTGAGGAGAATCAAAACAAGAATGGAACCGAACAATAGTTTGATCTATGAAGAAAATCGAGAGTATTTCCAGATTCTGGAAAGACAAGAATCTAAACGGATAGATAGGTTTATCCGTCATGTGTCCCGAATTACAAAAGGAATTCGGAAGGAGTTAGCCGAGGAAGTTCCTTCTCCAGCTAACCTACAAGATAAGATCAGATATTATCAAAGACGATTTGATATGGAAGGTCATTTTCAAGGAAACATAGCAGGAGATTTTCAACTCTCGCAAATCAACGGCAAATGGCCCAAGGAGCTTGACTGCTTGACAAGGCAGGCAAGAGACATGAAACATACAGGTAAAATTTCCAAATATTTATGAGTTGAAAAGAAATTGAACCGGATAATTCTAAGCTCTCTCGGGATCTTAGAGAAATCCAAAAGACTATTCAAGAGTTCGGACATAGGTTAGAACATCTTCCTATGAAAATCGAAACCATGAACAGTAGACTTGAGGAAATCCTCAAGCTTCTTCCAGATCTGGCTAGATCTATAACAGATCTAAATAAAGAAGTCCAAGATCTGAAAGACAGACTAGGAATTGCAGGTTCGTCCAAACAAAAACAGGACAGAATCCGTGATTCTCTTGGTCGAGTTCCTCTTCTACATCAGAAGGGAAAGGCTAAGGAAGTTCCTAAGCCTAAAACTCAGGATGAACTACTCCTAGATATCCTTAGAAGTATTAATTGATATGGATATATCAAGAGTGGATCCATCCGATCTACAGAATTTAGCTGAGTCTTTTTCTCAACTAAATTTTGTTGATTTCGTTGAATGGGTAGATGTAAAAACTCACGAAACGAACCCCCTAACATTAACAATGCCAGGAGAAAGTTCAGCATCCAATAATCCTCCTCCCGAGGTAATGATGCAATAACGTGAGGATTTGAACACTCGAGCTGGACCCTCTTTGGTGGGTACTACATATAGGTCAAATTTAAGAAATCCAAAACTAGCACCGGAGAATACTCCCTGGGCAAGGACAATGTTACAACCCTTGCATCCGTATGGTACTATTTTAAATTTGGATGTCATCGATTTTAGAAATCTCGAAACTATAATTGATGAATGGGTAGCAGCCATGAAAATAGCAGCAACTGCCCTTGATCTTGATAAAGAAAACTTTATCAAGCTGATCAAGTTAAGTCTCGAAGGATCGGTTAAAACCGGGTGGACTAACACATCGGCAGAAACCAAAGAAGGAGTCTTAGAAAGCGATTTGGTACCAGTTTACCAATTCGACAATCTTCCTTCAGACGAAAGCGTCTATGAGGAGGAAATTGAGAGCAATTCTGATAACACTTCAAGTGAGTCAGAATAAATTCCAAAAATATGCCTGGAATTCCCTTGTCTACAGTTCAGCAATATTGAACTGTTATCTCTGATCTTCAGAGAAAAATGGAAAGAAGTAGAACCATGATCTAGCATTATGAGGCTACTATCCAGTTGTTAGGCGCAACACCTATTTGCCTAAGAAAGATAATTGAATATGAAACCAAGATAGTAGTTTGGTCCGAAAATGTTCAATATCTGGAAAATGTCATTAACCAAATGACAGAGTTTAATCGTTCTCTTCTAGATGAACGAAATCCTTATAATGGATAATTCCAACGAAGGAGATAGGCTGATAACATCAGACAGTCTAGCTGGTTTCTTTTCCAAAGCATCCATATCGGATAAAACCATGGAAAAGATAATGAGGCAAAATTCTGACATTGGAAAATATGATGGTTTCCGAGTCAGTGGGCTTAGCCGAATCCTAAATCAAATAGGATTAAATCAAAGGCGGCATAACATCATATACAAAGTAAGTTCAGGGGAATTCTCAATTCCCATGGAATTAACTGGTAATGTGATGGAAATGCAACTTATTCCAAAAGAAGAAATTCTAGAGGAATTAAGTAGGCTCTCGGAAGAAGTTGTGATGACTATGAAATGGATCCATATAGGAACCATTGAAGTAGTAATCAAAGCTACTTTCAAAGAAGGTGTTAATTCACCTTTGCATTTATCCATAATGGATAAAAGGATTAACAACCTAAGGGATGGTTGTCTTGGTACAATGGTAGGAAATCTATATGCTGGCAAACTAATGTTTGATATTCATCCAAGAATAGCATATAATCTTGCCGACCAAGATTTCAGTCGAGTCTTAACCCTTCATCAATATTTCAAGAGAACGGATCTCATGAAAGAAGGGAATCGTCCATATTCTATTACGTATAGAATAGCTTATGCCCTTTCCAATACACATCATTCTGATTTGTTCATAAGGAAAGAGTATATTGAAATTCCTAGAATATTCAAGAAATTTGCTAAGGTTATGGCACCTGATCCTATTAAAATACCAAGGATTGGTGGTGTTGATATCTTAATCCAAGATCACCCAGTTCTAGACAGATCGGTAAGTTCTAGAACAGATTTCAGTAGCCGAATGTCCTTTTCTGAGGAAAGGATAAAAGGTTTAAAAGGCAAAGAGTTAATGGAAGATTTAACTCTTCCAGCCATTCGAGTAGATAATGTAAAACTTAAATGCCCAGAAGGATGGAAAGATGTGCAGGTTTTATTTGACATTACGGAGAAAGAAAATTACTTTCCTTGTGATGATCTCTATCACTTGCAGCAGTCCGCCGTTAACAAATACGAATGTATGCTAGAAATAGCAGGCTATGAAGTATTTGTTACAGGTAGTGCCGGATGAGATCCAAGAATAGTTATTCTTGGATTAAGCTTCCTTGAGAAACATAAACCTTGGGGAAGAAAAGGAAAAGGTATGGAGTTTCGCTTGGATGGACATTTAATTCAAGTTGAATAAATGACTAGCCCTTTTTCTATATACATATCTGTTGGTATGTTATATGAACAATATAAGTCAGAATATTTTGCAGCTTATATTGATTCTGGATCTGGGATTTGCACAGCAAAACCTGGAGTTTTTTCTAGCAATGCTATGGAATCTTTACCTACTATTGCAGGAATAGATTTTTCTCAAAAAATTCTTATCCTCAATAAAGGTATTCGTGAAGCCCATATCATGATCGGTGGTGCATTTGGAACACCTTGGTACAAGGTAAAAATGCCTCCTATTTACTTTCATGATACTGGCACTGATATTTTGTTGGGTAATAATTTTATTCAAACCTTTGCAAAATATGTGCAAGATAATCACAAACACTTGCTCACCTTTACCACTACTTGTGGCAGTGAGATCCAAGTTTTGCGACGCGAAAAGGCTTTTAATCGCCTCATGCCCATAAATTTTCGCAGCAAACGTGGTGATTTACACAATGATTCCAAATTTTGATTTACACAATGATTCCAAATTAACCCATCCTAAAATGCAGGATAAAAGGAAATTTGGAAAAGCCTTACTGTCTTTTAGACAAAAAGGTTATGATAGTTTCTGTGAAGGATATAATCGAAAGGTTAGCCTTCTAAAAAACAAGTCTAAGGAAATAGGTGAAGAAGGTATTCTCTTTCTTAAGAATACTTTACAATCCAAACCCATAGATGCTGTGGATGGGGAAAGTTTACTTTCTCTTGAAAATGTTAAAAGACTAATTCAAAGGAACTTTAATGAGAATCCTTTGGCTTGGTGGAATAAAAACAAGATCGAAGCTACTCTGAAAGTTAAGGAACAATGCAAGTACGAGTATGTTCGATACAAGCCTATCCAGATGAATATGGAGGACAAGAAAGATATGCAAACAATCATAAAAGAGCATATCGATCTGAAACTCATAGAACCTGGAGTCTCTTCTTACAGTAGCCCTGGATTCCTGGTAAGGAACCATAGCGAGGTAAAAAGAGGAAAGGCGAGATTAGTAATCAACTATCAAGGAATAAATAAGATCCTTGAGTTTGATGGTTACTATATTCCCAGTCGAGAACACTTGATTGATTGTATCAAAGGTGTTAAAGTGTTCTCAAAGTTTGATTGCAAATCTGGTTTCTATCAGATTAGGATGGAAAAGGAGTCTAGAAAATATACTGCCTTCTCTACTCCTCAGGGTCAATATATCTGGAATGTGCTTCCAATGGGTTTAGCAAATGCACCCCAGATATACCAAAGGAAGATGGATAATCTTTTCAAAGATTATTTCGAGTTTATGTTTGTCTATATAGATGACATTTTGATTGCATCTAAAAATATGAAAGAGCATGTTAAACATCTTGAAATATTTTCTGATGCATGTTATAAGGAAGGTTTAGTGCTTTCTGAAAAAAAGGCAATAATAGGTGTTAATAAGATTGAAATTCTTGGTATTCTTATTGACGAAGCAGGCATTGAGCTCCAAGAACATATTGTGGAAAAGATACAAAATTTTCCTGATGTTCTAAGGGACAAAAAACAACTTCAAAGTTTTTTGGGAGTTGTTAATTTTGCAGGGATCTTTATTAAAGATCTAGCCAAACACCGAAAGGATTTCCGACCACTTTTAAGAGAAACGGAAAGCCAGAAATGGAAGTGGGAAGAAATTCACACTCAAAGGGTTCGTGAGTTGAAACAAGTGTGCAAAACCTTGCCTAAACTCGCAATACCACAGGATAACGATGATCTGGTAGTCTATACAGATGCCAATGATTATCGATGGGCAGCAGTGCTCATGAAGTGGTCAACTACAGGGGAAGAACCTTGTAGATACACTGGAGGGTTGTTCAATAAGCCAGAGTATGGCATATTAACGAGAAAGAATTCTTTGCGGTTTGGAAGGCATTCAAGAAATGGCCTTTATTTTTATTAGCCAAAGAATTTATTTTGAAAGTCGATAATACGAATGTTAAAGCTTTTTTGAAAAATAAACTTGAATCAAAAATTGAAAAAACTCGTATTCTCAGGTGGCAAGCTGAATGTCAATATTATTGTTTTGACATTGTTATTGTGAAATCTCATGAAAATGTTCTTGCAGATTTCTTGACAAGAGATGGAAGTATCTGAAGCAAATTCCATCATCACAAGGTATAGGCATCTCAGGGAAAACCTTGAGGAGCTTAATCGGAAATTTGGACAGTTATCAGTTAACGCTGAAGTAGCTGGCCGAATTCAACGAGCTGATTTGGACATTGTCCATAATTCGATTAACGAGACAACATATGCCATGACTTCGTTATGGAATACTCTTACAGGACCAGTTCGAAAAGCATCACCTTCTGTAGTTGCTCGAGAATTGAGAGAGCAGGACTCCAAACCTGCGTTTCAAGAACGGGGCTCTATACCCGGAGTAGTGGATTCAAATACCACTTGCACAAGTCCTTTCTCAGACTCTGAGAAAAAGGAAAATGCTGAACAAGAAGAAGCGCAAGCTCTTACTAGTTCAAGTCAACCCACCACCTCTGGGGTTAAAGAGGGAGAGATTAATCTTAGGCCACAGACAGGCACGTCTAAGATTAATACTAACTCGATTAATGTACATTGGCAGGGTTACCAGCATTCTTGGGAAAAATTACTCTCAAGAAAAGGAATAAATCCGAATAAATCCTTGATAGAAATATCGGGGAAATATCCTAAGATTTGGATGAAGGAAGGATCTAAGCCAGAAGAGGTCCGAGAATGGTATGATTTTGGGGCTTTAGCTTCAATACATACTATGTCACCAGGTTTTTCGGAAATATCTAAGCTTCCGGATTGGATTACAAATGACGTGTATGATTCATGGCAAAACAATCAGCACCTCAAACGAGGCGATATTCTGGAGCTAAAGTTTATATCGGCAGCACCAGAAATAGCAGGAAAAGGGTCTCATCCAATGTTTCATTTTATTAAGTTACAGAGACCAGACATGGCGGCCTATACCAGAATTAAGGTTGCAACAAAGGAATCTCCATTGGTTAGCACTATCAATGAAGATGACATTTCCACCAGGAGAGCATGGGGAATGTGGGTCTGTCTTATAGAGATGGACAAAGTCAAGTATCCATTCAAGATATTCTCTAATACAGCGAATGGATCGTTCCTGTTAAATTCCATGACAGGGAAAAGTACTGATTTCGTAGAAAAGCTTTTTGAACAAAAGAGGGCGCTTATCTGGGAAAACAAGTTGCCAGCAACAGACGCGACCAGGAAGAAAGCCTGCAACATGATGCATGTTGATTTATGGCATAACAGGGAGTGTTCAAGTTGCCAGTTTCAAGAGAAACCCTTATTCGGCACCAGAATACGGGTCACCAAGGTAAAACCCGAATCTGACAAAGATAAGGGTAAAAGGA
This sequence comes from Buddleja alternifolia, assembly GCA_019426215.1. Lineage (NCBI taxonomy): Eukaryota > Viridiplantae > Streptophyta > Magnoliopsida > Lamiales > Scrophulariaceae > Buddleja > Buddleja alternifolia. The sequence continues at coordinate 35,140,455 of CM033397.1, read as the reverse complement.
AAGTTTACCCCAAGGGTTTTCCCAAACCCAAGTAAAAGGATGTAAACGACAAAGGAGGCCAAACAATTAGGCGCACCAACCGGGAATCAATCATGTAATTGATTAAAGGTTACAGCTATACCAAAAGATAGCTGTTAAAGTCAAAGCGTGGCAGACAAAGTGGCAAACACTAGGGTACATACGCATGTGAAGGAATCTTGACAGCAAAGCAATGATGTCAAGAAAATTGTACAAGTTTGGAATCCGCATTTGGAATCCGAAGTCTGAGGCTATAAAAGGAGAGCTCAGAAGCAGATAAAGATCATCAGAAATTTTCTTCAACTCTTCAAAATTTACAAATCTAGCAAAACCAGCAAATTTGTAATCTTTATTTTATAGTTTTAATAAACGAGTGTATGGGGGTTTCCCCAATTGTAAGTCCTCTCATGAGAGGCTAAAAGGTTTTCTCCTCCAATAGCGGAGTAGAATAATATCATGTACTTTAATTTTCTGTTTTCATCAATAAATAAAGGCTTTTGCTCAACCTCTGTTTTCAAAATTTATTAAATTTTATTCTGAAGACCTTTCTACGCCCAAAGGTAGGAAACGATTTGGGCTGTGCTAAGTATCATTGAAGGAGCTGAGTACTGCGAACCACCTGCTGCAGTTGTGTGGTTGGTCTGGAGTAGCTTGTACCTACTCGCCGTAAAACCGAGGACTTAGAATACCCGGTGATATTTTGGTCAAACAAAAGGTATAGATTTATGAGATTTTAATATTTTTCAGAAGCATGTTGGGCCTGATTTATCGTATATCATGAATTGAAATTTTCTGGCTAAAAACAAAACCTAAGGTAATAAGATTTATCATAAAGGGTATGATTTAGGGGCTTTTTTATAATATGAAGAAGTAGAGGACTAAAGTCCAAATAGTGGAATTAGACAAAGACGACATATTAAATGACGTTTTGTACTAATTTAATAATTGATTTCAAAATGTATTATTTTGAGAAACTTTTATAGTATTTGTATTATTTTATTAAGAAACCCTGGCATAGTGCTTGTAATTAATTAATTAAAAGTTAGAAAACAAGTTTCAAGACCACAAAGCTCCACATGTCGTGGCCTTCTTGAATGAAGTTAGGATTATAACATCAGAGTAATTAATTAAATTACTGATGTGAAATGCACTAATTTGAATATGAATTTGAACTCTAATTATAATTCTGTGTTCTTTACTTTCATTTTCTTATTATCAAATTAGAAAGTTTATTTTAATATTTCATGGTCGTATACGGCTTTTATGCTTCAGATTTGATTTCTTGTTCTATAATTAATCTTGTCTTGCTTAATTAATTGTACAAGTCATATAGTTGTCAGAATATATTTGACTCTCTATATATACACACGTTACTACTATAAACCAATACACACATATATGTGCACCGTTTATACATTTATATGTATAAATTAAGGATAAATGCCAAAAAAAAAAACCTTGTGATATAACATTTTTGCTAAAAACTCTCTGTGATCATGAAATAGTTTAAAAAAACCCCGTGCTTTTAAGAAGTCTGTAAAAAGTTACTTTTTGTAAAAAAATGAGCGTGTTTTTCATGTTTTTTACTTTAATTGACATGCTTATTTGTCATTTATACACACTCTAAACAATGTAAAAGGTAAAATAGTATTATTTCACCAAAAAAAAACACATATTTCTTTCTTACTTTTTAACAAAAAGTGATTTTTTGCAGACTTTTTAAGAACACGAAGATTTTTTAGGCTATTTCGTGATCACAGGGGATTTTTAGCAAAAAAGTTATATCACAGGGGTTTTTTTTGCATTTATCCCGTATAAATTATTATACCTATATGTGTTCAATAATTTGCTTTTATAGGTTGTTAAAATAATAAGACATACATACACACACTCACACACACACATATATGTATATATATTCATCAATATAACAATAATTACAAATCTAATATTTTATTTTAACTTTCCATCACTAACTAATTATCAACAGACAAAAACTTATATAATTTGACTGATACAGTAACTTTTGTTCCCTATAGAAACAAAACCAAACACTATCTCACCAGCAAATCATCCAAAAATCAACTCTCAAAATAAAACCAAACACAATCTCATCAAACACGCATGTGTCCCCAAAAAATTCTCACCAAATATTCCCATCAAAACACAACCCCAAAACATAACCAAACATAACCTTAGTGTCTTTTACAATAATACCTTATCACTTCAATGATGTTTGATAGACCAAAACCAATGACCCCAGCATAGAAATTCCCGCCTTCATATCTCGTTCTTTTATAGTAATTAGTCTTCGATTACTCGAAGATGAGCCAGCTATTAGATAATCTTTTTCCTGATGAGGTTTAAAATTTTCGTTACAAATAGGGCATCATAATTATTTTGATTAAAGTTATTAACATAAGAAAAAGTCATTCATATATATCTGCCCACTTTTCATTTTCAACACCTTAAATTCTAGTTTTCTCAATAACATTTTAACATAAACTAAAATTAGGAGAAATTTGTTAAATATATATCAAAAGGAACAAATAAAATTTTAATAAAAATCCATCTACTAATATAGATTTAAAATCAATCTTCTCTCTGTCAACCTCACCATATATATAAAATCTTAAACTACCAACCTTATTCATGTTATGTGATCCAATTTATGTTAGTTAATTGTCAAACTTCTCTATGTCCACAAGAACAACATCAATGTCACATTTATATAAATCTCAAATGGAAAAACAATAATTGCACCAATAAGCATCAAGTGTTGTTTCCGCTATTTTAATTGAAATTTCACAAACAATAGGGAGGTAATTTTAATTCTGCAAACTACAGGGGGAAGTACATATACTCTGAACCAAAGCTTAGACATAACGAAATACTAACTAAAATCACTCTTCACACTACAACCAGTGTAAGAAATTTACACATCAATTGAAATAATTAGCACTTTCTACTGCAAATTACACATACTACAACACGGAAGAAATAGATAATTAGGAAATTAAAACAAAACTATGTACAAATAATGTCAAATTATTTGAGGAGACAACGAAGGCTTCAGTTTAGGAACTTTGAAAGACGATGTGAACAGTTTTGGAGTATCCGGGATGGTAATAATTTCGACTGCTTTCCTCTTTGAACTACTACTGCTGCTTCCCTGCACAAACCATACCAACTTATGAACTAGAAACTCTAGGTGAAGGTTGCATGATTCTTAGAAGCTTCTGGAATCCGGACTCTAGGGGCCAATCATGACCATTCATATAATGGAACCCAAGTGGGGTCCGCTCAACAGGGATGGTTACGATTATACTGTTAACTTTTGAGCTTAGTTCAAGACAAAGAGGGTGTTTGGCGAAACTTATAAGCTCCTCTAAACATCTTATAAAATGTTTTAGAGCTTATAAGCTCTATAAATTTCTTTGGCAATTTTTTTTAAAATACAACTTATAGGAGCTTATAAGATGTTTTGGATAAGCTTAGCCAAACACCCTCTAATTCATGCTTTTCATATTTTGAGAAACAATTATAATACCAATAAACAACTACATCATGATAATGCATGGATTCAATCCAAAATTATTCTTATAGATACCAGTGCAAGCATCGGGAATGGAAGAAAAGACAAACTTAAATGAATTTTCATAGAAGTAAAGAGATATGGAAGGAGGAGGGACCTTCATATTAAGTTGCTTCCTAGGAGCCTTTCCTCCAGTTGACTTATGAGCACTTTGCTTGGTACGAGCTATCTGCGGGTTTCCAAAATACAAATTTACGCTAAAACCCCTCTTTGCTCAATGCCAGTGAAAGAAATGTATACTTACAAGAATGAGGTGGTATAAGTTGCTCAATTAGTTGCAAAGGAACTTTACATAAGGAGAGCACAGAAGACAAGTTTGATTACAGGCATCTCAAGATACTAGCACACAATCCTTTTCTAAATTTAATATTGACTGTAAAGAAAGTTTGCCCATCGAACATAAATATGTAAAGAGCATAGGCAAATAATTGAACAAAAAATCTTTTATATGCCAAAATTTAGAATAAAATTAGGAAAAAAATAAATTACAAGCTACCAAATCATCACACAATGAGAGACAATACTGATTGTTATAGACCTTAATTCAAGAAAAATCTTTAGTTTAACAATTGACACAGATCTACGGTAGTTAAATGTAAAAAATACACCCAGACTTCATTTTCTCCACAATGAGGTGCTGAACAGCCCAAGAAATGCATCTGGATCTGAGCAACTAAAAAGCAGCAAACTTACATGAAAGCAACATTAGGCACTGGAATGTGTATTATACACTTGGAGAAAAACTATCTAGAGAGATCATATTACTCTTAATAATAATGTTTTGAAGTTTCCTGTTCTCACCAGCAAAGCCAACCCCTCAAATATTTCAGAAGAAATACGAATTTTGAGTTATTTTTCAAGCATTTCGTTAATTATCAATAATGGACAAGAATGATAACATTTTATCAGATCATGGCATTACCTAATCAAAGAGATACCATATAACAACTTGTTATCTAATGCAGTGTTCAAGTACTACATGCACTCACCGCAAGAGCGCATTCAAATCATGAATATAACCCCAGAAAGTAGGAAACTGTAAGAGAGCAAAATGAATGCTAAACCACTAATAAGAAAGTCACCTGTTCAATGTTATTCGACGAATATGATTCTTTCTTCACTGTTACAACTGTTTGATCAGTGGTTCTATTCTTGCCTCCCCTGTGGGATCCCGCTGCATCTGCTCTACATTGGCGCAATAAGGGTGTCATGGAATCTGATCTGGACTTTAAGACTTCAATTTCCTTCACAAGTCTGGAGATTTCCTCACTCTTCTGACTTGAGTCAGATTTCACCTTGGCGAAGTCAATTCTTAACCTTTCATTTGAAAATTGCAATTCTTCTGCTCTGTTTACAAGCGCCTGCACCTTTTTATTTGTATGTTCAACTTCATCACCTTTCTTCCTCAATTTTTCATTGAGATCATTCTCCATTTTTTTAAACTGGTTCCAAACGAAATTCTTTTCTGCCAACAGAGCAGAAATTTCGGAGTTCTTTTCCGTTTGACATTTGTCAATTTCACTTTTCAGCCTCCTCACCTCATCTTGAAGTGCCTTATTTCGTGAGGCTCCACCTTTGTTACTAACATCATTTGATGTATCCTGAAAATTATTTTAAAAATTTTTAAAAATATATTGATCAGATACCATCAAACAGGTCAAATTTACAGAACATACTTTCGGCTCTGAACATTTCTTGGAGAGATAGTCAAACCATTCTCTAAAGTCAGCCAATTCACTGTCGGCATTATCTGCATATCATGAAAACAAGATATAATGATAAGAGAAAGAAAAAGAAAAAGAACATAACCACATATACTCCAATCTAACGTTCATGTTACAGGGGGACAAAAAAACTACTTATATTAAGAGGTCAGTCAGGAAACATATTAGAGAAAGAATGCAGAATGTATCTAAAACCGCCCCACGGTTTTGAGTTTATGCCATTTTGCGTGACCTCTTCACGAAACAGTAACACTTTGAGACCTCTTGAAGAAGTCGCTGGAGTTCCCGTCAATGTTGAAGTAAGTTAATGATATGGTTTACGCAGTCAAAGGTGGTTTGAGGAAGACGAGGGGCAGAAGCCGTAATTGAACTCCACCACACACCTAAGAGACACCATAATGCTTCTACACTTCCACAATATGGTTAAAAGCTTCTCAGATTCTGGAACCAAAAGGACTTCTTGGCTTTGAATATAGACTTACAATGGAAAATTCAACTGAGGGAAGTCGTTCTTAGAACTCATTATTGCTTAAGTAACTTTGTCTGTCCTGTTGTATACAATCAGGAAAAAATTGTATATTTCCTGCCTAATTGTATATCATCACCTAACTTACTGAGAAAATTGTTAAGTACATATCTAATTGGTGGAACTAGCCTTCCGGCAAACCAGGACCTTAGCATTGTTCGATATCTGCGACAGCATATCCCTCGGATAATAGAAACATCCAGTAGTTTCAATTTTTACTCCCTTATATCTTGTAAATGCAAGGGAATTCCGAATATCTATAAAGAAGTGAACTCTTCTATTAGTAAAATTCTTAACTTTAATTAACATGGATTCCAGGTCCTTCATAATATTTCACAAAAATCCAACAGAAGAAACAAATCACCAAACATCAAAAAAGTAAAACTAAACAAAAAAAAAAACTAAATCTTTTACATGTAAAGCCAAAGAAAAAGAAAAACTAACCATATCTATGCATGTAAGTGAAAGCCTCTCTCTCCTTCAAACCCAACATCATATCCGATTTCAAAGACTCAACTTTCTGCTCCATCTTCATCTGCATCAAAAATTCCCAATCATCCATAATTCTCAAAACCCTAATTTTGACTCCTTACGAAAAGATTAAACTTTACACACAAACATTGAAATTGTACCGTATAGATTACTTCGAGCAGAGATTTGATTCTGTCTTCAAGAAGTAGCCTATCGTTCTGCATATTCTTGGACAATTTTACTAAGGCGTTGAAAACTTTATCCCACTTTTTTTCGCGGTCGGGGGCTTTGTCGGGGGTTTTGCGTTTCGCCATTGCAGAGATTGAAGGAGTAGTAATAGATACAAATCAATGTATAGATACAATTATAAGTAATCGAAACGAGAATAATACAGTAAGGAATTTGGGGGATTTTGAGAGCGGAGGAGAAGAAAGAATAAACTAGAGAGAGAGAGAGAGGAGAGAGAGTGTGAAGTGGATCAACACAAAGCCCAACGGTCGAAATTATCATTTATAAGTGGAGGGCGGGAGCGGGCTTGCACGAGGGAGTCACGTGAGCGTAATGAGCTGTCCTTTTTCCTAAATATTTTTTCAATCATCAACATTTTTATTTTATTTTTAATTCTGGATGAGGGGTTACTCTAACTAGACAAAATTGGGTCATTAATTTTCAATAATGGGCCACACAGACCCTATCAAATTCCAAATAAGAAGAGAAAAATTAGCGTAACAATAAAAAATTTAACTATTAGGCTAACAAGTCTTGGGTTTTTCAATCACCAACTTTAGAAAAGGAAATATGTGTTTATATGACCAGGGATGTGACTGAGAATTTTTTATCCGGGAGCAAATTAAGGAAGGCAAGGAGTCGAGCTTGATATTTTTCTATTTTAGATGGAGCAAATTTTGAATATTATAAAATTGTAGGGTACAAAAACAATTTCAAAGTTGGGGGGTGGTTTCGCCTTTTACATCAAAGTATTTGAGTTATAGTTTCAAAGAGGCTCTAGAAGACGGATGAGATATACTATTCCAAAATTCTATTTCATCTTCTTTTCCACTTGTTAGATCTTCGACAGGTGTAGAAATACTTAAGTCTTACTAATACTTGTTTGGTTTAGTGAAATTAAAACTAATTACCAAAAGAAGGTTTAGTGAAATTAAAACATAAATAAAATCATGTAAAGAGAGAAGATGAGAATACTTCAAGCCCAATTGTAAGATTGATTATCCTACGAGTATCGGACACTATCCTACGTATCTTCTATCCGTGTTTTTTTAAAATATGGTATGTGGCGTGTCAGACACTATTTGAGGATTATCTTACAATTATCGTATCTATCAAGTATCGAACACTACATCTAGCCATTAATAAACGGATATACATATTTACTTTTTCTTTTGAATAGTGTTCTAATCTCATTATTATATGCTTTCAAAAGTTTTCATGATATTGTTCCATATATTTGCATGTAATGTATATTTTAATTTCTTCCATGGATTGAGATGGAAAAGATTTACAAAGTTATCAAAATGTATGAATATTATGTTTTTCGATTGTATCGAGTTTATTTTTAACATATTTTTATATTTATTAATATTAATGTTATGTTCTTTTAATCCAAACCGAATCCCAAACTCTGAAGGCGGACGGTACCCAGGCTCAATCAAGTGAAGTTACCTTGGTTCTAAAATTCTTGGCTTCCTTTTTTATGTAAATAATTGAGGTTTCATTTGTTAACTACTTTCATTTCCTTTATATCTATTGAAGAAATAAATCATGTATATCCGTTTGTTTTTGTGAGTTTATCTTCTATTAATTTCTCTAAATATGACTGAAATTAGAGTCTAGTTCTTTAAATCCATGGTGTATATTTAACTTATTACAAATAGATCTTCAAAAATATTAAAGTTTTTATTATTATTTTCAGTGAAAATAATTTTAATATTATTTTCGTGCATAGCACGGGATTCAGAATATTATCATTTTTTCTTGTAAATATTATGCTTTCTGATTTTCCCATGTACCGATATTATTTTAAATATTTTTTATATATTTATAGTGAGATTTTGTTTTTTTTTAATCTAAGCATAATCCCAAAATCTGAAGGTGGTTGGAATCAAACTCAATCAAGTAAGGTTATCTAGATTCTAAAGTCATTGACTTCTTTTTATCATTGCAAATAATTAATATTTATTTTTTTAATTATTTATTTCATTTTCTTTAACTCTATTGAAGAGTTAATTTGAGTATATCCATATATGCTTATAGAAAATATTTATTATCTAATCAAGAAAAAAAAATTACGCTAAAAAAAATGGCTCTTTTTAATTCGTGTCCAAACTTCAACTAGAATTAATGTCCATATTATTATTTTTTCTCTTAACTTTTTCCAAAAACTACAATTTAATCCCCAACCTTTTAGAGCTCACAATTTGACCCATACATTTTTGAAACTTTCTGTTTAGTCCAGAAATAATAAAACCATAATTTGATACTTTAGGGGGCCGATATGTCTTTAGCGGTTAGAATGCCCCGACAATTATTACAACATAAATTATAATCGATTTTAATTTTTATGAATAAATTAAGATAACAAAACTTCTAACTACAATTTACTTTTGTTAAATAATTATGTTACTTTTGGGTTCTATACTGAAATATAGTGTTCAAATAGTGAACGACTTTTTTATAACATACAAGTTACCTATAAACCGTATTTGATAAAAGATTTATTAATAATGAAATTTATTCAAAAATTTATATAATACCTCATTGAGTGCAAATATTTTTTTCTTTATGAATAGTGCAAGTAAGTGATAAACTAATTTATAGAATAATTTTTATTAATTTTATTTTATTGTTTAATGAAACATATAAATAATTAAGCAAGTTACCTTTTCTTTTTCTTTTCATAATTTTGTATTAGCTCGATGTGCCTTTTATAGAAGGGAACAAATTTTTTTATGATACATATGTACCAATCTGTTTAGATTAAAGCTATTTGAGATTTGTAAGACTTATTTATTATTTACACAAAACTTTTGAAAAAATCAATAAACCATTCTATCTAAATTATTCGAACAATATCTAAATTGATATTTATTATAAGTGTATTGGTGGAGTCGAACAAAATTGAGAGTTTTTTTCTTAAGATGAAAAAAAGGAAGCAAATATAGGGCACCAAAAAGAATCGAGCTCTGCGGCTACCTACAATTATCACAATCTTAGCCATTGCGCCGATGCTTTTTGATGTTATCGAATAATCATATATCAAAATACGACAAAATAATTACATAGGGATGACGCGCGAAATTGTCACTCATTAATCTAAAGTCTAAACACGAAATTAGAATTAAAGTTTTGTGATTTTCTTGGAAGGAGGAGGGTAAACGTTCGTCAGAATCGTCACTGAATGCGAGCTATGACTTTGACCAACTTAGACGGCAAAAAGCATTATTATCTCTGCAAGATAATCTCAGATAACTTTAATTATCAATATTAAGTTGTGACTTTTTCTCCATTTATTTTCACAATTTGGGGTGAGCTCAACTTTATTTTATTTTTATAGAAACGATTATTTACATCATTTAATTTATATAACTAATGGATATTTAAGTAATTTAACACTATAACCAAAAATAATATTAGTGATAAATTTAAAATGATAATGTCCAAATTGGCACTACATAAACATAATGAATGTGAATAACTTTTATTTGTCACAATAATAATTTTTAGTAACAATACTTCCTTCTAAGTTGTCACTATTAGCATTAGTGATGCATATTTAGTAAAAAGTTAATGACAACACCAATAGACTAATAAATTTTATACAATTTTAATAACTACGAAACATGTAAAAAAATTTGTGGCAAAACAAAAATTCTTGTCACTTTACATTATAATTATTGATAACTTTGATATTATCACTTAATATTTTGTCACTAATATTATATTTTTTTATAGTACAAAAATTACGAATACATGCATAAATGTACCTGATATACAAACACCAAAGGTTAAGGTGAAACCACATTATCAATGTGTGACAATGTATAATGATGTGCCTCGATCTTACCCTTTTGGTGATTGAACACCAGGTTCATTTTAGCATTTACAGATTGTGTGGTGATGGAATTTAAACTGATAAGTTAAGTTATTGTGGTTCGATTCAATTAAATACTTCAAAGATTAGTTTATTAAATAATCAAAATTAGTAGGTTAGTAGCATAATCGATGGATAAACCATTTGCTTGAAAACGAAAACCGGGCAATTAATAGGCTAATAAAGGTGCCAACTGCCTACCTAACAACAAGGCATTAATAGGCCAATAAAGGTGTCAAAGAAAAACAATCAAAGTTATTCGGTAATTAAAAGCTTGATTGAATATGATTCGTTAACGTAACAAACTAAATATAAACACTTTTTTTTGTTGCTGAAAATGTTTAAAACGCTTTGTAAAAATTAATAAAATATGTACAAATAAAAGAAAATCAAGTTATCCAAACTCGATTTGATTAACACACCTATATGATCCCAATTTAATTACCAATCAACTCATCGCATTAAATCTCAACTCAATTACCAATCAAAATAGCTGTCGGTTATCAACCCACCCTGAGTATTGACATGGGCTCGTTACAAGAAAGAATTTCCCAGGATTTTAGCCCCGATTAGTAAAGGGACAGAGAAACTTTCTGATTATGAATCGGGTATAAAACCGATGAGAATTTTTCTTTCGAGTTTCTTAAAAATGGGTTTAAAAAAGGGAGGTCGTTTTCGGGGCAAATACATATGGATGTGTTTGTTTCTGTTTTCAAATAAATTTTTGCCAAAACTTGTTTGTTTTATGTTTTTTTGATCAAAAAGGACTTTTTTGGTCAAAGAATTTGTCAACTATTGTCTTCCTATTTGTGTCTACTTTAGGATGCCTACTAATTACATCAACAACAATATATATATTTATAACCATAATATTACAAACATTTAAAAATTATATTATATTATATTTTTCAATGATTAAATAATTATAAACATAACTTTTCAAACAAAAACTTACATGATTTGACTGCTACAGTAACTTTTGTTTTTTCTGAAAATAAAATCAAACACAAAACTAAACACATTTTAATCAAAACACCCAATTCCCAATAAACTTTTTCACCAAAATATTCAAAAAAAAAAAATTCCCAAAATAAAAACAAACATAGCCTATAATTTTCAAAACTCTACAAAGATCCAAACAAACTTCATTCAGTTTCATCTATAGTCCTAACTCCTAACTTATTCCAAAAAGAAAGAACAAAGAAAATACCCCAAGCACCTAGGGGAGCAAGCAGCCGATTTCCGCCACGTGGTAGCATCATCCAAACACTGCCGTACGATCCATTCCAAGTTGGCGGTACACGCCGAGAAGATCTGTCATGGAAGATATCGCTTTATCACCAAAAATAGAAAGGTACCATAAATCCCCGCCGAAAATCACGACCCTCACGTGAGCGTGTGCCACACTCTCCACTCCAGTTCCAAAAGGCACCCACCACTTTCTTACAAGACAAGCGAGTACAGACTAATAACGTACACGAGCGATGACAGATACTTTCCACCAATTGCATAATATCCAGTTTGGAAAATCTATGCTAAAAGGACAAGTTATCGGGGGATTTCCCGATATCTTATTCGGACCTTCCCATAAAATCCGACGTGTCAGTCACATCTCCCTTTCAGTTGGTAGATCTCGAGCTGGAGTCGAGTAGAGTCGAATAAGTTGCTGTTGAAGTTCGTTTGAATTATTGAGATTCGTTGGATTGATAATTTCAAATGAGGTTTGATTACACAAATCAAACTCAAGTAGCTTGTTCCATTGCACATATTTTATCATTTTTTACTAATATAACCCGTTCGAGCCAAACTTGAGATTTATCGGAACGTACATTGTTCAACTTGGGTTGAAAAGTTAACAAAACTGTGATCAAACTTTAAGATCTCTGAGTCGAATATCGAGTAGTTTGAGTATTAGTCGTATCTTTGATGGAATATCCAACTTCACCGAACTTTCAACCGGGAGTATCCGGTTAGTCACCGATCATACGCTACTAGCGCACACACACAAATATATATATATATATATATCCTCGTTCAGCTTATTGTCCTTTTTCCTTTCCTTTATTCAACTCTTCTTCTGGTCTTCCATATATTCTGGAGAAAACTCAAATCTTTTGCCAAACACCTCCAAGGTAATTTTTTTCCCTAGAAATTCTCATTTTTTGTGCTGTTCTTGGATTAATGTTTTTTCGTTTTGAATCAATTTATATTATTTTATTTTCTGCATTTTTTGGTTGTATAAATCATCCCCTTTAGCATGATTTTAGCCGCTGTAAATGTAATGGAGTATTTAAATCCTTAATTAGGAAAGTCTTTGATGTGTGATCCATGCTGTTGCCAATAATTTATGTTTATATTCTTACAATATGCAAAAAAATACACATATTATAAGGTGAAATGCCGCGTGATGAACGGCTAGGATCATCTGGGACTGGCCTGTTGAATGACGCTTCTTGCTTCTGATTTCTTCTTACATATATATAAGCACCTCTGACCTTAAATCACTTGTCAATTTCAATCGGTTGATTGAGTGCTTGTGAGTTGTGATGCAATGTTGCTTCTTGTTGTAATAAACTGATAATCAGTCTTAACAGTTGTGGTTGACTTTAGTTTAAGACACTTTTCTATTTAAATTTCAGATCTTTACATCAAACAATTGCTTCGAATCGATCTTACGAATAAGTGAAAGCTTTCGAGGATGTCTCCTACTCCTGAGGTTGTTCAAAATGGAACTTCGAAACATCACGAACCGAGTGCATCGATTTTCGAAATAGGGGATCCGGATTTGTCTAGATTACTCGAGAGACCGAGGCCAGTGAATATAGAAAGGAAGAGATCATTCGACGAGAGATCCTTTAATGAAATGTCGATTACGTCCCCGCCCCGACAATTTTACAGAAATAGCGAGAACTCGTCTCGTGTTTTCGAGAGTTTCTCAGGCATAAGCACTCCTAGATCATTTAGTTGTGTGGAGACACATCCTATAGTGGCCGAGGCGTGGGTGGCCTTGCAGAGATCCACAGTTCATTTTCGTGGGCAGCCGGTTGGGACTATTGCTGCATTGGATCATTCTAGTGAAGAACTTAACTACGATCAGGTGAAGCTTTTATGTGCTTATCAAGTTATGGTTAAAAGTAATTAATTTAGGAGTGTTTTCGATTTCGACTTATGCTTCTGATTCTCTAAACTTCAACGCGATAATAATCTATGATCTCTAAGTTGGTAAGTAGTGCCTAAAGTTGACTATGGTATTTTTGGAATTATATCAAAGTTATTTGAGATATATTTATCACATTTAATCACTTTTTTTGCAAATATTCCTCTGCAACTTCTTTCACTTTTTGCTTAAATTTGCAAACATTATTCACTTCTAATCTTTTTCTCAATTCTAACTTTTTTCTACTTATAATCACTTCTTTGTAAGCAGTTATGTTGCAAACACTCAAACAATTTGTCTGAATATGAGAAAAAACTATTTATGTCAGTCATAATCTATTTTGCATGGCTGTTGATCTGATTCATGAATAATACTCAAATCCGAAGCGAACTTTATACTCTTTGCAGTCCTTTCTCATGAGTCTTTTTAATAGGTTACTTTCCAATATTCAGATTTTTATTCCCGTTGACAAACTACGTTTGGTATCCTCTGTTGAAGATTGACGAGCCCTTTTTTTCCTCAAACTACGTGGAACTATAATGTGCTTTGTCTGCTCATTATATACATCTTTGTGAGACTTTTATGATTCTTTAATTAAGTCATATGAACTAAAGATTCAGTTTATGGGCAGGTCTTTGTGAGAGACTTTGTTCCTAGTGGTCTGGCCTTCTTGATGAACGGTGAACCCGAAATTGTCAAGAATTTTCTTCTCAAGACACTTCGGCTCCAATCATGGGAGAAAAAGGTGGATAATTTCACTCTAGGGGCAGGAGTTATGCCAGCAAGTTTCAAAGTACTTCACGATCCCATTAGGAACTACGAGACCATAATTGCAGATTTCGGGGAATGTGCCATCGGTAGAGTGGCTCCTGTTGATTCCGGTTTTTGGTGGATTATTCTGCTGAGAGCATATACAAAGTCTACGGGTGACACTTCTTTGGCTGAACTGCCCGAATGCCAGAGAGGCATTAGACTGATCTTGAATTTATGCCTTTCGGAAGGCTTTGATACGTTTCCAACCCTGTTGTGTGCTGATGGATGTAGTATGATTGACCGTAGAATGGTGAGTGTCATAAAATCTCTCCTTTTTGTTAGATTATGTACGTGCTTGTCTTCAATAAGTAGAGTTCTTCGAGGAAGTTTTGTTACATTTTACACATGACTTTTGTAAAATATCGTTACATCAATATCGATTCGCACCTAGTTTAGTTTTAGTACGAAAATACCCCTTGTCAAGTATACACACAGGGGCATAATGGTCATTGAATAAAGGGATACTTACATGCACACCTCTCACTTATTGGGTAATTACCACCAACTCTCTGTAGAGACCCCGTCATAAAAACATGGACTGAAATTTTACTATGTTTTTACTGAAAATGGGTGAAATTATAACATAACAGGGAAGTTATGGTAATTTCTCAAACTTTGGTGTTTTATCCGAATTAGGGTCAGCTGCAGGGGCGTGTATTTGCAGAGGTGTGGTGTGCGTGTAATTTTGCCCTTTGATTATCAGCATTGCAGTACAAATATGTTTTAATGGTGTTTTTTCAACCTATCCATTGTTCAGGGTGTTTACGGTTATCCTATCGAGATACAAGCATTATTCTTTATGGCCTTGAGGTGCGCTTTGCTTCTGCTTAAGCACGACGAGGAGGGCAAGGATTGTGCCGACCGAATATCTAAACGCCTACATGCTTTGAGCTATCACATGAGAAGTTACTTTTGGCTCGATATCAAACAGCTTAATGATATATACCGTTACAAGACTGAGGAGTATTCACACACTGCGGTCAACAAGTTCAACGTAATTCCCGACTCACTCCCTGATTGGGTTTTTGATTTCATGCCAACCCGTGGTGGCTATTTCATCGGGAACGTGAGCCCTGCAAAAATGGATTTCCGTTGGTTTTGCTTGGGAAACTGCGTGGCGATTTTGTCGTCTTTGGCCACTCCTGAGCAGGCGTCGGCTATAATGGATCTTATTGAGTCGCGATGGGAAGAGCTGGTAGGAGAAATGCCGTTGAAGATTTGTTACCCAGCCATGGAAAGTCATGAATGGAGAATAGTAACCGGATGTGATCCGAAGAATACTAGCTGGAGTTACCACAATGGTGGTTCTTGGCCTGGTAATTTCTCGTCATTTTCTTCCATTGTTGTTGTTAAAATGTCGAGCAAAGGTATTATCGGTGCCCCATATCTTTCTAGGAAAATTGCTGCTCATTTATTGGTCATCTTGCATCATTAGATTAACCGGAATGGATCTTCTATTCTAATTTGGTGTTTCATCTCGTATTCCATGGCAGATACTAAGTATTTAAAAAAATTCATATAATATACACATGAGCATGTTAAATGGAACACAAGATGAAACACGAATTGGAATAGAAGATTCAAAATTTTGTTTAACACCCTCTGTGTGCTATGTTGAATGTTTTTATGTGGTAGTCGGGGATGAAATCAGGATTCTTACATTTTGTGGACATGAAGGACCATTAAAAAATTTAAAGGGGAAAAATTTGAAATTCCATTTAATAATTTACATATAAAATTTGACATAATACTCATTGAGGACGTGTGGAGGCCCGGTCGCCCTACCCCCACCTCCGATGGCATCACCACTTATACAGCAACGCCTATACAGTTTCTTCGGAGTTTCAAGAACCTTATCTTTTTTCAATAATATATCGGATCCTAATTTTAAGACCATCTCGTGTTCTGAATTTTTTTGTAGTCCTTATATGGCTGCTGACGGCGGCATGCATAAAGTCCGGACGACCCCAATTAGCGAGACGTGCGATCGAACTTGCTGAAACGAGGTTGGCGAAGGATCATTGGCCCGAATATTATGACGGGAAGCTGGGGCGCTACATGGGAAAGCAGGCCCGTAAAAACCAGACATGGTCAATAGCAGGTTATTTGGTGGCTAAAATGATGCTTGAAGATCCGTCTCATTTAGGTATGATATCACTCGAGGAAGACAAGCAGATGAAGCCAACCATGAAAAGATCTGCTTCTTGGACGTGTTAAAGATTTGAGATAAAATATTGTTATACTATTTTCTTCTTACAAATGTATGGACTTTTTGTATGGATTTTTGTAACCACATTTTTTGTGTTCCGAGAGAACACAGCATATTGATGCATTATTGAAGGGTAGTGTGAGGGGACATGACAGAATGATGCAATATATATACAATACTTAGAATTTTTCGGTTTTCTACATACTCAAATTCTATTGTTTTGAAGTATTTTTAAATAGTCTCGAGATTTTCAATCGTCGATTTAATTACAATCATCAGTAAATCATATCATGGGTTCCACATGACTTTTTTCACATGTATAGAATAGTTGCGATTGTTCAAGAACATCGAATCTATAGTTTCGGAATAGCTTATATTGTAGTACACAATTTAATCTGTAGCCAGTGAGCGATTCAGTATTTTTATATTCGGTGAGAGATCCACTGTTTTTATATCCGGTGAAGGATTCACTGATTTTGTTGGGTATCTTCAATCTGCTTCTGGAATCTGTGACCGAGTCTGGTAGTTCCAGACGAATGAACTGGAAGATGTTAACATGAATTGAATCGAGGCGAGGGCCAACCCTCTGTCCTTCACACAATATTGCCTCGCTATAGCTCTGCTATAGGTGGTACAGGCTGGTGCAATTTGTGCCCAAGATACAACGTTCTAAACTGAGGTAGAACCACTTCAAACCTCAGAGTCTACCAACAACAATTCTGCTTTGAACTCTCAAGATCTCAAGAACAAGCTTTCTAAAAGCTGAAGATATGATATGAACATGCTAAATGCATACGTGTGCATCATGATGTATGAGAATGAGGTTGGAGGGTGCCTTATATAGGAAAGAAATCGCTGGAACTTGAAAAATCTAATTAATACCAGACTTTAATGCACTAGGTAACGACTGACCATTTCATCTAATAGCTCACCATTTGACTTTAAAGCCAAAATGGTCGATTGTTTAGATTTTAATTGTTGTTTTCCCTCTGGTACCTGTGAAGTACCGGAGTAAATACCAGTGCGCTCGAAGTACCGAATTAAATACCAGCGTGATCGTGGCTAGTGATCACATGTGAGCGATTTTTCATCTTCCATTACTTCCTTCCGTTTGATCAAAAGAATCTGATGGTTAGGGATTTTCAGGGATTTAATTTTAAATAAACAATTAATTAATTTTTATCCAACAAAATTATCATTGGTTGAGCCCAATTAAGCTCAAACCCAAACCCACGGTCCACAGCCCCAGACCAAACCCACGGGCGGGCAAGGAAGACCAATGGATATAGGTCCTCCACCAATCCCAAACTCATTCACCCCAAATGGGTTAACCCATTAACCTCAATTTATAGGGAGTAAACTATTAGGATTATGCCCTCAGATGTCATAGAGGATAGAATGTATAGGGCATCTATCTTGTATTGAACTTAAACTCTTCTTAAATAAAAAGGCATTATTGAGTTTTCACTAAATTCTTATCTGCATCTATAAGTTGTGTAAAACGTTTTGTCCATGTTTTCAGTGCGATCCCTCTATTTCCTATGGGATAGGAAGATTGGCACTAGAGAGATCGATCCTGATTACTAAAATAAGTTCGCAAGTAATATGAAGTCTTTAATAGACAAATAAAGTATTTTGAATACTTGTACAATCTTAGCTCCGACATGGGAGTGCCTGTCTGGTATCATAGGATGATAGGAGATTAAGATTGTAGACACGTCAGTGGAACTGATATGTTCGAGCACGACTCACATCGGTTCTGTCACATGGGTTTTCACTCTGTGACTGTCAATGACAGAACTGATTATGCATAATAAGTATATGTGAACCTTTAACCAGAAGTATCAGGCTGAAGATGCACTTGTGACGTCAAGTCTTTCACTAAAGTAGTTAGACCCAATTCACCCTTTGGTGGGGTCAACCTCGAAATGCGGACTTGATGGGCAAGTGGTAATCTTAACAGATATCTAATATGGGATTTGTTCTCTCATAAGTGAATGAGTATGTACCCTATGTAATTATAGATAAATAGAGATCAAAGTCTTTGGCCAAAGCAAACGAGACGATTGTGCTTGGCACTAAATCGATCTCAATGATCTCGTATTTATTATGATTTATACATATGGTCAAGTCCAGTGAGTTTGACATAACCATGACTCTTACTTGACCGGGGAACGTGAACAAAGGGTTTATACATATACAGTTGTTTCTGGATAAAAACAAATTGAATAGGAAGGAATCGATATGATTGATTCGAGCCCCGTGATAATTCTTCACTTAGAATTATCTAACAACCCCCGCATTCGAGTTCGATACGCTAGACGGTGGTTCAGACTTTAACATTTCGACGTGTTGTTTAAATTAGTTGTTCAGACCTTAAGGAAATAAGCAAAAAGGGGAATCGAAGATACAAGTCCAGATATAGGATTTATCTATCAAATATTTAAATCTGATCAAAAGATAAACATTATACCTCCATATTGATCTTCAATTGAACACAAGCAGCTTTCTCGAGCAACTTGATAAACTTGAACAGAGTCACCAAATATTGATTCTACTGAACTACACTACTACTGCTAATCTACGCTATTGACTACTCCTAATTACGCCTACTCCTAGAGACAAAAGCAGAGTTGATGATTTTTTGTTGTTCCTCCCCCTTCTTCTCCTGGCCTTGCTTTTATCACGTACCCACGTTCATCATGGCCGAGAACTGCTTCCCAACCGTACTTTTAAATTTTCTTTATTGGCGCGTCTTTGAACTGGGCAACTTCCTATTTTTTGGATTCGTCTTCAGATTTGGGCTCTATCACCTAATTCCTTTTAGAATAAACTAATTCAAATTAGGTGGTTTATTGAGCCCGTTTCATATTTTATTAATCAATGACTTTAATTGGGCTTGTTTGATTTAAGCTCATTTTCGAATTAGTTTTGGCTATATAAGATATTTTATTTTAAGCCCATTTTTGGATAAAGGATAGTTTGGGCTTTTCTTATCTGGAAAAGCCCACTTCATTTTGGGTGTAAACAACGGTATTTACGATTGGAAGGTTTCAGAATGATCCTATCATTCATTTTTGTTTGGGTTACGAAGTGGGCCACGTGACTGGCTAGGTGTTACCCACTTCCTTTGGTTTTCTCTCATTGCCAAATGAAACGAACCTAAAGAATCGCGCTAAAGGATTGACAAAGAAAAATGAAGAAAAAGGAATTTCTATTATTTCTTCTGGGAGTTTTCATTTATTGGATAAATTAAATAATTAATTATTCATTAGATGAAATAATTAATTATAATGATAAGATTAATTATTAATTAATTTCCTTGTGAAATATATTAATGAATTAATTTATCTAATTAATTTGGTTATTTAATTAATTAATTTATTTATTGGATACAATAAATTATTAATTGAAATAAGAAATTAATTAAACAAAACAAATCCTGGGGCTAAATAAGGAGTCCAATTGGACGCCTCAATGTGGCGTCTTTGAGAGGCCACATATTAGGACTCTTTTGTTTTGACTTGTTCAATAAGTCATGAGGTATATAAAGACTCTTTGACTTAGAACAAAGAAGAGAATACACAACTCTCATAACTCTCAAAAGAAAGAAAAATATTTTTCCCCCCCTCTATACCTAGCCGTCGACCATAGAGAAAAAAGAAAGGGGATTTTTCGTTTGTTGATCCCTGCGTGACGATTTAGAGACGACGTATTTTCGTAGTTCGAATCAAGTTCAAGTTTGAAGAATCAAACCAAAGGATTGAAGAATTGGAAGCTTCAATATTTCGAGTTTGGAGAAGAAGAAGTTTTTCTCCATCATCATATTCATATTAACGAGTAAGTTTTATTCGTTATACGCTTTTAGATTCAATTATGCGAATTAGAGTACCAATTGGGTTTTCGTTTTAATTTTTGAAATCCCTTCCGCTGCGTTTATGCTTTTTCGAACGAAATCCAACATAAACCATCAAGCTTTCTCTTTGATTTCCCATCTGGGATATCCAATATCACACTTATCCAAACAACAATCTTTGTCACTTAATTTCTCATTCGTCTGAAATCCAATTCTAGAAATTTGAAGTGCAAATATTATCTACTCATTATGTAGATTAATATTATCTCATAATATTACGTTTTTTGGATACGAGTGTTGTTTGAATTTCGTAGTCTAAAGTCGTATCTCACACACTTTTGAACTACAATTTTCAACAATCCCCCACACGAATGAAATTAATGCATATGTAATGTCTTGAGAGTTCAGTTGAAAGTTTATCACATCAGAAGAGGTAGCTTTTGGCTTTGAACCTTTCTTAGTGAAATTTTTAGGATTTACTAGGCTGCCCAGTGAACACGATGTCTTGAACTGTTCAGCCTTTCGTGTATACCCAGACAATGATATTCACATGATAAATTTTCTGCAGTTTAGTTGTTCTCACGGTTGGGTCCATTTTGGCCGTGGAACACCCCTCTTGGATTCATAAGTGTTTCTCATTTTGAGGCTGCCTACATCTCACACTTACATAGGTGATCTCCTATTTAAGAGTATCCTGTCATACTCAACTTTGTTACGTCAACTCTTTTGACAGTATAGGAATCATTAAAAGTCCGACTTAGCCTTTTGCTACAACTTATAGGTGAACACTTCTTTATCCTAGGCAATGGGTTTGGAGTTTGTTAAACTCCTAAGTGCATCATTGAACTTTCACAACTTAATTTTCCCATTGAACCAAGATCTTGGGATCTCCAATCAACATGGTGAGGTTGCCGCTGTGTCCATTCTTAATGTGTAGTCTTTAACCCCATTTCTCTTGATAGGCAGTTTATTTTGATCTCTCGGAAGTCCTTTCTTCAAAGGATCTACTATATCCTCTTTGATCAATGGAGATAAAGCCATTTGAGATCAACTATTTAATGGTATTGCGTCTACGACTATATATAAACATACCGTTATTTATGCTACTATATGCCTTTGCTATTGCCGACTAGCAGTCACAATTGTATGCACGTGCTATTGCCGACTCACTGTCGCAATATATTAAATTGAGCATATGTGCATATTGCAATATGGGTTCACCATGGTTCTCAACCAAGTCTTTAGTCATTTTCTTACAAGAGCACTGTTATAGAAACTAGATTTTCCAAGTACAGTCTCAGTAAGAAAAGTCTTTTGACCGTGTTAGAAATCAGAATTTCTAATATGACGTCTACTTGACCCATATCAATTATGTCGAAATCCTTCTTCAACATCCTTTCAGTAGTCATGATTACTTACATAATCAACATATCATACTTTCACACTAGAAAAGGTAGTTTTTAGCCTTGAACCTTTCTTAGTGAAATCCCATACTGTGAGCTATGTGTTTTGTGTACATCTGTTAAAACCACATATGCCACGCTCGTTGATTATGAAGTCATTTGATAACATAATATTTTGTCAAACCTTTCATGCCACTACTTTGGTGCTATGTTCGATTCCGCATACCGACTCAACATACCATTCGGTTAGTTCCATGTGAACTTACTCATCTAATCCTCTGTCTAAGAACCTCAGGCTTAATATCCATTTGAAATATCTCAAAGTAGCAACAATAATGAATATTTTATGGATTTAATTCTCATTCCCAGAAACATGAAAAGGAGAAATCAAGGTCTACCGTTTGAAGGTGCCAGTCGGCTACCAAATGCGCCTTGTAACCTTGTTAGGGTTTGAGAGCTTTTACCTTAACTCACAACCCCCACATTTGTACGTAACTGTAGGAAATATTGCCACGTTTCAGGCAGATTCTACTCTTACGTCTATGTGGGACCTTAATTCAGAATGTAGTTATCTAGGAGGACCACCGCCCCCACAATTCCGAATTCATCCAACGCATCATTATCTCCTTTAGAGTATGATTTTGGAGTTCGGAAACATCATTAGACCATGGTAAATAGTGGGATGTTCTTTGATGAATACTACCACACTTGTAGCAAATTCTTTAAACTATGCCCCATATCTCCACCTCTATTACTTCAGATAGCTTCTATCTTTTTTTTTTGGGGGGTTTAGACTTCAGTTTTATAAAGCGTAAATGCTTTAACTGTCTCGTCTTTACATCTTGGTCTAAGTATACTTTGGTCCGAGCAAATCAACCATAGTTTTAATGGTTACTTTCTTAGATTGTATATTGGATGTTTGATCAACTTTCTCGATCTTACTCCAATAGTCACATCCTTCATATTATTGACCAAGTTATGTACCTCGTACACCACCTCGTCTAGACTTTTCTCTCTTTGGAGAATATGTACCACAAACAATAGGACCAATCTCACTCAACAACTGTACAGTTTAAAGTGACGACGTCCAAGTTCATGTACAACACCACTTTACCACTTCCAACCACAAGTGAAGTGACCGAGTTTGCCACAGACATCATCCGCTCATTAGTCAGAGTGTAAGATGTACACTTGGAACTTGGTTAAAAAACTTGGTTTTTACTCTTATTCGTCCAAGATTCCAACCTAGTTCTCTTGCCTCTTAGGCTCTTCATAGACCCTGGGCCAGAGCCGCAATTGAAACAGCAGTTTCACTGTTTGGACTTTTCCCTTTAGGCCTGTTTTCTGGGCATACCCCTAGAACTTCAGCTTCCATTTGGAACTTTCGTTTCCCCGCTAGAACTTTCATTATCCTACTGAAAATCTCATTTCGAGGTGTAATGTCTGCTTCCCGTTGGAACTTCCATTACGAACTAGAACTTAGGCTTCATGCTGGAAATCTCGTTTCTAGCTATAATGTCCACTTCCTACTGGAACTTTTGTTACCAACCGGAGCTTACGCTATGTTTGTCATCGCCTTTACATGAGGCTTAGTTTTCTTGTCGAAAACACGGTTTTTTTCTCAATTTTGAGTTCAACAACCAATTATGTCCTTTTGCTTGTGCTTGCGATAATTCTTAAAGTCCTTCCACAATGGAGGTAACTTTTCAATAGCAAAAGCAGATTGGAATCCACATCCTCGACATGAATTTCATCCAGGATGATTTGCAGCTCTTAAACTTAACTTGTCATAGTCTTCATGTCTACCATTTTGAAGTCTTGGAACTTCCAGACCACGAACTTCTTTAGTCCCGTATCTTTAGTCTTATAGTTCCATCCTATAAAGCACAGACACTCAGAAAATTATCCCCGGGCGGTGTCGGACGCATGTTGGACACGCCACGCCTCATTCACGTGTTGGACATGGCTAATATGTGTCCATGGTTAAAAAATAAAAATGCAATTTGGACACCGTGTCGAACACGGCCAAATGTATGTTAGACACGGTGATACACGGTTGACAGTTTTCCTAAGAAATTAAAAAGTGTGGGGTTCCAATTGTAAATAGAAAAACTTCAAAAATCCTAATTCTAATTGTTGAGCATTTGATACTTTGATTGTATTTATAATTGTTTTGTAATTTATGTCTGTTTATATTTTTGTTTTGCATTCATTATTGACTTATTGTTGATAAGTAGTTTAATTTTTTCAAACATATAGAGATTTACAAAGAAGCTAGGAAAATACAAATTTAACAATACAAGTAAACAACATTTTCATAGATTATTTTTCTAACAAATTATATTGAAATTAAAATCAATATCTAAATTTTGTTATATATATATATATAATGCGCATCAACTCTGGATGGAAATTGGAATATTTTGTCTCTAGCATTCACTATTGTTGATAATGAGTCCAACGAGTCTTGGTTATGGTTTCTGCAAACATTTTTTGATGCCTGATGAAGGTGTTTGCCTTATTTCAGATCGTCATAAGGGCTTATTAAATGCTACTCGATATATGCCCATATTTACCCCTCCTCTGGGAGCTCATAGATATTGCCTCCGACATGTGACTCCAAACTTTAATGCTCAATTCAAAAGTAAAGCTATGAAAGAACTCTGTTATGCGGCAGGTATGGCACATAACCAACGAAAGTTTGACCAAGCAATTGAACTTATTGGTAATAAGGATCCAGTTGCGTTGAATTATCTGAAAGCTATCCCACAAGAAAAGTGGACACTGGCATATGATGGAGGGATGCGCGAAGGCATTATGACGACGAATATGAGAGAAAACTTAAACAATGTGTTGAAAGGTACTCGACATCTTCCACCCACATCAATTGTTGAGTGCACATTTTATTGCATTGTCCAATATTTTGCTGATCGAGTGCGAATGGCTCATGCAATGAGGGCACATCCTTTCACGACATATGCATATAAAATGTATAATGAGTGGGACAAAAAATCTACAAATCACTGGGCAAAAGTTTTTTCTTGGCAGTATGAGACGGGTCACGTGAAAACGGCCTAACAGATCGGGTCCGGTAATCATCATTACTCGGTCGACATCAAAGCTAAATATTGCTCTTGTGGAAAATGGACTATTCATCGAATTCCATGCTCACATGCAATGAAATTATGTACAAAATTAGGGATTAGGTCGACCAAGCTTGTTGAAAAATATTACCTGACCTCCAAATATTTGAAAACATATGAAGGGAGGTTTTACCGGTTGCCGGAGTCACATTATTGGGATACTCCCAATTTTGAGTTGGTCAAACCTATAAATTCAAATTATTCCAAACAATTAAAAAATTATACCAAACATTTCCAAAAATATAGCAACCAATTCAAAATTAAGGCTAATTACTCCAAATTTAGCCTAATAAAAGTATTTATACTGAACAATTCTAAATTAAACCTAACAACTCGAAATAAAACCTAACAATTCGAAATTAAACCTATAAATTCAAATTATACCGAATAATTCAAAAATTATAGCAACTAATTCAAACATTATACCAAACAATTGCAAAATATACCAACCTATTCAAAAATAAATCTAACTATTCGAAATTAAGCCTATTAATTCGAACTTATACCAAACAATTCCAAATTAAACCTACCAACTAGAAATCAAACCTAACAATTCAAAATTAAACACTAAAAATACAAATTATACCGAACATTTCAACAATTATACCAACCAATTCCAACATTATACAAACAATTCAAAAATTATACAAATAATTTTAAAATAACACTAAAAATTGACATTATACCTAAAAGTCCAAATTGAATCTAAAAATCAAAATTCAACCTATTAATTCAATAATTATACCAACATATTCGAGAATTATACCAAATTATGCAAAAATTATAGCTAACAATTCGAATTTATCACTACAAATTCTAAATTTAACAAAATTAAAAGTATACCTTAAGTTCTTGGTTGAGGGAGAAAATTTGATGATAAATTTGGAGAAAAAACCTGCTAGAAATTGTGAGAATTCGAGGGAGAAGAAGAGGAGAAAAGAAGGGAAAGAGAGGAGAGGAATGAGAGTGAGCTACAACAACAGCGTTTTTGCTGTGAAGGAGGAGCGTTTTTTTGTTTTTTCTGCCAGAAAATTAAAAAAAAAAAAAGAAAAATCTTGTGAGACGACATTGGGCATGTCGTCTCACTGTTTGTGTGTCAGCCGTGTCAGAGGTCAAAGCTGACACACATTAAAAAAATATAAAAATGCTGTGTTGTTACGACATACCCTATGTCGTAGGCTCGTAGCTGACACAGCTGATAAAAAAAAAGTGTTACGACATAGGATATGGCGTAACATGGCTGTTACGACATATCCTATGTCGTAACATGCTAGTTTCTGAATACCACCAACTTTGGTGGTATTTTTTGATTTTTCTTTTCTTTTTATATTAATTATTTAATTTTCCCCACGAAAATATGATAAAAATCTGGTCCGCTTTAATATTGCTAGCTATCTGAAAAATTATGTGTTGTAATCCTTACTCAGATGTTTAACTCATTTTCATCCATTTCTCTACAATATATTTAACTTTATCTGTTGTGACATAGAAAACAAATATAATAAATGCTTCTATTTATTCCTATTTTGTGTTTCAAATTGTATTCCATTGCATAGACACTCATGAAACTTATTTCATTCATAAAGAAATATTTTGTACAAAAACATGCTACTAAACTAAATACAAAATAAAACATCATATTGTCCATTCCAAATTCTGTGCAAAATATATTTCACTTTACAGGCACACATTACACGTATAAAATCTACTTCACTTCACCTGTATATCTAATGAAAAAGTTCAATCACGTGACATGCATATCAAACCAAATACAAAATGAAATCCGAACTGAAAGATGATATAGTTCAGTATTTCCATTTAGGCTACCACTGATCAATCAACCACCTAATATATATTATTGCCAATGGAGCAGTCGATGTACGTTAATTATTAGGAAAAATTGCACAAAGACCCCCTAATTTATTGTGTAATTGTCAAAATCTCCTCTCACTTATTGGATGTTATTAACACAACCCCTCAATGAGTCTATTTGTAAGGTCTATAGGGGATAAAATTGTAAGAATTTTTAAATGCACAAACTGTAATTGTAATAAATGACTTAACATGAGGAGTGTGTTGGTAATTTTCAATAAGTAAGGGGAGATTTGGTAATTAGACAATAAATGAGGGAAGATTTTGGTAATTAGACAATAAGTGAGGGGGTATGTGTGTAATATTTTCTAATTATTATTATCCTTAATATTCCAATCATTTGAAGTCCTACGTTTGCCAAACCTTTGTTCAATCAAATCTGCATTTGGTGATGGAAATTGACATTTCACGCAAACAAATCTGTTTCAGCCCCTTTCCCCTTTCATTTTCTTACTTAGATCTTGAATTCCAACGTAGTGTTTCAAAGTAGACAATCTAGGATAAGGAGTACTTAAGCCAATCCCTCACCCATAAACGAAGAATGAAATGTATCAACTTCTTCAAAATCTATTTTCAATTGAAGAATTTTAAATTAATCTATAGTAACAAAACTTATTGTTAATATACCAAAAAAAAAAAAAAAAAAGATAATATATTTCAATTCACTTGATACTATTTTGAGCTTTGTTTTCCAATTCTTATATTGGATTCAAACTTTATACAATATCATAATCACTCGAATTTCTTTTTTGTTTTAATCTGTTAAATTAAAAAGAAAATTGTTCAAACGCAAATTTCATTTGATTGATAGGCTCTTATCAATTGGGTTAATCTTCTTTTCATAGTTGCATTAAATTCATCACCATAAAATGTACGTAAGATTACATTTATTTCGAATAAACAAATAAGGTGTTCCACACAAAACACGATAACGTTGTATGATATATATCGTCACAATGGATGTCAAATATTGCATCATCACTGGTGTTTTGTGTGAAAAAAATAAAATAAAATCAGATGCACACTAACTGAAAAGTTAGGAAGCACTTAATTACTATATTAATTGACATGCACAATATTAGTGTGTGATTATTGTTGTTCTTGTGAAAAGATGCATCTCCCATGGTCACACATATTTCTCATGTTAAGTATTCTTTGAGAACTATTGGTCATCAATTGATTGAAATATTAGGATTTGATGCCTAACAAACCTAGTCTCTATTGGTTAAAATTAGGTATTGATCTATATCGATCATGTTTCTTTTGAGGGAATAAGATATTAAGAAAATTCGGAGTATCGAAATTTTGGAACAATCACAATTATTCATTTGAAAAATATGTATGTGGTCCTTTATACGCTTATGACGACTGTCAGAACTTGAAGCTTTGATACTCTTGATGTCATACTTAATCTATAACGTTCATTGTATCGAGTCTATATTAGACTCCAATTAGGAGGATGTAAACATTTGAAGACTTTGATTTTCATGACATCTCAAGTATCCTTCCCTCTCGAGAATAATTAGGTATAATGATAGATCTATGTTGTTATAAATAGATGCTCTTCTCATTCTTTGTCTACATACAATAAACCTAACACAATTAAATATCAATTAGCTCTCTTGTTATAAGTTATAGAGATGACCATCTCTAAAGGTTTCGTTGCCTCTATGTTTATTTTTCTTGCAGTTCTCCATTTTGTTGGAGGAGAGGAAAAGGTAAATACTTGAGTAATATTTCTCTTCTTAAGTGAATATCGACTTCATTATTATTTATGATTCTTCTCTTAAATATATTTGTGATCTATAGGTACTCATTAAAGCCGTAAACGGTGCCCCCCTTCAAAAAATGGGTAAACACTTTCACTACATTTGAAAATAAATTTTATTTTTGCAACTTCTTGCATAATTAATAACTTTAATTGTACACAACAAAGTCATATAATTTCACTTTTTCACGTAAGTTATATTCATGTAATATTCCATTTAATAGTTTGTTTTTTGTAGGGGTGGGGGCGATTGGGTGAATTTCACTTTCCCCTCTTAGTTATATGCTTTACATCCCCCCCCCCCCCCCCCCCCCCCCCCCCCCCCCCCAACCCAAAAAAAAAAAAAAAAACACTACGAAAATATGCACTTTGCTCCTTTTGAAGAAGTATAGCTTGTTTCTCTAATCTTAACCCTCTTTTCAAATATTTGGGGAAATATTGAAGTTAAAAATTTGAACTCTTAAAATTCTTCGTTAAACCCATAATTAATTAAAAATACATCAATTATAAAATGGCACAGTTGAAGTAATACTACTAATAATACATCAACTATAGAATGGCATGTTAATTACTTAAAGGTGTTATATTTAAAAATAATTTATTCTTAAATTTAATACCTTTAAGTAATTAATATTCCAAGGAAAGCTAGAAAGATGTGTACATAATTTTTTTAACTTTGTTCAAAAATTGACATGCATGGAAATCTAGAGAACACATCGAGGAACGAGACAACCCTCTTTAGGGAACTCGAAAAATAGTCTCGTAGCTTCAAGAAAAGGGGATTGGATGACAATGGTGTAATTGTTTATTTATAAAAAAATATTTATGTCTATTCAAAATCGTAAGTCTATATATACTATATATATATATATATATATATATATATATAAAGGTCAGATGAAATATGTTGCATCCTCTGCATTCTCATTCTCAAAATTTAAGGGTATTTTTTCACGTATTTTTCCCGAATAATATGCTCTGTAAAATCCGGACTTTTGAATAGTCAATTAAAACCTATTATTCCA
Organism: Buddleja alternifolia; assembly: GCA_019426215.1. Lineage (NCBI taxonomy): Eukaryota > Viridiplantae > Streptophyta > Magnoliopsida > Lamiales > Scrophulariaceae > Buddleja > Buddleja alternifolia. Next base: position 35,110,767 of record CM033397.1, on the reverse strand, counting down.
ATTAGGGATAAAATGAATTTATTAAATAACACATCCAACCACGGCATTTTGTAGTTGTTTTTCTTATTAAGTTCGGATAACATATAAAATTCCAAAATAAATATATTATACAAATAGATACAATTGTAAAACCAATTAATTACATTTCTTTGTTATAAGGGGCAAATCGTATATTTTCATAGTTTTGAAGACTCAATATGTTAAATCCATATAGTTGTGGGGGGAAAGAGCTAATATAGCAGAGTTTCTTTCTTCTAGATTGCGGCGCAGCCTGCGGGTCCAGGTGCAGATTATCGTCGCGGCCGAACCTGTGCCGGCGTGCCTGTGGGACGTGCTGCGCCCGGTGCAACTGTGTGCCGCCGGGCACCGCCGGCAGCCACGACGTCTGCCCGTGCTACGCCAACATGACTACTCACGGGGGCCACAAAAAATGCCCTTGAAAACGATGGCTTCATCAATTGATTAAACATTAATATTTGGTGGCTGAATAAGTTTCTCTACATATTGTATTTAATATATATATGTATATGTATTATACATATAGTGAAATTAATGTAATGTATGGTTGAAGTGTGTGGAAGTTCGGAAAATTCTATGGTAGACCCAATCTGTTGGTTCTAGTGCTTTCATCACCACACATTTGTGTTGGGACCATACATTTGTGTTGTGGTGATTTTTTTTATTACCCACCACCTATGTAAAAACCGTCCACCCAATACAAATGTGTGGTGATGAGAGCACTAGAACCAACAGATTGGGTCTATCATAAAATTTCCCAAAAGTTCATGGGTGAATTGATAAGAAAATGTATTTAATAATCAGTGGGAGTGACCACTGGCCTGCATTGGTATAAAAATGATGCAATAATTTATCTATTTTGTATATTGAATATTTGCACAATTTTATTATTTTTTGTTCCCTCCATTATGGATGATAATCCTTTTTTTTTTTAAGGGAATAGTAGTTATATTTCATTCAATAAAAATTTTACAATGTCAAAAACAATACAACTTAAACTGTCTTTAACGATGTAGTAATAACAATTAAAGCACCTAATATCAAGTTCTCCAAGATGACAAATTTTAAGAATTAACAAACGAGCACAAGAAAATTCTTGTGCAATTGACTACACTCTCATAAGAGAGAGAAACAAAATACTAAACGAAATATCTAAAAAGCTATTTCAAAACTAATGCATCGCCCGTTTTCTTCTCGTCAGACGCATCTTTGTCTCGTAAGATCCATCACTGTCTCATCAGATTTGAAGTTGAAATATACAATTTCAAGGAGGATATTCCAACCCATCCCGCCGATGATGGTGGTGACATTAGTAGTGTTGGATGCGACATTCATCATACTATCGTCGGCGAAGAAGAAGAGAAGCTAAAAAATTAGGCTATTGAGAGAGAAAGAGAGTGGGGAAGAGAGAAGGACAATAATCTCTTGAATATAATATAAAACTACATTTATGCTGAACAATTGAATATCATCCTAAAATATGATGTTGTATCACTTTTGTCTCTAAAGTTCAAAGGGTGATGCTATTATTCCTTAATTTTAATTTAGATTCCAATTTAGTTAATCCGTCCAATTACATATGCATTTTGGACGAGTCATGCACATGCCATTTGTTAAGGATAAATTATCAATGTAGTTTATTGAACTGCACTATGAAAATAATTAATCACAAATTTTTATTTGAAAGAATCAATTAATATCGATGTATATTTGATATTATTATGAATATAATTTTTAACAATAGTAAGCATCATAAGATCCGAAAGAACGTTAAAATCAAGCTTTTTCTCGAGCGCCTCCAATGAGAAAGGGAGTTCACGTCTCGAAACTCCTCTTCCTCCCAATTCATTCTACTTGCCCTATTTTTTTTTTCTTTATCTTTCTATTTGGCTTTGTTTTTCTCTATAAGACTTTCTCTAATGGTAGGATTGATTGATTGAGGGTGCTTTCTCCGTCCTCCCTCATCATACATTTTTTTACAAGGTGACGCCTCAGTGATGTATTCAAAGTCGCTTACAATATATAATTTTTCTCTCTCATATAAAAATTCAAATCTTTGTGGTCTCTAATATAAATTTTTGGCCTAGATGAAACGACACAAAATGATCAATTTTTTGAGAGGAAAACTATATAAAAATCAATAATCGACCTTTAAACAACTAATACCAATATAGAATTGACTAACAATCATAATAAAAATAAAAACCCACATAATTTTTTGGGAATTTGAACCCAAGAGCTCGTCATCCCGCTAGAGTTTCAAAGTCACCACTTGAATATAACCTCATCTGTCATGAGCTAAAAAAAAGCTATATTTGTCCACTTAATAGTTTAAATTTTTAATTGTCTTGATTCATCTTTTAAACTTCCACTTCACTTTCCAAAGGACATTAGTTCACATCACAAATTTTTGTCATGATATTATGAACAAACTTAATAATTTCTTTTGACATTCCATCAATTTACAACTTTTGGGTTTGTTCACTTGAATTATACGTTAAAACCGAAATAAATTTGCATATATTAAACCAATCCAATTAGAATTTTCAACTCCATGGACTAGAAAAAATTAAAAGTTTAATGACACTTAAGGCTAAAAGTCGGACCAAGCTACCCGATACTCGACTTAAGATCATTTGGTAAAAGCTCGTTCGAGCTTGATTTGTTAACATATCAAACCAATCCTGAATAATCTTTTGGATTCGATAAATTTAAAAATTGATTCAATTCATAAAAAATGTCCCAAAAAATCAAGCTAATCTAGCTCGATTCACATTCGACTTGATTAAAACTCATTGAGCTCGACTATTAACAATCAAACTAAGTTTAAATATAAATTTTAAAATTCAATAATAATTCAAATAAAATTAAAAAATAACTAATTCAACTCGACTTATTTACGTCATTAGTGACACTTGAATTTTGGGATTTGTGTACTTAATTATAAGTGCCCATCATCATTACTTCCATAATACTCCAATATGACCCTGTAAATAAACAAACCCAAGGCTAAAACAGTAAAATTCCACCCAGCAGCTCAACCGAATTCACAATTGGCGACACGCACCACACATGACCCTCACGCGAACTTTGCAGAGAATTCAATAACTGAAAATCATTACACTTAAAAAAAGCCCCACCTAGTAACCATCATCGCTGTCCCCCTCACAAAATCGACGGTAAATCTATGCCACATCAAATTCAAAGATTCGAACATGAATTTTGTGTTTATCTCTTATGTGTGTGTGTGAAAATCACAAATAATATAAGTATTGAGATATAGATACCAAGATCATTGAACTCGCTCTAATATAAATTTTTTCGAAAATCGATGATCATTTCATTTTCATTTCCCCCAATTCCTCACCACGTGGCTGCCACGTCGGACCTCTGGTTTTTTTCTGCTAGTCAATGTTCTGAAAATCGGATTGGACAGCGAACCAAAAAAGTGATTGGGTCACAGGTCACCGGTTCAACCGTCGAGTCAACGGGGGTCGAATAGGTGATGTCATAATTATGCAATAAATAATAATTAATATATTATTAAATATATAAAATATGAAAATATGGAAAAAAAAATATGTATTTCCTATATATATATATGAAAATATGAAAAAAAATATGCATTTGCTATATTTTGCGGGGCCAATTGCAGATTTTTAGATTTTAAAAGGGTGAATTTCAGATTTTTAGAATTTGAAAGATTGAATTTCATTAATTTTTAAAATCGCCCAGTTTAATCGGTTTTGACCCGTTGAACCGCAGTTCTGACCTGTTTTGACCCCTGAATGTTTTTTTCGCATAATCGGACCGAATAAGTGGCCGGTTCCGATTTTAATCGGTCGAACCGGCCGGTCCGGTCCGGTTTTCAAAACCATGCTGCTAGTGTGAAAATCAAACGGGTCTCAGGGTCCGTTTACTGTACCCGGAGATGACGTCAGCTAAGGCCGTTATAAATGATGTTCGTTAGTCGATCGCGATTTTTATTGACAGTGCAATTAAATGTTTAATTCTGGCGTCTGTTGAGGAATGAGTGAGGAGAAAGATTCTCAGTGCTGCTCAATGCACACACAAAACACGCAGTGCGTGTGAGTTCCAGAGCCCAGGTCTATATATATATATATTTGTATATATTATATATAATCATATACTGATTTTTATTGATTCAGAGTTGGATTGAGCAAAAGAAGATGGAAATTCATCTGGGTTTCCATTTTTCTTTTAATTTCAATGATTTTTTTATTTTATTTTTCTGGGTATGTCTGAATTGCGTGTTAAATGCGTATCAAAAAAGAAAAAAAGAGAAATCTTTTATTCTATTTTTGGTGTTATGATTGAGATCTTCTGCATTTTCAAAAATTTCCCTCTGTTAATCATGTAATCTTTTCTTTCTATCAGCTTAATCTGCTGCATATTTCTGAAACCGTCTGGAAGATATATATATATATATATATATATATATACACATATAGAGAGAGAGAGAGAGTAAAGTGTGAGTGAGTGAGTAAATGAGTCCTTTATTGTGTCAAGAAGAACCTGATTCTCTGAATATCCCCATATAAAAAGTACATATATATATATACACACACACACTTTTCATTTCTCTCCATCTTTTTCCTAACAAACCCCACTTTATTCTCCTTAATAGTTTCCAGTTTTCTCTGTCTTTATGTCTACACACACATATACATATATGTATATGACAGTATATCCTCTGCTCTCCGTTACATAGAAATTAAGAGAAATCCATTTGTTATTTCTTATTATGATGATTTGAAGATCTGAATGCAATTAATGAGTTGGGATTGAATCAAAATTGGGTGGTGAAATTAACTCTCTTTATTTTGTTACTTTTTACCAAAAAAGGACAAGATTGTTGAAGGCCTGCTGCATGTAGAGGATTTATTATTCTCCAGTCGGTTGCATTTATCATTTTCTGGTATGATATGATCTTCAAATTCATATATGTATAGATGTATAGATGACGATGATGGTGAAATTACAGATAGATCCTTGACCTTCTTGTTTAATTTTGATGGTACTAAACAACAAATAAGCCATCGATGAGGGCTCTTGTCTTTATCTATGTTATATTCTTGTTTGTTTATGTGTATATATATATATGTATGTGTGTGTGTATATATATATATATTTGGTGTTTTAGTATACTGAGTTTTTATTATATATATAAGCGACGTGTCGCATTATATTCTTCATTTTTATCTCTTTCCTTCTTTTGGGCTGTTGTTTGTGTTTTGGAGTTATCTTTTTCCTATTAAAGTTATCTCTTTTTTGTTTATTGGAGTATTCAGTTTTGAAGGTTCAATTCAAGTGAATTTTGAGTGTGAAAATGGGCTCCGTTGGATTTGATGGTGGTGAAGATGAATCTCTGCCTAGTACTAGTAATGGCAAGAAGAACAAGATACCCAGAAAGGTAAAGACTTATTGTGTGTGTGTGTGTGTATATATATTGCGAATTCGTGATAATTTTCTTATTTTTTGTTGGTTGCAGCTTCTTAATGACTGTGTTGCAGTGAACCCCGCCTCGGTTCCTCGGAAGCTCCGGTCCGGTGTGTATTTATTTACATGTGATTAATTATAGTTAGGATTATTTATCTTCTTGTCAATTAGAGAGTTGTTTGTGTATTTATTTTGATTAATAATGGTGGTTATGATTAATTATGTTTCTTTTTGCTAAGTTTCTTCCTGGAAGCTACTTTGTGTTGCTTTTCGCTTTTCCTATGTACTCTTTTTGTTTGCTGGGCTTCTTTTACTTCTCTCTGTTAAGATTCTGTATACTTTGCTCTTTTAATTTCCTTCTTCTTTTTTTTTTCCTTTCAATTATTCAATTCACTTCAGCAAACAGAATAAATTACTGTGCTGTCATTTTTGATAGTAAAAGTTTTTGATTAAGTACTGCAAATGATCAATGCTTAATTTTATTTTATGTTTGTAAACGTTTTAAATTCATTCTATATTAAATGCTGCAGCCATGAAGAAACGGGGCCGTGAATCTATTACTCCACCCTTACCAATTTCAAGGAAGCAGCATCACATGTCGAATGGAACTGACAAGACCAGAAAAGATGGTGCAAAGAAATCGAAACTGAATATGGTTAGTCATTGCAGTTTGTGACGCTTTGAACTATATATATGGATGAAAAATCGACTGGGAATTCTTCATATTATTAATGGAATTGCGCTAACAGAAGCAGGGGCGTGTCACCAAGGATGAGAAAGAGGTGGCTGAAACCTTATACGCTTTAGCCGACATGTTCTCTGATGCAGCCAAGTCTAATCAGCCCGGGTTGGATGATGAACCTCCACAAACAAAATCTTCAACTATACTAGAAGGTTTTCTTTTATCATTTCATTGTGAATTCGTTTGCTTTGTCACGTGTTAATGTGTAATGCCTTATGCTATTCTAAATACTGATGGGACTTCGAGATTCTAGAAGGGCATTTTAGTCATTTTACAACAGCAGTTATCTTACTAGACTCCAGTTGTAAATAGGTTGTATATAGCTGAAGTAATCTATAGCTTTGAAATCAATAAGAACTCTTCTGGCCTCAGACGTAGGTCTTATTCGTTGAACCACGTAAATCCTGTCTTTTTTTTAATGTAATTTTACTTTCAATATTCTTCTCTAGTTCGTTCCTAACAAATACCACTATGAACAGATACTGGGAATGTGACATCACAAAAGCATTATAGCAAAACTAGCTCAAAAGTCGTTCTTGAGGCTCCCTCAAATTTGTTGGATTCAACAGCACAAGTTGTCGAAAGCCAATCTTCCGGTGATACTCAACAACCCAAGGTGCACTCTAGCACGCAGCCATCCACCGCTATTGCTTCTGGACTTAAACCCTATCTAAGCCCGGATCCTAGGTGCATTACCGATTTCTTCTTCGTGTCATCTCCAATGTTCATTTCTCCTAGATTCTTAATTTATTCTGCTATTGATCACATGACAGGCCAAAGTTATCAACAGCGGACATGGTCTCAAGTAGTGAACGGGCAGTTGCCCTCGAACCGGTGGTATGCTTCAAGAATTTTTACTTTTCAGATTATACAACCTTGTTAAATTATGTTACCAAGAGTGTACTTTGGATTTTTTTCAGGTTACAGATTCTGAAATTCGACATGAAAGGCATTATGATCCGATGCAGGACAAAAATAATGGTAAGCTTTCGTTTGGATGGTGGCTTTCTCGTTTTTTCAGGACTAGCGTTTAGAAGTTGGTTTTATGTATAATATTGAAGATTGTGAATTTATAAGTCACCTGACATTTGGTTTTGAAATTTAGGTTCTTTCCTGTCCCCCAGCTCCGCTGCAACAGGAACTCGGAGCTCTGAGACAACGGGACCCTGCCAACGGTAAATCCAACCCCCCCCCCCCCCTTCCCCACCCAAAAGAGAAAACACCTCTATTTTCAAATATATTATCTTGCTTCTCATGCACTGAGCCATTTAAGATCATCCCATAACAGACTTCCTACCCGGCTTGAGAACACAAAAATTGCATCCCAGCCTCGTGTAACTGAGAACAGTATTGGTGGTGATAAGGTACGTTAATGTTGCTTCAAGATTAGATTGGAAATAATTATATTATCTGTGTAAAGTTGACAAATCTTATGAGCTTCTTCTCTTCTTCTTTTGATTCTTAACAATTTCAGTATCCTCAAGCTGCGGTCGAATCAAAGAAGTCGTGGAAGAGATGTGCAGCTCAAGTTTACATAGGTCGTCTGATTAAGGTCCTGCAAATATCAGAGAAAAAAGAAGGGTTGCTAGAGAAGCCTACTCAGTTAGCAATTTGTGGAGGTGCAGAGCCACGGCCTCACACGAGTACCCACAACCAAACGAGGGGTATAAATGGTAGAAACGGGGCTGTCTCTTTTAATGGGATTAGACATTTTGATACTGAAAAGAGTTCAGCTGGAATCCAAAATGATGTTCTCTTGCACAAGAGGGCACTTCAAAATGAAACCTCTGCCTTGTGCACTTCACTGAAACAGGTAAAATGACCGGAATACCCTTCAATAAAAGTTGGATCTGCGAGTTAGCGTCACCTATTCTTTTAGTATTTCTTTTTCATCAGACTCCACAATTTCATCAATGATAGTTGTTTTACATCTGAACTGAGCACTAAAAGTTTATCTAGGGGGAAAATTACAACTTCTTATCTTTGGATGCTGGGGATCGTGGTTTAGATGTCGGTGAGGCGATGAATAGAGCGGGACACAGTCATGAGGCTCCACGTGATTCTCATGTGTCGTATATGCAGTTACAAAATCAATCAGCCATGCCTTTTTCACTATCCAAGAATGGTTACTCGTCTACTTTCTATGGTCATGCTTCTGGTTTAGCAGCAGCACAACAGGTGACTTGCTCACACTTTCTTCATCGGTTATCTCTGAAATTCTCAATGCAAATTTATGGTCCTTTCCTCTATGCTTTCTTGGAAGATTGGATTAATTACATGCACACCCCTTAATTTATTAGGTAATTGACCCCAGTCCCGTGAACTTTTGTAAATTACCAAGACACGCCTGTTATATTTTGATAACTCTAAAATAGGGGTTAAAATTGTAATCTGGCCGAAGGTAAGATTGTAAAATGCTTTGACTGACGGGGAAAGTTATGGTAACTTCTCAAATTTGGGGTTTTTTTTCCTTGAATTTTTTGTGCGTGTTATAGTAAGATTGTAATATGCTTGGGAAAGTTATGGTAATTTCTCAAATTTTGGGGTTTTTTCCTAGAATTTTTTGTGCGTGTTATGGTAAGATTGTAATATGCTTGCGAAAGTTATGGTAATTTCTCAAATTTTGGGGTGTTTTTTGTAAGTAGAGTCTCTAATTTATCCTATAAGTTTTTTTTTTTTTTTTTTGTGTATGTGACAATTAATTTTGTGCTCAACTGATGAGCAGGTACAATTCCCTCAATACTCGAGCAGCACAATCAACAGCTATACGGCTCGGATGGGACAGCAGATGGAGCCGCAGCAGCAGAAATGGAGCGCCAACTTCCCGTCTCAGTATAATAGTGGTGGAGTAGCTGCTAAGCCATATCAATCAGACTGGAGAAACGGAGAAACCGAGTCGCTCTCCATGCTCTATACTCAGGCTCTTTTCCCGCATTTGCATTCTGCAATTAGCTCTAAGTATCAGCCATTCTCCCTTCCATAACAGCAGCAAATTAGTCCTGAAAATATACCGTCACTTGGAAGTGGATATGTTTCTTAAATTTTGATTATGTTATATATATACCGATTACTTAAAATATGGAATAGAACTCGAAGCATCAATTATAAATGAGAGTTGTCGTAATTTCTATAAACTGAAGGTAACATTACTGAAAGTCTGGAATGGCATAAATGTAATATATTTCGTTTCTGTAATGTGTAGTGACCAAAAAGACCCTCATATTTTTTAAATTACTAACACCCTCTTACCGGAGCTTGATTATAAGGTTTTTAGCGGTTAAATTGTAAAAAGTTTTAAATATATGGGAGTAATTGCAAGAAGTATCTTACATGAGAGGGTCTTTATGTAATTTCTAAAACATGAGGGAGTAGTTAGGTAATTACACAATATATAAGGGAGGGTTTGTGTAATTTTCTGTAAAATTAATGTCTACCTATAAAATTACAATTCACAAATAACAATAAGGCAATTTAATGCTGGTCAGGGAACAATGGTTTCGATCTATAATACATTGTTGTATGAGGGTGATTGACGGGCATTTTAGTTAAACACCCCCATAATGCTGGTCAGGGAACAATGGTTTCGATCTACAATACATCGTTGTATGAGGGTAATTGATGGGCTTTTTTAGTAAAACACCCCCATATCTAACGGTGCGTGTTAGATCATGACCATTGCATCCAATTTAGCATAGAATTTCCCATGACAACACGACGAAGAAATTTGTGACACGGATATTCCCACATCTTAAGATTTTGGCCCTAAGATTACTTTAAAGCCATTTGACTTGTAGGAAATGGAATAGTAAGAGGGTGTTTGGCTAAATTTATCCAAAACATCTTAAAAGCTCATATATCTTATAAGATATTTTAGGAGCTTATAAGATGTTAAAAAAAAGGTGGGGGTGTGTTACTTTTCTAAAAACAGTTTATAAGATCCAAACATCTTATTTTTTAGTTTTATAAACTGTTTTTTTTTAAAAAAATTACCAAATAAATTTATAGAGTTTATAAGTTCTAAAACAGCTTATAAGATATTTAGAGGAACTTATAAACTTAGTCAAACACCCTCTAAAGAGAATGTAATTATAAGGTAATGTTTAAATATATAATTTTGTAAATTCGGCTTTATGCTAAATTGACGCAACTTAAATAAACTTAAGTAAGCAACTAAGGGAAATTTTTTTTTGGTTGCCTACTACAGTATCCCGGATATTATCGGACTAATCTAGTGGTCGACCTGAGTCGCACACCTGGCCTACTGCGTACACAAGGAATCGAACCCAAGACCTTATTTAAGCGGAACCAAGTTGCTTACCACTAAAGGAATACACTCGGTAAAATCATACAAAATGTGATCCAAATAACAACTGAATACCATGCTAAATATTTTCCTTCGATTAGATTGCTCAACAAAATTTATTTCGATTTTCATTTAGACAAACCAGTAAACAGTTCTTTAAAAGATTATGCTAATCACGTCTTTCCTTTGGCAGGTGTCTGAATTAGCTAATTTTTTTTATATAGCAAGTTAATGACAATTATTGCTCAGTTGACTTGCAAAAATTTCATTGTTTACAACAGGCTACAAAATGAAACCAAACAGTTTGAAGATTGAATTAACAACACAAGTTTCTAAATCAAAAAAAACTTGATTATGGCTTATTATGCTGCTCTTGCTTCGATTATGGAGTTACTTGAAGAGATAATCCGTGATCATGAATTCATGATCGATATCCAGACTTTATTCTTGTTAAAAAACAAACCATTAATTATCTCCATAAAAAGTTAGCTATTTTGCTAGCATCTCTGGAAGGTTATTCATCCAACGGCGATGAAGCAGCTGATTGTCTTGAAAGACGAATCAGAGACGTGTCGTATCGAGCACAAGATATTGTTGAATCTAACATTCATGGTGCTAAGAGGAGTTTTGTGATGTTTGCTACCCAAAGGTTGATGTATAGATTAAGTCAAGAATATCAGGACTTAAAGAAGGTGAAGAAAGAAGTTGAGTCCATTGTGAAAGAGATTACTAGGATAAAGGAAATTTACAACAATGAAGATTTTCAACTAAAATACTATTATGCAGAAGTTGGAGCATCAAAACAAGCAGCTAGTGGTATGGTGGGATTTGATGAGCAGCTGACGACGATAAAAGCTCAGCTCTGTGCAGAATCACACAAACTCCAGATCATTTCAGTAGTTGGAATGGGCGGAATTGGCAAGACCACTTTAGCCAGAAATGTTTTCGATGATGACCTTATTGTATATCATTTTCACGTTCGTATTTGGATGACTATATCTCAAGATTATCATATCCAGAAAGTTCTTCGAGCTATCCAAGATTCCTTAAAAGTAGTCAATGAGGAATCTCGTGAAGTGAGCGATGAAGAATTGTCGGAGTATATATATAAACATCTGAAAGGAATGAGATATCTCATCGTGATGAATAATATGTGGGATACGAAAGTCTGGGATGATGTAAAGAGGATATTTCCGGATGACTCTAAAGGAAGTCTAGTTCTGATCACCACTAGGCTATCAGACGTGGCCGATTATGCTAGCACTTTCAGCTCTGTTCATGAAATGCAATTCTTTGATAAGGAACAGAGTTGGAGTATGCTTCGAGAGAAAGTGTTTGAACAAGAACATTGCCCTCGTGAATTGGAGGGTCTTGAAAAGTCGATTGCTAACAATTGTCGATGACTTCCACTTGCAATTGTTGTGGTCGCAGGAGTTCTCTCCAAGATTGGTAAAACACGAGATGGTTGAAAAAAGATTGAAAGAAATGTAAGTTCGGTCGTGGTGTCATCAAATGATGAGCACTTCGTAAAGATACTATCTTTGAGTTATAATCACTTGCCTCATCATCTAAAACCATGCTTTTTGTATTTTGGAGCCTTGCAAGAGGATTACTAAATCTCTGCTTCTAGGCTCGTCAAATTATGGATCGCTGAGGGATTTTTGAGACCAAGTGAATCTAAAAGCTTAGAAGAATTGGCAGAAGGGTATTTAGAGGAACTTGTGAAAAGAAATCTTGTATTGATCACAAGGAAGAGGTACAGAGGGGGACTAAAATCTTGCAGCATATCCACGATCTCTTGAGAGATTTGTGCATGCAAAGAATTCGTTATGAGGATTTCTTTCTTCTCATAGGTAGAGAGAACGAGAATGCACGTGCTGCAGAAGACATGGAGAATATACCTTGTCTCTGTATTAATCATCATGACTTCAGTTCCACGATCCACCGGAGAAGAAGATATTGGTCGCATGTCCGTTCTATCCTTCATTTTAGTTATGGTGACAAGATCTCTAAGAATTTATTTTCATTTGCATCGGGCTTTAAACTATTGAGAGTATTGGAATTTCTCCAACTTCAATTCCCATCGTTCCCAGATGAAATCGTGAAACTATTTCATCTAAGGTACCTCGCCTGTCGAATAAAACACAGTGGCCACAGCATCAGCCTTCCTCCATCCATATCTAAACTTCAGAATCTTCAAACATTAATTGTTTATACAGCAAATGCAGCAGTAAGTAGATATTTCATATCATTACCATCTTGCCCCCCGAGACAGAAGATGAATTGGTGCAGACACTTGCAAGAGTGTCTTGAAACGGTTCCGAACCTTAAGAAATTGGAAGTCAGATACACACAATGTGATCGCTACGATAAGTGGCAGAAGTATTGCCTCAACAATCTCGTCCATTTGTGCCAACTTGAGACACTTCATATCTCGTTTATTCTAATAACCGGCTTGATCAAGTTTCCTGATCCCTTCCATAGGAGCTTCGCCTTCCCTCTGAGTCTTAAAAAGTTGTCTCTATATGGGTGCAGCCTTCCTTGGAAAGACCTGAGCGTAGTGGGTTCGTTGCCCAATCTTGAACTACTCAAACTAAAATATGATAGCTTCGTGGGGAAAGAGTGGGAACCCGTGGAAGGGGAATTCCTCCGTTTGAAATTCTTGCTATTGGAGATGTTAAACGTCAAATGCTGGCGAGCAGAAAATACCCACTTCCCGACTCTTGAGCACCTTGAAATCATAGAGTGCTCGCATTTAGAGGACATCCCTCCTGAGATTCCAACTCTCAAATTAATTGAGGTAAAAGGTAGCAATTTAGCAGGGGAATCAGCATTGAGAATGCAAGAAGAGCAAAGGGACATGGGAAACGACACCCTTCAAGTTCGTGTATTCAACTACTGGTGATTGCTCTTTGCCTTTGATGTTTAATTTCCTTTATGCTATATTTATCACGAATCATACTTGGGTACAACCTTCCATATATGGAATTTATGTGTGGGTCTGGTAACATGGAGAGCGTTGATCACTCGGGACTCACGAATCTTGAAAGATTCAATTCATCTGGCCAGGCCAATGACATGGAAAATGCTCATTAGGACACATGAGGGGAGATCAATCATTTTAGAATTTAATATTAGTAGATAATTTTTATCAATCATTAACATTTAATATTTACTCATAAAATAAATAATTTTAGAATTTGAATATTAGTAGATAATTTTGGACAAGAAGATGGCACAAAATCAACTTAATCTTGTACATTTACAGTTTTACACTATCATATTGATATCTAATTATCACTCAGGGACTCAAATCCTCAACTGTCTTCTTCTCTTCCAAATTCATCTCAGGACTAGAAACTCAAATCAGAGAAGAAGGACCTGGCTCAACCTCCCAAGGAGTTACTAAGACAATCTCTAAACTAAATCGAACTCGAAAATTGTAAGTGATTTTAAAACATTATTCTCAAAAGCATTATTCTCAGAAGAACTTCTTCCTCCTTTATAAAACATTATTTTCGAAAGCATATTATACTTTCTGCATATATATGTGGTTTTTCCTCCTATTGTTTTCATAAAATGTTTTCCTCAACATCACGAGTTTCTGTGTGAATAGGCTGCCGTATGACATATGCGCGAGCATGATATGTCTAGATTTTCTCTTATATAAAGGTTATTGCGTGATCCCTGTTTGTAACCGACTTAATATGCTCTGAATTATTGAAAACTGCCAGTAGGAATGAGTGACGGTCGAGTAGTAATAGCGTCTATCTAATAGGATAAACAACTAGTACTTGATCAAGTTAGCAGGTTAGTATTCCAAAATATTCAAGAGCATAATAAACTTTGAGTGAGTTAAATTGTGAATTTTGGTTTAAACTTCTGAACATATGAGAATGTGAGATATATGCTTGCATGGACACTCATCACATTATGAAAAAAGTGTATTTTTGAAAAAATACAGTTTTGTTTGTCGATGTGTAAATTATGAACATGACCAAGTATGGATCCGATCACATGGAGAGTGGTGATTTCCGAGAACCAGATCACCAAAAATGGCCCATTGATATTTTCAATGTATTTAGCGGAAGATTACTTAAAAATTATTTTCTGGTTTCTGAATCACAATAATTGAAAGTTATAATACAAATCATTTTCAAGAGAATAATTTTTTCCCCTTTTTTCCCACTTTTGCAGTTCTCTATATAATTACCTTTCAATTAAACACATTTATCACTTCATACACTTTTTTATAAATAATTACCTACTAGCGTGTAACCTGTGCTATGCACGAAAACTATTTACAAACAAATATAAATAAAAAAAAATATTTCAGACATGTTCTAAGAATAAATGACGGTTTAATTAGTTTCATTCATGGATAAAGAGCACCATAATTTATTGCAAAAATGTAGTTGGAGAATTGCTATATACCATAAGTTTACTTATTCATGCCATAGAGAATAGAGATGATGGGAATAATTATTTATTCATTGATTTATATTTATGTATGAGTATATTAGCAAATTAAATTGAGAAGACTATATAAGTATGAAATGAAAATTAGCATAGTGAAAGTTGAACTTTACTCATAAGATGAAAAAATAAAGTCACATTACTATCAATTAAATAAAAAAATAATAATTTGGGGACATTATAGGGTAACAAAAATTATGTCTCCTTCAAGGTTCGGATCTTCTACTTTCTTTCTGTTTCTTATTTGACTCTTTTTTAATTAAATAATATTCACATGATCATTACCAAAATACTTTGCACATCATACATTGATAAATCACACTTAATTTAACACATTTCATTAAATCCTAATCATTATTTAGAAACATACCCAAATACAATCAACAATCCACTATTTTCATACAAATACTTCTAATACACATTTCTCGATAAATTTTTAAAAAAAACACACTCGAAAACATAGTCATAGCATTTCGATTCTCATTAAGTTGGAGAATAATCAAATAATTATGAGACCTTTTCAATTGAAGGGCTCGACAATTTGTTCGAGTCACATAATTGCCAAGTCTTTTGCGAAATACTATTACCTTATCATCTTTTACCAAATGAAATCTTTAATTACAATCCGTGTTGCATCTCCTATATGATCGTTTATTTGCACTAAGGATTTAAGATACTATTTTGCCCATTGTTTTGTTTTATACGTCTCCGTATGTTTAATTTATATTTTTGGTAATTATTCAATTATGGTACTTCTTTAGAGGATTTGTTAGTTGTGTTTAATTTGTTGCCAATTTAGTCATTTAGACTTGTTCGGCAATTTGAATACCCAACCAATTATAATAACCTTTTTGTTGCCACTCTATTATTCTAATTTGTAAAATACTGCAAGTCGCTTTGTAATCAAATGATACTTCTTGATGTAATTCTTGTGGAGTCTGAATAGCTAACTTTTATTTAGCAAGTTTGATATAATTGCACAATTTACTTGCTAAAAGTCGGGAAATTCTAGCTTGGACCTGATTTAGCCGATCTCTTGTACGTTACAAAATTGCAAGAGCTATCCATTTTACACATAAAATTGCCACAATAAATTGATGAGCAAATTCTTATCCTCAAGAAATCAATGTGGATACATAGAGTTAGTAGCAGCCAAAAGAGCAGCTCCAATGCCAGACCCATCCTTTGAGTGTTCTATTACTATATTCTTCGATATATCGG
Source organism: Buddleja alternifolia (assembly GCA_019426215.1). Lineage (NCBI taxonomy): Eukaryota > Viridiplantae > Streptophyta > Magnoliopsida > Lamiales > Scrophulariaceae > Buddleja > Buddleja alternifolia. Next base: position 35,094,547 of record CM033397.1, on the reverse strand, counting down.
GTCCAAGAAGCTCTGTTACAGCATCTTGGAGGTATTTCCGATACTGCGGGTAGTGCTCGTACAGCCCGCCATCCATTGCCACCACCGTCCTCTTCCCAAATACGACACCTTTTGAATCCTCTTCCATCTTTTGGAGAATCCCAACAATCCCTGCACCAGCCAAACGCCCCCCTCGTTTTGCAATGGTATCGCAAACGTCTATCACGATCTTTCTCACACTCAAATTGGAATTCTCCTGATAATCAACATTGGTAAGAAAAATGCATTTAGGTCATTAATAGTCATTTTATTGATAGAAAGTTATTCTTTTCAGATGGAAAATTCTTATATGCACCCAGTGTTTGGATACACCAAACGATTTAGATTATGTCATATCCACATATAGTGCATGTAATTGTTGATTTGTCATAATCCAGACATTTTGGTGTTCAACACATGATGTATAGATGAGTTTCCTTTTCAGAGACGGAGCGAGTAAGCGTTGGATCTGGCGGTTGCCCCCTTCAATTGTCAATCATCTCAAGTTTTATATATAAAATAAATGGAACTCAAAATTGCCTTGAAATTCCTAAATTGCCCTTATCATAAGAGTCAAAACATCTGTCTCGTCTCGCCACAGAAGACTAAAAATTCTGCCTCGATCCATTATTATCTCCACTCGTTACGAATCTTATTGAAATATCAAACATAAGCATTTGTAACAAGTAAAAGTATTGTTAATTGTTGTATCTTATAATTTAGGCTTATAGAAGTGTCCCGGTCGATGTCGCGTATTTTTCCACGAGCATTTGATTCATGGTAAACATTTAGTTATACTCCATACTTAAGTATCATAATTGCAAACAAAGAAGTAGGTTTGTATAGAGAGTTTTACCCCGGCCACATCATAGAGGATTGATCCCACATGTTCAAACTCTTTGGAAGAGTCCTGCTGTATGGCACATATATCTGGTGTCCTACAAAATACAGTTAAATTTTAGAGCAAACTAAGTATGAAAAATAGACTTTAGCACAGATCAATGTTTCTTAATCCAAGCTTTAATGTTGAAGAAGAACAATTTATACCTGAGAGAAAATGGCATTTGTAGCTTTTCTGGGACCGAGTCACCGAATAATCTAGCATCTTTAGCCATTCTGAGCAACACTCGTCTCGCAATCTCACCAAGATACATGCCAGAAATTGTCTTCTCGAATATCTGCATTACCATTATATAAGGCCATTCGAAGTTTAAAATTAAATAAGTAAAATTGATCCAAAAAACGAAAAACATAAATAATAATTAGAGAAAAAGTTAATTACTTGTTCGCCAGGGTTGATACTCTCAGAATCCATTTCCCTGTCAAACTCACTCAAAGGAAGCCCGTTTGAGAACGCTCCCCACTCGGTGCTCACAATCTGACAGATTGTCATGTCAAATGATAATCCGGGTTTAAATTTGATGGAGTTTGATAAAAGAAAGTATTGTGAGCGCAAATCCAACTAAAACAGTTTCTATAAGGGTATTTTGGTCATTTTATAGCAGTCGTAGACCTAAACTCTAGTTATATCTAGTGGGGACATATGGGATTATTCATTGAACCACATAAATATTGTCTCGTGTGTTCTTAGTTCCAGTAATCTTTGCTTCCTTCATTCGTTCCTAGCGAAGTAATCTTGAAATTTTAGCAAAAGATAGTCAGAAACAGTACAAACCGTTTTTGCGGATGTAGAAGGTGGACTGTTTAGCTTAGGAATAGCACCGACACATTCCACATAGCAAGCATTTGTTCCGGTTCCTAGAATGACGGCAACCATTACATCATCGTCCCAGTACTGAGCGCCAGCTAATGTTCCCACAGCATCATTGACCTAGCTTAACAACATAAGAATTGCCAAATGTACATAAATAATGAGATTACGAAAATACAATCTTGCATTCTAGGTGCATTATGTCACATATATAGAAGTATGTCTTAATATGAACAGAACCATACCAGGGCAGACACCCGCATGTTTAGCCCCTGACGTATCATAGCTTCATTCAGACAAGCAACTACGTCTTTCCCTGCCTGTGTAGAATTTAGTTATATACATTGTAAAAGGAAAAAATTTGCTAAAGAAACATAAACGGGAAAATGAGTTCGAAATTTTAATTTGTGTCGGAAGAACAGAGAACTACTAACAGTTCCTGAGACTGCAAATCCCTTAGTCCACTTAATGAGGATGCCGGAGTCAATTGATGTCTGCTTAACCGGGAATGAAAATGTAAATCCTAATTCTCTTGTCCGTCCCTTGGGTAAATGGAACTTCCCGGCTTCCTTTAGAGCAAATTTTGCTAGTCCGGAAGCAATGAAATCAAAAAGCTCCTAAAAAGCACGATGACGAAAGCAATCAAGGGGACAATATTACCAACATAGACTGTTAACATTAACCAAAACCTCGTTAAAATCTACCTCGGAAGTGCCAAACATTAAGTCCTGTGGGATAGAAACTTGCTCGAACTCTGTGGCGATAACTCGTTCATCTTTACCTCCCAATTGCACTCTTAGCACTCGGAAATTTGTACCGCCAAGATCCAAAGCATAGAACAACCCCTTTTCATTCCTTAAAAGAAATACCGAGTAAGCACATCAGCTTCAGTCATGACTTGCAAGTAATAATCTATGTCAAAAAGCTCAAATTGGTGCACCTATATTATATAGACCCTCCTTTCAAATCATTCCGTTGTTGAATGGAATATGGAACTAAAAGCATCTTCTTTGAGTTTATCAATGCTGAAATCGTTTTAGTCTGTCTTAAAATCCTAAGCTCAAATATTGTTATGGGCATTACCCGTCCCCCCTCAACTTTGACCAAAAAAATTAGATCCTAAAAAGCTTTACCAAAATCTAAAAATATCAAGTTTTCCCTCCCTTTTTTTATTTGCCCCAAACCTCAAATCCCGGCTCCGTCCATGATGGCAAGGGCTTATTTTCGGATTAGGGTTATTAAACTTTTGACAATTATGTTCTTGATTCAGGTTTCTTTCAAACTTAAATAACCTCTCCTAATCTAATTCCTAAAATTCTTTGTAATAGAAATGTGATCATATTTCTAATTGGAAATGCCTAAGCTCTAATCCCATGCTAAAAAGCTAGTAAACTGGAAAAAACAAAGTAGATAAAATTTTGTCACAACATAAGCCTGTTCCATTTTCACTGATAAGTTCTTGATAGTTACAGACTGTAAATTGTCAAAAATTCAATTAGCTAGCTACCACAGGTAATTCTAAACTATCATGTGTAAATCATATTAGGAATAATTACAGACATACCCCCTCTTATATAATTAATTACCAAAAAAATTCCTCTTATTTTTGAATTTACCAACACCCCTATGGGGCCAACAGAAGGATTTTCAAGGATTAAATTGTAAGAATTTTTTGATGCAGATGTAATCATTGTAAGAAGTGCCTTACATGAGGAGGCCATCACGTAATTTCATAGTAATTACACATTACACGAGAGGGGAGGTTTGTATAATTTTCCGTAAATTGAGAGATCGAAATGCATACCCAGTTGGCAGTGCATCAACATAGCTAAGAATCATCTTAAGATCACTGCCGCCGTCCGCCTGCAGCCCGGCCCGCATGTCCGCCGTCATGGCGTCCGCCACGTGGCGCAACACCGGCAAGGGGGTGGCGCAGTCTCTCTGCAACTTGGTGAGAATGGAAGCTGCGCCTGAAACGGCGTTGGATGATCGGACGGTCATCACAACTCTAGGCCGTGGGGCCCTTCTACCTGATCGCGGAGAACAGAATGATCGGACGGCTGGTGGGCCGGCGGAAAACGACATCGTTGGGTTTATGGGTGAGATCAAGAAATGTGTGAAGTAGCAAACTGTGTAGAGAGGGAATGAAGCTTTTATGAGAGGTTTAAGATTAAGACCCACAGCTGTTTATTGTCGATGATGGGTAGTTTGAAATATAGTTGGTTAAAATTCGTTGAGGAGTAAAAGAAAGAAAATTATTGTGAAATTAGAAGGGCAAATTGCACTTACACTCCCGAATTTTAGGGTAGTACTTAGGGGTTCTGGGAGTTCAACACTTGAGTGATCTCCATCACACAAGTATTCATATATATGTTGAGGATTCAGCAACAACACACACATATATATATATATATATGTGTGTATGTGACGGTGAAGATCAATTCTAGAGTTGGACTCCCGGAACCCCTGAGTACGCCCAAAATTTCTACTTATAGCATTAAACCCCCCGCCCCCAAAAAACGCAAAAAATAAACTATGCAACTTTACAAATTAACACGTGTAATTTTTTGTTTCTAAAACATATATATATTTAGATGAATATTTTCGAAATCTCAACCGCGTGCACCTATGGTGTATATTGGCGTCACAAGCGATCAGATTAAAACTTGAATTCATAAACAAAGGTTTTGCACCTTCGTGATAGTTATGAATCCGAGGCAATTAATAGCAACTTTCCTAACAATTTCGAATAAATATAATTCTGGTGGTGAGATGAAAAAAATTACAACATGATGAGAGAATTTTGGAGAAAATCTCGTCTCGATATTAAGTTTGGGTGGGGGAATGTGTTACATATCTGAATTTGTAGAGATTGTCTTTTTTTTTTTTTTAGAATTTTGTGGGGATTTATTGCTAGAAGATGGAATTCATTAGGGGCGGAGTGCATTTTGCCATAGTAATTAGAAAATTGTGCTATTAAAATTTCTTTTTTTGTTCATGTGGGGTTGTTTGTTAATAGAAAATGTTGTGGCAACAAGAATTGTGTTATAGGTTGCAGACAGGTTGGGCGGACAAGACGATGTTGACGCAAAAACATATTCATTGTTTTTTGTGTTTCGTTGAATCCAGGTTTGACTCGTGTGGCACGAGTCATGTTGTGGCATATTTGGTGAAGAAATATAGGAAAAGTCTAAGGTAAATATGGTTAATTGGAACTGATTCATTTAATATTATTGAATATTGATGATTTAAATATTTTATTATTATTTTATCCTCGTATTCAATAGTATTTGAAACATCGACTTTATTGATCTCGATGTAGAATCACCTAGAAATATAGACCAATCGAATATGAGGGCGAATTTTGGTCAACTTTGGACATGTCAGCCCAAAATTTGTCCGTTTTGCATGCACTAGTTGGGCCTAATTTTGGGTCACGGTGATTTGGACTCAAATTCCACCGGGTATAAATTGGACCTTTCCTGAAGTTGGACCCATTGTAGAGTTTCAAGCCCAAAAGGTACCATATTATTTGGTGGGGCTGCAATAAATTGAGCCAGATTTTATTCGAGTTCGAGCCAGAGATTCACTTCTCTCAATATATTTTTTATTATAGTACAAAATTTAAAAAATAATACCAAATTGCTAAATATTTATTTTAATACGTAAATATTTTGGTAAGTTTATTATTATCGTTCAATGTTCATCATTGTAATTGTCACTTTTTTTATTATTCTTATAAATACTACCACTATCATTATAAATTACAATGCAGTTTAAATATAAATAACAATTATGAAAATAAAAGAAAACTCCAAGAATCAGCTAACGAGCCGTTGAATATCTATGTGTGAGCTGAAGTTCATCTCATTAGAAAGCTCAAACTAATTGAACTCGACTCTAAGATCGGACTCAAAGAAAACTCGAGCTCAAGTCGATTCGTACACAATCGACTCACGAGATTTGTATTCCAACTCGATTATTCTGCAGTCAATTGTTAAGAGTTGTAATCCAACCCTATACTTATGTAGGATGCTAAGGATGAAGTCTGAATTAACAATACTTATGTAGGATAACTAACGATGAAGTCTGAATTAACAATGTCCAAATTAAATAGATTAGTACCAAAACAAGCGGGTAGTCCTATGTGTCTATCTCTCTCCAATGGTTTGAGTGTGAATTATGTGTTTATTTCTTTCACGCAAGTATGTGTGGGGATCGCACAAAATACAACTTATTATTTGAGAGATAAATATTAGGATTATTGGACTCGATCCACCATAGATTATTCCCAAAACAAGTCCACGTGATTTAGGTTGTCAACATGTTGGGCGCAATTACAATTACCAAACATGTTAGGCAACGGCACTTCAATTAATTATATTTAAAAGAAAGTCTAATTTGGTGGGTTTTTTTTTTTGGGTAAATGTCTAACTAAATAGGTGGCTCGTATGTACTTTATTTATTTATTGATGTTCAAATGGAGGAGTTTTATAAAGTTCTTGCAATAGAAAAACAACAAAAGAAGATGAAAAATAATAGTAGTAATTATATGTTTTTATTATATTAAAAAAGGAAGAAGAAGAAGAGGAGAGAAGAGCAAAACCCCAATTGGTAACTGAGATTTGCTTGTAATTCAATCACGAGACGCAGAGTGGGAAAAACCCAGATTGAATTTTCTGGGGTTTTAGGTAAAGCTCTCAATTGATTTCAAATTGGTTATGTTGAAAGTGTTTGTGTTTATATATATATATTATATATATGTGTGTGTGTGTGTGTGTGTGTGTGTGTGTGTGTGTGTGATGAAATGGGATTATGTATGTGTGTAGAGAAATACCTGCATATATGTCTATGGTGCCAATTAAGGGCTTAAGCAAGTACGCTGTAGTGAAATTTGGAGTGGGAAGTTGAAATTATGGATTATATGACTGTGTTCAATCTGTTTGTTTAATTGTCTTTGTAATATTGAAATAAACATTTAAATACAACTTCCTTGAATTTGAAGCCTAAATAGAATGGAAAGGAGAAACAATGATAGTCAATGCAATCTTGTGAGTTGAATTAATTGCTGATTGAGTACAACTGAAATGGCTTCGACGAAAATGAGAATTCAAGGGTATATAACATGGGAAGCATTTTAAGAGAAATTGGGATATATTGATTTATTCTAATTACATTTGACTTTTAGGTCCCAAAATGATGCAAAAGCTTGTTCTAAGGAGTGAGTTAGTTATGCAGATATAATAATCCTGATTTCTGTAAGTATTAATATTTGCCGAGGGACGTAATATATTATAGGGATGTGCCTCTTGTGCTCAGTTCTCATTCTTGATTCACGAAACTAGTTTGTAAAAGGCAAAGATGAAAGAATGATTTGTCACTTTGTAATGTTCAAGAAAGAAAATTAATTCATATAAATATAAATATATATAACGCATCCCATGGATGCGATAAACACTTTTTTGTTGCTTCAAAGAATCATTGGTTGCTCGTGAAATTCTATTTTGTGAGTTCGTGCTATTGGTTTCTTTATGAGGTGCTTTCTGCAGATTGATCCTTTGATAGAAATTTTCTATAACATGGTTTGGTTCCCTCTGATCTTGTGAATATAACTTCAACACCTCAATATTTTGCTTTCTACTCCTAAATGCATCTATTCTTTGCAATTTCATGCACTCCAACCAATTCATTTTACTATCAAGAAATGAAAAGGCAACAAATAAATTGTTTTATGTTGTTGAATGTTATTTCTTTTACTCTTGTTTGCAGTCACGTAGCAGCTGAAGGAAAGACTGATGCACCAAAAGTTGGTGACTTAACTAATTCAGAATCATCCTCTTCAAATTTGAACCCATTTTGAAGTTTGACGAGCAAACAGGCGATAATGGAAGCAAATTTGTTTCAACCATTGGTTGCAGCAATAATTTCAGCTGCAATAGCCACCAGATCTTATAGAAAGAAGTCCCTTGACCTTTCTGGAGCTATTTCTGGCTTCGCTGTCATGACTATTCATATTGCTGTCAATTACAGGTCCTTATTACCTAAATATGAAAAACAGATTTCATTTATAACAAACTTCTCGTTGGCGCGTGCTTACATGCCCGTAATCTTCTTTGTGATGTTGAAATGAATTGTAGGTTTGGAGCTGTTCTACTTGTCTTCTTTTTCACTTCTTCAATGTTCACAAAATACGGAGAGGACAAAAAGCGAAAAGTTGATGCCGATTTCAAGGAGGGTGGTCAACGCAATTGGTACCCAACCCCCACTTCTCTCTCTCTCTCTCTCTCTCTCTCTCTAAGTTGCTGATGATTTATGAAATAAAACTGTATTACCAAAGAACATCTGCATCAGTCTATTACTCTCTCTCTCTCTCTCTAAGTTGCTGATGATTTATGAAATAAAACTGTATTACCGAAGAACATCTGCATCAGTCTATTACTAACCAAAGTTCTATTACCAAAGAACATCTTACATTTCACCATCCAAAAGTTTTATTGTTTCGTTGAACATATTTATATGTTACTTGCCCATAATTCATTTCAGTGAATCTCTTTCCCGACTTGAGCTGTATGATTCTGCAAATGATTTCTACACGAAGTGCCTGAGATTATTATCATTATTAGCAAATAATAGTTTCCATTTACAGGATACAAGTTCTATTTAACAGTGGCATTGGGACGTGTTTAGTCTTGATTGCTTGGAAGTTGGGGGGCACACAGGACTATTGTCTAGATTCAAAAGTATCAAGTGTTATGACCTCTCTAATTGGGGGTATTATTGGTCACTATTGTTGCTGCAACGGAGACACATGGTCGTCCGAACTTGGGATTCTTAGTGATGAGCAGCCACGACTGGTTACGACCTTCAAGGTGGATATACTATGCTTTAATTACATGCACACCCCTCACTTATTGGGTAATTACTGCGAGTTCCCTTAAGTTTTGCAAATTGCCAAGACACCTCTATGAGATCCTAACAACCCGAAAAGAATGGGTGAAACTGTAATCTACTTCTTAGCAAAAGAGGTGAAATTGTAATATGATTTATTGACAAGGGAATTTATGGTAATTTCTCAAACCTCGTTTTTTTTTTTTTCGTAATTAGAGTCTCATGTAGCGATGTTTAGGTAGTTTACTATTGAATAGAAGAATACTGAACTTCAGATATAATGTCTAGCTCCTTACCTTTTCTTTCACATTAATCAGCCTGTTCGAAGGGGTACAAATGGAGGTGTAACAAAAGCAGGACTCCTAGCAGCGGCAGCCGGGGGCAGCGTTATTGGACTCACATTTGTTTTCTTAGGATTATTCACTACCAACTGCACTTTCAATACAGCTCTGAAGCAGCTATTGTTAATACCACTTTCAGCTCTCGCCGGATTATGTGGAAGTCTTATAGATTCTATACTCGGGGCTACCCTTCAATACAGTGGCTTTTGCACTGTTCGGAATAAGGTGATATTTCTATACTTGTACTTAGAGGTTGGCTACTTAATCTGTCATTTTCCTTCATAAATTAGAGGTTGGTTACCTAATCTGTTCTTTTCCTTCATAAATAGAAGGGATAATTATCCTTAACTTATTGAGAATCATCACGAATCCCTTGAGGTTTTACAGATTACCGAGACACCCCTTATTAGATACTGACAACTCGTAAAATAGGGGGTAAAATTGTAATCTGCTTTTACTAAGAAGGGTGGAATGTTGTCTGCTTTTACTCACAGAGGAAGTGATGGTAATTTGTCAAACCTCAATGGTTTTTCGTAACTAGGGTGTCTATGTAAATTACCCTAAATGGAATGCATGCATTCAGAAGGTTATGTAGTGATTCTTAGGAGGTGTCAGAATTCCGATTTGTGGTATAATAACAATCATCCGTACTTAGTGGAGCCCGCATTGGCCCTACCACATGAATGGTTGTGATTATCTTGGACTCCAAGTCTAAGGAGCTCCTAATAGTGATCTATAAGTTTTGGTACTAGTTGAAATAAGATCACGAGGAAAAATCTAGTGTGACTGTTAGATTACGATTTTCTAGAAATCAAATGTGACCATTGATCGTCACAATCTGCAGGTTGTTGGAAAACCGGGGCCGAGTGTGAAGAAAATATCGGGCTTTAGCATCCTCGACAACAATGCGGTGAATCTCGTCTCAGTATTTTTGACGGCTGTGCTGACTTCCATTACTTGCTTGTACATTTTCTGAAAAAATTTGTATTCAACTAATTGGTGTTGTTAGAACTGATTCTGCAGTTACAGTGTTTCGTGGTACTCTATCGTTTTTCACGAGCAATAAAACACGAGGCGTTTTCTCTATGTTTGATAGTTGTTGTGGTCAAGACAGTTTCTTATCTAAAGCATCGGTTCTGATTTGTAGTGTTTTGCAAATATTTGTATTATAGGGAGCTTTGTGCAATCATACGAGGGATCGAACAGTGCTGTCATATCTCACATGAGGGACCGAACCACATATTTTCTAAGGCCTTATTTTGCTATATCACGTTCATATATTCTAGCATGACTTCTATGATCAAGACTTTAACGCCGATTGGATGGACACTCTTATCTCTGATGATTTTTTTCATGAGAAAGTAGAGAAAAGTATTTTTCAAAGAGTAGTGTTACGATCCCAATTGCAAGGTATGGAACTTGGATCCCACATCAGAATTATGGAATTCCCATGTGGGGTTTAAATGACCTTGCGCTCTTCCACCTCAATAGCTAACTTTTGGAGTTGGGTTCTCTTAAGGTCATATCAATTGGTATCAGAGCCATCCGCTTTTCCTCCCAACAGCAATCGTGCAGCGCAGGTGGTGACGCCGGCATAGTTGTGTTCGGCCGGGGCTAGGAGTTAGCGCAAGGCACACAGCCAGCTCGCGTGGGGCCGGGGTTGCAGAGCGTGGTGGATTGTTACAATCCCAATTGCAAGGTATGGGACTTGGATCCCACATCGAAATTATGGGATTTCCATGTGGAGTTTATATGACATTGGGCTCTTCCACCTCAATAACTAGCTTTTGGAGTTGAGTTCTTCTAAGGTCATATCAAGTAGAGAAATAAAAATGTCCAAAACACACTTTTCACATCACTCTTTAAAAATATTTTTCTTTACATTTTCATGAAAAAAAATTCCAGTGAGGGAGAATCCATTCAATCGAGCGCTAATTGGTCTCATTTAGTGCATATTTCTCAACCCTTCCAAATTTTCGTCGATCTCGATAATTGAAAAAATGGCATTATTAGTAGCATTCATAAATCAAAGTCGCAATACAATTACAATCAGTTATTATTGAAACTCACATTAAATTCACCATCATACACGTATTTTAATAATTACAATGAGAATAAAAATCCCGAAACTTCATAAGAATCGGCAGGAGAAACGGTGGGCCCAAAAAGATTGAGCTCTTCCACCTTATTGGCCGTTAAGACTCGGCTAATCTGTCAAATCAATATAGGTACATATACGATGAAGAAAAAGGGCATGAAAATGAAAAGTTGAAAGGAACCATATATAACTTGAGCATCAATCAAAATACTACTACTTAACAACAGAATTCCAGTGAAGTGGACGCAAAGTAACGAACCTCCAAACTCCCTACTAAACAAAATTCACTCCACTCCAATCACCCGCACACACATTTCCACCCAACCCCACCCCTCCCCTCCCCTCCCCTCCCCTCTAAAAAGCTCAAAATAATCTTAGTTATATTGCATTTTACTTTCATTAATTTGTCTATACTTGCAATAATAATAGTAAAATTAGTCTCGATGATGAATAGGGCGGAGATTGACACGAGTGCCCCCTTTCGATCGGTTAAAGAGGCGGTCGTGTTGTTCGGGGAGAGAGTTCTCGCCGGAGAAGTCTATGCCAACAAGCTCAAAGAGGTCAGCATCTACCCCTAGCTTCCTAATTTTCATTTTTTTCATCGTTATTCTTGATATAATATATATACATAAATTAACGATGCAACTTGACCAGTACTATACCTGTCGAGATCTTTTATTACAACTCCATATTACAATGTATGGATCAGTGACACGTCGCAACTAATTTTCTTACTCTTATATTAGAAGATTATGTCAATTGGATACACGTCACTAATTTATGTCATGCAATAAAAATTGTAATATAAGATCTCATTTGATACTATACTGTGTTTGTGTGCATACAAAAGAGTTCATTAATTTTTAGTTGCTAATAGCGATTGAATTGTAGTATTTGACTTCAAATGTTTAATTAATTAACTTGAAATAAAATAAAAGTAGTTGCTGGTTAATTTGGATTACAATTTGCTTTGCATATAATTAATTAAAAGTAACCGTATTTGAGGACATAAGTCTGCAACAATAAGAATCAAAATTTATGCTTTGCTTGTTCCCTAGACATTCCTAAAGATGAACATGTTCCTTCGGAGGAGGCACTGACCCTTAGCCCGAAATTTGGAAGGGTATTTTAATCAATTTACAATAATTGTAGTTCTATAATTCAATTATAATTAGATGGATATATCTCTTGTAATTTATCGCATGAAGGTAACATTCTCTAGTGATTGATCGTCAACATATACAATTCTTCGTTGAACCTCGTAAATCATGTCTTTCAGTATTCATCTATTTTTTGATCCATTTTCTAACGACAACTACTATTAGCGTAAATAGATACAAGATTATGGGGCAAACGAAAATGGAACTGAAACAATATCGTTCGAGTTAGAGGAAACAAAGCAAAGCCTAGAAAAAGCGCGCGAAGAGAGCATGCAAATGGCTCTATGCCTCTCTTCTCTACAACAAGAGCTTGAACAAACCAAATCGGAGCTTCACAAACTAAAAACACGCGCATCTGACAGGCGTGCGTTGGACCTAGAGATCGACGACCTAAAATTTGTCAAAGAACACAATAATATGGAATTAATCGAAGAACAAGTGAAGAAGGAGACTACGATGACATCTCGTGATCATGATCAAAAGGTTGAGTTCCATAAGAAGAAGTATGTGAGATTTGCAAATCCTCCGATGGTGACTCAAGTGGTTGTGCCACCGCCTCCGCCGCCGCCAATGCCTTGTTATGAGGAGGTGCTCCAAAGGCACCCTTCTCTTAAGCAGAAGAAAAAGAAGGCACTCATCCCATTTATCGGTGGGATTTTTTCCAAGAAGAGGGGAAGCTCTCGTGAAGTTGCCATGGCCTAATTGAAATCAAATGGAAATTTGGAGAATGTTTTTTAATATTCAATAATGAGTGTTACTAAACCATTTTTCAGTTAGATATACATACACTTTTTTTTACTTTGAATATGATTGAAATTTTTTTACTAAACTTCTCTCTTCTTGATGTGATACATATCACAAAATATCGACTTGAAAAGCTCTTTTGAATGTAAACAAGTATCACGGAAATTACTAGTCTAAGTAGCCCAATTTCTGAATATATAACGAAGAAATTAATTAATAATTAGTTAATGCTTAAAAGGAGTTTATAGATATCCAAAAATTCTAGACCGGACCTATCTTGCTCAAATCCAAGTTTTATTCTTAAGTTGAGTGACCAACAATACGATAAGTTTTATTCGTTCAATTTGGGTTTAGCATAAGGTCACTAGAAGTTCAGAATGGTAGCGCGGGATTAAGTTTGAGTACGATCAATTAATAACATGACAAATGGTATAACATCACAAATGGAATAACACTTGTTTAGTAACATTGGTCACTTGAAAAAATTACATTTTTCGTCGCATAACTTTTTCCTAATTTAATTTTGGTCTCATTCGTTATAAATATCTAACATTTAGTTTTATAACTTTCAAAATATCTCACATTTAGTCTCAACCAAAGTTTTCATCCAAAAATTGACGGTCAACTCCCTTAGTTAACCTTTTGACCAGTTTGTTGGGGGAGAATTCGTGCATGAATGCACTCACAACACACATATTATATTTATTGTCACGATATTTCTATTCAATATCACATGTTACTCACGCCCAAAATCTCCCCCAAAAACTAGTCAAAAGGTTGACTAACAGAGTTGGCTGTTAAATTTTAGTGAAAACTTTGGTTGAGACTACTAAATGTAAGATAATTTGAAAATTATAGGACTAAATGTGAAAAATCTATATTGAATGAGACCAAGGGAAGAAAAGTGTAATTTTTTCTCGGTCACTCTCTTTAGGTCATACTCATGCATGTATTTTAAAATGTTAAGGCTATGTTTGGTTGTATTTTGGGATGGTCTTTAGGGAAGAATTATTGGTGAGAAATTTATGGGGAAACATGCATATTTGATGAGATTGTGTTTGGTTTTATTTTGGGAGTTGGTTTTTTGGTATTTTTTTTTTTTTTTTTTTTGTGAGATAGTGTTTGGTTTTGTTTTCAGAGGGAACAAAAGTTGTTGTAACAGTCAAATTATGAAGCTTTTGTCTATTAATAATTAGTTAATATTTGAAAGTTAAGAGAAGGGAGAGACAAAAGTAGGGGACAATACCTGGGTTATAGATTTTTAAATAAATAATCATTGTATTTTTTTGGACAAAAAAAGTAACATTTTTTGCCCCAAAATTGTGCTAACCAAATACAATTGGCCAAAATTTTGGACCAAGTTGAGTTTGGAAACATATATCCAAACATAGCCTAAGTCGCCATGAAATTGTTTTATTTCTTTACCTAGATTAATCTTACTTTCAAGTACCTTTCATCTGTACTAATTTTGAAAAAAAATAAAAAATTCAATCTCATTCTCTTGAGCAGTGTTCGAATAAGTGAAAATTTAGGCTATGTTTGTTTGTGTTTTCTAAGCCATATTTTCATTTTCAATCTCATTTGAAAATGAAAATACACACTTTACACCATTCTCATATGAAAATACACTTATTTTTATTTTCACTTTCACATTCTCCAATAATTACATTTCACTTTATCAAATCACACTCACATTTTTCTTTCTCACATCTCCTTACAAAAATCCATATTTTCGGCAACAATTGTGATGTTATAGTGGAATAAAATACATGATTTTAATCTTTATAGGCACGTGCACATTTTAAAACCCATTTTGAATATTTTTAATGCTCTTTTTAGGATTGATTTTTATCATTTTTACTTATAAATATATTTAATCAATATATTATTACCTATTATTTTATATATATTATTCACATAATTATTACTTTTAACTAACTCAATCATTTCACACATCATCAAATCATCGATTCCAATAATTTTCAGAAAAACAACCAAACATGACATTATTTTCACACGAAAATCAAAAAACTCGTTCTCCCATACATTTTAAGGAATAACGGTTGAAAATGAAATGAAAACACATCCAAACAAAGCCTTAATGTTTGGCAAGATTCTTTAATTTTTTTATCATCATGAATATTGGATAAAATCGATAACTTAGTCTAACGGAATTTGGGAAAATTCTAGTCCAGACCTGGTTAGGGCGCACTTAAGTGTATTTCACAAGGAGAGTGTATTACACTTGTCATATAATTGGTAAGTTATTTTATAAAATACACATTGGTTTGACCGAACTAGGAGCGGGCTAGAATTTCCCCTGAATTTGAATCGAGCTCATATTCTTGTTTATGCAACATATATACAGATAACTCGAAAATAATGTCCAAGACAAATTTTCCATTTTCTATTGATCGTCTCATTCAGCGGTGGTGTCTAGGTCTCAGTATTTCAAAATTGAGGTCAGACGTCGTTTCGAGGCTTAATCTTAGCCAAAATGCCGAGAAGGACTAAACCCAAAAAAGAAAAAGAATTGGACAAATAATTTCACCTTAATCAATTATTATAAGGAAGTACATGTATTGCTATTCTACGTAGGGATGGCAATGGGGCGGATACGAATGCTACCTGCCCCGTTTAACTTTAACCCGCACCCCGCCCCGCCGAACACCGGCGGAGTCGGGTTTAACACGTTAAACCCGCTTGAGTCATAAAAATTTAGTAATTCAGTCGATTACCCTCCCCAACCCGCAATGATCAACCTGAACCTAAACCCAATGAAGCCTATCTCAATCGAATGAACCCAATTGACCGCTAAAATCTACTAAAAAAACATGCTAAAATTTCACACAGGTAAATACTAGATTAAGACTCATACAATGAAAGAATTTATAAACCAACAACATAGACAAACGTGATGAAATTTCACACAAACAATAATCAAATCACATCGATAATTAAGTCCAAATTTAACACTCATACCGATACGCCATTTGGAAGAAAAGAAGAAGGGTTTCTATTGAATGATTTGGACTCTGGTTCCCAATTTCTAAATTAAAACATTAAGTTATGGTGGGAAAATATAATAAAAAAATAATAATAATATTGGCGGGACGGGTTGTACCAAACCCGCTACCCGCCTCGAACCTGGGCGTGTTAGAATTTTAATATGACCTGCACCACTACCCATTTAGTAAACCCAAACACGCCCCAAACGGGGCGGGTTCGGGTCGGATTTCTATCTAACCTTGTCTCATTGCCATCCCTATTCACAAGGCCGATATCTATTTTAGTCCTGACCTGGTTTGACTGGACCTAGTGCAATTCACAAAATAATTAGGTAGTAAAAAATGCATATATTCCTGAAAATGTGCTCCATAAAATTCTTTTTCCAGAGGATAAAAAATGTACAATGTTCAACAGGGCTTTGGGAGATAACACAGAAAAATCTCTAATTATACATCTCTCCTTCATCAACCAACAACATCAATATATAGAAGGCCAAAAATGTCACTTAACCTGTCCCCCCTCCAACCTAGACAATTTTTGCAATATATATCATCATCACATAATTTGCCCATAATATATATATAGCAAATTTCAGACCATCATAACATCAGATTTTCTTCCATTAAATACACCATCCTGTGATGACTTATTGAAGAACTCAATGCAATCAGCAATAGCTTCATTATAATGCGAATTGGAAGAGTAGTAACTGTACGAACTGCATGAGGTCTTTGGAGGCTCCACCGTCCTGTCACATGACCTCCGCCTAGGCGCCGCCGCATGGCCTGATTCCGACGCCGGCGAGCCGCCGCCTCTAGAAGGAAACCCTGGCAAGATGAACCGCATAATGATCTTCCGAAACCGTTCCAGTAGTTTCATGAGAAAATGTATGTATATGTACGTATGTGTATATATATAATTCTTGATATATCACAAAGAGAATTTAGAAAACCCTAGTTTTGTTGAATGAAGTTTGAAAGAGGTTGTTCACAAGTTAGTAGTTGTATTTATTGTTGGATATTTATCCATTAAATTTGGGAAGATATTCTCCGGGAAGTGTAATGCTATCATTTCTGTCGTATGGAAGAATAAAAGGAGTCGAATTATTTTTTTGGAAAATATATATATAATTTTTGGGGTTATATATATATATATATATATATATTCTATGTGATTCAATGATGCTTGTTAAGATGTTTGTCTCAAGCATGTGACCAAATCATTTGCATGGCCTTTTGTTCAAGACAAGTATACATATGTAGTATTAATTAGTTTATATACAAATCATATTTTAATTATTTTTTTCTTGGAAACATACAATCAAGAAAAAATAATTTTAGTGATAGTAAGGTGAAACTATGGGCGATTATATATAGTCGGCTTAAAAGTCATTCTTATTGATATTCTATCTATCACATTAAATTTATTGTCCACCTCTTTCTTTTGCTATTTTTTAGTCCCTTTTCTCATCTTTTATATAAATTTAGAATTTATTCAAAAATACCTGTATTGATTTTTATATTTTTGCTCACGCATAGGATGTGCCCGTATGGACTAGTAATAGAATAGTCAATACTGATTAATTCGATTTTTGTTATGAATATATTTTTCAAGATAGCACGGGTTCATCATGCACAAGTAACGTTAAACGAGTGTCAGATGAGCTTAACTAAACCAGCCAGAATAATATGATTTTTGAGATAATTAAAACAAGACTACGGGTACTACAGTAGGATGTTTTTGTGACAAAGAATTAATATTGAAATTGTTTCCTTAATTAGTAATTATAGGTGTAAGTAAATTCGTGATTATTACCAAGTAGAAACACATATGTACTGAAAATGATTACAAGTATATGGTGGCAATGGTGACTGCAGTAGAAATTGTCACAAATTACTTTATGACATTATTTTATTGTTGAATTGTCAGTCGTCACTCTATACATATATGATTAATCATAATTTTGTAAATAATAATATTATTTCAAATTATTATTTTCAAAAAAGTTACTGTCCTCGAGAACTTTTTTATGAGTCGTCACCAAGTACATATTATTAATTACAATTTTTACATAGTTTCAACGGAAAAATTGTAATTTGTGTCTTTGGGACATTATCTTTTTTAATTTGCAATTAAGTCCTTTAACTTTCAATTTTGTGGCAATTACAGTCCTTGGAGTGGCAATTTTGGTCCTCCAAACCGAAAAATTCTAAAAATTGGGGATTTTGCATTCAATTTGGGAATTTTTTAAATTTTGGAGGTGGAAATGGGAGCTTTTGCTGATTTTGTTGGAAAAATAATTACAGTATTGTGCATCCATTTGAGATGCACAATATAAAAATAAACTTACTAAAATATATACAAGTATACTAAAATATATTTACATACATACATAGAATATAAAAATATAATAATAAACAACCACTAAATAATGTCTCAAACTAATTTATTTTTATTTTTCTTACTAATTTAGCATGTTGTATCAATTTTTTCTTTACTCACTAATACTCACATTTTTAAAGTATTATGAACTAATATAAATTTACATTATTAAATATTGTATGTATACATATATATATATATAAATATATACATAATAAAGATAAAATTTGACACATTCGAATGCATAGTAGGAATATATTTAATTAATTTATAGCTTCATAATCGCATGTTCTTGTTTATTTATCTATGGATTTGTCATACTTTAATTGAATTTGAAATAATAAAATTATTTTGAAGTATAGAATCAAAATATTTTATAAAAGATTCAATTAAAGTATGAAATTGATATTTAATAATATTATTAAATTAGTTTGAGACATTTGTAAATTGATACTTCATAAGTTTTTTAAAATTTGTAATTATATATATATAATTATATATAGATACATATATTATATACGTCCATTGATATTTAATAATATTATTTTATATTATTTTAAGATACTTTGAAATTATGAGTCTTAATTTATTTATTTTGGTGGGAAAAAAATTAAGACTCATAATTTCAAAGTATCTTAAAATAATAAGATATTATCAGTCTTAATATAAAAACAAAAATAGATAAATAAGTATGAAAATGAAAAAAATGCTAAGTTTAATCATTGATGATTGTATATTATTATTTGAATATTGTTATTGTAAGTGTGTGTCGTTTGTTTATATAACTATATATATCTATATATATATATATATATAATATTAGCAAAAGCCTCAATTTCCCCCAAAATCATTTAAAGCTCTAATTTTTCATCCAAAATTCGAAAAATCCCCAAATTAGATGCAAAATCCCAATTTTTAGAATTTTTTGGCCCAGATAACCAAAATTGCCACTTTGAGAACCGAAATTGCCATAAAATTAAAAGTTAATGGACTTCATTGCAAGTTGAAAAAGATATTGTTCCAAAATTGCCAACCCCCCTCATATATATAGGACCAAAATTGCACTTTTCCCTAGTTTCAACAATGTTTTTTTTTTCCTTCATTTTTTCCATAGTTCATTGTATATTAATGTATTATCCACCTCTTATGGCTAGAGTTATGTCTCATTGACATAAATTAATATAACATAATAATTCATTACCTTTGATTATAAGCAATGTTTCACGGGAAAGGTAGATTATAAAACTTCGTCAATGTCTCTTTGTTTCACCTTTTGAATCTCTCACTTATAGGATGTTTTGGGGTGGTGATAATGCCAGAGCAATTCTCCTAATGCCAGAGCAAAAGTGGATAGTTTGACGAATTTAACCTTAAATTTCATACTCTATTTCATTAAAAAAAAAAAAAACCCTTATCTCTCCACCATCATCGATCATCCCTGTTTTTAATCGCCGCCGTCGCCGTTCTCTGAAAAATTGTAGAGCATGCAGATCTATGGAAGAAGAAGAAGCACCTATTACAAATCTGAGTGGGGGAGAAGAGGCCGGGGATAGGCCTTCAAGAAGACCAAAACAAAAATGCAAGACAGTGACTGGGAATAATTTTATTGTATATTAAATGAGGGTACATTTGTCTATCTAATATTTTTGCTCTGGCATTAGGAGATGTGCTCTGACTATATCATCAGCCGATGTTTTGGTGAACTTATAAATAGTCTCCTCAAAACATTTTATATAAAATACTTTAGAAACTTATAAAATATTTAATGAGAGTATTATAAATTCTCAAAACAAAATGTTTTAAGCTTATTAACATCTTTAAACATAAATTGTGAACCTAAACTTATTGTGTAAAATCTTAACAAACTTCTTTAATTTGTTCTTTCTTTTTTTTTTTTTGCACGATTGACATTAATTGTGTTTTATAGACTCTATAATTCTATTTAATTACAAACATGTGAATAACTTATTTCTAAAATAATTTCCAATATCCTATAAAACGCGAAAGATTATAAAATATTTTAGATAATATCAACCGAACACCCTCTTAACCCCTTTTTGCTCGGATCTTCTATTGCAAAATGGTGTTGCATCTTGTGTTGCATATCATGTCTGCTCCACAAGTAAATATAATCCATAATAAATTTATATTCCAAGAAATATTTTATACACGTGTCATTCATATGTGAAGTGCAAATAGGAGATTGCAACATCTTTTGCAATAGAAGATCCGAACTAATTAGCATTAGTTATATTATATTTCTGTAATTAAGGGAATTTTGTCTCTTGGACCATTTAATTAAGATGCACGCAATTTATGGGAGCTAGTTTTCTTCAGAAAATAATTTATATCTAAGTTCAGACTGAAATCTATCATTCCTCAAAAATTGATGTCACATGAAAATCAGGTAATTATTAGTGCATCTTTAGCCGAAAAGAAATAAACATGATTAAAGACTACATTTTGGCTCCATCTACCCTTAAAAGAATAATTGGCCATATATATATATATATATATATCCAAATAATTCTGTAATAACTTCGCTTCTAAGGCAGTCTTCTATGTTCAACCTTTACATATATTCACAAAGCAAAATATTAATCCCTTCTTGGTGTGGAATGTGGATAAGTACACATTTAATCCTTAACAACCCTTTACAAATCAGCTTTTTCAGAGCGCAATTAGTGAAATATTAAACATTCAAGGTACTTGAAGGAAACAAGTTCTTGAGTTTTTGTTGATAGTTATGTACTAATCTATAATTAATTAATTGTTTAATTGCGTTATCTAATTATTAAATTATAAAGGGATGAAATTGGTGATGATGGTTGACTAATTATTATAGTACTTTTGAAATGACTTAAAAAGTATATTTAGAATATGATGAGTGCTCAGCTTTGTCTGGGAAATCTCTTAAATGTGACATGAAGAAATGATTAGGCCAATGGTATATTTGGGGCCTAATGATATTTATTAATATATAATGAGTGTTTCTACATTCAACGTTTCTATGTTAATAACAATATCATAGTGTAAAGGCTGCTGCCTATAATTATGATCTTGTCTCATAAGATAGCTTATTAGAGTAGATTTATCAATATCTGTTACAAATGAGTCGAAATTGATGCAAATAGCCACAAATTTATTGTATCTCACTAACCCAAAAAGAATTTATTTGTTTTTTCAGTAAAATATTCAATAAATAATTTATATGAGGATAATTTTGAGAAAAAAAGATTTAATTGAGTTTGATCATTACAATTTTCCATAACAATAGACGACAATCTGCATTTGGAGTGCAAAACGCTATATTGATGAGCGTTTGGCTCTTTTGAGCATAATCCCGATCGGATTTTTTTGCAGTAAAAAACCATTCTTCGGTAACACTGGATATTCAAACTTCTGCAATAATTAATTCAATCCTCTCGTAATCAATTATTTAAGAACTGAACAAACTCAACTTAAATAATAACCAGAATACAAGAATTTATAGTACATAAGAATGTCTGTATAACCAAATAAATAGATCATCCAGCCATCAGATCTCAAACCAATCCATCAACCACCGTAAAAAAAAATGATACAACATAGAATATCTGTTGAAAAAACACTATAAAGCAACTTACTTCCTTAGATCGTGCATCTTTCACGAGATAATAACGAGAACTCTGATCGCTTTTAAGCAATATTTTCTTATGTTGCAAGACCAGCTACTCCAAATTGTACGGCGCGTGTCCAAGTGAAGAATTGTAGTGTGAAATACCATTGGTATAAGATTCGATCAACAGATCCCGACTCATTGTGACGTTTTCTCAAGGATAATGCACCAATTTGATTTGTCATAAAATCTGTCAACAATGACAGTACCCTCCACACCACCCACTATCCTGCACAAAGTAATACAAGATAGAATGTCAAGGCAAAGAGTTACAGTAGTTCCATTAAGTATTGCTTTCGCTGAGATTTCAACATAAAATTATTTATATGAGAACTAGCAAAACATATGTTGTATCATACAATCTTTCAATGGAATAATAGAAAAGAAAACAGCCATCATTGGGCTATCTCGGTCAGTTTTTATGTCTTTTATTTAAATCTCACTATGCAGGCAGAAGGTAAACGTAAGAGATATATTAACCTGTGGCACCACAGTGCGGTTTCTCAGTTATCTTCCCATAGTTTAATGTCTGTTCTAAACATAATGAGACTCTTGAGCCCGAGAAATAATAAATTTACTGAATAAAGGCTCACTTTAATCTATCGTTATCATTAACAGACTCAATGTCATGCATTAACATTTCTAGAAGAGCAATCCTCAGTGAAAAACTGTGTTCTAATGACTAAAGAAAATAAATCCCTCGACAAGAAATTCATTTCATTTGAAAAACCGAAACTAGGAAGTCCTAAAACAAGAATTTCTTATATTAAACCAGATATCCAAGCTGCCAAACTAACACAAGCAAGATGCCACGACATGCGAGCTGGAAGCTTCTCTATTATGTCTGATTTCAACAATGACGATTAGAACTATAGTAAGCATTTATTAATAGAAAGCAAATAAACTAAGAGAAAGGCCCAAACAAGAAACACGGAGTATCAGAAAAACGCTTTACCTTTCAAGTTCACCTTCACTGAAAACATGATAATACCTATCATACACCACTGCACCTTTCTTATCGTCTTTCCTCGCCAAACCATTAGCTACAGCATTTACTGAAGCTCCACTCACTTCAGCTCGATGATAAGGTAAATGCCAAGGAACAAAATATTCCTGCTGATTCCCGCTATTTGTTTCAATTTCAGATGAATAATCTCCATTTTGATGTGATTTAACATCTGAAGATTCTCCAAAACTATTTTCATCATTTTCTGGGATACTTTCAAGAGCAATTGACGAAGAAGGGCTTCGAACACGGGGGCTACCAGGCCCTATCCACTCTTCTACATACTTTTGAGAAAGTGGGGTCCATTTATTAAGCAACGATTTATCTTCTTGTTCCCTAGCCCAAACTGTGATTAAAACGAGCCCGCCTTTTTTGACAACACGGATCAACTCATCTACTGCTTTCTTTCTCCGACTTTCTGTGCTCAGGTGATGTAAAACTGCTATAGAAATTGCAGCATCACCAAAACCAGTCCGGTAAGGAAGTTTTAAGGCATCAGCAACTAAAACTTCGTGCCCCTTATCTTGACATATGTTAATAAGGGGAGCGCTGATATCAGAACCAATGAAATAGCATTTCTCATTCAATCCCAAATATTTGCCATTTCCACATCCCGCGTCTAAGATAAGTGATCCAGAGGGTAAAGAGTTCAAGAATGTTTGGACTTTGGGCCATTTAGCAAACCGAGTAGAACTAAAATGAGGGGCGATTGCATCGTATACACTATGAACGAACTTTTTCTCAATTTCCGGTGTCGCCTGAACTTTGGAGAATGAACATCCATGGTCATTCCTCACAGCTATAGGTGGTAAAACGGGCAAATCTTCATCAGAAATTGCGGAAGAACCAATGGAACTGTCGAGTCCTGCTTCGTTCATAGTGCATAAACCTCTCAAACAACCGGAAGTCGAGAAGATAGCAGAGGAGAAAGCGTGAACGCTTTTAATGCGAAAAAGTGTTCTTGGTCTTCTAACAACAAGAATCATCAGCACATGCCATCATAACTAGACAAGAGTCTGTAACAAAACACGACAAATTGCAATTCAGCACCAACTCAGAAGTAAAATATGTATTTACTTGTTACTCTTTTTCGCTTGCTCGTCTTCACTTTTTTCATGTGAAAATGGGAATGCGTTTCTTCATAATATAAACAGAAATGTACGTCCAATAACGGAAAATTCAAAAAATAATACCACCATCTCAATACTGCTTTGTACAGGGGATGTGAAACTATAAGCTTCTTTAAGGCATTTCGTCAAACATGTTAAGTGCCTACCAAAAACCATTAAATTTGCCTAAAATTCATACCCCCAGACAATGACATAATATTAAATTCATCATTAACACCATAGCATCTTGCATCTCCTTTCGCGTGTTAGCTCGCTGGAGATTTTTCATGGATATATACATACATATATATATATATATATATATATATTTCTCAACATCCAAAACCCAAAAAGAAAAGGAGAGTATAAGAAAGTCGAAAACCACCGAGAAATTAAAAGCTTATACATACATATAAATATATATATACATATATATAAAGAGATAGATGAGTAACCTTCGCCGGTGAAATCAACAGCCGGTTGAGATTGCGGAAGAGAAAAAGGGGAGTAATAGTGTGTTGACTAAAACCAAAGACCGTCGCAAAGTTGTGGGACTGTATGGGCTTTATGCCCCGACCCAAATAACTAATTCTAGTACTCCCTTCTTGGGCCTGAGTCTACTATGAAATATTGGGGCCCATCTTCGTGGCCTAAAGACTATATTGACTGAGTTGGAGCAAAAGAATTAAGCTCGGAAAGCCCATTCTATTAAGAAAAATAAATAAATAAATAAATAATGTTCGGAAGGAATTTCCCTTCCAGGGTAGGAATCACGCGGTGCATGGAATGCATTACAACGAACTTGATTAAGGTGAAGTTGTCAGCCTTATTAAGGATGCCTCGTTCGAGCACAATTTGTTTTTACCGTGGGAAGAAAGCATGTGTCACATTTGCAGAGAAGCCAATCAACCACTCGATTATTTGGCTAAGCTAGGTCTACAATGGAGTTTGGAACCACTTATCACCGGATGCTCACCTGAAGGGCCTGATGGAGCAAGATAGAGTTGAAGCCGCTTGGTCTCGATCGTACTTTGATTACAAACTCAGGTCTGTTGGTTTTGATGGACTAGTGTAGCACCCTTCGTTTGGAATTTAAAAAAAAAAAAAAAAAGAAATTTTCCTGCCAAAAACAACACACGAAAGCAATATTAGTATAATACATTATTATATGACCTTTTAAGTATATGTTATTCTATAACTAAAGCATTCGCAAACCCTATTAGTATATCCGTAATTTCATAAAATGGGTTTTCGTAAAAAACCCAATTGTGATCCTCGTGTAATTGCTAAATATCTAATAATTAAATCAAACATTAATTCTCTCATATGGGTCGGTTGATCAAAAATAAAAGCAGTGGCTATGATTCAAGGACGAAATCAGGATATTTAGTCCGAAAAGGCATATACGGAAAACTAGAAGTTTGCCCTGTTGATCATTCAATACCTAAATAATCAATTTAATTTCTCCTAGAAGTTATTTGTGTTAATGAATGAGGTTTAGTTTTACTGACGAAACTGATACCTCAAGATATTAGAGGTATTGAGTTCTACTTTCACCCGACAGTGCGTGGATCTTTCTCTACTTTATTAGTAGTTATTTGCAGTTGTAAATTAGTATTAGTGATTGATGCGGTATGAAAAGTGATCCAGGGTTAGGGCAGTTCACCCTGCCGGAATATTTTGGGAAATGAAGTAGCGTGAAAAGGATTCGATCTATAATACAATAAACCAACTTTTGTTTCTGATAATCTCCTTTTGTGTATTTTAGGAATTATTAGATCATCCCTTTTTCAATTTGATTGTTATGTATTTATAGATATGCTAATTGGGCCATAGAGCCTTCATTCTCCTTACCATTTAATTGGAATACGTACTGGGCCCTGTCTCTCAATTCTTTTTAACCTTCGATTTTAGTCAACTTGATTATGGGCCAAGTCCTGTAATTCGAGCCCATTGATAATAATCATGTTAGTATAATATTAATTAAGATTACAATACTCAAATAGCCCTTGGCCAAAATCATGGCACATAAGTGATATATTTGATAATTTATGTTTATGATGTAATTGATACATATAACTAATATCTTAAAAAAATCTAGAACTTGAAATAAGAGTTGCAGACCAAAACAAAACTGCATCAAATTACTTCGGAGATATTTGTACATCATGCATAATAAAATTTATTATCATTATAGGTTAGAGGTTGACATCCTCACAACGGATATTCTATTTTAAAGTAATATCATCTTATATTTTATAATATCATTGTACACAAAATATTCATATTTCGGATCATATATCATACTATCATAATATTATTGTACACAAAATATACATACTTCGGATCATATATTATACTTTTAAACTATTTATATACTTGATTTTTAAAAAAAAAATTCTAGAAGAGGGGATACCCTGATCCGATAAACTCAGAACAATAATTTTTAATCACGGGTCATACAAATACTATAAAACTTCAAATAAGAAGAGGAAGTCACAATCCTCCCACATGAGAGTGTGGAAGCTAATCTCACTAGCCTAACAAGCCTCGGGTTATACTTAACTTTTATATATAAAATAAATTACAAGATAAAGAAGAATTTTGTACTTTGAAATAAAAATCCCAACGACCAAATCAATAAATGTCACTTATCAAAAAAATCAATAAATGTCTAAATGGACTCCCATCCTCTCAAGTCTTAACTCTCCAACCCTACCTCGACTCGGTGACCCGACCCTGGAAATCTATAAAATGCCGATGGCGTATTGAATTGAGTTTTCTCTATAAATGGGATCATGTATTTACTATTTAGTTAATATTGTAAATTTATATATCATTCGAAAAAGTTAAAAACCATATTTTTTTTCCAATTTCTTATGCTCATATGCAAATCCAAAAAATCTAATGCAATCGTTTCTTGCTAAAATATGTTGTAATTTCTCTTTTTTAATCCTTAAGTACAACGAATAATTATATTTTCAATATCCCTTTGAGTAATTATTAAAGACTTTAAATAAAAAAATTGGTGTTATATCAAAAGTCATCCATCAAACTATTTATGAAACTAGAGCTCACAATTATATAGGTTGCAAACAAAAATTAGTTAGTGATATCAAAGAAAACCTATTTTATGAATGATTACATTTATTTTATCTGATATTTTTATGGAGCTCCTAAAATTGTGGGTGATTATCGTTTTTTGAAACCGTACCCTACCAAATCGTATCGAAGTTTTTTTTAATTTTTTTATGTGAAAATCCAGGTTTTGATATGAGCCAATATCCTACCAATTATTTTGGTATGACTTTGGTCTTAAACTTTCTATACCAGTAAAAATTAGTACCGCACTGTATGTTAAATATTAATAATTAATTATATTATTCATATTATATATAAGTGATTTTACAAAAGAAACATCGAGAATGTGTAGATAAAAATATACTAGAAATCAAATTTATTGCACAACTTATGTGGGATGTGGAGAGTATTAAAAAAATTATGAATTTGGAAGTTAGTTAATAGAATTTATGACTCAACTTTCTTATTGAATTTCTATAACTATAAGAGTTCGATTCTTATTTGATTTTATATTCTATGGCTATTATATTTTTTGTTGTCAATAATTGTATTCCTTTTTAGTGTATTAATACAAAATTTTGCTCACTCAAATCTTTTTGAAGTCCGTCAATATTAAATAATAATATTTATTGAGATATTCATGTAACTTAGAACTACTTTTTTGTTTATATATTTTCTTTACTTTCTATTTAATTCATAATATGTCAAGTCTAATGGTTTTTTATGTGATAAAATCATAAATATTAATAAATTTACAAAATTTATCTAAACACCGCAACTAATGGTATAATATTAATTTAATATAAAAACTATAAAAATCGAACCGTGTGCATTCTTACCCAAAACTTACATAAAAATAACAAACCGTCAACGCTTCGTAATCCAAAAGAATCCCAGATACAACTAATTTAAGTGAGGTTAGCTGGCCGACAATAAGGACATTATTATAAATCTATAATTAATATCGAACTGTCCTTTTCCATTTTTTCTTGGAGCAAATAATTGACTGATGTTGATTATTGTATTAAAAGCTCGGTGATATAACCTATCATAGTTTAATTAATCATACTATATTTGGTTATTGATAATATTTTTCCTTCGTACAGAAATAGACGCATTTGGTTATAAATAATAATAATAATAATAATAATATGTATTCAATTAATTTAGGCATGGAGACGTGCACGAATGAACTTGCATATTGGCTGTGATTGCATGTGTAGCCTATTTATGATCACTGGTAGATACTGTTCATTCATGAGTCAATAGTGGTACTATTGTTTTTCTAATCTTTGGACTATTATTATTATTATTATTATTATTATTATTATTATTATTATTATTATTATTATTATTTGTCACAAGAGCATCTTGCAATGAAAGAAAATTATTAAGAACTCCTAATAGAAAATTTTCAGTTTAAAATGCTCATTTCATCATTTTCTGGTTCCAAGACATGAATGTTTTTGAAGTTCGGAGAAATTTGAACCAGTATCAGTCAAAGTAACCATATTTTGTCAATAGTCGATTTTCTTCACAATAATGCAAGACAGAATCATTAAGACATTTCAGTATGGGAAACAATTTGTATTATTTGACTTCAAATGTCTGTTAGTTATGCTTTTAAGTGGCATCTAAAAAACAATCACTTCACTGCATATATATGGGAGCTTTGAATTGAAGAAAAATCCAATTAATATAAGAGTTAAAATATTATATATATATATATATATATCTTTAATTATTTATATATAACTCACAGAAAATCCTGCACAAATAGAATCGACCATTGTTTTCCATGGTCTTTCACTATTTGTTAATTTGAATTGAGTAAAAGTTATATCTTCCAATTAATCATGGCAAATATGTGTGTACATATATATATATATATTGTTGTTCAAACTTCTGTCAAAACACGAACGAACTTGAATATGAACGAAGAATGATAATCGAGGTGAGAGAACACTCTCTTTCCTTAACGCAAAATTGTCCCGCTACTGGTGGTACGAGTTTATGCAATAGCGTCCCAAGATACAACGATTACAAATTCTGAATTGCGAATCACTTCCAATTCAGAATCACTAACGAACAAGAACAACTCTTGAATACTTAGAGAGTAGATTTTAGAGTGTATGAAATGCTTTTTATTTCTGGTGTGAATAATCTGAAGTGTGGAGTAGCCTATTTATAGGCTTGAAATTCAGACAAAATATTAAAATCGAATTAATTCTGATCATAAAGTTATATCTGTAACAGTAGGATTACAGGCCTTCTAGAAAAAAGTGGCCAGCTTTTTTCTTCAAACACGATTTTAATAATTTGTCTAGCAATCTTAGTTTTTGGATTTTTGTTACGGGGAAGACTTTTTGGAGCCCAAAATTAATCAAATAAAATTGGCCCAAAAGATAATACATATGAGCCCATAAGCCCAAACCACACAACCCCCAAGCCCAGGCCCAGGCCCACGCCCACGGACCTCGGACCCGGATCCCGGTCACGGTCCGATCCGGGCGGGCGGGCGGACGGCTGCGGCGGCGCGCGCGCGCGTGTGTGGTGAACCGGACCATGGCTAGGTCCTTCCCCCTCACAAAGCCCACAAAAATCTTATGACCCAAAGGGCCAACCCTTTACCTTAAGGCAATTGTATATAAACACATTCATCTTATGGTTTATATTCTATGTGGGATATCCATATTCAAACACCTCACTTTAACACTTAATTTCTCATTCGTTACTACTCCGAATCGAGAAATTCGAAATGCTAAACTTATCTACTCATGGAGTAGAGTAATATTATCCAATAATATTATGTATCTCGGATACGTATGGTGTTCGAATTTCATACACAAAAGTGGGGTTCACACACTTTTTGTACACACAATATCCAACAATCCCCCACACGAATGAAATTAATGCAATGCAAGATTCTTTAAAATTCGGTCGAAAATTTGTCACATCAGAAGAGGTAGCTTTTGGCTTTGAACCTTTCTTAGTGAAATATCATTGGATTTACTAGGCTATCCAATGAATGCGATGTCTTGAATTGGTTAGCCATTCGTGTAAAACCAGACAATGATACTCACATGATAAACTCTCTGAGCTGTTCTTAGTTCTCACTGTTGGGTTCATTTTGGCCGTGGCACCCCATCTTGGATTCATAAGTGTTTACATTTTACTCAATGTTGAGGAGGCCTACACCTCACACTTACATAGGTGACTTCCTAATTACGAGTATCCTGCCATACTCCACTTCGTTTTGACAGTATAGGAATTATTAAAAGCCCGACTTAACCTTTGCTACAATTTGCAGGTTGCACTTCTTTATCCTAAACAATGGGTTTAGAGTTTGTTAAACTCTTAAGTGCCTCATTGAATTTTCACAACTTAGTTGTCCCATTGAACCATGATCTTGGGATCTCCATTCAACATGGTTAGGTTTCCACTGTGTCCATTCTTAATGTGTAGACTTTAACCTCATTCCTCTTGATAGGCAGTATATTTGATCTCTAGGCAATCCTTTCGTCAAAGGATCTGCAATATTCTCCTTTGATTTCACATAATCAATGGAAATAATCACGTTAGAGATCAACTGCTTAATGGTATTGTGCCTACGACGAATATGTCTAGACTTACCATTATACATACTACTCTGTGCCCTTCCAATTGCCGACATACTGTCGCAGTGAATTAAAATTGGAGGCACAGGTTTTTCCCAACAGGGAATATCTTCTAAGAAATTTCGTAGCCATTCAACTTCTTCACCAGCTTTATCTAAAGCTATGAATTCTGATTCCATTGTGGAACGGGCTATGCAAGTTTGCTTAGAAGACTTCCATGACACCGCTCCTCCACCGATGGTAAATACATACCCACTTGTGGACTTAGAGTCGTTAGTATCCGATATCCAATTAGCGTCGCTGTATCCCTCTATTACAGCTAGATATCTTGAGTAGTGTAATCCATATTCTTTAGTATACTTTAAATACTTAAGAACTCTAGTTACATCATTTCAATGCTCTACACTAGGATTACTTGTAAACCTACTCAACTTGCTCATAGAATAAGCTAGATCAGGGCGAGTACAGTTCATGATATATATCAGACTCCCAATGACCCTAGCATATTCTAACTGTGATATGGGTTCACCGTGGTTCGTGCGTAGATGAACGCTCAAGTCCACTAGCGTCTTGACTGGTGCACTATCGCTCGGAATGAACTTTTCCAAAACCGTCTCAACGTAATGAGATTGCGATAAGAAAAGTCCTTCAGAAGTCCTTAAGATTTTAATCCCTAAGATGACGTCTGCAAGTCCCATATCTTTCATGTCAAAGTTCTTCTTTAACATTTCTTTAGTATTCATGATAATTTCATGATTACTACCCATTATCAACATGTCGTCTACATATAGACACACTATGACGTATGCGTTATATGTTTGTCTAACATACACGCATTTATCACACTCGTTGATATTGAAACCATTTGATAACATCGTGCTATCAAATTTTTCATGCCACAGCTTTGGCGCTTGTTTAAGTCCATACAAAGACTTTACAAGTTTACAGACTTTCTTCTCCTGTCCAGGAGCAACATACCCCTCGGGTTGTTCCATGTATTTCTTCATCTAATTCTCCTTTCAGAAACACAGTCTTAACATCCATTTGATGTATCTCAAGGTTATGCAGAGCTGCCATAGCAATGAGTAATCTTATGGAAGTTATTCTCGTTACCGGAGAATAAGAATCGAAGAAATCAAGATCTTCCATTTGTCGGTATCCTTTGACTACTAAACAAGCCTTGTACTTATCAATAGTTCCATCAATCTTATACTTTCTTTTCAGAATCCATTTACAGCCTAAAGGCTTACTTCCCTTTGGAAGATCAACCAACTCCCAGGTATGGTTGTGTATAATAGACTCGATTTCACTGTTGATAGCTTCTTTCCAGAGTTGAGCATCTGAACCGGACATAGCTTCCTTAATCGTTCTTGGTTCCCCTTCTAATGTGTATGACACAAAATCGAGACCAAATGATTTTGGAACTTTTGTCCTTTTGCTACGACGAGGTTCTTCGTCCCCGGGATTAGAACTACTCGTAGATGCATCATGCGTTCTTTTAAGAGGACCTTGTTCATTTGTTTCCTTATTTGGAAAGATATCCTCAAAAAATGAAGCATTTCTAGATTCCATGATAGTACCTTCATGAATCTCCGAGATTTC
The DNA here is from genome assembly GCA_019426215.1 of Buddleja alternifolia. NCBI lineage: Eukaryota > Viridiplantae > Streptophyta > Magnoliopsida > Lamiales > Scrophulariaceae > Buddleja > Buddleja alternifolia. The sequence goes on along the minus strand of CM033397.1, from coordinate 35,062,123 downwards.
TGACTTATGTACCAAAAATCGATAGGCGCTACTGTTAAGTGCATAACCAATGAATATGCAATCAATAGTTTTAGGCCCTATTTTCACTTGTTTGGGTTTGGGTACTTCTACCTTAGCCAAACACCCCCACAATTTGAGATACTTATATGAAGGCTTGTGACCTTTCCAAAGTTCGTACGGAGTCTCACTCCTACTTTTGTGGGAAATCTTATTAAGGATATAATTGGCAGAGAGGATCGCCTCCCCCCACAAATTCTGAGGTAACCCAGAATTAATCAGCAACGCATTCATCATCTCCTTAAGAGTACGATTCTTGCGTTCCGCTATTCCGTTTGATTGTGGTGAATATGGGGCAGTTGTTTGATGTATAATGCTTGATTTTGCACAAAATTCATCAAACGGTGCTCTGTATTCGCCACCTCTATCACTACGGATAGCCTTTATCCTTTTCCAAAGTTGATTTTCAACTTCAGTTTTGTAATGTGTAAAAACTTCAAGTGCTTCATCTTTACTTTTGAGTAAATACACATAACAATACTTTGTGCAATCATCTATGAATGTAATGAAATACTTTTTCCCACCTCTAGTTTGCACAAACTTCAAATCACAGATGTCACTATGAATAAGTTCTATAGGTGCAGAGTTTCTTTCCACTGAAGCAAACGGTCGTTTGACTAGTTTAGCTTCAACACATATTTCGCATTTGTGTTCATTTTCAACTTTAAAAGTTGGTAATAAGTTCAAGTTAACTAATCTTCGAATAGTATTGTAATTCACATGTCCTAGTCTAACATGCCACAAATTAGAATACTCAAGCAAATAAACAGAATTATCAATACTTTTATTGCCACTGTTTTCAATTACAAGAGAGCGAATAACATTCATTACATTCATTTTGAAAAGGCCCTGCTCTAGGTAACCTTTTCCTACATAAATTCCTCTCTTAGTCAAAGAAAACCTATCCGCTTCGAAGACTACTTTGAACCCATTCTTGACCAAAGCTGAACCAGAAACCAGATTCTTGCGAATCTCCGGAACATGAAGAACTTCGGTCAACGTCAGCTCTTTGCCTGAAGTCATCTTTAGAACAACTTTCCCCATTCCGACCACCGGAGATGTGGCCGAGTTGCCCATAAACAGTCTTCGTCCTTCAGTTGGGGTATAGGACGAGAAAGCAGCCCTATTTGAACAGATATGGCGAGTAGCTCCGGTGTCAATGAACCACTCCCTCGGGTTGTCCACCAAGTTGGCTTCGAACACGACGGCGGTGAGATCAAGATCCGTCAGATCGATTGGCACCTGGTTATTTGACAGGTCGTTGATCATTTCATTGATGCCCTTGACATCATCAACAGCTAAGTGCACCTCACTTTGCACCCGGTTCTTGCCTTTATTCTGATTTTGGCCAGAACCTTACCCATGAGACTTGTTTTTCTTGGGCTCTTTGCAGTCTCTAGCCCAATGACCCAGTTTGTCACAGTTGTGACAGCGGTCTCCAGCCCTTGACTGGCCTTTCCCAGAAGCTTTCTTTTTCTGGGAATTTCCTTGGGCTTTCCCTTGGAATTTTCGTTTCCGGTTAGATTCCTCCGGAACTTCTGCAATGTTTGCCATTGCCTGCACATGGAGCTTCTTGTCTGATCCTCGATTGTCTTCCTCAATTCTGAGTTATACAACCAAGTCCTCAAGACTCATCTCCTTCCGTTTGTGCTTCATAATTCTTGAAATCCCTCCATGAAGGCGGTAATTTCTCTATGATAAAAGCTACTTGGAAGGACTCACTCAGAGCCATGTTCTCAACATGAACCTCATGTATTATGATTTGAAGTTCTTGAACTTGGCTAGTCACGGACTTAGAGTCCACCATTTTGAAGTTTAAGAACTTCGCGACCACGAACTTCTTCAGTTTGGCGTCCTCGGTTTTGTACTTCCTGTCCAGAGCCTCCCAGAGGTCTTTGGCAGTCTTTACTTCTATATATACACTATAAAGCGAATCACTTAGTCCACTAAGTAGGTAATTCCTGCAAAGGAAATCACCATTGATCCAGGCATCATATGTCATCCTCAGTTGACTATCAGTTGACTCAGTCGGGACATAAGGAGCATCTTCCCTTAAGTACCTTGCCATGCTAAGAGTCGTGAGGTAAAACAACATCTTTTGCTGCCACCTCTTGAAGTCAGCCCCGCTGAACTTCGCCGGCTTTTCAGCTTGAGCCAGTATAACAGGATTAACTGTTGGAACATAAGAACCTGAACCAGAACCGGAGCCAGGACTAGAGGCTGGACCAAAACTGGAACCTGGAACAGAAGCTGAACCAAAATCGGAACTAGGACCGGAACCTGGACCAAAACCGGTACCTAAACCGGAACCAGCTCCATAACCACCGGAACCTGCTCCAATACCCAGACCAAGACCTGCACCCGGGCCAAGTCTGAAGTCTAGGGTAGTGGCAGCATCATCACGAGCAACATCACCATGGTTCGCCATTTCAGAAATTTGATTTGACAGAAATGAACAACACAAGAAATTTTTGCGTTAAGTTTGTTGTTCAAACTTCTGTCAAAACACGAACGAACTTGAATATGAACGAAGAATGATAATCGAGGCGAGAGAACACTCTCTTTCCTTAACGCAAAATTGCCCCGCTACTGGTGGTACGGGTTTATGCAATAGCGTCCCAAGATACAACGATTACAAATTCTGAATTGCGAACCACTTCCAATTCAGAATCACTAACGAACACAAACAGCTCTTAAATACTTAGAGAGAAGATTTTAGAGTGTATGAAATGCTTTTTATTTCTGGTGTGAAAAATCTGAAGTGTGGAGTAGCCTATTTATAGGCTTGAAATTCAGACAAAATATTAAAATCGAATTAATTCTGATCATAAAGTTATATCTGTAACAGCAGAATTAATCTGGCTGTTATGGATATGTGACTGTTTGAATTCAGAATTCAAACAGTCCTTCTAGAAGCTGAATTAAGACTGAAGAAAAAAGTGGCCAATTTTTTTCTTCAAACACGATTTTAATAATTTGTCTAGCAATTTCAGTTGTTGGATTTTTGTTATGGGGAAGACTTTTTGGAGCCCAAAATTAATCAAATAAAATTGGTCCAAAAAGATAATACATGTGAGCCCATAAGCCCAAACCACACAACCCCCAAGCCCAGGCCCAGGCCCAAGGCCCACGCCCAGGCCCACGACCCACGGACCTCAGACCCGGATCCCGGTCACGGTCCGGGCGGGCGGACGGACGGCGGCGGCGGTGCGCGGGCGCGTGTGTGGTGAACCGGACCATGGCTATGTCCTTCCCCCTCACAAAGCCCACAAAAATCTTATGACCCAAAGGGTCAACCCTTTAAAATTGGCCCAAAAAGATAATACATGTGAGCCCATAAGCCCAAACCACACAACCCCCAAGCCCAGGCCCACGACCCACGGACCTCGGACTTGGATCCCGGTCACGGTCCGGTCCGGTCGGGCGGACGGATGGCGGCGGCGGCGCGCGCGCGCGCTTGTGTGGTGAACCGGACCATGGCTAGGTCCTTCCCCCTCACAAAGCCTACAAAAATCTTATGACCCAAAGGGCCAACCCTTTACCTTAAGGCAATTGTATATAAACCTTGGAGCCCAAAATTAATCAAATAAAATTGGCCCAAAAAGATAATACATGTGAGCCCAAACCACACAACCCCCAAGCCCAGGCCCACGGATCTCGGATCCGGATCCCGGTCACGGTCCTGTCCGGGCGGGCGGACGGCTGCGACGGCGCGCGCGTGGGTGGTGAACCGGACCATGGCTAGGTCCTTCCCCCTCACAAAGCCCACAAAAATCTTATGACCCAAAGGGCCAACCCTTTACCTTAAGACAATTGTATATAAACTCATTCATCTTATGGTTTATATCCTATGTGGGATATCCACATTCAAACACCTCACTTTAACACTTAATTTCTCATTCGTTACTACTCCGAATCGAGAAATTCGAAATGCTAAACTTATCTACTCATGGAGTAGAGTAATATTATCCAATAATATTACGTATCCCGAATACGTATAGTATTCGAATTTCGTACACAAAAGTGGGGTTCACACACTTTTTGTACACACAATATCCAACATATATTACCTCTCTAAAGTGAATCACTAATCTTAAACAAAATATGAAGTACAAGAACCAATGTGTAGGCACTTCGAAAGTTGAAGTGATTTGACATGAACTAATAGTAAAAATTAGGTCGCTCGCCATAATTCAACAATGCACTGTGAATTAATTTTAATGTACTTGATCCACCATAAAATTGACCAAAAATCTAATTACGAAAGTAGGGGCTGGTGGTGACAGTGGCCCACTCAACTTAAAAGAGAAAGAAGGAAAATTGACCTACAAACGTCATATTAAAAAAAATTGTCCCTCAAAAACTAAAAACATCACCCTTTTCTGTTCATAGTCATTCCATAACAAAAATTTCTGAGATATCATATATTTAAGTTCCAAGATCTCTTATGAATAACAATGAAACTGTAAATGTTTACTTAATATTGGTGATGTGTAGTAATTCAAGGGCCGACATTTTTATGGTTTCTTGCAAATTCCATAATATTTATTTCGTGAAACTTAAATTGAATTGGTTACAGAAATGTACATTGAAGTAGTCGAAGAAGAAGAAGACCCATAATAGTACATAATTTACGTTTGCATTTTAAATCGTATGTCCTTTTTTATTTTGAAGATGACAGGTCGATATTATGTTCAATTGTTCATCAACTACCGCCATTTATGAAAAATATGTTCATGTACCTGAATTTCACTCATTTCATGAAAACTGTACTTTTAAAGGAATTTCAATATGCCCCCTCTCATAAATTTGAACAATTATTAAATAATGTTTAAAGTATATGAACTATAATTTTTATTCTGGTTTACAAAAATACACAAGTAACCACAGGGTGGTGGAGTGGCAAGGTTCCTCCTACCTTAACCAACAAGTCAAGAGTTCGATCCTCACTTTTGGGATTGGAAAGAATTCCTGTGGCCAGCAGTCCCACCCTTTGAAGTGCAAGTCATCTGCGAAAGGGATTAGTTAATGCGGTCGGCGGTGAAAACCCTTGGAAAACCAAAAAATAAAATAAAAAAATACATAAGTACTTAATGATCCTACCAACATTAATTAGTAGTTATTTTATTCAAGTGGCGTACCTTTTTATAGTTATAGGTGAGGAGTTCGAACTTAAATGAAAATATTAAACTCGGCACTTTGTATAGGTGTATTAATTTGCTGATGATTGATTATAATGTTTGATCTAATATGTTGATCATAGGATGCGACGAATGGTGATCAAGGGCTTATTATATTTATATGTTCCAATCAATTTTGATGAAAAAGATATTTTGTTGTTAACTAGATTTTCTTAATAATGTTACCATTAGGATTTCATTCGACCTAGTTTTTTTTTTTTTTTATCAAAATAAAAAAGATCCTAGTGTTACCATTAGAATTTCATTTGACCTAGTTTTGTACTACTATTATAAAAAGATACTATTTCAACATATTGTAACTTTCAAAACTATGTTATATTAATGAGCTTATATAATGAAGTGAATGCCCTCGATGGCATCTAGATGAGTGGGGGTAGTTGAATCATGCCATAAAAATAAATTTTAATCTTATCTTAGTCTAGACAGATATTTTAAAATATGAATAAACAACATCACATTAAAGCATCAAACCATTTATATACAAGAAATTTGTCAGCATTTGGTTTAGCCAACCCAAAATTAGTCAACTGAGACTTGATTCCGAATCATACTTAGAAGGTCCTAAAACCAAAAATCTTGGATGATCTCCACTAAGTTACGGGACCTCCCAGATATGATCAATTCCACCAAGTATGACTATAAAGTACCCAAAAAAAATGAAAATTAAAAATAACATGAAAAAAATAAAAATTTCATAAAATAAACTCTACCTAAGACTCAATCGCTTTGTAAATCACCACAAAGCAAGGCAAAATCGCCCTTGAACTGAACACAAACAACTCCTCCATATTCGAGTAAACTCCGGCGTATCCGGCGATAGAATCGTACGCGCCACCTTCCAGCGAAGCCGCCGTCGCCGCATCCTCATCTGCCGCCGCATCCTCCGCCGAGCGCTTCACTCTCCCAGCAATCACACGACACACTAGCATCGCGCGGCGCGTGCCTGAACCGCCGAGGCAATCGTGAGCACGTCCACTGCTGGCGGTGGTGCGTGTCCCAATGATTTTATTGCCTTGAAAGCCATGTCGGATGATTGTGCAGACGCCGCAAGCCGGTATCGAGCCGCACAAGCTGGATGAGCCGCGTGCGCCGAGTGAGCATGTGAGCGTGGCGCAGTGGAATCTTAGCAACTCGTTCCCATCGGCGGCGCATCTAGCACTTCTCTTGGCGGCGGCGTTGCTGTTGGCATGTATCTTCACGCCGTCTCTGTAGTCCTCGAACCGTTGGATTGTGCGTTGCGTGTTGTGAACTTTTAGTATCCGTTCAATCTTGCAGATTGGATTGTCCTTTTTAAGCCAGCTTGATTTGAAGATTATTTCGACTATGTTCCGGCTAGAATCCTCCGCCCCCAACTCCGACACTGTAGAAATATACACGATTTTTTAAAAATTAAATAACACAACAATTTACGTAGTTCCGTAAATCTACCATGGGAGAGAGGAGAAGAATTTCTAGACACAATATTATTTGAAACTTAGTCCCCAATTTGTCCGCATTATGTGACATTATAGCACATTTCATTACATCAAATATATAAGTAGAATGTTATTAGAAAGTGAAATTTAAAATCACTTTTTTCTTTTCCATTCTTACTTAAAGTTATTCAGGTAAAATACTTAGGTCAACGTCTGAGAGTAGATTTAATTTGGTCGAACTCAAATTATTTACTGGTTAGATTTTGTTTACTATAGATTGATGAAAACAATGAATTAAAAGAACGAATATGACAACAAATTTCATGTGATTAGTTGAATACTAAGTCAATAATTTTATGGAGTAGGTATTTTGAAATGTAAATTATAAATATCCATAAAAAGGTATAATATCCTTTTGTCGGTGAGGTACCATATCCTAACAGCTATAATGCATCTCTTATCAAAAAAAAAAAAAAAAAAGAAGCTATAATGTATCACCCAATGAGGAAGTGCCACATAATGTTGTGTAGTACTTTTCCATTTTAATGATTTGAAAGCTGTAAAATTTAATTCAGATGGTCCATTAGAAAATGAAATGTCAGAGTAAATCAGATGGAAAATTCATAGGTCACCCTAGCCTCCGTGCATCAAATGTTGTGGATTTTGCTATATCAATTGGGTAATGAATGTACATTATTTGATGTAGAGGATCGAGTGTATCTAAGATTTTTCTCATAGGATAGTTATAATATTAAACTGACTCTATTATGCACGATTTAAAGTAAAATTGTCGATGCTTGGATGAAGGCGGGCAAAAGGATTTATGGGAGTTTAAGTAGTGGCACCAAACAAATGAGTTGTTTTTGATCTTTAAATGAATCAAAGTTGTTTTATGCATTTACAAGTTCAAACTTCAAATTTCCGACAATTAAAAATGCAAAAAAAAAAAATTCTTTATGATATAATATTTAAGAATGGGAGACAAAAATGAGGAATTTGAAAAGAAATGGGATATATATGGAAATAAATGTTGCTTTTTATGTAGTATACAGAAGAGGATCACTTCCTTATTTCATGCCCACTGGACTTACATAATTATATATATATATATATATATTAATTATATATAAACTGTCCAGTATTAAAAAAAATTGAAGGCACAGCTAGGCCATATAGAATGTGGAATCATTAACTGTCCCAACTCCTAATAGTCAAACATAAAAGTCCCTTCAAATTATTGTAAGGTTTCGCTTTCTCAGACAACTAATTACCCTTCTCCATCTAATAGTCTTTGATTGACACTAATTAATTACACTAATCCATCAAGAATTACACATTCTAAATCTAACCTTTATATAATTTTAAATGATAATAATACTAATAAAATATATATGATAATAAAAAATGAGCAAAACTCATATCATTTATGGAATTAACATATGATATTTAATCCAAGTAACTAAACTTATTATTTATTGTCACATAGTAAAATTGTGTATATAGAAAAATAGCTTGAATGTATTTACCTGCATGCCTAACGGCTTGATGATGTTCCAAGCTCTCAAATTTTGGGAAAACCTCTCCACATTCAGAACAAGCACATATAGTTGTCCTTGGCAATGGATACCTGCACTTAATAATAACATCATAATTAATTAATTCATTTCTTTTTATAAATTTTTCTCCTTTCTTCGATAAGTGATTATATACAATACACTTTATAATAACAAAAAAAATAAAATTGTGTGTCTATATAGGTCTCTTATCAGTTATCGCACAACGTAAAATAAAGGGAGTTGGTTCATATAACGATGAACCACTCTTTTATTATTACATATAATTACCTCATTTTGACCAAGTCAAATTAATTTGATGGGACTTAGAAAAAAGAAATTCATAATTGAATCTTTAACATAATTTTATCAGACAATTTGACCAAAATAATTAGGAAAATGCTTGGGCTCACCTAGTATAATATACTAAATTGTGTATATTAAGAGCATCATTATTTACTGACATGACTTAATCTATATAATTTACTATTTAATATTACGACTGTAAACCAATAGAGTTGAGTCAAATAAGTGATTGCTCAAGCTTATATTATAAATTGATTTGTATATTATAAACGAATATAGTCGAGTCGAATAAGTCGAACAAGTAGTTGTTCAAACTTGTTTGAACAAATATCAAGTTTAAGAAGTTGTACTTGAGCTCAATTTAATTATTAATCGAGTCAAACTCAAACGAACTTTACACGAGCTGAATATGCATTGAGTTCGAGTATTTTGGTATTTTTGCACATATTTTATCACTCTTCATTAGTCGAGCGGAGCTTTAAATTTATCAAACGTGGAAAAAGTTGTACAAACTTAATTCGATATATTAAGGAAGCTATCTTAACTGGTCTTGTACCAAGCGATCTTAAGTCAAATATCATGCAACTCAATTCTTCTTTCAGACGTAATTAACACCGAGTGTATATAACAATTTTTCGAACTAAAATAAGCTGCAAGTAAGCAGATATAATATAAAAGTAAGAAAAAAAATGTTTAGCCCAAATATAATGAAATTAACCTGCTAGGATCAACAATGGAGTGACATTCATAACACCCAGAGAGCTTCCTGAACTGCATCCCCCTCCCTGTGTAGGTTGCACCGGATCGAACCGAAGTCGAAATAACCGACCTCGAAGACGATCCATGGCTGCTCCTCTTACTCAACAGCCTAGTCTCTTGCCCCAAAGAGCTGCTCTCCGGCGAGTTATCTGCACGGTGCACGACTCGCGTGTTGCCATGAACGACGTCTCTGAAGGTACAAATGGAGCTGCAGGAGGTATAGATGGATGATGCAGGGTTGGAGAGTAATGTTCTAGAAGGGTCGTGGATTTTGGAAGGTTCGACTTGTTTGCAGGTTAGCAAGTTCTTGATTTGATCCCATGAAGAGGGTTGTTTGGGTTGTTGTTTAGGTTTCTTTTTGTTGATGCTGCGCTTGGAGTTGTGTTTGTTGGGGTGGTGGTGATGATCGTTGTTGTTATCTGGTAAGAAAGTGAGGAGTGCCATGAAAAGAAGTGATAGGAGTTGGAAGAGGAGTGAGGATAAAGGGTTGCTTCTTCTCTCTGTCATGGAGAAGATACTTACACATATACATACACTTGGAGAGAGAGAGAGGGTGGGAGAGACATGCTCTTAAAGCGTGGAAGGTGTTTCTTTAATGGAGGGAGGGATCCAAGATGGGTAAAGGAGTTGGGGGTGGGGGAGGGGGATATTTATTGGTGATATAGCAAAATAATGCAATTCGGTCCTTGTATAATTGTGCGAGGCTCCCTAAATTTTTTATATTTGCAAAACTATAAAATCTAATCCACATCAGATCGATCCACTACCCAACCCCACGAGACATCATGAAAAATTTTATGTTGGACCGAGACCAATCCATTGGTCTCGATCTAGCTTTGGCAGTTGGATCAACAAATGGGGGGGGGGGTTTAAATTGCTAAATGACCCCCTCCCCATATTGGTGATCCAACGGCCAAAGTTGGGCCGAGACCAGCATAGAACAGCCCGAGGCATCATCTAGACTGCCCTTAGATTGTACGCGGCACACCATCCAGATAGACCACATGTCAATGTAACTCATCATCCATACAACTTGGAATATCTATAAATATTTTTCACTCACAATGAGTTAAGGGTTGAAATCTCTTAATTAATTAAATATACTTCAGAGCTAGCATCTTATTACCATAGACTCGAAAGTATGATCTCTTTATATAAATTTGGGTTCTCTAATATTCGACATTAACTCTGGAAACATATTAATTAAGTGAACTACGTTTAAACTTGATCCTCAAGTATGTAGGTAGGCATCTTTGGTTAACCCAAATGTCTATAAACAGAATTGTGTTACATCACATCTGGATATAAAACATTTCAGACTGAGATAGTTCGATCCTAAAATCAACATAAATCAATTGGTTTATTTTTTTAATTTAATTTGTGAAAAAATTTATTTAGTCGAATTCAAATGTGAATTTTTTAACTGTTTATTTGATTGAATGTTTTGTTTGATGGAGAATTCTCGCATGTTCTGTTTGAGGGAGAATTCTCGCATGAACCTGCTCTAGTCAAACTGATCAACATGAATTTATTTTAGCAAAATGCTATACTCCACCACCGTTACACCACTTCCCATTGATTTGGAAAGAATTGATCCATTAAATCTTTTAAAATTCATTAAATACAATAATTTTTTTATCAAAATAGAGAAGGTGGTATACAAATTATGGTATATAGCATTGTTCTTTATTTTATTAGTTGTTTTAATTTTAAGAAAATTCTAGTACAAATTTGATTTATGCGAACTCAAACGGAAGTCACTTTTCTTGTTAGAAATCATATGCAAGTGTAATTCACGCATTTTATAAATTACAATTATATTTGTCTAAACCAAGTTTAGTCCAGAATCTTCTCAGCTTGATAATAGTGAAAATTGATTAGCACCATAATCTATAAGTAATCTGACTTGTGTTCCCTTATAATGAATGAAATATATAGATTTGTCTAGCTTGTGATACCTTCAAATCAAATAAATAATGATGAAAGTCAGAGTGATCAATATAAAAGCATCAAATAAGTTCTTTTAAATTATTCTAACCAACTTGGATTTTCTATGCCTAATTGTTTAAATTAAGACAAAGAGTGACGAAATGATACATCGACCTCTCACGGGTACGGTTAAGAAGTTTGGATATCCTATTGCAAAATAATATTTATGTTGTATTCAGTTTCATGTATGTGTTTAAGTGGATGTAAAATTGACTTAGATTATGTAAACTTGTATGTAAAGGTTATAAAATACGAAACGCGAGATGAAGTATAAATTTCAATATAAAATTTGAAATCACGCTTCGGAGTCGTTTTTTCAAATTAATTTCATGCATAAGTATCAAATATATACGTGGTCCAATTATGTATGCCTTTGATTTGGAATAACGCGCTACACCTCTTGTAAATGTCTCGTGCTTGTGCGGTTGTGCCATACACACGATCATTCAAATTAGACAAAAACTAGAGCAAGTATCAATTGTCGAGGAGGTTGACTGGGGTTGTTTTTTCTTCATTTATTTATAATCTCAAATTTTATAAGTAAATTAAACATGATTTTTGTTTATTTTTTATATCTCCATTGGTATATCAAAAGTCCTATTTACATGTTAATTAGTCGAAACATATATATAGCCCCTAAAGGCTAAAACAAAAAATTCAGGATCATATTCCTAATCCACATACAAATAAACAAACAAACACAAGCATATATACATAACATACAAATATATTGTTAACGTGAATTATGCATGCAGTCGGCCTAAATACATATACGTAAATACATATACGCATGTATTCAAACGATCAAATGCAATATCACATTAATTAATATACCAAAATTTAATTAACAATCAATAATTGTGAAATTAGTTACTATATATCCACACTTTTTCTTGTAATTGAAATACACCATAGACTCAGAATTTATTTTTTATATATATTTTGTCAACTAATCAAAGATTTTGCCGGGCCGGATCTTGAGGAGGCATTAACCCGACAATATATTTTACTATTATTGTATTTTTCTGATAATTAACAACAAAATAAAATCAATTATTATCTCAACTTGCAATCTTCTTTGACTTTTATCATGTGTGGTAAAAGGTCATAGTTCAGAGGGCGGCTAAGTCTGGCTTATGCAAGTAACATGCAATTTATATATATTTAATTATGAAATATTAATTTCATATTATATTAAAGTAGCAGACGCAACTTTATTTTCTTAAACATTTGTTAAAAGTGATGTTGCCGATAAATTACCGCACAATCGCAGTGCTGATAATAAATCCACAATCACCCCTAGCATTAGCCTGGGAGACTCGAACACATGATCTCACTCTGATACCGATAGTTAGGACCAATCGTTTATCATCGGGTTAAAAGTTATAGCTGATAGCAGAGCCACAACTTTTTTTTTTTTATATACTTGACAACGCAAATTGTTCTAGACAACGATCACTGGTGATGTGGCTGCACCCACATAAGCTATGGGTCGGGCGATTTGTCCCGATACAATCACAGTACTCTCAGTCAAAGCTAATAAATGCACAATTAGAGTACTGATAATAAATTCATATAATATATCAGTTTGTCATAAAGACAAAGTTATGATAATAACACTATAATAATCTTAATGAAACTCAAACCCTATACTTTCTTTTGGTAAACTCAAACCCTATAAGATACTATTGTAAGAGTATATAACCTGATTTGAGTCATTTGACCAATTAATGTTCAAATGTCGATGCATAATATATAATCAGAAAATTTTAATTGACTCACATAGCCAATGACCATGATGAGAAAATTCCGATTGAGTTAAATTGGCTGTACATTAAAGATTTGATTGTCGCACAACCGACAGTCTCCAATTTATTACATGTCAGTAAGATGTGTACTAAATTGCATAGGTATGAATACAGCGTTATGAGTATAATACGATATGGATATGACGTGACGATTCTTTCAAAATTTTAGGATATGACACGACAATAATATAATTATTAATATATATATATATATATATGTTATTATTAATTGTCTTATTTAATCTCCTCTCAACCACAAAACTCTTCAAACAAATAAAGATATAACTCCATTCAACTGCACCCAATAATAATAGAAAAATTAAACATATCAAATAGTATGAATTATAGATATATATAGTGTAAGAAAATCTAGTTCTAAATGTAATTATGTGAATTCTTACAGTTAGCACACCACCTTATCTTGGGGAGTTCTATTGCACACCGGTACCAATGGTCCCGGTGTGGCATAGACCATTGGATCCCTCAAATAGGGGGGGGGGGGGGTATTTACTAAAATACTCTTCATCCAATGGTCTATGCCACACCGGGACCATTGGTACTGGTGTGGCATAGAATTTCCCCCTCATCTTTCTTATTTTTGTTTTTCTTGTGATTTTTTTTTTCTTCATCCAATGTCTCTCAAATTTACAAATGTTCTTTTTCATTTGTCATGTCATATTCCACTTTCATATAGGTCTATTTTTTCATCTTGATATCAAATTGTCATTATTTAATCTATCATCGTTAGGGTGGCCAAACCTAGCATCGTCACATTTACTATATACCACAAAACTACAAACATTTCTATTGGGAGCAATGTTGTTTTTGCCAAGTTTTTGATCTGGACACGTTTCGGATACGTTCCGAACTCTGTTAGTAAATCATATTATATTCGTATAATACACATACATATGTATAATTGAAAAATACTTCCTTTTCTCATATGCATTCTGAATGTAATGAATAATACTTGTATTTTTGAGTTGAACTGTTTATTACATGTACTTTACGTATCCTGTATAATACTCGACGAATAATACTCTAATTTTGGCAAAAAAAAGTATTTTTGTTTTTTTTAAACTTAAAAGTTATTATTAATTTTTATAAATACTAATTGAGTATTATATAATTAAAAATTCTGAACGTTAATAATTTATCAAAATATTAATTATTGGCAATTAATGACTCATATAAAATATTATTTATATAAATTAAAAGCGGGTACAAGAAATAAATCTTACAAATTTATATAGAACTAAGTCGTATTTTTACTCCCAAATAATTAATTTATATTCGTATTATACTCGTACGTCTACGAATCCATTTATTTCCAGTTCCCGTACTTTTTAGCCAAATTTTCACCATAACTTTCTATAAAATTTCATAATATATACACATACGTATTAAATGACGAACTTTTTCCGTCCCGAATTTTACTAACTATGGTTCCGAACACGGTATCCATAATTTTCTTTTATTTTTTATTTGTTGATACGCCACGTGGCGTGTCCTATACGTATCCCAATGGTATCATATTCCCCAAGTATCCGACACTGCATCATGTCATTCTTCGAAATATTCGTGCATCATAGGATGTGACTGACTTAATTAATTCTGAGATTTCGAATTCTTTTACGAGCTGGTAAAGAATATATATTTTTCAGTAAAAGAATTCACAGAAAAATTACATTTAAATATAAAAACTATATTGAAAAATAAATTTCTTTTATACTCTTAATCTCTTCTACTATTTTGGAACTTAGTTATTGTGGATATTTACGCACTAATAGATCCCAAATTTATTTTTTTAGTGATATTTATACTCTTTACATGGAATATGAGTGCAATTTGGAGTATACATGTGGTGGGAATTTAAGATTCGAAGAGTATGCAAAAGGAGAAATGGAAGCGCCAAAGGGATAAAATAACAGTGACTGACTTCTATGCCAATTTGCACCTGCCTATCCATTTTGTTACACCAAAAGACTTTTATTTTGTAGTGTTTAGCTGCATGTGGAATGAACGTGGTCTAGGCTATCAACTTAACCACTCAACACTATCCACTGCATTTAGGCTGTTCTTTTTATTATTTTTAGGTGTTCATTTGGGTGAATACCAATGTAAGTTTGTTGAATTTGAGTTATTAATATTTGAGACAAGAAGATATGAATGTGGCCGAGTTTGATTTGAACATATGCGGGTTATTTAAGGTGGTAGTTCAGTTGGTCTGACTCATTACTTTCAGTAAAGATGTCTTTAGAGTTTGAACATAATTGCTATAACTGTACATAAGGTAGGCAACCCGCCCCGAGTAGTTTCCTCAAAGCCCAAAAAGCGCCCCCTAACGAAAAAACAAAAATTGTCTTGATTCCGATCAAACCCGCTCCAAAATGATGCGAACCCCCATTTCAAACAAATATAATGTGGTAATGAAGGGATGGGTTTGACAAAATACATAACTTGTACTAGTAAGTTTTTCATTAAACTCAAAACTCGTCGAATTTGGGCTAGACCAGAATGAGAAAACTCAAATCGAACTCTGGTTAATTAACCCTATAGATAGCCCGCTTATAGTTCGTCGGGAAACATTTTCACTCAAATTCATTCTTTTTCCTAGTAATACGTAGATCAATCACCTCTGTTGGTTGTATTTCATCTTTGTTAATGAACATGTCAAGAATATGTAAGCACACAAAGTTATATATGTTGGATTTGCTATCACTGAAGTACAGATTTACTTTCGAAATTTTTATAAAAATATATGAGAAGTTGAGAACACAACATATATAAAATATTGCAATTCGATAAAGAGTATAAAACAAATTTATACAATTAGTAAGCAGAACAAAAGCAGAAAAAATGAAGATGTAATTTTATAAACTTCTAGTGGCAAGCTTATTGCGTGTAAACAACTATCGACTACGATTGGTGATCGATTTTTTAATAATTAAAAAACATTAAATAAATAAATAAAAGTGTGCACGCATGCATGAATTTAATCATATTTTTTCTCTTAATTATGTGATTGGTTGTAGCATTTTTCTTAATTAATTGTTTTTCTATATCTTAATTGAGTAGTTAGATATACGAAATTGGTTCGGTCAACTCTCTCTCTATATATATATATATATTTATATCTATCATTATTCTCAATATTACAAGTTTAGTAAAATTGATTTGGTAAGGACATTGTAAGATATTTATTTAATAATAATTTGTTATACAAAGTAGTTAGCTATCTATATATATAATATATATATATGTATTACAATTGAGTTGGTAGCATTTTTTTTCTTTAGATTATCTAATTAACTAAGATATTAACCCCCCTACGCTTTCTTTTATTAAAGCTCTGCAATGCTGCAGGCTTTAACGAAAGTGGGCCAAACACTTTTCTTCTTGATATTCTTTTTGGGCCATCTAATGTGATTGGGCTTCTTCTTTCTTATACTCGCTCAAGATCCAACCACGAAACGATGTCGTTTCCACTCGCCCCTTTTTTTTGCTAGGGTTTAAGTTTCAAATTTCTGCGCCCAAAACCCTTCATCCAAATCCAATTTAATTCATCCTCTAATCCGTCAAAAAATTGTTATTTTTCCCTGGAAAACAATTAATACTACGAATTACCAGAAATGTCGGCTGAAAATTCAGAAAAGTTGAGGAAGAATCAAAACCCTAGAATCACCTGGGAAGGCTGCAATGTCTTGCTAGACATCAACGATGGCGATAGAGTGCTTTTCGCTCGCCTTACTGCTGGCTCGTAAGCTGTTATATACTCACACTCATATATATATATATATGTATATAATGTTGACCTTAAGCTTTTGAGTACAATGTCGCGTTTTGTAGGATAGTGAAGATTGGGAACAAGAATTGCTCTCTGCAGCCTTTGATTGGCTGTAAATTTGGATCTTCCTTTCAGGTAGAGGTCGGAGAAGAAGGCACGTTTCTTTCTCGGATTGTTCCATCTACAGAAGGTATATAAGCTGGTTTTTAGAACTCTCGAATCGTAGTTAGTTTGAAAATTGGCAATTTTTCGTTTTCCACGTGATACGGGCTTGTTTTGAACTAGTACTGAACAGGACATGTCATCTGAGCTAATTTCAGTGCGCGTGCAGAATGCGAAGTTCTCAATATGTTATTGCACTTTATGGTTTAGTTTAGTTTAGTTTTATTTGATTGCTATTACTAGTGGTAAATTGTGAACCAAAAATATGCACATCAAATCTTGATTAGGGAAATTAAATTTGAAATCAACTTCTTGAGGTCATGTAGTTGGTCAAATACTACTTCTACGATTCACTTGCCTATGTACTTCCTTTATTATCAGGTAATGATCTTGGAGAGAAAATGGATGGTCAAATTTTGGAGGAATGCAGAGATAATCGTTTATTAGTTGATAATAACACAGCCCAGAGTCTTACTGGTGAAGACATAGATGACATGCGGAGGTAATGTTTCATTAAATTTATACTTTTTTTTGGTAATTAATTTTTTTAAATTTATTGACTGCATGCATATATATCTAATATGACACGTCTTCTGCAATCAGATAGAAAAGGATTTGACTCAATTTGTGACGACAAAATTGTTTCGCCTCATAAGTATTTCTTAGGAACTGTGAGTACATGGATGTCAAAGACACTGTAGTTCCGTTTTAATGTTGTCGTAATCTAATTTCAATCATGCTCATATTCTTATATGCACTTATAAGATGGTATCGAGCAAGCTTAGCAGAGAGGGGATGCCTAAACTTAAGATCCTAAATGCTACCCCCAGAACAGATAAGGCTTGTCTAGTGTCTCTACCCTGCTATAGTTCATTGAAAGATTAAAGTTCGAGTTGACATGATTTCACAAAACTTTAATAGTTCCAATAGGAAATTGATATTCGATTAAAATTTTATTTTTTATTTTCTCTTAGAAAAGGAAAGAGGTGAGAATTTGTATATATTTGTATATATATTGCTGCCCTGTTTCCTATGTATCTCCATTGTGTTGATAATATATATTTCCTTACAGAAAGGGAGTAACTGGGGATGAGATAGTGGAGGCCCTCATTGCAAACAGTGCAACATTTGACAAGAAAACAGCATTTTCACAGGTACATGTCCTATAGGAGTTAAGAAATCTATACTAAAAATCAAAACTGAATATCTTTCTGTTTGCAGGAAAAGTACCGGATTAAAAAGCAGAAAAAATATGCACCCAGAGTACTTCTGAGGCGTCCATTTGCCCGGAGGTTGATTTCATGATTCTTTACCTTTTTTAATGTGTTCATAATTCTAGTATAATCTTTATAATAATTCAGTTTGCTTGGGGCTGGATAATGTATGATATATTATTATAACTAAGTGAAATGGTTTGTATTTTTTAATTTTTTTTGTGGGAACTTTTTATCTGTTTCAGTATGTAAATATGTAAATGTGAGGTTGAACTCCACAATTTTTTATTTATATTGAGGAAATCAGATAATCCTTGCTTGTTGAATTCAGCTTCTTTAATTGAACGGCAGCTAAATTTGAACTTTACTTAAGTGTGGTAGCATGGTAGATGTTAGTTACTGTCTGAGGCTAAATAATTACTGGCAGATCTTTGTCAGCTTTCATGCCAACCTTAATAAAAAAAGAAGCTGTACACCATCTACCCTGCAATGGGAGCGATATTTTTTTTTTTTACAAATTACCATTCTACACCCCAATTTATTTTTTCTTTGAACATATTTCTCTGTTGGAATTGCTTGTACACGGGATCATTTCCTAATTGTTTCAGAGCTTCTCTTCAACATTTAATTTTTTATTCATCTGCCAATCTTATTTTCTGATTATCGTCCCATTTATAACACAAACTCTTATTGTTCCTTTCAGCATATGTGAAGCATACTTCAAGAAACACGCTGAGAAAATAGGGTAAATATCTTATCTCTTGTGATGCTTAAATTATTTCTCTACAGAAGATTTGAAAATATCTTGTCTTCTGTTTTCTATATAAATTCTGTAGCATTTCTGTTTCATGTTATTTTGTTGGAAGAAGTACATGGAATTCTATAACCATGCCCAAGTACTTCACCTTGAGGAGAAAAAATATTATTTTTGAAATATCACTTTATTAAACCAACAATTTATTTTCCCTGAAATTTCTTTCATAGGAAGTACATATTCATCATAAATACTCGGAAAAATGTTAGTCGGATATCCTCTATGATTGCCAGGTTTTTGCGGGTGGACACTCTATCTCTTATGCTTTCCTTTGCTAATGTCACCGCTCATTCAGATGTACTTGTAGTAGATATGCTTGATGGTATAATTACCGGTGCAATTGCAGAGCGTTTGGGAGGTATCTGATCTCTTCTGTTCAAATATATCTTTTTCTCTTCTTGAAAATTTAATTGAGTTTTTTTTGGTTGTATAAGAAAGTAATTAATTGCTGTCTCCAGAAAAATGTTTAAATTTTTCTGATTCAAGGATTAAATTAAGCTTACACATGGCAATTCGTCTTTTCCTTTTCATTGCCACCAATTTCAAAAATTTGGATGAGGAATTTGTGTTGATATAGTCATGATACTATACTGTAATTACAGTTGCTATAACTTCTGAAAAGATAAATATGAGAAATCTAACATGTTACAAAGTCCATCCGATGAAATTATTTTACAGAACTCCTTAATAATGTTAACTTCTTATGAAGTTCTAAGTTAGTATTTGTTTACAGGAACGGGTTATGTATGTAATACATATTGCGGAACCACACCATATTCCATTAGTATTGTTCGAATGTTCAATTTCAGTGATGAGACATGCAAAAGGTGCCGTCTTGTTAATCTTGCAATCAGATTTTATTAGTTCATCTAGTTAAGAAATTATGACTTATACTCTCTTTAATTGTTCTAGGATTGTGCACTCTTCACTCACTGAATTGCAATGCTCCCATGGTGGAACTTCAACATCCATTGACCAGCTTGTAGACTCATGTAATATCAGAAGCCAACAAAATGTTCGTGATGTTAATTTTTTATTATGATCTCTATTTATTTCACTTTTCTGATTTAAGCTCACCATTACATGTTATCTTTTTTTTTAGAATGAAATCTCATCTCCTTCAGCTATGGACTCGGTCAGTATGGAAGAAAGCTACAATGAAAAAATCGAAACAGTTAATAATATAGCTGCTTCTCCAAAAACTAGTAAAAGCATAAAGGCTGGTGAAAAGGCACCACCAGAGACTGTCAAGTCCTGGAAGGAAAATGGATTTTCCAGGTAATTGTAATTTTTCATTTTTTTCTCTTATTGTTGTAAGTCATGATTTTATTTTATTTATATTCAGAATATTCTAATTTCTATCTTTTTGCTGATATTTTATTTTCAGTTTGATTATAGCTGCTCCGGACTTGGATGCTTGGAGCATTGTGAAAGAACTTGTACCGCTTCTATCATACTCTGCCCCATTTGTGATTTATCATCAGTATCTTGAGGTAATTGTTTTAATCCAGCCGTTGCGGGTTTAAATTTCCATTAAATACAAATAACACAAATGCATTAATTTCTTTTCTTTCCATTTTGTTTTGCAGCCTTTAGCATCATGCATGCACAATTTGCAGACTGAGAAGATGGCCATAAGCCTGCAAATTGCGGAACCTTGGTTACGCGAATATCAGGTTTGCTTCATCTTCCATCTTTCATATATATATCATTTTAAAAAAAATGGATAATTACATGCATGCCCTTCGTGTGATGTACACGAGCCTCCCTAAGATTTTCCTGTTACCAAGACACGCCCTCAAAAAACATGAGGTGAAATTGTAATCCGTGTTACTGTATTTATTCTGCTTTTACTGAAAGTGGAAGTTATAGTAATTTCTTAAATGTCTGGATGTTTTTCGTAATTAGTATCTTACTCTCGGGCCTATGTAATGTATTCTTGAAATAATCTTTCATTTACTTCTGGAGCTTATTATTACATGTTAGTCGTACACTAGCTGTCTTAATCTGTTGTTACATGAGATTCGGCTTATATTTCTTAAAATATGCAGGTTCTTCCATCAAGAACGCATCCACATATGCAGATGAGCTCATCTGGAGGGTATATATTGAGTGGCACTCGGATAACTTGCACCGATCAAGCCCAGCTAAATTAGTTAAATCTGAACTCTTTACCTTAATCAGGTTCTTATGGGACGTTCTTAGAAGCTCGTGGAACAATCCCAACAATCTATTGGTTAGATCATGTGAGGTCCGTTATGTATGAATGGTTGTGATTATACCTGAAAGTAAGTTTCAGAAAACCCTTGAGAATCACTTTTGATTGGACGGTTTCTACTTTCTAGCATTCCTTTGAAAGAAGTATATAGTAATCTCAAATTTTGTAGGTAAATTATCTCATATTATTACGTGCTTTTGAGTTTTGATGTAATATTGTAGACATGCTAAATAATTTTGCCGTCTACATCCTATTCTAGGAAAATAAAAAAATGGGGTTGTGTTTAAATTAAAAGATTTGCATTTGGAAAGAAAGATTGGATGAATTAATTCAAATCTAAATTAGGTAAATGTAAAATTCATCGTAATAAATGGAAAAATATTTCAAAATAAGTGCCAAAGAATATAAAATCCATCAGCACTTGTTACGAGCTCATTGTATGATGAGTTTGATGCATATGGCTTTTAAGTCATTCCACCCATAAACACCTTTATTGGTGAGTTTAAAAAGCTCGTACAACCTGAAGCACATTATAATTACAACCATATATGCATGAAAGAACTCAATATCATATAATGTCCATATTGGATCCTTCAATTTGAGATTGAATCACATAGTCCATATCTTGTAATTAGGATCATAACAATCCATCACGCTTCGCAATCGAGCGTTCACACAGGTTGACTTTGTGCTACTCAACTAGCCCCGACGTATGCTGTAATAACGGATCATAATAATCCACCATGTTGTATACTTGCTTTGTTGTATACTTACTTGCGCTAGTTAGTCATGTCCCAAAACCTAAACTTGGTTAACCCTAATTACATTAATTCCTACATCCCTAAACGATAACTAGTCATGTCCCAAAACCTAAACTTGGTTAACCCTAATTACATTAATTCCTGCATCCCTAAACGATAACTGTTTTTCACCTTGTAAGTGTAAAACGTTCTTTACTATTTTCAAATTACTTGGTATTTTTCATTTAGCTTCACCTAGTCGCATCCTTACATTTACTTAGGTAGATCCACCCACCCATGACATTTAACAAATTTCAACTGAATTCTTCTATATAAATAATTGCAAATTGTGCAGGATTTCGAACACCTAAAATTCCATGCATATCTCTCAAATTTACAAAAAAAATTACACATCCGACACCGAATACATCAAACAATGTAAACCATTCTACGTCAATACATAGGATGTACTACTGTCGATGTGATATAATCTACCTCCTTTCACATTAAATGTACGTGCGTCCTATATTAGATAGAATTAATTAAAATCTAAATTAGTTAAATGTAAAATTCATGGAAAAACATTTCAAAATAAGTGCGAAAGAATATAAAATTCATCTACACTTACAACGAGCTCATTGTATGATGAGTTTAATATATATGGCTTTAAGTCATTTGACCCATAGCGCCTTCATTGGTGATTTTAAAAGCTATTACACTTGAAGTATGGTATAATTACGACCATATATATGCATGAAAGAGCTCAATATCATATAAACTCCACATTAGACTTCTTTAATTTGGGATTGAATCACATGGTCCATATCTTGTAATTAGGATCATAAAATCCACTACGCTTCGCAATCGAGCGTCCACACATGTTAACTGTGACGAATGTTGTAATAATGGATCATAACAATCCACCACGTTGACCAGCAGCGACTTATGTTGTAATAATGGTCATAACAATCCACCACATTGACTAGCAGCACGTATGCTGTAATAACGGATCATAACAATCCACCGCGTGTATATTCGCTTGTGCTAGTTAGTCATGTCCCAAAACCTAAACTTGGTTAACCCTAAGTGGCTTAATTCCCACTTCCCTAAACGATAACTGTTTTTCACCACATTGTAAAATGTTGTTTACTAATTACAAATTTCTTGTCATTCTACGTTTAGGCATCACCTACACAAATCCTTACATTTACCTAGGTAAATATACTCCCTCATGACATTTAACTAATTTCAACTGAATTCTACTTTATAAATAATTGCAAATTGAGCAGGATTTCGAACTCCTAAAATTCCATGCATACCCAAAAAAAATTATACACATCCAACGCCGAATACATCAAACAATCTAAATCATACTACATCAACATGTAGCATATAATACTGTCAATGCGACATAATCTACCTCCTTTCACATTAAATGTACGTACATTCTATATCAGATCGAATTTAATAGTCCAATTATATATTCCGAGTCTAGCCCATTCACACAAGTGTATATCTGAATCGCAAACACTAGAATAATTAGACTTGGTCAACATCAGATCGAATCTAATAGTCCGATTTTTTTTTTATGTATACCGAGTCTATCTTATTCCCACAATTGATATCTGAATTGCAAATACTAAAATAATTAGACTTGGTCATGTTGATAGCAAAGCCCAACAGCAGGATTTCGAACTCCTAAAATTCCATGCATACCTCCCAAATTCCAAAAAAAAAAAAAAAAACTATACACATGCGACGCTGAATACATCAAACAATCTAAATCATACTACATCAACACGTAGCATATAATACTGTCGATGCGACATAATCTACCTCATCTCACATCAAATGTACGTACATTCTATATCAGATCGAATCTTATAGTCCGATTATGTATTTCGAGTCTAGCCCATTCACACAATTGTACATCTGAATCGCAAACACTAGAATAATTAGACTTGGTCAACGTCAGATCGAATCTAATAGTCCGATTATGTATACCGAGTCAATCTTATTCACACAATTGATATCTGAATTGCAAACGCTAGAATAATTAGACACGGTCAGCGTTAATAGCAAGCCCAACAACAGGATTTCGAACTCCTAAAATTCCATACATACCTCTTAAATTCCCATAAAAATTATACACATCCCACGCCGAATACATCAAACAATCTAAATCATACTACATCAACACATAGCATATAATACTGTCGATACGACATAATCTACTTCCTTTCACATTAAATGTACGTACATTCTATATCAGATCGAATATAATAGTCCGATTATGTATTCCGAGTCTAGCCCATTCACACAATTGTATATCTGAATTGCAAACACTAGAATAATTAGACTTGGTCAGCGTAAGATCCAATCTAATATTCCGATTATGTATTCTGAGTCTAGCTCATTTACACAATTGTATATTTGAATCGCAAAACAGTAGAATAACTAGACTTGGTCAATGTCAGATCGAATCTGATAGTCCAATTATGTATACCGAGTCTATCTTATTCAAACAATTGATATCTGAATCGCAAACATTAGAATAATTAGACTTGGTCATCGTCGATACCAAGCCCAACACCTTCCTTTTTTACCTAGTACTAGAAAGCATAAATGAGACCCCACTTTGCGGCCCACAAACAAATTATAATTACATACAAATATCAGTAGGCGAAGGAAGGCGGGCCGTGGCCGATTCGAACTCACCTCACCGCCCCCCCATTCCCGCCTCCATAGCCAAAAACCTCAAAACCTCTTCTTTTGCTCTCATTAGGTTTTCTTTTCTCTCTCTGTCTCTCTCTAAACTCCTCAAACTATTCTCATTACGATTCACGCTGCGCTCTGTTTTTCGTTTTCTCCGTTTAATTTGATATTTTTTTTGGTGGAAATTGAATAGAAATTTGATGATATGTCGACTTCCGGCGAGAATTTGGACCTCAATTTGAGCCTGAATCTGCCGCTATCGAGAATGCAGCTGGAGGCGCGTCAGTCTCAGTCGCCGGCGCCTCGCGTCGTGCCTGTGCATGTGCGGCCAAACCCCTTCGCTTACCTTCAGCCACCTTCAGACGCCACCAAACGCACCTCCGATAATTCTGTTGGTGATATCACTAATCGCATGAAATCTCCGCAATATCGCACTCTTTCGGTGGCACCAAACAATGCGGTGCGTTCTGTTTTTAGTCAGTCGAGCTAAATTTCTGGTTAATTTGGTGTCTCTTTGTGTAGGTGCGTGTGTGTGTTTTGTTGACTGAAATATTGGTTATTGTCTGATTGAATTTGCACTGTATTTCACTTCACTGAGAGTTCAATTTGTATTTAAATGATTGACTTATTATTTATATGGACCATTTTTTCTGTGTTTATTTTTGGTGATTGATGTTTGTTATCTTTCTCCGAATGTTCTGGTTCCAGCTTTACCATTGATTCTCAATAATGTTTATTAATATCCTTTTTCCTGCCCTGAATTTAATGATTAATACCTGGGGTCATGCAGAATTATGTCTCTTGGGAGCCTTTGGCAGTTCCAAGACACGCCGGGTCCAATGGAGCCGGTGTATCAAACACTGGTTGTAGGGACAAGATAGTAAAAAATATCTAAATCACCTGAATCCAACGGTGTTAGATGGATCAGCTCCAATGCACCCGGTCCATCTTAGAATTTTCCCCTTTCTACGTTTTATGAGGTTATATTGATTTTCTTTTCTACTTATAGGTGCCGGTGGGTTTATGAGACCTAAATTTCTAGACAGCATGGCTAAATAATTTAAGGTTTAGAAGCATGTTGAATTTTATAATTTTGGTTGTTTTCAGGATATCCAAATCAATGAATTTGAAAGTGGTTGTTTTGAACTTATAAATTGAAGAAGAAAATAAAGTTAATGTGAATAACTAGTATAAGTTGTTAGTGTTCAAATATCTCAAGATGGAAAAATGATCATGCATGATTAAAGTTTCGAGTATTGCAGATAAAAGCTGTGGACTGGGCTTAATAGTCCTACTATCTCACATAATAAAGTGCATTATGTGTGAACTGTGGTCCACACTCCACTACACATATTTATGCGAAAGAGATAAACATGATAAATATACCGGGACCTTTACTTAGGTGTTTTACATAGAATATCTCATGTGCATGTTGGGGCACGTGACAAATAATTTTTTTTATGATTAGAGTTCACATCTGTTGGTTAGCATTTTAAACATGGTTAACAGTGTAATATTAAATGCTTTTTGCTTCTTTTCAAGTAAAGCCTCGAATTTTACTTTCTAATTGTTTAAAGAATTTATGGGATATTGGTTCTAGAAGTTAACTTTGGTAGAATCAGGAGAGGATTGTTTGATACTAGCATAGCCAGTGGCGTTTTGCTTTCGTGTCAATAGAGTTTTCGATTAAATTATTTGACATGGAGAGGAATTTTGGTCTTAAATCAGATGTAAAAATACTATGTATATGCTGTGAAAGGAATCTAATCAAAGCTATTTAATTTGTTTGTAACTATGTATTTATAATGTTTGCATGATTTTTGTGAGAACTTGACAGCACTGATTGTGACGATATGTGTTGCATGAAAAGTAGGAACCTGACACTGCAAAAAGATATATTGAGATAATTGTATAAGATATATGTCCTTTTGAAATTCTATAAAATCAATTATGATTCTTATAAATATTCCTGAAGCAGTCAAATGAAATTGGAATTGCTGAAGCTAAGATCAGTGGAAATGCATGCGTCCAAGTTCGTAAACAGGAGGAAGCAGTGAGCGATCTTTCACCTGGACCTTCTTCTTACATGGGTGCTAGACGTAGCACTAAAGCGAAATCAGGGAAACATGCCAAAACAGTTATTCAGAAAGCAAAGTTAGGTAAAGTGGGCTACTCTCTGTTTACTTGTATGATTGATCATATTTTAGGTGATATTTATTTTCTCACTGACTTTTATTCTTGCAGAGCCAACTGATAATTTGAATCTAACGGGCTGCTGTCGGTATGACAGTTCTTTAGGTGAGCCTTCCTTCGAATATATTGTTTAAGCCCTTGTTTTCATTTGCTCCTTTGTAAGAAGTGAAACTTCTTTTTTTTTCCTCCTTTGAAGGATTGTTGACAAGGAAGTTTATCAAGCTGATCCAAGAGGCTAAGGATGGAACTCTTGATCTAAATAGAACAGCATATGTTTTGGAAGTATGGCCTTTAATTTATGAAACTGGCATTTACAAAGTGGAATTGTATCACTATGTAAAACGCTGCTCATTGTTTGTTGATTCTTGTATAGGTCCAAAAGAGGAGAATATATGATATTACGAATGTTCTTGAAGGCATCGGTTTGATAGAAAAAACGACAAAGAATCACATACGTTGGAAGTATGTCACAATCATATGAAATTACTTTTTAATACTTTCTCATCTTGTTATTGACTTATAACACGTGGAGCTTTGTTATCACAGAGGCTTTGGGATTGTTGGAAGTAAAAAGCTGGGTGATGAAGTGTCTCAGCTAAAGGTGCACTTATAGTACTTCAACTTATGGCATTTGTGTTTTTATTAGCAATTAAACCTCTAATCATCTGCTGCTGTCATACAATTTAATTGTTTGATGATATATGACATGTTTTAACAAAACACTTTATGAACCAAACATTTATTAATTTGTCCGGGCTTTTTATTTTACCTGACTATATTAGCAAATCATGTGCCTAAAATTTTCTGGACATTTCCTTGCTAATTTAGTACTTTTGTACTTGTTGCATTATCTTGTCATGAAAATATGTTAATCTCTCTCCAGCTAATTCCTTCGCTCTATGCATCTGTTTTTTTCCTTCCAAAAATCCAAGTTAAAATAGTTACTAATTCTTCACCCTGTGTATATGAAAGGCACATGTCAAAATTCTGTACCATTTGAAGCTAAACTACATTCACTTATTATTTATTGCATGACAGGCTGAAGTTGAAAATCTACACGTAGAAGAACGCAGTCTTGATGATCGCATAAGGTTTGATTATTATGTAAATTGAGAAAGCCGATATTTTTGTAGTTCTATAATTTTAAGTGCTCTGCTAACACCTGGTATTTACTCAGGGACAAACTAGAGCGCCTACGGGAGCTGGAATGGAATCGCAATTGTCAAAAGTATGCTCCAATTTCCCCTAAATGATTCTCTATGTTAGTATCGATATTTGTGTTTTTAACTTTCTTTGAACTTGGACTTCTGTAGGAATCTTTTTCTGACAGAGGGAGATATTATGAACCTTCCATTTCTCAGGGTTAGTTACTTTACTCCCATGGATTTTATTTGTTTATATAGCTTACTCTGTGCCCTTCTAACTACACATATTTATATGTCGCAACTATCACAGAATCAAACTGTAATGGCTATTCAAGCCCCTCGTGCAAGCCTTGTCGAAGTTCCGGATCCTGATGAGGTTAATATTTTTATAATCATGTTCGAAAAGTTTCTTCTAAGTTGGTTTCTTATTGGTTTTATTCCCACAGGACATTGGTTTCTGTCCGAAGCAGTACAGACTGATTGTAAGAAGCACCACCGGACCAATTGATGTGTATCTCCTCAGGTAATTTTATTTGGGATAATTACATTCACACTCTCTCACTTATTTGGTAAGGAGCACCTGAGGTTTTGCGAATTATCAAGACACCCCTTTCAATCCTGACAACTCCTGACAACTTGAAAAACATGAGTTGAAATTGTAATAAAATTTTACTGATAGGCAAAGTCATGGTATTTTCTCAAACCTTGGGGTATTTTTCGTAATTAGGGTCTCATGCAGAGGTGTCTATTTATTTTTGAGAATATTATTCTGAGAACACTGGATGTAGATCGTAGACTATTCTTAAGGACCTCTCATCGAAAGCGTAACTTAAATATTATTGGAAAATTTCAGCAAAAATCAACAGAAAAGCAATGACATATCTGTCAAGCGTCCAAAATTATCGGATGCATCGACATGGACTAGTAGCAGCAGAAGGATCGATGGTGCTGAACTTTCTTCAAATTTTTATGATACTTCAACAAGCTCTGAAGTATCCGGGGTCCAGAAGATAATCCCATTGGATGGTGGTGTAAGTTTCACTCATTACTTCTGTTACTAAATCCTTCACTCCTTCCATAACTGGATATAATTTTTGTGTATGATGCAGAGTGATAATGACTATTGGTTGAGATCAGATCGTGAGGTGAGTGTATCGGATTTATGGAGCAACGAAGAGATGTAGTAGTACTTCTTTACGGAGTCTCAATCCTGGGAGTTTGAGAAAAATGAAAGATAATCTTGGTCCGAATTTGTATATAATTTCTTCATAATTTTATCGTTACTCCTAAGAAACGGAAGAACGAATCGAGGTGGATAGATGATGAGAAATCAGTGGTAGTTGCTTACCTTTTGGTTCTAACATACTTTGGTATTATTGATAGAAATAAGCAAGGGTCTTTGTTGGAGATTTTCCGACATGTTTTTAAGATAAAGAAATTAGAATGTAAATCATAGCAACTAAGACCTAATTAATGATCATTTTTCTTTTTAAGTTTTTTTGTCTGGTGTTTTGGCTTTAGCTTTTGCTTACAAAATAATCTGTCTGAATTTAGCAAGAAACGACTAATTTGAGTTTGAAATTACTTATGATGGCACGATGTTTTCCTGGGACAAATTCACCATTAATTGAAAATAGTGGGCTTCGATGATTATATATATATATATATATATATATTTAAAAGATTAAAGTAATTCTAGCTGTCAAAATGCCTCATTTTGTTCAGTGTTAAATGTTGATGGTTCCACTTACAGAGACCATTGAACATCAACCCACGTGCCGAATCAGCATTGATCTGTTTTCTCAGTTTTCCAATCTCTAAGGTCACGTGGTATCGCCCTTTTTTTCTTGCATATGTTGTTGAAAGTTGAAACCAGAGCATTGTAACTTTTTGATTACCAAAAAAGAAAAGAACAGTACATTTGTACAGACTTGACAAGTGAACTACACAACAATATCTAATACCTGATGCAAGACCTACAATATCTCTCTCTTTCACGCTTAACGTACGTGATCTCAACATACACTTGTTTGAAAGAAATATCCAATAAATAGCCACACATTTGCTTACTTAAGATTGATATAGCTTGATCATTTCTGGAAGAATTAAGGACATTGAGAATTGAATTTATCATTTGTTAGTTATGAATCATAAAACTATAGCAAGGTGAAAACCAAGAATGTACATAAACATCAATAATCCATAACATGTATCTATTTCACCTACCCCCTAATTACATGTGGAATTTACCACTCTTTATTCAGGATTCGATGCACCTCGATTTCTCCTAGACCGTGCTCGTGTCACACGAACAGCTTCTTCCAGGACTATGTCTTCTGGAGGAGAGGCTGGGATTTCATTTGCTCCAGGAGTGCCCGAATCAATCTCCATTACCTGCTCTTCACTAGAGTTCGATGTTTTGGTGCTCACGACAAGGGATACTGATGGAGTTGTTTTCTGTTCATTTAAGGCTGCTGGAGCATTAGCTGCTTTTGAATCCTGTGAAGGGCTGGGTTCTTCTGTTGTGTCCTCTTGGAGCTCACTTGAAGATGAACTCGAAGGAGAAGAGGGTTGTCCATCCTGTGGCTGTGTTGAAACGGTGGGTCTGCGATTTGAAGGTGTAGTGGGTCTTGCGACTCTAGTACCTTGCTGTTGTGGCTGAAATGTCAAAATGAAAAACATCTTTAACTGAGAAAAACAAAAGATCTAAAGGCTAAAACTAGGGGGCAAAAGCTTAGAAAGATCCAATGGCATGAATCTAACAAAAGATATAGACAAAATAGCAAATTTAGACCCAAACTCAAAGTTAATGGATGTACTGAGAGATATTCATTTCACCACAGATTACTATTTGATTCTTTTCTTACAAAGAGTTTGTGTGATACATACAAACAATCATCTGTAAAATTCAACAATTCCTAGAAGCGGAATGAGGCCTTATAAAAGTATAACTGGTACATATTGGAGCGAGTTTCACTCATGGAATAATCTACAATACGAGAAAATATATTAATGTTGCAATTATTTAGGAAAAGAAAAAGAAAACTCCACTGAGAAAATCTGGGAATGATCACAGCAGAGTTCCATTTCAGAGCATAATAATTTTCAACAACACTTACCTCTACTTTTCTAGTTCAATTGAAAGTATAATATATTGGAACAGATGCAGAATAAAATATGCCACAAAGTTGGCACGTTATATTTGTATGAACTGCATGCCAAGAAAGTGGCACGTTATATTTGTATGAACTGCATGCCAAGAAAGTGGCACGTTATATTTGTATGAACTGCATGCCAAGAAAGTGGATAAGATCTAAACAAAAAATAATTTGGTCGCAAAGTTCAGAGTTGCAAAAATAAAATGATATTCAAGGGTTAACATGCTGCATCTATGGGTTTAAGATAACAGGAAAGAGAATGAAATCATGCATATAATATTCTCCTGCTTGACATTCAAGAAGATTCACAGAGCTAACGAACTAAAAAATCCAATACAGTATCTGAGAACAATGATGAAAATTGCAGTGATAGATTATATGCTTAAAAACAATATAGTTTTCAAATAATGCATTTCCTATACATACCTGAGCTGGTCGAGGGGGATTTGATTGTGAAGCAATGTACTGCAAAATATCAAAAATTCTAGTTTGACCATAGCTCGCAGCCTTCTGCCAATACGAGACTGCCATATCTCCAGCTCTTGTCCTCAATTCTAACAGATTACGATCAATTTCTGTCTCATGCTTTGCAACATAGGGTCTAAAGAATGAGTCGTAAACATATGTTGTCCCCTAAAATCAATTTACCAAAGAAAATACACATTAGAATACACAACAAATATACTAACTGAACTCCGCAAAATGATCCCGAAAGAAGATTACAAACCTTGGTTTTAGGGAACCACAAGTATATAACGAAGGCCAACTTAGCTTCACCATACATTGGAACCCTTCACAACAATTTTACACAAGAATTTTTTTTAAATGAATGTAAAAAAAATATGAATTTTTTAGGACTGCGTCATTAAGATATTTACCAGCCGACAAACATATCACCAATCCTCTCACATACTGTCAAAATTGCCACCAAAATCCTGAAAGTTAAAGATAATGTTACACCCGAAAACTTGTGACTAAAGCATCTAAAGGATAAATTGAACATGTTGTATACCAGTACTGGCACCAAAATCGAAGTTCCTCGATCTCGGGCTTATTCAACTCAACTGTTTTGTAGCATTCATATGCGGGATAAGCATAGCCAAATATCAACCTGCAATAAGAGTAGAAAATGAGAAACTCTTTGCACTGGAGATGGATGGGACTAATTCCTAATGAACCAGAAACCAAACGTGCACATACAGCAGTCCTCTAGTGATCAAAGATCCAATCATCTTGACTCCTGTCACAGGCATATAAAACATTTATTAGGTCGAGTGAGCACTTTACTAAACAGAAAAGATTCAAAAAAATGACCTCGCAAGAGTAGACTTTGGACTTTTTGTACATCATAACTTGAACAAAACAAATACATTTTCTATTTTGCCGAATTTTTACTCCACAAAACTTCTTTGTGTTGCAAAAAATAAACTCTGTTACCTTCTGCTTAGGACTTGTATTCTAGCAAGTTACTAAGAGAAACATGTACTTGTAATTAACATCAAAGCATGACAAGGATGGGTGTGTTATATGCGTGTAAACATAACGGCAAAAGTATAAAACTTGTACTTTAGTTTCCTTACATTTTACATCTTTTAATTATTCTCATTGTTGATTAGAAACTCCAATATGGCACACAGAAATAGCAACAAAATCAATTATCACAAGCTCTACTTTTTTCATTTTCATCACCAAAAACCAAGATCCAAACTGGAGCATAACAACATTTGCAAATTCAAGGTATACCATTTATCCCCTTTAACTGTTCATCATACTTATGGACGGACTGCCATTCAAACTCAGGCACAGTAAGAACTCACGACAGCAATGTAAAATCTTTATCATTACATTCTTTGAAATTAGGTTTGATATGCATTTATTGTTGTGGACACAAATATATCCAATTATAACAATTGAATAATTAACATTCTTCTTATTTAATCCAAACCTCAAACCAAAGTGCATGAATCAAAATAAACGCATTCTCATACAAAACAACAAAATCGAAAGTAAAACTGCGAAAACGAAGCCTTAACCATTAAACATTGCCAATGAAAATTGTGTCTGCTTAAAAAGAGATCATGTGAGAAAATCAAAACTAGCACGAAACACCTAAAAGGTAATTCATCAAAATCGCACCACACACACAAATATTCATCAAAATCGCACCACTCGCACACATAAATATTCATCAAAAACGTCACTCAATAGAACTTTGTCGCTACGATAAACAAATTTTCACACATTTCTCGTAGAATACTCCGAGAAACACAAAATTGCAAACACATACAACAAAAATCAAACAACATACACAAAAAAAGAAAGCTAAAAACAACGATTCAGTAACATAATTGATCAGCACCTACAACACAAAAGATCCTACACCGAGAAATAGATATAAAATGACCGTTCGTTGAGCGCCGCGACGACAATTGCAGAGACAATCACACGAGACTCATACCTGAAAGCTTCGGGAAGATTTCTCCGTCGTAAGATAGGTTGCGCCGCCGCCGAACGCCGGCGAACCGTTCGTATGTCGGCGATGAGAGAGGGAGAGAGAGAGGAGGCAAAATGGGGACCAGTGTACGCTGCAGTGTCGTTTTAAATATTTCTATTTTTTCTGAGTTTTATTTATTTGAGTTTGGAGGGGGGAGATTACGTGTGGGATAGTGCACGGTTTTAGCGTGAGCGTTCATGCTTATAACCGTTGGATATTGAAAGTTCAGATTAAAATATTGAGAAGAAATAAAATAATAAATCTTATCCGGTTATCCACGAATGTCACGCAGCTAGGGATATAAAGACATTTTAGCCTATCCATTTTTATTTTCGAAATCCCGACTAATTAAAGATTGAGAAATTATCAACCATCAATTTATTGTTGTGAATTATTAACAATTCAAGCATTATATAAGTAAATAAATGACCACATATATGCGAGGAATCGATGTATAACCTCATAATCGTGATTATACTGAATTTTCTATTTTGAAATTGTGTTTTATTTTATATTCTATTTATATATCGCTTATATATTTAGGAGAAATTTTTTATACAAATGACGTGCATATATATGTAATATATGTAAAAGGTATATGAAATTAAAGACCGTTTGAAATAGTGAATTGGATAAGAAATCTATGCTATACCGGTACCAACGGTCCCGGTGTAGTGTACACCATTAGATGAGAGGGTGTTTTAGTAAATGACCCCGCCTATTGGGGGATCCAATGATGTATTATGGACCGAGACCACCAACATAAAATGATCCGAATCGGATTGAATTGTGGGACCTCATATTTGACATATGACCTCTTAATTATGGTTTACCTTAGTCAAATTGGTTAAAGCTCCGTTAATCCCTCGTGAAGTAACGTACGGCTTTGAATTTTCTATCTTGATTTAATGTTTTTACTATAATTTTGTATATTAAGTGCATGAAATATTTTCTCAAAATATACATTTGGTTATACATTTCATGTATTTCGTATGCTCTTATAAAATAAAATATAAGATGAGACATGACTTGAAAATATAGACTTCAAAGTTCATACACTATATGATGTTATTCACAAAATTGACTCAAGCTTATACTTGGGACTAAAAAGTAAATTAGCTGGAAAAAAAAATCAAAATCAGCATACATATTGAGAGCTGAAAAATAAATTATATTATAACAATATTCAACTCGAGACCGAACATTAAAGGTTTTTTTAAAGTTATTTCACCAAAAAACATTTGAACATCTTTTCTATTTTATAGAATCTAAAATTTAGCTCGAGCTGAATTCTTATAATTAAAATTAGCAAGATATGTAAAAAGATCAAGATAGTCAAGCTTATTTTGTATACCGTTTAGTTAAATTGGCTTACGCTCAACTCAACTAACAATTAATCTAATCTCTGTAACATACAAATAAACTTTGATAATATTTTGTTTGGCTCAATTTGATATGTATTTACACTCCATAACTATAAGACAACATGACAAATGAAGGTAAACATTGATCAATTATTCGCAGTTTTATTCACAAACATAATTAATTTGTTATAGAGTTAATCACACTCATTATCGACCAACCCCCCCCCCCCCCCCCCCCCCCCCCGGGGTCTCACCCACAATTGATTTGGATGTTCAACTGGTTTGGCTTGAAAATCTATGGAAGGAAATCGTTTTAATCTCTTTTTTTTTTTTAACTAATTTGCTATAACATTGCCATCAAAACTAAATAAATGAAAAAACAATATTACATATAATATATATACACACACACAACTGTTATATTACCATGGTTGACAGTATTGTTGACTACTAACAATGGTCGTGATGCATGATATAACGAAGCTCAATCGAAAAATATCGGGTTGAATGAAAAATAAAACATGAGAGTAACCAAAAAGAAAAACATGTATATAAAGAATATTATACCTGAATCAAATAAAAACGTATTTTGATAAAATTCATAAAGGACCGTAGTTTAGAAAATACTGAGAATTCAGTCAATCGAAATTGAGATGGTGATTGATTCTTTAATGGTTAAATCAAACAAATTCGATTCGTATTCAACTCATTAACAACTTTATATGTCCAAATGATGGAAGATAAACACAAAGAAACGTCCATTTTACATTTCTAAGGCAAATAGAAACCTTTCTAAGGTACAATACTTTTTAGGTATCTAATTGATGTGGATAATTGCATGAACAGCAAAGTATATTATTTAACCAACTAAAAAGCAATAAGAAGTGCAGAATCTCCCTTAAAGTTTCTTAAATAATGGTAGTTTTTTTTTTCACTTTAACTTATATCTAGGTTCAATCTCACGCTTTATTAATTCCATCCTTTTTGCTTTCTTGTCACACTCATTGACCTTTAGTATTTTGTAGGCTCCCTACATGCATGCATGATGCATCACTGTTGAGAAAAAAAAAAGGAATTAAATTCTTCAAAATTGATTTAATATAATTTTAGTGTAATTTTCTTCTTTTGTAGTTGATCATATGACGAGTACAACTTAATTATATTTAAGTTTGATTACACTGGCCTGGATTAGAATATCTATGGCTATGTTTGGTTATGTTTCCATAGCCATTTTAGTCCAAAATTTTGGCCATACACAGTTTAATTCGCACAATTTGCGCCAAAAATATATTACTTTTCTAGTCCAAAAAACATAATAAATATTTTACTATTTCTATTTGTAGCCTAGTTTGTCTCAACTTTTTTTGTCCCTATATATATAAATATATATATATATACACACTACTATTACTTATATATACATATATATATTCATCTATATGACTATTATTAAAACCTTAATATTATATTATAAATTTCAATCATTAACTAATTATTAACATATAAAAGTTTCATGATTTGACTGCTGCAATAATTATTGTTCCCTCAAGAAACAAAACCAAACACTATCTCACCAAAAAAGACACCCAAAAACCAACTCCCAAAATAAAATCAAACACAAACTCACCAAACATGCACGTATCCCCACAAATTTCTCACCAATAATTCTTATCAATCTACCGTTCCAAAACATAACCAAATATAGCCTATATTTTTGACATTTTCTTATGCGATCCATGTGCTTATTATTATTTTTTTCCTGATTAGTAGGTTTCTAAGACCGAATTAATCACATCACAAATATGAATATATTTAATTGACAATCAGTTACTCTTTTTGAAGTGTAAAACAATCAGACCGTATGTATAATTTACTCATTATGTGTTAAATTCACCAAACTCGATTCAGACTGATACTTGTCCCAATTCCAATTTAAAAAATTTAGTTAATTTATTTAGTTTTTTTTATATATCATTTATTCACTACTTTTTTCTTAATGGGTACAAGCTAATAATCAATTATCTAGTGCAAGAATCCTCATAGATTGTCACGCCAAAGCATTATAAAATAACATATTAATCAAAATACGAGGACCTTTTGTATAAAGTCTATCATGTTAGCAATATACTAACGGCTATATGGACTTTAGAAGCACATTGGTGGGCTAGGGAGAAGACATATTTGATTAGCATGAGATAAAATCAAGTGACAAATAACAACCCCAATGACTTAATGACCATATGCATTTTTTTTGTTCTTATAAAATTCAATATGAACCCTATTATTGGCATTCGGTTATGTAACTAATCTAACTTAAATTAAATTATCGTTTTGGAATACATATGGAGTCTAAGCAAAGTTTTTTTTTAATTATTAATAAAACTTTTGCTATAGCCTTTAGACACTCATTCCTTTCTTTTTTTTCTTTTAATTAAAATAAAATAAGGGAAGAACGACCACCATATCAATTTTTTTTGGACGTGACTAGAGGCTTCTCCCATGTGCCAAAATGTTTGGGCTGTCCATTAGTCAAGTCCATCAACTCGATTCCAACATTATATATAGTAATTTAAGCTTTTTCACTATTAATTGTAAAAGAGAAAAATTATCTTACCATTGCCCTACCCCCCCTTACATGCTCAATCCTATCAATAATATGATTAGTGGGACACTATGTGCTCATTAACCTACCACATTCTCATTACTCATGGTATGAATATAGAATTCTTTAAGCTACAAAAAATAACTATACGATTCTCACTATAGAACCCCTCTATTGTAAGTAATGCATTTTTTCTTGGCAAGAGTCATGGTCGCAATGGATAAAATCGCTAAATGTCATTTTACCCATTTCATTT
Organism: Buddleja alternifolia; assembly: GCA_019426215.1. Classification (NCBI taxonomy): domain Eukaryota; kingdom Viridiplantae; phylum Streptophyta; class Magnoliopsida; order Lamiales; family Scrophulariaceae; genus Buddleja; species Buddleja alternifolia. The sequence continues at coordinate 35,024,173 of CM033397.1, read as the reverse complement.
GTACTCAAGTGAATCTGTAAAACATTTGATACAAATATGACTATATCGTTAAGTGAAATGCTGATACTATGTGCATAATTTAATAGTTTACAACTTAAATTAAGCAATGTCATGAGGAACTTCGATGAAATTGGACATGTACCACCATAATTAGGAGGCCAAAAGGCTAATAATGGCATTGGCCAAGAAGAAGCAAAAAAGGCAAAGGCACACAAATTTGGGGGTGGGGTGTTGGTACTCGGTTGGTCCAATTCCTTCGAAACCTTGGATTCTAAGTCGATAAAAGTGTTGATGGTCATATTCCCCTTTGCTCGAGGGCGTGGTAATTCCCTCACATGGTTTACACTTTACAATGATGAAATGTTGTTGACTTGTCACTCTCATGCCCAATTTTCATTGTACACCAACTTCATCCAATAGTGGGGCATATAAATATATCTCAATGATAATAATTCTACGTTGAGTTGATCATTTTTTTATCGTGTCTTTTTATTTTTATATATACTTTATTTGTTGTTTCTGGTATGAGAGTGGATGCGAATGTATAGTGGGATACATAAAGAATCAAGGGTTTTTATTTTTGGTTTCCTGCCTTTTGTTTTTGTTGCAGATTTAGTGGTAAATTTTGAGAAGTCAAGTTAAGCATCTTATTTTAGACTGTGAAACGAAAACTCTTCGTGATGCTTGTAAAAAGAAGACTCATGATGATGGCGTTCAGTTGAGCCATTTCTTCGCGAAGAATTTGGCTCGGTTTCAAATTATTACCTCCTTTCTTTGGGATTGGAAGCTCTTGCTAGAAGTGGTCTCTTGTAATACTCAAGATTTAGACCTTCTTTCTAGCGTCTATAGTTCTAGGTGTTGTGACTATAGTGTTTTTGGTGCCTTCATTGTTGAGTCTTATTTGTTTTTTGCCAAATCTGTCATTTATGTTATTGAGCAGAAAATGTATCTTATTGTACTCGACTTTGTAACATTTTTTTGTTCGATTAATGCATAACTTTCAATTATCAAAAAAAAAAAAAACCTAAACTCAATTGGTATAATGTATTTATTTCTCAGATGCATTTTGGACCTGAATACATAAACAACTTATCATACCTTTTATCAGATTTCATTGAGTTGAATGTGAATCTGAATAAGTTTAAAAATAATCACAAATATTCAATAATGAGATACATATAAAATATATCATATATGAACAAATTGCGATTGTACCACGACCAGGAATCTGGAGAGCTAAAAAAAAGACAATATTAAATTGGGTAAGATATTTGATTTCATATTTGCATTCAATCAAAGATATATTGAACTTGTACCCAAAACAAAAAAAAAATAGATATATTGAACCAAAAAAAGTAAAAATCAAAGATATATTGGTCCTTTTGCTCAAAAGAGAGGGAAAAAGGATAAAATGGCCCAATTAGTGTGTTGGACCACCAAAAATGGGCCATGCACATCTATTTATGATCTGTATCATACAATTACTCATGACAACCCAAAATGTTTCTGAATGATGAGAAACCTATAAAGGGAAACACTAGGCCCAAAATCAGAAGCCCAACACATTATTAACGGTGCTAGAAAACTTTGAAGAAATTCATGTTAATATCGCTTTTAGTCCCTCAACATTAAATTTAGAATCACTTTAGTCCCTCTACTTCCAATTATATCGATTGAGACTCAATAATTTGTTTCAATATGGTCCCTCCGGCCAATTTTCGATTTAATTTGGACCGGAAAGTTGGTCACATACCACGCAGATGACATTTTTAAGGGTAAAAGTGTCAATTCAACTTTTGAGTTCCACTTTAGTCCCTCAACTTTAAAAAATTGTCACTTTAGTCCCTCAACTTTAAAAATTTATCACTTTAGTCCTTTGGCTGGAAACGCACTGTTTGGTGTATATTTGGTGCAAGTTTGGTGTATGAGTAGTGCAATAATTGGTGTATAGATAGTACAAATGCTTGGCGTATATTATTTAGTGCATTATTTGGTGCATATTATGAAATTGTTAGTTGGTATTTGTACACGATTTGTGCATGTTTTGGCAGTGACTATTAATGCAAAATATCAAAAAACATTAAACAAGTTTCATTTCATTCAAAAGATTTCATACAAAAGATTTCAACAAGCTTCATTTCTTAAAGGGATAATTATTTTTTTACTCCATTTGTTAGTCCAAAATTGCTAAACACCCCTCTGTTTTTTTTTTTTTTTTGCAAATTCAACGTGAACCCTTTTTCGATAAAAAATTGATGAAAATCTAGCCCTTAAAACATCCATATACCTTTGCCCTGTTTGTAGGGTTGAAATTCACTACAAAACAAAGGTATAGGGATATTTTAATAGCTATATTTTGATCAAGTTTCTAATGAAAAGGGGGTTTTATGTTGGGTTTACAAAAACAGAGGGGTGTTTTTGCCTATTGTTTTAAAATGGGGAGCGAGGTGTTTAGCAATATCGGATTAACACAAGGGGTAAAAAATAATAAAGCCTAATATAAACATCTCACTTCAACCCTTATTCACTTCATTAACCACGTGAGGAACAAAAATACCCAAGATAACACCAATATCATCCAAAGCCTCTTCGCCAACACAAGTTGGCTCAATTGATAAGGACGGGTCACTTCCCCTCAAAAGGTTGTGTGTTCGATTCCCTCTGCCGACGTGAGGGTTGTGTTGGTGAGTAATTTTTAAGTACCTCTATAAACGACCTATGGTCTCGAAAGCATGCACTAGCCCTGGTAGGTGTCCAGAGCCGACCCTAACTAAACTTTTTTAAATTTAAAAAAAAATAAAAATCAAAAGCCTCTTCTAATTTTTTTGGACCTTCTCCTGTTGGGTTATGCGAAAAATATGCAGCAAAAGAATTTCAATTCCACAAGTGGACATCTCGATTTACATACTCAAATCATAAAGTGCTAAAACATACACGTTGTAGTGAAGTGGTTGGAGAATCTGGCTCTTCGAAAGTTCTCGAAACTTCTGCAAAGCTATCTACGCCACTCCTTGAATTTTTCAGTCTTTTTGAATCCTTTCTTGAATTTTTAAAACCTGATCCGAACGAAAAATATACCCCATCTCTAAATAATCAAGCAGATTGATGGAAGAAGAAAAAACTCCTCTTTTTTCTCTATGGTGGGCGATGGCTAGGGTATATAAAGAGGGAGGATTTTTCTTTTGTAACTTGTTAGGAGAATAATGAATGACTTAGGTCAGAAAGTCATAAGTGATGTGTATTTATATCACTTAACTTATTGACCAAGACAAGACCCACAAGCGCCCTTGTGTAAGGCTTCCAAGTAGACTCCCAACTCGGCCTATTTGGACGCCCACTTTGGCTCTGCTTGGTCTTGTGTTTTAATTAATTTTTTATTATTTAATTTTTTATTTATTTTGTCCAATCAATCAATTAATTAATTAGATAAATTAATTTATTAATTTATTTATCCAAAAAATTTATTAATAATTAATGTTATCTTATTAATTAATTATCTCATCTAATAAGTAACCAATTAAAAATATTTAATTTATCCAATAAATTTAATCTCCTAAGTTTAATAGAAGAAATTTTCATATTTTTCTTTGTCAATCCTTTAGCGCGACTCTTTAGGTTCATCTCGTTTGGCAATGTGAGGAATCTAAAGGAAATGGGTTACACCTAGCCAGTCATGTGACCCACTTCATAGCCCAAATGAGATCGAATGAATGGATCATTTCAAAACCTTCCAATCATGTGTTAGAGTATAAGCCCTCGAATGCCATAAAGAGGATAGATTTATAGGACATAAACATTGTAACTAAACTATGGTTTTTCTATTAATATAAGGCAGTTGATTGTTGTTTTCTTATAGGCATTTATAAGGTGTGAATAAACAACGTAAAGTCCTTGATGACAAGGCGAACCTTCTACCTCCTATAGGATAGGAGGAAAGACACTAGCATGGTTTGATCCTTGACATCTAAAAGGGTTCGCAAGTCTAAGAAATATTGATTGGGCATCAATAGTGAATAAAGACTTGTATGATGTAAGTTTCGACAGAGAAAGTGTCAGTCGTACACTATGAAAATGGCAGTGGGAACTTATATCATAGACGTGTCAGTTGGACTGATATGTTCGAACACGGCTCGCATCAGTTCATCACATGGGTATTCACTCATTGACAGTCAATGATGAAACTGATAAGTAATGATAGGTACGTGTGAACCTCTGACCAGAGAAATCGAGTCGAAGATGTACTTGTGACATCAAGTCTGTCATTAGAGTAGTTAGATTCAAATCACCTGTTGGTGGAATCGACCTCGAAGTGCGACTTGATGGGCAAGTAGCATTGTTAACTGATTTGCAATATGGAATTTATTCTCTCATAAGTGAATGAGTAAAATATCTTATGCGATCATGAATAAGTGAGGATGAAAGTCTTTGGCCAAAGTATTTAAATACCTCGACTTATTATGAGCTTAGGCATATGGTCAAGTTATATGAGTTTGACTTTAAACCATGACTCTTACTTGACTGAGATATAAGAATAAAAGGTTTATACACATACGGTATTCACGACGTAAAGGTTTGGAATGATCCTATTCATTCGTTCTCAATTGGGTTACGATGTGAGCCACGAGACTGGCTAGGTGTCACTCACACCTTTTTGGATTCCTCCCAATTGCCTTGAGACGAACCTAAAGAGTCGCGCTTAAAGGAAGTGCAAAAGGAAAAATATGGAAAAAAGACTTGAGAGAAATTCACGGCATTGGATGCCGTAATTAATTAATTAATTATTGGATAATTTAATTAATTAATTAAATTAATGAGTTAATTAATTTCTTGGAGAAATTGAATTAATTTGATTATCAATTTATTTCTTGGATAAATAAATTATTCGATTAATTAATTAGCAAGTAAGATGAAAGCCTGAAAGCTTCCGAGCCCACTAAGGGGCGGCCAAATAGACGCCCAAATAGGGCTCTTGCATGCTAGTGCTATTGTTTCACAAGGTGAAAAATAACACAAGACAACTTACATAACTTTCTCTCCAAGAAAAAATCTCCCACTCTCTCTCTAGTCGTCTTTGACAAGGAAGAAAGGAGGAGTTTTTCGTTTTTGATTCCGGCGTGACGAATTAGAGACGTTGGCAAATTCGGCGTTAGAGAAAAGGATCACGTTCAGAAATCAACATACGCGAGAACGACAATTTTTCTATACACAATTAAACACGAGGATTAAAGATGATTTGGGCTTTGGGAATTAAATTTACTTTCCGCTGCGTTTTATTTGTATAATTCCCAACATCATGAATATTGTATACATATAAACCTTTTATTCTCGTGTCCCAGTTAAGTAAGAGTCATGATTATGTCAAACTCACTGAAGTTGACCATATGTATAAATTATAATAATATGAGATCATTGAGTTTGCTTACATGCCTCGCACAAGCAACTCTATTGCTTTGGCCAAAGACTTCGATCTCTATTATTCATGATCACATAGGACACATTCTCATTCACCTATGAGAGAACAAATCACGTCTTAGTAATCAGTTAAGACCACCACTTGCCTATCAAGCGGCATTTCAAGGTCGACCCACACCAACGAGTGAATTAGATCTAACTACTCTAGTGACAGACTTGATGTCACAAGTACATCTTCAGCTTGATACTTCTGGTCATAGGTTCACTTATACCTATCACAAACAATCAGTTCTATCATTAACAATATTAGAGTAAAAACCCATGTGACGGAACCGATGCAAGTCGAGTTGGAGCATATTAGTTCAACTGATGTGCACACACTCATATGCTCCCATTACCTCATAGTGTTCGACTGCTACTCCCATGTCAAAGTTTAGATCATACAAATATTCCAAATCTTTATTGTCCACTAAAGACTTTTCATTACTTGCGAACTAGTTAAGTAATCAAAATCAATCTCTCTAGCGCCTTTCTTTCTATTGCATAGGAAGTAGAGAGATTGCACTGAATACAAGGACGAACCTTTTACACTACTTACAAATGCTAATAAGATTTATGTGAAAACAAACATAATGTCTTTTATTATAAAAAGAATTAGTTGGTTACAAATGTAATGCCATATAGAATCTATCCTCTATGGCAATCGATGGCATATTCCTAGCATTTCCAACTCCGTGTTAAGAGTTCTAATATTTATCAAAGGGAAAAATTCACTTTTGGTCCCGTAGGAATCGGCTCAAAACACTTTTAGTCCCGTAGGACTTTTTTTGACACTTTTAGTCCCATAGGAGTGAAAAAGTGACACTTTTGGTCCCGTAGGAGTGGCGAGTGGATTTCACTCGCCATTAAAAAACAAGAAATTCAAAAAAAAAAATCAAAAATATTAATAAAATAATAATAATAATAACAAAAAGATGAACAGTGATTCGCGAATCACTGTTCATCTTCTTCTTCACCCTCCAAACCCGCCCCCCGAATCACTGTTCATCTTCTTCTTCACCCCCCAAACCCGCCCCCCCCAAACACACCCCATCTCCCCCCCAAAAACACCCCATCTCCACTGTCCCCGCCACCGACGACGATGGAGGTGGCGGTGGGGCAGCGGGGGCGGGGGGAGGGAGGGCGGTGGTGATGGATCTTCCCTCCCCCCCAAAACATGACCCCCCACCACTTCTAAACACTCGCCGGTGATGGAGGGTGCCGGCCATGGAGTTGGCTGCGGTGGTGGCGGGGCGCGGGTGGGATGGTGTGAGGTTGTGTTGGGGAAGAAGATGAACAGTGATCTTCTTCATTTTTTTTGTTTTTTATTTATTTAATTAATTTTTGATTTTCTTTTTTTGATGAACAGTCGAATTCACGCGCCCGGGCGTGTGTGTGTTACACGCGGCACCCCTATGGGACCAAAAGTGATATTTGGGACCAAAAGTGTCACCTTTTCAATTCTATAGGACTAAAAGTGTCAAAAAAAATCCTATGAGACTAAAAGTGTTTTGGATGGATTCCTATGGGACCAAAAGTGAATTTTTCCCATTTATTAAGAGTTCAGGTATGACTTCCCTTGAACAATCACACATGGGGTCAAATCAAGAGAAATACCCTCGAGTTTCGGCATCATTAGATGTGAAAATTGCATCACATTACAACATAAAGAATAATAAATCTTGAACGTAATTAGAGTAAAGCAACTCACCCTATAATTCTCACAACCGTAAAACCTTCTACTAAGTCGTTCAAGAGCATCGAAGCTTAGCCCGTATCCTACAAAAGCATGTCATTAGCCTTTTTTTGCTCTCTATGGTAGGCATGCCGAAACAAAACAAACTCAACAATTATTGAGCTTTATAAGCTCAATAATGGCATTAGGGCCGGACTGTACATTGCATTTCCTGCCAAAGGACCAACATGACAAATTCTTTAAAGTTGAGGGACTAAAGTGATAACTTTTTTAAGTTGAAGGATTAAAGTGACAATTGTTTTGAAGTTGAGGGACTAAATTGTAACTCAAAAGTTGAATCGAGATGTTTACTCTTAAAATATGACATGTGTCTGACACATTACCAACTTTCCTATCAAAATTGACCAAAGGACATTGAAATAAATTATTAGGTTGAGGGACTCAATCGACGCAATGGAAAATAGAGGGACGAAAGTGATTCTATATTCTAAAGTTGAGGGACCAATATTGACGTCACCCTAATTCCGTTTTTTTTTTCCTGGTTAAGATTGAAAGGAACCCCACATAATCCAAATTCCGCCATTGAAACAAAAATGCTAGAAATTCAAGCTTCGTCCACATTCAATTTCTCCACTTTTTGTATAAAATAAATATAAGTGCCACAATTACAGAGCGAAATATAGATACAGATAATGAAAATGTTAGCTGCTGCACCTTCATCTTCTCGTCTCTACTCTCCATTCCTCTATTGCCCACTTAAACTGTCATCTTCATTGTCCTTTTCATCAAAATCCCTTCAAATCCAACGGTCCCCTGCTTCTTATCCGTGCATCAGAGCCGTTGATCTTGACCAGAACACAGTAACTATCTTTATTCTATCATTTTAAGTTCTTTTTAATTGCTAGTAATATAGCTTAATTTGTGGTCTTGATTGTTAATTAATGTTGTTTGCAGATAATAGCAATAACAGTTGGGGTGGCCAGTGTTGCAATTGGAATTGGAATTCCTGTTTTCTATGAATCCCAAATTGACAATGCGGTAGGTTTTCCTTTTTTACATACAAACCCCCTCACTTATTGGAAATTACCAATGCACTTCCCACAAGGGGTCTATTTGTAAGGTTTGTAAGGATAAAATTGTAAAAATTGTTAAATAGACAGAGGGAGAGGGTGTCATTGGAAGAAATTCTGAACATGAGGAGTTGTGCAGGTAATTTCGAATAAGTGAGGTAGATTTTTGTAACTACATAATAAGTAAGGATTTTGCCTAAAAGTCAAAATAGCTTAATGAGATGTATATATTTGTCAAAGAATTGAAATTGAATTGATGAAAGTGAGGTTTTGATGTAGCTTTTATATTGTTTCAGTCCAAAAGAGATAATACTCAGCCATGCTTTCCCTGCAATGGCAGCGGCGCCCGTAAGTACTTCGTTTTGTTTCTATCGTTGTTATTGACGTATTCTTCTGCAACATTTATAATTGGTGAAATGAGACCGATGCCAAACTCTTCAAATTCTCCATTCAAGGACCATTAATTTGATGCTATCTAATTCGGACTTGTATCCTTTTGTAGTCATTTGAGAATTGAGATCGTTTAAGGCCTCAAATTATCCTTTTTATGTTTATAGGGGTATTTTGGTTATTTTCATGAAAGATATCATTTTCTGGTGATTTCATATTTTGTTAATCGTATGACTTTGTCATGCGGGTTGTCATTTTGTAGCCATCTGAGATCGTTTAAGGACTCAAATTAGCGTTTTTATGTTTAAAGGGTTATTTTGGTAATTTTCATAGTGTACTGCCTTAACACAATGTTTACTGATTTATGTTAAATTTGTGGACCGGTGACTTGGATTGTATATGCTAAACAAATGGTTGTCTAAGAAACCCATGGAGGGCCTTTTGCTCTTAACCTTGAAGCGGCTCAATGATAAGCCTAAAATTAAGACTGCCTAGAAGCTGGATCAAGTGTCGGTTCTTGGGAACTGTTAATGTATCTGTCAGCTGTCCTCCTCGCTTTTCTCTCAACAAAATGATTGGTCCATCTTGTGGACAAATAATAGGTTGATATTTCTACTCTAGGAAAATTTTAAAACGGGACGTGAAAATGATACTATAACTGTTTGGTACAAGGAAACAGAAACACACTTGGTGAAAATTTTAAAACGGGACGTGAAAATGATACTATAACTGTTTGGTACAAGGAAACAGAAACACACTTGGTGCCTTGTTGCAGACCAGAAGAATCATGTCTTTATGCATCTCTTACTGCAATGTGCTATCTTTTACTTTAATTGGGAAAAGGTAGGAGTGATTATCTTTATTCTAGGCAAAATTAATCGAGACGCCAACTTGGGATGTTACGTATTATATTGAAAATTGCTGAAATTCTTGCAATGTTCTTGAATGCCACGATAACATGGTCTTTCCATGTGTAGAAACACCTGACAAAATTGTTCTGTTAAACTATCAAAGTTACTGTATTTTGGCGATCTTCGCTTTTAAAATTCTTTCTTTTCCTTAGTAAAGATTTAATCCATGTTAATTTTTCTAATATTTGACAGCTGAGTTCTGCATAAGACTCGTTTTTCACTACTCGACCTTTGTCGACGGTCAAGAAAATAGTGACTGGTGCTACTGATTTAATAATCATTTGTTAAAAGCTTATAATGAACTTTTAAGATTCTATCTCTGAATTTGTAAGTGATTTTCTGCAGAGAAGTGTAGATTTTGCATGGGTACTGGGAATGTGACCGTTGAGCTTGGGGGGGACGAGAAAGAAGTGTCGAGTTGCATAAATTGTGATGGGGCTGGTTCTTTGACATGCACAACATGCCAAGGTAGTGGCATTCAACCTCGCTACCTCGATCGCAGGTACTCGTCTCATCCTATCTTGCAATCTATCTGACTATCAGGACCAATTCAACGCTATATCAACAAATATAAATTCAACAAAAACTTTTAATAATAAAAAAAACGGATTTTTCTTCTCTTCAAGTGATTCAACTTTGTTTTCGTTATAAATTGTATGGTTTTTATTGCTGACACGAATACGCATATATTTTTTCTTTGGTTGAACAGAGAATTCAAGGATGATGACTAAATGCTGTAGAGAGATGGAAGAACGGTTTGATGCCTAATTAACTTGTCGCGAAGTTAAGATGGATCGGGATTAACACGTTTTTTGCATTTGAACAATTTTTTTTCCATTGTAAAATCATTCATTACGTGTAATATTACAAGAAATCAAAGCATGTTAACTGAATGTAGTTGTTTGTTTACTTGTGCAAATTGATGTATGATTTGAGTACTACTATGGAAAAGCAGACCGATAAATATTAGATAATATATATACATACTGTGTTCGAGCTCGGTTAAGCTTGAGTTTGAGCTCCGCTCAGCATGAGATCGAGCCCTTGTTTTATAGCTCGTCAAGCTTGAGCTTAAAATATGAGGTTCTAGCTCGAACCAAGTAATTTCATTGAGCTCGGTTCATGTGTATCCCCAATTTTACATGCATTTACTTGTATTCACATACTGACATTGTTCACCACATATAAATTGTTGTTACGATAGAGATCTCGAAGTCTCGAGATGCCTAAGAATCAATCATATATACTTAGTTTGCCCTTGCGAAACATTTTTTCTTAAGATTTCAATATATCTATTTGTTCACAAATTGCAGTCTTGATTATGTCTTTAGACTTTAGATATTCACTCAACTAAAATAACTTCATGCCTCATTAAGAATTTAAAACATAGTGGTAAACGGAGAAAAGTACAAAATTAGTTCCATAATTCACAAAGAAAAAAAAATAAAATCAATTTTGGTCCCAAAATTTTAAAATGACAAAAATAATTCTATAATTCAACTTAATTTTACAAAACTAGTCCCCCCATCAATTATGAACCGAAAAAGCCACGTGCGGAGTACGTGATTGTAAAATCTGACTCCCCTCTTTGACCCGCCCAAAAAACAACTCCCCTAAAATAGGAAAACTTACACGCAAACCCCCTCACTTATTATGTAATTACTAAAATTCCCCCTCACTTATTGAAAATTACATAAAATTCCCCTCATATCAAGATATTTCAAACAATTACACCTCTTTATACTTAAAGATTCTTATAATTTTTACCCTCTGCAAACCTTACAAGTAGACCCGAAAAGGGGGTAGAATGGTAATTTTTAATAAGTGAAAAGAATTTTTGATAATTACACAATAAGTGAGGGGGTCTATGTGGAATTTTTCCAATAAAATAAAAGGAGTAATATTATAAACGATGAAAAAGCCAAAAAGGGAAGAAGAAAAAATAGTAAAGTGGTCGTCGACAGCAGGGTTCGAACCTGCGCGGGCGAAGCCCAACAGATTTCAAGTCTGTCTCCTTAACCACTCGGACATATCGACTTCTTGTTGGATGCCAATACATATATTTATATAGACACAAGCGAGTCTCAGCTAGGGGTTATCTAGGGTTTAAGTCATCTTCTTCTTCTTCCTGTGTTGATCAGAAAGCAAAACCAGATCAGTAAAACAAGCTGTGAGTCACACCAATCTACACACAAAAAATCAAAGTTTTTCAAAATTAGAAGATGTTATATATAATAGGATTAGGGTTAGGAGATGAAAAAGACATAACATTGAAAGGGCTTGAAGCAATCAAGAGATGCACCAAAGTGTATATGGAGGCCTACACTTCTCTTCTCTCCTTCGGCCTCTCCTCCAATGGCCTCTCCACTCTTGTGGGTCCCCCCCTTTTTTTTCCAATTTTTTTTTATTTACAATTCTTTGGAATAATTTATGCAATAAAGTTTGCATCTTTGTGGGTTATGTGCAGGAAGAGCTATATGGGAAGCCAATTATTGTATCGGATAGGGAAATGGTGGAGGAAAAGGCAGATGATATGCTGTTACAAGCCCAGTCTGCTGACGTGGCGTTTTTGGTCGTGGGAGATCCTTTTGGGTATATTTTTCAAATTAGTTTTTCTGATTTTAGACATTATAATGTAATGTGTTTTAATCCCATCACATGTTCTTAATTTGGATTCGTTTGATTGTGTTAATGTTGAAATTGGAATTGTTGAAGTGTAATGTTTTTACTTGGTTTTCACTAAATCTTGTAACGTAATTTCGGCGTTGTGTCGAAAGTAGGCGATTTTGCGTTATAATATGTCGTTCCCGTTTAATCCCATCAGATGTTGTTAATTTGGGTCATATGATAATGTAATGTTAGATATTGTTCAAGAATAATGTTTTTTACTTGGTTCTCACTAAATCTTGTAACGTAATTTTGGCGTTGTGTCTTTTCGTTTAAAAGTAGGCAATTTTGCGTTATAATGTGTCTTTCCTGTTTAATCCCATCATATGTTCTTAATTTGGATCATATGATTATGTAATGTTAGGAATTGTTCAAGAGTAATGTTTTTACTTGGTTTACGCTAAATCTTGTCATGTTATTTAGCTTCAGTGTCATCGTCTTTTAATTCTTAAGAATAGGCGATTCTGCGTTGCACTGTGAAGAAAGAATCACTTAGAAAATGATGGAGGCTTTTTTCGGTGCATTTTGTTGATTGTGATTGTTTATATGATATTAGAGCTCTTTGATTTATTATCTGAATTTGGATGCAGAGCAACGACACATACTGATCTTGTTGTCCGGGCAAAGAAATTGGGGGTGGATGTTAAAGTGGTTCACAATGCATCAGTGATGAATGCAATTGGTGTTTGTGGGCTTCAGCTCTACCGCTATGGAGAGACAGTTTCGTTGCCATTCTTCACTGATACCTGGAGGCCCGATAGTTTCTACGAAAAGATTAAAAGAAATCGAACACTTGGATTGCACACTCTCTGCTTGTTAGGTAAAGTCAGTTTTTTCGTATATTAGGAATTAGAGTTACCTTACAGACTTAGCAATTGAGTTTCTGTTGCATTTATCATGGAAAAACAAATATCCTTTTTTTCTTTTTTCCCCGTAAGTATGTAAAACATGCAGCAAATTTTGATGTTTGTAGATATACGAGTGAAGGAACCTACTCTAGAGTCCTTATGCAGGTTAGTTATGTGATCACTTTGTGCTATTCTAATAGAAAATGACCTTCTTTGTATTTCTTTTCTTCCTTCTCAATAGCACTTCTGGCATATAGTTAGTTGTAGTATTTATGCCTTACCGTTGATATTTTCAGAGGGAAAAAAGTGTACGAGCCACCGAGGTTTATGACAATTAAGACTGCAATTGAGCAGCTCTTGGAGGTGGAGCAAAATCACGGAGAAGCAGGTATCTTCTGGGCCTTACTCCATTTCAATGCTTTTGCAAGCGTAATTTGTTTCTTCACAATTGCATCTAAATGACTGCATTGGCTCACAGAATGGCCTCGATTATTGGAGAAATGGGGAAAATGAAATTCTGGACTTTCCTCATAGTTGATCAATTTTTTGAACCGTCTTCTATTGATATCCGTGAAGTTCCTATGTATTGGATCTAATCATTGCTTTCGTTTGCAAATTGCAGTGTATAATGAAGACACTTCTTGCGTTGGTTTGGCCCGGGTAGGTTGTGAAGATCAGTTGATAGTTGCAGGTCCCATGAAGCAACTTTTGACCGTAGACTTCGGGCCCCCTTTACATTGCCTCGTCATAGTAGGCAACACTCACCCACTGGAAGAAGAAATGCTGGAGTTTTATGCAATTGCTAAAGGTTCAGCACAAGCTTAACCTTTTCTGATAATGGTGCTATATTACAATTATTTGTATACATTATTATCTTTGTCTGCTATCTTACACACTTCGGACAATTGAACCCTAAATTTGGGTTTCTGCTGCATTCAACTGAAAGGATCTGCACCGTAATGTGAAATTATAATTAGAGAAAGAAGATTGTTGATGAATTTTCCCTTTGTAATAATCAGTAGCTTTTTTATGCCTTTTGGGGTGTTTATTCTAGAAATTTTGTACTAGAAAACAAATGTATTTGTAACTGGTTCATCTTATGAGATATGTGACATTTGCAGTTGCAACTCCTTTCTTGCATAATACCTCAATGCTCTCAGCTTTGTTTTGGACAAATCCTAGCCTGGATCGGGTTTGGTTGATCCTACGTGAAATTCACTTACTTTGTAACTAATCAAATGACAAGTGTAATTTACTCACTTTGTGAGTTACATTTGAATGTGATTAAACCGGGTCCAAACTAGAACTTTCTCTTTTCGTGATATGCCCCATTCATTATACTCTCGAGTGTCATCTCCTTGCTTATGGTCAATTTGGGGTTATTCTTCGCGACTCTTGAGCTCCCATTCATTATACTCTCGAGTGTCATCTTCTTGCTTATGGTCAATTTGGGGTTATCCTTGGTGACTCTTGAGCTCCCGAAGAGATGCTTTCCATGTAATTTTAGCCTGCATGTGGAGCCCGTACATGAAGGGCTAGAATTTTCCTAGACTCACGAGTTCTTGAAGCTCACAAGTAGGGATGCTAACGGAGTGGTTCTAAGTCAGTTCTTGTGGGCCCTGGAATCGGCCCACATAGTTTAAGCGGTTCTTGGAATTGGAACCACATAATGAAGGAATCAGAACCGCCTGGAATTGGAACCATGATACCTGCATGGACTGGAGTAATGATACCCGCATGGACTGGAGTAGGAATCGGAAACGTGATAACTGCAACGATCTGCGAGACATGTTAGGAATCGAAACCACGAGAGCCGCTTGGGGGAGACCCTTTTTTTTAAAAAATATATTGACCACCAAAATTGATAGTCAATTACTGAATTTATACAAAAGTGTTTGGATATGAACTAAAATTTCATAATTCGAGTTTTTTTTCTCTTTCCACAATCCACTTCAATAATTCTTGCAACTCAATAATTCTCCATTTAATATGACTTGTAATGTGATTTCCTGCAATACTCTATTTCATACAAATGAATATTTATATCTCTTGAACCTTAAAAATACATCACTTAAAATTCTCATCTTAAGGAATATAGTTTTATGATTATGTTTCGATATATGATCTGCAGTTTAAGGTTTACATCTAGCTTTTTATGTCTCATATTTTTTAATTATTGTTTGAACGATTTAATTGCCCTCTTTAACTAATTTATTCTTAGCAATGATCTACTAATACAAATGATATTGTTTCATTTGAAAATTACAAGTACTATTAACTTAATAATGATTATGAAATTATACTAAATTCGTTGTTACTGACTGATTTTTCAATACTATTGAACTCAAATAACAGCTCAAGTCTCTTGCATGGACTGTTCACATTGAACATGTTTACCGAGAAGCGAATCAAACCACGGATATTATGGCTAAACACGGATATCATCAAAGGGTTGGCACAATCATGACCCCTTCGAAGACTCTCCAAGACCCTCTTGAGCAAGAAAGACTCAGAGTTAATTGGTCTAGACTAGCTAGAATAGACCCCGGCATGTCGGGTGAATTCCATTATGGTGTTCCCTCTCCCCCCTTTTCTCTACGGGTTCACAAAAAAATAACTAGTACAAACTAAGGAAAATACTTAAAAATAAATAAAAATTCAATTACCTTTAGCAACAGTGGAAAATACTATCGAGCACTCTACAATATTTTACAAGTTCTCCATTTTCTTAAAAAATGTTAGTAAATGAACACATGGTCTCAACCAAACACCTTTTCAATTAGCTTTAACAATAGAGTGAAAAATGAAAAATACACACACATTACAATGGGTCCAGGTCCAACCCGGATCTGCCTAGGAACCGTATAAATTGAAACTGGATCCGGTTAGAGCTACGGAACCGGAACTATTTGGGTGGATCCGAATTGGACCTGGATCCATTGCCATCCCTACTCGTCAAAAATGTAGAGAGGGGTTGTATACTTGCATTATGTTCTTCACTGCAAGAATGAAATCATAAAGTAAGCTCACTTGCCTAAATGGGCAGCAAGTTGGATTGGAGAAAAAAAGGACAAAATGCGCTATAACACCACAATTAGTTCATAAACCTCTTTAATGTTAAAAAAGATGTTATCTACAAGACCTAAACTTACAAAAAACTACTAGGAAATATAACACTGCTACTTCTAGTTATGTGATCCCTACAGTATACCACACCTTCCAACTTTCTTGCATCAAAAGACTTTGTACATCTACCAGCAACATAAAATAAAATTTGAAACAAAAGATGTATCGACCTAGAAGTCAATTGCTAAATGGGGCAACACCGCCACACTTCCCCTGCAACCATGTTAACCGCACATAATTGCTCTTGAGAGAAACAAACATCTCCCTATAATTAGGATTCTCAAAGAGATCCAAAGCAGCATAATAAAGATTATCTTCAATGCCTTCGATTTCATCCAACGCTTTTATGCAGTTACTTATGGTGAATCTTTCATCAATCTGAGACTTTGTAACCGAACGCAGCTTTGAAGAATTGATCATGTCCGAAATGGCTTCTGCCATTGCATCATTTAATTCTTGGTTCCAATTGCTTTGTTTAGATGTAGAGCCAACTTCTGATGGGCGCTTTCTCTTTCTATCAGTAGTGTTCTTGATAATGTTTTGTAGTGAAGATCCATT
This sequence comes from Buddleja alternifolia, assembly GCA_019426215.1. Lineage (NCBI taxonomy): Eukaryota > Viridiplantae > Streptophyta > Magnoliopsida > Lamiales > Scrophulariaceae > Buddleja > Buddleja alternifolia. Next base: position 35,007,456 of record CM033397.1, on the reverse strand, counting down.
CTGTTGCAGCAATTTTGGAGTTTTAGGAGATGGGTTTACACCTTCTTGTCCTAAAGGATCAAGACTAGCAGTCTTGTCCAATTCTTCATAGTGGCTCGATTGTGCATATTTTCCATCTACTCCTGAATCTGCAAATATTGTGCATAATTGATCATAAATAGGACAATCCTTTGTCTTTGCTGGTTCAATCTTGGGCTGTGCCTGTAATCATATCAGGATTTGTAAAGCAGAATAGATTATGTACTTTGCTGCATAATAACATACACATGCATTGTTTTATCTATACAGATGATGATAGAGATAATTACATATACACCCCCTCACTTGGCTAATTATTACGAACCCCGTGAGGTTTTGAAAATTACCACGACACCCCGTGGCAGATACTAACAACTTGAAAAATATCGGGTAAATTTGTAATCTACTTTTACTAACAGTGGAATGAAATTGTAGCATGCTTTTACTGATTGGGGAGATATGGCAACTTTTCAAACATTGGGAGTTTTTCCTAAATAAGTGTTGGGGGTATATATGTGTTTACCCATGAAGATATTGTGAAAAGAGTGATACCCCAATGTCTTCCCATAGATCAAATCCCAAGTAGCAACTATCCTGCATTGAGTCATTTTGGTTAAAAGCAGATTGTTGATTATGATAGCGAGTCCGAAGAACGTCAAGATGTTTCCTCAATTGATTGTTGTTGAAGTTGAGATTGGTCTGTCTATTGAATTCCTCGCGAATCTGGTTCCATGTTTTCTTGTCGAATACATTGTTTGGCCTGTTACCCTGTTGAATCTGCACCACAACTATGTCAGCAAAAATCTTATCAAGCGCTGGCGTCCATCTTGTCCTTAAACGCTCTTGCTTGGGTTGCAGGTCATTAGCTTCATCATCCATCTGTAAAATCAAGCAAAGCGTTTAAGAAAATAAAAATAAAGCAAATTATTAAAGAAAAAAGAAAAATGGAAAAAAATGCTACTACCATTTAAAACTGCAGAAACATTTTGAAGATGACAAGCCAAAGATATAGATAAGATTACCACTTAATATACCACTTAAAGAAGAGCCAATATGTTTCAGTTTGGGAAGTAATTGAGACAAACTTACCTTGGCTTGATCCTCGCCCAAAAAATTGCATATGCGATTAAAATGTTGGCTCTGCTCCTCTGCAAGTGTGTCCCACATCACACTGACGACAATTTATTTGAAAGTATACCTTCTTAAATTGGCTTCACTCATTCATATATTTGATAAATTAACTTTGCCATTTAGATTATATAGCCTATCATAGCCAAGGAAATAAGAACAGGAGAAAAGTGTACAACTTATCAAATGCGTGTATCATCAAATCCAAACAAAAGACCAAACAATGAGCAATGAGTCAAGATTCGATGGCAATCACTATGCAACAGTTGAGTCACATAAAGTAGGTAGAGAAATGAGAGCACAATAGCACAGAAAATGAAAACAGTGTGCACATGAGTAGACTTTAAACCATTGGATTTTTCCCTCACCCCCTGCTGCCTATCATAATCTTAATTCCCATTAATCTTCCTTACAAAGGTCATGTTGATGAATGAGGAACAAGTAGGTTTGGGCCTAATGAAAAGAATGTGAAACCCTGAATTGGTAAATACAGTTATATTCTATAATTCTGAATTGTATGATTTGTATCACTTTTGAGGTTTACATTACAGAAATACCAAACATGACACGTCATGGATTTCAAGAGTGTGTCTTCTTAATAACTTTCTCACTGTCAGCCGAAATTCCTTGTATTCCAATGTTTTACAATGAATGCCTTCATTAGCCTTAGTTCTCTTAATTTTCCTTGGAGTAATATAGATGGTGTCAATTAATTCACTCATTATACACTAGAAGAATATGCATACTCAACATATTTGAATCACAACAGATTCCGAAACAAGTAAAGCTCTTTAAGTGGGGACCACACTAATTGATGAATGAAAATCTCTAGTGGACCAAAACAAATGTTGAACAAGAAAGAATGGATGAATTCATGTTCCTTGTACCACATTATGATGAAAAATATTGATAAAATTCCGTTTTTCCGTGCAATACAACACATGTCTCACTCTTGGTTTCTTAGTGTCCAGTATTTATATTTTCTTGCTTCTCAAGGAAATTTTTCAGAATACAAAAGCTTTTTGAAAAATGCATATTGTTTGAATTATTCTTTTACACCACTTGTACCGATAAACAGATATATAACGTTTAGCTTGATATACAAAAAGAGTTGCCACATAAGCCGATAATAATAATTCTTATTATCAGCACATAACTAATGCTTGCTCGTTACACTCATAAAGAACGTGAGACAAGACAAAACACATGCGCATGCCGCGAACGTGAGACAAAATAACTCACTTTGCAATTCCCTATTCAATAGTTCAATTGAATTGCTATTGTTTACATCTAAGAGGAACAGTTCAACTCTATGCATTATCTCAGTTTCGATATCAAAACAACAATATCTACAGCATTTGGGAATTCTCTACAAAAGTGTGCAAATTGTGATGACAACATAAAATTCTATCAACAGAAAGTAAAACAAACAACCACAACAAATCACCAAAATATACAAAATAAAATTGATAAACAGGACTAGCAGAAACTCAGTTCATATCTCAACAATACCTACACGGAAAAAATCACATCAAAATACTCATGCTCGTGCAATCAAACTCACATTGAGTAGTAAACCCTAAAATCACGGTTTATTAAGTGAAAATGTTACAATGAAAGTAATTAATCACGCATCAAAATTATCAATCAAACAATCGCGTAATCGAATTCACGCTTCAAATAGACAAATTAAACAAAGGTGAAATCAGAAATGCATATAGATATAGCGGTAAAAATATGTACCTGATCGGAAAATCAATCGGAGAGATTAAAATTCTGAGAAAATGGCGACTCAGAGTCGTAAATTTGAGATTTTAGGTTTAACTTTAGAGGAGTCAAATTATGGGCAGAAAATCCAACAGTAAATGTATCAGCATTATATTTTTATAGTATCATATTTTTAGCCTAGTCCCACATGTTTTACTCTTTTCAATTTTGATATATTTCATAACGAGATTCTCACATTATCGCACTAACTTTTTTAAAAAATTACATTTAGTCCCATCAAATTTTTAGTCCAGAATTTAATGGATAACTCTGTTAGCCAATATTTTGACAATTTTTTTTAGAGAGATTTTATATTTAAATAGCACGTGATATTAAATAAAATTCGTGTATGAATTTATTTACGTACGAATTCTAACAAAAAACTTGGCAAAATATTGAGCAATGGAGTTGATCGTTAAGTTTTAAATAAAATATTTAGTTAAGACCAAATGTGACAATCTTGATAACAAGTGTGAGTTATAAAATTGAAAAAAACCAAACATAGGTCGACAAAAAATACAATTTTCTTGCATAATATATGAGTTTTCTTGAATTTCTTAATTGTGGTTTTAGTTATTGGGCTTTATAGATGGACTCATTGGGATTTAGGGCCTTCTAGGCCCAATGGATTTGTAATATGGAATGAAGCCCATGTTAGACCTTGGATGTCAATAAATCTAGTGTCTTTCATTTTTTCTTTTTGTTAATTTTTTTCAAATATGAAAAATTACATTGTAAATTCTCGGTATAATCAACCTATGTATATGATAGATTTTACGTGGCTTCGTCAGATTGATAGTTATGGTTGTACTAGGATTATATTCGAGGTTTCGAGACCAACTAAGAGTAACTCTAAAGATATCTAAAAGGCAGAATCAACTTTTAAAATTTATTGAAAATAATTAAAAGGGTTAGCCCTAAATCACTGCAGTCACTCGGTGGTGAGGGAGTTGGTCTTAAGCCCTCTCTAACTCAAATCGTCCGGACAATCAAAATTGTCTATGTGGCTTGGGATGAACAAAATATTTATAAAAATATAAGTGATTATGATTATATCAAAACTTAAAATCTCGAAATTCTCTAGAGATAACTGGCATTGAGCCATGAAAACTAACCTAAAGCTTACCCACCCCCAAAAGAACTAAAGCTATGTTGCATCAACCTAGGAATTAGAAAGATTTAACGTGCAACCTCCAAGTGGTTTTTACTCATTAATTTCCGCCCACATCAGGTACGTATCTTAATGAAATATATACATATATGTAGTAAATATAATATCAAAGATATGCAATAAATATGACCAAAAAATAAATTAAAGAATAATATTAAGTCACCAACTCAATACTCTATCTTATGAAATTCCTAAATTTTCAAATATATAGATTTAAAAAAGATTTATGATTGAATATCAATTGATGTATAAATTTCAAATATTACGATTTCAATACAACAAAATAATACAATAATAATCATTGATATTTAATCACATAATAATATTGCACTGTTGACATTCTCAACTCCTATTTTAATTGAAAAAAGGAGGATAGAAATGCTATGAAATATCATTTTCTTAAAATAAACTCAAAATCATTTAAAATATTCTTACAATTTTTTGGAACTTTTCTTTTTTAATTTTCAATTCGACCCCAAACTTTTAGAGAACATAAAATTTAGCCGTTAAGTCCAAAGTGTTTTGGATACCCAAAAAACATATTTGTTACGTATTCATTGCCATATTCATATTTAATTTTCTTTTTTAATTAATTTTAGCTACTCAAGAAACGTACCTACATACCTGCATAAAATACTCAGTAATGTAGGGGTGCAAACGATTCGAGCTCAAGTCAAGCCTAGCGAAATTACATGATTCGAGCTCGACGGGCCCATGTAAATGAGCTCGAACTTGTCCGAGCTCGAGTTTGGGTTGAGCCGAGCCGAGTCAAACGAGCTTGAGCTCGCAAAATATTTATTATTTTTGATTTATCGGAATATATATTGTTAATTTTTCACAAATACATATTATATTATTAAATATAATTATGATAACTCTTAAATATATTATTATATATATATATATTAATAAATATAATATTATCTTTCTAAATAGGTTCGCGAGCCTTCAAACAAACATAATTAGCTCGCCTCGTTAGAAAAATTCAGATCGAGCTCGATTCGAGCACGACGACTTGAGCCGGTACGTGAGGCTCGCAAGCCCGTTGGACTCAATGCCCATCTCTAGAGTACTGTAAGAAATGATTTTCAAGAGTAGTGCATAATGGAATTACTGTCATCCACTCATCAAAACATGCAAAGAAGAAGGAAGAAAAAATTGAATCATCGTTGAACAATTTTCCTATTTATCGGTGCTCTTTTTCCCCCCCTACAAAATCCCACCTTTCCAACTCCATTTAACCATCCACATTTATTTTTTTCTTTTTCTTTCCTTTTCTAATTTATCCCATTTAACATTAAATTGTGTTAAATTTGCTGCATTGTTTAATATTCCTAATTTCTGAATATTTTTCTCGTTTCTCATAATTTCAATAATAAGTATAATAATCATAGGTCCTACACTTAGAAACAAAAAGAAACTGTGGAGAATAATAATCATAATAATAATGGAGCAGAAAAAGCGGTGTACGGCGTGGTGGGGATGGTTGTTGGTGTTGCTAGTTTTGGGAGGAATCGCATTTGGAATATACGTTATTGTCAAACACCAAAAGCGCAAATCGGAATTCCGGGCTGCCCCTGTACCAGGGCCTCCCGGCGCCGTTACAAAGAAATATGCTGATGCTCTTAAAACCGCCATGCAGTTCTTCGACATACAAAAATGTACGTTTTTCCATCTTTTTTTTTCCTTTCTTTTTTGATTGGAATGTGTTTTTATCATATATATATATATATATATGTATGTGATGATTGTGTTATGTGAAGTTCTTTTTGTTAATAAGCTATTTGATATGAGATAGAATGGTTTATTTGAACATTGCTACTACTATTCTTCCATATTTATGATTTTGATAGGGTTTGTAGTTTTGAACAACTCTTGTGTAACAAATTCGTGTAACAATAGGGACGGAGCCAGAATTTGAGGTTGAGGGACGAATACAAAAAAAGTGGGGAAAAAGTCAACATATTTTGATTCTAGGGGCAAAAATTCAAATATCAAAAATTTCTAGGAGCAACAATAATATTTATCAAAATTGAGGGGTTATCCCACCAGTTTATACACGAGTGGTCATGATGTGGAGATAGAATTTTTAAAGTTTTCTCCACAGAACATGATTTTGTATACACTTGTCACATATCTATGCGTGTAACAGGAAGTGTTACAGAGGATTTGATGATGTATAAATCATATGTTCATAAAAGCATTTTTGAGCTATTGGCTGTTGTATTAATTATTTAGTTTTCTATGTGAGGTTCTAATTACGAAAAATAACTCAAGATTTGAGAAATTATCATAATTTGCTCTACTATAAAATCACATCACAATTTCACCCAAAGGTGTGTTAGTAATTTGCAAAATCTCAAAGGGCAACTTATAATTACCATATAAATGAGAGGTGTGCATGTAATTGTCCATATATTGTATTAAACACGTTTTTTAAGTTAGTAACACTTTGCTTGAAAGTGTATATCATGATTGAGATTATTCACAATTTGGTGCTTAATATTATTGCAGCTGGTAAGTTGGAGAAGAATAATATAACATGGAGAGGGGATTCAGCACTAAAAGATGGCCATCAAGCAAAACTGGACCTTTCAAAGGGCATGTATGATGCTGGTGATCATATGAAGTTTGGATTTCCAATGGCTTTCACTGCCACAGTTTTGTCGTGGGCTATTCTCGAGTATGGCGATCAAATGCAGGTGGTCAATCAGTTGGAACCGGCTCAAGCCTCGCTTAAGTCGATCACCGATTTCCTAGTAAATGCTCATCCTACGGATAATGTCCTCTACATTCAGGTTCGAGAAATTAGTTTCTTTGATCACCGAATTTAACGTAGTTAGGGATGTGAATAATGAAGAATAGATCGCCCACTACTGGAAATAAATAAGAAAACAAATCAAAGCCTAATTAAGATGACACGAGCATTTTAACGTGGCTCAACTAAATTTTCTAAATCCAAGGCCAACACTATATGTCACATATTAAGTATTACTCTGAAGACTTTATTGATTAGAGTGGTTACATATTAAAAGTACCTGTATATAGATTTTGAAAATTTTATACACAAGCAACAAGGAGCAGAATCCTAGTCTTAGCTAAAATACGCTTAAAATAGCCCAAAACACCTAGGAAACGGAAGCTGCGGTGCTGACCAAGGCCTAGGTTGAGGTCAGTTGCCTATTGGAACTCTGGCAATGATTTTGGCTGTGGTTCCTGGATCCTCTTTTCCTTTCTAACTCATTTTTCGCTCCTCTTTGACTTATCGTTGATCCATTATATCAGACTCCACAAACCCAATATTTTTTATTAGACGACACAGTTACTAGGTAATGTCATGTGTCTATAGATCTTGAACAAGATTTGTGATGATAAATTTGCCTTTCGGAGCTAAAATATCTATGACGCCCACGAAGACTAAGGTCTTCTACATTTTCTCTAATCTCGCATAAAAACCTGATCTTTGCATGCTCTTATGAGTAAAATATTTGGCAGGTAGGCAACCCGAAAGCAGACCATAGTTGTTGGAACAGGCCCGAGAACATGACCGAGTTAAGGCCTCTTACACAAGTGAACACCTCTGCTCCGGGAACTGAGGTTGCAGCAGAAACAGCAGCAGCTCTTGCATCAGCATCTCTAGTCTTTAAGAAAATCGATTCAACTTATTCAACTTCGCTTCTGAAGCATGCTAAACAATTATTTACATTTGCCGACAAATATAGAGAATCTTATAGCATCAGCATTCCTGAAGTGCAAACTTACTATAACTCTACTGGCTACGGTGACGAGCTCTTGTGGGCTGCTAGCTGGCTCTATCACGCAACGGGGGAGAAAACATATTTTGAATATGTGACGGGCCAAAATGGTGAAGAACTTGGTAACTGGGGAAATCCAACTTGGTTTAGCTGGGATAACAAGCTGGCTGGAGCTCAGGTATATTTGATTTTGCTCTGTTTGGACATGAAAGAAATATTTTTGAATTCTTATTAGAATATTAATGTTGTTACAGGTTTTGTTGTCCCGAGTTGGCTTCTTTGGGTTGAAAGATGTCTCGAATTCAGATATTCTCCAGAAGTATAGGTCGTCAGCGGAGGCCGTTATGTGTGGTCTTTTACCGAAATCTCCAACCGCCACCTCCAGCAGAACCGATAGTAAATCTTCCTTCCAATGCTTGTATTCGACATATGTAGAATCTCTTTTTATCGAAGTACTTTCGTGTTTGCATCTACATTTGTTGCTTTGCTATAAGGGAAGATCTTGAGATCCTAACAGTTAGACATGAGATTCCTTTAAAATTAAAGAGATAACTTGATTTAACTTGGGTACAAGTTATGTTAACATTCAACTTATTCATGCAGATGGTTTAATATGGGTAAGTGAATGGCATTCTTTGATGCATCCTGTGGCCTCCGCGTTTTTGGCCGTCGTGTACAGTGATTACATGCTTAGTTCTCGAACCGCGAAGCTATCTTGTGATGGGAATAATTTCAGGCCATCGGATCTCCGGGATTTTGCAATCTCACAGGTACAAAATCTCCCATCTCTGCTATTACTAGGATTATGTGTCGATTAGGTCGCGTTTGGATGCAAGATTTGATCAGCGAAACTACATTTATTCTTTTTTTGAGCGAATCGATTACATTAATACATTATAAAAATCGATCATCATTCTACATTCATCAATTAGTATCAATTTACAAACGACTAATAATGTTATTGGTGGAAATAGAACACATAACGAACTAGTTTTTTATTTTTTTTGATGATCAAAGCATGCTCTAATGAAGATCACAATCCAAAGCTTTTACATATCAACTGCAGACTGAAAGGGAGGGGAATCAATAGTACAGTTTGACAAAACAAAATTAAGCCTAGAAAAGGATTTCAAAACCATTAAAATGACCCAAAAACTAGCTCAAAATGGTTACTAAATAAAAAGAACTCTTTAATAACATAAAATTATCCAAACATGATCGATGATTTTATAGTTTTGAAATCCATTAACTCTGAAATCCTTCATTCCAAATGCAACTTTAGGCATTACATCAATGCTAGTCAAGTGCTTATGCATCTTATGACATACTCGTAGGCGGATTACGTCTTGGGTAACAATCCTATGAAGATGAGCTATCTTGTGGGCTATGGGGATAACTATCCAAAATATGTTCATCACAGAGGAGCCTCAATCCCAGCTGATGCAACCACCGGCTGCAAAGACGGGTTCAAATGGCTTGAGTCGAATAAACCCAACCCGAACATTGCAGTGGGTGCACTTGTTGGAGGACCATTTCTTAATGAAACGTACATCGATTTAAGAAACAACTCAATGCAAGGCGAGCCGAGCACGTATAACAGTGCAGTCATTGTTGGGCTTCTTTCTGGTTTGGTTACTACATCATCTGTGGTTCAATCTTTTGCATGAGGTTTGAACACAGATCATACTGTATTTACTATATGTCACTAACAGGGAATATTTTTTTTTAATTGGTTAATATGTTTATCTGCCATTTATAAAGTTTGTATCACTAATGAGGTGATAGCACAATATGTCACACCTTATCAGGTCTAATCAAAGGCTAAGAACAGAATTTCTAAAGGAGTCATAATGTTAGGCTAAAATATTTGATGAGTTGAGCTGAGAAAGGTTACAACAATTTGCAGATTAAATTTTGAGTTTTGGAAGTGAAAAAGGGACATGAATCCTTTTTCGATGAATTCCCATTTGTTGGCATTTATTGCCAGCACTATTATTTAACTCGGAAGAACATAACTGTCGGGATGATGGGGCACAGGCACCTCACACCGTCCGTGGGTTATGATGGTGTTTTATGCCGCCAAATGTATAAGGAAATAAAGTTGCGTCTCTGCTGATAACTATAGTTTTTTGGTTAGTGGTAAATGCTTGATCCTAATACAATTAGTACAGGAGATATTATGACATCAACACGTGTCATTTTTGGATGCATTAGGAGATCCTAAAAATCACGATCTCTATAATTCAGTGATCAGTAGTGGACTGAATGTGTTCAACCCGTCCAATGTAGAGTAACATAGGGACAATCTACAATCTAACACCTAGGGTGTGTATTCTTAAACTTAGACAACTTTTATGAGTAAAGTTGATTGGACCTTATAAGAATTTAGGTACCCAAATCATACTTTTCTACTAAGCAAAATGGCGTGAGTGCACATGCGCACTACAAATAATTGCACTGTTTTGTGATCTTATCTACTTCTTCGCTTGGTGCTAAAACATGCGTGTGTATAGAGGAAGAGGGCCACTCCATGTTCATAAGATGCTCCTTTGACTGCTTAATAGGCCTCTGAGCCTAATCATCAACACGATCTAGCTCGATTCAAGTATTTGGGACTATACAATCCAGATTTCTGATTCAGTAATAGCATAAACAATTAAAAATTACAAACTCGTTAGTTTCGTTGATCTAGGGTTAAGAATTATTTCTCGATAGTCAATTCAACAAACAAACTAATTAGTTAATATAATTTAGAATAAAGTTCTTAATGTCTAAACTAATTATGTAAATACACACGCCTATAAAAAGCGTGCGTCATACTTGGATGCACAAAAATGTATTTTTTTATTTTTTATCACAAGCGTGCATATGTATACCTTGATTGAATTAGTGGAACACTTAAAGATGCAACAATTATGTCCCAACATCAAAAAGTGCCTAATTATGTACTTTTGTAATTTTGTACTGATAATCGAAGGGATAATTATAATGCATTGAGCACTTAGGCTATTAAGAGTGTCTAATTCACTCTTGGAAGTGTGCATTTTATGCGTTATGCACATGTTTAATTTAGTCCTATCTTTATGCTAGATGAGATTAATTTTTTTCTTCGTAATAAAAGCATAGAAAATTCTGAAAATGATTGCATCTTTTATGTCAATATGCACTTTGAAGTCAAACCCAATCCTTTCTATAAATTTGAGGAATTATAGTGTTAACTCACTGTTTCATAGTACCATAAATGTAAGGAAGTCAAAGAAGCATTATGATGGGTTTGAAACATATGTGACTTGTAACTTGTAATGTATCGAAATTTTAGGGAGTATCGGGACTTTATTATATGATAGCTTTTTAGAGTTATCAGAGCATCTCCAATGGAGAGCTAAAGCCCAGCGCTAAAATAGCTCTGGGCTACAGTGTTGCGCCAAATATGCGCAGCACTGTAGCCCATTGCTATTTTAGTGCTGAGGATATATATAGTATTTGTTTGTTTCATTTTAGTCCATTATTTTGTAATAGGTATAATTAGGTCCTATGTAATTTGGTAATAGGTATAATTAGATCCTATGTAATTTGGTCCCTAAAAAATTACAATTAGGTCCTTTGTTATGTTATTTTTTCCCACTTAATTATATATTGTTTTAATTTAATTATAAATAATAGATATTTATTAAAAATAGTACAAAATGCATATTGCATATAAATTTGAAACATTTAAAAATTAATTCCAACATAGATTAATATTACATAAAATGCAAAAATTACACAATTTAAAGAAAAACAAACATAATACAAGATAAATAAATTAGACCGAAAACAACAATTTAAAATGGTGGTAAATCGGTTCCACTTCCACAAAAATGAGGAAAATACTCACCATAATAATTCAATCGTGTTATATTATTGTTGATTAATAAATATTATGTTTGTTTTGTATGCCTCTTTTATATGAAAGTTTGTTTCATGTAATATATAAATTGTAAAACCTGGTCTTTATATTATTGGGTAATTTTTAATTTAGTTTACGAAATGTTGAAGTAGATTTAAAATATATTTTATAATTATTTAATATTATAAATAACAAAAATATTTACTTGGATGAATATGTAATTTAAACTTAAAATTGGGTTATTTGTGAAATATGAATAATAGTATAAATGAGGAGTAAAAATAAATATATAGTGAATAGTGATTTGGTGCAAAAGATAGTGAAGTATATTGGATTGAAAGTACTATAGCTACACTAAAGTAGTACAAAAGTTACATAAAATATTCTCCACATTGGAGATGGTCTAATGCTCTAATAGTGATTACTAGCTTATTGCATTTGTAATCACAAGCATCAGTTATTTATTGAAGGGAAAAAAAAGTACAATCATTCACAAAGGAGGGATTCAACATGGATTCTACTACAAATGTGTTATTGTCCTTTAATATTCTAGAGTTTTTGGACGTATTAGAATCAGTACCGATGCACTTATGATGCACAAATGTTCCAAAAAATAGCATAGTGTTAGACATTCTATTGACACGGATACTCATACACGAGCATGATACACATATGACAAATCATTTCAATATTTTAATAAGTCTAAAAATTATCTTCGTATTCACGACATATCGCCGTATTTATACCGAGCATCATTACATTATGATGTGAGTAAAGTTTTAGGCCATGTTTGTTTATATTTTTTAATATCATTTCTATTTTTCGAAACACAATTTTCAGAAAATTGCACTTTAAATCGTTTTCAACCAAAAACAATTTTTTATCTTCATTCTTTTTATTCTCTTATACAGTCACTAATTAATTAATACATCTATCACTTCAACTATTTCTCATAAAAAAATTGCCTATTTCAATCTCTTCTTCTTTTTTCTTTTTTTTCCTGTTTCTTACTTCAATATTTTACAATTATTACAAAAATAACTAATTCAATCATTTTACGCATTATTCATCAATAAATCACCTTTAAGTTGACATATTTTACTACTTCCAACAAGTTTCTAAAAACATAAATAAACACGATGAACGTCACATTATTTTTACACGTATATCCATAATATATATTTTTCCCAAAGAAAATTCTAAAAGTTTACCAAAAAACATAAAGAAATATTAGCCCTACTTTCTTAGTCAAAGTAGGCCAAAAGAAGGTTTTGGTCCTTTTGGCTAAAGTAAGCAACATGCAAACCCCACTCTGACACTCGACTCAAAAGTGGGTACATTTTGCTCCACATGACGTTTCTGTGAATTCAAATGGGTCTATTTTATAATCTCCCCCAACTTTAGACTTATTCATTTATACCCCATATGTCGGCAAGTCATGCCATTCAATTTAATACTTTTACCCCACGACTTTCAACTTGTAAATTGGAAACCCCATTTGTCGACGAGGTCACATTATCTTGGTATTCTTATTTTAATAAGCTTCTTTGGTGCTAATGAGGATTGAGGAATGTAAAGTATCCATTTTTATGCTTTTTTAAAAGATCTATATCTCAATTTTACGTAATTCAGATATTATTTTTATTTAGTTTTTTTCTTATAGAATACGTTTGTTTTTATTATTACAACACGCTTATTCTAGCTATTGATTCAGACAAATCTTTACATCTCGCAAAGTCGGAAGTTTCTAGTGATTCATTGTAACCTAAAAATGGACAAACTAATCAAATGTAACATTCAACAAGTTATGTGAAAAACGTAAATTTAAAAAACAACGCGCTTGCTCTATCAAGAACTTTTGTGATAAATTCTTAAACCAACACCAAATATACATTATAAATGAGTACAAACAAATGTTTATATCTAACAAAGTCAAAAGATTCTGTTGATTCATATTAGCCCTAACATTGGACAAATTTAACAAATTATGTGGGAAAAAAAAGTAAATAAACATCCGCAGTTAATTAAACGGACTGTAGAGCTTGAGCATCCCCTAAATCTTTGCTTCTATCATTTGCCTGTATTGATTGGTGAAATTCATGTATGTACGTTGCCTAATATGTTGAATTATAGATAGATTTGGGGTCAACGTGCAATATCTAGTTTTGTTGTGTATCCCAACTGTTGCTCCATCTCCCAACTCAACTTTGGTCCAACTTCATTATGTTTTGGAACATAATCCTATACGAAAGAACAATAAATATTAGATATTTCTAATAAATTAAGAATTATCCAAGAGAGATTTTATATGAGTGGTAAAAGATGTTAGGAATATTCACTTTATATATATATATATATAAGTATTTGTTAGGGTTCAAATCTAATAATAAGAGAAGATTTGGATTAGTTAATTAATAGGTATAAATAGTTTTCTCGCAATTTGAATCAATCATTTCAACAAAATCACGACTGTAAATCGAGCCTATTATGTCAGATTTCGCTTTCGGTCCCCTATCACATGAGCTAGAGGCATGACACCAATATAAGGGAATTCAAAACGAACACGAATTTTTTTCTTATAGTCAATTTAAGAACTTGATTCACGAAAGCTGGTTAGAACACCATTTCCCTATATATATATATATTGCCTATATATAAACAATAAATGTGCACTACTTATATTATGTATAGTGATGAGTAAAGCTCCCGTGACAAGTGAGTTGGACAACATTACTACAATGTTGGGAGCCACGTGTGCAGATGGGGTAAGTGAAATGAAGGAAATGCATTATATATATTATATCTATATATAATGCACCTAAAGCTTGGGCAGACATAAAAATGATGTACCTCAAGCTTAGACATAAGCTCATGGGCAGTTTGGGCAGACACAATAATGTGACGGGCAGATGGTGCTATGAAACCTTCATCAACAGCATTGTCTATAAAACACAACAATGAGTTGTAGTACCCATCTACATTCAGCAAACCCACCTGCAAATATTCAAATAAAATAAAAAAATAAATAATTATCCTTCCTATTTTTTAATTAGTCACACGGAATAAAATATATTAAAAAAACTGTAATTAAGTGATAGAATCAACAAATTAAATTATCTTTTTATGTGTACATGTAAAAAGTGTCAATTCTAGCAAAATTTTCATCTAACTATAATGATTCCACACTTATGATTGATTAAGTACTTCAACAAGTATAATATGAGGAGTTCTAGTTCCTGTCGCGTCAATCATAACAAAGTGAATTATACTTATACTATGATTAATGTAAACTTCAATAAGGATTGACAATCATAAGTTATTTACTATTACAATTATTAGGACTTAATTGATTGTTTGTTATACAGGAGTTGATTGGCTATTTTATCGAACTATATCCAATGTCTGGATTGTTGTGTTGAGGCACAAGCTTGATAACTAACCTTAATATGTACGGTAATTCTATAGCAAATCGAATCTAATGATGAGCGTGAATTTTATATTTACACAAGTGTGTGTATAGTGACTTATAGCACGATACATATTAGCACGCAATACAGGATCCAATAAACAATTTTTCGATGAGCTATGATTATGGAGTCGAATCCGAAAGTGGGCTGCCAATAATCATGAAAAAGTACAAAACATAGTAAAGTGGTAAATGACTTTGATATCTGACTCTATCCACAAGCCAAATGATAAATTGTGCAAATTTAGTCTTGAACAGTAAAATTTCATCATAATAAATGCCAATCACAATCCATCAAATTAATCGTGCGTTAATATAATTAGAGAAAAAGACATTAACCCTTCGAACTATTGTTTTTTTTCACTTTTTATATAATTTTTTTTTCACTTTACCTCTTTAACTATAAAAAATTTTCATTTTTTTATATAGAATTATATTTCGGGAAATATTTCGACGGAATTTTTGACATGTGCCTATCATGTGTCAATTTTAAGTGCATATTAGTCACTTTAGATGAAATTTTTGATGTAATTACTATTTTGCCATTATTTTAATTCTTCCAATCTTAATTTTACTTCTTCCTAGCTAAGTTTTGCATCATCCACCCTTAATTTTGCTTCTTCCACTTCTTCTTCCCTAAATTTCTTATCACTATTCCTCTTCCATCATGGATTTTCTTCCAAAAGCTTTCAAACACACACACATATATATATATATACACACACAAAATCACACACACACACACATATATATATACACACAGAATCAGACACACATACATATATATATATATATATATATATATGTTCACACACAGAATCACACACACATATATATACAAACACACACGAAAACTCACACACATACGCGCACACACAGATTCACACACCCACAAACACGTGTATGTATATATTAATATATATATATATATATTTATATATATACACACAGAGGCGCGCACACACACATATATATACACACACACAGAGGCAGACAAATAAAAGGAAGAAGAAGAACAATTTCTTTGATTTTCTTTAATATAAAATTATTTAATTAAATTTTTTTAATTATTTCAATGACAAATTTACGCTTAAATATTGCACATGACCTGCACATGCCAAAAATTCCGACAGAATATTTCTCTAAGTATGCTTTTATATAAGAAAACGAAAATCTCGTATAGTTGAAGTGAGAAAAAAAAATTAATAAAAAAGTGCAAAAGACATTAATTTGGAGGGTTTAATATCTTTTTTTTATATAATTAATTAAATTTAACCTAACATCGTTTAGTAAAACTTTTCTTAGGGGGTAGAAATTGAAGTCATACATATATAGTTCTAGTAAATTAAAAGAAGATATTTCAAAATAAAACATAGGTGTCGTGCACAATCTATACTATTATATAAAGTGGGAGAGGCCTAGAGTAACTACTTTGGGCTGTCAAATTTTGGTGAAATTTTCATCCACCCAAAATTTGACAAGTGTCCCAAATAACTACCATTTTCCCTCTAAATTTTATTCACTCTCCTATTTTTTCTCACATTATCTTTATATACCACCTTTATTTTCTTTTTATCTCCCATATCTTTTTTTTCCCACTATTTTCTTTATATTTTATTTATTTGATTTTGGTACAAAAAATAATTATCAAATTGATTTTAACTAAAATAATTTTTTAATTTTTTTTTATTTTGCACTCGCAAACGAATATGCGACATTTACTAGTATATATAAGGTCGTACCGGTTTGTCATGGATACCAAGTTGCGCCCAAGTGATGACCTCGAGTAGTTCTTCTAATGTACCATATCCACCTGTTAATTTATTAAACCGTCAATTTGGTACCACCCAATTTGTGACAACATAATTGTTAATTAAAATACAGTTGGTTTTAATGATTGTTAATTTCCATTTTAGTAACATGTTGAGACATACTAATTAATGATAACAACTTAATATCCTATCATTAATTACTATATAAAAAATATGCAATGAAATTAATTATGAAATATTACCAGGCAAGGCTATAAATGCATCAGCTTGTCTAGACATTTCTGCCTTCCTCTGGTGCATACCAGACACTGCTCTCACTTCTCCAACAGGCTCCCCAGTTATCTGAAATTACATTTTTGCCCCCACTAATTAGTCACTACATTATTATCATCTTTTCATTAACACAACATAGAGAAATGTTCCAATTGAGTTAATAAAATATTCACCACTACATATGATCAGATCTAATACCGTAATTGAATTTGCATATAAATGCGTTCGAATTTCTAACCATGTGTAGAGGGAACAATCTCTAGACTGGCTAACTCCCAAGAAATCTCAAACCACTCATACATATATAGGGTTCACAACTGAACTCTAAATATTGAAAAGTTGAGATGTTCGAGGGCTGGCAAGCTACGATACTAGTCAATTGACACGAACCACTCATATGAACATAGTATTTAGTAAAAAAAATTGAAAGGTCCAAATTTAATTACCTCTCGAGGCATAAGCGTTTTGGGAATCACCCTGCAAGAGAAAATGAAGATTAATATGTTAGTAAAAATTAAGAATAGGTAAAAAGAATATATATGCTACAAAATCCCAGTTAAAAAGAGGCAGATTTTTATAAAAATAATTACCCTAATACGTGGCGGCCGCCATCATACACAGCTTGGGAGACCAGACCCATCAATCCAATACTTCCACCTCCATATACCAAGTCTATGTTCCTTTCAACCTGTCCATTATTAATTTATATAATTGTCTTTTTCTTAACTATCTATATATCTATCTATCTATCTATCTATATATATATATATATATATATATGCATATTTCTTGCAGTAACACGCAATTACTATTTCAAAGTTAACACCATAAATATTATATATAATTAGTGAAAAACTCGTTTAAGCAAACATGTCACGTTAATCTTACTGCTGATCAACACAGTAATCCCTCTTCTCAATTAAGTATATATATATATATATATATATATCATAATTCAATTATTTTTAAGCCTTCTTATTTCCAAAATTCAGCTTGTATGAATCATCAAGGATGATATCCATGGACCCTTTTGTATGGAGTGAATTTCGCGAGTGAATTTCGCGTCGTTCCACTGCATGAATGATTGTAATTTTATCGAAAATGACACTTCTATATGATATAGTAGAGAAATAGAACAAGAGAAACATGCAACTTTTTGCATTTCTTGATTTTTCCAAACTTAATTCTTCCAATTCTTGATTGATGATTTAGATGCTACATATGCAAAAAACCTGATTACAATAATTATATTTACCAATTGTTTTCCAAGGTGTATAGCTGCAAGCTGGTAGCTAGGGTTCTTTCCAGGGCTGCTTCCACAGAAAACACATATCCTCTTGAATCTTGATTCTTTGGTGACCTCTTTCTGGCTATTTTCCATAATATAATTCACTGTTTTCCTTCAAAAATAGTGTATATGTGTGTGTATATATGTGTGTGTGTGTGAGAGAGAGAGAGAGAGAGAGAGAGAGAGAGAATGAAAGATAAAATAGTCAGGTAGTTTTGTTAATTTGTGTTGGGAGTTGAGAATTAGAGTATGAAAATGTGTAGAAAGGAATTGAATGAAGAAGCTATACAGATGGTACTTAATTTGGTTACTAATTGGTCCCCTTTTATATCTATATGCCCATGCCTTCTCCAATCCCACCTCTACACCTGGCACTTCTCTCTCTCTCTCGTTTTATTATTCTAATTTTATTTTTTATTTATTAGCTAATTATGTCATTTTCAATCTAAAGTCTACAGAAAAAAAGGAGACCTAGAATAGGGGCTTAATTTGTGACAAATTCTTACAAGAATCCGAAAATCTTGATGACCAGATGGTTTGGATCGTACCACATCAGTAGTAGGAATGAAGGTAATAGATGGACTCGAATGGTTGTTTACCGAAAAACAAGGGTTTTCGTAAAGTGATATAATTACTATACTGATGTGACATCGTTTAATTAACGGATTGATGGAGATAAGATTCGAGCGTATAAGAATTTCCATCGGCATTGTCTGCCTACAAATTTCCTTTTATGGGTCTTTTCTTCTTCAAAGGAGTTAGAACTTTTGTTTGATGTAGGGCTCATGTTTCTTGATTTCCCCACAAAAGTTAAGCAAGGAATAAGCTCCATGGACTTTAATTTGTAATCCTGAATTTTAAGCATTATCTACATTTATTCTTCTTTAATGATTTTAGAAAATCATACAACAGTATTTTAGAACATATAAACTGTTATATATGGAGGATTAGATTTAAGCCATACACCAAAGAATATTTCTTGATATAAGAACTGGCATTAAAGATAATAAGAATTGATAATAAAGTAAAATTGTCAGTTTTGGAATTATTTACACTACAATTTATTCTTTAGTTCCATTCCTTTTTTCATCAAAAATACAATCAAATGTATAGCAAATGTTGAAGGATAAATTGAATTGAGTTCAATAATGATATTGACACTTGCATTTTATTAAAAAAAAATACAATATATCGATTTTTCAAGAAATAATTCTATCTTTGTTAACAACAATTGTTGCAACTTCAAACTATAAAAAAAGGTGTGAACGTCACATGATACTGTTTCCCCTACGTGTCCTCATCGGACTACCAAAATTGCGAGTTTATTTTACAACGTCAACAAGAGAAAAACATTATGATCACTCCAATAAAAATATTTTAAAGTAGATTTCATAAATATTTTAATTGTGTGTGCCATTACTATATTTAAACAATTGACATAATTAGGAAAAGTACATCGTTTTCTTTTTAGTACATTGCACTTGTATGTTAAAGAGGGAAAAAAAATATATGAACTATGATGGAATATGTAGACTAATTGGAAGAGGTTCGGGTTCGGATCGAAGTTTAAGGAAGAAAAGAGTCAAAAACAGGCGGCATCATTATTTGGGTGGTGACGCCGTGGCGTTGGCGGCGAACGGCGCGGCGTCACGGAGCAGTATACCCAATGTCGCGGCATTCGCGGCATTCGCGGCAGTAGGGGCATCACCGTGGCGTTTCGGCAGCGTGTTGACCAAGTCTCGTAAAAAAAGACACGTTTTGAACTGTTGAGGGCTGGGTTTTATTTCCTTATGTGAATATAAGTCTTCCAAGACTCTACAAGAGTATATTTACATACTCTTCTATTGTAATATGTATCTCTCATCATACAATCAATAAAAAACCTCTAGTATAGACCGTGGACGTAAGCATTCTTGGCCGAACCACGTAAATCTTATGTCGTTTATTTTCTTGCTTTTTTATTCAATTTTATTCGTTTATGAGCATTGATTCCTTACAGAATTATTGCACATTCTATTTAATTTAATTTCGTGGAGCGAATCTTTCAGAATATCAATACTTAAGGTTTTTATATAATTATAATTATTTTTGCATAATAAATTTCATATAAATCTCATTCTGTAAATAATTATGATTATCAAGAGACTTTAAATTTGAAATAAATTTGCCGCTTAGAGATATAAAAACGATTATTTATATCGCAGCGGGATAAAAATATCAATACGACTCTATATTCGGGAACTCTAAAAACGAATATTATGATTTAAGGCAATGGGGAATGGGACGGTGCCGTATATATTGAGGTGCACGTGCACTTGATTTGAGGCCACACCTTCCATGGACATAGCTCCAAACAAGCCAATATTGATAGTTCCCTCACATACCAAACTCCGACGACCACTTGAAATATTTGAAGATTACATTTTCAAATTAAATGTTAATAAGAAATTCGAGAAAATTCGAAATACGTATAAACATTATATATAATATGTCTAATCTGGTTGGTTAAAGTTGAGGTCCCTATAACCACCTGGTTATGGGTTCGACTCCCACTGGATGCATGTGGATTTTCTCTCTACTTGTAATAGTAGTTTGTTTGTAATAGTTTGTAGTTTATAATTGTATTTGCTTATGATGCTTACTTATAATAGATTCTCTTGCAACCGATGTATTATGATATTGTAATCGTTCCTTCAAAAAAAAATGTCGAGGAAAACTCAATTTAGAGTATTTAAATGGCTTAATTCTATCTTAGCTAAACAAGGCTCTGCATCGAGCCCAAAATTAAGGTGACTTGGAAAATTACGAAAATTTAACCAAAAAAGACTCCATCATACGAGCAAACGTATTGCAAAATATTACTGCTCAAAAGACAATTACAGAAAATAGTGAAAGATGAAAATTCGGGAAAAAAAATTTAGAAAAATGTCTGAAGAAGGGGTGAAACAATGAAATTTCGCGACCAACCTTGACCTCTTATTGCTTTTGTGAGGAATTTGATTTCCCTCGAAGAGACGATTGCATGTGTATGTAGTTGACACATAACTCTTCTTAGATAAAAAAAATACGATAATTTAACTAATATTTTATTGTCAAATCACACAACCAATAACTTATGTTTGGACCTATGATGTACGGATACTCTTAAAATTGACTCCGTGCAGTATCGTATCCGTATCCAGCATGAATACTCTCGGATACCGTGCCCAGACCATTTTTGAAGTGTCCAAAAATAAAAAGAAAAGAAAAAATTCTGGATATTGTATATAACACAAAATTTGAATTATCCGATACGTTTTGGATACGAGATAGAATATTTGTTTAATATTATATAATACTTTTTGGACTAAAATAGGAAAATAGATAATATTTTCGATTTTTTGTTAAAAATTAACACATAAAATTTAAATAAATGACAAAAAAAATTACAGAACTAGATAAAATTTTATTTATATCAATGAATTTATCGAATCAAATTTATTTTTATATATTATACATGCATATATATAGCCGTATCCTCGTCGTGTCGTATCCTAAAATTTTGAAAAAAATCGTGTCGCCCTACCCGTATCATGTCGTATCTATGTTGTCGTATTCGTACTCATGCAACCTAGGTTTGGACTTATGCCGGTCCAAAAGACCTCCCAAAATATATCCACATTTTACTCTATATTTTGCTACATATTTTTTGCATCAAATATCTTACACCTAAATCAAGTCTGCAACCACAGCTACTTCAGTTAGTATCTATATAATTAAATATATCCTTAAATAACAAAAACATTCCACACAAACATCTGAAGCTTCCAGGCTGTTTGGCTTAAAGTTACAATGGCTACAAAATTGTTTCAGTATGGGGGTGGGGATAGGGGTGAGGGGTATTTTTATATAATTGCACTGCAATTAATTAATGTTGTTATTCGTCTTAAAATTTTAGGCTCAAAATTAAGCAACATGCTCAAAATCAATATGGGAGAAATTCGAGGCTAGGCAAGTTAGTACTTTTGATATTACCTCTTTCGTTAATAGTAAAATTCTCTCATTCTCTTTCATGTACATATTCAATTTACCAAACCACATAAATTATTGTGTCGTTTAATCTTTCTAAGCCTTTATTTTTGTATTTGCTCTCACAATTAAACACCACCATCAATAATATACGGTATATTAATTAAACACCACCATCAAATAATTAACACACTTGCAATTAATTAGTTATATACGCATTACGAGAACATAAGCAAACGTCGCATACATCTTAACCATTGATAGCTTATTTTTTTACTAATTAGATTATAGTTAATTGGGACTAAAAGCAAATAGATATTTCCAAGAAGATTCTCTCCAACAAAATGGAGGCTTTTTATCAACATTAAAAATAAAAATAAATTTATGGGATCATATTATAATGTTTCTCGTCAATCATGCTCCTAAAAGCAAGTACAAAGAGTGTTCAATTCGTAGTTTTCTTCTTCATCTAAACTCTCCAAGAGAGGTAGATGAGGTCGGTCGGGGCAATATAATGGTAATTACACATAGTCTTGGGGTCAGATATGAGATAGAGATTATTTTAAGAATGTCACATGACTAAAAATTTAAGACAATTATAATTAGAAAAAATTACCACTACAACAACAAGTAAAGTTACTGACAAAATTGAAAGTGACAAAGTTAAAATTATCACTAGAGATATATAATGAGTGACAATAATTTTTGTTTTGTTACAAAAAGAATTTTTAGTGACAAGAGTTTCTTTAAAGTTGTCACTATTGACAATTAACTATTGACAATTAGTGACACATATATAGTGACAAGACAAATAGAGTGACAATTGTAATTGTTGTCACTAAGTTATCACTAAAGGTGTGTCACTAATTGTCAATAGTGACAACAAATTCCTTGTCATTAAGTATCAATAGTGACAACTTCTATACAAATCTTGACACTATTACACATGTAAAGCCTATTTTTGTGACAAAACAAAAATTCTTATCACTAAAACTTTACAATTAGTGACAACTTTTACATTGTCACTTGACATTTTGTCATTAATGTACCAGAATCTCTATTCACTTAGAAATTTACCAACACACCTCCTTTGTACGGATCTATTTGTAAGGTTTACATGAGATAAAATTGTCAAAATAAATAAATTACAAGGGTATAATTGTAATAAATGTCTTAATATGAGGGGTGAGTTGGTAGTTGTCAATAAGTAATGGGAGATTTTATAATTACACAATAAGTGAGGAGTCTGAGTGTTATTTTCTCCTAAAATTATACTACGGCAACTACAATGAATAATGATATCCACATGATCTAGCAGTATTATTAATGAATTTTAAAATCATAACTAATAATCCCACTACTATCACAAGTATTATTGGTAGTTCTTACATTTTGATATTGACCACTTCATTTACCAAAAAAAAATAAAAAAAATATTGACCACTTCAACTTCTAACTATCTAGAAAAATGTAGGCAAAATAGGTGAAGTAGTGCTCTTGTGAAAGTGACATCTCAAGTCTTCAAGGAAGGAATTTCGTTTTCTATCAACCGTCAATTGGTCTGTGAAAATAAAGCAATATACAATATTAGTATTTTACAAATATTGATCTGAGTGAAAGATGCTCTATTAAATTGAAATATTTTACGTTTGAGTCTGTTATGATTTAAAATTTTACAAGGAGATGTCACTACAACCGTGTCTAAAGCCTTCGAACCTTTGGACACATATGAAAACCAAAACCAAAACCAAAACCAAAATTAAAATTTTTATTGTTGCATTAAATTTCTAATACTCCTTTATAAATTATTTATATGGAGATATTCAAAGGGAACATATTTTTTTTTGGGAAAAATTAAACAGAGATCCTCTCACTTATTGTTTAATTACCAAAATCTCACCTTGTGTTAAGATATTTCTTACAATTACACCCGTGTATTGAAAAATTCCTACAAACCCCTGTAAATGTTACAAATATATCCTTTGAAGGGATTTGTTGGTAATTTTTAATAATTGAAGGGTGGTTTTGATAATTAAATAATAAATGAGGGGGTACGTGTGAAATTTTCTCTTTTTTATTTTAATCATGCACATGTGTGGACTGTGGAGGTAATGTCGTGTGAACATTGATTTGGAATACAACGAAGAAAAGTGTACAGTCCTCTACTTTACTTTCATTATAGCATTAATTTATATACATATATATATATATTAAACTTTTTTAAGACACTCTAAACTGAAAAGAATTTTCTTTCTATTGATTTGTTTGGTGTGCAAAAGTCTTCGCCCAAAAAGGAAAATAATTTAAGGATACATTACCTGAAGTTGATAATTATCGAATCTTGAAAGCAAAGGTACCGACTTTGCACCAAACAGCCCTTTAAAATTTATTTTAATTTCGTTTTTTTGCTGTAAAAATGTCAACATAAAGTACTTACGTGAACCGTGGAATCTGTAAATTAAGGCGACTTAGGGGAATATTCCAAACGGATAAAACCTACCACTATATTTAAATTCAAGAATGTTTCACTTTAAAGTCAATTTTCTTTCCATTTTACATTAAGCTATGAGTTTTAATTTGGACCCATAATTTTGTTCTCCTTTTTCTTTTTAGTCAAAAATGTTGTATGATATAGGTGGAAGTATTCCCACAACATTTATGTCGGGGACAAAGATGTTTATTCCAATTACCGTCCATGTATGATCCATTTGACGACTCCCCAGACCACTTCCAAATTCTTGTGGATCGGGAAGCGGTGGATTTGGGGATTCGCGTTGTTGAAGATGGCTTCATTTTAAGAAGCTAAATTATCCCATATTGGAAAATGATTGTAAAGGGTGGTCCCTTTATCCTATAAAAGGAGACCACCTATGTACATTTGAAAACATCCCAAATTGCCTAAGTCTTTTAGCAATTTCTTCTTTCTTCCTCTATAGTTTGTAATAGTTTCACTTTAGTCCTTTAGTGAAATATTTTGGTGGGGTCCGAGGACGTAGGCTAAATTAGCCGAACCTCGTTAAATTTGGTGTTCTTTATTTTGTGCTATTCTTCAAGTAGCCATTGTTAGTTATAGTTGTAGTGTTATATTGTACTATTAAATTCGTCTAGTTAATTCTGTCTAGGAGGTTGGGTTTTAAGCGCGACCGTTGTGACGCCTCCAATCTTTCCTGGGAATTAAATCTAGTGTGATTTTCTAGTACAATATTTCCCTTGCTATTTCTATATTTGGTGGAATATGACTCTGAGTTCCACAACAAGTGGTATCAGAGCTCGGGTATTCTGAGTATGCTCTGTGGTCGCAGTTTAATCTGATCTTCCACATCAGAAAAGTTTTCCCGGGCTATTTGGCTTTCGCATTTGGAGGGCTCTTGAAGAATAATTTGTAACCAAAAATGGAAGACACCTCAAAAGCATCGTCGTCGTCCATTTGGGCGAGAACCACTGTGGCGAATACGCGATTGGCAGTGGAGTCTTTTGATGGCACAGGCCATTTTGGTATGTGGCAAAGCGAAGTTGTAGACGCACTCTTTCAACAAGGTCTATACTTAGCTATTGAAGAAAAGAAACCAAATGATATGGAGGAAAAAGATTGGAGTATGATGAATCGGTTGGCATGTGGAACAATTCGTTCGTGTCTATCCAGAGAGCAGAGATATGCGTTTTCGAAAGAAAACTCGGCATATAAATTGTGGATGGCACTGGAGGAGAAATTTCTGAAGAAAAGCTGTCAGAATAAGCTCCATTTGAAGAAGCGGCTCTTTCGCTTCACATTTGTTTCGGGTTCCACTATGAATAGTCACATTACCAGTTTTAATCAACTGGTTACCGATTTGATCAATTTGGATGAGACTTTTAAAGACGAGGATTTGGCTCTGATGTTGCTGGGATCCCTTCCTGAGGAGTTTGAGTTTCTTGAAACAACTCTACTTCACGGGAAGGCTGCTGTATCTCTTAGCGAAGTTTGTGCTGCCCTGTACAGTTATGAGCTGAGAAAGAAGGACAAGCAAGTTAGTTCAGGCGGAGATGCAGAGGTTTTGTTCGTCAGAGGTCGTTCACAAAACAAAAACAAAGGAAAGAAAGGGAGATCCAAGTCCAGACATAAACTAAGCAAAGACGAGTGTGCCTATTGTCAAGAAACAGGACACTGGAAGAGAGATTGCCCAAAGCTGACAACTAAGGGCAATTCTAAGGCCGTGGCGGAATCAAATGTAACCGCGTGTGATGATGCCGAATCGGACTTCTCATTGGCGACATCATCCAGCGGTGCTTCTGAAGTATGGATGCTGGATTCAGCATGTAGTCATCATATGACACCACATTTGGATTGGTTCTTTGATTTCAAAGAACAAAATGACGTTGTCTTCACAGCAAATGAAGCTCCTCTTACTACACTTGGGATTGGTTCAGTTCGCTTGAAGAATCATGATGGATCAATCATAACCCTAAAGGGTGTTCGGTATGCACCAGAAGTGAGGAAAAACCTTATTTCCGTTGGAACTTTAGAATCGAAAGGTTTTGAAGTAAGAGCTAAGGATGGGGTGATGAAGATCATCTCTGGTGCACTCGTGGTAATGAAGGGAATTCGGAAGAACAACAATACGTATCACTACATGGGTGGTACAGTTGTGGGTGCAGTAGCAGCAGCTACTGTTGATGATCGGAATTCAGAAGCAGTTAGGCTATGGCATATGCGCTTGGGACATGCAGGTGGAAAATCCTTGAATCTCATCATAAATCAAGGATTGTTGAAAGGAGTGAAATACTCCAAATTGGAGTTTTGTGAACATTGTGTTCGTGGGAAACAGACAAGGGTTAAATTTGGAACAGCAATCCATAATACTGAGGGTATCTTGGATTATGTTCATTCGGATGTATGGGGTCCCTCAAAAACGAGTTCTTTGGGAGGGAAACACTATTTTGTAACCTTTGTTGATGATTTTTCCCGGAGAGTTTGGGTGTATAGTATGAAGACGAAGGATGAAGTGTTTGAGGTATTCCTCAAATGGAAAAAGATGGTGGAAACTCAGACTGATAAAAAGGTCAAACGTCTCCGTACAGACAATGGTGGAGAATTTAGGAGTGGTCCATTTCAAAAATTTTGTGAGGATGAAGGCATTGTCAGACACTTCACTGTTAGACATACACCACAACAGAACGGAGTGGCAGAACGCATGAACCGGACTTTGCTGGAGAAAGTTCGGTGTTTGTTATCCAATGCTGGGTTGGGTAAAGAATTTTGGGCTGAGGCTATGACGTATGCGTGTCATCTCGTTAATCGTCTACCATCTACTGCTATTGATGGAAAAACACCATTTGAGAAATGGTTTGGAAAGCCTGCTGCTGATTATGATTCCTTACATGTGTTTGGTTCCACTGCATATTATCATGTTAAGGAATCAAAGTTGGATCCTAGAGCAAAGAAAGCAGTGTTCATGGGGATCACCTCTGGTATAAAAGGCTATCGCCTTTGGTGTCCAGAGACAAAGAAAATAATCTTTAGCAGGGATGTCACCTTTGATGAATCTACCATGTTGGAAAAGGTGAATGCAGAACAGCAGGATGGTACTCCCAAACAGGTGGAGTTTGAAAAGTTTGTTGTCCCAGCAGATCAAGAAACTCTTGATCATTCTCCTACGGTAGAAGGAGATTTTGAAGAAGAAGAAGTTCAACCCCAAGAACTTCCACAGCAACTTGAATCAATTGCAACTAGCAAGCCAAAGAGGACAATCAGAAAGCCTGCTCGCTTTGATGATATGGTGGCTTGTGCATCTGCAATTGCCGCTGATGATGTTCCTACCACTTATATTGAAGCAGTCAAAGGACCAGAGAAAGATAAGTGGAGGATTGCCATGAGTGAAGAAATGCAGTCCCTTCATAAGAATCAAACATGGGAACTGGCCAGTCTCCCGAAGGGAAAGAAGGCAATTGGATGCAAATGAGTATTTGCAAAGAAAGATGGATTTCCTAGCCAAGGTGATGTTCGCTACAAAGCCAGATTGGTGGCCAAAGGTTACGCTCAGAAGGAGGGCATTGATTATAATGAGGTGTTTTCTCCAGTTGTAAAACACTCCTCCATTAGAATTTTGTTGGCTTTGGTAGCACAGTTGGATTTTGAACTAGTTCAGTTGGATGTAAAAACTGCATTTTTACATGGAGACTTGGAAGAGGAAATCTATATGACTCAGCCAGAGGGATTCAAAGTTGCTGAAAATGAAAATTTGGTTTGTAAACTTCAAAAATCGTTGTACGGATTGAAGCAATCTCCGAGGCAGTGGTACAAGCGATTTGACAAGTTTATGATGGGAATTGGGTACACAAGAAGCAAATACGATCATTGTGTGTATTTGCACAAGCTACAAGATAGATCCTTCATATATCTTCTTCTGTATGTTGATGATATGTTGATTGCCTCCCCGAGTCTAATAGAAATTGAGAAGTTGAAGACTCATTTGAAAAGGGAGTTCGAGATGAAGGATCTAGGTGAGGCGAAGAAGATTCTCGGCATGGAGATTTTCAGAGATAGAAAATTGAGGAGGCTTTGTTTGACTCAGAAACAATATCTGAGTAGGATGTTGAGGCGTTTTGGCATTGATGAAAAGTCAAAACCAGTTAGTACTCCGCTTGCTCCTCATTTTAAGCTTAGCGCCGCTTTGTCACCGAAATCTGATGCAGAACGGGAATACATGTCAAAAGTACCGTATGCAAATGCTGTTGGTAGCTTGATGTATGCTATGGTGTGTACGAGGCCTGATATTTCCCAAGCAGTGGGGGTTGTGAGCAGGTATATGCATGATCCTGGAAAGGAACATTGGCAAGCTGTGAAATGGATTTTGCGATACATCCATGACACAGCTGATGTTGGTTTGATATTTGAGCGGGAACATAGTCAGTATGTAGTCGGATATTGCGATTCAGACTATGCTGGTGATTTAGATAAGCGTAGATCAACTACAGGCTACGTATTTACTCTTGCTAAAGCACCAGTCAGTTGGAAGTCTACCTTACAGTCAACGGTTGCTCTGTCTACTACGGAAGCAGAGTATATGGCAATTTCAGAGGCTGTAAAGGAAGCAATTTGGCTTCAAGGGTTGCTTGGTGAACTAGGGATTGGACAAAAGTATGTCAAAATTCATTGTGATAGTCAAAGTGCTATCCATTTAGCAAAGAATCAAGTTTATCATGCAAGGACGAAGCACATTGATGTTCGGTATCATTTCATAAGAGAGATACTCGAAGAAGGTGGAGTCAGAATCGAGAAGATCCATACTACTGAGAATCCTGCTGATATGTTGACAAAAGTTGTGACTGCAATCAAGTTCAAATTTTGTTTGGACTTGATCAACATTGTCAAAATTTGAAGATTGGTTTTGGTGACCCTGTTTGACGAGGAGATTGAAGATTTTGAAATTCGCCAAGGTGGAGATTTGTTGAAGATGACTTCATTTCAAGAAGCTAAATTATCCCACATTGGAAAATGATTGTAAAGGGTGGTCCCTTTATCCTATAAAAGGAGACCACCTATGTACATTTGAAAACATCCCAAATTGCCTAAGTCTTTTAGCAATTTCTTCTTTCTTCCTCTATAGTTTGTAATAGTTTCACTTTAGTCCTTTAGTGAAATATTTTGGTGGGGTTCGAGGACGTAGGCTAAATTAGCCGAACCTCGTTAAATTTGGTGTTCTTTATTTTGTGCTATTCTTCAAGTAGCCATTGTTAGTTATAGTTGTAGTGTTATATTATGCTATTAAATTCGTCTAGTTAATTCTGTCTAGGAGGTTGGGTTTTAAGCGCGACCGTTGTGACGCCTCCAATCTTTCCTGGGAATTAAATCTAGTGTGGTTTTCTAGTACAATATTTCCCTTGCTATTTCTATATTTGGTGGAATATGACTCTGAGTTCCACAACACGCGTGGGGGTGGCAACATGTTGAAATCGAAGGGGATTGTGAATATTTGATCCGTAATTTGATTTCATATGTTCAAATTTTTTTGCCTTTAGGGCAATTGGTTGATGACATTAGGCTAGATGCTCTTTCTTTTTTTCTTGTTCTTTTCGTTTTGTAAAACGCTCGGGTAACCGGATGGCGCACTCGTTGGCACGGCTTGCTCTAGAGAATCGAGAGTCTGTTCTCGATCTCCCAGTCTCGATTTTGCATGCTTTGGCTGCGGATCATTCTTTTTAATATACTATTATCGTTTGCATCAAAAAAAGAAAAGTCTTTTATTCTAATTTTATCTCATCTTATAAATTTCATATAAGCGTTAAATATACTTGAAAATGATATACAATTAGTTGACGCATATTAGCTAGTAAGATAAAATAAAACACTAAGCAATATATTAAAATAGATGATCTAAACTGCATCTATATGAAAAATTCTGACCTAAATCGGGTTTTACATAACTAAAATTAATCATATAAAGAGTACACATATTTTAATGAGAATGACGAAACACATGGGACACTCCCTGAAAAAAGAATTCTATTAAGTGTTCGATGCGATTGTTAGATGTTGTCAGAGACAGATCCAAACAAACATTGCCTCTGAATAATTTTGATATTTGAAATTTTGTCTCTACAAAATTTAAAAATATTAAATTTCTCCCATTTATCTGTATTTGTCCCTACCCAAAATTTCAAATTCTGATTTCGTCCCTAAGCATTTATTGTTTAATGGGGTTGGGTTAGAATTTCTCACCGAATCCATAAAAGATTATTAGCATCACTTGGATCAGAGTGTGCACGTGGTAGTATCTGTGTCTCTACAATTTCTTGTCTCCTTTAATCCAGTCGTGTCCATATATATATATATATATAATGAATTTTTGATCAAGTCTGAATCTTTATTCCGTTGAATTCAATGCTTCTTATCCAATCACACAACCTTACTTAACTAACATGCTGGTCGTTTCCCGTGTTTCATTGCACCTCATCTTTTAGACTTATATTATTTATTAATATTAAATATTAATATCTTGATTTACACTCATTGTCCCCATTCCTTTTTGTAAAAAAATTCTTTTACAACCAAGACATTCTATAAACATATATGTATAAGAATTAAGTGCAAATCAACAATATACAAGTTATAATAATGAAACAGACATTATAAAGATCTACTTGATTCATCCAGATCGCTTTATGTTTGTAGATAATGATAAGAA
The DNA here is from genome assembly GCA_019426215.1 of Buddleja alternifolia. Lineage (NCBI taxonomy): Eukaryota > Viridiplantae > Streptophyta > Magnoliopsida > Lamiales > Scrophulariaceae > Buddleja > Buddleja alternifolia. The sequence continues at coordinate 34,975,757 of CM033397.1, read as the reverse complement.
AAATTTATTAGAACAAAAAACAGATATAAAGAAAAATACAAATAGAACACAACGTGTGAAGCTAATCAATCGAAAGGTGTCATACTCTCCCACATCGGGAAGATGAAAAGAAACTGAATTCCTTATATTTAAACGCCCAAAAATTCAAGTGTAATTATATGTATTAATTTTAGGTCGTGGTTTAAGTGTCTAATTCAAAATTACACTTAGTGAATATAGAGGCACGCATCGCATTCAACGCACTAGTGGGTTCAGGGCGTGACCTCTTAATGCTGCGACGCAAAGTGCTACATGCGAGGAAGCTACCTCTTGAGTCCGTGGGAGCCATTGCCAGAGTCCCGACATCTAGTGATTGAGCCGTAGGAGCCATTGCCAGAGTCCCGACGTCCGGTGATGGAACTTGAACAGTGTCATGCCGCAACAAGCACGTCCTCCTCGAATGAGGGTTGATGATAACAATGAACATTCATTTGGAGTTGTGATTTAAATTTCCAATTCAAAGTTATGCTACCTCTTGAGTCCGTGGGAGCCATTGCCAGAGTCCCGACATCTAGTGATTGAGTCCGTAGGAGCCATTGCCAGAGTCCCGACGTCCGGTGATTGAACTTGAACATTGTCATGCCGCAACAAGCACGTCCTCCTCGAAGGAGGGTTGATGATAACAATGAACATTCATTTGGAGTTGTGATTTAAATTTCCAATTCAAAGTTATGCTTAATGGATTCGGAGGCACGCGCATGTCCAACGGGCTCATTAGCCAGGTGCTTGACAAAAGCTCCACCATCTAATTTTTTTTTTTTTAATTTTTGTCTAAAATTTTCAAAGCATAACACAACCAAATAGAGAACGACGATTGAATGATCGACACATTCGTTGGCTAGCTTGCATTAAAAATTGTGGTCTTTTGAGTCTTTTGACTAATACTATTTATACTTCAAAAGAATGTCATTTAATAATATGATTAAGTAGAGTCTGAATCTCTTGATTATGTGGCCAAGGAAAGTACACATCTTTGGATAAAAGGGTGTGTGTGTGATCATCGTAAAGAATAGAATGTTGAAGAAGTAAAAAGTCTAACCACCCCTCTAAAGAGAAGTTGGAACATTCAAATGGTTTTATTAGTGAGTAATGCTAATGCAAAAAGGAATGAGAAATGACAATATATATTTGGAATTTGTACGACCTTTTGGAAGCTTGAACTTTCACCTCTTTTTGTCGGTTCAATCTTTCTTGATTCAATAATATTTCATTTTATATTTCATTTCTTATACCTGAATTATGTATATAAATATTTTTCTTAAATATATAATTTTTATACACATGAGGTGTGTGTGTATATATATATATAACAGAATAGGGACAAAACATTATTTTGTAACATAAAATCTAGTGTTTCTTTTTTTATAAGTTTGTTTGGTCGGATACTTTGTACAAAGATAAAGGAAATATGCAATTTCTCTATCGCCGAATTGTATGACTAGGGTAGGCAACACCAAGTGTCATGCTTTTGTCATTCACATATAATTAAATATATTTAATGAAGGATCATGTTGTGTAACACTAAATTCCATGATTAATTGTGGCAAAGAATATTCTAACAGAATTAGAGGGAAATTCGATAATAAAATTATCATCAATTTTCATTTGTGACCGACAACTCTATCTTCTTTTTTTTTTGATAAGAACCGACAACTCTATCTTGATTTGCCAAGAGTTTTTTTAATTAGTCGGTTAAGGAATGATATTGACACTTTATAAATGATTACGGGAGTTTCAAATTTAATTTTTGCACTTAAATATGACAAAAGTTCCCCGAGATGCTAAAACTAACTATATATAATCAAAACAAACCATCATCATGTTAACCAAAAATATAATTTAATTAAAATATCAATTAGAAAAAAATAATTAATTAAAATTTAGAACATCATCAACAAAACAAAGCAATAGTATGTAAGATCTCACTATGACAATTATAATATAAATCAAAAGATTAAAAAATTGAACATCAACTTCAATCACTTCAGTTCACTTTTGATTCTACATTAGCCCCCTAGTAATTAATCAACTTTATATATTTTTTGCGCAATAAGTTAAATTCGTCGACATAGTTATGCTTAAGAAGAAATATAAATTATTCCCCGCTCTTATTAAACGAGAGAACATTAATTTTAGAACTAGTTTGCGATTTTTCATGCAACACGTGTAAATAGATAATATTTCATATTTAAATATAAGATATTAAAAAATAATAATAATTCCCGTTCTTTAATGGTTTTGGTGAATAATTGTATGCTTGTATAAAAGCATATATTTTATTGTTTTAAAGTTAAATTATCCTTTTATAATATTATTCCATATATAAGCATATTATCTTAACATAATTGTTTAGATGAAATAATGAGAGCTCCAAATTTTGATCCACACCAAGCAAAGAAGAATTTGGTAGTGTGGTGGGTAAATGGTGGTGTAAAATATAAAGTAGAAAGTTTGGCTTTTATTTGTAAATAGGTATTCTTGTCATTTTTTTAGATAGATGAATAAAAATGGAACTCTTATAGTAATTTTTAGAACTCCAATATCAATTCCCTACTAAATAATCTAGAAAGTTTAATGAACATTTATAATCAACTAAGAGCTACTGCAATAATATACAAGGCATGTATTTCCGTGGTCTTCAAATGCAAAATTTCATGATTTTCTCAAAATGTTTAAATGAAATTCTCATACCAATATGGGAAAGTGGATTTGATGTTTTTAAATAGGAAATTTTTTTAAGTTTAATACGTATGTGTATATTATGAAAAATACTTTCTATATTACTATTAATTAAAGTTAGGTGATTTCAACATCAATAGTCAATTAATGTCTAACATTCCTCTCATTATCTCAAATATTTTTCTTATTTTGAGAACATGATCACGAAAGCCAAATAACCTAATTCAAAGAGTTGTGTCACCCTATTTGCTCTTTTAATTATTTGTACTCAATATATATATATATATATATATGTATGTATTCTTGTCAAAGAGTACTATAGGAAGGAAGCAACTGTTATTGGCTGCATAAAAAAGTTGATATAATTAATAAACGATGAGCACTAATTTTAAGAAGTTTCCTCGTTGGTCATATGACATGCTGAAACTATAAAGAGGTGGGTAAAAATAGAACTTTGTTAGCAATATTATATTTTACATAATCTTGTTATAAAGCTTATGTTATATTGGTCAGTCAGCTCTAAAATTAAATAATTATATTGCAAAAGAAAAAAGTGAAATTCGTCATCTGTGACTTCACAGTAAATGAATGCATGTAACATAATCACTACTAGCATGCATTAGTTTAAATAAACATGCAGTCTTCTGAAAACCATTTTCTTTATTTTAATAATATTTTAGTTTAAATGAGAGAAAATGGCCAACTTTAAATAGCCAAAAATCAATAAATTAATATAAAGAATCGGCTAATTATGATCACTAGATGCAAATGAACCTTAAAAACACCAAGATTTGATTTGACAGAGCTTTAATTTTTCAAATTCATCTTATACAATATTTTTAATTCATTTCTTTAATTAATGTTTTATCCTGTTATTCTTTGTTAAGTACTATTTTTCCAGAACCTTTATATCTAACCCAATATTTCGCGTAACCTAGTATATACTATATAGAGAAAATTCTAGTTCCCACAAAATCTGATCAAAGGCGGTATAACCACTTGACATGCCAAGTGAATTATATATACTTGTCTTGTGATTTTAAAAAAGAGTGAATACATAAACAAATCCCAAATAAATAATATAATATTCATTGTGTAATTAATTAAATGTGATCGAACTCTGATTTGACAAAAGAACATTCTACATGTGGAATTAGATCTTTGTATAAGTAGCTAGTGATGAGATTTTTAAGAGTTTTGAGAACTGACAAATGAAAATGTTCACATGAGACGTGCTATACACAAATATAGTGATTAATCTAGTGGAATGTAGGGTTTACTCAAACTCAAGATTTTCACTTGAAATTGTATTGAAGGGCCACCTTATCTAATATTGTTGTCTAAAAGTCAAACCATCAACCACTATATGCAAGTGTAATATGCATAGAATTGGTCCACGGATAGTGCAATCAAAGCTCCTCTCCAAAGCCGTGGGACTAACGGCCTGATAAGCCACACACGTACGTGTGATAACTACTCTCTAAAAGGAAGTAAAATCAATAATTGTTCATAAACATTTGGTTCAAAAAGGAAGAATTTTAGACAATTACACAATACAGTATTCAACTACGTACTAAATTTCACATTTACAAATGATTGTTTTTTTATTGAAAAATTGTGCGATCTACGATAAACGATTTTAAAAGGCGCGTAATGCAAATCGTACTAAAGAAAAATTCAAATTGGAATAGTTCGAATCCAATGATATTTCCAAAATAAATTTTCAATTTTAAGTATTGAAATTGAGTTTGTAATAAAACCCAATATGGACATGACAGGTATATTCCACATTATAATGGGACCAAAAATTGTATAAAGTAGAACATTAAAATATTTGCAGTAGGGTCCCTAGAATTTGCCACCATCCGACCAATCTAAGTTGTCATGTGCATGCACACGATTGCACAAGACTCCATGTATGTTGTTTACCTTTGACTGGAGTAACATGAAATGAACCTCACTCTTCTTATTTTGGCTCTTTCTTTCTTGTTTCCACTTCCTTAGAATTTTCCTGTCTTGTCATATGATGTGCTAATTTGTTTCAGTATTTCATCTTATATTCCATTTTACTTGAACCTAGTGCGTGTATAAAATCTACATCATATAATTAAGATTTTTTTTCTTACATGTGTTTGTATAAAAGAATTAAAATACAAGATACAATACTAATTTATAATTGAAAATACGGAATTTTGCAAACATAGGCTTAGTGAAGAAAAGCTTTTATATCGGGAAAACCCTCTAAACACCCCAAGAAATTCTGGCGATAAGCAAAGAAGTTCTATCTCAATGTTATGTCTTGGGAATTACTACAGAAATTCTCCCTTGGGGTGCTTTAAATATAAATAGATACCCATTTTTTTTGAAAAATTGTACCTTCTCCCTTCATACTTGTTATCGTCTTTCATTTAACCCCAATCGTTGATCATCATCTTTTCAAGTATTATCAGAATTCACACAATCCACCGAGATATATTCATTAAACTTTATCATAAGATTCTGATAAATTTATCATGTTAATTAGTATATAATAAATCACTTTCAACTAAGAATCTGAAAACAGATTAATTGTGCATCACCTAATCTGAAATGAATGACCAAAATAGTTGTGTTGCCTCTACAGCATCAACAATCAATTAACTACTCGCAATCAATTAAAAATCAATTAACTTCTACTTCTAGAGGTTGATCAGAGAGGGGGGAGGGATGGATAGATATCATAATTAGAGAGAGACAGAGAGAGAGAGAGAGAGAGAGAGAGATATCATAGTTGGAGCAAAATCTGCAAATCCTCGCATGTATATTATACAACACAATGAAGGGGAAGGATGTATCAAAGCAAAATATAAAAAAATACGAAAAAAGAAAACCTAGAGCAATGCTATTGCTATGTATCAGCCGCTCGATCCTATAACTGACATTGGCCTTCGCCCCGCTCTTACAATATCGTTACCTAAATAACAAAGTTCAACCTACTCTACAATGTAAAACACAAACCACATAGAACTTTTACATCTAACCCTTGTACACTATCACCATCATCATTGCCACAAGCTAAGGTTAGGGAAAAGAAAAGCCTTTTATCTGCGATAATCCGACTGTGGTGGCCGTCTACCCCCACCCCTACCTAAAGCCGAGAACTGGTTACCCGATTGGCGGGGATTATTATATCCTCTTCCACCACTCGAGTTAACTGGGACCCACGTCCCACCACCACGACCATGGTTATAACCACCGCCCCCATATGATCGAGGCTCAACTTCTGAATTATTATATCCACCACTCGGGGGATGATGATAACCACGGGGCCCACCTGAAGATTGACCAGGAGGATATGGGGGGTGGTTTCGTCCATGTTGTGGATAATATCCCTGTCTCTGGTGATCCCTACCATGGGGACCGGACCTACCACCCGCCTCATTATGAGGATTTTGGAATCTATTATATGGGTTGTTATGAGTAGCTGGCGGAGCATATGGTTGTCTGTATGCCGGTCCATGGTGACTCCCAACGTCCATGTGAGGATAGCCTGGATCAGGGTATGTGTTATGGTTTTGATAAGGCTGATAGTGGGGTGCATATGGACCGAATGCTCGAGGATGCGGAGGATACATTTGACCGGAATGACCTTGTTTCTGCAAACTATTGACAACAAGGCGATGTGCAGCTTCTCCAAGTTGTCGGCCAGATATGGCTCCATTCGGGTTATTATTATGATTATTATTATTATTATTGTTATTATTATTGTTATTATTATTATAATTATTATGATTATTATGATAATTATGCCTGTAAAGAGAATTGCTATTAGTGATGATCCTTTTAAAAATAATCCAAAATGATCGTGTGGCAATGAACCAATATACCTTCCATTGTCAAATGGCCTTCTTCCAGAATCCTCGTGCCATAGTACAGGTGCTGGTTTTATATCACCCATTGTCACAATCTGCAAATAAAAATGGTAGGAAAATCAGAAAGCACATTCAAAGTAAGACTAGAAATTGATCTCACATAAAAAAACATAGAAGGTTAGCAAGCAAATGAGTCAAAAATAAAAATAAAAAAAGTCGACACCAGATTAGATAGAAGCAATCACCCAAATGAATCTTCAGAGCAATATCCAATGCACAAAATGCAACAACTAAATGGCATCTCAAAGATAATAATAAAAACAATATTATTAAAAGTCGAGATTAAACAAACTAGGGTAAAGTCACCTTTTCCGGGAAAATAACACCTGGGGGTGGCCGAGTAATGTGCTTATGAACATCTGGAAGTATATATATTGCACAGCTGAATATGAAAACAATCGAGGTTTTAGATGATGACGAAAACAAGTTATATGGATAAACTTCATATTGGGTTTCCATTGGCATAATGTAACATGTTGGAACTTACATGACTTGGTTGTTCATAATGTCTTCCATTCCTTGAATAGGTGATCTAAAAACAGGAGGGCAAGGATCCCCGGAGCAAAGGGAAATATAGCCGTTCATTCCACCACTGCATGTAGACCTAATTAACATCAGAACAAAAGTCCACAGAGGACTTCAACTTATCATGGATTACAGACCCATTTCTAAAGCAATCAGTTATATAGACATAGGATTACTTAGTGATAACAGACCCATTTGCAATGTTTGATTTATAAATCAACAACTACGATGCCCTAGTGTTCTACAAAGACAAACCTGGCTCCTGGATCAAGGGGCTCCTTCGCCTCAAGTCTTTCTTTGTCTGTCAGCTGCTTACAGCGATCATCAAGAGAAAATATATATGGAGATAGCGTGTGAGATACCGACACAAAAAGCATTTCAGACATAGTGCTGTTCCTTCGTGTTTCCTCTTCCTGCACAGATAATATAGATAGTTAGCAGGGATATCCTACATATCATACCAGAGTTGATAGTTCAGAAGCGTCAATCTACTGTACCGTAAGTGTATGCTCAATTTTTTCCACCTCCGCAAGTAAACGTTGTTCATCAATGAAAGGTAATTTGGCAATACCCTAAAATTGAGAAAAATAGACAATATATCATACACATATATGACCAATATACCCGAATCTATAGTGTTCAAGTGTAAAGTAAAATCAGAATGTTTGAAACTAAAATTATACCTGCCAAGAGTATCTCTTACCATTCATGTCCACTTCAAAATCTGATGAACAAAAGGATAGCAAAAAAAAAAAAAAGAATTTTAGCCTTTTCATTTAAGGTTTTTAAACGCATAACATAATCAGGCACAAAAAAGCATTTAACCATACCAGTAGGATAAAAATCAATAATAGGAGAGTTTGGATCAGTCATCAGTTTCCTATATTGCTCAGGTAAAGCATGTGAACTGCAGGATAACCCAGTTAGAGCACCAACAAGACATAATAGTAAACAAAGCACACAAGATAAAATTTAGTCCAACCTTGCAGCAGGGAAAACCCCTAGCAATTGATTGAATGGCTTAAATGGGGTGCCCAATTCAAAGCTTATGTTCAACTGCCCAAGATCCTTAAGGTCTGAAGCAAATGGTGCATAATGGTATGGATAAAACCTGCAAGGGTATATATTATTCTGTCAAACCTGAATTATATGCAAGAGTAAGTAAATGAAAAGCGCATTCGCTGGAGAGTTTCTTGTACCAATAATGAAGAATGGATCCACTTGTGACAGTTAATTACACATGCAAATAATGTGTTTAAACCATCAATCTAATAGTCCTAAAATATAATGATAACTTTTATAGGTACACTCATGATGCTCAAAGGAACACTGAAAATCAAAAGGAAAATATATTGTGTTATGCTTTAACTGCATACATAACACTTTGTTTGGTACAGGGAATTGCCAAGGAAAATAATTTTCACTTGTTTGGTTATTAGAGAAAATGAAAAGGAAAAGAAATATGAGAGGTCTAATACTAATTTGATACAAATCCTTTTCCTCACCATTTCGTGAAGAAAATGGTGAAAAACAAAGAACTCTTCTCACTCCACACATCCAACTTCTATCTTCCTCAATGTGATCAATTATTTTTTAATGACAATTTTTTAAGGAAACATTTGGAATCAATTAATAGATTAGTTTCATAGTTATTTCTTTCTTTTGTTGTCATTTTCCTTGAGTTTTCCAAAAGTTTTCTCTAGACACAAACAAACTTTAAGAATTTGGACTTTTCCTTTCCCTATCAATTTCTTTTCTTCACCAAAATCCATGAACAAAACATAGTGTTAGTAACTGTGCCAAAAAAGGTGTTACAGGGTCGGGAATTCCAAGATAGCCTCATTGAGAGATACTCATGAGAAAGCATATTTACTTTCATGAATACCTGGAGTAAACAGGAGTGTCCTATAGGGATCAAGAATTTATTAGGAGGAAAACAAAATATCCAGTCAGATTATTGTTTCTTGAAGTATTTAATTCATCTGAAATCTGTATTGGGATCCTGGAAAGATTTCTGAATGAGCTTAGAAATCAGTATGCACTTACACATAAGGTGCTATGCCATAATATGATCTAGATCATTTTTTTTAGAAAATAAGTAGTTTCTTCATATTCTCAGTTAAGGAATGGGAGAATAAAGGAAAGAAGGCAACTGGAGAGGGTATGAACCAAGAATGAAACAAGGCAGCAGATTCACATTTTTACTATTTTTAGTTTTTTTTTTTTTTTGCTACAGCAGAATAGTAAAGAAACTCACCATTGCCAGGAACAGACCCCTTCATAGTAGTAGTGCATGACCCAACATAACCCTTCTGTGTATTTCAGAACCTGAAAGAAATTAATAATTAGTCATTGTATGCATAAGAAATTAATCAATACAAGTTAAAACAAAAAAGAATATTTAATGACGATATCTTATCAAATATTATATATATATATATATATATATATATATACATGTGTGTGTGTGTGTGTGCATATCAAGATTTACTTACCTAACACATATTGACTGGATATTTGAATAATAAGATGAAAATTGGCGAGTATAATTTGTGGAGTTTCTACACAGTTTCATATTGAGTTATAATTTATTTTTTTTAAATTAAATTGACAGTAAACTCGTCCATACACATATATGTTAGGTAAGTTGTGAATTGTGATGAGTAAAAGGTGTATATATATACATACATATATACACACACACATAAATATACACCTAGTAATATATATATATATATATATATATATATATATATAATGTATTTATATATGGCATCTCCTCCCAATTTCTCAAACCTCAACAGTTCATGTTATATCAAAGTGTAACCTATTCCTGATTTATCAAGCCTTTTCAATAAAAGGAATCAAGTTGAACAACGTACTACATCTCGTCGTACTGCATCAAGTTCCTCAGGGGTTCTGGCACCAAACTTCTCTTCATAATACCTCTCTCTCCAACCTGGTTCTCCCAATTTCACCTAGAAAAAGCAAACCAGCAAAATTACAAAGTTAACCATGGTAGACTCGTAAAATTTCAGCTCAAATGCATGAGCAAAGGCAACCAACATCTCAATACCCTAGGGGATGAATTTCTTATAAACACTTATATGATCAGCGGCATTGAGTAAAGTAAACCTATATTGGTCCATGCTAAGGTTATATAAATAGATGGACTGGCTTTTTAGTGAAGTTCTTGTCAAAACTGTTTATCATAATACAAAGTTCACAAATTCTTTCCCCTAAAAATCTTTTTTCCACCTACATAAACCAATTATGAGCACAGTGTCGCCTCTGGTGGGTCACAAACTATTCCTTCCAAAAATTTCCCATCCACAGGAGAGATTTGTATATAAAATGACGCGCAATAAAAAGTACAGAAAGAAAGTTCAGCTGATGTTTAAACCATGTCTTCCTCCGGATTATCCGTATTGAATGCATCAGACTTCTCGCGCAGCAACTCCTTAAGCTTTGATTTTAACTCTTCTTTGTTTTCACGTTCCTAAACAGCAGTATACATAAAAACCTGTTAAAATGCAATTAAATATATTCTACATGATATGCAAATACTAAAAGGACAATACATGACAATGTTCACACCCCAATGGCAAACCTCATATCAATGGAACTTGATAACTGAAGTTAATTCTAAAGAATGGATGGAGCCAAAATTACATTAAAGTGCCTCTCCCGAAGCAGGAAAACATACATCAATTTCTAAGCTGCTCTCAGCTTCAACAATAGCTGCACCTATAGTGGCTCCAGAATCTACCCGTGGAACTTTTGGTGCCCTGGCATAGGCTCTCATATCCTCTGCTGTTCCTGACTGTTCACACTTAATGTCCAGATCCGACAAACTTGAGGTAGTTTGGCCAAGTTGATCGTGTCTATGAGAACTTGATGGATTCTTCTTTTGATATGGTGAAGGTGAATGACCAGAAGCAAGACGAGAACCATGGAATCGAGCAACTGGCACTAAATCAGGCCTATTTTTAGGTTCGGTATCATCTCCTCTTTTTGCCTGTGATTTCTCGCGCTTGATTCTTTCAGATTGTCTCTGTGTAGATTAGCAGATCATAATTGTAAATCAATTCCCAATTAAGTGGATATGAATAATGCATATGGCACCTCATGCTCATAGTCGACTACAAAATAAAGAAGGCATACAATAAGCACAGAAGCTTTCTAATAGATTTAAAAAAAAAAGGGCAACTGTCAAGCCCAGCTAAGAATTTGAATAACTTGAGTTACTAAAATCCCACATAAGAACTTCCCTTTTTCTCTTTCTGAGTTAAGGAGAACACTAGATACTACAAGAAAATGATCGACAACGCTTGCACCATATACAACATTTTATTTCCAAGAAAAAGACAGGCTGATTACCTAATAGATGCTCGAGACCTCTAACATTGTGAGAGAAGTCAAAAAGAACAGATGTATAAAGTGAATTTTTTCACCATCCTAAACTCCTGCACATACTTTTCTATTCCAATGAAATAAATTTACTATATATCTGGAGACCATATGCCATTATCAGCGAAGTAGGCAGGCAGTGGTAATCCCCAGCGTCAACAGCTATTAGAATGCTAAAATTCCAATTAGCACTACAAAAAGATAAATCGTGTGCACTTGTACTGCCTGTAAGAAGGCATTGGCCCAGAGTAGGGGTGTAAGTTGAGCCGAGCCGGCTCGACTCGAGCCTGACTCGAGCTCGAGCCTATTATTTCCTGAAAAAGCTCGCAAGCCCAGCTCACGAGCTTATTCATAATTTTTATATTATAAATATTAATTATATATAGTAAATATTTATAATATTTAATATATAAATATTTATAATATAAATATTTATAATATTTAATATATAAATATTTAATATTATAAATATTTAATATATAGGCTCAAGCTCGCGAGGCAGGCTCGAGCTCGAGCTGGTTTTTTAACCAACGAGCCAAGCTCGAGCCCCTCAAGCTCAAGCTCGACAAGCTCGAGCTCGAGCCTGGCAAATTCGCCAGGCTCGGCTCGAGCTCGGCTCGTTTACACCCCTAGCCCAGAGCCGGTGCTTTCTTCTCTCATACTCGGCAAGAACTTCTCATATGTAGTATTGCAAAAAAGTTAATAGTGAGGGGATGGGGGGGAACCATCCAATCTGCTTGCTTATTGGATCTTGAGAGACAAGAACATGCTGAAGCATACATTTCTAGCTCATTCTTCAACGCGCATGTCACAAAAATACATGGAAACATAACATGTGCATAGTAGTCGAACTGCAAATACAGAGTGTTACTGATAAGAAACAGAGTGGGTGGAAACTCATGGTCGAACCAACCTGATGTAATCGGGCCCTTTTCTGGAAAATTTTATCTTCAAACGATCCCACAGCTTGAATGAAGCGCTCCACTCTGGCCAGGTTTGGCTAAAAAGGAGGGAAAAAAGAAACAGAATAAGATTAAGCCTCAAAACTATGAGAATAGCATGTCAAACATCATTCCCCAGACAACATAATACATACCTTGCTTCCGTCAGTTAAGTATCCACCCAAAACCCTCAACTCCTTTTTATAAACAGCCATCAGCAAGTTGATTGCACCCTACATATAACAGATAATAAATTCATTTATAAACAACAGCATTATTAATATTTCTGAGCTTCTTATACCGAGGCATAAGGAACTCCAAAAATACATCAAGTTTAATCCCATTATCCATCTAAAAAAAAATAGCTAAAAGCTAAATATATACTCCAAATTATACTGATTTAGGTAGTTAATTTGAATTCCGAAATTTCCAAAGCCCATCAGATGTAATCACAATACAAATTCATGCATCTTGTAGCATCTTTGAACAATTTGAAATTTTTATTCCAGAAAAGTAAATACCAGTACGCCACTATCAAGAATTTGAGACAAGTTTTGTCCTTAAAATAACTCAACAAATTCATATTTCTAACCCCATAATAAACCAATTATTTACCCCTTCAGCATGTATTAATTTCCAGAAGCAACTTTTACCACTGTTCTAGCTCAACTTTCTCCCTAACAATCTGTATTATTCAACTTATATATTAAAAAACTGAACTGGTCATTACAATGATTTTGAAGGTATCATATTATTCTCTCATTAGAACTGCTTCTTGAATTATATTTAGCTTAGCATGCTCCAGATGTGCCAGCACTGCATGTTTGCAACTAACACTTTGATCATACTTTCTAAAAACTCCAAAGTGTGGAAGTGGTTTCTATTGGACGAAACTAAAGAAAAGGAACTATTCACTCTTTCAATTATTGTCTACGGCTCATGCTAATTTCAGCTCCGAGCAATCAAGTAAGAACGCATGTAAATTTTGCATTCATTTAGGAAGTCAAAGCTTTTAGCATAAACAAAAGTAAAACTTAGCACAACTATATCATACCTCACGAATCTCAAGTGTCGGCATATGCGGCAAAAAATCATTACCGACAAAGAAGCACATGAAGATAAAATCATCAATAATGCATTCAACGTCGAGCTCGAATGGAAGATTAGGAATCCTCATTTCGTACTCCAGATATTCACGAAGAGTCCAAATGTTCAGGAACTACAAAATGAAACAAGTTGCCATAAGTAGCATTATACACAAAACCTAGGCATAATATTCTTTCTTATCTGCCTGATTCTTACCTGATATGGCTTTTTAGGCACAATTTCAGCATCACCTTTCTCATCAAACTCTCCTGCCTTTCTTTTGGCCTTCCCTTCACAATCTGCAGCTAAGTGACCCATCTGACCACAAAGAAAGCATTTGTCTTGTTGTCCCGGAGTAAATACAACCTAGCAAGCAAAATTTAGAGGAAACACTGATCATCAAGAAGAAAGTTCAAAGGTGGAATAAACCAAGCAGCACATACAAATCTCTACATAATAATCATTTAATCCCATCCATCACATCCCATTTACAACACGGGGCCATTAATTCTTTCTAAAAGCTCCTAAATCAACAGAGCTCAAAGGAGTACTAACGAAATACCACATTCTCATTTAATTAGAAGTACAACACATACCTCTCTAAGTATCGAAAAGTGAACTTCATGAGTTGCCAAACCCAGCATAATCAGGTCGGCGTCCTGTCATTCAGGACCAGATAACAGTTAATATTTGTTGATAGCGTATAATAAAGGGAAGATTTACCTACAACTTCAAAAGAAAAAAAATAGGAAGACATACCAAACCATACAGACAATGACGTGTGTTTGGGTCATAACCCGGAAGATTCCTTTGGAGACGGATGTACGACATGATCTTGTGTTCCCCTTCACCAGGAACATTTGCATCAGAAAGTATAACCTACATGAAAACAGAGTAATTTGCATTAATTGAAGCAGTTGTCTGCACATCTATACATGTTATATATGAATGTACATCTAGGTTTGCAAGTAAAAACTAAAAGATTAATTTGGAAAAAAATTAACGTTGGGTGAGTCCACAGTGACAATACCTTGACATTTTTCCATCCAGGATCATTGTTTAGTCTGAGATGAACGTAGTATTGCAGGGCAACGGATAGAACAGCCATAAAAGGTGTTCCAGGTGTAATAACATTAGAATCAAAAAGTTGTGATTCCTGTTTGGGGGGAAGTTTCCTGCCTTCTTTTTCGAACTCCTCACGTAACCTCTCCTCTTCGGCTGCCTGCAAACGTTATTGCACTATAAAATGACAATGATATAATTTACACAGTAATTGTGTCGAAAGTGAATCAATAAGAGGATGCACACCGCATCAGCTGCATCTTTGGCTGCTCTGAAACGCCTTGACCTCTGCTGATTCATCTTCGCTCTTGGTGCCACGCCATCTACCAAGAAATACCAGTTTGAAGTTAATGAATTTGACTTATCATCTTGCAACAACTTTTATTTAACATACAATCATTTAACCTTTTTACCCACCAATAGCCATGAATAGCAGTTTCCGTGGCCGAACCATCACAAAAAGCCGATCTATATAGTCAAATATGCATTGAAACACTTCATCAAACGTGGTTGGAGAAGGCTGCATGAGGAAAGAAAGGAGGTATTATACTTGTATCCAGGAAAAAGATGAGGAAATTCTTCTGTAGAAGAATTTCCTAACCAGAGCTTTAATAAATCAAAAAACATTGGCAAATCTAATCATGTTTTCCTAGACCGCATGGGATGCAAGGAATCAATGAAGATTACACACAGCCTTCAGAAGTATTTTTCTAAACCTCATTCCCAAAACCATAAAATTGATTTTTTAATAATTTTTTTAGTTACAATAACATACCACTTCGATTCCTTTTTTGGATGTTATGTTTTTATAGAAAAAAATTCTACAAGGAAGCGACCAACCAATCAACAAGTAATGACAGACAAAAAATTTAGACATCAATGTACATTGACAAGATATCTCGCATGAGGACTAGAAGCTAATCATTTGGGGCACATGACAAATGGTGATGGCAAGTTGGGTTTGTTTCTCTAAGAGAATTACTATCTAAGAAATTTTGAAAGGTACTGGTGTTCCTATGAATATTTCTGCCATATGTTATGATTTGAGGTATATACTGTACATTAAAGATGAGAGATAATCAAAATACCGAAGAGACCATTCATAGTTTTGGTTTGGCGCAATTTCTTCTTAGGCTTATGTTCGACTGTTTTTGTTTCGAATTTTGAATCTTTCGGGCAGGGGTGGCAGCAAAACGCCATGCACTGACAAGGTGAGTATTTTGTTATGACAAACTTCAATACTCTTACATTAATTTCTTACTTCTTTGATTAATTTATAGCAGCCTTCCGGATACTCAGACTTCTTCCTTCGTCATATTATGGGAACACAGGTATTTGAAGGGTCTAATTCTTAAACATTTTCTTTCCCCTTTTTTCAATGCCATTGTGTTTAATTCGTGAATTGGTTTCTGTGTCTTCAATCTGACTATATACAAAGTTGTAAAGTGATATAGTTGTTATCTAGGAGCGTTCTTGTGTTGCTGCCAGTAGGATTACTCTAATACGTGTTTAACGATCATATTTAAGATTTAAGAATACATTATTGATGATAATCCAATTGAAAGTTTTAAGTCTTTGTTGTGGATGTCATCAAAGTGCTTAGAGAAAAGACGCATTCAAAGATGAAGAAAAATATGTTAGAATCAGGATCATTTGCAAATGAATATGGAAAACCAGTTCCGAGTTGGGGCAAGAAAGGCCAAACAAGTTAAGAAAGATCCGGTTATTTTTGGTTTCTCAAATAAAATTTTGCCGATTCTACAAATATTAATTGCAAAGAATATAAATTTGAACTTTTAGAAAATAATTTACCACAATTGAGTTTCATATTTAAATCAATTAACTCTAGCTTTTTTGTTGAGTTTTTAGTCTAGACTCTAGTGTTGCAGGAACAACAGACAATTAGGAGACTGATTCAAGCCAAAAGGTTTTGACACATGCTCTCCTGGTGAAGATCCAAAAATGGTAGCTAATTATCTTATTTCATAATTCATATATCCTTTATTTAGACTATGTTCAACTGATAATTTAAGTCCTCTTTTCTTTAGAGTGCAGCTTTGCTAACGATACATTGTAGCAAGAATTTTTTGAGTATGAGAGGAATATATGTTTTGGAGCCACTAATTCAAGCACGATATATTGCCAAATACCCAGCAAGCACCAATAGGGTTTTCCAGATGCCATCTATTAATAGGAAATAGAAAATTTGGAATGCGAGAAGCTTGATCCATACGCCACTCTTAGGTTACTGCATTTATCTTTGCTAATTCTATGTCATCATTTCATATACTGATACAATGAAACATCAAATGTGTAGCAGAAACTTTGAGATGATTTGACCATCATTTTTAATAGAAATGAGCTATTTAAACATACTTTTAAATGAGTTATTTAAACATACTTTTATATTGCTTTGCTTCCTACGGATTAACAAGGCTTCCTGTATATCTTTTCATTCTATCTAGCAAACATTTATCGTCTAATTAATTTCTGTTTCTTTTACTAATAATACCAACACCAATTATTATTTTATTAGTTTTAATGTCATTTAGCAGTAGAACTGCGGCTGATTATTGGTTTTATATTATAAATTCCAAAAAAATTCATTCCAATTTGTTCAACAGTATAATCATTCCCACTTTATTCTGGAATAGCTTAAACTTAAAGTGTGATAACTATAAAAAAATTCAGAACTTTGGTGCCAAGCAACACATCATTTTCTTATTTTACAAATATATTAAGAACAAACATAATATTGCATGAGTAACACTTAATGAAAAAATTATGCTTGCGCGAATTGAGTGCGATTGTCAACATCACTAGGAAAGCTATAAAATGTTCCTCCTCTCACTCAAATACAGTCAACGACATAAAACTACAAACACATCTCAAAATTAAGAACATGGACAAAAATTATAAACCACACTCATTGAAAAACAAACATTTCGATGTAGCAGCAGTTAACATCTTTCAGAATTAAATTCCAGCACATGATTTAAAGGCGAAAACACATCATCAAATGCCGAAACTAAATATACATACATACATCAAACAAAGTAATCAGAATTCAGCTTAAAAATGTTAAAAAAACTTACGCGGTCTTCAGGATGGAAGCACGGATGAATAATTCCATTCATATCCAGGTACAAATTATCGTATTCGATTTCGTTAGGGTTAGGTTTACTCGTATCCACCGGAATCTTAATTCCTTCAATTACCACCGCCTCTTCTTCAATCACATCCTTCACCACCATCGGATACTTCTCCGCCAACCACCGGTAAAACGCCGGCACTCCCATTCTGAATCAAACAATTGCGAAACCTAAATAATACTAATTCCAAAATTAAATATGGATTTATAAGAATAAATCAATCCAATCTAACTGAAGGAATCTATATCAAATGTGAAGAAAATAAGGGGGGGAAATGGGGAGAGATATATATATTTTCTGTATATAGAGGCTTGACGGTTGAACGAGAGAGAGAATATGCGAATCAGGGGAGGAGAATTAGGGCACGATGTTGAGTCGGTTTGACAAAAGAACCCTTCCGTGGTTATAGAGTGGGGTAGGTTTTCTCTGGATGAAAGATGAGGAGCTTTTCGGTATTTGATTCTGTAGGAGCAGTGAGGTTGGATTTTGTTACTATGGAAGATATTTGAAAGATTTGAGGTGTGTAAACGAGTCAGCTCGAACTAAATCCGCCGAGTTTTCTAAATTTAGAGCTCGAGTCAAGCCTAGACTCATGAGCTCGAATTTGGATAGTTACACAGACAGTAGCAACTTGTTGTTTTTATTTTCTACTTGGAAAAATTGATTTTTGTAATTAATTAAAGAGAATGTTAAATGAAATGAAGTTTCTTATTCTCAAAGTAGGAGGAAAAAAGGAGAAAAAAAGGGGAAGGGGAGGGATTAGTTTAGGCAAACAAGAAACAAAAAAAAGAAATTGAAATAGGAAAATCACAAAAATTAAGATAGGCAAACGGTTGTTAATTGTTGTCTTACCAGCTAGGTTGCACAAGTGCGGATACGGGGATACGGATACGACACGATACGGGAACGGCGACACAAATTTTTCAAAATTTTAGGATACGACACGGCAGGGATACGTACATGAATATATATATATATATAAAAAAAAAAATCGTGTGCAATAATAATAAACAAGAAGGATTAAAATGGCCCATTTATAATGTAGAAGGAATGAGTCCAATTTAAGTAATTAACTCAAGCCCATGTCTTCTTTTATCTGCAATTGAAGCCCAAACCCATCTTAGGAAAATAAGAGTAGAAAAGCGAAAAAAAAAGAAAAGAAAAGGAGATAAAAGCAAGGCCAAATCTCATCAATAGTCCTTCTCTTATATTATTTGTCTCATTTTAGTCCCTCTTTTCTCAATTGCGCTCAATTAGTTCCTCTATTCTCATTTTCATCCCAACAAAGTCCCTGAGCTCAATTTTTCATCCAAACTCACGGCAACTAACAGAATACAAGGGGCAAAATCGATAATTTGATTTAGAATTTTTTTAACCTTATTTTCCAGCCTTTTATTTTCCAAAACTCACGATGAATCCTTCCCCACACAAACCCTAGACTATTAGAGATTTCAAAAATTTCTCTCTAATTAACCATTTTTTTAGTTTAATACTGAAAAACGATGATCCTTCGTGATAGAGGAGATGATGGCGCCCGGAACTACGGTAAGATTCGGTAGAAAAAAGGTTATTTAGTTTGTTAGTGGCCAATGTATGCTTGAAAATCAGTTTTTGATGGGATTTCAATCATACATCTTACGGTTAGATTGGGATTGCAACTTTGGATATTGATAAATGAATTTTTGTTGTTTAGTTTGAATATTTATGTTTGTGAAAGAATTCGCTACAAGAAGTTTGTTGTGGTAGGACCTTCCTTGTTGAATATTTATGTGGTCCACATTTTGTTTGCATTTCAGCAACAAAAAGTGTGTTTATGGATCTATTATTTTAGTGTTTAAGGAAGGATCTGCACATGTCTTCATAAAGTGGTGATATAGTTTACAATATTCAATGCTTGGCCCCATTTCTTGTGAAAGTAGCTGTAGAAAGTGAAATTTGATTCCATTTTTTGTTTTTTTATGTTGACTGCAAGACCATGTTTCATTAAGGCTATAAATTTATCTGAGTTAAATAAATATGTGGACCACACCCTCATGTATATTTTTTAAGGACAAGGTCTAGTGTGATAGATATGGAACCCTGTGTATTTTTTTTTCTCTAAAAGAATGCCTGAAACTCTTTTGTTATAATTGTAAATTGAGATAATAATAAATACAAAGTTATAATTGTATGCATTTTTTGCACAGGAAAACAACTTAAATGCCAACCCACTACTTATTCATTGAAATTGACCTTGGAATTTATACCATTTAAATAGGCAGTCAGTCTTATTGCTAGTGTAGTTGGTCTATGTGCTGATTATATTATTTATTTTTTTAATAACATAAAGGCAATATGAACTTTATTGTCCTACTTTATCTTATTGTTTTTTCAAATACAGAGTTGCAAAATGAACTTTTCTCACTTAAAGTTCACCATGGTGGAGAGTTTATACAGATTCCACAAAAGGTTTACATGGGAGGAGAATGTGATCATATTGATTGCATTAGTTGTGTTGAGATGTCAATGAAGACAATGGAGCAAATAGGAAAGTTGTTGGGTTTCCATGACTGTACAGGATTCTACTACAGAGTACCAGAGACTGATGATGATAAAGGATTGATCTTTGTCCTAATTGATTCTGATACTACTAGAATAGCAGAATATGGGAGGTTGTTCAAAGAGGTTGAAGTTTTCCTATGTGTAACATTTTCCAACATGATGTTAGAGGATTGTGATGTTCAGGATCCATTGAGTGGTGATCTGTTTAGAGACTCCTTTGGACAACAGGGTCAAATTGTGGATTTAGGTGATGATGAGTCAAGTGAGGGTGAGAGTCTACATGACAGTGATAATGAGTTAGGTGGTGAAGAAGATAGCATTTGTGTAGAGAATATTGACCATGAAGCTGAATGGGGCAACATTGGGACAGGATATGAATCTATGATTGTGGATAGGGAGCTTCAGATCAATGACTCATCAGAGGAGTATGGTTCAGATGATTTGCATAGCCTGTGTAGTGATGATGATGAGAACAGGGTCAAAATACCTAAGTTTCCAAGGTTTAATCCTGATATTGACAAGGATGATCCACAATTTAGGATAGGAATGAGGTTTACCAATGCAAAAGAGTTCAAAGAGGCAGTAAGGAGACATGCAATCAAATGACAGAGGGATATAAAGTTTGTGAAAAATGATCTTTCAAGGGTGAGAGCACAATGCCAAGGGCAGAATTGTAAGTGGGTAATTCTTGCCTCTAAACAAAAAGGTAATACTTACTTTGAAATAAGGACTTTGCAAGCAACTCACAAATGTGGCAGATTGTTAAACAAGCCCAAATATCTCACATCAAAAGTTTTAAGTAGACAGTACTTACATGATTGGAGAATAAACACTCAATGGCAGATGGGAGATTTAATGGAAAAGGTTCAGAGGGATATGAACATAGATATCAGCAGAAACACATACTATAGAACTAAGGAGAGGGTTTGGGGTCTATTGTATGGACAGTACAAAGAGCAGTACACAAGGTTGCATGACTACTGTCAAGAAATTAGGGATACTAATCCTGGCTCTACTGTGGTGCTCAAAACTGTGAAAAATAATTTAACTGGTGAAGAAATGTTTCAAAGGCTTTAAATATGTCTTCAAGCATGTAAGCAAGGGTTCAAAGATGGGTGCAGACCTATTGTGGGAGTTGATGGTTGCCACCTAAGAGGGATACATAAGGGAGTTCTTCTGACAGCTGTTGGTTTGGATCCAAATAACTGCATCTTCCCTATTTGTTATTGTGTGGCAGAGGGTGAGCACAAGAACTCATGAAAATGGTTTTTAGAACTGCTAATTGAAGACATAGAGATTTATAACCAAGAGAAGTGGACCATTATGTCAGATAGACAAAAGGTATGATTTATTTAACTTTTACTTTCACTTATGTATTCATTTTTTCCCTACTATTAATGTCACATATTTTTTATTAATTTGTAGGGATTGCTTCCTGCTATTTATGAGCTTTTACCAAATGTTGAGCATAGGTACTGTGTCTTACACATGTACAATAATTTTAAGAAAGATCACAGCGGTTTAGCTTTAAAAGATATGATATGGAAGGCTGTTAGAGCTACATATATGAATCAGTTTAAGGGTGTGATGGATTCCTTGAAAGAGTTGAATGAGGATGCATATAAATGGCTCGCAGATGTTAATCCAACACATTGGAGTAAATGACACTTCAGGACAACACCTAAATCTGATATTCTACTGAATAATATGTCTGGAACATTCAACTCAGTGATCAAACATGCTAGGAGCAAGCCATTACTTAGCATGGTGGAAATGATTAGAATATACCTGATGAAAAGGATGCAGTCTAACAGAGAATTTATATCCAAGTATGTTGGCCCAATTTGTCCAAAAGTGCAGAAAACTCTAGAGAAACTTAAAGATAACCGCAGGGCTTGTATTAGTGCACATGCAGGGAGTGGGAAATTTGAGGTTAGGGATATGTATGATGGTAGGTATGTAGTTGACATTGAGAGAAAAACATGCTCATGCAGAAAATGGGAGTTAACAGGAATCCCTTGTGTCCATGGGGTGTGTTGCATTGCTAGTTTTGGGAGAGTGCCTGAAGATTATGTCCATGAGTTCCATTCTACAACAATGTACCAAAAAGCTTACAAGTACATCATCAATCCAGTGAGGGGTCCTCACCAATGGCCACAAACTGGGACACCAACTGTGAGTGGACCTGGTACAATTAGATTACCAGGCAGACCTATAAAAGCAAGGAGAAAAGAACCTGATGAGATAGTTTCTCCAGTGAATGGTACAACTAAGTTGACAAAGACAGGACAAAAGAAATACTGTAAAGGTTGTGGCAAAGATGGACATAACATATCTACATGTCCTTCTAAAAAAAATAATGTAGAACCAGTTGAAGTTGTAAATGACCGGCCTGGAGGCACTGCAAGTGAAGAACCAGTTGAAGCTGTAGAAATTGAATCATCAAAGCAAGGAAACACTATAAATGAACAACTTGTTGACGCTGCTAGGCCAAAAAAGAAGTTTAGATGCAGTGTATGTTTGAAAGAAGGCCACAAGAGGAATAAATGTGATGCTCCAGCAGCAAGGATCTGGAAAAATATGGACTTTTATGCTCCCAACCACCAACATATTCCTCAGGAGATTGAAATAGACCAAGAGCAAAATTTAGCAACACAAGCTTCAATAAGTAAAAGTTATACTTTACCTTTTTTATAGTACATGTGTATACTTGAAAATTTGACAATTATTATTCATCATTGATTTTCAGGTGGTTCCAAGTGCACAAACTGCTGTTACTGTCACAGAGGAAAACCAGAATGTTGCAAACTTTGGAGGAGTATCGCTTAAGGCTGATTTCATCAGACAAGGAAAGCAATGTGTGACCTTGAGATCTTTGCAGAGTGCTGCAAGATCAAAAGTTGCTGGTGGTGCAACAAAAGCAAAAGCACCTAAAAAAGCATTGGAGTCAAGAACTACAAATGCAATTGGAAACAACAAAGGGGAAAAAAATTGATGATTATATTTTGTCTGCAAAGTTGTTTTTGTCTAGAATTAATTAACATTTTGAGCTCAACGATAGTATTTTGTTTAGATATATTGCAAAATGAAACCATTGTGGTATTGTTTTGTTCAGAATTGCTTAGTTCAGTGGTTTAGCTAGTATCTGAACTCCGTCAATTGTGAATGTATTTTGTCCAGGAATTCTATTATGTAAGGGTTAGTTTCTTTCATGTTGTTCTCTTAATCTATTAGTGTGTGGGTGTTTCTGTTATGTTCGCATTTTGTGTTTAAGAATTGTGAGTTTGTTAAGTTGAAATTTTGTGCGCAGGAACAATTTAGCATTGTGGTAAACATAAAAGAAGCTTTGTACTTAAGTGTCAAATTTGTGTTAAAAAAAGAAAAGAAAAAAAGCTTTCCTGCAAAAAAATAATAATAATAAGAAAAAAGTAAAAGAAAAGCTTTTATTTTCTCATTTTGTCTCAAATTTGACACTTAAAAGCTACTGCTTTTTGGTAAAAAACCATAAGCATAAATTCAACACAATCAAATTAGGCAAAATTAGAAGCCTTCATATATAATAAGGACGTCATTACATAGTCTTACAAAATATATCCTAGGCTAAACTTGCATAAATTAGATAATCAGATAGAAATTAAAACTAACATAATTTCAAGTTCCTAAACCACTTCCAGTTACATTTCATTTTTTTTCCCTTCACTTCCACTTGTAGCAATCCAAAGTACAATGAACATAACCCATGAGGCTATCAACAGAAACCGAAGTTTCCTCTCTCGCTTATTAGCCTTTCTCTCAGCTTCTTCCATTGATCTAATGGACCTTAGCAAACCAGGTATCACGTTTTTGGATCTCTCACACATAGGAGGATCGAGCCATGAAAAGAAGCCACAACCTCCATTCTCTTGTTCACATTAGGCCCCAAAAATTAACAAAAATCGAGAGAAAACTGAAAAAATAATGCAAGAAAAATATTTAACTCATAACTCTGACAACCAAAAAATCTTCTTACGGGGTTTCCATCCGTCCATGATGTTTTTACCTTCGCTAGTTGGCCACAGTAGCATATTTGTCCAGCCATTTTCTCTTTCTTGTATGCTTTGATAGATGGGAAGTTTGCAGCAGGCAGTGAAGCCTTGAACCTGCCAACTCTCTTTTAATTGAAGCAGCAAGTTAGGTGGGAAGTTTGGAGGGAAACAGTTGGTAAAAAGTCAAAAATAACCCTACCTTATCACAATTTCTGTTAGTTGCCGTGAGTTTGGATGGAAAAATTGAGTCCAGTGACTTTGTTGGGATGAAAATGAGAATAGAGGGACTAATTGAGCACAATCGAGAAAAGAGGGACTAAAGTGGGATAAATGACATAAGAGAGGGACTATTGATGAGATTTGGCCTAAAAGCAAATAATGTCAAGAGGAAAAAACACGTAAAAACCCTTAATTTTATTCTGCTTCATCTTTCCTTAACTTGGCCGCCACACTAACAGGTTTTCTCCATCTCCTTCTCGTTTTTTCTTTCTTTACTTTTTACTTTTATATTCTCATCTTTACCGCTTATCACCTCTACCTACAAGATCCAACTCAGTAAATACTGTGTAATCTTCTTTCCAACCAAAACTTCTAATTTTTGCCACCACCGCTAGGGTCCACCGTCACCGCAGCCATGTTCACCGCCACCACCGTATCGTAACCCGTTGAGTTGATATGGGAGACGTGTCCCCAGCGGTGGATACCGTGTCATATTTGCATTTTCATTTTTTGAATATTTTTTTATTGTCCAATACGTTTCGGACACGTATCCCACGCATATCCGTGTCCGAGATGTATCGGACACTGCATCATGAGGAAAACCCACGTATCGGTGCAACCTAGCTTACCAGCGACAAGATGATGGCGGTGATGGGCAGGCAAGGGCCGCGAGGGAGATTCAAGCAATGGTGGTGGTGACCTTCACGAGTCAACAATGTTGAGGCTGTGGAGGCAACGGGAGTTGGTGGTTTATGGGCGAGATGAGGTGGTGGACTTAGGGGGATGAGTCGTGGATTGGTGGCTAGGGTTCAAAGAAAATTTAAATGGTTCAACTATTGTTGTTAAAAGATAGAATCGAATTAACTGCATTATGCGATCTTAGGAATATGTTGAATTAACATGACAGGCAACGGAACCGGAGAGGAGAAACCCATTTTTTTTCCTATTTTTTTTATCAACATTTTTTTTTATTTAATGAATTATTATTTCATTATTTTAATTAATATAATTAATAATATAGAAACCATATAATATATTATATTAAAAATCAAAACGGCTTGCGAGCTTCAAATTAGGCTCAAGCTCATGTTGAGCTTGACTCGAGCCAGCTCCTTAGGCTCGCGAATGGGCTCGACTCGAGTTGCACCCTTAATTGCAAGATATTTCTTTATGTTCATAATCATTTAATGTTGGTAATAATATGAAGAGTCAAAATCTAACACATACCCTATATTAAATAAGATATAAGACCAATATACACCATTGGATCAATTAAATCAAATAGTTCAAAATAACACTAGAAACAGGCGGGAAACCCCAATTGTAATCGGTTGAGGGGTATAATAGTAAAATGCACACCATTATACAGCAAGCACGCCCCTAAATTAACTCCACAATCTCTCTAAAATCTCTCACATTTAAACCCACGCATAATGAACTGTAAATCACGATTTGAATCCGTATTAAAGCCATATCTTTCCAAATCTAACTGCATATTCGGATTTCGCACACCAAGAACCCTAAAATCTCACCCAATTCGAATTTTTAAGCAGAAAATGAGGTCGAAAAACCCATCGAGAGTCACGGGTACCAATGAAACAGTCCATTTTCAGTTGTTGTTCGAACATATGGAGGATAAATTCATGTATTTTGTTAATTTTGTTGTTAACAAAAACATTTTTGTTTAATTTGCTGTAACTATACGCTGTTTATTGGGGACAAATAATGTGTTTTTATTGATTTTGTATGCATATTTGTGTAAAACATGTTTATTTTTAAATTTGTGAGTGTAATGCTACTGTATTATGTGTGTGCACACACTGTATATTGTCTTACACGTTACTGTATAATATTTTAGAATATACTGTATAATGGTTTATTATATTGTAATTGTATGATGTATAAACACACACTGTATATTGAGTTATATGATACTGTATAATGTGTTATAATATACTGTATAATATTTTAAATGGCAGTATATAATGGTTCGAAATCACTGATTGTTTTGTCAATAATCACACACTGTATATCATCATTGTATTTCCTGTATATTTGTGTATGAACTATTGTAAAATGGAATAATTAGCTATTGTGGAATGTTTAACTTTATAATGGGTTATATGGTAATGTATATTGGTTTATATGATATTGTATTCTGAGTTGTCAGATAGTGAATAATGGTTTATAAGATTATGACTGTATGGTGTATATACACATACTGTGTAAATAGAATGTATGATACTGTATATTGGTTTATAAGATACTGTATATCCATATTATTTTTCCTGTATAATGAAATGTTCTTTTATGAATACTATATGATGCATTAACACATACTGTATAATACATTAATTAATGTAAAATAAGTTTATATTTGGTGTATAATATCTTGATTGTTACTGTATAATGTGTTAATCAATACTAAAATATGTATTATACGGTTTCTGGAGAAGAATCATCCGAGTCTGCTTTGGAAGATAGGTATCAGATTGTGCCTATAGACGCTATGGATCCTCTAAATGTCGTTGAATGTAATTCGGATGACGAATACGTAGAATCAGACAAAGAAATAGAATCAGAACCACAACGCACAACCAGGAAGAGACGTGTGAAACAACCTGCTCCGAAAACACAATTGAAAAGAACAAAAACAGATACTGTACAGAAACATCAACCAAAGGGGAAGAAAAAGTTGGTTGATTATACAGAAATACGAGTTTCTATGAAGGTGTTGGTGGATGCTGTTTCAACCCTGACAGAACCGCAATGAGAATGGGTTAAACAGTCTGGTTTCAGAACGTTTTTAGAATTCAAAATAAAGGAGCTACCTCACAAGCTCGATTTTAAAATTATAAAGGCTTTAAATCCAAGAAACTTTAGATTATCTCTACCCGGAGGTAAGATTAATATTAAAGAAGAAGAAGTGGCGGAGGTTCTAGGTTTTCCGCAGGGTGAGCAGTGTATAGACCTAATGGTCAAGAATTAAGAGAGGTGGACCTATGGACAGACCAATTAGGGTTTCATAAGTTCAAAAAATTTAAAGCTACGGCTCAGATGATATTGACTGAACTGAGGTCTGAGCATGAAGTAACAGAGGAATTCAAGTTGAATTTCATGATGATTCTCTACAATTGCTTGATAGAATTGCCTAGTACTGTTGGGAATCCTGTAGGGCATGCGCAGCGGAAACGAAAAATAGATCCGGATTCCCAAACCAAGATTAATTCGTGGCTTTCGTCGATTTTAAACGAGAAAAAGATGAATACGAAAAACTTACCCTTTCGCGTATTCAACTTTGATCCTCGCGAATCTTCAATCTTCTCCAACGGTTCAATTGTATTGTCTCTGGATCATCACGCAGGAACAGACCCCAGGAAATCTCCATCTCCAATCTCCATGGCGGCTAAGCGAGATCGAGTGGACTGTGAAGAGAGAAGAATTAAACATTTTCTCCTCTGCTTTGTATTTCTAGTGGAGGATTTCAGGTATGTGAATTGTTATAACTGTGTAATCTGGCTTGTGTTGGAGGATTAAATAAATCCTCCAACTTAAGCCCACCGGATCACACACACACGCCCATATGGGCCATTGGACAATCAATTGGGCTATGTTGACCCAGTCAACTTAGTCCAATTAATTTAATTAATTAATATATAATCCAATTAAATATATATTGATTAAATCAATATTAATTAATTAATCAATTAATTAATTACTATTCTAGTCTAAATAATTAATTAATCTAGTCGATTAAATATTCAAACTAATTAATTTAATTTACCATTGTTTAATCCAATTAAACAACTAATCAAATTAATTTATCCTTCCCAAGGACAAATTACCAGAACACCCTTCAAATACAAGACTTGATTTCCTCGTCTATTCCTTTATAGCGCGACTCTCAAGGTTCATCTCAATTGGCAATGGGAGGATACTAAAGGATATGGGTGACACCTAGCCAACACCGTGGTCCCACATCGTAGCCCAACCGAGTACGAAATGATTATATCATTACGAACCTCTAGATTATGATACCGTATAAGTATAAACCCTTCACTGACGTATCCCGATCGAGTGAAAGTCATGGAATATGTCAAACTCACAGGACTCGATACTATGCTTAAGAATCATAGTAATATGAGATCACTAAACACGAGTTAGTTCATCAGCTTTGGCCAGAAACTTTCAATCTCATTTACCTATGACCGCATAGGATACTTCTCGTTTACTTTCGAAACAGTGAATTTCATCTTGGTAATCACCTCACATGCTACTTGGCCATTGGAACGCATTTTGAGGTCAGCCCCACCAACGGGTGAATTGGGCCTAACTACTCTAGTGACAGAATCCAACGTCACAAGCACACTATGATCGTAACTCCTCAGTTCTAAGGCTCACGCATACCTTCATAATCAGTAATCTAATCATTAACAGTCACTGAGTAAAAGCCCATGTGATCGGATTACTACGAGTCGTGTTCGAATACACTAATTCCATCAATGTATCTATGACACAAACTCCCACTATCCCATAGTGTTCGACTGACACTCCTTTGTCAGAGTATGTGTCATACAAGTCTTATACGAACCTCAATGCCCAATTGAGATTCTCCGACTTGCGAACGATTTAAGTGATCAAGTATCAAACTTTTCCAGTGCCCATCTCCTCAAGGAGTGCGAAGGTTTGCCTTGACACACATGGACTAGTTGTTCATTTAAGACTTATAGATGCCATCAAAAATTATACGAACAACATAATATTGCCTTTATATTAATTAGAGGTTGTATAATATAAACTCGTGCCTCATATTCTAACTCCTCGTTGGCATCGAGGGCACATTCCCAACAAGTACAACACTTGTCAACAAAAAGATGCTGAATTTCAAAGGTGATCTTGATGAGTTGGCAAGTTACAACTAGCCCCGACTTGTTATGGATAGTTTGACCGACACGAAAAAATCATGGGAAGCGGATCCAGCGTCTAGTATGTATACGGGTCCTCTTCTTTTTCTGATTGTAAGTGTACATTACCTATTCTAATTTTATTTGTGTTCAAAAAATGTGGTTTTGTTGATTAAGTATGCCTAATTGGTAATAGATGCTGTATATTTTTTAATTTGTTACTGTATTTAACTGTGTGATGTATACACCCATACTGTATACTGTATTTTATTATATATCATCTATTGTATAATTGTTTATAACATACTGTATAATGTGTTGTAATGCATTATATAATGATTAATAAGTTACTGTCTAATGTGTTGTAATCTATTGTATACTAAGTTTTTTAAACTTTTTTTGTTTTCTATTAATGCAAATATTGTATGCTATCAGAGTGAACTACAAGGGTCATGTGACAATCCAACAATTAATC
The DNA here is from genome assembly GCA_019426215.1 of Buddleja alternifolia. Classification (NCBI taxonomy): domain Eukaryota; kingdom Viridiplantae; phylum Streptophyta; class Magnoliopsida; order Lamiales; family Scrophulariaceae; genus Buddleja; species Buddleja alternifolia. Next base: position 34,945,788 of record CM033397.1, on the reverse strand, counting down.
CCAACATGGCTTACTTGGACCGACACCGCTCTACGGGAAAATAGTACCGTAGAACTTCAACAAGGACTTTTCGGGACGGGGGTAATATCAAAGACACAATGGATGTTGAAGGATGACAAAGGTAAACATGTTGTTCAACACATTGAAGATCCAAAACAACCCCCTTCCTCGCTGGAAACTCCGTCACAACAAGTGGAGTCAATCAAGGAATGGAATACGGTTGAAGAGGTATGCATATTTCTGTAAAATAAATACTGTATATTGTTTAATTAATTGCTCTATTCTAACTGTAGGATGTGTAGCCACATAATGTATACTTGAATTTTATATATTGTATATTTGTTTGTTATCTACTGTATAATGTTTTGTAAGCCATTGTTTAATGGTTTGAAATCATTAACATACAGTTACAAATAAAACAGTGTACAATAACTAATATTTTATTATACAGTATGTATTAAATACTTATACATTAACTAATATATGACCTTTATGAGGTTTACATTAACTACACAACCATTATACAGTAACTTATACTAACAATATACAGTGGCTAATAATTTAGTATACATTCATGATAAACAACATGCATTAACTACTAAAATGTTATACTGTGGCTATAAATAACCCATACAGTAATCAATAATATTGTACATTAATTGTTTTTAAAATATACACAGGGGATGCTGGCCAATTTGGAACGGGCTGCATTGAACCTGATGGACAATATTATCAGGTACAATGGATACATGCAGTCGTGTGATTCCTTACTCCCATTAAATCCACTATTGAAAGAAATTGAACAAATGGTGTTCACTACTGTTGGAAGACTGTACAGAAGACAACCGGTGACGGAAGACGAAACACTGGTTGTTCTCCACAATGCGAAGCCTACCGAGCAACAAGAAAAACCTCCATCTCTTGAACAACATGCAGCCGAGGCTGATCAGCCTATCCAACCTGAAGAAGTCGCACCCGAAACAACGATGAGTACGCCAATGCAGTCACGGCCAACTTTTGACTTGTTGTCACAACTAACGCCACCGAAAGTACAACACGCAAAAGAAGTTACAACACGGGAACCAATGATCCTCTCAGTGCCAGCAAACACCACCGGATAAAACGCAACGGGCTGAAGCGGGTGATAGTGTAATGGCTGGGGCGGTGTCAATTGCTAGACAATACGCTGATGATGCCTCCAATGTCACAGAACAAGAGCCTCCATCATCTTCAAATGTGACCATTAAACCGGCTGCCGTGGAGATCATTGATGAACAAAGGAGACCGTTAAAACCAGCGCCAGACACGTGTTCTCCGTACATTCAACGGGTTGTGCAGATAAGCTGAAAGCAGGGCGCAAATGAAAAAAGACTCTGGGATTGGATAAAGCATGTTGATGATGACAACATGTGAGTACATATCATTTTTAAATACATTTGTTTTATTGAGTTTCCTGTTAATGCTATATGTATATTGTATAATAACTCAATGTACATTATATAATATAACACTGCTTACTGTATAATATATCATTACAAACTGTATAATATGCACTGTATATTGTGTCATTACATACTATATAATGCACATTAACCTTTTGTATACTAACTCATTACAAACTATATACTGGTTTTTCAGGACTATTGTTTTTCAGAGTGGTGATATAATGTGCACTATTTGGGATGTGAAGTCCTTGGATCAACGCACTGAGCTTTTATTTGGTGTGATTGATACTTGGTCATTCCTGTTGAACAACGCCGAGGTGACGAGAACACCAACATCGCCGCTCAGATTTTATTTTCACCTAGCCGACACGATAAAATACATTTCTTATCTTTTGTTAATACATACATTATAATGTTCTGCACGCTAACTAATTTTTTTTTAAAAATGAATAACAGATTTTTTGGCGTCAAAAAAATGAGACAAAAGTACTGATGCGCTGCTGCGAAAATTCGAGGATAACATTAAACATCGTATGAGCATGTTTCCAAGAGTCAACATAACCGATGTTACGTTGGTAAGTTAAAACCGTTCATTTGTTATAATTATCGTATTTTATGTAACTTTATTAACACCACTTTCATCCATCAATATATAGGCTGTCTTTTCAATTCTTCACGCTGGACACTGCTACGTGATATGTTTTAATTTGAAGCAACCATCTATTGAGATCCTTGACAACGGCGCGACAGATGTGTCGATCGAAGACAAATATCAACATGTGCCATTCACTTTGGTACCTATCCTTCAAACACGAATATTTTTTTTGATGTCAAAATTCATTGTTAAATCTACATTATAACACAATGTATGGCCTCAATTAACTTTAAATTATGCAGTAATGCACCATATAATTATATAGTAAAACACTGTATAATGATGTAGTCAATGACTATGTACTGATATATTAACATACTGTATAATGGTATAATATTGGACTGCATAATCATTTATTATTCACTGTATAATGAAAATAATACTTTACTGTATAATGATATATTAATATACTGTATATTAATATATTTATACACGGTATCTTACATTTTTAGTTTGTTGTTTCAAACAGAGAGACATGTTTGTCAAGTTCCTGATGGATATCAACCATCCAGCTGGAAGTGCGTTGTCAACGGTAGAAATTGTAAGGCTTCCAATGCCATGGCGTACACAATGAAACAAATCGGATTGTGGTGTTTTTGTAATGCGTCACATGGAGACTTATCTCGGTGGAGGACTGAAGAATTGGGATTCAGAATTGGGTCCAGAAAACGTAATGTTTTACACTTTTTTATTTATATGTATGAAAATTTGTGAAAATCTTTGTTTCCTATCTATCTAACTTTAATATTTATACACTGCAAAAATCACAAGTTACGAAACTCAGTAGATTGAGGAGGCTTTATCTAGAAAAAATCGTCACTTCCGAGCTGAACACACTCAAAGACGAAATCCTTAGACAGTCAAAGGAGGTGGAACAGGAACAAGCCCAATAGAAAAAGGGGAAGAAGGGGTAGATGTAATCAACATGTAATGGATACAACAAGTAGATTTGGTGTTAATAGACTAGATTTTTAAATTTCGTTGTACAGTTTTTTTATTATTTATTAGTTTTTGTTGCAATATAACTTTTATTTGGGTTGTTTAAATCTATAAAGTTTGTTCACTGCATATAACATGTTATTGTTCTGTTCATTGAGTGTGTCATTAAAGTGTTCATAACATATACAGTACATAATATGCATGTTATGCAGTAATTAAAGGTTGTACAGTTAATAAAATTAAATTATACAATACACATGTATGCAGTATAAAAAACAACATATTCATTATACAGTATAAAAATACTCAAGTGTATTATAGAATTAAATTGTATAATACAAAAACACTCAATTATATAATGGACATTATGACATTTTTTACATACATTGAATAACATTTCATTGTACAGTCAATAATGTTTCAGTATACATTGAATAACACTTCAGTATACAATGTAGAAGACTATATTATACAGTGAATAATACTTCATTATACAGTAACAAATGTAAAGAAAACACTTCTATTTTTCCTTTGATGGACAGGTTCTTGCATTATTCCCCATCAACTTTTCCGCATGCAACACATTTTCTCCTCTTAGGAACATGCTTGGATATCTCCACACTGCTCTTAATTCTTTTACCGAGAATTTTAAAAAAATAATACAAAAATAAATGAAAATTAAGAAAATAATACAAAAAAACCGAGTTCAGAAAATAATACATTCCGCACTGCCCGGGCACGGAATCAGAATATATATTTTTTTTAATAATGAACAGTGCATTCCGCGCACGGGCAGAGCGAAATCTGCCCGCTCTGCGCCCGAGCAGAGCGGAATGCACTGTTCACCCGACAGATTGCACAGCTTTGGCAGGTCACTTTTTGACCAAATTTTTTGTCTGATGAACTTCTCCCTCTTCATCCGTCTTCTTCCTCTTTTCTCTTCTCTTCTCACTTCTCTTCTACAACTACAACTTAACCCCTCCATCTCCTTCCATCTTCATCTTCTTATTTTTCATTTTCTTCATCCTCTTTAACAATAAAAGGTACGTTTTAAATATTATTACATTATAAAATGTGTATATATATTTTCGAATTTTGTGTAATTTATGAATTTAGAGTTTAGAAATTTTTTATTTTTGTGTAATTTTCGAATTTTTGTGTTAAATTTTTGAATTTGTTGTGTAATTTCGAAATTTTATTGTGAATCTTATCAATTTAGTATTGCTTTGTGAAATTTTGTAGTTTAATTTCTTTGTGTAATTTATGAATTTAGGGTTTTAAAAATTCAAATTTTGTTCTGTAATTTTGAATTTTTGTTGTGACTTTTATCAATTTAGTGTTTTAATTTGTGGAATTTTATAGTGTAATTTTGAATTTTTGTGGAATTAATCAATTTAGGGTTTAAATTGGTGGAATTTTTTAATGTAATTTTGAATATAGGTGTAATTTCAAATTTTTATGGAATTTATCAATTTAGGGTTTAAATTTATGGAATTTTGTATTGTAATTTTGAATTTTGAATTTCATAAATTACACAAAATTTGAAAATATATATACACATTTTATAATGTAATAATATTTAAAACGTACCTTTTATTATTAAAGAGGATGAAGAATGAAAAATAAGAAGATGAAGATGGAAGGAGATGGAGGGGTTAAGTAGTAGTTGTAGAAGAGAAGTGAGAAGAGAAGAGAAAAGAGGAAGAAGACGGATGAAGAGGGAGAAGTTCATCAGACAAAAAATTTGGTCAAAAAGTGACCTGCCAAAAGCTGTGCAATCTGTCGGGTGAACAGTGCATTCCGCTCTGCCCGAGCGCAGAGCGGGCAGATTCCGCTCTGCCCGGGCGCGGAATGCACTGTTCATTATAAAAAAAAAATTCTGATTCCGCGCCCGGGCAGGGCGGAATCTGCCCGTTCCGCGCTGCCCGGGCGCGGAATGTATTATTTTCTGAACTCAATTTTTTTTTATATTATTTTCTTAATTTTCATTTATTTTTGTATTATTTTTTTAAAATTCTCTTCTTTTACCACACCCTTTAGTTCGACTCATTTGAGGATTTCTGATCCCGAGCTCATTGTCGATTTGGGGTCCCACTAGTGTCTCGATAACAGCATTCTTATTGTTTTTATTGTTGTCATCCGTACTGACACTCAAATGAGACTTTATATCCACCAATTGATTTTTTATGTATTCGAGTTTTTTTTGTTAAAACCCGCAATATTTAAACATGCTTGAAAGTCGATCCAAATTTGACTCACATCATTTGTAGTCTTCTGAATCATCGAGCGATATTGTGTGATGTGGTTGTTGATTGTATCGGACGCCATAATTTTTGCGTTTTTCCTCCACCTCTTTAGAACATACTCGGCGGGAAGTTTTTGTATTTGGCCATGGTTGAATGCAAAGAAAATGTGTTTACACAAAATACCCCTCCTCAAAAACAATCTGCAAGAACAATCAACATGATTGTTCGATACAACATGTTTCACCTACAAAACATATAAAAACAATAACAAAACTGTATCATATGGACTCTATAATGTGCATATACAGTATGTATAACAAATTCATACAGTATGAAAAGAAGGAGATACCTCGTATATCTTTGATTCGTTGTCGGAGTCGCATACGACAAACAATTTCACACCATCAGCAACATTTAGACTTTGAAGTACCCTTGATACGCAGAATCTTTGATCTCCACTTGAACATCGTAGAAAACAGCGCGGGTGTATACCTCTGAAGCATCCTCCTCAATCCGCATAGGGGTGTCGGTTGATGGCTTAAAGACCAAAGACTCGTGATTTAATCTTGCATTATTATTCCTTTGTCTGTCCATAGCACTTTCAAATCTACTATAAAACTCAATGATTGTATCACCCTTCACATAAAAATGGTTAAAGAATGAGTTAACAGACTCTGAAATTGAAGTAGTCCTCAATATCCCACCCATCGAAACATCTCGATAGTATGCGGATACCCATGAATGTCTGTTCTCGTAAATTTTAGAAAGCCAATCAATATGGCTAAGTCCGTACTTTGAAATAAGAGCATTCCATCCCTCTTCAAACTCAATTGGAGTGATGTCGTCGTTATACACAAAATTATTAACCTTTCTCACCACTTTTACATATTTACCTGTATGTGGTGAAATCTGTAAACGTAAAGCTCAAATTAATAACATGTTATACAGTATGTTAACTAGTATTATACACTATAAACAGATATCATCATAAAGTTGAAGAAAACATAATATACATCGAAAATAACAAGTTCTATATACAATATACACTGTCTACAACTTAATTATACGGTATGACACAAACCTTAGTAGGAAACTTCTTCATAATATGCCACGCGCACAGACGATGCCTAGCAGTTTTAAACACACTAGAAATAGCCTGCTTCATGGCCGGACATTGATCAGATACAATATAGTGTGGTTCCCATCCCATCGCACGGGTAAAAGCTTCGAAAAACCACGTGTATGACTCAATGTCTTCTTTTGCGATTAGAGAAGCACCAAATGTGACTATTTTTTTGTGGTTATCTATACCGGTAAAAGAAACAAACTTCATTTGATACCTGAAAATGTAGTATAAAACAATATGTAAAAAAAATACAAAAAAACAGTAACTAATAAGGTATTATACAATAACTGTATATACATTATACAGTGACTAACAAGGAGTTATACATTACATATACACTGCCTATAATAAAAAATGTACCTTATCATTATACAGTCAATGTATCTACATTATACAACAACTTATAATGTGTTATGTAGTGCATATTCATTAACTATTGAAAATAATGTACATTATCATATCTTATTATGAAGTAAATGTGCTTACTTGTTGGATCGAAATGTTGCATCAACCGAGCAAACATCACCAAGAAGTTTAAAATTCCGTATTGCAATAGGATCGGCCCAAAACAACCTACTCATACACCCATCGACATCTGTGTCATAATCAAATTAAAAACCTTCACACGTTTTTTTCATATTCATAAATTTCCTAACAATCATCTCCCCGTCATTCTCCCCGAATTGCTTCACATCTCTTTTTGCATTTTTAAAATTTGTAGACGTCGACCCAAGTATAATGCGAAAGAGTTAGTAAAACAAATAGTTATATCATTATTCAGGTGACGGGCTTTTAAGAGTTTCCTTGTTTAGGTCATGCAAGGCCTAACAAGTTGAGGCCATTTGAGTTCTTTCAATTTAACTTTTCAAAATATCAAATATTTGGGATTTAACAATGCTCTATTGCATCTGGAATTTCAGTGAGACGAAATGTGGGAAAATAAAAAAAATAGGATAAAAATTAAAGAACAGGGTAAAATTATCTCAAGCGAACAAATATTTTTTCTTAGATTGCATTTGGCCAAATTGTTGCATAATCGATTATGAAATAATCAATTATTCTGTAAGTAATTACAATAAAAGTTGAATTTTCAATTTTGCCAATATGTACCCTTTTTCAACGCAGGAAAACTTAATGTAGATATACTAAAGGGGTCAACACTCATCCAAGATTAGAACTTTACTCGTCAAGTATAATGCGAAATACGTAAAGTACGTCTATTCTGACTTATCAACCTACGAATTCAGTCTATTCGGATTTGTTCTACTTGTAGAAGCCCAATTGCCACACTGAAAAGGAAGATAAAGCCCAATTGGCATTCTATAAATGTAAACCTGTTTGGGCACCTGAATGGTTACTTAAATGGGTTTTGAAGAAAAATTGGGTCATATCCATATATATATATATATATATATATTTGGATTTAGCCCATGAATATCACTATATAAGCAAAACTTATTTTGGTTTAAAATTTGCCTACTATGTCACTAGGCCTAAGCTGCATATAATTTATTGAGTGATGCTATATCACCATTATTTTCCATCGTCTCGTCACTTCTTATAATTTTGGTAAGAAATAAATGCAACAAATGCATTTGATTGAATTCAATTATTTATACTTACCATAACAATGATCGGTGATAAAACAATGAAAAATTCAATTACCGATTATATATAACATTTTTCTTATTTATTCGGGCCTGAATATGGCTACCCCTCGAAACAAGTTTTCTGCATGTATAAGAACTCAAACCTCAGACTTTAATACTTAAGCAACCATAACTACTTCCACTTTGTCCAAATTTTTTTTTTTTTAGTTTTGGCTGCCTATGTACTTCCATTATAACCTCGACAAAGAACTATACTTTTTTGTTTTGTTTAATTCGTCAAACATATTGAAAACCTACCTGCCATAGTTGGGTTTCCAGCTCGTTCATACTATAAATCATTGAAGTCATTGTACCGTCAGATGTGATTATTTCTCCCTTTCACATGCAAACATGATTTTCTATTATAAAATATTGTATTTCCTATTGCAAAACACATATGTGTAATACATATCCAATTGACCAAATTTTGTAATGGAATAATAAAAAACTATCTCTTACGTGTATTACATGCATGTCTTATAACAATAGATACAATTGAAAGTTCAATAAAAGCTTCAATTGGTTTCACGTGACGACCTACCATTCCACACACACACACATATATATATATATGTATATGTATATATATATATATATATATATATATTTATATATCTATTCATACAAATTGTCCAACACTTGACATAATTAAATGTGTTAGCATTAACTATCTATGTACTTGTTCTTAGCCTGCAGTACATGTGATGAGGTCTCAATTGTTGAGGTACATCCGTAAGTCCTTTGTTTCTTTGGTTCCCACTGCCTTAGCTGTATTGGGCCATACTTCAATCTTTTCAATTTCTCAAAAATTCAAAAAAATAAAAATAAATAAATACAAAGCTGTCAAATTCCTATTAAAAACCCAATTAATCAAACCTACCAATATACCTCCTCTCTCAACTTGGAGATTTTTCTTCTTTTCGTTTATTAGTTGGCGACGAGCCATTTTCAAATACCCGATACATGTTCATCGCTTTCTAATTGTAATGTCTTCCTTTTTCCTTTTCCTTACTTGAACAAATATTTTCCAATTTTTAAGGTTAAGTTGTAAGAAATGGAGGGACATTACCAGAAAAATGCTATTACAACCTAAAATTGTATACCTATTCAGTACTAATTACATCATAAGAAGAATTCCATCCTATGGAGGTGGTTGTGTTTTGAAATTTCTAGCCCAACAGAGAGCAAAGAAGGGGGCAAAAGTAACATGGTTTTCATGTTCTCATCCAAATTTGCCTTCTCTCATTTCTCTTTTGGCCAATGATATTCCTCTCAATATCAACTTTTTGGTATTTCATGTCATGAATCCAAATTTGGTGTTTCTTCTCGTATCGATGTACACTAAGTATATATATTTACTGCAACGTATGCCTTTTCACTTAGATACGTAACTGCGCGACGTGCATTTATAGCACTACAAAAACAAATAATGTTACTGATAAGTGATATAAATAACAATGTCAAAGTTGTCACTAATGATAAATATGTAATAACAAGTCACCAAAAATTTAGTCATCATGTTTTTGTGATGAATTTTTTTGTTGTCACTAATTAAATACGTGCCGCTAAATATCAATAGCGACGACATTACATGATACTTTTGTCATTACAAGCCAAATAGTGAATCTATACTATATCTATACTATATATAATGAGAGAAGGCCTTAGAGTAACTAATTTTGGTCTGCTCAATTTTTGGTATGACATTTTCAATTTTACACGTTCCCCCCTCCTCTCCAAACTTTTTCTCCTTGTTTCTCCTCATACATTCTTTTTCATTTTGTTCTTTTCTCTATTTCTTTCATTATAGGTATTCATAATTTCTAGCAAAATATATGTTATTGAGAAATTTTTATTTTATAAATAAAAGTGAATTATATTTTTTTATAATAAAGCACACATTGTGCCACCGCGACTAGTATATATATATATATATAATTTGCTACTATATACGAGACTTGTGAAATATTATTATTGTGACAAAACTTATACTTTTGTCATTATTTTTTGCTTTATATACTCTTGTGACTTGGACATGCATATTCAACAACACTTTACATATTATTATTACTCGACATCTAATGCTAACTAGCTTTTTTTCATCATCCACACTATTATAAAGACATATAAAGCTGAAAACCAGCACATACAATCTTTTTAGGAACACAATAAATTTTAAATATCGGAGCGAATTTGGGGACTGATCACACCTCCAGACACTATAACTAATTATAATTTCAAACTCTCTATATAAATATTACGAAATTTAAAATTTTGTGACCTTCTGAAGGCTTTTTGACATGAGCCATAATATTATCTTGCCCGGGTAATAGTTTTGACTAGCGTTACCTGACAATAATTTGAGCTCGATAAGATATTAGCGTCATGCATAAAATGTCATAATAATTACAAACTTTTAAGAAGTGTATATATATATATATAAATATGTATATATATAGGCTGAAATATAATACATTTTAAGAATTATGAAGTGGCTTTAATTCGGTGAGAAATGGTGGGGTTTCCCTTGGTATTTTCTCTGTTTAAATGTCGCAAAGCAGCAACAAATTTCATTCACAGAACATGGGATGGCTTTAATAAATAGCCCTTTCATGGCCCCACTCCCTCCTGCCTTCTCAACTTCATCAAACCCTTTGTTCTTCAATTCAAGTCGTATTTGGATTCTTTAGTCTTATATATCTATCTATTTATCTATATATGTGTGTGTATGTATATATATATATATATATATATATATATATATGCGTACATATTGCAATTTACAATATAATAATAATAATTAATATATACTCAATTTTAATTTATGAAGAGCTCATTAGCCTTAAAATATATGTTTGTATATTTGATAATTAATTAAGGGAAAATTATTTTTTTAGTCCGTTAATTTGGCTTCCCTTGCGTTTTAGTCCTTTCAGTTGACGCGTTGCAAAATTGGTCCGTTATCTTTTGACTTTTTGTAATTTTAGTCCTTTTGTGCTTAAAAAATTAGTAAATTTAGTTCATTGATTTAGTCAGTGGCATAGTGAATTGGTAAAAATTGGGAAATATGATTAAGTAGATTTTCACTCCAATTTTAACTTTTGAAATGTGTAAAGTTGTCTCCTTCATACAATAAAGACTTTGTAGTTTTGTGCTTTTTAGCTTCTAATTGATGTTATCTAATAATAATGTGTGATGGTGGTATTGATGGGTATCGACAGACTAAATTTACCAATTTTTTAAGTACAAAAGTACTAGAATTACAAAAAATCAGAAGATAACGGATCAATTTTGAAACACGTCAACTTAAAGAACTAAAAGAAAAGGGAGGTCAAGTTAACGGATTAAAAAAATAATTTTTCCAATTAATTAATGCCAGTCTAACTGTTTATGCATATTCTCAGTATATATACGATATATATATTTTAAGCTAAAAGTTTTTATATATAAACACATATGTTAACAACAACAACAACAACAAAAATAAAATAAAAATGAGCAACATGTTGAGTAATGACGCTAAAGTTAACTATTCACAGTGATCAATTTATTTTAAGTCATCATTGTTGATAAATAAGTGAAATATACATCTTACCATTGATGACCCAATTATTTTTATTGTTACTAAGGTTATGATTTTGCCATTATTGTCAATTTGTGTATATAATAAGTTATTATTGTGACATTTCCATTCAACATGTTCCAAATGTTAGTAATGCTTATATATTATGTAGTGATCTTGATATATTTTTTAAAAGCGTTCGGAAGAATTATGACAAATATAGATCATACCTCTAATACCAAATTCGTCGCATTATAACTTAGTCTTAATTACGTTTTGCTTTAGTCGATTCATGGTTTTCAAATTTGACCCCACGATTATTTGATTATAAAGTCCAAGGCACGGGGAGCGGACTCTCCCCCAATTGTCACAAGAATTAAATTGGTTACAATTAAATAGTTACATGACCAACAAGTTCAAGAACCCCGAGTACAATGAAATCAATACGGGTCTGATTAAGTTTGAGTGATGAAACTAATTAGGTATTTGTACCTATTTGTTATATATGTATATATATACATATATTAATCTAGTATTATATTATAATTTTTATGTCTACTCGCCTAACAAAAAAGAAAATTGAGATTGTTAAAAAATAAAGCACAAATTACTATCATTTGAAGTTATTAGAATATTTTTCTTTTCTTTTTCTTTACCAAAATTCAAGAGCCAAATATAGCCTTAGTTTTCACAAAGTTAGTTATTTTATTAGATCACGGAACATGCACGTTAAAATTGAATTAGTTTACGCTACTAGAGTATATATTTTCTCACGATCATTGATTTCGTTAGAAATTTATATACAACATTTATGTCTACCTACAACCATAATACTAGTGTAAGTAATTGATACACACTTGTAACGATCTTAATACTCCATGACATTACCCAAATTTATAAGTTGTCATGCCAATTATTTTTGGTAATTTGTTGAATTTAATTATATATTGATTATGACCTTTCCTCTACGGAGAGGCTTAATTAGGTTAGTTGGGAGTACAAGGACCACATCAAACGTCCTCCCATACGGACACTATAGATAACAATATAACATTATTTTTCACATGAAGAGATTTGTACATGGTCCCTTAAATGAAAAGGAAAAAAGTCTCTTCGAAAATTTTAGCCCTGACTTGATATCGAATCAAAATATAATTTATAATACGAGTTAATTAAACTCATTATGTAATTGGTCAATTTTCTTATGAATTATACTAAGTTCGATAAAACTAAGTTTGAACTGAAACAATAAAGCCTAAACATTGAGGTCATTCAACTAAGTATATATATGGACGATTGAACTGAACTCAGTTGTGTCAAGTAAGTAGTATAATATATACTTTTTAATTTAATTTGAATAAATATAGTTATTAATATTTGTCTAAAATAGTTGAAATTTAAAATTCAAGACAAGGTAATTACCAGTATAATTTAAATTCAAGAAAAAAACTAAATTTTCTATATTTATTTCACTTATTAATGATAATTATCAATCATTTTATTTCTTAATATTCGTACTACTAAGTTTTCTATATATTTATTTCTTTTTTTTCATTTTGTAATTTTTTTCCTTTTTCTCTTATTTCAAGTTTAAAAATCTATCTATTTAATTATTTTCTGTTTTTTTGGAAACTTTGGTTTTTTCTTTAATTTTTATATATTTTTTAATAATTTTTATGAAAATTTGAACATTTTATTGAGATTTATTTCATGATTTAGATATTCTTTTATTCTATTTTTTATATTAAAAATAATTTTTTTTAGCCTTTTTAAATATTTTAATATTTGTATAACAATTTCAGTATTTATTCTTTGCAATAAAATTATTATAATTTCCAATGTACATTTATTTAATTTAAAACTATTTTTAAAAATTAATTTGAACAATTTCTATTTTCTTCTTTCTGTGTATATTTTAATGTTGTTATACATATTTAATGTTTTTTGATTTACTAAAATTTTCTTATCCATGTCAGCATCTTTTAAAAAATTAAAAATTAAAAAAATGCCACATGGCAAATTCAGCCAAAAAATAAAAAAACAATCCCCAAATTGAATGCCACATGGCAAACTCCGACCAAAATTAGGGCTTTTCGGCCAATTTGTCCTCAAATTGCAATTTTTTTGGAGATACAGGACCACAATTGCCACTAGCACTACTACAAAAATACACTATTACAGCGATTTTTAGAAAACCGCTGAACAGAGGGGTCTATTACAGTGATTTTTTGGTGAACAGCTGTAATAGGTTGTCGCATGGGACCTATTACAGCGGTTTTCCTAAAAACCGCTGTAATTGATCGGTTAAGGTGGTTTATCGAAAAACCGCTGTAACCGGTCCGGACCGGTTACGGCGGTTTTCCGAAAAACCGCTATTAAAAAGAAAAAAAAAGTCAAAAGCAAAATTCCCCCCCATTTTTCCCCCCACTCTCGACCGATCCCCTCTCTCTCTCTCTCTCTCAACTCTCTCTCTCACTCATCTCTCTCTACTCTCTCTCTCTCTCTCACTCAACTCTCCCCACCGCCGCCACCACCACTTCCACCTTCGCCGGCGCCGCCCCACCACCATTATTTTTTCTCTCTCTCTCTATTACTCTATATCTCTAGCTAGCTACATAAATATATATATACACACACCACATATATCGGCCCCACCACCACCACACCCACCATATACCGCCACCACCACCGTATTCCGCCGCCGCCGCCCGAGCGCCGCTCCTCTCTCTCTTGACTCTCTCTCACCCTATAGATATATACTTATATATATATATATGTTTATATATGTTGTGTATATTTTATATATGTTATGAAATTAGGGTTTTATATGTTAATATTTTGATTGTTGTTATACATATGTTATGTTAATTGGGGTTTTGTGAATTATATAATGTGGGTTATAAGTTAATATCTTGATTGTTGTTATATATATATGTTATGTTAATTGGGTTTTGTGAATTATATAATGTGGATTTTTGTTATGTTATGTTATGTTATAGTTGATTATATTATTGGTTTTGTGAATTATATAATGTGGGTATTTGTTATATATAAGTTATGTTAATTGGGGTTTCTTGATTGTTGGATTTTTGATTTATGCTATGATATGTTGGTATTATGATTGGATTTTTGTTGTATTTTTTTGGTTGACATCGTTTAATGCATTCATGGTTTTGTGAAGTTTGATTGGTTTTGTGAACGAATTGATGGATTGGTTTTGTTGGGTTGCAAGTTTGGGGGAAGATTAAGTCGAGAACTTGGTAGAAATTTGTGCGTTATTACTCTGTCGAATTTTTGAAAATATGATGCTTTATGTGATCCAACTGGTGATCAATATTTATAAAATGATGCTTTATTTTTAGTTTTATGTGATTTATATGATTCAACTGGTGATCAATATTTGAAGTTGCTTGAAATATGTTGCTTTATGTGATCCTACTGGTGATCAATATTTTCGTACAGTGAGATTGACATTTTGGGTTTGTTGTGGGTGAAAGATTAGAATGTTGGGTTTGTTGTGGTTGAAAGATGCGAATTTTGTTGGTTGCAAGTTTGAGGGAAGATTAAGTCGAGAATTTGGTAGAAATTTTTGCGTTGTTACTCTGCTGAATTTTTTCTAGGATAATGGGAAATAAATTAAAATTAAAATAATTTAATTAATTCAACTGAACTGATGTTAGAATTATTTAATTTAATTAATTAAGAATCAAGATGGATGTATCGAAATTGAATTTTAGAGGATCGTAAGATCCAAATTTTGTTGGTTGCAACCCAACCGGGGGAAGATTAAGTCGAGAACTTGGTAAAAAATTTTGTGTCGTTACTCTGCCGAATTTTTTCTAGAATAATGGAAATTAAATTAAAATAAAAATTATTTAATTAATTCAACTATGAAGTGATATCAAAATTGTTTAATTTAATTAATTCAGAATCAAGATGGATTGAAGTTGGATATTAGCGGATCGTATGTCGGAGCAATATGAGAAAGGGGTGAAAGAATTCATCAATTTTGCGATTGAGCATGCATCAGATCAGACAAGAATCAGTTGCCCGTGTTTACGTTGTTGTTTTGGAAAGAGAATTAGTCCACGTGAATTGGAAGATCATTTGGTGTGTAATGGAATTGATAAAAGCTACACACGTTGGACAAGACACGGTGAGAGCAGTGTCACCTCAGATGATTTGGGTGGTACATCATATCGATCGCGGGATTTGGACATGTATGATTATGAGCCTGATCGTTTGGAAGAGATGACAAATGTGATTGAGGAGGATTTGCGAAATTGTCCCAAGATGTTTGAAAATTTGACAAGTGATTCAAAGACACCACTGTATAGTGGTAGTAAATTCATAAGATTGAAAGCAGTCCTAAACCTCTACAAGTTAAAAGCCAACAATGGGTGAAGTGATAAGAGTTTCACAGACTTACTTGATCTATTAAAAAACATGCTACCCGAGGATAATGTGTTACCTAATCGTACTTATGAGGCTGAGAAGATGTTAACCTCAATTGGCATGGGATATGAGAGGATACATGCCTGTCTCAATGATTGCATATTGTTTAGAACTGACTATGCATCATCGAAGGTTTGTCCGAAATGTGGCGCCTCGCGGTACAAGAAGAACGGATCTGCTCCTGTCAAAAGCATGTGGTATTTGCCCATAATACCACGATTTAGGTGCATGTACAGTAGTAAAGAGTTGGCCAAGGACTTGACATGGCATGTTGATAGAAGGCTTGAAGAAAGATTGAAGATGACAAGATTCGACACCCCTCAGATTCTCCTCAATGGAAAAAGATCGATGATGATTTCCCTGAATTTGGTGAAGAATCAAGAAACCTTCGCCTTGTATTGGCTACAGATGGCATGAACCCTCATGTCTTGCAAAGTAGCTCACATAGTACATGGCTGGTGATTTTGATGATCGACAACCTCCCCCCATCGCGATGCATGAAGCGAGAACATATTATGATGCCTATACTCATTTCTGGGCCGAAACAACCTGGAAATGATATAGATGTCTACTTGGCTCTTTTAATTGAGGATTTGAAGGTGTTGTGGGAGACCGGTGTTCAAGTATATGACGGGTTCAGAGAAGAAAATTACAATCTCAGAGTCATGCTATTTGGAACAATCAATGATTTTCCGGCAAGAGTAAACCTCGAGGGATATGGTGTACATGGCCAATGTGGATGCCCCATATGTGTCAAGAGTACATATCAATATGGATTGACACACACTCAGAAATATGCATTCCAAGGGCATCGGAGATGGCTAAATCGAAGTCATAGATATCGTCGATGGAAAAAAGCTTTCAATGGGAATATAGAAGAGGGCCGAGCTCCTAAGTGCTTGACTGGTGAAGAAGTGTTTGAGAATATAAAAGATTTGGAGGTTAAATTTGGAAAGACTTTTGCAGGTGGGCTTGCAAAAACTGGGTGGAAAAAAAGGTCAATTTTCTTTGAGTTGCCGTATTGGACGTCTTTACATGTTAGACATTTTCTTGATATTATGCATATTGAGAAAAATGTATTTGATAGTGTCATTGGTACACTTCTAAATGTGTCCGGAAAGACAAAAGATGGCGTAAAGGTAAGGTTAGACTTGGTTGAAATGAAGATAAGAGAAAAATTGGCACCAACAAATAAGGGAAAACGTACTTATTTGCCTCCAGCAGCTCACACTCTATCCAGGAAAGAAAAAAATTACATTATGTGAGTTTCTTAATGGAGTGAAAGTTCCAGAAGGGTATTCTTCAAACATTAACAGTCTTGTGTCAATGAAGGACTTGAAGCTAAAACACATCAAGACTCACGATTGTCATGTGATCATGGATCATTTACTACCAATTGCTATACGGACCATTTTGCCAAAAAAGGTGAGAGAAACTATAACCTCATTATGTTTTTTCTTCAAAACAATGTGGAGCAAGGTGTTTGATCCTAAACAATTGCCTGCACTTCAAAAGCAAATTGCCATCACTTTGTGCGAGCTTGAGATGTATTTTCCACCAGCGTTTTTTGATATAATGACTCACCTACCTATTCACTTGGTGAGAGAGACACAACTATGTGGACCGGCTTTTATGAGATCTATGTATCCGACTGAGCGTTATATGAAGGTATTAAAAGGCTACGCGAAAAATCGTAGTCGACCGGAAGGTTGCATTGTTAAACAGTACATAGTTGATGAAGCCATTACATTTTGCACAGAATATCTGAAAGATTCTAACATTGCAGAGCTTCCAAAGTCTCATGTTGTGGGAGGGAGAACAGAAGGAGAAAGCGTACTTGGAAAGCAATTAGTTAGTGTTCCTTGCACACAAAGGGATCAGGCATACCTATATGTGCTCCATAACACCGATGAGGTTGAGCCATATGTTGAAGAGCACAGGGACCAACTTAGGAGATCAAATCCAAATAAAAATGAGAGTTGGATTTCAAGAGAGCATAATAAGAGTTTCTCTGATTGGTTCCGAAAGCATATTCAAGAGAAACAGAACGAGAATCCACTTTCAGTTTCAGATAAATTGGCACGGTTGTCGATGGGACCGGGCAGACTTGTATTTTCTCATTCAGGTTATCGTATAAATGGTCGCACATTCTATACAAAAGACCAAGTTGAACGGAGTACAATGCAGAATAGTGGGGTGAGTCTTGTAGCTCAAGCAATGCATATCTCAAGTGCGAGAGATAATAACCCTATCTATGCTCATTTATCATATTATGGGGTGATTGAACATATATGGGAGCTGGATTATAGTTGGTTTCGGGTGTCTGTATTTGGGTGTAGGTGGGCTGACAATAAAAATGGTGTCGATAATAGTGAAATAGTCTTCACTCGAGTAGACCTTGAGAGGGTGGGTTACAAAGATGAACCTTTCATTTTGGCATCACAAGCTAAGCAAGTGTTTTTTGTCACCGATCCTATTGATAAGAGGTGGTCAATTGTTTTATCGGCAAACAAAAATACTTGTATTGAGGATGATAGTTCATATAGTGATGATGATGGAGAAAATCCTATCTTAGGTGATTCACAAGCCACTGATAGTGATGGTGACTTGGATATCAGTGATGATGAATTGTATATGCGACAAGATCACTAAGAGGGGATATGGATTAATCCATCTGTTCGTCGACGTACTAAACAAAAGGGTCGTACTGAGGGGAAGCAAAAGACTACTAAGCCAACGACAAAAAGAAAACGATGAAAGGTATTTGAACTTATGTTATAATTATATGATATACTTATTTCCTAAACTTTTTTGCTGGTTCATATAAGCACTTGTTAGTGTATGAGTCAGGGCGTCTCTTGTTAGTGTATGAATTGAAAAATTATGTTGCTATATGAAACTAACTTCTGTATTTTTGGCTTTTGTAGGTCGATATTGTATGCCGCCACCACCACCACCACCACCACCACCACCGGCACAGCCACAGCCGCTCTCTCCTCCTCCTCTATGACCACCACCGAAAATTTGTTTTAGCCGAAGCTGGAAAGCTAGCTCGAAACTTCAGGAGCTTCTTGAGCAGAGGTGTGGGTAGAGGATGATAATGGGAATATTAATTCCAGCCCACCCCAAAAATATAATATATCTCAAGAAGATTGGACAGCGTTTTTACATATTCAGCAAAGTGAAGGTTTCCAGGTAATTATTTTAATTTACGGTTTCATTTGTTGCATATTGCGTTTATATGGACATTGACTAATGCTTTGATTATGTAATGAACAGCAACTAAGTAAGGAAAATCAGGAAAGAGCTAAGGAACCTGAATATCCTTATAGGAAATCACGTATTGGATATGCTCAACTGGAGCAAATTGAGGTACGTAGTTCGTTTAACAGTGAATCCTTACAAGTTTTCTAATAAAAATTTCTTATTAATATATATATATATATATTTATATATATATATATATATATATATATATATATATTTAGTCATAATATAGATGAAAAAAAGAAAGGAAGCTGGGTCAGATTGCACAGACGTGACACGAGCACTCGCGTGGAGGATTGCACATTCTGACAGCCAGCATAGCATTGATAATGTCAATGTTAAAAGAGTAGTGAATGAAATTGTGAGTTATTTGCAATTTTAGCTATATAATGTGTTGTATGTTTTTTTTGAAATATTTTTAAAAGAACAAAGTTCACTAATGTTCAAAATGTATTATTACAGGAGTGCTTATCGTAGGAGAGTAGCCATAGTGGAAATGAGAGGACCCGGGATGATATATTGGCTAAAGCTCTTAAAAAGAAGGAGCATTCGGGTCGCGTTAGGGGTGTAGGCTTTGGGGTATCACAAAAAAACTACTTTACTGATTCAAAGCTTGCTAAAGATGAGGAGATTGATAACTTGAAAAACATGGTGCACATGCTCACTGCATCATTATCCTCATTGCGACGCGAGTTTGACGAGCATAGGGCGTCTGGGTCGCAGCAGCCACATGAAGATGAGGCGGTTTTTTTGAAAGATAGCTGCCCAGATCCAGTTAAGAACCTTCCTCAGGTAATGATATGAAATTATTAAGTGATCAGAGCAATTCTCTAAAACACACACAATTTTCTAATATAATGGTATATATATATATATATATATATATATTATATATGTAGGTTGTGGCGCCATGTCAATTGGCACTTTCAACACCGTCTTATCGTATGGTGGCTAAAAGACAAATGTACAATCGATCAGATGATAGAACGATGCATACACGTCCATTACCCACCCACCTTGTGAAAGTGATGATTGACATTGCAATTGAAGATATTGCACCACTACCAGTCCCTCTCGCTGATGAAGGAGTGTTCACAGTTTCTGAGGCTGTGGGATACATTGTTGCTTGGCCTAAGAGTCTTGTCGCTGTCAGTGATGCATCAGTGTAATTATTAATATCTAGCCATTAATAAATTATAACAATTGTTTAAGGTTACTAAATATACTTTGGTTTGTAACATTCACGTTTTGTTTTCTTTGCTTAAATAGTCTCTTGAAAAATCCAAATCATCAGTTGGAAAACATAAATCAGAGATGACGAAGCACTCAGCTGTCAAACGAACACCTCCAGTGACCAACCCTTCACGTGAAGATGATAGAGCAGCAGACGTAACAGCTGATCAACGCTCTCAGCCACTTGTAACTCTTGAAAAGTACCTGCAGATAATGCCTATTGAACAACTGGTCTCTATAGACATTCCCGATGCAATCTATAATAACGAACCCTATCAAGAGTATCTTGGGCGGGAGGAGATTTGTCATTTTTTGCGCAAAGAACAGATAGGAGTCTCTATCATTTCAGTTTACATCAAATAAGTTTTTAAATATGAATTAAAAACTAGTAAGTTTTTAAATTATTTTACTGCATTAATTTGAACTATATATGTTTATTTTCGTTGCTCGAATTTATTTTATGCTCAATTTAGGTGTTTGTGGGCTAAGTACGTGGTCCCCGAAGAGAAAACAAATAATTTTTGGTTCCTTAGCCCACATACTATAGCTGCGGGAACAGGTCTTAATCCCTCTCAGCGTATCATACAAGCGCAATATATGACAAATGCCATGAAAGATTGCGCAGACGGGAAGTTGTTTATTGCACCTTACAACAACGGGTGAGCTACTAAAAACCCAACTTTATTTTGTAAAATTTGTTACGTACGCAAAACTAATTTTGAACTTATCTTTTGAATGCTTTTTAGGGGACATTGGGTGTTGCTTGTGATTGATCCAATTAAAGAAATTGTTTATTATTTGGATTCTTTCCACGGTGATCCGAAGAACCGGCTTGATATGAAAGAAACATTCAATCAGTAAGTTTTTCATTCAATCAATGTATCCATTATATTTAATATTAATTTTAAAGTGTATATATCTTCCTAAATTTCACAGATATATTTGCTTGATATTTACAGCTTTCCTTGTTTTTTGATGTTTTTAACAGTGTTGTGTTGATGTTTCGTGCAAATCGTAACACCCAAAAGATCAAATCCAAAAACATGGCCTGTAAATGGACTTGTATAAAGGTTAGTGTAATTTTATATTTTCAAGAGATTATTCGTATAAAAGTTATTGTTCTAATACAATTTTGATTTCAATTTTGTAGTGCCCCTTGCAGTTAAACGACAAAGATTGTGGCTTCTTCATTATGAAATTCATGAAGGATATTATTAGCCACGGAGAATCTATAATCCCACCAACGGTATGTATATATAATCCTAATTAATACTCATCATCAAATTCTAATTTCCCTTTATAAGTTATTAAACCTTTGTTCGGTTTTCAATCTCTATCGTGCAGTACTTTTCTGATTGTCAATACGTCACTTACTCTATAGAGCAACTTGATGAAGTACGTTGCGAATTGGCACAATACATTTTCCAATGCGCTTTTGGTATGGTGTAAGTTGTAAATTGTTGTAAATTTTTATTTGATTTGTTGTATTTGATTGATTGTAAACTCGTTATCATTTGTTGGAGGTTATACGTAAAAGTTGATTTGTTGTTAGGAGGAAAAAATTGGTTTTTGTTGTTAGAGATGATCATTTAATTTGGTAAAGTTAATTTTGGGTTTTAATTTGTTGTTTCTGTTGAATTGGTTTTATGGTTTGTTGTGTTAGTGTGTTGAATTTTGAGCTTGTGGGAAGCTGGTTACAATAAATTTTGTACAGTACTGCAAGAAAAAAAATTAAAAATACACCTATTATAGCGGTTTTTCACAAAACCGCTATAATAGGTATTAAAAAAAAAACCAACTTTCCGAAATACTATACGGCGGTTTTGGAAAAAACCGCTATAATTGGGAAACCTATTACAGCGGTTTTTTCGGAAACCGCTGTAATTGGTCCCTATTACAGCGGTTCAAAAACCGCTGTAATAGGCATAAACCAATTACAGCGGTACCTATTACAACGGTTAAAACCGCTGTAATAGGTAAAAAAAAACCCGCTGTAATAGGTCATTTCTGTAGTAGTGTAGCGCAAAACACGGGACTACATTTGCCAGACCCTTATAGTTACGGGACTAATTTTGCATTTTTCTCTGGGTTAAAAGATTTAGAAATGAATGATTTAATTTAAATTGACTATAAATTAGCTTAATTTGTTTGAATGATAATGAATTAAATATTTCGGATCCTAAATTCCTGTAAAACTTATTTTAAGATATTCATTACTATGGATTTACTTAGTTATTTATGATTGAGCATTCACTTTAACAAGAAAAGTAGAGATGCATGCATCTCTATCAGCAGATTACGATCGTGGAACTATCACCTGAAGATAATTTAATTGATTCACATTTCCTATAAATTAGACGGCAATATATATATATATATAGATAGATAGATAGATAGATTAATTAACCTTTGTACCGTGATCAAGTAACAAAGAAGATACTAGGAAACAAATCAATGTCCGAAAGTAATCCTAATATGTTCCATAAGCTACATAATCTCCAGACAATTACTGACAAGAAACACATGAACACAAGAACACTGTAAATTATATACATAGGTAAATTATTTTTATTATTTACATATACATATATATATATATAATTTATTTACTTATACAAGTTCAAGTTCAATTCAAGCCGAGCATACCTCCGTTTACGCTGGCCTTGAATTTTATTCAAACCCTAGACATGTTAATGGGTAGGCTTTACCCAGATCCATACCCAAAATTTTAGATCTAGGTCTAGATCGAGACCCAAACCTAGACCCAAGCTTGAAAATTTTGCCGAACTTGTGAATTTCAAGCCCATTTGAGCTCATTGACAATCCTAGTAATATATGTTGAATGGGCCACATATTCTTGAAACAAATACTGACAAGAAACACATGAACTCAAAAACACTGTAAATTATGAGGAAGTTTCTCTACCTGGAAAACAATATTCAGGAGAAAATAAAACAAAAATATTATTTCTTGAAAATAGGGTTAAAACTAAAAGGGAGGGACCCTATTGTCTTGATGAAAGGCAACAAGAAGTAGTAAACCCCGATGGCTTTGGCTCCCATTATGTTTTTTTTTTTCCAGGGTAATTACACAGTACCCTAAGACACCCGTGGTCTCTTAATCTTTGCCCCCACAACCCCACATGCCTTTGTTTTCCCTTATTTTCTATTATATATCTCAAAAAATAAATAAGTAAAAATTACAAATGAGCTTTTTAGAGTTCGACAGATAATGAAAGTATTTGTACATTTATTATAAGTACCGTGATTGTGCAGCACTGTGATTATGTGTTTATTGACAACACTATTCTTTGACTCAGAGCACTGTAATTGTGACTGGACTCAACGCACTACAAAAAAGATGATATTCGTGACAAAAATGCCAAGTGACAATGTCAAAGTTGTCATTATTAACAACTTTTAGTGACAAGAACTTTTGTTTTGTCACTAAAGTAAGTTCCACATGTTTAATATTGACAAAATTTGTATTGAAGTTGTCACTCTTGATAATTAGTGACAATGAAATTGTTGTCACTATTGACAATTAGTGACACATATTTTTTGACAACTTAGTGACAACTATTATAATTGTCAATCTATTTATATTGTCACTACACATGTGTCACTAATTGTCAATAGTGACAACTTTAAAGAAACTTTTGTTAAAAAATTCTTATTATGACAAAGCAAAAATTGTTGTCATTTATTATGTACATATACACAAGGACGGAGCCAGGATTCAGAACTCGGGGAGAAGGGGGCGAAATGTCAAAAATAAAAAATTTATAGGGGGCAAAATGTAAAAAGTAAAAATTTTGTAGGGAAAAAAAATTCTCTGCATGTACATCTAGTGACAATGTTTAATTTTAACATTGTCACTTCAAATTTTGTCATAAATGCTACTTTTTGTTGTAGTGATGTCCAACCCATAGCGCTTATGGGATCGTAGCCAACTCGTTGCCAATCGTCATCTGAGATGGTGCTTTGCACTGCTAAGTGTATAAGAAAATAAAATTACATTTCTACTATCAATTATAGTTTTTA
Source organism: Buddleja alternifolia (assembly GCA_019426215.1). Lineage (NCBI taxonomy): Eukaryota > Viridiplantae > Streptophyta > Magnoliopsida > Lamiales > Scrophulariaceae > Buddleja > Buddleja alternifolia. Next base: position 34,921,168 of record CM033397.1, on the reverse strand, counting down.
ATCCAATAGTAAGGGTTTGATTTTAACAGTATATCGTATTAACGTCTTTGACTCGTATATCCGAGTAATTTAACATTATAGTCATTTTGGAATATAGATATTATGATCTTAGTTAGACTGTATTATAATAAGATAAATTGTATATGTCTCTTATAATTATTTTTAATTCAAAGAGCGATGGATCTCTAACTAAATAAATTGATAGGATTGTAAGATATGATAATAAAATAAACCATCACACGGGGACCTTGATTAGTGGATCTAATTATTTTTAAGAGGATATTTTAGTCATTTTACAGTAAACATCATAACCCTAGATTTCAATTATAAATTAATTGGACTTGTCTTCTTTAATTTGTTACTCAAATATCAATAAATTTTTTTAATATTGTTGAATAGGCCTGTTCTGATACGCACGAAGGTGAAATTTTGTACCTTCATTGTATTATGTATCCCTTTATTGTTAAGTAAATTATTTTCTCTTTCTCACGTGGATATAGGCGATTGTTGAACTATTACGGTGTATCGTTTAATTTGTTATTAGACGATTAGACACCAAATTCTATAAAAATTATCGTGTTTGATTATTCTTCCAATATCCGGGGTCCTACATATATCTCTAGCTATTTAATTTTCTCCCCCCGTTCAAAATCCTCCAAACTTTAGATATATATATATATATATATATATATATATATAGCACACACACCCTCATTTTCCCCTCACCACTCCATTCTTTTCCATCATACTCTCTCTCTCTCTCTCTTCCAAAGCAACCAAAACCAAAAGAGAGAAATTTAACCATCATATCATCATCTTCTACACATAAGAAAACCCTCAACAAATTAAATGGCTATCAGAAAATCAAACAAACTATCACAAAAGGCAATGATCAAGCAAATAGTGAAGCGTTGCTCGAGCTTAGGCAAGAAACAAGGGTACGAAAGCGAAGAAGGGCTGCCATTGGACGTCCCAAAAGGTCACTTTGCAGTGTACGTAGGTAAAAACAGAAGTAGATACATAGTTCCTATATCTATATTGAACAGCCCTGAATTCTTGAGCTTGCTTCAACGTGCAGAAGAAGAGTTTGGGTTTGATCATGATATGGGGCTCACTATTCCTTGTGAAGAAGAGGTTTTTCAGTCTCTAACATCAATGTTTAGGTAGAAATATATATTTAAATATATATTTTGTACTTGTAATTGGAGGGTTTGGATCAGTTTAATTAGTAATTAATAATTAATTAATTACTAGGGTTGCTGTAATTTTTTTTTTTTGGGGTTTTGACTGGCTGACTGTAGGGAAAAATCCATGAAGAGGAATGGGATTTGATCAGTGGATTTTTTTGGGATGTAATTTAAAATATGCAAATTTAGGGAGAGTTTGATTTTTGCTCACAGTGGTGTTTGGGGTTGTAATTGGATTAATTATGACTTAAATTGAACCCTGTGAGAGTTCTGATAATATATTAATGAAGGTATTTTGGGGAATTAATGATTCCCCTTTCATTTGTCACATTTTATCTTTTGTTTACATTTTTTTTATATAGGAAATTTCATAATATATATTCAACTATGATGTGCTGCATGCGTAGAATTATATTATAAATAAAATGTTGGTATATATATGTATATATATACACACATATACACGTGAATTTGTAGGATGGATTTTTCAAAAGTAATATTTCAAGTAAGTACTTTTAGAATGTAAAGTGATTGGCAAAATTATAATTAAGTGACTTGTTATAGAAGTGATAAAAACAATTCCAATATTAGTACTTATTTATAATGGACTTTTGAAGAATTGACTTATTCCAAATTTCTATTTGAATTTTATTACCAAACAATTAACATTTTTACAAATGAACTTCCATCTCCAAAAGTCCATTTAAAAAGTAATTCCAAACAAATTCATTATCGTGTGTAATTTAAATTTACACGATTTTCTTTGCATGGTGTATGTGAGTGTGTATATATATATATGTATGTATAAAAGTGGTAGCATCTCATATCCCGGTTAATTTCTCTTATGTTCTTCACTTCTTCTATTTAACATTAGAGGCTGCTCATAAAGGTACGTTTGTTTGTGATGGCTTATTAGGAGTTAAGAAGAAAGACTTGATTATTGGACCACTTGAGGACTTTAGAAAGAAACAAGAGAGAAAAGAAATGAAAATTGAAGATGGAAAAGTATGGGTAAAATATACAAGTCGAATTTCTGAATATGATAGATGGTAGTGTCACAAGTTGTCATTTTTTCTTTTTCATTTACCATGTGATGTGCTATTGATGTGTGGAATAAAACATTGATTTAATTTGTAGCATTGTTAATAAACTTATTTTTTATCAAAATTTGTTGAAGTCCGGGTGAATTAAACTTATCATATAATTTGGACACAGTTAAATTTGACCTGAATTGAAATTTGCGTGTATTTTATGCTCTCTCCTTTTTTATGGTCCAAACAAATTAAAACAAAGCACAAAAAGTAAAATTGTTAGCATCACTAAGATCATCTTATTACATGGTATAGAATAAGAGAAATTTTAGTTTAGATCTATTTTGGTTGAGCTCAAGCCAATCACAATGAGGTAAACCTTGTAAAACTTGATCATCATGTCTAAACGAATCAGATTTAGACAATAATTTTTCCATATATATAACATATATTGTAATTAAATCAATAATGTAACATTTTAGTGTCTCCTAAACCTTGGGAAGGATTTAACAAATTGTCACGCCTGTAATTAACAAAGTGTACATGAACAATTCTTGTACTTAATTAATTAAGCATATGTACACAATTAATTGATGCCGAGTGTACACAACTTCCTTTTCACGTTTTGATCAACACCAAATTAAGTATGCGAATATATCGGATATCAGATGTGAGGTTACAAAATTCACAGCAAGAAAATATTTGGTAGAGCTAAAAATCTCTCGTAATTAATGCCAGATTATTAAATGGAAGCGTAGATATGTGACCTTCGGTTGTACGGTTGAGGTAATTAAGTGTAGTTGTTTTCATTTCTCGGGTAATTCTATATCATACCGAGTTCAATGGTACGAATGTGTATATTATGTCTATATTTTTCACAACTGTGTGTGGAGACCGTACACAATATATTTTACTGTGTGTTAGAGATAAACACTAGGACCATCGGACTCGCCTAACACATATTTTTCCTTATCATTAATTTATATTAATTAAATTATTGAGTCAAAGAAACAATAGGAGTTAATCCATCTGAAAGAAAATACATTAATGTTTAATATCTCTTGCATAAAAAAGAAGAAGAAATAATTTATGGCGGATAGCTCTCATAATATTAGGCTTTATCATATAAGAAAGGAAGGTTTCAAGAAAAAAGAAAAAAAGAAAAAGAACATTTATATATTTTTGTTTAAAATTCAATATTTTGATCGTGTCTATAATTGAAGGGCATAAAAAAAATTGTGTAGAAGAAAAATGAAGAAAAAAAAGAAATAATTGATGGCGGATAGCTCTCATAAGTCATAATATTAGGCTTTATCATATAAGAAAGGAAGGTTTCTAGAATTAAGAAAAAGGAAAAAAAGAAAAAGAACGTTTATATATTTTTGTTTAAAATTCAATATTTTAGAGATCGTGTCTATAATCCAAGGGCATAAAATAAATTGTGTAGAAGAAAAATGAAATAAAAAACAATGAATTTATAGAATTCAAGCTCTTTTTTTTTTCTTTTTGCAATCATATATCATGATTACGCTTTTATAAAAATATTTTCCCACTTCCACATATCATGGTACAAAATAAGGTCTACGTACCACTTCTCCTATAAATCACGAATAAGGTCAAACCCAAAAAAAAATCACGAATAAGGTCAAACAAACATTGATTTCAAAATAAATTAACATGATGAAAGTTCAAAGTAGACTTAATAGATGATTTGGAAATTGGAATACAATAATATAGGCCGGTCTTTAGGTGAAGTTACATGTGGTAAAGGAAAGTACTGGCCCCGGACATGGTACGTATATATGGTATATGATCCAACATGGGCTGCCACAAATCATCAAATGGTCCTGCAGGTTTTTGAAGTCGGTTTGATCAAATTCAAATAACTAATTATGACGTGATTGAATCGTATTTGTCATGCAATCGGTATATATTAAGGAGAGTGGCGAATCACAAAGTAAGAATGGTCTATTAAGGAGAGTGACGAATCGATATGTGTGGATTATTTCTCTACTTATATAGTAATTATAGTTATTTGTTTTTAGTTTATAGTTCATTGTTATTAGTTTGTAATAGGAAATTGCTGATTATGATTGTTGATTCGATATCCAATGTAATGATGTAACCGTCTCATTAAAAAAAAAAGATGTGCTTTGTTCAGCTCGACTTAATCAAATTCAAATAAGAAATTTTCAGATTTATTTTGATTTATAGTAGCTAGATATTGGTATCATGGAGTCCAATTCAGGTAATTATTGTGGCTAAGATATAGTGAACCTAGGGATAATATTATGGCGGACCTAGAGTAATGATTTTGGTCTATCCAACACCACACATTATATTCATTGGAAGGGGGTGGTTTTCACCATCCAACACTTATGTGAAAACCACCCCTTCTCAATAAATATGTGGCCTTGGATAGACCGAGAGGATTTACTCCCGGTCCACCGTAGTATAATCCGTGAATCTAGCATCCATGTTTAATTCTATCCTCTTCAAGTCTTCAACGATCAATACTTGTATGCTCACTATATGCATGCATGTGATCCTTTTTGCATTTTTCCTTCTCTTTTTGGTTTATATAATTAATGAAGGAAAAGATTATACGTAGGAGAGTAGGAATTTGCTAACTTTCTGCTTATTGATCTGTAAGGACTAAACTAAGCATAGCAATCAACAACCTTTACTAATATGTTCTATAAGTAATTGAGAATATATATTGTTTTATCACTTGAAAAAAAATGAAAATAATATTAGAATTATAAATTTTAATTGCAAAAAAACTCAATCCGTTATATCCGGTTTGTTTATGTTTGTATAAATGTATGACATCCTTTTGCTATCTATGATAAGTAAATATTGGACTGTAATAGATAGATTTAAAATCCTTGTAAGTGTTTATTGAAAATTTTGAAAATTGAATAATATCTTTATTTGATAATCAATATCAGGGTAATTCTACTCTATTATGTTGTTTGGAGATGATATTTTGAATTATTTAGGTACCTTCTTTTTTCAAATAAAGCTTTCAAATTCTTTTTTGGTAAGTAGTATTTCTCTATTTGTAATTACTAGCTAGCTAGTACTAATGTACTATACATACTGCTATATAGGTGATATATATGAAATTTTACCAAACTATTGAAGTATTCCAATGGCATATTCAACCCAAGAACTAGCTAATAAAAACTCTTAATTATTTCAAGTACTATATAGGACGGCTCATTACGCAGATTTTTAAACTTGAAATTTATAGTCATGTTCATATATCAAATAGTAGTATCCATTTTTGAACCCAAAAAAATAGTAGTATCTATGACCCTTTGTTTTTCAAAAGAATATGCATATATTTGAAGTTTGATTGCATGTAAAATGCATCAGTTACCTATTTATAGTAATTAAATAAATGATTTAACTTTAATTTCCAAATTTTTTGAGAGAAATATAAAAGATTATATACAATTTTAATGCTATATAATTTAGTGGTTGTGTAAACATTTAACCTAGGCCAGTTATATGCTTGTAAACGAGTCGAGTCGAGCCGAATAATTGTTGATCAAGCTTGTTTGAATTCTTATTGAGCTTCAAAATTTTTGTTTGAGTTTGATTGTTAATCGAATTGAGCTCAAACGAGCTTTAATCAACTCGAACACAAGTAGCTTGATTGATTCGCACATATTTTATAATTCTTTTACTAATCGAGTCGAGTTCGAGCCGACATTTTCAAAATTTATCGAACACAAAAAGTTATTCACGTTTGATTTGACATGTTAATGAATCAAACTCAAATAAGCTTTTACCTATCAATCTCAAAATCAAATATCGAGTAGTTGGACTCGTCTTTCAATCCTAGCTAACTAGCATTATCTTCATTATAAATTATATATATTTCTAGATATTTTCTTCCTCATCCATAAGTAGTCAAAATTTATTTCCACTTTACAAAAATGGGTTTAATGCCAAAAAAAAAACCTTTGTATTATAACTTTTTTGCTAAAAACCCTAGGGATCATGAAATAGCGCCTAATCACCTCCTGTGTTCTTGAAAAAGTATGCAAAAAGCCAAATTCAGAAGTCTGCGCTTTTTGTAGATTTTTTTAAGAATGCAGTGTGATTAAATTATTTCGTGATCCCATAAGATTTTTAGCAAAAAAGTTATAACACATGTTCTTTTTTTTTTATTATTTAACCCTAAAAAATTGAAAGTTCCCAACTCTTCATGCCTAATTTTCCCCTTAATTAATCAGTGGGCCAAAACTTATTGTCACCGACCGGACATCCCTGACCGCTCGATTTTGAAAACATTAAAGCTTTCGTAAGGATTGAGACAACGAACAAGGCATATTTATATATATTCGTTAAAAAGAAAGAAAAAGACGGTTAATATTATATGAATTGCAGTGATGAAGATGGATATACACCTTTATCAGCTGTCTGGCATATGAATTTTTAATGAAAAATTATCTTTGATTAAAAAAAAAAACTTTGTAATTAATATGCGAGACAATATTGATACTTTTTTTTCCTTTGAATGTAGAGTATATATCGTTTATTCCAATATGGCGTTCTAATCTCCTATTTCGTATCGCATGTGATACCGGAGTGTATAATGTTCTTTTTTATAGAGAAAATTAATAAAAAAAAACTTTCACAATTAATTTTTCTATATATATATATATATATATCTGTAAAACTCAAAATTATGTTTTCAATCCGAAATACTCATTTCACCAACTTTTCAACGGATTAGTAATTAATTTTTTACTCAATCACCCTTGACTTCTTAAATAATGATTTACCAATTGTTTTATGTTATATATAAATTTATACTAAGAAATTTTCAATTTTTTACCAAAAAAATAAATCAATTAATTAGTTCTTAACCTAAAAATCAAGGGTAACTTGGTATTTTAAAAAAAAAAAACTCTCCTTAAATGTCCGCTTTCTTTTTTTTTTTTTTTTTTTTTCACGGGTTCCCCATACCACATTGGGTATAGGACTAATCGCGCTTCGCGGTACTGAGCCTGCCGCTGGCCTAAGGAAATTTGTCACAGGGAGGAGTCGAACACACTTCCCACTCAAGAGCATAGTGGTGGATAAGTCACTACGCCAACCCTTCGAATGCTGGAAAGTTTGTAGGTTGGGTATGTACTATGTAGCATGTTGAATTGAAAACTATTTTATTTGATTGGCTGGATATAAAAGCTGGAAAATTCTAAAGTGGACCGGGAGTGTTGCTCCCGATCCATTTTACACCACACATTCAAAAAGCTCATATTATAGTGTTTTTTGTAATATTTCTTTTTTTTTATATAGAGACTTGGTACCGTTACATATACAAGCAATTATACGCGTGCTTGGAAATACTAAATAAATATCAAATTGTAACATATCATCCAAAATACTCACTTTGATTTTTCTTCTTCTTCATAATTATACATACTTTCATCGAATGCAGATCATGATAATCAAACGCAACCTAAGAGTGCATCATTCTTGACAGGCTCCGACAGTGGCAGATCTAGAATTTTTTTTCAGTGGGGGCACCAGGAATTTTATTCGGGGGGACGAGATTGTTGTGATATAATTATACAATTTGTTAAGGAGGGTGCCCCCCGCGGTACAGTACGCTATATTTATGGAGGGAAATATAATAAGAAATTAGGTTCAATTACAATTTTTGACATAATTTATACTCTTATACTTCTTTTGTTATAACCAGAATTTTGGGTTTTGGGGGGCGAACTCAAAGTAAAGGAGGAAAACGTGATATTTTTCGATCTTGAGGGGGACAAAATTCAAATATAAAAATTTTTGTAAGGTAAAAAAATAATTTTTCAAAATTCAGGGGGAGCATTTAATAATTTGAGTGGGAGCATTAATATAATTATAAATTTAAATTTAAAAATATCTATATATTAAAAAAAAATTGAGTGGAGGCGCGCCCCCCCCCCCCCCCCCGCGGCCATAAGGTAGATCCGCCCTGGGCTTCGGATGATCTCTATTCTAGCATATTTGAGGTTTGCTATAACATAGTACTGGAAATGGGCTTGAAGTCTCATATCCTCCCAAATACGATTTTGGATTTATACTTTATATGATACTTAGATATTGACCTACTTAGATACTTGTCATGTTGAACTGCACATGTAACCAAGGGATACATGCAATTAGAATAATATATAAAAGTTTAGATACTGCTCACCTGGATCTCTCTCTATATTTATATTCTCATCAAGAGTATCTAATAACTTTTCCTAGATAATCCAAATTTAATTATATATTCATTCAAAATTATCCATTCTTTTCAGTACATGAACTTTTATATGACAGTTATATTAGTTTATTCATCTTACACTATCCTGATTAGGGTACTTGTACTTTGTTCCTCATCATACAATGCTTGTCCTCAGGCATTTTATGTTCTCAATTACATCTTATCTCAAGAGTGTAAAGAAATCTAGAATATCTGAATTTTGTACTGGTAAAGTTTTTTTTTGAATTTTTATGATCGAGCTTGGAAAAATATGTTTCAGTTTAGTTTGGTTGTTAATTGAATCAAACTCGAACGAGCTTTAATCAAATCAAAGACGGATTGAACTTCAGTAGCTTGATATTTGTACACATGTTTCATTATTTTTTGACTAATTGAGGTAACTTCAAATCTCATCTAGTGAAAAAAACGTGTTTAATTATAATTTATTACTTAAACAAACTAGTTTAAATGAACTTCTAATGATCAGTTATGAATTGAGTAGATCAGTTATGAATTGAGTATCAGTAGCTTGATTTATTATTCAACCCTCTTTTACCTTATTATAATTTAGAGTTTAAATACTCAAAGAAGGATAGGGACTCCAAACAAGATTTACAAAGAAGACAATAATCACATGTAGAATAGTAACATGATTCAACAGATCATGACGACATAGATCATTTTCAATCAGATTAATTAATGCATATTCAAAATTGAGGGTTTGCTAATTAATCTCTATCTGAAGTCGGATTCTAATGGAAAATCTTGGGTTTATTTAATTTATTGTGATTTTAAAATATCAGTGTTGTCTCCTTTAAATAATTGAGTAATATAAGTTTGTATCAAATTGACATTTCACTATATATATAGCAATAGTATTCAGAAAAGGAGCAAAGTTCTCTGTTTCAACTCATGTCTCGTATTTTATTCAAAATATGCGTATAATGTGCATAAATTTTTCTTAATTATATGCAACCGGCTTGAATTTTGTACATATTTTATGCGTATAAAATAAAATACAAAATAAAACACCAATTTAGAGCAGAAAATTCATTTTGCAAAAAATAATGGACCAATTCTTGGGTGCTTATTAGTCCTTTTCTTTGTAGCATGGATTAGTTGAATAAACACAAACATTGTTCTAACCTTTTAGCTCAGCTACTGGTTAATTACTTATTATAGTGTGTGTATATAACTATATATATATATATATGTCATTTTTTTTAAAATATACCCAAATGTCTTTTCAATTCGGTGGATCACATGTAGTGCATAAACAGGTTCAGCTCAGCTCTCTTTTCAATGTGCCATATGCATGTGCCTCAAACTGTATTACAAGTACGCCAAAAGGTGATACCAACATCTGTCAATCAAGTTTTATTTACAAGTCAGATATAATTATAATAGTTCAAATCAAATATCAAATATCATTTGATTTTATGATCATAGAGTACTCAAATTCAGGTGATATTGGGGTTCTCGGGACTCGAGTTCTTCGGTGATCTTACCACATGTATAGATATACATGTCGGAGATTCATACACATGATATTAGAGATCATCCCCAGACCCTAGGGTCCCGAGAATCAAAGTATAATCCCTCAAATTCAATTCACATAGTTGTTATCTTGATTTATTTTATATACGAGCTTTGAATTTATTTTGAATTAGTTCGTATAGTCTATTTTTTCCTTGACAAAAAAATAGATAGTAAAATTGGCATCAGAAAATATCATGTATAAAATGACAAGATAAAAGTTTACACAAAATAAAATTATGCAAATTCCAAAACTCGACCAAAACTAGAAGAAACAATAAAACATATTCAAAAGGCAAGTTATAAGAGCCTATATTAATGGATCGATATAAGAATTTGTCTCGGTAATTGACTAACACTTACATGATATAAGAACTTGAAGGCTGTTTCGATCTATTAGAGCACTTCCATAAAAGAATTATACTAATATATGCACCTCATTAATTATCTTACTAAGATTCTAATAGAAATCTAGTGCAGATGTTACTTCAGTTGGTTTCCAAAGTTATTTAACTTGTTGGTCCGACAAAGGGTCTAGAAGGGGGGAGGGGTTGAATAGACCCTGAAATCTTTTTCTGACTTCGAAAATTCTCGTATAAAATTGCTTTGGACGCTTGAAAACGTAAGCACTTGACATGAGCGTCTAATGAAGACTGTTTTTAGAAAGTTAACTTAGACTCAAGAGTTGAATATTATAACCACTCAGGTTTAAGTGTTCAATTCTTTAATCAAGATTAGCACAGCGGAATGATTTTATAAGTCTTTTCTTTGAAAGTGTTTAGCGTCACAAAGTTTTTCCTTAGTTGTTGTTCTTTAAAAATGTTTTGAACGCTTAGAGGGCTTAGCGCTTGGCGAAGCGCTTAAGACTGATTTGAAAGCTTCGCCTTCTCTTTTTGCAAATAGTCGCTTAACTGTTTAAAGCCTTTTAGAGATATAATATGCAAATGCAATGTAAAGCTATAAAGCAGTAAAGGACACAAAGTATTTGTAAGGTTCACCAGGTGGTGTAATCCCAGCTACGTCATTCTTCTCCTATGCACTTGGAGACAATCCACTAAATTGATTCTCGAAGAGTCACACAGAGACTTCTACAAAATAGGGAACAAATGGATATCGATGGCTTGAGCTCCTTGGTCACACAGATTTCTGCTACAAGACACTTCTATCCTCGAAAGACGATCTCATACGACAACAAATACTTGCATGGATTTTTGGAGATTGTGTTTGGACAAATTAAATATTCAGGTTAACTTCCTGAATTGCCTAATAAGCCTCAAGCTTAGATCATAAATTGGGCTGATAACTTTGGATTCTTTTTTTTTTTAAAAGAACTTTGGATTCTTAAACTCAACTAATTCATATTTAATTAGGTTCGGATCGATAAAATATAAATGGGCTGAACAGTTAAGCTTCGGTTAAGCCCGACTCAAGTAACAACCCAAACACTACAACTAGTTTTGGATATTATTTTCATGAAGTATGTCATGAATCTGAACCGCTTGCGCATTATTAGTTCATAAACAATCACCTCTATTTTATATGAACTTCAATTTCACTAAGGATTTAGTTGTGTTGAATTGAAAGAATAAAACGTTACCACTAGGCTAAAATTTTTAGTAGTTGTGTTAAATTGTTAGATAAAACATTTACCACTAGGCTAAAACTTTTAGCTTATAGCAGATGCGCAACTTTATTTCCTCATACATTTGGTAGCGTAAGATACCGTCTTAGGCAACGGCCGGGTTGAGGTGGATGCTCCCCCCATAAGCGACATGGGTTGGACGGTTAGTCCCGGCACAATTATAGTGCTCTTAACTTAAATGGCGGCACTGTCAAAGCGTATCCACAATCACAATGATGTCAATAAATCAACAATCACCCCAGCACCAACCTCAAAGACCCAAACTCATGAGCTTACTTTGATACAAATTGCTGTGATTAAGAGCTTACCACTGTATTAAAGGCAATAGCTTTTAGCCCTTGAACTTACCACTGGGCTAAGAGTTATGGCCTTTAGTCCAATGGCTATAAGCACTTGATTCTAGTATGATGTAATGGCAGGTTGTCCTTCCCCTATATTTTCTCATTTAGAGAGAAAATACAAGTAAATGAAGCAAAAAATTGTCGAGATATTACCCTATATTCCATTGACTTTCCCATCTTAATAAATAGAAATGCACTGTCGAAGATGGAATAATTTTTAGATGAACTAATTATTCAATGGTACCACCGTTGGATAAAATGGGTTTTACAAAGTGTGGTTCCCAACACTTTTGTGTATGAAATTCAAACACTATAAGTATCCGGGATACTAAAGATTATTGGATAATCTTAATCTACGTTCCGAGTAGATGAGTTCAGTATTTTGAATTTCTCAAAGCGAACTTGTAACAAATGAGAAATTAAGTGCTAAAATGAGGGGTTTGAACTTGTCTGTCTCACATTGGATATAAACTACAATTTAATTGGGTTTATAAATCCTTGCTCAAGGCAAAGGGCCATCCACTTTGGGCCTTTGTGTGAAAGGCGGAAGAGCTATGCAATTGGGCTTTAGCACAATTTCTTAGCTATTCACTCTGGCGGTCTGGCGGATCGGACCTCGGCCTTTGGCTCGGGCCGGGGCCGGGCTTGGGCTCGGGCTCTAGCCGGGTCGTGGGTCGTGGGCCTGGGCCCGGGGCTTAGGCTTGAGGCTTGATGTGTGTATGGTGTGGGCTTAGGCTTCACATTAATCTTTTTGGACAAAGTTTAATTGGGACTCTCTAGAAAATCCAATAAGAAGTAATCTGATTTAATTAAAACCCTAATGAATTTAAAATGTTG